>OX155682.1:11780507-13213503 GCA_944547425.1 Eupithecia centaureata
TCAATCTGTTCTGTTTGAATCAATCAGGCCTATCAATCAGGAGAACTATAAATATGCGCGGATATGTTGCATTTGTTTCAATTTAAGGCGCTAACATGAGGTACACTAGAGCCGCCATTTATTTTATCATTTAATTTATAAAAGAAAATAAAAATCAAACGTTCAGTTAGTTAAACCTATCATTTATTTTATCATTTAATTTATAAAAGAAAATAAAAATCAAACGTTCAGTTAGTTATACCTATCAAGCTATATATTATAAGCTTTTCTTTAATGCATCTGTAGAAGTTTTATTTTGTCTATTTTCCAAACCCTGTTTTCGTGGCGTTTGTGTTTCTCTTGTTTGCGCCATAAACGTAGGTTTAGGTTGTTGGTTTTTAATGAATGTACTTAGATATAATCATTATAATCTACACTACATAAGGCTCTCCGGGTTTTTAAAAAAATATCTGAGCGTCTGGTCGATGCGACGCGTGACCCGAGAGCTGGTGAATATCTGGCTCAGCGCATCAGCATTGCCATACAGCGTGGTAATGGAGCCAGTGTCTTGGGGACGCTTCCGACTGGTATTGACATGGATCATTTGAGCTACCTTTAGACTGTTTGCAACCGTCTGCAGTTAGCTCAATGGTTTCAATTAAATACTAGTTGTAATTTTTCTATTCCTTGCTTGTAATTTTCGTTGTTAATAAAAAAAACCTAAGGAAGAAAGAGAGGAGTTCTGAATTCTTACAGGAGAATATGCCTACCCTGAGAGTAAACCAGTTTAAGCACTAAATCTAGAAAGACAGAATCTATGAACTTTTTTTCTCTTTAAATTAACTTCTACCCAGTTGAAAAGCTTCACAGTATAACAGTTTCATGGAAGTCTAATAAAAATATACGCTCCTTTGATCACTTCACACGTAGTTTTAGTTTTCGCTACACTAACGTTATCGCCCGGCTATGTTTGACGTAGGCAATGACATCACAGGAACCAAAAGGTTGATTATTATCCCTGAGATGATCATTGAACTAGGCAGGTATTAAAAAACTCTATGTAGGTCTGATACCATTCATTACTAACAACGAAAATTACAATCTAAGAATATAAACAAATCAAAACTAGACACATGAAACAATTGAGCTAATACAATCAGCTCAATTGTGAGAGATATATTGTATCAGTACGTAGCTACATACTGATACAAAGAATAACGGAAAAGTTACTAAAGATTACCCACATACCTGCTAAAACAAAGCCAAATAACTATCTATCTAAAAGTCAGGTAGTAAGGTATTCATGTATGCATCGCATAAAGCTATAATAGTTTGTGTTTCCTCGTGAAAGCAGCTCTGAAAGCTCCCAAGTTCTAAACTTTGCTATGTTTTAACAACACCTGAGCCATTAATGCTCTGACTACTTAAACAATGTGTTCACATTTGTGCTTTCATTTTTCAAGTGGTTCTTACCAGCGTATGCCCGCAGTTTACTCACTTACTTCTAAAATATATTGCATATAGTATTATAAAGGTATTGTATTGCTTATAGTATAAAGGTACGCGAAACAATTTAACTTCCTAGAAGTGAAATAACATTAAGATTATTATTCTTTATATCAATTTCCTTAAAATCTAAGCAAACTCTGGAAAGCGTTGACCCAAATTGAAGCCAGTATTCTGATCACCTAGGGACTCTATGAGAAGTTTGGTAAGATCCATAGAAATTATGTGTGCCCCATGACCGATATATATGCAGAGTTCGCCCATTCTAAAAAAACATACCTACACTTACACTTTTAACTCTTAAAAATGTTATATAACTAAAAGTGATTGTATTTTTCAGGTTATTTTCTAATACCATTCAAGGCTCTCAATGTTAATTGAGAAAATTCACAAATATGCTACCATTGTAAATACTAGTTGTAATTTTTCTATTCCTTGCTTGTAATTTTCGTTGTTAATAAAAAAAAATATATATGCTACCTATATCTTATTTTTTCTTTTTAATATCGGATTCCCAAGTATTCATTCTCTTCCCTCTTTGTACGACGTACAAAGACGTACACATAGCTCAGTTTTCTTCAAATAATAAAAAACGTAATAGTGTGTACACGACCTAGCTGGAGGTTACGCATTTCCAATTAGTACATACCAACATCAGAAATCAACGTGGATGTTTGTTTGTGAACGTTTGCGGCAGGCATTTCTGTTAACAGAGGTTTGGGTTAGGTTAGAAGAACGGCTGGTTTGCCTTTTTGTTATAAACTAGTCACAATAATATTATAAACTAGCGACCCGCCCCGGCTTTGCACGGTTATTATACGTCTAACCCTACCTCTTGAATCACTCTATCTATTAAAAAAAACCGCATCAAAATCCGTTGCGTAGTTTTAAAGATTTAAGCATTCAAAGGGATATAGGGACATAGGGACAGAAAGAGCGACTTTGTTTTATATTATGTAGTGATAGTGATACGAAAGTTTGGATTGAGTTGTTTGTTACTTATTACGGATGTAAACTAGTTAACGCCAAAACTATTGAACAGATCGTGCTGAAATTTTGAATAGACATAGTTCTAAGCCTACTAAGGCTACTTTTCAAGGCTACTTATTTTACATCAATTTTCCTGCGGGTGAAGCCGCGTGAAGCTGTTAATATGTATATTGTAATCTTTAGGTTATTATAACTCAGAGCTGGTGAGTATTTGGTGCATCGCATCGCATTGCCATATAAAGGCCATATACAATACAAGCAGCGGGGCAATGCAGTTTGGGACGCTTTCGACTGGTTTTCATATGGATTATTCAATTGTTATTTACTTTGTTAGTAAACATATACAGGGTGTCCCATAATGAGTGGATAACCTGAAAGGTGCTTATGCGGCAAGTCAAGGCCTATCAGAAACAGTTTTTATTTTTTTTCTAATTTGACCCGTTCGGAAAATATTTAATATTTAGTAAATTTGGAAAAATTTGTATCTTTGTTCACATTTTTGGACATTGTGGCTAAAATTTTTATAATTTTTTTATTTTTATTTTTGGAATATACTAAAGAAAAACAGCTTTTTTGAACACCGTTTGGAATATTTTGGTAACTAAGACCAGTAATTTTCAAGGCAGATTTAAAGTAGAAAATTTTAATTTTTCAAATTATTATGCAAAGTTTGAGCTGCTGTCGTTAAAAAAAAAGATAAGGAAACCTAAGATGCCAGCTACTTAAAAACATGTCCATTTCAAGAGCATCCTAAAATGATGATAAACGTTGAAATTTTGTAGGGTAAAAAACTTAGATATTGCTACTTTTGTGCCAAAAGGGGCCAATGCTACTAAAAATAATATTGAACCAACACATCAAAAAAATATCTTTTTCGCCATTCTCGTTCTAAAACGGCTACTTTGCTACTAAAAAACAGTAAGTGAAATCTCATCATCCATACAGCAATGTTTGAACGAAAGTTTTCAATCAGTGCGTCCTATCCTCCTACCCCTGATGACCTACGGAGCTGAGACGTGGACACTCACGGTAGGGTTGCTCCACCAGTTCTAAGTCGCTCAGCGAGCTATGGAAAGGGCTATGTGAGGAGTTTCTCTGAAGGATAGGATTCGTAATGAATACATCCGACAGAAAACCAAAGTTATCGACATAACTCAAAGAATTAGCAAGCTGAAGTGGCAGTAGGCCGGCCATATCTCATGAAGAACCGACAACCGTTGGGGTAAACGTGTTCTGTGAAGAACGACCTCCAGCCAGGTGGGATGACGATCTGCGAAAGCCTGCTGGCAGATGCTGGATCCGTCAAGCTGAAGACAGGGCGCTCATTAGGGGAGACTTATGTCCAGCAGCTATGTGATATGGGCTGATGATGGTGATTGATGATAAAATATTCAAATTGATGTCTTCCAACTCTGATGCAGGCTCTGCATCTTTTTAATAAAGGATTTTTAGCTAACTTTCGTAATTGCGGTCGTTAATTTTTTCCGCATCGTTTTGGACTTGACGTCGAAGTTATATTAAGTTATAATAAATGAAATGAAATTAAGTTATAGTATTTAGGGAATACCTAGGTTTCTTGTACACCAGTTCCTTTAAGTTGCCCTAGTAAAAGAAATCCAATGGGTTCAAGTCCAGTGACCGCGCTGGCCACAGGGAAGCGCCACCACGCGTAATTCATCTGTTTGAATACGCTGAATCTAAATAACGCCGTTCCTGAACGGCTTAGTGTACTGGACACCCGTCATTCTGTAGTTTGAATCTTCTTTCCAAATTCATACCACCAAATTCGTACTCATAGCACAAACTCTCTTTACTTTCGGCTAGATTATTGTTTATTATTTAGTTCCTAACATGTTTCCTATTTTCCAGCATGAATCAGCAAAAATAGATTTCACTCACTGTTTTTAAGTAGCAAAGTAACCGTTTTAGAACGAGAATGGCAAAAAAGATATTTTTTTGATGTGTTGGTTCAATATTATTTTTAGTAGCATTGGCCCCTTTTGGCACAAAAGTAGCAATATCTAAGTTTTTTACCCTGCAAAATTTCAACGTTTATTATCATTTTAGGATGCTCTTGAAATGGACATGTTTTTAAAGTAGCTGGCATCTTAGGTTTTCTTATCTTTTTTTTTAACCACAGCAGCTCAAACTTTGAATAATAATTTGAAAAATTAAAATTTTGTACTTTAAACCTGCCTTGAAAATTACTGGTCCTAGTTACCAAAATATTTCAAATGGTGTTCAAAAAAGCTGTTTTTCTTTAGTATATTCCAAAAATAAAAATAAAAAAATTGTTAAAATTGTAGGCACCAAGTCCAAAAATGTGAACAAAGATACAAACTTTTCCAAATTTACAAAATATTAAATATTTTCCGAACGGGTCAAATGAGAAAAAAAATAAAAACTGTTTCTGATAGGCCTTGACTTGCCGCATAAGCACCTTTCAGGTTATCCACTCATTATGGGACACCCTGTATTTTATTTTGTACGGATTGAATCCCAATGCTTGCTTATGCGATTAAATTTTCGTAGTACGCAGAAACTCCGCTATTCTGCAAATCCTGTGTTATTAGCTTACAGAGTGTAATGCAGTAATGATGCCATAAAGCCGGCCATTGAGCGCTTGGTATTTATACCTACTGGTTATATATAGCCGTGGCGGTCACCTGGGACCTTGTGTGCCCAGTGCCAGCTGACTTTATACTTACACCCTAGGATATAATGTACATTAGGAAGGTACAGACAGCTTCACTAATTGGTATCCCCCTCACAGATTATGCAGTAGTGTGTATTCAGTAGCACGCAGGTTCAAACCCTTTAACATAAAAATAATTGATTATAGTTTACAAATTTCTCGATAATTTCGTATTTGGTTTTGTTATAAATTTTATTCAATTACTTAATCAGAAAACTAAGATTTTTTCAATACCTTTCTTAATTTTTATCGGTACGCACGAGTAACTATGCTAAATTTCGAGACATAATTATAAGTAACGTTGGTGTAGTGGTAGAAGTAGCCGAGTTAATCTGGCTTCTAATCGCAAGACCCGTGTTCGATCCCCTTTATCGATTAGATGTCATTTTTATATTTTGCCATTTTTTATTTTTGTCTATTCTTGTGAATAGTGAAGTCATTGTTTATTAGTATCAATATAATGATTGAAAAATAAAACACAATTTTAGGTAAGTAAACACACTTTTTCTATTTCAAAATTTATGACTACATAACAAAACAAAATAAACATAATTAGTAGCATAGATTGTTTGTTTGTCTTAGACATTTTTTATTTTATAATCAAGCTTATTTATAAGTAGTTCCCTATCCTGATAAATAATGTTCCATTTGCGATTTAGTACTCGAGAATACACATGTTTTCATTAGATTTTTGTTTACTTTTCTAATCTAATGAATTAAACAATTTGAATCTCCTGTAAATCGTGGAACATAGTTTAATCAGGTAGGTTTGAAAATATATATGAGGTCAAAGGGTGTTTTTCTATTATTTATATTTTGTAGTCTGTTTCTCATCTGTGTAACCTCTTGCTCTAAGTTATGCTTGGACCTCAATTCATTCGAATGCCAATTTAAAACCATTTGACCCCACATATTTTCTCAGACTTAGGTCCGGCCGGACTTTTAGCTAGCTAGGAATAACAGTAATGTCTTCTTAAAAATAAAATCATTCAGAAACCATTCGCGTACGATGCGCTGCACAATTATAATGGACAAAATAAATTTGTCCCTCTGGATACACGATCCGCACAGAAAGTAACATGACTTCCTTCAACACTGTCAAATATTGTTCGCCATTCATACTCCCAGTCATTTCTTCTATTTTCCGGGAACCATAGAAGACCCCAATAACCTAAAAATAACAATTTAATCAATTGGTGTTTGTTTTTAGGTGTGTGGGATAAAATACAATTAATTAATTTGCATTGGTCAAATACTATGTTGTTTGTTTGTTTTGTTTTAAAAAGATAAGAATAAGATGAAATAATCTTTGATAAATGTAATTGGATTCGTTGAGAATTATCACTTACTTTTATAATTTATTGTGTTGTTACACTCCTGTTGTTTTTTCTGCCAATTCTTCTTACATTCACATCCCCCTCGGATTTTAATTTACGACCTCATAAGCGCAGGGTTTGAATCTGTAAGATAACAAATCAACAATATATTATGCAGTTAAAGATAACAAGGTTTTACTAAAAAGATATAAGTAGGAAATTTACCGTTATTCCAAGCTGACGAGCAATCTTATTATTACTTATTTGCTGTTCGATAATAACCGGGATCTTAGTTCTCACAAAATTACTGATATGCAACATTTCCTTCAATATTCTTCAATTCCACCAAAAACATAAATAAAATCAACCAAGTAAACACTCGAATTGAGAATGGCAGTAACCTTTTCTTCGTTCACCAAGATTTTATTTAGATCTACCCTCATCTTTTTTCTTATCCAGATATCGTAAATAAAATCCGCTGCCGAACATAAATAACACAAAATTTCGAGCGTCCGATAACTAGTTCATTAGCTTAGTTGTTTAGTGAAGTGGTTAAATGTCATACGAGCGATTGGATGCCTGGTTCGAACCCCACTTGATGATACAATTTTTGTTTCTTAGAATTTGAGTAAAAGATTAGTAAATCGGTCGGACGACAAATGTAAACTTTAGCTATTTGAGGGGTTACCAATTAGTGATTCTGTCTGTACCTATTTGTTTCATAAGCTAGCAACTGGAATATTCAAGCCCATACTAGAAAAAATCAGTCTATACTAGAAAAATCAAGGTGCCAGCTCAGGAGACCAAACTCGGTGTGTAATTTGGCCATTGGTTTTATAGGGAAAATGGGCATACAGTCCTCGAAATATAGCTAATCAGCTGGTTTTCTTGAACGGTTTGTTGCTCCGTTTATCGCTCTTACAATAATAATTTACGAGAAACTAAAATTTTCTAGCTAGAAAATTCCAGTGGCCAGCTCAAGAGACCAAACTTTATATTGTTATATTGTTTGGCCATCGATTTCAGTATGAAAAAAGGGAATACAGTCAATGAAATATTGCAAATTAACAGGTTATCTTCAAGTGTTAAAAACCACTCCGTTAAACAGTACCTCTAAAACAATAATAGTTTAGAAGAAAGGTAGAACAACAGTATAAATCATACGCTGTAAAGATGCTGGGAATTACTGAGAATACGTTATGGAACAAGATAAAATGTGGATAAGGACTCTTTTCAGAAATAAGACTATTGCCTATGCCTATTAGATACTAGTAATAGCAGCAACTGTAAGTGTATAAGATCGTGCCTCTATTGATGAAGGTAGAAAAAAATACCAAACGATACACACGTAATAGTAGATTATGCACCGAGGGCCGCTTTTACGCCATGAAGTGTCATTGAATCCCAAGCACATCTCCTTCGCTCCGCTTGTGAGTTATTCTACAATCCTGAGTGCAAGAGGGAATTACTAAACTAACAATAACGATTAAGACGAAGACGAAGAGAAAAAATATATTTTACTTTCTTTTCTGCCTTCTATGTACTTATAACATAATATAACATATAACTTAAAAATTATCTACCTATTTACTGTATATTAAGTAGATACCCATAACACAAGCTCTGCTAAGTTTGGGGCTAGATGATGCCATGTGGATTGTGTAGCATTTCATTGAATTTTATAATTCTAGCCGAAATGAAAATCCTAGATTTTTCAGTTGTATTCTGAATAGAGACTAGTTTGAATTTCGAAGAAAATGTCATCGGATCTCCTTGTTAAAAAAATTCACACAATCAATCTCATTATTCCTTTGAAAGTAATGAATTTTGAATTTGGAACCTCGAAACTATTATGCCAATTTCGACCAAGGATCCACACTGAGAAATCTCATTCTGTTTGTTTTCGTAAAATAGTTTTGAATTTCGTAAAATATTTACCTTTATCAGTCCAAAGGGCTAAATCATTTGCTTTTGGTTCGAGTTACAAGCCGTCTAAAGTACGTTTTACGGATCTCTGCTGGAGTTTTTAGTTTTATTTTTGGAAATTCAATTCACGCTATACCTACTGATTTTCCTGTTAGCAATTAGCATGCACAGCACAGTTTTCAGCACAGTTTTCACAATCTCAAAATAAACTAACATCATTACATAGTTTTCTTTATTTTTCTTTCGGTTTTAATGGAACGTTGACGCACACGAAGTAAATTCACTTACGCTGTCTTAGGCTGATTTATTCTTTGCGTATTCTAATAAATTCTTTTAAATTGCTGTCTATAATTTCAAATATTTACCTGCCCTATCAATGGATGAGAGTGAAATTTAAATGCGAAATTGAAAATACTTGTAGAATGCTATGAACGAAAAACTGAATTTTGAAATCAATAGAAATGGAGTATTTATACTGGTTTTAACATTGTTTTTATTATATAATATAATCATCTGAATATAGAAAATACATTTAAAAGGTCTATTATGTATCTTTGGTTAGTAATAGAAAGAGGACAAAAAAGAATTAAGTAATATATCTAGTTCTCATTTTGAATAGCTACAAGGTACTTATGTGAATATATAAATCTTTATTAACAACGAAAATTACAAGCAAGGAATAGAAAAATTACAACTAGTATTTACAATTGAAACCATTGAGCTAACTGCAGACGGTTGCAAACAGTCTAAAGGAAGCTCAATTGATCCATGTCAATACCAGTCGGAAGCGTCCCCAAGACACTGGCTGCATTACATTGCAAGGTACTTACTAACTTATTAAATCTTCTTTAAAAGCGACTGATTTCAACCAAGAAGCCGGCAGTACAAAAATACAGTACTTACTCTTCCACAGATCCCGGTTAAAGTTATCAGATATCGGCGCGAGAGGGACGGCGACCGGGAATTTTCTAAATGGCCACTTGCCAACGGCTCTTTTTAAATTAATTATTGTTATACCCGACTCTAAAGCATTCTAATATAACAACACTAGTGCCACGAGTGGGAGTAAAAAACGTTTCGTTAAATTTACGATCATTTGATTTGCACTCTTAATCAAAAACATGCTGGATCATAATTATATCAATATCTCCAGTTCTTCTTTTAAACTTCTTACTACGAGCTCACTTAATTTGTAAGATTTGATAATAATATGCCATCGATATGGTTTACGACTTTTGATAAACTTTTAAATAACTGATCTTACAAATGGCATGAAAAATTTCATGGAACTCTATGAGAAATTATTGAAATTATAGAAAAATATATTTTGTGCAATTTTCCATGATGAGGAACTGAAAGAGAAACATAACACCTAATTTTCATCTAAGATAGATCTAACCATTGTAAATATACCTATATTTTATACATACTACGAAAGTATTCCTTGTGTAATTTTCATTTCTCTCATCTATCACACTCTAAACTAGTAATAGAGAGAGAGACATACATACATACATTACGAAACCCCATACGTGCAATGACGTGCATGTTACACATTTTGGATATTTTTTCAATCGTTGAATAGTTTTAGAAAATGTCTAGTGGCTAGTGTCTAGATAAACCTAACATAGAATTTAAGAAACTACTAAACAAAAAACGTATTTTCTTTTGTATTAATAAATAATATATATCTTATCTATCTATATTCCTTTAAACTTATACCTCTACATAAACACTATCTTAAAAATTTGTTGTAAATTTGCTCCTGAAATTTAGAAACTTTAGGAAGCGGAAATCTTTTTGTTTTACACGAAGGTCAACTAATTTGAGACGCGTCAATCGCAATCAAAAGATTATAAACAACATTTTAACAGAACTGGATAAATAAACAATGTTTTTTATGAGACACCCTGACTCGGTCGATTGACTTAAAACTAATAATACACACACAGTACCTACCTAAATTATGAAATGAATCAAATGGAAACGAAATCTATTGGATTATTTCTTAAAGATATAAGGTAAGTAGGTAAGTGCAGGTAAGTAGAAGTTCAAAAGTTAATTTGTTTGTTTCACAAAAACAATGAGAAAGAGCTGGTGAGTATTTGGCGCAGCGCATTACCATTGCCATACAGTGTGGTAATGCAGCCAGTGTCTTGGGGATGCTTCCAACTGGTTTAGACATCTAATCCATGTCAATACCACTTGAGGTACCTCTAGACTGTTTGCAACCGTCAATCAGCTAAATGTAGCTGAATTATTTCATGTATTATTTTATTAATTATTTCGTGTAATTATGACTAATTTTGAAAGCTAGTGCTTTTTTGTGATCTCATATAAGTATCTTAATACTAGTATTTACAGGAACTAGCGATCTTTTGGAGACAAAGCCTAAGCCAAACAGCTGAAGTTAGAATGCTGAAAGAAGGAGGATTTTTTTTCTACACTAACACCCGATAAGAAGGAATTTTTGGAAAAATCCCTTGGGGACCTAAGAGAGTGTAAAGGGGGTCGAAGTTCTTGGTGATGTTGTTACTACCAGTCACTCAACCAATTGCCCGATCGGCTTAAAACTTACATAGAATTCTGATAACATAAAATTACTGAACACGTATCTCAGGATATTTCAAGAAACTCATGAAAATTAGGTAAAACGGGTCATTTCGTAGAGTATACGCGATCGAAGCCGCGGGCGCAAAACTAATCCTTGATAATAAGTGAAAACTGAACTCGATTGTTGACAAACACCAAATTATTAAAAAAATCATAATACCTGGAAAAATAACGTGTCATGAAAATATTTGCCCTATTATTGGCATAGTAATGCCACTGATGAGATCTTCCCTTAATTCTTGTCAGAAAAGTAAACAACTGGATCCAATCCAATTGAGGCCAAAGAGAATCCTATTACCTACATCAAAGTCCCAGGTGCTAAGAATGTTCCCTCTAACTAATGACTAATTAATTTCAGCTAAAATAAGATGCTCGGATAGACCTGTGTCACTCCTTGACCTCGATAACTTTCGAGCTGTCTCTTTCTAGTGCTGTTAGTATTTTTATTGCTGGCAATGATTTTAGAGAACATTGTGTCAAAAGTTCCACTATGAAAGTAACGTAAAGAAAGTTGAAGCCTCTCATTTTGTCCCGTATTGTTGTCATTCATTTACTTATTACTTTAAAATCATAACTGTACTAGTAGATCCGGCAGACTTCGTACTGCCTCAATTAGGGTTTTCCCACCTTTTAAACCTTCCATATACCTCCACGAACATTTCAAGACCAAGATAAGATAAATCCGTTCATCCGTTCTCGAGTTTTAGCAAGACTAACGAACAGAAATAGAGTTTTAATTATATACATATATAAATTCGTTTTCGTTTTTTGAAATAAAGTAATTGAGTTCTGAACTTTGAGTTTGGAGATTTTTAAACTCTATCACTTGATTTTAGGGATTGTATGATTGGGTAAATCCTTATCAAATCACTACACATTATAAAACAAATTAGTCGCTTTCTCTGTCTCTGAGAGAAAGACTAAAGATTTAAATAAAAGTACATAGGATATATCCTATGTCTCCTTGTTTAAATCTTTAAAACTACGCAACGGATTTTGATGCGGTTTTTTAATAGATAGGTGATTCAAGAGGAAGGTTTATACGTATAATAAAACCGTGCGAAGCCGGGGTGGGTCGCTAGTATTTAATAATTTGGAAGCTTTTCGTTATTTAGGTATCACACTGGCTTTAGCGAATCAAGTCCCGCCAAAAGTGAAACTTTTAATGATCACTTTCATGTAAGAATTATTTCTGCGACTTGGTTTAATGAGTTTAAAGACTGTAAAACGGATAGTACACGTAGACACATGGTAATGCTCTAATTTTACGGACGCATACCGGAGTACAACGTCCTTAGACCGAAATGTGATAGGTTTAGGTTTAAGTACTCTAGTTTTTGCATTTAGACTCAGTTTGGTCCATGACATCCAAGATGATGTAAAGTAAAAGTAAAATTGTTTTTTATTGATATTAGGTATTGTAGTTTTTACAAACAGTAATGAGTCCTGTATAATATCAGAAAGTTATTTTAAACCAATGTAAACTAATTAACTTTAATTTAGAAAAGAAAATCATACAAAAACAGGCGTTTTGTTTTCTGGATCAAATTATAATAATTTTCACTTGACTGTGGTGCAGTTGGTTAGTGCGTCTCGTACTAAAGGAAGATCGCGGGTTCACCGAGGTCGTCATTTTTGGGAATATATTAAAATTCATAAATATTAAATATATAAAATAAAAACCGTTTATTTCAGACCTTGTGGTGAATATAAGGCACAGAATGTTACATAAAATTTATTAAGTAAAGATAAAATAAGTACCCAAACATTTTTTTGATAGGGGCAAGAGTGCACTCTTTATGTAATTTACATAATATTACCCAGAGTGCGCGGGCTTACGTACAATCCTTAGCCTTACTAATATTATTCTTCATCATCATCATCATCAACCTATATTTGTCCACTGCTGGACATAGGCCTCCCCCAATGAGCGCCATAGCGCCCTGTCTTCAGCTTGACGCATCCAGCATCTGCCAGCAGTCTTTCGCAGATCGTCATCCCACCTGGCCGGAGGGCGTCCTACGCTACGTTTACCGAGTCGCGGTCTCCACTCAAGAACACGTTTACCCCAACGGTTGTCGGTTCTTCGCGAGATATGGCCGGCCCATTGCCACTTCAGCTTGCTAATTCTTTGAGCTATGTCGATAACTTTGGTTCTCTGTCGGATGTATTCGTTACGAATTCTATCCTTCAGAGAGACTCCGAGCATAGCTCTTTCCATAGCTCGCTGGGCGACTTTGAACTGGTGGACCAGCCCTACCGTGAGTGTCCACGTCTCAGCTCCGTAGGTCATTACGGGTAGGACGCACTGATTGAAAACTTTCGTTTTCAAACATTGCGGTATGGATGAAGAGAAGACTTGACGTAGTTTCCCAAATGCTGCCCAGCCTAGCTGGATCCTCCTCTTGGCCTCCTTCTCAAAATTGTTTTTACCTAGCTGTACAATCTGCCCAAGGTAAGTATACTCGGAAACAATTTCAAGAAGGTGACCATCTACGACGATCGGTCCCGGAACAATGTGGCCATTGATCATGACTTTGGTTTTATCCAAATTCATGCCAAGACCGATACATCGCGAGGCTGAAGCTAGGCCGTCCAGCATGTGGGTCAGCTCCTCTAGCGACTCCGCCATTACGACTATGTCATCAGCGAATCGCAGGTGTGAGATGTAATCGCCGTTTATGTTAATGCCCTTACCTTTCCAGTCCAGCGTCTTAAACATATCTTCCAATGCGCTCGTGAACAGTTTCGGGGATATGACATCCCCCTGTCTCACTCCTCTGCGCAATTGGATAGGTTTAGACTGCTGGTCCTGTACTTGGACACTCATAGTGGCAGCTTCATAGAGACACCTCAGCACTTCGATGTAACGATAGTCTACTTGGCATCGCTGTAAGGATTCCAGAACAGCCCAGGTTTCGACGGAGTCAAAGGCTTTCTCATAGTCCACAAAAGCGAGACACAGGGGCTGATTATACTCTTCGGACTTCTGTATAATCTGCCTCACTGTGTGTATGTGGTCTATGGTGCCATATCCTCCGCGGAACCCGGCCTGTTCCGGTGGCTGGAACTCGTCAAGTCTCCTGGCGAGACGATTCGTGATCACTCGTGAGAACAGCTTATAGATGTGGCTCAGGAGTGTGATGGGTCTGTAATTTTTAAGGAGAGTTTTATCACCCTTCTTAAAAAAGAGCACCACCAAACTCCCGCTCCACGCCTTAGGAGTTCTCCCACTGTGGAGGACGGTATTGAAGAGGTGTTGTAGCTCCTGTATAACGGAGGCTCCTCCTGCCTTCAGAAGCTCTGAAGTTATACCGTCCTCACCGGGGGCTTTTCCATTTTTAAGCTGCCTCAAAGCTAACACGATTTCGTCTTGACTGATGTCTGGCAGTTCGTCGGTGTAGTGGCGTGTCAGGGTGGCTCTAGAATCAAGGTCATCTCGTCGGGAACGAGGGGCATGTGCAGTGTACAGACGGCCATAAAAAATCCTCTATCTCGGCTGAAATCTCCGGTTTCGACAGTACGGTCCTCCCATCGCGCGTTTTAAGCTTCGTTAGGTGGCTCCTGCCAAGCTGCTGAGTGAATACTTTGGACCCTCGGTTTCGCTCTATCGCCTCTTCAATGAGGCGTGTGTTGGAGCTCCGAAGGTCGCGCCGTACCATCTTCGCAATTCGCTTGTTCAGGTCTGACCTCTCTACCGAAGACACTTGGGTGGTTTCCCGTCTTCTTGTCATCAGATCCAGAGTCTCATCCGAGAGTTTGGACTTCTTGCCAGTTCGCTGTTTTTTGCAGAACTTGATGCCCTCATCCCTCAACGTTTCGACCAGATTGTGTAGGCTCTCGTCAGCGTCATCAGTGGGTTCCAAGGCAACAAATCTGTCTCCGAGTAGCTGCTCGAACTTCTCGGTGCCCGCCATGATTTGGATTGGATTTGGTCGGAGCGTGGACTTCATCAGACGGTGTCTTTCAAGCTTCAAGTTGATATTCAGAGTGCCTCGGAGCATTCGGTGATCAGATCCGGTATTGAACCTGTTGATCACTGAGACATCTCTGAATATGTGCTTGCTATCCGTCATGATGAAGTCGATCTCATTTTTAGTCACAGTGTCGGGGCTTTGCCACGTCCACTTCCTTTGAGGCTGTTTCTTAAAGAAGGAGTTCATTAAGAACAGTCCCTCTTTCTCAAGGAAGTTGACAAGCATTTGCCCCCTGTGATTCCTGATTCCATAACCATGCGGGCCTATTCGGGATTCATTGCCAGTCTGGATTCCCACCTTGCCGTTAAAGTCCCCCATAACAACGTTGAAGTGAGCCTTAGTGGTGTTGTGTAAGGCTTTGGATATGTCTTCGTACATATCCTCCACTTCATCATCCGAGTGTGCCGAGGTCGGTGCGTAGACCTGAATTACCTTCATGCTATACCGCTTGGAAAGCCGAAGGATCAGGTACGCTACCCTGGTCGACACACTGGAGATTTCTTGAACGTTGCTAGAGAGGGCCTTATTGACGAGGAAACCTACTCCACCCTGGGATGTTTTATCACCCTCACGAAAGTAGAGAAGATGGCCTGAGTCTAGGGTTACGGTGTCCTCCCCCTCTCTACGGACTTCACATAACCCGAGAACATGCCATTTAATGTTCTCTAACTCCACTTCCAACTGCGCTAAATGATGGTCAAGCCTCAGAGTGCGTCCGTTAAACGTTGCCAGGGTCATTTTAGAAAGCGTGTGGTAGCCTGAATACCGGTGATTCTTAGCACCCCCTGCCCCGCCGTTACCATGACCGCTACCATGGCCAGGAATAGCGAGGCGGCCGGGAACTAGGGGCCGATTTTTGGCTGTGTTTTTCATTAAGGGGTAATGCCCATAATCCCCACGCTGGGCATGCGGGTTGGGGATCGCAGTTTGATGGTGAGGTTGATCTAGAGGGGTGCTGCTGCCCACCCCCCGGTATATCCCTTAGATATATTATTCTTATATAATATTAATATTATTCCTCTTTCACTAGTGGACAAAAAAGTGAGGCGAACTGAAAATCTATTATCACTTTATTTCTTATATTATTTTGATAACTATGCACCTTAGTATTAAATTTGACTTGTCTAAGTGCTTATTTTGTAAGCCTAAAGAAATAAGGATATTGATTTCTGATTTCTGATTTCTATAAACATGAAAGTTTGTAAGGATGTTTGTAACTCTTCCACGCTAAACTACTGAACGGATAGGGCTGAAATTTTAAATAGACGTAGTTCTAGCCCTGGAATAAAACAAAGGTTACTTTTAACCCAAAACTGATTTATGGGATGATATGTCGCTTATGTTTTATTACTATCAAGGGTGATGGGATAGATATAGCCTTGAAACGTTTTTATAGAAACAACGTGTGCTAAGCCGGCAGATACTAGTAATTATATAATCCTATGTATGTGAACCAAATAAACTAGGTCTATCTATCTAAGATGAATAAATAAAAGTGTCGGATTGACACCCGTCGCGCGGGCCACCTAGCGTGACGCAGACTTCTGTAATGTGACCGGTACCGACTGACAAACGCTAATGTACTTCGCCCACGTAAAAAGAATAGCTAAAATGTTTTTGAAGACAGGCTTTAATTAAATTTTAATTATGTTAGTACCTTCATCTTTTCATGCCCTTAACTCCAAGTAATTGATGGTTTGTCTTCGTCTGGCTGTACTTAATTTGTTGCAATATCTTTGTTTAACATCGAAAATGACAATCTAGGAAAATAATAATTAAAACTAGACTTTTAAGTTATCAACTTTAATTGTAATTTTTACAATTAAAGTTGATAACTTAAAATTCGACACAAGCACGAAAAGGGCCTTTTTGAAAAACCTGAACATAACACAAGTAAAGCTAGGTACCGGAAGCATCAAGTGACACATAAACAAGTTCCGTCACAAAAATGTACTAAAAGCCTTTAGTATGTCAGTATGTTATTACATTAACAACATAAACACCATACCATCATTTCGACTCATAATATCTCATCACTGTTGAATGGATCAAAAGCAGTATTGAAATATGAGATACTACACTTTATAATTCGTATCTTCCATCAATCCATCCATCCATCTTTCATAACACTTCTTTCCAAGCAATGTCAACACCGATCTGATTTATTAACGGCCAGACGATGGCCCTGCGATAAACTCGATTAAATAAAAATACATAGCTCAAGGCAGATGCCACGAGAGATTTGGGCATCAATTTAATGATTTGGTACTTGATCATAGGAAACTGTTCTTTAAAATTTGCATCGTACGATCGAAACTTTACTGCGAGATATTTGGGCATCAGTTTTGAGCTCTGGTATTTTGTACAGTGGAAAGTAATCTTTGGGATGGATATCGTAGGTTTGAAAATTGAGTGCTATAATGTAAGCAATGTGCGTGGGCAATTGGCAAGTTGCCAGGAATCACCTGACGACCCTTGTATACTAAAGACAAACATTAGGTATTTAGCAGTATCTAACGCACTTGATTTAGGAAAAGCCATCGGCTTTATTCTCTTTGAGATAAAAACCAATCCTATTCTTTTATAACATATTTAACACTTTCCTTGACTGCTAGATGTTATTTAATAATCAGACTAATACTATAACAGCGAAAGTTTGGATGTACAGATAATTGTTACCTCTTTACGCTAAAACTACTGAACGCACGATTCGTGATGAGAATTTTGCATGCTGGTAGTTCTAAGGATGAAATAAAACATAAGCTACTTTTAATCCCATAAATCGATATCTATGTCATAAAAATAACGTTTTAACGTTACTTTAGAAACAATGCTTACGATACGAAGCCGTGAAACTATTTATAAAGTTATGCCCATTACCTGCCCTTCTATGGATGTTTTTTATCATCCATAAACGTAAAATCCTTAGTTCCTTATTCAATAACACAGTCCGTTCAGTGGTTTCATATTATCATACCTTCGGTTTTGATTTTATTAAATCTTTATTTTATTTTATCAATATTCTAGGTTCGTGGGGTACCGAGGCTCTCCGGGTTTTTAAAAAATTATCTGAGCGTCTGGTCGATGCGACGCGTGACCCGAGAGCTGGTGAATATCTGGCTCAGCGCATCAGCATTGCCATACAGCGTGGTAATGCAGCCAGTGTCTTGGGGACGCTTCCGACTGGTATTGACATGGATCAATTGAGCTACCTTTAGACTGTTTGCAACCGTCTGCAGTTAGCTCAATGGTTTCAATTGTAAATACTAGTTGTAATTTTTCTATTCCTTGCTTGTAATTTTCGTTGTTAATAAAGTTATCTTTTATCAATGATTTTATAATAATTGGAAATCTCTTTATTCATATAACCAGAAATGTTTCTTGTATTGACATTACTTTTAAGAAGTTAAAAGTTTAAAGAATTTTGTGACGTGTCACGTGACCGAAATTAAGCACTTTGAGCTTTGTGTTTTTAATTTTTTCAAACTTATTATTACAAAATTATTTGAATGAATAGTACAAATTAGTATTTTATAACATAAAAACAACACCCATGCGATGATGCGACGTACAGTGCAGATCCCAGTATCTCTACAATACAATTATGTAGCCTAGTTTAAAACTCGTCAAATCTGACGACGCTTGAAGACTTTACCCTGAGTTGCTAAGATTAATAGCCGTCTTGACAGACGCGTGCGCAAGTGTCTGGTGCCGCGGTGCCAGTGCGCGGTGCCAACCGTAGATCTATGGTCTGATAGAGCTGCCAGGAATAGCTAGGGCTCTGACTACTGGACTTTACTAGATGTATAAATCTTTATTAGCAACGAAAATTACAAGCAAGGAATAGAAAAATTACAACTAATATTTACAATTGAAACCATTGAGCTAACTGCAGACGGTTGCAAACAGTCTAAAGGTAGCTCCATTGATCCATGTCAATACCAATCGGAAGCGTCCACAAGACACTGGCTGCATTACCAGATTGGAACTTTAACGTGCCATTATCACATATGCCGCAGATGAGATTGATTTCTCCAGCGCTCTTACCTACTATTTCTACTCTTTCACGCAAAAACTACTTAACGGATCAGTATGAAATTTTGAATAGAGGTAGTTCTAGCCCTAGAATAACGCATAAGCTTTTCATCCCATCAATGAGTTCTCACAGGATAGAAATAGCCTTAAGTCGTTTCCATACTAATTATTAGGTACAATTTTTTTAAGTAAGCTAAGAGTAAGTAATAGAAGAGAATCTAGTGCTAAGTCAAACCTAACATAGGATTTAAGGCACTATACTAACAAATATTATGTAACTTAATTGTTTTGAATAAAAATATTATTATTATTATAGAAACAACGCGTGCGAAGCCGCAGGCAGATACTAGTGTATAATAAACCACACACAGATACTAGTGTATAAGTGTATAATTGTAAATTGTTTCTGTAAATTGTTTCTTAGTTTTAAGTGTGCTATAAAGAATTCTCTATCTATCTATAACTAGCTGCGCCCCGCAGCGTCGCCCGCGGGGAAATTTATTTATTTGTCAAATATCATATTTTTATACATAATATTCCCGACGAAGACAAATCCAAAAACACAAAAATCATAAAAATCGGTCGAGCCGTTCTCGAGTTATAAGTGTTGTAACAAAAACGACTTTCTTTTATATAGAGATATAGATATACACCACAACAACGACATCAAGTAAGCGCTATTTGAAGTTGCTCTATCGATTTTCGCATTGTCTCCCCATCGTCCTCAAAATACTAATATATTTGCCTCTGAGTCAGGGCCTAGATGGAATCGGCTCGTTATACACGGAAACAATTAGTTAAGCGAAATGAGCACATATGGGGAATTCTGGACAGGAATAGTAACACCTCGCCTTGGTTCCAGGGCATCGTTCGCTTGCATTTATAGCTACGCTTTTGTGTACTATAATGAAATCATACTAATAAACATACATAATTCATTATGACTAAGTGGGTTAACGACGAACCTACTTCAAAGGTCACCTAAAAGGGTAAAACTGAAAATCAGTGATCGCTCTCCGAGCAAAGCTATCCGCTGCACACATACATTTAAGAATATTTTTTTAATTTTCTACAGAGTTACCAAGCCTTGTTCCAATATTTTTTTATGATTACGTTATGGTTGTGCCGCGTTTGGACTGTCCCATCCAGAACCATTGGATGAAAAAAAATAGTGGGTCTATTTCAATTTAAATTATAAGTTCTGTAGTTGTTATTATGTAGTATATATAACTTTATTAACAACGAAAATTATAAGCAAGGAATAGAAAAATTACAACTAGTATTTACAATTGAAACCATTGAGCTAACTGCAGACGGTTGCAAACAGTCTAAAGGTAGCTCAATTGATCCATGTCAATACCAGTCGGAAGCGTCCCCAAGACACTGGCTGCATTACCACGCTGTATGGCAAAGCTGATGCGCTGACCCAGATATTCACCAGCTTTCGGGTCACGCGTCGCATCGACCAGACGCTCAGATAATTTTTTAAAAACCCGGAGAGCCTCGGTACCCCACGGACCTAGGGTCTCGAATCCAAGGGGAGCAAATGCGTAGGTTCTGTCGAGACCTGCATATTTGCGCCTCTTGAGATCCTCGGCCAGATCTGCCGCCGCACCAGCCCTAGTGGATGTCCTTGAAAGATGGGAAGGAGCAAGTGTGTCGACGCATGTAGCGTCCCACACAATGGGCCTCCCCAACTCCCATGGGACTAGTGTCATACCGTCGGGCCTCTTGCCATCGTCATGGAACAGACCATTCGGTTCGAGAATAGCTGGTACGTTAGCGCTGACAAAGGCCCGCCGGATGATGTCATTAAGGCTGGCGTGACGAGATATCCGACCAGCAGCCCTAGTACACGATAATCCGTGATGACCAAGCTGTTCGACTGTTGTTATTATTAAATTTGCCTGTTTTTAGGATATTTTTTAATTTTATCCTCTAGTTAAATTTTATTTTAATTATATTTTTATCAGCATTGCCACTGGTGGTACTGACGCTTCCGACTGGTATGGATCAGTTGAGGTACCTCTAGACTGTTTGCATCCGTCTGTACTTAGCCCAATTGTATAAAATAGTCCACAGTTCGATATAGGCAAACCGTAATAAACACCATAGCGTCTTCAACTTGCTTTATCCAGCCACAGCCTGCACTCTTTCGCAGATCGTCAAAACACCTGGCCGAAGGGTATCCTACACTACGTTTGCCAAGTCTGAGTCACGGATTCCACTCAACAAAAAATTATAGAGACAAAGTTTGTAAGACATCGGATATGAAATCCTAGTTTGTATGTGTGGATGTTTGTTACAATGGATCAGGCTGAAATTTGAAACAGGCTATAGTTCTAGCACTGGAATAAAACATGCTTCTTTTCATCTCATAAATCAGTTTCCATAGAATATAAATAGCCTTGATGAATTTCCATAGAAAAAAGCGTGCAAAGTCGCGGACAGATACTAGTTTGATTTAGAAACTGGTATTTATATGGATCACTTGAGCTACCTTTAGGCTGTTTGCAACCGTCTGCAATTAGCTCAATTGTTTAGCCTAAAGGTAGCTCAAGTGATCCATATAAATACATTATTTACATAATATTTTTAAATTTATTTCTATTTCTTGATTAAAATTTTCTTTTATAAATAAATAGGTACCTGCTAAAAATAAGGCATATGCACATTATGCACACGCTTACTCATAGACTATACAATAATTCTATCCATCCAATGTTGTCAGGTATTTTTCGCCCTTTATCATATCGAACGATAATGTCGATAATGTTTGTGTCTACGGCGTAGCGGAGCCTCTACGCCGTAGCAAAACTGCTACGCTCAGCTACGTCTGTACCCGGTGCTACGAATTGCTACGAAAATTTCCTTAATTCTGCTACGAAATACATACGGATTAAACTTATAGTAATAGTTACAGGCTTTTATATATTAATGAAATAAAGATACAAACACTATAAATCACTACATAGTATAAAAAGAAGTCGCTATTTCTGTCCCTATGTCCCTATATCCCTTTGAATGCTTAAATCTTTAAAATTACCCAACGGATTTGGAAGCGGTTTTTTTTAATAGATAGAGTGATTCAAGAGGAAGGTTTATACGTATAATAAAACCGTGCGAAGCCGGGGCGGGTCGCTAGTAAATAATAATTGTTGAAAACAAATAATATAAAATAATCTCTTAATAATCAATAACTTTATTTCTTTAGGCTTACAAAACAAGCACTTATACAAGTCAAAGTATCTTGTTGTTCTTAACAAAAGCCATTTATGCCATCTATTAATCAAGAGTCATAAATGTCATATTAAGTTAGAGTATAATGTCTTTATTTAACAACGAAAATTACAAGCAAAGAAATAGAAAAATTACAACTAGTATTTACAATTGAAACCATTGAGCTAAATAATAATATTAGAATTATTTAGTTAGAGTAAAATAATCTATATTTTTTACACTCTGTATGTAAGTATAGAAGTTACTTTTTTGAAATACATAATAGGTTCTGTTCACCGTTTTTTTTTAAGAAAGGAGAAAGTTTTTAGTTATGATGTTATATGTACATTATAATATGCCTGTTTTTCGATGCAATTGTTAAACTATTTTAAAGATTTTTATAACTTTTGTAAAAGTAAATAAATGCAATCGTTATACGATTTTGATGATTATATTATTATAAAAAGTACTTTTTTTTAGTAAATGATTCCGAAAGTCACTTAAAATTTATTTTCTGTATATTAATTTTCCCATAAAATTTAAGTAAATGATCAGAAATTTGAAGTCTGTTATAATTTTTTGAATATAACATTAATCAGAAATTTTAAGTAAATTATATTTTTGTGATGATGTTATTATCAAAAAATAACAAACGCCAAAGAACTCAAACCAAAGTGCTCAATTCACTCGAAGTTATTTCAAATATATCATATAATAAGGTTTTTCATACGAAGTTTTTTCAAGCTAGATTTCATTTATTCCGCTTTCTGTTGAATTTGGCCCAGAGAGAGAGCCTCTCTCATTCATTTAGTAATAAAGAAAATTTCAATCAAGAAATAGACTAGTATTTAACTCAAGACTCTAATCAGGAAGATTCATAAATTAATCAAATACATAACTATTGAAACATCAAACTTGTCATTGTCACAGCAACATATCAGAAACAAATACTGGCAACACTATTGCAATACAACTAAAACATCTACTGCAATACAAATCAAAACCTTATCCCATCCAGTTAAAGTCGTATTAAAACATGGCAAGGAAAATTTTGAGCGAGTGTGCGTTTCTATCTACCAACTTATCTGTGCGGCTGACAGCGTCGCTAGTGGCGAAAATTGTATAGAACGTGAGAGGGATTTTGAAGTGGTGGCGCCTTAGTTCCGATTTTGGTCACCTGAATAGGTAAATCGGTCGGTATCTGGCAAGCTTCCCGCTCACAACGAAGCTTATAAAAGAGGGCAGCGATGTAATCCGCCGCCCGGCGCGCCATTCCTTCGACGCTCTCCCCATGGGGCGCGCAAACCTCTTTCGATAGTATTTATTAAAAAAAAACTTTTTATAAAAGTCAGGGACCAAGTGAATAGTGATACGGTAAGTTTTCTAGTGACGGTGTTACCAGGACTGTGTTGTGCAAGTGACAGTGTTGCCAGGATACGCGGATTTTGCGGAAAAGTGCGAGGACTGTGCTTGTGTAGTTTTAAGAAGAGAATGCAGATTCGAAGGTAACTTTACAACAGACAGTGTTGCCAAGGCAAAATTCTATATTAAAATTAGCAAAAACTAGGATGAATAAATGAAAATTAAATAGCAGGATTATTATTAATTGATTGTTTATAAATGCATTGAGTCTACTGGTTTCTGTTGTAAGGTTACTGACGAAACTGTGATAAACGCGAGTCGTATATGAATAATGCGAACTCACCTAACTACTTCTAGGACAGTAAGTAAGAGATAGCAACGCCATCTTGACCGTATCAAATTACATTTTACTTTCACAAACGTACTAACTATAAATATTTGGAAAAATAATAATCAAATACTCAGTTATTTTACGTGTGACTTAGGGAGAAAAAACTCATATAGTTATCTTAAAAATTATTTTTAATTCAGATTATTTTTATCGTCTATCTTCTAAAGAAAGTAGAGCACTATAAAAAATATTCAGTTTCGAGAAAGTTTTATATACAAGTTTAAAATCATGTTAAGCGAACTTGCAAGTCAATTTATTTTCCCGTGGGAGGAATTGGCATAGAACAGCACTATTTGACTTTGAGCACTTTAATCCACTGTAGGCATCTGCTTTTTAAAATTAGACATGCCCTGTGGCCAACTGTCAACTGTCATGGCCGTTTTAAATAACGGCCAACGGCGACCAACGTCACGACGTCGTCGGCCACGCACCGAAAAGCTGATAGAAACTGAAAACTTTTACATGTACATTTTGTAGTACCTAATTTTAACTGAAGAAGTCGCGTCAGAGCAATAACTAGGTAGAGTCAAAATATCATTTAAAAACTATGTGTTTTAAATTTATTAAACTTGTAGATAAACGAATACTTAGCTGAGCCATGTTTAGATTTTTGTAAATATCTTTATATCCAGATAAATTGTTTAAAACGTAAACATTGTTAAACTAAAGTTTCACTATAGAATATGTATAATTCGTTTTCCGAATAATTCAATTCATTATAATTCGTTTCCCGAATTCTTTGAAGACACAGACTGATATTGCTGAGCGACATGATAATGAGATAAAAATATAGGTATAAATCGAGCATATTAAATGTAGAAAGACGCTTAAAACATTAATGAAGGAATTTCATACAGCATGACTTTAAACCAAAAGAAACATTCGTTCCCAGCAATTACCTAACAGAAGCTTGTTAAAAGCTCATTAAAAACGTTAATTGTTCTTAGCCATTGTTTTTCCTCTAAGAAGACAAAGCACCTAAATAGTGTGCTCAATATGAATAAATAAGTAATAAAATTCCTATTTCTCTTAATAATTCCTAGATTATAGCTTAGATATCTGTATCTAAACGAAGAATAGCTACAACCTAGAAATAGAGCCGACCTTGCCTAGACTATAAGGG
Source organism: Eupithecia centaureata (assembly GCA_944547425.1). NCBI lineage: Eukaryota > Metazoa > Arthropoda > Insecta > Lepidoptera > Geometridae > Eupithecia > Eupithecia centaureata. Next base: position 11,805,640 of record OX155682.1, read on the forward strand.
ATTTGGATATGTTTGTACAAATCCCTAAGCCAACCTTCTAGATCTGGCATCGCCAGTGATTACGCCACGGCTCAGCAAGATAATTCTATTTCGATTATTACCTTCGCTTGTTTATTTGGAGATGACGAATAGCATCCCAAACAGAGAAGTTAACTACGTAGAGTACATCCAAACTAGCGGTACATTATCAAGGAATTTTAAAAGCTATTTCTACACACCTCCACTCTACGCTTGTTTCAATGCTGTGAGTATCTCAAGATATTTGCGGTATCTTTGATCCCATCCGCAGGTGGGAGGAAATAATGCAGTGCGCATTGACTAACCTCTTTACCTAGGTACATATCTCTTCATTGGTGAAATCGACCTTACTTTAAAACCGATTTCACCTGAGGATGATTATCCTGAGTATGGGCAATGGGAGGTGCAATACGATTTTAAACTTACAAGCTTCTCACTGTTATATTGTATTTAAAATTTATTGTTTTTCTGATTTTTCGACAACAATAAATGTAGGTAAACTTGTGAACTTAACAAACGGTGTAATTGCTTTTGTAGAAATACTAGGCTGAAGAGCAGTTGGAAATTACTTTGCGACTGGGAAATGTAAGTCGTTGGCCTGCCATAAACAAGAGTGAATACCTGGTCTAGATATATTTAGATTAGATACGGCAAAGATGAAAAGGAAAACCTTCAGAAATGTACAAAACACTAAAGATGCAAATATTTAAATAGCAACATTTTTATTTTGACCATTTGTCTTTGATATTGGGGAAGACAATCAATTTTAATACGAGGTACGCGATAAATAATCTTTATCAGTTAATTTTTGTTCATGTCTAGGTACTTAAAAAAGAGAGCATTTTAAGCTGACAGATGTTCAATAAATCTTTAAGCTTAGAATCACAACAAAAAAAAAAAATCGGAAAAATGTGAAATCCCTAAGCGTGAGGGCTTACGCACTAGCATAAAAAAAAACATAAAAAAGTAATAAAATAAATCAAGCCATTATTTATAAGAGCCCACAGGAAACATTATTCTCGTAAGATGCTTGTTCGTGTCTATTAAATGTACAAATTATTGCTTATCCATTACCGATTGCCGTTCAATAATTATTAGCTAAACATATGACGTAGTTCGCCTAAAATATTGGACTAGGTAGTTAATTGATGCTCATAAAATAATGTAAATATAGAGCTAGAGTCGGCGTAATTTTCAATCGATCGTTAAACTTGCTCTACACTTTATGGCGCCTGTCAAAAGCTGCCAATTGAGGCTGGAATTGGTTTATTTCAATCTCTCGATAAAACTACAAAGGTTAGTAGAATTTATGCAATACTTAGTGAGCCGTCTGAAAGTTACTGAAATTGATTTGCTATGCCAATTCCTGCCTCAGTCTATAGCATTTTCTGTCATTATGCGAATTAATGCGAATTCCCGCCCCTTAAATTTTTAATTATACGCAAACTCGGCAGCCACTTTTCTTTATTTCTGTTCTTTAAGTTTTACGCGAACTATGTAATCTTCGGTCTTGTCATCGTCACCTCAAACATAATTGGACAACACAAAAACAGCTGATAGATTACTAAATAAATAGTTTAAAAATCTGATAGAGACGGATTATACGAATGTGGTGGATTTAATATGTTGACAATGATAGGGTCAATGAACTTTAGTTTAATCTCTTACCTCTATTAACCTTACGTTAACCAACCAAAATTAAACTATCGCGAATATAAACCAACCAAACCAGACTCTACCAATAAAAGTAGATACACAACTCACAAACTCACCACAAGACATTTTTTTTTTAAGTTTTTTTTTTATGTTAGGTATAATCTGAATAAGTCCCTATGATTAAATAAAAACAACTTATCGACGACTGAAAGGTCACAAAAATGCACCATTTCCGAAGTAAATACGCCCACACAAATCCATCAAGTGGAAGACGGTAAAAGTAGGACGCAAGGGTCCTCGATGTTTATTCAGCAATGCTATGGAAAGCTTTAGGAAGAGAGGACCTACAAACCACTTCAATCATGTTGTCTAACTTTTATTTCAAGTACATTGAAGAAAAACTCTTTTTCTTTTGTACCTTTTTGGTACCAAACCAACATTACTTTTAACGATTCATATTTTAAATTTCATAAAGTACGTACCTTAGCTTCTTTTAGAATCTTGAGATTTCTTTGATATTTTTTTTTCTAGAGCATTGCTACTATCATCGTTTTGCCACTAATCAAATACTTCCTATGCTTAGTCGGTAGTAATAACCACTTATTTGATAATACTCCTGGCACTGCCTGTGGTGCAGTGAGATTAATGGCTCTTTAGAACACACTTAAATTTGACAAAACTGTCTAATAGTAGATGTCGTTGTTAGTAGAATTTTATTACCTATCATATTTTTAAATTTAATCCTAAATTAAACATCCTTACTAGTATAGTAAGTTCCAGTCTTCACGTGCCTAATAGTTACATACCTATATCTTAGTTACGATTCTATTACGTGACCAGATTAAAGAAATGAACTGCTTTGAGCTTTTTTAACATAAATATTTTAAGAATTTCTGCATTCGCCATTGGCGTTCGTTTTTACATACTCACCACTTTTACTCAACTTTTACTATAGTTTTTTTACCTAAGTACCGAGTTAGGAATCGATTTAGGATAATGAAATTTGAAATAAGATTCGTTAGTAGGTAGTTACTTAAAGACCACTTTTCTAGTATTTCTTAGTAATACCCCACACCATCCATGAAGTAAGCTCTACAACCAGGTGGTTGCAGGTTTCTAAGGAGCTACGAAGAAGCTAACAACTATAGAAACAAATGAAATGAAATGTGTTTATTTGCAAGAACACAAGTACAATTTGGTCTTAAAATTAAAATATGTCCAGTTATATTCTACCTTATCTTAGGCATGCAAATTTTAAGTCACTTTTGGAATTGTATTTAATTATTTAGAATTTTAACTATCGTTTAAACAAAAAAAAACTACAATTGAAATAATAGAGCTAACTGCAGACAAGATAATCAAAGGTAGCAGAATTGATCCATATATACTTGATAGCATCCCCAGGACTGACTTAGACGGAATAATTGAAAATAATTATACACAAACATTAGTACCGTAAGCACCTACCTATTTAATAACATTTGTCTCAGAGAGACTTTATTATACAAAAGAAAGATTTAGATAACAGCTAAAGAAACAGGCCAAAGAAATATTTCAAAATAATCCTGTACAATGTTATTAAGTCTGTAGGAAGGAACAAACACACTAGGGAAACATAGTTATTTCCTACTTTACGCGTAGTGAAATCAAAAAAGAAATACTTACAGAGGAAATGACTCACATAATTTTATGCAAGAGTAGTAAAGTGTCTTGTTTTATATGGTTTGAAATGAAGATGAAGTGGCGCAGTGAGTGAAAGTCCGCTGCAGCGCAGAAGTGGGGTTCGATTCTCACTGCCGCTCAAATGTTTGTATGATCTTCAGGTGTTTTTTCCGAGTGTATTCAACCAACTATATAATCTGATTTATGGTGTACTAGCGACCCGCCCCGGCTTCGCACGGTTTTATTATACGTATGAACCTTCCTCTTGAATCACTCTATCTATTTAAAAAAAACCGCATCAAAATTCGTTGCGTAGTTTTAAAGATTTAAGCATTCAAAGGGACCTAGGGATATAGGGACATAGGGACAGAAAAAGCGACTTTGTTTTATACTATGTAGTGATAAATATGGCCAGTACCTAGGCATGTGCTTGTTGTACGCGTGTCACAGCTGCTGCTCCTTCGTCCTTTAGGTGTCGCATAAAATCAGGTCAATCAGGTTTCACCGCCATTTTGCACCATGTTGAACGACGGTTGTAGAAGGTTGTATTGTATCTTCTAGATGTTTGAAATAATTTAGTTTATAATTTGGTGACACATAATAAATCCTTTTTATATTACAAAAATAAAAAAAAAAGAAGGTAGGGAAACTACACTTGAAAAGCTCATTTCAAGCTTTTCTGATTCTAAAGTTCAATTAGTCAGATTGTTTGACCTTGACCTAGGTATTTTAATGGGAACAGGAAAATAATTGGTGTGTATTTTAACACCCTAGTTCAAGTTCATACAACTAAGTTGTATCTTCTTCCGTACTATGTCTTAATTTTTTTTGAGATTACTTACCTGTTGGTAATTTATAAAAAAAACACCAACAGCATATTATTATGTGTCCTTCTCTATTCGTCAACCCTACCCAAAGAGTATAATAACTCTACCTAACAAAAACATTAAAACCTGTTGAAACCACAAATTTTAATAAAACGGTTTGGCAGGACCGCAAAGGCAGTCAAACGAAAGCTGAAAAAAAGCACCTTTTTAATAGTCGTAAACAAAATTGACCGCAAACCAGCACCGGGAGCTCGAGCCGGGCAGCGGCCGCTATAAAAAGATCATCACAGGACGGCCGGCGACTGCCGCCATGCGACATGCAACCCTGGAAAGCGACTCGGCTGTGCCATCGAGTACTGTTGCCAAAATAATTAAAGAAATCTCCGACGGTGTCCCTCCACCGCGCCCGCGCCGCTCTAAAATCGTCGCTCTTCGCCCGGGAGTCGAGACTCGGGGCGCGGCGGGAAAACATCTCCCGCGCCACTTTTATTTCTTCTTTCCTTCCCGACGCTGTCGAAAAATAAATATTTCAGTAAGTTCCTTATTGCCATAAAATTAAACGATTGTGAGTGTAGGATCGTAAAGTGCGTAAAGTTTTTATACAATTTTAAAAAGAAATTAGTGCTTTTATCTAAGTGATCTGTGTTACATAACGCGAACCAAAATATTTTACTTTTAAAAATACCGCATTTTGTTAGCGCCTTTGGCACCGAAATAGCTTTTGTATCACGTGGTACGATTTCGACCTATGAGATAGCTCCACATTATTTCAATGCTAATAATGTAAAAACCCATACTGATGTTAAATAATATTACATTATCAGGAAGTAAATTTCATTTTGCAGCAATTTATGTTTATCTCACCAAATATGTAACTAATTTAATAATAAAAGATTTTGTTTTGACTAAAATAGTTCACTTGATAAAATTAAAGATGGCGCTCCTATCGACTTTTTGCTCGACAATCTCTCAGTGATGCCAGATCCGATAGTGTACTCCCGAATACTGAGGAATCTGCTTAAGCCTACCTTCAAGTTATTTTTAATTTCAATGTTTACTACAAATTGTTGCAACAAAATGTTTTTATTGTTACGAAAATGGATTTATTTGAAACCAAAGTTCTTATTTTTTAATAGATCATGCAACAAAACTAGCTTGCGATTGAAAATTTACCAATACTTAGAAATCATTTTAATTGTATGTAATTCAAAAGCAACTTTTAGAGTTTTGAAAAACTTTATAATCATAATACCAAACAAAATAATAGTTGTATTTCCGAAGTATATTTCTTTTGTTCGGTTAAATTTTCTTAACTCATGTCGGGTAAGTGCAGATACCCACCTGGCAACACTGCACATCAAACGTCAGTCAAGGAAAAAAATGACGGCAAGATTGTTGGATACGTGTTCTTGTAGTCTATGATATTTACTTACGAGCAAAGTATTATATTAGTACAAAATAAAGTTAGTCTAAATTGTAAGCTAAAGAATCGTTAACATTAGTGAAAGACTGTTTAAAAGACCTATTTCTCATGCAAATCAAAAGTTTTGGTAAGTGGTATATTCAGTGACGAGAGGGTTCGAAACTTGATCAATTCGTTTCAAAATATTCTTTGATATATAATGCCCTTGTGTTTGTGAAATGTTAGTGATTATAAAACTAAGAATACTTGATCTTTAACATTATTTATACTGAAATTAAAAAAAAACTGAGTAGAATAAATCCTAGTAATAATTGGGTTACTGTCATTAGAATGTGTTCAGTGCTTCCTTCTGTTTATCAGCTGTTATTAGTAAAATAAGAAACTAGACCAACGCAGTAACACGCCCTATGTCATTTCAATACAATGATAATCATTTATAACCTCAAAATCTCAAGTTGTTAATGATGACTCGTCATTTCTAACCTATATCTGTTTCTTTACAGAACTGACGGCAACGTAGAACTCCACCATGGCACTGGATGACGCTCATTCACAAACCGTGGATGAAATCCTCGGATACTTTGGCACAGATCCGGACAAAGGTCTTAGCCCAGACCAAGTCAAAAGGAACCAGGAAAAATATGGCCCAAACGGTAAGTTTGTTGTCAATTCTGTGCTAAGTACTCATTTGCATATACTGTACATTATCTTAGTTATAAACTAGTCAGAACAGTTTTACAAAGCCAGCAAGGTCAGCTGATAGTGTTTACTCGTTTCAATACTAAACAACCTACATAATCCTTCTCAATGAATAAACTGCTAACAACAGATAAGTTCATAAATAAGTTGAAGATTTTCTTGAAATTGTAAACAAATCTATTTTAATCCAAATTTTTTACTTATAGCAATAATACTCATAAATAGGTAACAGGTGTTTTATCAATGAAAAGCTATATGAAAGTAATCTCCTAGCTAATAATCATTTACAAACAAAGATAGGTCATCAGTAGATTAGATAATAGGTATTATATATTTATACTTGCATCAAATTCCCATTATGCTTCCTTTCCCTTTATTATAAACAAAAGGGACCACATTATTAATAAGAGAGTAAGACAGAGTAGGGTTCGTTAAACATATTGCATCTAGCAAGGTTATTCAACTTTTGACTCTTCCCTTTCTATCCTTAAATTAAGCATAATACATCTTTTTTTAATACATCGTTTTGTATTGTATTAATTTCAACAAACATTTGTATGATCTGGAAATATTAGCTTAGCTTGGGGCTAGATGATGCTGGGTGTATTGCATTATTATCTATGTACCTATATCAGTCTCACCTATAACTCAAACTCTGTTTAATATCATACAGAAAACAGGGAGTTTGATCTGGGTCATTTTGTTAGTTTTAAATATATTATTATCTGACATGAATCAATTAATTCAAAGTTTTCATGCATCTTATGTAATGCTGCATAATGTCTGAGTTACATATGCAATATTTGAAATATTGCCAAAAGATCATACTTGACCGTGAATGATTGACTGTTGACTAGTTATTTAAAAATACAGATAATTCCTTGCCAAATAAATAAGTGGGCCTAGACTTATCGGTAAAACATTTTTAATAATTTCCATTGTATCAGAAATCATACCTATGGGATTTAACATCTTGATATCATGTTGTCCAGACAACTTAATATTGCATTTTATTATATTCTTCAATAACAAAGATAAAATTTTGTGCACACAGTTTTCCAATAACTATTGATGTAGTTTTGGAATGTACATATACCATGATACCATTGTTAAATAAGAAAATATCTGGTGTGTAGGTACATTGTCTTTTTAGTTACTCGTTCACTATAAACTGAAATTGCAGTGTATAGACACTTTGTAACTGCAAGCAATTTATCAACAAAAATTATAATGATAAGATCTCAGCAGAGAACAAGGCGCCAAAATTAAAATGTTGTGTGTATACTTAGTAAGATGTACATACCTGTGTACAACATAGAAATATAGAAATATTTATTTAAAACACTGACACAATATAAAAACAAAAAAGACAAAAAGAAAAGCTTGCTGGATTCCATATTGTTGAAATGATTTAAATCTATTGTTTTTATTGCTATGAAAACAGAATGTTTGGATCCAAATTATGTATGCTATCCTAGTTAATCCTCTGAAATTCATATATATTGTGGTTTCTTTCATACCTTGATTCCATAAAGTTTAAATACTGCAAGTTCATGAAAAATTATAATTATGTGCTTGAGCAAGTGACAAATTGTTTTAAATTTTAATTATGAAGAATAAAATAGACATATAATGTAGCTATGAAGTCAAAAAAAAATTTACAGATCTCTCTGTTAAATTTACATAAGACAGAAATGAAAATGTTTCAATCTTGGTGTCTTCCTATTCTTCTAGTACCATGTTTATTTACAATTTTAGACTACCTTTCATACCTTTGAAAACTGTAGTAAATAGGGTCTTTTTTTTCATTTGGCTAGATGTTTACCTCAACTTTTATCATGGATCATTTCCTCCATTAATGAAAACCGCATGAAAATTCGGGTACTTTTAAATTTAAAAGTTCAGACATATCAACAGACGCGGGGCGAGGGATTTTTTTATAATGTAGTGATAAAGCAATCAATTACATCTATATCATGCGTTTATAATTATCAGCATAACCAAAAAAGAACATTACACTAATTCGACCGCACATTACAGTAATACTCAGTTCAAAGATTACATCTGTAAAGCATACCACGTGCGCCTCGCTTACCAATAAAATTACGCATTCCTTTCAAGTTGTAATCGGTGTATCGCTGTAGGTGCACATAAATAGCGAGATGTGTTTGATGTATTGTACGAGATTGATCGTTGCTGGCCGAGGCTCAGCCCGATGATGAACGATACCTAAGGCCTATCAATATGCCCGAGGCTTGGAGTGGTGGTTATTTATAAGCAGTAGTGGGTCATCTTCATTGGTCAGTGGTGCGTGTGTTTAAACAGGGGTACGCTCTTTCAGGCGTGGCAACGCGACGTTGCGTACAAGCCTCCCAGGTTACTCACACCCCTTACTGTAAATATAGAAACCTTTTCTAAGTCTACTTAAAACATACTCCCGAGCTCATTATGTTCGCTGTATGCAACGCGTAAAATCAGATAATCTACCTAACAAATAAAAGATCATGCATGATTGATCTAGCAGCTGTGCGCTATTTTTTAGTTAATTCATTTTGCATATTAAACAGCTGTCGACGATACTTCAATACAAAGAAGCATCAAACACATCGTCTTTGTTTATCTTATTCACAACCGGTGTCATAATTGCTTGAATTCGGAAATATCGCATAAACTTCGTGGCAGACTTGTCATAAATCATAATACGGTAATCATAGTAGTAGAAGAACCATAACTAGTTTAAGGCAAATAACACATGTTTCTGCTTTGTATAAAGAGCATTGATAATGTTTACCTACAACTAATTTGCACGTCTCGTTTTGAATAATGAATTGGCCAACATAATAATCATAGAGGAAAAACACAGTCGCAACAAAGGGATAGTCATTCAAAATTTACTTTATTTAGAATCCAAAAACGGATGTACCTTGTGTGTGAGTTGACAAGCATATACTCGTAACTTCATTGCTTTCAAGCTCACCACGAACATATAAGAATAGGAAAATGAGCATGAATAGGGAAATGGCAGGTATTTGACACATTTATTGGCACTTCGTTTGTATCTACTAACATTTTTCCAAGCTTTCTTCTATCATAATTATACTCATGGTAGGTACATCTCACGTGGATCTTGAGCCTTTAAATTTAACTTCCTACTGATGACGGTCACAGGATTATGCGAACAGGATTATGCGAACAGGATTACCAATAACTATCCTTTGTTCAATCAAAGATTCCTTTGTTATCGAAATTCTCCCACAATTATAAATCAATAAATTAAATCGTGATTTCTACCACTTACTATTTCTGCAATCTGTGATATCTACACAGTTTTTATCATGTTCTTTCTAGAAAATTATGGCGGAATAATCATTAATCTCAACGCAAATATAGCAGTTAAACTTCTACACTCATTCTGTTACGCTTTGTCCTCGAAACCCATAAGCGTGTATGCATAAGCTACATAATTCGTAGGTTCCTGATAATACCACGATATTTGTATTGTACGGTATTAGCAAAGCAAATGTTCAATGTTAGCCATAACTAGACAATGTTGTTAAAGGGTTGTCAACGGAAATACTATTTGTAGAGTTTAAGAGCGCCGTAGCTTTTATTAGTAGGTCGATAGAGTTACCGTGGTCGAGTCAATTAGATAGAATATTGAGTTGGAAGCGCTGTTGGCTGCTGCGAACTCGTGCCCAGTGAAATACCGTAGGTAGGTAGGTACCCGGGGTTATTTTGGATATACGTTGGCGGCGGGCTGCGTCTACGAAAACTGCCGCTCTCACACTACATTCAACATTCACGTGAAAATCTTTCTCTGTGCAAAATATTGCACGTACACTTAACGGCTAACATTGCAGTACACAATGGAATCATCTTACATACAGCTGGAACCTATACCACAAATTAGGACATGAAATGAATGGGTTTCTCTTCCCCTTTGTTTTGCCCTTTCTATTGAATCCATAATCTAATTTATCCATCAATTCATCTCAGTAATAGCAAGTTTTATTAGTAGCTGCAGAGATTGATAAATAAATCAATTGCTTGTAGATGAGTTAGGTAGTTTATATGTCGATCGAGCTATTCACTCGGAGATTGAACAAAACTCGATATTATACTTTCGTTGTGCGTTTTCTCTTGACTTTCTCTTGTCGCAAAAAAAGAACAAAGATCTAAAAATCTCATTCAGTCCTTATCGTACTTTCACCTCAACCTCAATATCACCCAAGACTAGGATTTGTTTTATTTTTACGAGCTACGGAAAAGATAACGGCATAATCGCTGAATTTACCTACCGATAAACAGTACTACCTCATTGATTTACGTTACAGTGATTTGCCTGTTGCATGTCGGAAAACAAATACCAAGGTCGTTGCCTACCACCTGTGGTATTCCACTTAGTGGATCGCCGGCTTCCTACTATTGTTAAATACTTTATGAAACAGTTTTATTTTCTCCGTGCCATAAAATTAATTACTCGGCATCGAAGTTCGAAGTCATAAAGCAAGACCTCGTCGCTCTAAAAGTTAATCAAATATTGTCTATTGTGTTATGTTGTTGACATTCAAGCCACGAATATCGTTGTGATGACGTAGGTCTTGTAGGAAGTCGCAGCGTGATCGGCTATTCGTGCTGCGCTTGTAGTAGATAATGTAACGCTGAGCTTCGATATATTCAGTGAGTATGCACAGATGCTGACACTGCGTTATCGACGCGTTGACTAATTGCTTACATTAGTATCGCAGTGGCTGGCATTCGGACTGAAAACGCAAATAGAGTCTAACGATTGACTAACCGCACGTTGCCCGATTACATTTCACGATTAGGGCAGGCGATCTTATCTCGCATTCTCATTGACTTCGCGATCCCCCGGATCTATTTGCTCAATTAAACCGCTCTTTATTTATCGATTGATATTAATCGATGCGCGGATAAAAAGACTGTTGAATCCTTACGTACCTACAGACGTCATCGTAATATGACGTCAGTGTCTTTGTGCGAGTTGTACGCGTGGTCCAATACGATCACTCACTATCAAGCGAGACTAATGTAATATTATCGTATCTTGAGCTTTTTGTATAGCGCAGCCATCGCATTTGTTATTAGAGCCCTTATTTTTAGTGCGTAGTTAGTCGTCAAGCGAGATAACGTGCGTTTATTTTAGAAAACATGATGATAAGGAGTTATATACAATAATACATGGATTATAGTCAGTTGATCTTTTTGCAGCTGAATGAAATGACACATACATGGAAATTCATATAGACAGAACCCAGTTACAATACTCTTTCATAATTCGACAACAATTCAATTCGTCAGCTTTGGAAAATATCCAACGCTTCCCGTTGTAATTGACACCTGTTTCCTAACGTAGGCGCACTACTATCTATCACAAAAGAACGCTGTCCTGATAAATATTTATCGGCTATTATCACGAAATTGGCACATGATGACCATGATTTTATTTAGCCAGACTGTAAACATCAGAATCCTATTTTGATAACTGTTTATATGCGTAGTTGTCTGTACAAAACCAGTTAAGGCGGTATAATAACGTATGCTGATCCGTAGCCAGAGAATTCCACCGTGGAAATGGAAAATGACGTCAATGTTCGTTATTTTTACAACTTATTGTGTATGTGTATCTAAAGACCTCTTGACTACACTAAAGGCTATGCTCGCCGTATGATTGACGACCATTGTACGAGTATACATATTACACGATATCACTATTATGGCCCAGTGGGTATATCACTAACGTAATTTTTTTGTACTGGATAAATTAAACACCTTTATCTAAACCCAGGCTAAAGTAGAACTTGTGTTACGGGTACTAGATATACTTATAGTTTAATTATGCATAGAAGACACCCAAAACTCCTGGAATATCTGCAGATAGTGTTTATAGTCCTCATTAGTGTTAACTTCATATAGGAAGGATAAAAGAGGTCATACTTATAATAATCAATCACAGACAAGTACGCATTCTAGAGTCAATAATTCACCTTAGCTCATCGCTATGTGTGACCATGAATGAAGAGAGAGTTGTTATCCAACGCTTTTGGATTTGGCCGAATCGCTGCATGCCGTATTGTATTTATGTACGATCGTTACTGCTCAGATAGGTACCACATCTGTTCTGGCTAGTTTATCACAATCTAAAGTAATTCCTTTGATGTTGTATTCAATATTCTTATCACTCTTTTCTCTTTTCAGAACTACCTACTGAGGAAGGTAAGCATCTACATACATGAACATTGTTGTAAGGTAACCTTTAAGCCACTTAAAGTTTAATATATGGCGCAAGGCTTTAACTTACGTAGGTATGACACGTTTTCTGCCTTACCTTGGAACCTTGAATTTAAAGATCTTGACGCATATAGAGTCTGACCAATTTAATGACAGCCGGTTGTACCGGTTACAGGCATTTTATTTATTATTATGAATAAAGAATTAGCGAAATGTCTATAAAAAAATAGCAAGGTGACACTAAAAATATGTAGAAATCTTTTCCATTGTCTCAGCCCTACTATGAAACTTAAGTGGACTGTTTTGTTCGTATAAACGAGTGCTGTAACTTCCAAAGTGCTATGCGCAGTGTTTTGTAATATCTCTTTTTATTTTAGGCAAAAGTATATGGCAGTTAGTACTGGAACAGTTCGATGACCTCTTAGTCAAGATTTTGCTATTAGCCGCTATTATCTCATTCGTAAGTATAAAAATAATATTTGGTGAAGCTAATCTTTGTTTTGTTATCGATAAGGTAGTTAATCACACGTTTTGTTTACAGGTTTTAGCTTTATTTGAAGAACACGAAGATGCTTTCTCAGCATTCGTAGAACCCTTCGTTATTTTACTAATTCTTATCGCTAACGCCGTTGTAGGAGTATGGCAGGTAAGATACACACAATATATTGGCTTTATGCCATATTGATCCTAATAAACAATTTGGCCTTACCACATGCACTTTCCTTTCTTTTAGGAAAGAAATGCCGAATCCGCCATCGAAGCCTTAAAAGAATACGAGCCCGAGATGGGTAAAGTAGTCAGAGGCGACAAATCCGGTGTTCAAAAAGTCAGGGCGAAAGAAATCGTACCCGGCGACGTGGTGGAAGTCTCCGTCGGTGACAAGATCCCGGCCGACATCCGCCTCATCAAGATCTTCTCGACCACGATCCGTATCGACCAGTCCATCCTGACCGGTGAATCCGTATCCGTGATCAAGCATACCGATGCCATTCCAGACCCCCGCGCTGTCAACCAGGACAAAAAGAACATCCTCTTCTCCGGAACCAACGTAGCCGCCGGCAAGGCGCGCGGTGTCGTCATCGGCACCGGCCTCAACACCGCTATCGGCAAGATCCGTACCGAAATGTCCGAGACCGAGGAGATCAAGACTCCCCTCCAGCAGAAACTCGACGAGTTCGGCGAACAGCTCTCAAAAGTCATCTCCGTCATTTGCGTCGCCGTCTGGGCCATCAACATCGGACACTTCAACGACCCTGCCCACGGAGGCAGCTGGATCAAGGGCGCCGTATACTACTTCAAGATCGCCGTCGCTCTCGCCGTCGCCGCCATTCCCGAGGGTCTCCCCGCCGTCATCACCACCTGTCTCGCTCTCGGCACCCGCCGTATGGCTAAGAAGAACGCTATCGTCCGATCTCTGCCCTCCGTGGAGACTCTTGGTTGCACATCTGTCATCTGCTCCGACAAGACCGGTACGCTCACCACCAACCAGATGTCCGTATCTCGCATGTTCATCTTCGAGAAAATCGAGGGCAACGACAGCAGCTTCTTGGAGTTCGAGATCACCGGCTCCACCTACGAGCCCATCGGTGACGTCTACCTGAAGGGACAGAAGGTGAAGACTGCCGAGTTCGACGCTCTCCACGAGCTGGGAACCATCTGCATCATGTGCAACGACTCCGCTATTGATTTCAACGAATTCAAGCAGGCTTTCGAGAAGGTCGGAGAAGCTACCGAGACCGCCCTCATCGTGCTCGCTGAAAAAATGAACCCCTTCAACGTGCCCAAGACCGGCCTCGACCGCCGCTCCTCCGCCATCGTCGTCCGCCAGGAAATCGAGACCAAGTGGAAGAAGGAATTCACCCTGGAGTTCTCTCGTGACAGGAAATCCATGTCCTCCTACTGCACACCCCTGAAGCCTTCCCGCCTCGGAAACGGACCTAAACTTTTCGTGAAGGGAGCGCCGGAGGGTGTCCTGGACCGTTGCAGCCACGCCCGCGTCGGAACCAGCAAGGTGCCTCTGAACACGACCCTGAAGAACCGCATTCTGGACCTGACCCGTCAATACGGTACCGGCCGCGACACGCTGCGTTGCCTGGCCCTCGCCACCGCCGACAACCCTCTGAAGCCCGAGGAGATGGACCTGGGAGACTCGACCAAGTTCTACACTTACGAAGTGAACCTGACCTTCGTGGGAGTCGTCGGCATGTTGGACCCGCCCCGTAAGGAGGTGTTCGACTCCATCGTCCGTTGCCGCGCCGCTGGTATCCGCGTCATTGTCATCACTGGTGACAACAAGGCCACCGCTGAAGCCATCTGCAGGTACTTTCAATTCATAATCTACTAAATTGATCTAAATATGATAATACAAAATCGATTATCACACTGTAATGATGCCGTTACATCAACAGCTTTTTTTAAGCATTTCCAACTCCGTTTAGATAAAAACTCTTATATCTAAACGAAGTTTAAACGAACTATCTTTTTATTACAAGACCGAAAACTTTATTACTTCTCATTTTAAACAGAAATATACCTTTCCAGACGTATCGGCGTGTTCACCGAGGATGAAGACACCACCGGCAAGTCTTACTCCGGTCGCGAGTTCGATGACCTGTCCATCTCCGAGCAGCGCGCCGCCTGCGCCCGCGCACGTCTTTTCTCCCGCGTCGAGCCTCAGCACAAGTCTAAGATCGTTGAGTACTTGCAGAGCATGAATGAAATCTCCGCTATGGTGAGTAATACAAACCTTATCTTAATATTATTATTAAGAAAGTATATGATTTTAGTTGTAGCTGAAATTACTGGTCCCATTATTCCTGTCTGACTTAGGCTACATTTTAGTACCAAGTGAGCGAATAAGCAGCCAGTAGAAGAAGAGAAAGAGTATTAATAGTATTAACAATAGCTTCATCGTTCTGCCTGTTGTAATTGAAACTCACTGTTTAAAGTCCCTTGATAGGTTGATAGTAATATAGCAGGAAAAAGTTTTTATATTTTTTTGCGATAACATGCACATATAATTCTAAAACTTCTGTTAGTTATTTTATATTATAATATATCTGTATTTGGGCAACAAAACAGCCTAATTACAGAATCTGTATCTGATACAGAATTTCAAATTTCTTTCTCAATATTTCGCGTTCCGATTAAATACTTATCAAACAGTTTTTTACCTTCACCGCTGTTTAAAAGCGATAAACAAAATTAAACCATGAGAAAATAAAGTAAACACGTATGTATAAGCCTTGTATCGTCTAGCCGAGCCAAATGAAACAATTCAAAGGCAACTATCGGAAATAACACACGCAGTTTAATATGCTGCAACAAAATGTCTTGATCATTTTAGGCCAATACAGTGTTTGATTGTTTACATTCGCCACATCGCTGGTAGGCCCCTTGTTTACGTTAGGGTGTTGTTTATGTACTAGAATGGTTGAAAGTTATCATTCCTACTGTCTGGAGTGAACAATTATCGACATTGTTGTGAAATAAACGCTGAATGTTTCATAAACATCATAAAAGACGTTAGAATGGGGCCAATCGGTGGTTTTTTAACATGGTTAGTTTTAGGGAAAACCAAATACGTAAAATTATCTTGTCACAACACAATCTACGAAATATTGCCTTTTTATAATAAAACAACAAAAACGTTATTACATATTGACTGAAACTGGCATGACTCAGCTCGACGCTTATATTATCTTATCATCAAAAATTATAAATAGTATCTAGTACAAAGAAAACTCCAATCGAAGAATAAAATACAATAAGTACTGACGACCGATGTGGCGCGGTGGGTGAAGGTCCACCGCGCAGAATGGCTGGTTCGATTCCCGTTTTGGGAGAAATGTTTATTTCTCTAGGTATTTATTATTTATAATAAAAATATCTATGTATTTGATTAACTATTATGTATATCAGTTATCTAGTCTCCATAACATAAGCTCTGCTTTGCTTGAGGCTAGATGATGCTATGTGGTTTGTCCAGCATTATTTATGTATTTTAATACTTTATAATAAGTGTAAGACCACCCTTACAGACTGGTGACGGTGTGAACGACGCCCCTGCGCTCAAGAAGGCTGAGATCGGTATCGCCATGGGATCTGGAACCGCCGTCGCTAAGTCCGCCGCTGAGATGGTGCTCGCTGACGACAACTTCTCATCCATTGTCGCTGCTGTTGAGGAAGGTATGTAATTTTGAAATACAAAATTATTTACTTTGGTTGTTTACCATAAAAAGTAAACCCGTATTTGTGATGCTAATGAAAAGAATGGATAAAAATTATAATTCTTAAAAAGCAACGTAGTATCGTCACGATTTATTTCAACTTCAGGATTCATTCAAATGTGTAAATGGTAAATGTAAAAATGTATTGCAAAATTAAATTAATTATCTGATATTGAAAATTAAAAACGAAATTCAACTTTTCAAACTCAGTATTACAGTTCGATCTACCAGAATTTTAACAAATGACTATTTTTCAAAATGGTCTTAAAATTACTTAGAGATTGAGTTAAATTACGATTTGTGTAAAAAATCGTCAAAACTACAATGGTAGGTAACTGTGTAATCTAGATCTCGACAAAAGATGATGCTAATTTCTTCCCCCCTCAAGTAGCTGTGTTCATCATTGAATAACTATTCTAGTGGTGAACAAAAGTTACTATGACACCTATTTCAAAATTGTCTGTCAATTCAACAATATTTTTATTCAAGAGTAATGCAATATGAGTAGCTATGTCCTGTCTACAATTACTATCAATTACTTATCAAAGTCTGAGAAGAAAGATGTTTTACCCGACCAAAAGATAAGGAACACCTTCTAATGTTTATCATATTTGTCACCCAGGTCGTGCCATCTACAACAACATGAAGCAGTTCATCCGTTACCTGATCTCTTCCAACATCGGCGAGGTCGTCTGCATCTTCCTGACCGCTGCCCTGGGTCTGCCCGAGGCTCTCATCCCCGTGCAGCTGCTGTGGGTCAACCTGGTCACTGACGGTCTGCCCGCCACCGCCCTCGGTTTCAACTCTCCCGACCTGGACATCATGGACAAACCTCCCCGCAAGGCTGATGAGGGACTTATCTCTGGATGGCTGTTCTTCAGGTGAGACTTGACATTAAAACTCAGGATAATTTGTTCTATTTTAAAAAGTATCATCATCATAGATAGATAATGATTGTTTGAACTTCAGACATACACATACAAAATACAACAGGTAAATAGCCTATATTAGTCCACAGCTGGGCACAGGCCTCCCCAATGAGCGTCAAAGCGCAAAAAAAACACAAAAATGCTTTTAAAAATTATAAACCTACTTAAATTCATTAAAGCAACAAATATGAGAACACCATCAAATTCATTAATTTTGCGAAACATGAATTCCGTTTCTTATAATATCAATTTGTTTATATTGATTAGGGGCATTAAAATTGTACATAGTAATTACTTAAAGTATAGTAACAACGGTAAAATACACTAAAATGCAAAGCAGTAGAAATTTTGAATGTATGTAATGCCTGAAAAACATGAGTAATTTCTTCATTCTAATGCCCTTTTTCTATATGTTCCTTTAATAGTTTTTCTATTTAGCATACCCAATTAAGTGTATATTTTAAGTACTTACTAATTAGATATTTAAAATAGTCAACTTTTGACTTCTGACTTACATATTCTAAATACATACTGTCAATAAACCATTATTGTATTAAAGTAACCATACTGTAAATTTGAACATTAAGTTTTACAAGTATTACTTAAAAATTTAATACTGCTTACCTATCTAACTCCGTCCTTATTTAGATTTATGGTTTTTGTATCAGGGACATTGTCTGTGATGTAGTGTATGACGTAAATAAAGCGATAAAAATAATTAGAAACGTTTTCAGTCCAACAAACACAGGATTATATTAGAATACACAATGTGTGAGTTGTAAAACTAATAATTAATTGTACTTCCCGTCGTAACTCTCTGCTTCTTGCAAAGTTGTGATGCTTTTGTTTCAGCACCAACGTTTACGATTTTAGCTTTATCACATGAATCCAATAAATTTGTATAAAAACCTAAATGAACCAAACTTTACTCACTGACAATATAACACATGTTTTCGAAAGTAATGGTAGTCCGGTATTACTTATTATTTAAATTTTATGTAGTTATTAAAAAAGAACAACTATACAGGGCACCTAATCATCAATCAGATGCGTACATTTAATTGTTTCTTTTAATTTTAATTATTAAAATTAATCAATTTAAAAATTACAAACACAATCATGACGTTTATGCATTATTAAAACCATAACATAATAATGAAAGACATTCAAAAATAAATTAAAAATCAAAGCATATTCACAGACCTTACATAAAATTACTTGCATTCTAAACCCCAATTTTACTGGTACTACTAGCCCAGGAATCTTTTTCAATAATTATTTATACATTAAAATTTAACTTGTCTAAGTGCTTATTTTGTTAGCCCAATGATAAAGCAAGGTATTTAATTCTAAGATTGACATGTTTTCAGTGAATAAATGATTCTATTCTTTAAAACTGTCATGTTTTGTTATAAAGGTACATGGCTATCGGTGGATACGTCGGCGCCGCCACCGTCGGAGCTGCTTCCTGGTGGTTCCTGTACTCCCCGTACGGACCTCAGATGACATACTGGCAACTCACCCACCACTTGCAGTGCCTCGGAGATGGTAGCGAGGACTTCAAGGTAAATTCACCACTCAAGCAATACAATTATTCTTTATTGCACACCAAATCACCAAGAAAATTACACAATAACATAAACAGATGATGTATAATAGGTATTGTACATCATTATTAATGTATTGTATTGTAAAATTTTTTTTTTTTTTTACTGTATTGTAAAAAGTGATCTCTTGCAGACACTAAAGAAATGAAATAAGAAAATTGTAGATGGTGGCGTGTGAAAAGAAATACTGTTAGCTATAAATAATACTTACATAAATATGATATAATGGTAGTTCTAAACAAATAAATCAACACTACTCTTTTAGCGGCAGTGGTTGAAAATCCTTATATGCTAAAATTCAGCACACCATCCTGCATTTTCCAGGGTATTGACTGCAAGATCTTCACCGACCCCCACCCCATGACCATGGCTCTCTCCGTGCTGGTCACCATCGAGATGTTGAACGCCATGAACTCTCTGTCTGAGAACCAGTCCCTCATCGCCATGCCTCCGTGGACCAACCTGTGGCTCATCGGATCCATGGCTCTCTCCTTCACTCTTCACTTTGTCATCTTACATATTGAGGTTCTCTCGGTGAGTAAATTTAATATTAACTACAATTAATTATACTAATTTAACTTATTAATTATACTGTGGAATCATATCAATTATCCTGAAGGATACAAGTTGTTCATGTTAAAGGAGGCTTTCTATATTTTTTTACATTAGGTTTCAGGTTTTTAAATGGCGATATGTTGATATAGCCAAAACTGTCTAGACTCCGTCGATATGGTCGAAATTTGTATAACTCAAAGTGCTTTTTTTCTTTCAGTTAGTAAGTTAAAGGATATAAGTAAACAAGTAACCTTTACCTTTATTAGGCTGATAGTTTTCGAGTTTGAACAAAACACGTCCCAATGAAGTCAGCTTATAGAAGAGCTCTTGACTTTTTTAAATTTATTTGTAAATTAGTCCACTTCTGGACATAGGCCTCCCCTATTGAGCACCATAGCGCCCTGAATAAATTAAGTTAAGAATATGGAACAGTTTAAAAGCATGCATGTTGCACGTGTGATTGCAGGCCGTGTTCCAAGTGACGCCGCTCTCGGTGGACGAATGGGTGACGGTGATGAAGTTCTCAGTGCCCGTGGTGTTACTCGACGAGGTGCTCAAGTTCGTCGCGCGCAAGATCTCCGACGGTGAGACCAAATCCGTGTCAGACTGGCTCCACGGCATGCAGTGGATTGTGCTCATGTGGGCAGTCTTCTTTGGCATCATCATCTACGGACCCCTATAAGCCGGCCCGCCCGCAGAGTGACTCCGCCCCTCCGCCCGCCCCCCTTCCACTCACACCTAATACCCCCCTGTGGAACCATGAACTATGAGCTGTGCGCTCACCACAGTACCTAACCGTTTGGAATGCTAATCCGACGCACTCCGTGTGAAGTGGCCCTAGTGCACGGCCCGGTGATGGACGAATGACTCGACAGTGAATCTATACGATAAGTCTAGTGTCTCCGTATGGCTTAGGAATAGTGGCGGATACATTTCCGCTCTTTATTATTACGCATTTTATATACATTTTAACGTGTGCGAGACAATAAACGGGAGCTCATTTTTACAGAAGGCGAGGTATTATTCTTCCTTTACCAATTTTTATCTGTCTTTATACAATTAATTGTTATTTCATGTGAAGTGGCTGTGAAGACCTTCATAATTCTAACGAAACACCAAAAATTGGGTTATTTAAATGGTATTTTATAAGTTAGATTTATTGCATTCGGTAATTCTTATGTATAGTAATGTAAAGCTCCTCACTGCAATTGATTGGGACTCGCACATAGCTCAGGACGCGTCCGTGTGGACCGCAGATGTTTATCTTACTATTGATATAGTAACGTGCATTGTTATCTTAGCTTAATTTATCGTAAGAGTATGTTTAGAGACGTGGTAATAGTTAACTTTCTCAGCATAGCTCTTAGAGAATATCTTTCTCTTTGTCCTGTCACCTGTGGTCGCTTCCTAACATTCCGTAATGCGTTTCTGTTTTCTAGTAATGTATTTGTTTTGTGAGCACTTGTGACCATCCTCTAACAACTAATGATGAATGATTATTTGCAAATAACCCGCGCGTACATTAGCTTTGGTGGCGTCTTACGTTAGCAAAGCTGGTGTCTGCGACTTGTGCATTTCCACTAATATCTACCGACGTGAACCTAATGCTAGTTTTTATAGAGACAAGCAATAACAAAATGTATGTACGAACATTAAGTAGTGACTACAAATTATCGGTATTTGGTGTAAAACTTATTTATTACGTATTTACTGTGGATTTAATTTTAAGTTTCGTCTCTTTTGTAGATCGCGGATAAGACATCAATTTATTTTATGAATGAGACATAATATTATTTTAAGTTGAGTAACTGAATCTAAATTGGTCCATTTTAAAATTGTAGCGGTACAACAGGTCCGTACGTACATAAGTTTTGAATTTATAGTGTAAAGATTGTCTGGCATGAGTGCATTGCATGATTCTATTGATGATTTAATGCAGTTTGATGTGATTTAATAACTTATAATTATAATCTAACATTTTACTTGATAACTTTGTTTCACTTGAGCCTCCTTGATTTAGAAATTGCCTTTGATGAACAAAAAGGTGCTACAAAGTGATCTATATAAATATCACCAAAGTTATTGAGTGAAATGAATAATATACTATTTATTTAATAATGTTGCCCAATGGTATATATATGAAAGGAGGTCGTCAGCATAGTATTCCCTCAGATATAAAATACAATACACTGCACAATTTCAGGGCATGCTCAAAACCTTTTTTTGGATGACCCAGTACCCATTTAACTTGTTTGGTTTCGAATAACTCATTGAAATGTACATTTGTTATACATTACTATTTTACAGTTAATTAAAATAGTCAATAATAATGTTTGCATTTGATTCCTTATTCTCCTTTTACCAAACTGCACTGCGCCCTACATTTGCACTTATGTTATGCCCCTCCCTCCGTGTTGGTTATGTAAACCCTCTGAACTATCTATTCTATCAGCACACAATACAATGTTGTCTGTTTAGATGTTTGTGAACCTATCCCTTCACTAATAGTGTTACCAGCTACAAAAGCGCTATAAGCGTTGGTAGCTGAGCATTTGGAATGATAGGGCACAGGCTCGCTTTGGGCGCTGTGTTCGGTCCAGGGCCGGGGCCAGGGAGGCCTCGGGCCCCCGCATGCACTAACGACGCGTTCTGTCCCCAGCCCAGCCGTCGTGGCACCTGTAAGCGCCGCCGAGACACCGCCGCCGCTGCACGCACATATTCCATGAACACTCATTGTTTGTTGTGATCCCGCAGTGAAACTACACATTTAGTAACTACGACACGGTTGTGATATCTGCATAAGACCCAGTAAGTTCGGACGGCCACCTCCGTTCGGGCGCACACGACACTAATGCTCTGGTTGTTTTGCAGTGAACGAGCAAGTCGTTGACAAGTGGTAAACGCCATCGATACATAGTTCCTCAGCCGCTTGTCTGGTCCCGCCGCTCGCGCTCGTCTCCCGATGTTGTGATCTTGTGCTTTAGTTGTGTTCGGTACGAGCGAGCGAGCGAGCTGGGACCACCCGCGCTACCACCTGCTCGCTGCGCCACCACCAGAGAGGACTAATGTTGTTCATAATGTGTATATAATACAGTATGCTTAGGAGGTTTAATCGATTTGTTAATTACGTTGTTCTAAATAAAGACTACATGGTGCCCGTCGACAACAGTGCGATAGACGATGAGTACTTAAGTTGAGAGCACTTTAATTTATTGTTATATTTTTATTCTCGTATAATCTAGTTTGCTTACCTAGAGCCGAGTCTGTTTCTATTAGTGCTGACGCCTCGACGAGCAATATGGTGTCTGTAAGGGAAGGATAATTACATGATTGTCCAGTGTTTGGGACCCGAGTCCAAAAATTTAAACATACCTGTACATTTTAATGTATTATTGTTTTGTACAATAAATCGTTATAAAACGACGGGTGTTTCATTTTGTGTGCCTAGCTTTGTTAGTACCTAAGTATATACCTAGATTGAGAATTACTGTCCGCCGTTTTCAATATGTAGGTAACCCTCCCTGTATCCCGCCAGGAGCGGTTTACAAGATGTAGATCTCTTGGTCTCCAATCACCACCACCGGCTGCATCGGCAACATCGTTGTTCAACTACACCATAATTATGTATTACTTTAATTTTATCTATGGGACGTGCGACGTTCCCCCCCGTCACACGTCTGATTCAATCTAATTAGAGATACTTAACTTATGTAGGTAGGTACCTATTTGAGGACGTGAATCCAAAGTTAAAATGGTGGGTAGATAATTAACAATAACTACAACATTTGACTTTAACCACAGTGCAGATAATATGTTACCTCACTTCAGCCAAAAGAGTTGGTAATTATCAGAATTTACTAGGAGGAACAAGTTAATAGACGGTAAGGTATAATAAGTAGTAAAGTAGGTATCGGTAATATTGTTTTACTATGCATAATCTACATAGGTACCTACCCTATTGTATACTGAGGCCATGGTACCTTTATCGCATACACAAAATGTAGGTAATTAATATTAAAGCAGCACGAGAGACATGAAAACAACACATTTTGCTACCCTTAATAGGTACCTTTTCTGTTGGTCTAGAATTGAGTTAATCTTAGGAATTCGTTTTTACATAGGTAAGCTTGCAGTTATCTACTCTTTTTAAAATTAAGTAGAAGACGAATTATTTGTATTTCCCGCCACTGTTCTATGATTCTATTCTTGGTGTAAATGGTGTAATGGCTATGCATATTAGCGACACAATTCTGCCAATGTCCGTAATGCTAAGTGTCATATACCTTTTGGAGTAAAATATTGTGTACCTACCTAATAATTTTAAAAAATAAAATAGTTCCCGTGAATGGATAGGTCCCTTACGGAACGTAAGGTACTTGGTCTTAGGATAGGTCTAAGACCAAGTAGGTAGGTACCTTACGTTCCGTAAGGGATAGGTAGGTAAGTTTTTGAACGCACCGCTCATTAACGTGACAATATCTGATTTGACAGTGACAAATCAATATTTTTTTTCAGTTCGTTAATTTTTTCGTATCTCATGTATTACGTACGAAACACACAGAAGGCGCAGGCGTTTCCAACTTTAAGCCCTCTTTTTAAGAAGGATGAATGATCATCATCACAAAGCCGGACCCTGGTAACGTTCCTAAAAGATACGATTGCCTTAATCAAGAAGTTGAAGTATTGTTTAATTTTGCGTTGAGACCAAGAAGCCAGCCAAGGTCCAAGTTGGGACGGATGCAAGCAATATAATGAATATTGATTGAAGTTGAAAATAATAATTCTCGCGCAGCGCAACGGTTTTTGTATTTTATAACATAAATTGTTATCAAAAAATGGATTCATGAAGTCGACAAGTTAACACACAATGGAAGTTTCGAGGTAAACATAAAACTATGATTAGAGCTTTGTTTTTATCTACATAATAAATAGGTAACTAATCAGATCATGGTATTTTTGCAGAGCCGATGCTGAATTACCGCATCAAATGGCACATCTCGATATAATGGAAGTGGATGAAAAGAAAGACAATGATGTCCCTGGAACACGAAGTTTGAGAAAAAGAAAGTCCATAGCACCTGAAATTATAAAACACACAAACCGTAGAGTAAGCATGAAACCCCGTAAACACATAGTTACAGAAAATGCAAATCCTAAGCAAATTGAGGCATTGTACTTGAACAAAAAGGTGAACTCTACATCCCAAACTTTAGAGACAATATTTGAAGAGCCCAAGACTAACACCACTGAGACACTTATTGGTGGAAGAAAAATTAAAAGACTGCTGACATTCCCTCTAGGTAGCCAGTACACTAAAGAAAAAATAAAGAAGCGCAGGGCTAAGATCAAGAAACTTTTGGGTAATAAGTCCATTCTGAATAGAAAGAAGATTCCAATGCAAGTTTTCTTACAAACAATTGAATGTTTGGAGCTGGACGACCCTGCCATTATTGATAAGGAACTCCAAAACAGTAGTAAATCTGCTTGAGAAACAAATGTAATTGTGTTACCCCATTGGTATTTAATGCTTGTGTACTGTGTTTCGCCATTTTCATAAAATAAATATGAACATTTTACTGAAAAAAAGTTTTTTAATCTCTTATTAGTTTTAACAGAACATAATTATAAATAGCAAAAAGTCATAAAAAAATATTCTACATAAGTATTGATTGTATAAAACAATACTTTCACATCACATGTTTTTATAATTTTACAAAGCTAGACAAAAACTATAATAATATAATAAATAATAATAACAATTGAGATTCATTTAGGAATGTTACTTTAATGAAAAGAGGAGGGAGAAGAGTTCTTTAATGAAAAGAACTTAGATAAGATTCAAGATACAACAGTTACACTTACAATGAAAATTCAATAAAATGATTATTTTATATCAACATAACAAGAAGTCAATGTTTCTAGACAGTCATCATACACTTTGAATTGCTTCAATCCAGTTGAGGTCTCTTTGTCCAAATTCACACAAACACAATGAGGCCTTTCCTCACCAGGTGTAAACATCTGCCGAGGAACCCCAACCCAGTCTCTTGATATACCCCCACTGAAAATAAACAATTGAACATTCATATTGTATTCAGTCTGTTCCCTAAAAATCTTTGTTGGGATCAGAACTAAGGTTTATGGTACAGTTGAAGGCTCACTCCTGCAAAAGTTAAAAAAAAAACTAGTGGTTTAAATAATAGTGATATAAAAAGGAACAAACATGCTTTGCCCACAACTAAGCAAAGCAATATTATATCGTCATTTTAAGGGCAATGCTTCTACATCAAAACTCATAAAAAATAGACAAAGCAGTGTTTTGTCTCACTCTGAGGTAGTTGGAATTACAAGTAATAAATAGCACTGCAAGCTGACACATTAATAAGAATAAAACTACATATAGCCACAAATGACTAGACTAAGTAAAAGTATATCTCAGTTACTATTCAAATATAAAGCCATAAAACTACCTTTGGGCATGTCTAGCAGTGGCTGTATTTTAGCTGAGATCTATTTAATTTCTTACCTAGTCTTGGTGCACCATACTCTGGTGCCTTCATCTGCATTCCATGCAATATTACATGGTGGGTATCGTTTTTCCTTCTCTTTAATAGCTTTCTTGTCTTTATCACACTCATTCAGTCTGTGATTAAGCTCTTTGTAATATTCGGATTCCTCACCATTCTTGTCATAGTATCTCCCAACCAGAACCCCTAAAATTAAACACATATCAATGGTTTTGTATCTAGGTAATTGGTACCTTTATCATACTTAACTAGCTGCCCCCAGCCTTGCAGCTTCGCCGGTGTGGTAATTTATTGGAAACTGGAGAACAAAATGCACATCATAGATTGAGAATACCTCCTTTAATCCCCTTTTTAATTTCATCTCAATATGGAGATATTTATTGACCAACATTCACACTGACTTTCACATTTATTATATTAGTAGGATAGGATTTTATCTAGATAGAGTGATTAAGAGGAAGGTTTATATGTATAATAACACGCTGCCTGCTAGCGTAGTGTGCGGACGTGCGAACAAAACCTGTCACAAAATAATAAAATAGTGCTAACAAATATTCAACCTAATTCTAAAGAGTTTAAAGTGTTAATCACCAAAAACCCATACCGAGCCGTACGCTCTTTCGGTGTGACGCAAGCCAACTCGGACCAGACAATCGGCTAACATCGGTAAGAGTTCGGACATACACGAAACATATAGTGCCGGAGCCAAAGATCAAAACCAAACATCATGCAACGAACACCACCCGATACACCAACTTGCTCAAATACGGCTAAAGCTGTGTTTTCGGTAAATGTGACCAGAAGCAGCGGTTCACAACCTGATCTTTCAAAACTAGATCAACTGAGTCCGGAAGACTTAAACAATTTAGTCCTACGAAAGAGGAAAGTACCTCATGATGACCATGCGCAACAGCTAAGTGAATTCAAGAACGATATTCTAAAAATACTGGAGAACTATGCTATAAAGCAAAATGAGAATGTTAATACAATAAGCAACAAAATCTCCTCAATTGCGGATCATCTAGCCGACCTGAAAACAACAGCGGAGCAGCTGGTTGCCGATAACAAAAATATAAAGACCCAGATCACGAACCTATCTACAAGTGTCCAAGAAACGCAGGAAAAGGTAAAATCCTTAGAAAACGATGTTCAAGAGCTGAAATCGAATCCACAAACTCATGTAGCGATAGATTTGTCTGCTGCTGCAAGTAAAAACTATGAAGACCTCATCGCCGAACTTCATGAGCGAACTGAACGCAGCAAGAACATAATAATGACAGGAATCACTGAAAAACACCTGGACGACATAACACAAAGACGAGAAATAGATGCAAGAGAGGTTACTAAAGCTATTGAAACAGTGTACCCTCTCTGCCCAAAACCCACCAAGATTATCCGGATCGGAAAATATGACCGCAACAAAACCCGCCCCTTAAAAATCAGTTTCTCGTCAGTAGAAACTGCTAAAACTATCCTCAAAACAAAAACAAAACTAAGTGATACGAACATCAAAATCTATTCCGACCAAACCCCAAAACAACAGAAGAATATGAACAACTTAAGAGAAGAACTACAACAACGTACTACAAAAGGAGAAAAAGGTCTGACTATAAAATACATTAAGGGAATACCAAAAATTGTTGCCCAGGAGCCAAAAAACTAAATATGGTTAAAGCCCAAAATGTGGCTAATGTCGACACGAATGAAACAAACGTAACTTATCATCTTGTAAATAGATATAAAAATGTGCTGACAAACTCATCATGCTTGAAATTTTTCTACACAAATATACGCAGCATTAGAACAAGAGGGAAATTTGAAGAGCTTCAATGTATACTGAAAGCTATACCCTCGATGGTACACATTGTAATTTTGACAGAGACATGGCTTAGGTCAGAAGAGGATGCTAAACTATACACAATTCCTAACTATGCTCACATATATAACTACAGAAGAGACACTAAGGGAGGAGGAGTATCCATATATATACATAACAGTCTGAACTATGAAATAACAGAAGATATTTACAAAGATGGTAACCATTACTTATGGATTTATCTGCCAAAATTAGCGCTTAACATCGGAAGTATTTACAAACCAGGGGATACAAATTTTAAAAAGTTCATAGATCTATTTGCAGAGCAAGTAGAAACAAGAAAACGATCGATAATCTTTGGAGACTTCAACCTGGACCTACTATGCGACAATAACAATACCAAACAATATCTGGAGGTTTTGGAAGAAGAATCCTACAAAGTATTGAATAAAATCGACAAAAACTACTCAACACGCCAAACTAAAACGACAAACACGATCTTGGACCACGTCATTACAGATTTAAACAATAACAAGTTTCAGTTTGCCCTGTTAGAATCATCACTATCTGACCACAAACAAATATTTGTAGAAGTTTCAAAATTTATTCCAAAAACCAAACAACGAATACAATATCAGGCAATAGACTATGAAAATATGCAGAAAAGTATTAAAGAGTGTACATATGAAAATGAAGAACAAAATTACAACAATTTAGAAATGTATATACAAAGACTCATAGACAAGAACAAACTAAACAAAACTAAGATATTAAACTTACCAAAAGACGATTGGATCAACAAAGAAATAATAGATATGATAAACTCAAGGAACAACTTGTGGAAGCAGATGAAGTCAGACAAAGAGAATGAAGACATAAGAAAGACATTCTTGGAAGAAAGAAATAAAGTCGGAAAGAGGATAAGGAGAGAAAAAGCAGATTTTTACTACAAGGAATTCAAGAAATGTGATAGAAGCCCAAAGAAAATGTGGAACCTAATAAATACGCTATCGGTAAACAAAATCAAAGAAATCAAAATTCCAAAAATCTTAGTCGACTCACAAACGATTACAGACTGCGTAGAGATATGCTCAGTATTTAATGATTACTTTTCCTCAGTCGGTGCTGAACTTGCAAGTAGGATACCCACTATTTATCACGATCGACCAGGTAATACCTTGATGTACGATTCTAACTATTTACACGATACTACACTTACAGAACTCAAACCTTGCTCAACGGAAGAACTTATCAAAATCATAGAAAAATTAAAAGATAACACTAGTACGGGTGTTGATGGAATAAGTACCAAAACAATAAAGAGTATCAAATCATACATAGTACAACCTCTGACAGACTGCGTAAACAAATGTCTTGATTGCGGCATTTTCCCCGACAGTTTGAAGGTGGCAAAAGTGACCCCAATTTACAAATCTGGTACAAGAACCGACCCTAGCAACTATAGGCCTATCTCAGTGCTTCCTGTTATCTCCAAAATATTCGAGAAAATAATTTACACACGACTAAATGATTACTTAACTGATAAACATATTCTAATTGAACAGCAGTACGGCTTTCGCCAAAAATCAAACACCCTTTCAGCTACTGCAGATCTGATAACCAATATTAAAACAAACATCGACAGCAAAAACCTGTGTCTTGGAATTTTCATCGACCTCAAAAAAGCATTTGACTGAAACTGCTTGATAAACTCCAAAACATAGGTATTACTGGTAAAGCTTATAAAATACTAGAGTCGTATATTAATAATAGATTTCAAATAGTTAAAATAGGCGAATTCATGAGTACTACTCGAAAAATAACATACGGTGTCCCACAAGGTTCCATCTTAGGCCCGTTGCTATTTCTCATCTATATCAACAATATAAACCAAATAGGGCTAACAGGTTACTTAACATTGTACGCAGATGACACTTGTCTCTTTTATTTTGGTCAGTCTGTACAGAGTATAGTTAACGAAGCTCAAAACGATCTCAATACGCTGAATGAGTGGTTTTTACATAACCTACTAACAATAAATGTTTCAAAGACTTCTTACATGATATTTGCTGCAAAAAACAAAATAATCCCAGATTTTAACCCTCCTAAAGTAAACAACATCGTAATAAAACGGTCGAGTACAGAAAAGTATTTAGGACTACTGCTAGATGACAAATTGTCATGGAAGCCGCATATCGACTCTGTAAGATCCAAACTTACGTCTCTTGCTGGTGCCTTGCGCAATATGAGCAACTGCGTTCCCCCAAAAATACGAAAAACCATATACAACGCCCTTATTAAAACCCACTTGGAATACCTAGTCGAAATATGGGGATCAGCCCCAAAAACTACATTAAAACAATTGCAAATAGCGCAAAATAAAGTTATTAAAAGATTATATAATTATGACTACCTAACTCCAACAGAAACACTATATAAAAAAACACAATTATTAAATTTAACCCAAATATTCAATATAAATACATGTATACTCATAAGAAAGATATTAACAAAAGAAATACAATTTAATATTACTCTCACAATAAGAAAATATAAATATAACTTACGAAATAGAAATAAACTGTATATTCGTCAACCCAGAACGGTTAATGAAAAGAACCTTCTTTATGAAGGGGTAATAAGCTACCGGGGGAAATAAAAGATTCTAAAAGTATGACAATTTTTAAAAATAGATTAAGAAAACATTTTCGAGCTAAGGAAGGGAATCAATAAAATATATATATATAATCAAAATAAAAATAAAATTACGTTATAATCAAAATAATAAATACTTATCGAATTACTAAACACAATCAAAAATAAATAAATTAAAGACTCAATGCAAACCTTTAACCAAACAAAATAAGATAATTATAAAGCCGTCTTGCTCCTAGACTATACAAAAAAATGCTTGGCATAACAAACAATAGCGCAGGCCTACGAACGGACGACGCCCATCGCGTCGGGTCGGTCAAAATGAGGGTAGGGCTAAAAAATATTAATTGATGTATTCATTTGCTCTATTTATCATATTTATTTTAGTTGGGTGAAATATTGGTGAATAGCACGTTACTTAGGAAACATATGTGGATAGTGATAATCAGTGGGTTATTCTGCATGCAGGGGAAAAATACCTACCAAATGGCTCAGACTACTTGATTTGATTCTTACTTTTGTTATTTGAGTTGTTTTCTATACCGTTAGTTAGTTTATTTTAGTATTAGTTATAATAATAAATAACACACATTAGGTTAGTATAGGTAAATATAACTTGCAGATGTAATTTTATGTAGAAACCTACTTAAGTACATTTATAAGTATAAGTAAAACTTTGTGTTTCTCATTTAAGTGAACTACTTTGTGTTGTGTTCTTTGAGAAATAAAAATCTTTAAACCGAATAAAACTGCATAGCCGGGGTGGGTTGCTAGTTATATTATGAAAAATAATATAATATATTCAGCAGACACTCACCAACATGATCATACTTCTCCTGATAAGTTGCCTTCCAATTCAACAGGCTAGAAAGGTCTGTACAGGACAGATCTATCACATTATCTTTATTTTCACTCTCATCGTTGAAGTCCCCGGTTATAAGAGATCTAGAACCATCTTTGCCTGGAAAGAAAGTGTATTGAATATGCTGATATATTTTCCCTAGGTAGCTTCAACATGGTTTATATTTGCTTACCTACAAAGTAATGGTATGAGCCACCTTTAGCATAATATTGGGAGCCCTTTGAAACATCAAATACTGATCCCAAGACAGCCAAATAGAGCTTATCCTTTGTAATCCCATTATAGCTTGCTAATAACTCTTCTGTATAAATTCCGTAAGAGTCACCAAAATGCTGCATCGAAGTTTGCGGCAGTTTTAGAAAGTAACTGTACAATATACCTATTATACCTACTAGGAAAACTAGGTAGTGAAGTAATGAGAATCTTGTAAGCACACAATTCCAGATCTTGGAGTAGAACCTCATTGTGAACCACTTTTTTTTCAAGAGTAAATAAATAATAGCGGTAGTAAATAGTTTACTTCAAGCCACCCTAGTACCTACGTCTGCAGTGGCAGTATTATATTCTCTTTGCATCTGAGCTTCACTTCGTCCTATTGTTGGAGCTTCACCTTTACTAGCTGACTGAACTGAACCACAACTCACTAAACCTATTACGAAATTATAACTAAGAATTATATTCGCAGTTCATACAATTATACCCACATAATACAATTAAATTTTTTTTGTATTATACGTAGAGGTGCAGGTGTACACGCAACACGCATTATTCGGCAATACCAAGCAAGGAAGGAACTCTACCGCAATACATACAAACAAACCACTTCAACTTCTTGATAATTGCTCTGCACCTGGTTTTGCTCAATTTTGACAATGACCGTCCTATGACAACATCACAAGGTTTTTTCTTTTTTATTATTAATTAATATCAATGTGATGAGATCAGTAGAGACATGTAACTTTACTAGTTGTATTTTTTTCTATTCCTTGATTGTAATTTTAGTTGTTAATAAAGTACATTAAAACAAAAAAAAACACTGAAGCCGGAGGCGCGTAGGCGGAGCGGAGGCGAAGGCGTGGCGGTTTTTCCTATGGCACCGCGCCGCCGCCGCCGCCACGCCGCCGCCACCGTCTGCGGGCGGTGTGAGTGTAGGCCACTGACCTGTATCTATACAGTACTTGTATAGATACAGGTCAGTGGTGTAGGCTTTCATAGGATTCCTTATAATACAACTCGCACGCCTTTACGATTATTAAATAAACCTCAGACAAGTAATATGGCTGTAATGGCTTTCGCCCACTGACCTGTATCTATACAAGTATGCTGCTTTCGCCTGTTCTTAGAAAGTGGACAAATTATTATCCTAAAACAAAATAAAAAAAGTGATGTCACACACAAGACAGTCAATTTTTTTTTTAGTTTAATTTGTCCATTTTTTATGAACAGGCTAAAGCCATATTACAGCCATATTGCCTTGTCTGATGTTTATTTTATATTCCTAAATGTTTTGCACATTTTCCGGAAGTCACACAAGACAGTCAAAACCAGACGCAGAGCCATAATCAAGAAGTTGAATGAAGGACCTAGCTGCAAAGAGAATATACATACTACGTAAACTTTGTTTTGTTTACTTACTCATTTACTTTATGACCTAAGTTTTGAGCAGAAAAATAAATTATTAGACAGCGAGTAAAAAACTTCTCTTTTAAAATGACTTCCAACACATTACGGCACCTTAAATATTTCTCCCAGTTCCCTAGTCGTCGAAGAGTGGTAGTTACAGGTCTTGGAGCCGTTTCTCCTCTCGGAAGTTGTACAGAAGTGAATTGGAAGAATCTTCTGAAAGGTCATTGTGGTATAGTTTCACTCACTAACGAAGCATACTCTAAATTGCCCAGTCGAATAGCTGGTTTAGTTCCACAACAGGATGAAAAAATTATGAAAGCATTATCAAAATCAAATTTAAAAGCAATGGCCCCAGCTACATGCCTAGCCTTGGTTGCAACAGAAGAAGCATTGGCAGATGCAAACTGGATACCAGATGCAGGACTAGACAAAGAAGCAACTGGTGTAGCCATTGGCATGGGCATGGTAGATCTAAAAGATGTCTGTGATACAAATGATGCTCTAAAGCTGGGTTACAACAAAGTCAGCCCCTTTTTTGTGCCAAGAATTTTACCAAATATGGCAGCTGGTCAAATTAGCATTAAGTATGGCTTTAGGGGCCCAAACCATGCTGTCTCCACAGCTTGTGCAACGGGAGCACATTCTATTGGAGATGCATCAAGATTTATCAGAAACGGAGATGCTGATGTCATGGTGTGTGGGGGAGCAGAGTCCTGCATCAGTCCCCTAGCTATTGCAGGTTTTTGTAGGCTAAGAGCTCTCAGCACTTCCTTCAATGATGACCCAACTAAAGCATCTCGACCATTTGACAAGAAGAGGGATGGATTTGTAATGGGGGAAGGGGCAGCCATATTAGTTCTTGAAGAATATGAGCATGCATTGAGGAGAAATGCAAAAATCTATGCAGAGATTCTAGGTTATGGACTATCAGGGGATGCATCACATATAACTACACCGAGGGATGACGGCAGTGGGGCCATCCTTTCAATGACAAGAGCCTTGAAGGACAGTGGTGTTTGCCAAGAACAAGTCACTCACATCAACGCTCACGCTACTTCCACCCCGGTAGGAGATGGTATTGAATCCACAGCAATCAGAAATCTGTTTGGTGACCATGCCAATAATATTTCTGTATCTTCTACAAAAGGTGCTCATGGCCATCTTTTGGGAGCTGCTGGGAACTTAGAAACTATATTTGCAATCCTCTCTTGCTACCATGGTGTTGTTCCACCAATCATAAACTTAGAAGAACCAGTTGATAATCTAAATTATGTGGTCAATGAATCTATGCAATGGGAGTCCGAAAGAAGAATAGCTTTAAAAAACTCTTTTGGTTTTGGTGGCACTAATGCCACTCTTTGTATAGCTCAAGTTAATAAATTATAAGTTAAGCAATTTTTATGAATAATTAAAATTATTATAGCATTTTGCCAAACTGGCTAATCATTGGAAAATGTATTTTTTTTTGTATAATTTACCTGCTGATTACCACTATAATCATAATAAGATGGTTCATAACTCATTTTAGTTTAGGTAGACCAACTGATACACACTAAAATTAAGGAAATAAAAAAACTAAATATTTTCACTGAATTACATAATATATTTAAAATGAGTTACAAATGTTAAGTATTCAACAATGGCAATACAGCCTAGGTAACTCCAGACTTTTCAAGCTTTTTGAAAATAGAAAATAATTTCATACCACATAATATTGTCACAAAAAGCAATAAAATAATTTGATCAAAAAATTGCAACTTTCATATTGAAACTAAGCATTCTAAAACTTTAATTAAATAGTAGTATATTTTTAAATGCTGGGTACTATCCAGTCAATTAAATTTACATAACATTAATAATGGAATAGCTGGAATAATTAATTTCTGCACTTAAGTATGATTTACATATTTTAGAATATGAAATAACACTGGAGTTTTGCAGCATAATAAAGTGATTTATTTTAAGATTATTTCAGAATGTTTGTAAAATATCAACTGACAAGTCATATGAAATGTTAGGTGATACTAATTTATGAGAAAGACCACCAAGGGCCAACAAAATTATATCTATATCAAAAAATTCTAGGACATTTGACTTCCATAACAACTATTGATAAATATACCGAAATCTAGGATATTCTGGTTTATAATTGAATGAGTATTGTCTAAAAACTTAACCTGGTTACTACTTAACACTTAGATACATCAAGGATGCTCTGCAAGTTATGCCTATAAGTTTGTCTAACACGTTTCTACTGATCTCAAGGGATTATTCATGAAGCTGATTTGTGCTAGGATCAGCTTGGATGTGTTACGCTGATATTCCAAAAGATAAAAGAAATGCAACAAAAATCAATATAAAACAAAGTTTGGAACATTCACAAGTTTTAACTTTAAACCAAGATGGCGAATCTTGGATGACATAGCAGAGTATCAAATAGAATAGGTATCAGGCATCCTCTATTTAGCGAATCAGTGGTAGCATCTACTATTTACTGCTAAAGAAGATCAACGCAACAATCCAAGTTATAAACAAACGGGGAATCTTAGTGCAGTTGTATTATAGATGAAGCGCCTAAGAGCTATTTCTCCCGAGCGCCGGCGTTGACGTCGTGTTGACACATAACTGTGCGAACTTCTGCCTTAGATTCTGCCGCAACTCTTCCCTTTTCTCATTAATGTTCCTTCTCGCTTTGAACTCTAATACATCCTCTATTGGAATATAACTGGTGTCCTGTTCTTCGTCAGATGAACATGTTTCCTGAGGAACGAATATTGCTTGTGAGAATTAAAAAGTCTCATACGCGCAGTCCTGATTATCCAGATTATTATTTATTATTGAATCATTATTAGGATTAACTGAGTAATTAATAAATATTTCTGGACTATCCACACTGCATCATCTAGCCCCAAGCTGAGTTGAGTTCGTGTGGGTAGGTAATAGGCGACTGATATACTAAGACTCTACATAGAGTAGACAGTCAGAACCACGTTACAAATATTTGCAGATCGTACAAACATTTGTTCCAAGGCGGGAATCGAACCCACAACCTCCTGCTTTGCAGGCGGACCTTCGTCCTCCGCTCATCGGTCGTCAAAGATCGTAAAAACATTTGTTCCGAGGCGGGAATAGGAATCACAACCTCTAACATCGCACACGGACCTTCGCCCGACACGCAACTGAGGTCATCTAATAAAATCATTTTCGAAATAATATTTACGTTACATTACGCGATTTTGACTTTTGCGTCATGTGTCGAGCCAATGGGGCTATCGTTTTTTTGCTCACCAGTTGGCGCCACTGTTGACTAATGAGTAATGTCCATATGTATAGCTGTCAAAGGCTACTTTTTATGATCGGCGCCGAAACCAAGTTTTGAATCTTGAATCTTTTTAATACTTATAAATAATATCTCGTTCATCTATAATATAAAAATGAATCGCAAAATGTGTTGGTAAGCGCATAACTCAACAACGCCTGGACCAATTTGGCCAAATCTTTTTTTAAAATGTTCGTTGAAGTTCAAGGATGGTTTTTACGGCGAGAAAAATATGATATTTGACAAATAAATAAATTGCCCCGCAGCGTCGCCCGCGGGGAAATTTATTTATTTATTTGCGGGGCGCAGCTAGTTAATTATAAAAATAACTATCATTATATCGAGTAGCTATGCCGCAATGCTGTTCAGTTCCGTTTTTTGCGTGCATCAGTTTAATTTTGAGTTTTTAAATTTTTTCTTAATTTTGCTTTCAACACGTTCATATTGATGGCCAAATAATCCATATTTGCGGTATTTTCACGAATGAGATCACTTTTCAACATGTAAATAAAGAAATTATAATTTATGTCATGAAGTTGAATTGGACCTCACGCGACACTAGCGCCTCTAGTGGCAAATTCACACGCGATAGCCCCCATTCTCGCGAATCAAGCAAGACACGCTTCAAAATCGCGGGTAAGTGGAGGCTTTAAAACAAAGCTACTATGTATTCAACTGTTACATACCATTAACATTTCCTGTAGAGAAAGCGTGAAGTCAGTATCCATACAGAGTGCCTTATCACTTTTAACATCCGTACAATCGCCTCTCTCGTGGTTACAAAAACCTTCCGAGCAAGCGACTTCTGACCCTTCCGGGGACGACATAAGGCTGGAACTGCCGGAGAGCGTTTCGCAGCAACCGAGTCCGTTGCCAGAGGAATATCCGCAGTCTTGAGAGTATACTGGTGATTGTTGTCCGCTTTTGTTTTTCTTTTTGTTTCGTTTGTTGGGTGAGCGGGGCGGGTCGAGGCAGCTGGAGCAGGCGTCCCCACTGGCGCGGTAGCAGGGGGGCGGGTAGTCGCGCGGGGAGCAGGAGGCGGGGTAGTCGCGCGGGGAGAGGTCGGTCGGCGTGTCGCGTTCTTCCAGTTGGCATTCCTCGCATTGGCACTTCTCGTCGGGTTCTTCTGAGTCTAGGTCGGCTTCCTGTTATTAAATTAGAAGAAATTTAGATGGGCAACAGTTCACTGTGTTCACTATTCAAGGTAATAAGGATTCACTCTAGTTTTCTTTTCTTGGAGAAGCGAAAATAGATATTTGCGATTTTAAAATAATATCTCTTAATGAGGGAGTTCAAATACAGTTGGTAGGTTGTAGTTATTACAGGCACTACTTTGAAGAATCTTATATTTTTAGAAGATTAATAAGGATTATTATATTTTTAGTACTCAGGTATGTGTTCTTATGAATAGTTGAACTGTTACTTTTGGAAAGCTTCATGTTTCTACCTTTACAAATTTAGTCAAAAGAATCACGTTCCTGTTCTTTAATTTTATTATTTTTTATATTTATTATGTTTGGCAAGAGAAATACACATTCTGCGAATGTTTCAACTGCTATTTATGGGTTCATTAGATGAGCCTTCTGAGAGACGCACGGACAGTGAGCACAGGTTTGGAAATAGGGTCCTATTTCACCCTTCGGTTACACAACCTTAAAAACTAACCTTAGATTTCTCTTCTACAGCCTGCTTTTCCTTCTTCTTGCGTTTTTTGAGTTTTTTCTGTTCCTTCCGCTGCTGCCTCGATTGTTCCTCTTGCGTTAACTCATCGTACAGTAGCTGTAGCTTAGACACGCCGCTTTTCTTTTCCACCGCTGTTTCGAACTTGCGATAAAGCGCTTCAATCGCTACCGCGGTCAGCGTTTGGCAGGTGGCTTCTTCTTCGCGCAGGCGTAGAGAGATGCGCTGGAGTCGCTCGTAGATGCATATGCCGAGACATATGAGCACCTGTGTTTGGTAAAAGTTTGAAGTTTTTAATTATTATGATATCAAAACAGAATGCAGTCAATTAAACATAAATAAATAATGCTGAACAATCTACACAGCACCATCGAGCCCCAAAGTAAGCTACTCAAAGCTTACTAAAAACATGCTAGGAACATTACAATATAAGATCAAATGATAAATAACGTAAAGCCTATTTTGACGACCGATGTGGCGCGGTGGACGAAGGTCCGCCTGCGACGCAGGAGGTTGCGGGTTCGATTCCCGCCTCGGAACAAATTTGTGCACGATCTGCAGAAATTTGTTTCGTTGGTCTGGGTGTATGTATAATATGTGTATAATAAAAAGTATTTATCTAAGTAGTATATTGTATTAAGTATATCAGTCATCTAGTACCCATAACACAAGCTCTGCTTAGCTTGGGGCTAGATGATGCTGTGTGGACTGTCCAGTTAAAATAAAATAAAAAAAATAATAAAATTTGTATTTGCGCAAGTTGGCTTTTCTATTACTGCGGCCATAATCAGCCTATTGTGATCTCTACTTAAAATGTGTTCACCTTTGAAGATGTGGCGTTCATAGTTCGCCATTTACCCTTACAGGAACTGTAGGTTTTTCTTCGGGGCTTTCTTGTCTCTTAGCTCTTCTGGGCTTAGTACACAAACTAGAGATATATCGAAACTCACCTCTTCCTGTGCTATTTCTAGAGTCTTCGCATGCCTTTCTCTGTGGTTCCCGAGTAGTTCCGGCTCCGCCCTGGCTATGAGATGCGATATATACTCAGTCTTGGTCTGTAGGTGTAAATGTTTGTCTAGCAGACACCGTTTGATCCCCCCGTAGAGTGCACCGACGTAGCCTTTCTCTTTCTGTGGTTCTTTTTCTTCTACTAACAGTTGATATGCTCTTAACACCTGGATATAAGAATAATCTAGATTAAGTAAATGTTTATTGCAATTATTTAAGCTTTTTATGTGATCATGTGATTTCAAAATGATTCTACAGATTTTGTCACTTTCTTTCAGGATGTGTGACATCATACACTGGAGACACTATTTGCTACTTGCTTGTGTTGGGAGGATTTTGTGATTTTGTTAGAAAAAAGTACTTATTCTTCCTATTTTGTAATAGGTAGATATAATACCCATGAATATTAAGAGGATTCGCTACTCAGACATTACAAATGTTACAATAGATATTTTATTTGTAATATATTTTAGCTCAATGGTTTCAATTGTAAATACTAGTTGTAATTTTTCTATTCCTTTGCTTGTAATTTTCGTTGTTAATAAAGATATGTACTAAAAAAAAAATTATTTGTGGTTGTTAACTCGGAACTTTTTTCTTGGTGAATTAATTTTGATGATTCTTTTTTTATTGAAGGCTGGCGCCTCTCATGTGGTCCAAGATAAAGATTCTGATTAGTAGTTTTGATTTAACATCATTATCATCATCAACCATATCTATTTGAGTTATCCTCAATGATGAATTATGTATTAACTTTGGTGATATTATCATTTTATTGCCTTCAAAAACTGGGTTTATGGTTTTTTAAAACACGTCAAACTATCAACAGCAACCTTTAGTCGTCAAGGTGTATGAAATACAAATACAGATAGAGCAAAAATTGATAAGATAGATAAAGACTTGATTAAGCAAGGTCCTTGCTATCTCTCACAGACCTAACTTTTTGTTGTGCTAGTTACGGTTCTTTTTTTAAGTTTCTTTAGGGAAAATGATGACACTAAAGTACATAAATTAAAAGCTCAGTCCAATGGTTCAGCATAGTTCAGCATCAATAATATCAGTTACTTTATTTAAATATATAAATAAATAATTCTGGACAGTCCACACAGCATCATCTAGCCCCAAGCTAAGCAGAGCTTGTGTTATGGGTACTAAATGACTGATATACTTAATACATGAAAGGATGTGTTAATATTTTGTTTTGCATCAAAATTATTAACACATCCTAAATGTAGACATAAGTAGATTTAAGATAAATTTAAATGTTTTTGCACTATGTATCATTTTACTTATAACGAAGTTTTTTTTTTTGACGATTTTACCTACTGTAATAACACATAGTATATGAATTCACTCAAAGTTAGATCTAGTAGGTAACTTCATAGTAAGATCTTCTCTTTCAAATTAGATTAGACTTAATAGTTAATATTAATTGTGTTTTCTTTTTCTACATAATTCATACCCTTGTTTCTCTACCTTCATAATTAGTTTATTTATAGTTTAACCGCACAAATACATATATATATATACAGGGTTACAGGAAAAGTCGTGCTAGATCCGTTAAGGGCGTGGAGTACCCATCATTCCTGACATATTTCACTATGAAACACCCTACCCTAAACTTAACTCTTTTCGAGATATTCGACTTTGAATTTTTTTATTGAAAATTGCCAATTTTTAGGCAATTAAATTTATTTTTGGTTATTTTGTGTATCTTATTATTATTATTATTGCATTTTTACATGTGTAATGAGATGCTTTAGGACGTCGATTATTAAAAAAGTGCATAAGTTAATTGAATAGACCGTAGTAGACAAATGAAAGTTAAGAAATAAGAATAAATATTAGAAAGTTTCTTTTTCTCTAAGGTATATCTAAAAAAAATATTATGGAAATTGTTCGGCAGATTTTTTTTAAAATATCTACGTTTCATCAGCTATCTAACGAGGTATAATAATCTAGGGAATAATCTATGAAAATCCATGGGGATTAGGTCCGAACTTCTTGCTGGTCATGGCAACGGCCTCCCCTAATGAGCGCTGAGGCGCTCATTAGGGGAGGCCTATGTCCAAAAGCTGCACACAAGACTTTACATGCACCCCCACACATGAAAATCCATGGGGGTTATCCAAACAAATGGATAGGACGAGGTGGGCCGTTGCCATGACCAGCAAGAAGTTCGGACCTAATCCCCATGGATTTTCATGTGTGGGGGTGCATGAAAAGTCTTTTGTACAGCGAGCCGAATCCAATTTCGTCTGTGGAAGACTTAAGAGAAAGGATTGTGGATGCAGCAAATAAAATGAGGACCACGTTGACCACTGGAGTAGTGAAGACTGGTCTTCGTAGAAGGATGCGACAATGTATCAGAAATAGAGGCGGCCATGTTGAACATCAAAAACTGTAGAATAAGAAAAAGTTGTGTGAAAACCTTGAATAAATGACATTTCATGCTAACCTATTGTTTTATTTTACTTTTTAGGGCTAAGTATAAATTTTGCTTCTCCCCTGTGGGCTATAAAACTAATTTTTTTTCAATGCATTTGAATAAAACCCTAGATTATTATACCTCGTTAGATAGCTGATGAAACGTAGATATTTTAAAAAAAATCTGCCGAACAATTTCCATAATATTTTTTTTAGATATACCTTAGAGAAAAAGAAACTTTCTAATATTTATTCTTATTTCTTAACTTTCATTTGTCTACTACGGTCTATTCAATTAACTTATGCACTTTTTTAATAATCGACGTCCTAAAGCATCTCATTACACATGTAAAAATGCAATAATAATAATAATAAGATACACAAAATAACCAAAAATAAATTTAATTGCCTAAAAATTGGCAATTTTCAATAAAAAAATTCAAAGCCGAATATCTCGAAAAGAGTTAAGTTTAGGGTAGGGTGTTTCATAGTGAAATATGTCAGGAATGATGGGTACTCCACGCCCTTAACGGATCTAGCACGACTTTTCCTGTAACCCTGTATATATATATTATATATATATATATTCAAACTAATATAATCTTAACGCCTGCTGCTAGGGGGAGAGCAAGACTTCTTACCGTAAAACAGTAATTAACTAGTACGGAAGAGTCACTCGACCACGGGTAACAACACCTAGATCATAATACTATTATAATAAGATAACCTAAATTGTTACTCTGTATTGTGTTTTTAAATTTTAAATAAACTTTACTTTAAAAAAATATACTACACAGATAGATATTTTTTATTATACATATTAAACACCATTTGATATGATAATTAATCCCATGGCTTGTTTAGAACCTAATCAGACATGTTTCTACTTCCATTTGACAATATTGGTTACCAGAAGGTTTAAATTGTGTACAAATTTCATGTTATTAAAAAACTACAATCACCTAAACATAATCATAACAGGCCATTACCATGAAGTAGGACCAATTTTCTAAAACACTTTTTGTTTTTCGATTTTGAGATACTCACTTTAGTTTTACAATCAGCACAGAACCGATGCTTCTTCAGATAGTTATGCAGTGTATCATGTAACGTGGTAAAGTGAACCAGAGTAACGAGTTCCCTGGTACAGGCTCTCATCGCGTCCCAAGCTGTCCGCCACGCAGTGCGGCCAACATAGTTCCAGGTCAGCCACGCTGGAGGTGCGGCGGCAGCGCTCTGAACGTTGGCGTTCGACTGGCTCCAGCCGCGAGCAGTGCCCGCCTCGAGGGAATGCAGTGTGCAGCGCTGAGACTTTTTCCAGCGGGGTTGGCTTAGTATTAGACAGTCTATGCCGCTACTGGAAATAATAAATTACCAGTTGAAATTGTCAAATTTATCGCTTTTTTTGTCTTAGTAATACACAGTCTTAATGGAAAATTGATCGCTTTTTATGGGTTAGTATTACACAGCCTATGCCGCTACTAGAAATAATAAATAATTACTTGATATTGGCAAATTTATCGTTTTAATACAATTTCAATTATTAATAAAATAATTTCGTATAACAATTAAAAATCACAAAGTGAATGTATTTTGGAAATATTTGACTCAAAGTGCTTCTTTAGATCTTACAGGACTCGAGTTGTCAGTATATTTGTTGTATCAAAACCAAAACATTCAAGTTTAAGCTTTCCAAAGACAGTTTTACAGTAGGTGTCATACTCTTACAATATTGGGTTTACT
This sequence comes from Eupithecia centaureata, assembly GCA_944547425.1. Classification (NCBI taxonomy): domain Eukaryota; kingdom Metazoa; phylum Arthropoda; class Insecta; order Lepidoptera; family Geometridae; genus Eupithecia; species Eupithecia centaureata. Next base: position 11,849,160 of record OX155682.1, read on the forward strand.
ATCTTTTCCATGATCATTGTAATATTGGAATAAAATGACCCTTTCTTTTCCTTGATCATTTTAAATATTGGAACAAAATGAGGGATTTTTTCCATTTCATTCAACATACCTGTGACCGTTGAGCAGTGTTGCTAAAGATTGTGGATGTACTATTTTGTCTTCTCTGATTTTCATGGTTTCATCTTGTGTTAGAACTAGAGGGTCTAATGTGGGGTGTCCTGATTTACACAGCTGATAAAAGAGGCGTTCCACACTGAAAATGCAAACTGTTATCTTAGTTTTCCATCTAGCTTCTATTTAATAACATAATAATATGATGCAGGACAAATCACACAGCATAATCTAGCCCCAAGCTAAGCAGAGCTTGAGTTATGGGTACTTTTTAACTTATATAAGGTAAGATAAAGTTCTAAATTTGACAAGTATCAAGGTAACCAAGCAAAGCTCTAACAAACAAATAAAGTTAATTTTCTCTAAACATTATAAAAGTAAAATGGACTTGCTTTAAAATCTTTCAATCCATAATGCTTGTTAGCAGAAACAGGTTATGAAAGCACTTATCCAAAAAAACTGATCAGCCAGCCCAACTGCTTATTCAACACTAGCGACCCGCCCTGGGTTTTCACGTTTTTATTATATGTATAAACCTTACTCTTGAATCACTCTATCTATTAAAAAAACCGCTTCAAAATCTATGCATAATTTAAAGATTTAAGCATACATAGGGATATAAGGACAGAGAAAGCGACTTTTGTTTTATACTATGTAGTGATATTTATTGTGCAGGTCAAAAACCAGTTGTCTGTTTTCATTCAAACTACTGGTAACAAGTTAATAGATGGATATGTATTGGTTGATGAAATGCAATATTTCTGACTAACATTCCAAGTAATTAAGTTGATTAAATTTCCTTATTTATATGTATTGATATTAAAATGATAGCATGACTAAAGGTAATATTTCATGGCCTTGCAATTGGCCAGATGCAGTCTAGTTGGCAATGTAAATAGGAAATGGAAAGAAACATTTTAAGACAGCTAGTATCTGTCTGTGACTTTGTTTGGCTAAAATTTGTTTCATACCATAGATCAAGTTATATCAAAGTGAAGTTTTAATTTTATTCTTATTTAAGGTAGGTAGAACTACCCAAAACTTGAAAAAATTTTAAGTGGATTTATGGAATTAAAAGGTAGGTATATGTTTAAATTGAACTAAGAATAAGTAAGTAGATAAAAAGTGTTTGTTGTTTATGATTTTGTGAATGTTGGTTAAGTATACTCTAGAGCAATTGGTCCAATTTGAAAGTGCATTCCTTTTAAAGAATAGTTATCCCCAAGTGATATTGGGCTAAGTTTAGTAATGGTAACTTGTGGTATAATTACAGGAATTGAAATACGAAAATTCAAATGTCTAACATTTAAATAATTTCATAGATTATTCATTAAATAATTAACTTGAAAAATACTAAAACTTTCTATCAATATCACCTTGTTCTGTTATTGTATGCATCATAGATTATGCAAATTGGTCACTGTGGAGTTTACGGGACGCAAAAAAAATAAGGATTTTTTTTTTGGTCAAGGTCATTGACCTTTGACCCCAAAGTTCAAGGACCTTGACAAAAGTGACCTTGAGGTCCTTAACCTCAAGGTCACTGACCTTTTTTTGTGAAAACGTTGGTTTTTGATAGAATCGATGCCGAAAACTTAAATGAATCATTTTCGGTCATAAGGTCAGTGACCTTTGAGGTCAAGGTCACTTACCTTTTCTGTAAAAACGTTGGTTTTAGCTGGAATCGATGATGGAAAGTTAAATTAATCATTGTCGAACTCAAGGTCAGTGACCTACGAGGTCAAGGTCACTGATTTTTTTTTTTAATTCTGTACCTCGGGGTATTTTTCATCTTTTTTTGGTTCCATCACGATTCGCCATAGCTCCGGCGCTTCGGGAAGTGCAGCCTCTCCGCCATTCCGTAACAAGGGACAGGCACCACGGCTCACCTCCGCAGCTTCGGCTTTTTGGTCGCCTTCGGCGACCAGCCTCAGCCGCTGCGGCTCGCGCGGTGCCTGTCCCTTGTTACGGCTGGCGGAGGCTGCACTCCCTTCGCGCCTCCGGCTTATTAAATACACTCTAGGGGCGCCACGCACAAGACCACGTGGAGTCGGGGTACTCTGTGTCGGATCCGCCACTCAAGTTGAACCTAATCAACTCTTATCGGAATGAAAAAAAAGTATTATTTGCTTAAACATCAAAATAACAAACTGCAGGTGCCACCCCCATTGCATTAGGGCGTAATTTTGTATACTGCCACAACCACCTCTAAAGTTTACAGAGTACAGAACGACATTCTTTGACCTCTAGCGCCGAGGTCATTGAACTTTGAGGTCAATCACCTGATCCAAAGTTGCATCTCTAATGACTCTCTTCACGATGCCATAAAAAAAATATATGTTATATATACATGAAAAAAATCTTCGAAAATTTTCTAAGTCCAGCTCCCTTTAAAACAGAACGTCATACTTTGACCTCTAACGGCGAGGTCATTGAACTTTGGGGTCAATGACATTAAACAAAGTTGGACCCCTAGTGACTCTCTTTACGATGCCATAAAAAAAAATATATGTTATATATACATGAAAAAAATCGTCGAAAATTTTCTAAGTCCTGCCGACATTCTTTGAACTCTAGCGCCGAGGTCATTGAACTTTGGGGTCAATGACATGAACCAATGTTGGACCCCTAGTGACTCTCTTCACGATGCCATAAAAAAAAATATATGTTATATATACATGAAAAAAATCGTCGAAAATTTTCTAAGTCCTGCGTCCCGTAAACTCCACCCCGACCTGCAAATTCATATAAGTGAGGTTATGATCCTATTTGATGTTGTAATATGTATATTGAGTCACACAAAGTTTACTACACTGATGTTGTAGGTACTTCTTGTTCATAGAGAATAATAATAATTCCGGACAGTCCACACAACATCATCCAGCCCCAAGCTGCGAAGTAAGCTGTCTTGTTAATTTCCTTTTAACATCTTCACACTGTTAACACTTTATCATTGTCAGTCGAAAACTTTTTTTTCCATTTTATTGGAAAGAGTAGTTGGGATATTTTTGTTTGCTAGTATTTACCTTCTCCTGCAGCCGACACATGGAATGCTTTGATTCAAAACTTCAAAAATATCGTTTGCGTCCACATCAAGTGCTGCTTTTAGCTCGTCTGTCGTGAGAATTCTGTATTTACGCATAAAATCATCGTATTCACGGCCTTTCACCTGAGGATTGTCGCAGATCAAGCCCATTGTGTTCAAGTCCATAACCATCTTCAACAAAAACAACACGCAATATCATAACAAAGAAAAAACTGCACAAAATAAGGTCATTCAAAAGATGTCTTTGCATCGGCATAAATCAATGAACTCGTGACAAATCGGGGCTAATCATTTAGCTTGAAACCGTTGCATGGACAAGATCCGAGGTCTTTTTAGGCGACTGTGGAGGGTGTTGTACCTGTGATTTATGTAAAAACAATTGCATTTTGCACAAATCTATCAGTGGTTTATCTACGCTTGTGGTAATGTCAAAGTGCAGAGCGCTACTTACAGTGAGATTTTCGTAGATAGTTAGCGGTAATTGTCGTCGTTTAATCACAGGATCCTTTTCGCTAGTATAAATATCAACCAATTTCGCCATCTTGATGATTAATCACATAAAATTGCAGACAAAATACACAAAAATATCAAAATGACGACCAATTTCACAAGAAATACACGTCGTGCGATACGTACGTTTGACAGATAATTTGTTTCATCGACTGACTGATTTTGACTGCTTCAATTAGTGACGTCGAGCTTGATGTCTTGATTTGATGCGCTTGATTGATTGACTAACATCTTTACAGCATATTTTATAGTGAAAGCAGCCCTTGCTGCTTCCCTTTTAAGAAAGTATGAACCACTTAGACACTACATATACTGGCAGTTTTTTCGCCGCGGTAGGTGACAAATGTTTTGAAAGAAGATCGGATTACAAACGAAAGGAGCTTTCTCGAAGCCTAGGAATTCGAATAATGCAAAAAAAACTGATTATTTAGTCATTGCAGGCAGACTGTTCTCTTAAATTAAAGCAGTCACACACAAAGATATTATCGATCGGTGTACTTTCTAGAGTACAATAAATTTGAGATGAACCAAAGATTCTAGCATGACCTACGGGCTGAACCATGACTTGACTTGACTTCTTTATTGATGGCAACTTGTGTCTGGTTTGACACTTTTGGATGAACCATGAAATGATTAACATTAATTTATGTCATTGTCAAATTTGTCATTCGTATTACTACAGCTTGGCAAAAAAGTCTTGAAACGGAACTAATTTTTTTGTTTAATGGCAACATTCTTAAAACAATGACGTTTGATGTAAAATTGTAAACAAAGATTACGAATTCTCGGATTTTTTACTTGCATCGGTCAAGCGGTGGTGATAAAGTGACGAAAAGTGAAAAATAATGAATAAAACAGTTAGAAGTGCTGCCAGGGAGGTTATTTATAAGGTATACAGGCGATGTCTGGCAGAATTTGAGGCCAGAACTATTCTTTCAGATCTCAACAGTGTTTTTCAAAGAACCGCTGATATGACAGGTTTGTGAGAGTTTGTTTTGTAATTTTAAGTTGAATCAAAGGTAACTTGATGGTCCTAAAGCAGAATTAAATTAAAGTTCCATGGAACAAGTGAAATATTCAACAATAAACATCGGGCAGTTAGGTTATGTTTACGTTTGTTCTGCGTACTCTGCTATAGCGCGGGCATAGAATTTGATACTTGAGCTAGACTAGCTAATATGTAAATCTATTTCTACATAATTTAAATGTTGTGTTATTTCTTTGTAATAAAGTTACTATAGCGTTTGCATTTTAAATGGTCTAGAAAATAGGTGCCTAAATAATAAACTGAAAAAGGTAAGATAATGGTTTCATAAAAAGTTTCTTCTTTATAGGAAGCAGCTGAGCGTGCTAAAACGGAACGGTTCCAAGCTATTACGGAGGAGGATTGGAAGAATTCGTGCCAGCACGTAATAAAAATAGAAAAGGAATACTGTGAGAGAGAACTTACAATGTATTAATAACAATGTATTAAATTTTAATTTACTTTATATTTTTTTCTTTATATACTTACATAACGAGAACCTTGCTCAATTAAACAATATTTACTGATACTAGTATACTATATGTGGATATAAATGTACGTATAACAGAAATATACACCTAAGTATCAAAACTAGCTTGGTGCGCTATAGGTGTTGCCATAAGGACCTACAGTGGCGCCCCCATTATTTTCTACTCTTTTTTGCCAAGCATATTTTGTTTTTGTCCAAAGTTTGAGTTGAAAAAACAAATTGTGCTAGAATTTCAGTAAAATGTCGAAAATATTTACTCCTACGAACCAAATTCGTCTCACAAATGTAGCGATAGTGAGACTGAAAAAAGGTGGAAAGAGGTTCGAAATAGCATGTTACAGAAACAAAGTCATTTCTTGGCGGAATAAAGTGTAAGACTTCACTATTTACTCCAATCGCATGAATTTTTATAGCCATATCCAGTTTCTATTTTAAGTTTGTTTCAGGGAAAAGGATATTGACGAAGTGCTACAGACACACTCAGTCTTCACCAATGTTTCCAAAGGGCAAGTAGCTAAAAAGGAAGACCTAGTAAAAGTATTTGGAAAAGATGATCAAACTGAAATATGCAAAGAGATACTCGAAAAAGGAGAGCTACAAGTATCAGACAAAGAGCGTCATTCTCAAATCGACTCCTTATTCAAAGATATTGCTACAACTGTAGCAGACAAATGTGTGAATCCAGAAACAAAAAGGCCTTATCCAGTTTCAATCATTGAGAAAGCTATGAAAGATATACATTTCTCAGTAAATGTAAATAAGAGTGCAAAGCAGCAGGCATTGGATGTGATTCAGCTTTTGAAAAATGAGATACCACTTGAACGAGCACAGATGAGAGTAAGGATCTTGCTTACTGGGAAAGAGGCAAGAAAAACTAAAGATAAGGTAGTCAAGTTAGCTATGAGTGTTGAAGAGGAAAACTGGGATTCTGGCACAGCTAATCTCATCTGCCTGATTGATCCTGGCAACTTCAGAGTACTGGATGAACTTGTAAGGACAGAAACAAAAGGCACTGGACAGTTTGAACTGTTGAATCTGAAGGAAATGGTTGAGGGTGAACAGGCTTTATAATTTATAAAATAAAATTTTGCTACTTGTTATTTTGTATAAAACAGCTGTAGTTTTTTTATAGTTATAGAGAAGTTATAGAAACCAGTATACTATATAGTATAGCTAGTCTTGTACTAGCGACCCGCCCTGGTGCCTTTGAATCACTATAAATTAAAAAAATACTGCCTCAAAACCTGCTGCATAGTTTTAAAGGTCTAAACTACATAGGGACAGACTAACAGACAGTGGGATGCAACTTTGTACTACTATGCAGTGATTGGTAATAATAATTTCAAGTTTTCTCTTACTAATAATGTAATCTGGTCAGTAAGTGTTTTGAAACCTGCTGCTTCCAGTGTGGTCTATAAATTTCACTAGTAATTTTTGAGTTTTTGTAAAAAAACATGATTCACCTCCATAAAGTTAAGACCTGACTTAATTTTTTTTGAAGTTCGATAATAATACGATCATAAGTACCTATATAATTTATAAGTTTCTGCCTAGGAAAGTAATTAACTTAACATGTAATTTTTTAAAGTTTTATTTATTTGGGCCCCCATTCCCTTAGAGATGGTACCTAAGTAAAAAAAGAATATTTAATGTCTTTTCGTTTGGGAATCTTTAGTGATAATATGTATTATTTAACAACAGAATTGACACCAAATGAATAGTTTATCAAAATTTTTAAATAAATAAAAAAACTAAAAAAATATTTGGAAGTAAATAAAAGTAATGACTTTAATATACATATTTTATCTTTTGTCTAAAACTATCAAACGATTCTAAACACTTTAAAAATAAATTAAACGTAATGGATATTTAATTACGGGGGTATTTAAAAATAATTCCTCATAAACTCTAAAAATACCATATGAAAGTAAAGACTACCAGAGACTTATTTCTAGTTTGGTTCTATGTTTCTACGAAACAAAATTAACCGAATCGGTAAATTCCGATAAAAAGTACAGCATCCTGACAAAACCGGTAGAAAACGTTACGTGGAACGAAACGTCAAAGTGAATGTACTATCGAAATGACAAATTAAAAAGTTTTATTTTTCTCTTGTTGGTACGAGATTTTATTGATTGTTTTCTTTCACAAGATTTTCGGCCAGACGGCGACTGAAATTGCAAGTTTCTGTGATATATTTATTTTCGTTATATATCTATTCTTATCAACCAATTAAATGAGTAGGGATATCGAGTTATGTCTATAAGTAATGGAAGGTACAGAACTGGGTGGCGACCAGCAATTTTGTTTGAGATGGAACAATTTTCAAGCAAATATAACTTCTCAATTCGAGGCACTGCGCGATGATGAGGACTTCGTGGATGTCACCCTGGCATGCGAGGGACACAGGCTGGAGGCCCACAAGGTGGTTCTCTCCGCTTGTAGTCCATATTTCAAGGAACTGTTCAAAGTAAGTCCATCTTTCACTCCCCACACTTTGATGTGTCACCATTACAATGACTGTAGTGAAAGTTGTTATGTATAAAACACTTGATCTACTTACAAATGCCATGTCTCGCGTTCCGGTTAAGTACTCGTGATTTCATTTATTTGTACCTACTTTAAAATTCTGTTTCACAATTTCTAATTAACTCATTACCATTGGGGCTATGGATTACATTTATGTCTTTGAAGAAATTGATGCCTTTTACGTTTTAATGTAATCATTACAATGCATGCTAGAACAGATCAATCTGCATGGTTTCTCAATTTCATAGTGTTTTGTAACAGCTCTCTAGATTGTGTCAAAACTGTGTGACCTATGTCAACTAATTTATAGGAATAATCATATCCGAAGAATAACATTATCACTTTTTTTCGACATAAATTTGAATTATATATGATCTTTCATTGGGTATATTTCACATATCAGTATACAAACATGTTGGCAATTATGAGTAAAAAATAACTATGTTTTGTTGATGAAATAATCTTTGTTTATTTAATTGTACCATTCCTAGCTCTACAAACTCACAAGCATTTGTTATCTTTTTTCTTAATAATGACACCAAGAGTATCAAACAATTGAAAAACAATTTTAAATGTAGAACATGGATCTGACATCCCATCAAAGATTAAAGTCTAATGTAAGGTTCAAAGTGATTAACATAATTGCTATTGTTAAACCAATAGTCATTTGTTTGGTACATAAATGGTAGTTGATTGGTTCACAAAATGGTAGGTACTGTATAATTTGTTGATATAAGGTTATTCATCATACAACCAAACCCAAATAGTTTGTATAATCTCTCTAAAATAACTTACACCAGTTGATAGTAACATAATGATAAGGAATCATTGTTATTTACTATTTTTATGTTTTATATTTGAACTAATTTTTTTAAATATTTTAGATATTGCTAAAATTGTTGAGTTAATCAAAAGAAATGCTAATTCATAACAACAGAAGCTACATAAATAGCTATTAGGTTGCTTGCAAGATTACTGTGTACTTTCCCACAGATAGAACCTATAAACCAAAAGTGCTCTCTCTGTATAGTTCCTTTCTCTTTTCTTCTAATTATGATCTTTATTACAAGGAAAATTACAATCAGGAATAGAAACAAACTATAACTATATACAATTGAAACAATTGCATTGAGCTAACTGCAGACGATTGCAAACAGTCTATATGTAGCTGAACTGATCCATATCAAAACCAATCGGAAGTGTCCCCAAGACACTGACTGCATTACCATGCTGTATGGCAATGCTGCTTTCTTCTATATTTATATACTAGCGACCCGTCACTCCATCTATTAAAACCACTTCCAAATATGATGCATAGTTTTAAAGATTTAGGTAATTTAAGTATTCAAAGGGACATAGGGATATAGGGACAGAGAAAGCAACTTTGTTTTAAACTACATATGTAGTGATATTTGTTTCTTTTCTGATAAACATATTTCCATCTTCATGTTAACATTATCTTTGACCAGAGCTAATTATGTTTTGTTTACAACATTTTATTATTTTTCATATCAATGGTCAAAAATACTTCAAGTTCTAAGCACAACTTAAATATGATTCTGCAAAAGTAAAGTTATCTCGGTGATAACCTTTTACTTGATAAGTAAACTTATCTTAAACTGGTTAACAGACCCGAATCTGAAAAGATTAATTATTATTTCGTATAATATCTAATTTTAGATATTTAAGTTATGTAAAAGTATGGTGTTTAGGCAAACAATTTCAGTAATATCAGATTATTATCTTCTTAAACAAACAATTCATAAGATTACTGTGTCCTTTTAGTAGTAATAAAGGTGTGGGATTTATTTAGTTAATAGCTGTGCCTGTGATTTCGTCTACATGGAATAAAAACTTCTATTTTTATTTAAAGCCTATTAGTTAAAAAATTATATTTATATCCAATCAAAAGTCCAATAAATAAGTTTCAAGCTACATAAATGACAAAATTTTCATCCCCTATTTCAACTCCAGTGTATGTCCTTTCTCAGGCTCTAGACTATTTCTGGACCAAATTTTAATAAAATCAGTTTAGTAGTTTATGCGGGAAAGAGTAACAGACAGACAGAGTTACTTTCGCATTTATAATATTATAGTAGGGATTTAAATAGGACATCATACCATGAGATTAGGTACAAAATAAGATTAAGTCTAAGTGCTTATTTTGTAAGCCTAAAGAAATAAAGATATTGATTATTTGATTATATTACAATTATTTGGTCATATGTCTGTGTCTCTATGTTTGTCTCACAGGTGAGACAAGTGTCTCAGCAGCACAGACAAAATAATCAACAAAATAATCAATAAAACAATTTATTTCGTAAAATAAATGATACAACGTAGCTACACATTTTGAAAGTAAAGTCAAAATGATATTGAAATCTTAAACATAGCACAATATACAATAAGGAAATCCAGGGGAATAAGATCTATTCCTATTCCCGTATGTGAAAATAATCCAAATAAAAGAAAATTATAAGAGGCAGTCAAATCTATTAAGGTCATTAAAATGTGGATTTTTACAAATTCCAAACATGTGTCAGGCACTAAATAGCTCCAATAGCATGGGTTAAATATTGCTGATGTATAGAATCAATGCAAATGTCATACACATAAGGATCAATTTCTTTTAAATTGTGGTATAAAAATATAACTAAATTGAGCTGGTATGTACAGTTGCATGCAAATTAAATGAATTAATATTTTTCGCAAGCTGACCATGGAGTTTTATTATAATTGCTGCAGACATCATGGCCAGTAGCAGCAGCTTATTTATGTAAAATAAACACTATGGTGCTTAATTTAAAACAGCGAATCGTAATTATGCCAGACATAGATTACCATAATGTATTTTATACATTTATGAGACTGGGCTGGACTTTGTTCTTGAAACCCATACGTTAATCCAGTTTGATAAGGGAAATACGCAATCATACTTATAAATTACGAACGATACCTATCTTATATCTACTTACCACATTACTAACTTTGGTACGAATCTTAACCTTCGTACCTTAAACTAATATTTTTGTACAGTGAAGGGTCAGATTTCTTTATGTGCAAGTCAAGGTCAAATACCCTCTTCTCGGAATAATTTTTGTACTCGATATTCCGCTGATTAAAAGCTTGATCATCCGATATAATCGAACCCGCAACCTACTGCATCACAGGCGGTCCTTTTCCGCCGCGCCACGTCATTCGTCAATTCATTATCATCCTATACCAGTCCACTGCTGGACATAGGCCTCCCCTAATGTTAGCAATTAATCAAATAAATAAAATCTAATCGGGCAGCTCAGTGCTGAACATGCCTCTTCCAAAGAAGAGGTTTATGTCATAATATTCGCCTGGCAGGCGCAGTGGAGGTGTTAACTGTACACAGAAGGACCTACTACTTTTCGTCGCGTAGCCTCTAGTCGTATCTCTCTAGTCGTATCATCCATGCCAATTGATTTGGAGAAGTCATATCTTAATTTCGTACTACGCGCCACAGCCAGCCAATCACTAAAGAATCCATATTGGTCTGCGTATATTGAATCTTTACCATAAAATTAGCTTGCTCTACTTTGTGCAGGTCAACGTAACTAAATATTCTTGTTTTCGTCCATCAGTATCAGAAAATCACCTTGAGATTAAGCAATCTGAGTCATGATCTTTTAAGAAACTATAGACTTTGGCGAATGGTGTTTCCATTTCGCAAACTTTTTGCACAAGGTCGATTTTATGGCAAGCTTCTTGGAATTAATGCTAATTTGTGCAATTAGGTTTCAAAAAAAGGACCACAGAGATAAAGGTCAGGCTATTTACCTATTTGTGGTTTCATTGGGCTACAAATATCTATATACAGTTTATTCTTGAATTGAGGTAAGCCTATACGTACGAACTCTCGACTAAAAATTACTAAAATAATGTAGAGAAAGGGAAATTCTGAAAGTAACATAACTTTAGAACTATAGAAACTTGTAAAGTAATGGTAAAGTAGAAACTATAGTGATTGTCTTGTGACGTAGATATTTATAGAATTCTAGAAAGCTAAGCTATTGAGGAAAGTGCCAAGAGGTGATGTTGTCTAGGGTTTACCCTTATTCTCAGAATCTATTCGTAAACAGTGTTAACATAGTGGAAAACGCATCGAACTACTGCGTAAATTCATTATTATTAGGTCATTCGCATGTTAATATTGTCATGACCTGTCCAGTGCCTATGTCCATAGGTTTTGCGTTTCTACGTATCATATTGCGTTGTATTAAAGGTCTACTTACTGCTCGCGAATTCGCTCACGATGTACCTGCATAAATAAACAGCTGACTGCTAAATTCACATTCATCAAACGCGTGAACAGGAAATTTCTCAAAGTCAAAATATTCGATAAGTCTTCTGAAATGATCAATATTTTCGGGCCAATCATACTAACTTTTCTTTCACAGAGTCCTTCAGACACAAAGTACTACGATAAAACATTAAAAAAATAATGAAATCGCTGAAGTTTCTCCGGTTATGGTGTGACCAAGGGAAATCGATTAATTTATTTATTGATCTCCTACTGACAAACTGATCAACAAGCCAATTCTACCAGTAATATTTGAGTAGATCTAGAAATTAAAAAAAAGAAATCACAAGAATTTGCCACAAATACAATCCATCCAACAGATGTTGATGTGGTATTCGTATGGTCTTATTCCCACTATAAGTAATGTATCCGACGGGCCTTGAAGAGCACCACTTTTTACCTTATTAGTGGCATCGCCCACCATCACTTACAGCGATGCAGTAGCATGATTTTTGTTTAACTGCATCGTGATAGTTTATACAAGGCACCACAAAATTGATACTAGCACAAGATTTTAACCTCTCTCGCCGCTCGAACAGTGCAAGGGGTGACTTGACTACCTATCGCCCTAGGATACTACGCCCACGGGAGTGATTAAGGACCTCATTTGGTTACACGACTTGTAAATTTATTATTCCTTAGCCTTTTCTAGAGGTAGTCCATATTACGTCACTTTATATAGAATACGAATTCGTTGTTTTTTCCCATACGTATCGCCGCAATAAAGATGCGTTTCAATCGATGCAGAGCAGCACAGAGTTTAGCGGAGACGTGTATGACCAATCAGGATCGAGCGGCATGACGTGATGTATTTTTGTCTCATGTCATCAATTCGATTCCTACACGTCTCCGCTTTACTTCAACTGCAAAAACCCCTTCCAAGAATGAGCTTCTACTAGTTTCATCTCCGCTCCGTGTCAGTGGAACGCACCTAAACCTTCCATCGATTTCCAGAACAATCCATGCCCCCATCCAATAATCTTCATGCGCGACTGCGAAGTCTCCCACGTGCGCGCGCTCCTACAGTTCATGTACGTGGGACAAGTGAATATTGCGCAGGCGCAGCTCAGCGCGTTTCTGCGCACAGCGGACGCGCTGCAGATCCGGGGCTTGACTGACTGCAGCCAGCATAATGATAAGGTATGGTCCTTGAAATTACCGTTCTGGTCGCTCATTGACTGCTTTTAGAATAAGAAAAAATAATGAGGAGCGAAAACATTATTATTTACATTCATGAATGTGTCCGACCATCTGGTAGGAATTGCTTTATTTGAATAATTCAAACTTGGCATAGTCAAAATTTTTCGACTCTATTATACACTTCACTTCTTTTTTTTGGTGTCTGCCTTTCTAAGAAAGAACACACCTTTCCGAAAAATCTTAGAATGCCAACAATAGGAATATGAAATAACCCTTGAACTGTAAAGTTTACTGACCTAGATTAACATCAGGTTTATTTACAGAAAACAAACCGGAAATCGCCCCCTTCCCAACTACGTAATTTGCTCAGCGCCAAGCCGTCGCAGTCTCCGTCTACCTCCTCTTCCAAAGCCGCAAGCCAAACCGTCGAGACGACCGCAGCGGACGACCCCGAACCAAGCGGGAGTCGCCGCTCCACGAGAAATTCTCCCGATGTTGCCAGAAACAATCTCAACGATGAAGCTCCCTTCCAAACTTCTAGTCAAACGAGGCCTAATAATGACGACTATAGTGAAATACCCAACTACCCGTCTTTGAGGGTAAAAACTGATCTCGAAGCGCCGCCGGAGGTGAAAAACGAGGAGAACGACATTCTTATGGATCCCGGGGACGCAGAGAGGGACAAAAGTCAGGATTTTAACGCGTCTGATCTCCTAGAACCAAAAATGGAAGTAATGGAACACGAAGCCAGTGACGAGGAGCGTTCCAATTTCCCTCACATGTACTACGGCGATAACAATACACTGGCTAATCCTTTTGCCGCACTTCAAGGTACCATACCATAAATTATTTACCCATCATTTCATTCACTTCAAGGTACCATACCATAAATTATTTACCCATCATTTCATTCACGAACGCCTGACACCATTCTAACTCTCCTATCTCACCAGGTAACGTGGATCTCATGGCCGGAATGGCAGCGGACCTTCGCGATGAAAATGCCGATGGTAAGTCCTAATGTCACTTTCACGTCATATCACACGCACACGTCGACTCGGACAGCCGCGCCCCCGGCGAACCTCCGGTTTATTCGTTTCGTTATTCCACACTCGGTAACGCGCGGTCTATTGGTTTGAGGACAGACTTGTATAGCTGCTATACAGGCTGTTCTGTATAGTTCACTATACGTCTTGTAGTGGTGGCTAGGCGCGCGGGTGTCGGGCGACCGCCTCGCCGCTTCACGCTACCCCAATCCTTCGCACTCGCTCGGGCTAAGGCACTGGTGGCACTGCCCTTCTGCCTGGTACCTCCATTCAAATGCTAATACCGACTCCAACTTTTTGTGAGTAGGGAAGGTAAATCTGAATCTCTAACAAGCTTCGTATTTGGTAACTTTATGTAAATATCTATACTAACCCTTCATTTTCATTTCCTAACATGAGCGAAGCAAACCTTTCTATCTGTAAATGTTTTATGAAGTATCTATGTATCTTTTCTGAGGGACCTATGGTTTGTTTAAAACAATAACTCATCGTCAGTAACTTTGTAGAATAAAAAAAACAAATAAAGACCTGGCTCCTAATCTAGATTGGCCTGTGTATCAGGAATCAGTTCATTCTCAAAGAGCAACTTATAAACGGACACAGAAAAGCCCGTCCCCATATTGGCCGAATCTTGCGGCGGACCACCTATTCAAATATAGTTTTTTTTAACATATTTTCATTTTTTTATAATTTGTTAAAGTAGCCATTAAATAAAATACATTTCTATAAATGAGAATAAACTTACTTCTGATAGACAGGCATCCAAAGTTCCCGGTGTCAGGCATAAAAATGACCAGTTTCAAAGTCAGTATTAGCATTTGAAGACCGTTTAGCGATTGTATGCGGGTAGTTGTGTAGCGAGGGGGCGCGCTGGTGCGATGGTTGTGTTGTTTGCGGCAGCGCTGTGTGGCGCGGGGCCGCCGGGCGTGCAGTGCGGAGTCTGCGGGCGGCGGTACTCCAACGCGAGCAACCTTCGGCAGCACGTGCGGCTCATCCACGAGGCGCAGCCGGTCGCGTGCGCCACCTGCGGCCGCAGCTTCAAGACCCCGCTCTACTTGCGACGGCACACCCTGGCGCAACACCCCCCCGCCCGCCTCAAGCCGGTGACCCCGCCGCCCTTTCAGTAGCCCTTGCGTTACCGCCGACCGACGATGTCTATGCCCGCGCTAATCCCCATCAAACGGTGTCGTCCCGCTAAATAACATCTACCGCCAATTGCAGTCGAATCTTCAACACGCTGACGGACAGATTGGAAAGCATCCCATCAATCAGATCATCAAATTTCAGCAGGCCATGGTAGTCCACTGTACTTTGACACTACTGGACCTTGGCTTCCTTTTATGAGTTTCATCTTGGACCAATTGCAAACTATCGCATTAGCATTTACTTATCCTCTGTTGGGTATAGGCCTCCTTATGAGTGCCATTAATCACCAACTGAACGTACACTACCGCAACCTCCCTGCTGAGTAAGCTTCATCTGGAAATCATCAGCATAATATACAAGTCTATTATTTGACAGAATTTCCCCAATAAGCACCGTAACACCGTATCTGCTATCTCTAATTTATCATATATTTTTTTATATATTCCAGTTTTACAATCTGTCCAGATTCATTACAAACTAATGACCACAACAATTGCAAGCAATTGTTGACAGTACCAGTTTTTGTTAAGTCATGCATGAAATGATTTTCAGTTGAAAATCATTATCTCCTAAGAAAAAAAGAGAAAAAGAAAATGGCCGACTCCGTCATTCAAAGTTTTTGAAAAAGAAACTTCACAGGCCTTGGTTAGCGACTGCAATTGGAGTAAAAAGCCTCTCCTTCAAAAACCCAGCAGAATCTAAATCATAAATCTGACTCTGTTCATTTGATCCCATAGTTATTTCTGACGATTTAAACTAATTGAATGTCACACTGCGCTTACGGTTTTGATCGCTTCCAACCTATAGATAACCTTTGTATTCCCGCCTACATAGATTTGTGAACAAAATAGCATATTTAACGAGGCGATAACGTATTGAAGTGTTACGTCACGCGTGGTGGTAGGCACAGCGTTGGTCTGGCGAAGAGTGGATGCGGCTTATAAAGTCGCACAAAAGACTGTCAATAGATTTATCTATATCTAGTCTGTGATCGGAACGTCGCCGGGGGCCTGTCAGTCACATCTCTCCGCTTATTGTGTGCCTTTCTACGATAGACCAAGTGCCATCTGTGTTGATTCAGCGAACTCCACTCAGCCAGTCACTCCCTGACCTACGCCACTGATAGCATATCACAACGCTTATCTTGTCTATTCAGTCCCGTATCTTTCAATGGGGGAACAAAGACGCGGACCCATGATCTTAGTGCAATATTTCTTCAATCATTTAGGATTGGAGCTCTCAATGGCTAATGGGAGTTCGTTGGCGACATATAGTACCTTCCTTTCTGACAATAGACTGATTGTTGTTAAAGCATTTGTTGCAACCGGTGCTGATTTTACATAAGCATAACATAGTTATTTACTGGTTACATATTTATACACAATACATACATTATACACGACTACCGTACCTACAATGGTCACCGGCGCTTTCCATCGCCGTAATAGAATTAATATAAGGTGTATTTTCTTAATAGAGTTAATGTTTTGTACTGGAGATGCGAGGAAAAGCGCCGGTGACTTCCGTTTTGTTTTACCGACACCCGAGTTTGTGCAATTTTACATGAAATGCATAAGTTCGTTGTAAGCAATAGTGATATTTTTATACACAAGTAGTTTTTTATCTTTACACAGTGTTATTGTTGAGTGATTGAGGCTCCCGGTCAATAGTTTGTACAAAACTCAGATGTATCGAAGAGTAATAAGTAATAATCTTTAAATGTATTGATATAATTACTCTTAGTTATGGATAGCATTTGTTAAAACGGCTTATGCTCATTTTCTTTTTTACGAAGAAAGTTGCGTTTATCTTTGTCATCGATATTGAATTCTATGGATAACTTAAACGTGAGAAAACAACTAAACTTAAAAGTTTACGTTACTGTCGCAATAGTCGAAAAATATTTATCAAATAACGTCTATTATGCGATGACAAAGAATTAGATTAGAAACGATGATAAAGACAATGATGTTTATCGTCGATATTACGTACTTTGCTATAGTTAATACTTGCCACTATGCGAATCCAGTGATTTTTACTAGATCAACTCTACTAATTTCATTATTATTTTTAAGAAAAGTGTATTTTTATCGCGTATGATTTTTAAATTTATATTTTGATTGGATTATTTCTTTGTGTAGTTTTATAAAAAAGTTTGCCATGAAAATATGAAAACATCTAGTCATTTTGTAAAAAAAGCATTTAGAAAGGACTCTTATGAAGGAACGATTAGGGTTGTGAATTACAATATTTCGACATTGAAAATATTATTGTAAAAAATGATGAGATGAGATGTGAAGTGTGATCTCAGGAGACTTTCTTTCCATGATCTCTAAATTTTGAATTTGCATTTATTTTAAAACGGTATTTAATCTATAAATGAAAAACTATTATGTATATTAATTGCAATAATAATTTAAATCTTAAGAAGTAATCGCTTATACGTACGTTAGGATTTGTAATTTAAAAGCACTTCTATAATTTTAATCCCAAATATATTAAGGCGCAGCTTACGATTGCCATAAATAAAAAATATATAGTAAAAAGAATCTCTTACACGGCTAAATTGAATAATTAATATATAAATATTGATGGTGTAATTGAATCTTAACTGAACTTAACTCAAATGAAGTTAACTTATCATAATTTATTTGTAACTTGAATTTGATTAACAATAAGAAATAGACACACATACAATAAATATTTATTTTACTGTTGAATTATAGTGTCAGATATTCAATGTTGACTATACAAAATAGAAATATAGATACTGTTACAAATACATTTATACATATTCAATTTATTTGAAAATTCCCTTGGTTGTTATTAAATGTTGAAAAACTGATTGCATTTTTAAGGCAGATCTTTCACTACACCAGTCTTTTTACTCTGAAAGCAAGCCTTAAAACACTCCAAAAATTATATTTATATCCTCTATCGCTTTTTAAATTAGTATACATAAAAACTACTACGATTCGTGTTCCGGTTTTATATAAATAGCCTATGATTGAGAATGTCCAAACCATAACGTACTAAACGATTTAGAAATTTGATAACTTTCGAACAAAATAACAATCAAGCACAAAATTAGAAATATGTAGTATTGAAATAATACAGCTAACCGCTTCTACTAACTAAGACTCTTAATAAAATGTAGAAATAGCAACTTAAAAAATAAAATTTAAACTTTCTCATGATGCATTTAATTGCCATTTATAATGTAGTATGAAAAGCCATGTCTGAAAAGCCGTGCATTGAAATATATTTATTCTAAACTATAGAAGTTAGAGATTTAAAATATAAAAGAACTTTTATAGCAAGTTTTATCATTTGTTGAAGCTATAGTAAACAATACATTGGTGACTGATACACTGATAGAAGAATGGGATAATATTCCCCAAACGTTATTTTAAATGTCTTACTTATATGGTTCAGAAAAAATAATTTTTTATTGTGTGATGCTTAGTTTTGCAGGCCAGTGTATTTGTATGTATATAGAACATTTTGAATGTTTAAAGTGCATTCCCTACGTCGTTTATTTATCTCAACACTACAATAACAACCAAGTGAGTTTCGAATGCCACACCACAGGTTTCCTATTATTGTTTTTGTTTATTGTCCGTTACACATACTTTGGTATAACCACGTTCTACTGTGCAACGCTTTGTACAGGTTAATTATTGTTTGATGAATTCTTCGACCATATTATAAATGGACATGAAATTAAATTAAAGAATACGCAACTTTTAATTTCACAATACCATCTCTAGAGATTGTATGGGGAAATAAAGTTTCTCATATGCTCAAAGAGCCAGTCTTTAAAGTGAAAGTACCTACATACGATGCGATATTTTTCAGATGAAATATTTGTTGATAAGATTGTAAAGACGAAAGTTATGTTTTTTAATATTTTTTTACAGTAACAACTATCATGTAAGTTTTAAGTGAACATGATTTTTAAAAATTAACTTTGGTGTCTATTGATTCCTAGTCCTTCATTATCTGGTCGAAGCATACATCATTTTTTTACTAATTAATGAAAATAAAGTATTGCGAACAAAATGTGATTTTTAATTTTAATAAATGGTCATCTCAGTAACAATAATACTTTGTTAAAAGTGTACGTTAGGTATTAAAAATCGCTCTTGGTTATCATTTTTATGTGTTCGGAAGACTTTCTTATTTACTTTATGGTCGCATTAATTACACCTGGCGATTTCACAATATTTAATTTTATCTACTCACACGGACAAAACAACATCAAAGGTTTAAAGAATAGTTTGTCATTTTGAAAATGTTAAATACTTAGTTTCTTGTAAACAAAGGTTGTTCTGGATCTCTAAAGGTGGCAGATATATCATATTATAAAAATCTGACATTACAGCTACCAATTTAAGGCTCGGAGTAGACGGACCACTGACAGTGGCGACCACTCGATATTTACCGTTGCACTGCAGTACACTTTGCAGTATTTGTCGTAATGGCTGCAACCATTCAATCTCGTTTTGACGATCTGCAGTCAAATTATGACAGATTTTATAATAAGGATTGTCAATATTCGATTACTGATAGGCAAAACCTTAGATTTAATACTGGGAACAGCAATTGGTGGCTATTGCTTCGTAATAATATACCACGTAATAACCACCAATTGCTTTCCGCGCAACGCAGACTTAGTCTTTTGCGTCAAATAACGAGTAGCCGCCACTCGAAGAGCCCTCTACTCCTGATTGGAGTTTTCAGCATGAGTTTTGTGCAGCGGTGGGCAGGTGGGACGGGCGACGCAACCGGCCGGTTCCGGACGCGGTGTGGTTGGAGCAACACCGGAGGGCGCTGCCTTTCGTCCTAAAGCGGGAGAACGAACGAGGAGGTGCTGCCGCGCCTAGACTTGTGAGTATTACTTTGAATTTAGAACACTTTAGGTGCTCACTGGTGGAGGTGTGGACTGATGCGGAACGGAGCGAAATAAACGAATGGCATTTCATAAACTTAATAAATCATGTTGTCATCACGCTGGCTTCTGATAGGTCGTTCCGTTCCGCGTCGTTCATGGGAACCTACCTTTAGATCTAGCACGGACACTAAAGCTCATGTCGACATGCAGCTTAGAGTCCCAACTCAATTTATAACGAGAAAAAGTTTTATTTCTACGAAATACAGATGACGAATAAGTAATAAGCAGCACTCTACAAAAACACTTTATACATCAATAAAACTACACAATTCTGGGTGGAAGCACTTTTCAAGGCTTTTTCTATAAGATGCTTCTGATCACAATCATAAAAAAAAAAATTATAATTGTTGTATTGGACAACTAGTGGAATGCCTATCTCTTTATTAATGGTGCGCACAGCGTTTTTTTTCTTGGGTAGAATATATAAAAATAACGTCATCGAATGCATTAAAAATTAATCCCATCAAAAATCTACGCAATGTACCTATGACAATATGATATAATTTTTGTCTATTCTATCATACACAATAAAAATAAAGACTAGTTTGCAGGGGAATCCTATGTCCAGAAGTACACTAGCTTTAAGCTTTAGAATAGACTAGCGACCCGCCCCGGCTTCGCGCGGTTTTAGTATACGTATAAACCTTACTCTTGAATCACTCTATCTATTTAAAAAAACCGCGTCAAAATCCGTTGCGTAGTTTTTAAGATTTAAGCAGTCAAAGGGATATAGGGAAATAGGGACAGAAAAAGCGCTTTGTTTTATACTATGTAGTGATGATGATGCATGCTAAGTTATTACCTTCTGTAACCATAATTTCCTTTTATGATAATACGACGCGGACTTCCCCTCTTTTGCCATGACACCATCATAGCTATAAATCAACAATGATAAACATGGTCTGCTCAGTGCCGGATTTATATTTTTTATGAGTGTAGGCCACTTTTTTCCGCCGCCCCATGTTTCATTATTAGCCCCCTCCCCCCCGTGGACATAGAATTTTATTGTCTGCAATCGAGTGACTGTCCTCCGAAATCTGCCGCCCCCCTAGGACGCTGCCGCCCCTAGGCCGCGGCCTATACGGCCTGTTTACAAATCCAGGACTGGGTCTGCTATTGTTGGCGATCAAAGAGTCTAGTCATCCGTCATTGTGATCAAGTGGTTACCCGTTAATACTCATCGTAACGTCGGATTACTCAACCCTTCGGATGTCTTATTAGGAAAACACATCGAACGTTTAAATGTACACCTACCTGTTATAGGGAAGTTCAATCGCAGGCATAGGATAGGAATTGAAAAAATAACGCCTGTTTAAAGGAAAATTACTCGTAAATACGGGTAAATTTTGTAGCAGGCCAGAACTATCAAGCTCTATATCCATCTACCCCTGTCGTTTTTAGGGTTACGTACCAAAAGGGAAAAGCGGGATTCTATTACTAACACTCCTCTGTCCGTCCGTTCTGATAGTTCTGATCATGTATATCTTATTAACAAGAAATATTCAGAAACATAATAAATTAAAATTTTAAGTGGGGCATACAATAGACATTATTTTTTTGCGCTATTATAGATGGTATGGAACACTTCGTAGTCACTTCTATATTGAAACAAAATACAATCGCGCCAGCTTTTAATAACAGTCATTCATTTGTAATTCATTCTAAAGTTGTTTCTTTTTAGGTTCCCACTTTATAAAAACACGAGAATGGATACCTACCTAGCAAGGTTATTCGCGGTTATCTAAAATGTAAACCATAAAATATAATATCTATGTCTTTATCAAAAAATCCATTGATCATTATTCTTAGATAACATTTTAAAGTATTGTCCTTGATAATTTGCTATATGGTTTCTCCATATACTAGCTTATGTAGGTAGCGGTAGCTTCACACGCGCTATTTCTACATCACTCACTAGGTACATGTTACTTACATAGTATAAACAAAGTCGCTTTTTCTGTCCCTATGTCCCTTTGAATGCTTAAATCTTTAAAACTACGCAATGGATTTTGAAGAGTTTTTTAAAAGATATAGTGATTCAAGAGGAATGTTTATACGTAAATAAAACCGTGCGAAGCCGGGGCGGGTCGCTAGTTAATTATAATCGCGTATAAGTCGCTAGTTAATTATAAATCTCAACATTTTCAGAACAGCAGAAATCAGGAGAAAAACTGTATCCCCATAATACAATCTAATTTCGTATCCTTTCAGAAGTTAGTTAAAATAATTTGGCGTGTTTTAAAGTACTATAAAATGATAAAAAGATTATAAAGAAAACTTTGCCTTGATAAATAAGTATAGATTTGTGTCGGTTATAGAAACGTGACAAACAAAGCACAAGTTACGAAACTATGAAAGGTTATTTACTTCACGAGAGAGTCATAACATCAATCGACAGGTCTTTCCCCTCTACACCTATTTCTGTAAATAAATAACTAACATTGTTTCAAAAAGTAAGCGAAGCTCTCAAATCATAACAAATTTATTTTCCCGCTATTTGGTGCTGGTGCTAAACATTAGAGCTGTAATTCAGAGCTGAAATCAGAAATCAAAATCTTTATTTCTTTAGGCTTACAAAATAAGCACTCAGACAAGTCAAATTTAATACTACCTATAGGTACATAGTTATCAAAATAATATAAGAAATAAAGTGATAATTGATGTTCAGTTCGCCTCAGTTTTTGGTCCACTAGTGGAAGAGGCGAAGCTGCAAAGAACTTTCACGCTTTCGCGATTTAATATAAGCGTGACGTTTTTTTTATATATGTATAGCTATCACACCGAAAACCATGATAGACAAAGTAAATATTCTATATATATTGTTATTCTTATCTTAAGCAGTTCGCTATCGCAGGCATGGGCTATCTATTCGCGAATCATGTGCTCGTGATACGTCACATTTCCTTCTCTATGGATATTTACATGACAAAACCTTTGTTCCACATATGAAATCGGTACATGTTTACTTCCTTGCCTCTCCAGAAACTTACTTTATTAACAACGAAAATTACAAGCAAAGAAATAGAAAAATTACAACTAGTATTTACAATTGAAACCATTGAGCTAACTGCAGACGGTTGCAAACAGTCTAAAGGTAGCTCAATTGATCCATGTCAATACCAGTCGGAAGCGTCCCCAAGACACTGGCTGCATTACCACGCTGTATGGCAATGCTGATGCGTTGAGCCAGATATTCACCAGCTCTCGGGTCACGCGTCGCATCGACCAGACGCTCAGATAATTTTTTAAAAACCCGGAGAGCCTCGGTACCCCACGGACCTAGGGTCTCGAATCCAAGGGGAGCAAATGCGTAGGTTCTGTCGAGACCTGCATATTTGCGCCTCTTGAGATCCTCGGCCAGATCTGCCGCCGCACCAGCCCTAGTGGATGTCCTTGAAAGATGGGAAGGTGCAAGTGTGTCGACGCATGTAGCGTCCCACACAATGGGCCTCCCCAACTCCCATGGGACTAGTGTCATACCGTCGGGCCTCTTGCCATCGTCACGGAACAGACCATTCGGTTCGAGAATAGCTGGTACGTTAGCGCTGACAAAGGCCCGCCGGATGATGTCATTAAGGCTGGCGTGACGAGATATCCGACCAGCGGCCCTAGTACACGATAATCCGTGATGACCAAGCTGTTCGACTGCAGTACCGCACTGGCATTGATGAGGCGCACAACACCTTGCACCCAACCGAATACATGTTGCGATACGGAAAGTAGCGGGATCCAATAAAGTGCCAGTGTTATAGGAAGGAAGTGCTTGCAGCCAATGTCCTGACTCCCATTTAGAAACGGCTAGGAGACGGGCACGATCTGCCGAGCTGGAGCACGTTTGTAACAAACATTTCCGTGTCAACTCACACAAAGGCCCGTCCCATTGCCGTTGGGACGAAAGAGATTTTGGAGGAGCAGCATCGGGGCAAGCACTATGCCAAGCCGTTCTAGCTTCGTCTAAATATGAAATTTTGAAAGAAATTTGTGATCGGACCAAATCAGACGTGTTTAAAATTTTTTCAACTAAAGAACTAGTGCTGTAGACGGAAGATAGGAACGCTGGTAGGGCTACACTGGAAATTTTGCGAATACCTAAGCCTCCCAATTTGACAGGTAGGGAGGCCTGCGACCATGCCTTGTCATCCAAATCAATATTCAAAACCGATGATAAAGTATTCTTTATTATGTTGTCTAAGCTATCCAATAGCTCGCTGTGTTTCCACAGGTGACTACATCTTAAAGAATACGTAAATTTAGGTACAAACAGGCAAAACCGAATAATAGTAAAAGCCATATGGCTGTTAATTTTGAGAAGTCTGTCTGAACTTTTGTTGAAATTTTGAATTTTCTCATCTACAAATGGCCGAAAAGACTCATCAAGAATTGGTGAACCTAGGAGTCGAAGTGAACATTTATCAATAACTGTAATGTTAGGGGCCAAACTGTTAAATTTTGCAATGATATTGTTTTTGTCTACACAAGAGTCCGAAATAAAAAGCTCGCACTTTGAAAAATTCAATTCCAAACCTATTTGTCGAAATTCATCTGTGATGATTTTTAAATCATTAAAAACGGTGTCCACTTCTCCACCTAAAGTTCCGTCATCCAAATACCAAACATTGAGCTTGGATTGAAGACGTTGAATTATTGGATGAATGGCAAGGCTAAATATGGCCGGACCAAGAGGGTCGCCCTGCTGACAGCCAACGGCAGACGAAATAATGTTATTCCGGTAAATTAATTTTGAGGGTAAACCATAGCACTGCCAGAGAAAAGGGTAAATTTCAGGAATTTTATTTTTAATTTCATTTAGCAGGGCGCCCCTATCTACGGAATTGAAGGCATTTTTGACGTCTACCTTCAGAACTACCTCCCCATAATTTTGATCCAAAAATGTACGAAGGGAATGTACTGCGGCCTCACAGCCGCCTCGCGAACCAAAGCCTAGCTGAATAGGTCGGAAATAGTCGCCTAAATAGTCGGCGTCTTTCCGACAGCAGACTTTAGCCGCAAGGCGGCGGTAGGTAGTGCCCACGGCTATGGGTCTTATACCGCCATCCTTCTTTTTGAGTGCACAAAGGTTTGCACCATACAAGAGTTCCGTGATCTCGCTGTTGACTCGGCCTGACAACATCAGGTTGATCAAAGACGTCAAGTCTTCCAGAAGGACTTCACCTGCATGGCCAGACCCACCAGATAGTAGATCTTTTAGATGCTGTGGAGACACAGCATCCAGGCCGCCGGCAGAGCCACTCTGGAAAGAGAAGACGGCTTTGAGCACATCCTGGCTGGTCGTGCCTACAGCGTCATCACTCTCTTGTGGTGGATCGGGGAGTTGGAGATTGGGCCCTGCGGGTGGATGCTTACTCTCAAGAGAAATGAGAGTCTCATCATTATTTGGCGCCATCGTGTCATTTGAAAACATTAAACGTGAGGCTCCTTTAATATCACCATCATTGAGTTTACTTTCTACAAGTCTGTAGATAGTAGACTCTGCCAGTGATGTATATGATTTTGAATTTTTGTGTGAGTCCTGATCATCAAAATCAATAGGATGCCCTGCACGTGCAGTGTACCTAACACAATTTTCTTTTATCCTAACAGTGATTGAACTTTTGTTTGAAACATCTTTCTTTATATGTAATATTTTGTAAGGAAAAATTAAAAGATGTTCCCAAGCTTGCTTGGTGTTTTTTAAAACAGCGTTCCTAATAGCCTCTGAGAGAGAGGAAGCGACAGAGATGCGGGCACCTCGAGGAATGCGTTTAAAAATAGGGGTAGTAGCTTTGTACTCACTCAGAACTTTCCAAAAAGGTGGGGAATCACTCGTGTGATCCGAATTTCGAATAGAAATATCTACCGCTCCTGCAACCGGAGCAGACAGCGGGATTATTGGATCCTTATGGACACGTTTTTGGTGAAACTTAAAACTAAACTTTTCTCTTGGCTCTTGGAAAATTGTTTCTATGACTTGTATGATTTTTTAACGAGTATTGACATTATTCATTATCGACTGATACATATAATAAATTAATAAAATTGAATGCTAGAATATTGACTTAGGTATTAGGATTATCTATGAATTATTATGATTTTTTATGTGAAATTTTATTTAATTTTTAACTTTTGAAATATGTTACATAAAAGTGCATGCTTAATCAAATCAATAAATAATAATAATTTGTACGCTCGAAAGAGTAGATTGTGTAGAACGTAAGTTAAATTTAAGATTATCTGCATACCACAATTAACAAATAAATAAATGGTTTCAACCCTTGTTTACAAAAAAATATCCGGTTACTAAATTATATTCTAGAAATTAGTTTAACCTATGCATAAAGTACAATCGTTGCTATTACAGCTGAGATATCATGAAATCATTATTTATATATTCAGAAGTCCGCTATAAGAACCGCAAAAATAGGTTGTAAAACGCGTTTTAGTCGCACTAAAAATACAACTGTGATATACAAGGCGTTTTTCAATAAACCTGCTACCATCCTACCACTTGGTCATAAGCTAGGTCATGTATACGTCTATGTTTTTCAGCGTTTTATCACAAAACTCACAGCCCGTCACAAACTCACTTAAATCCTTAATCACTACATAGAATAAAACAAAGTCGCTTTCTCTGCCCCTATGTCCCTTTGTATGCTTATATTATCTTTAAAACTACAAAACTGATTTAGAAGCGGTTTTTTTTAATAGATAGAGTGATTCAAGAGGAAGGTTTATACGTTTAATAAAACGAAAAACGTGCGAAGCCGGGTCGGGTCGCTAGTAATATTATAAACGTGAAAATTTGTTTTTAATCATACAAAAGATCTTTATTTACAACGAAAATTACAAGCAAGGAATAGAAAAATTACAAGTAGTATTTACAATTGAAACCATTGAGCTAACTGCAGACGGTTGCAAACAGTGTAAAGGTAGCTCAATTGATCCATGTCAATACCTACCAATACATAAATTTGTTTTGATGCATAGAGATAAATTAATGCATGGATTTTTGTTCTTTCACACAAAAACTAATGAATTGGGCTGAAATTTTTACTAGACGTTGTTCTAGCCCTGGAATAACACATAGACTACTTTTAATCCCATAAATCAGTTCCCATGGGATAGTAATAACCTTGAAGGGTTTCCATAGAAAAAAAATGGGTGTGATGTGAAGCCGTGGGCAAATGCTAGTCCTGAAGCCGTGGGCAAATGCTAGTCCTTTCTAATGCGTAAAATCGGAAGTCGGTTTGTAAAAAAATCATATCGTTGTAAACCATGTTGATTATAATATCTTGAATTTAAGGGAATCAAACATTGACCAGCCTAGGGCACAATTTGTTAATACCCACCTACGTATAAATATTATGTGGGTGGCATTTTCAACATAGAGGTAGGTGGGTTACAATAAAACTGAACATTGATTCTAAGAAAATTAGAACAAGGTAGGTAAACTTAATTACTAATCTACTCGTAGATACTTAAAACTCTAAAAACGTTGTTGAATTAATATTTGTTTTGATCTCTTTGAATCCGGGGAATTTAATTTCATTTGGATATTTTTAGTCATTGAAAACTTAATAAAAATGAACGAGTATACGCAAACAACTTAATTTCTTTTTTAGGATTCTGTACCCAAAGGGTAAAAACAGGACCCTATTACCGAGACTCCGTTGTCCGTCCATCTGTCTGGTACGTCTGTCATTAAGCTGTATCTCCTGAACCATGATAGAAAAATAATATAATAAATTAAATACTTTAGGGGGTTATACAACATGTTTTTTTTTGCTTTTTTAAAGATTATATTACGGAACCCTTAGTGCGCGAGTTGCACTTGCCCGGTTTTATTAATTTTGACGCATCCACAACGGATACACATTGAAAAACCTCTTAGAAAACAAATAAACACGTGTAAAACGTGAAACTTGCGTCAGTAACAAGATATTCACAATACTTTCATTTTGACTCCACAGTTTCAACTCTATTAAAACGTGTGTACAAAGCAACCATTTTCAGTCTTTCAGACATGGCAAAAAAAAATGTCTGGTCGTTTATCATTACTACGTTGTGGAACGCCCTTGGCGGCGGGGTAGAACGATTCCGATGCCCTTGCCGTGAACAAGGTCAAAGTGCTTTAGTACAGACATACCGAAAATCGTTCGATACTCAGTTTTATAATTGTAAATTCTGCTATTGTTTCTTGTTTTAATACATGTATAGCCGCAAGAAATGAGGTTTATTATGTAGCTCTCAGGGTAACACACTCGCCCATTGCGGGTAAAATACTTAGCCAAACAAAAAAGGTTTTCCTTTCTGGAATCTTATATTCACTGTTTCTAAGGAACGTTGAATAGATGTGTTATTTATCCCTACGTAGGTTCAACCACATTCACTATTTCATTGTATACTCATCATGCGCTTGAATTCACTCAGGCCTTTGTAAGTTGGCGCCAATCATCGGTTTCGAAATCGGATAGGTAGGACATGTCTATAGAAACCCTTTACATTTATTTAGGTCGAGATAGGTAGGTGAATTGAATATGTAACGCCCTTTTACATCATACTAATGTTCACAAGCTCTAAGACCGTTTGACTATTGTTTTAAGACGTGATCACGGCGTCTCATTTTTGTACGGGATTTCCGTAGTTCACTCTCAGCTTGGTAGAGGCTTTCACCAAAAAAGGGTACCGTAGACAAGGTGACGTCTGGATCGTTAACTGGACTCGGGGCTATGAACTGATGGATAAAACCACTGTTGCGATTTTGAAGCGCGTCTTGAGTCGCTCAATTTCTTGCCATTTTGTAGCGCATTCTTTGCACAGCTGCCTCGAAATCGCGGCTGTGTGCTGGACTTTAATTCCCGCTGTTTCTTAAACCACTTCTCCTTAATTCTAGATAAAACTCGGCGAAGGCGTCGAAATCCGCGAGGAACTACTCCGTGGGGTAAAATGGGGCGACTACAGGAAAGTGACGCGTGGTTTAGCAGCCGCGCTGTTCTCTCCTATAGAGCTGGCGACTTGCTCCGTCACGGGGCAGCGTTGGTCGCGGGCGGGGCAGGAGTCCCGGCCTACGAAGCCTCCCCTGGACCGGCGCAGAGTGCACGCGCTCATATCATACGTCAGCCGGCACTTCCCTGATGTTGAAGTCAGTCGGATCAAGCAGGTGCTGGCCTATAAGTGCAAGGAGAACTGCGCGGCGCTTCGCATGAGGACGGCCAGGTGACCTTTGGTTTATTTACTACTTTTACTAACTCTACTCTAACTCTCCTAGTTATGTTGCAGGGGCGTTCATGGGTAATTTACTTCTGTCTGGTTCCTAGTCTTATAACTACGTCAATTTTGGTTTTATTACAGAAATATTTTTTACTAGTATTTGCCCGTTGTCTGGGTTAAACCATTTTGATGATTGTTGATTAAAAACTGGTGCTTTTCGTGCAGTCCCATTTACATTTGAACAAGATCTGACCAGAATTTATGAGTTATCCCTAATAATGCGTATTTTACATTGATGTTCTCATTTTCTTTAACGTATTTGTAGTCTGTTTATAGTTTTTAAAACACACCATAATATGTCTTGTCTGATCGTACATAGTGCTTCAATTCAAGACATCATGTCGTTACACTTCAAATAATCTATCAATAAATAAAATACTTACTAATACACAAACCTTTGTTCGCTAGCCAATTATATCAGCACCCATCAACACTTATCTGTTTCTGACGTCCATGTTTACTTTAAAATGCCATGACTATAAAACATCGTTTACGTAATGGTATCTTGATAAATTTGTTCACAAATCGAATTACTATCAAATAATAAACCGTATATTTTGGAACAAATACAATGAATTAATTATGCTGGACAATCCATTTAGCATCGTCTAATGTGTTATGGGTACTAGATGATTGATATACTTATTACAAAAAAGATTTGTTTTTATGCATCGAAAAACCCAGAACCTCGAAACAAATATAAATACCGAGGTAATAAAACCGAACCGATCGGGCTTGCCGTGTGGTGCCGGCTTAGAATAGCACTACCCCAACTCTTCCCGTGGGTGTCGTAAGAGGCGACTAAGGGATATACGGGGGGGTGGGCAGCAGCACCCCTCTAGAACAACCCCACCATCAAACTGCGATCCCCAACCCGCATGCCCAGCGTGGGGATTATGGGCATTACCCCTTAATGATAAGTACAGCCAAAACACGGCCCCTAGTTCCCGGCCGCCTCGCTATTCCTGGCCATGGTAGCGGTCATGGTAACGGCGGGGCAGGGGGTGCTAAGAATCACCGGTATTCAGGCTACCACACGCTTACTAAAATGACCCTGGCAACGTTTAACGGACGCACTCTGAGGCTCGACCATCATCTAGCGCAGTTGGAAGTGGAGTTAGAGAACATTAAATGGCATGTTCTCGGGTTATGTGAAGTCCGTAGAGAGGGGGAGGACACCGTAACCCTAGACTCAGGCCATCTTCTCTACTTTCGTGAGGGTGATAAAACATCCCAGGGTGGAGTAGGTTTCCTCGTCAATAAGGCCCTCTCTAGCAACGTTCAAGAAATCTCCAGTGTGTCGACCAGGGTAGCGTACCTGATCCTTCGGCTTTCCAAGCGGTATAGCATGAAGGTAATTCAGGTCTACGCACCGACCTCGGCACACTCGGATGATGAAGTGGAGGATATGTACGAAGACATATCCAAAGCCTTACACAACACCACTAAGGCTCACTTCAACGTTGTTATGGGGGACTTTAACGGCAAGGTGGGAATCCAGACTGGCAATGAATCCCGAATAGGCCCGCATGGTTATGGAATCAGGAATCACAGGGGACAAATGCTTGTCAACTTCCTTGAGAAAGAGGGACTGTTCTTAATGAACTCCTTCTTTAAGAAACAGCCTCAAAGGAAGTGGACGTGGCAAAGCCCCGACACTGTGACTAAAAATGAGATCGACTTCATCATGACGGATAGCAAGCACATATTCAGAGATGTCTCAGTGATCAACAGGTTCAATACCGGATCTGATCACCGAATGCTCCGAGGCACTCTGAATATCAACTTGAAGCTTGAAAGACACCGTCTGATGAAGTCCACGCTCCGACCAAATCCAATCCAAATCATGGCGGGCACCGAGAAGTTCGAGCAGCTACTCGGAAACAGATTTGCTGCCTTGGAACCCACTGATGACGCTGACGAGAGCCTACACAATCTGGTCGAAACGTTGAGGGATGAGGGCATAAAGTTCTGCAAAAAACAGCGAACTGGCAAGAAGTCCAAACTCTCGGATGAGACTCTGGATCTGATGACAAGAAGACGGGAAACCACCCAAGTGTCTTCGGCAGAGAGGTCAGACCTGAACAAGCGAATTGCGAAGATGGTACGGCGCGACCTTCGGAGCTCCAACACACGCCTCATTGAAGAGGCGATAGAGCGAAACCGAGGGTCCAAAGTATTCACTCAGCAGCTTGGCAGGAGCCACCTGACGAAGCTTAAAACGCACGATGGGAGGACCGTACTGTCGAAACCGGAGATTTCAGCCGAGATAGAGGATTTTTATGGCCGTCTGTACACTGCACATGCCCCTCGGTCCCGACGAGACGACCTTGATTCTAGAGCCACCCTGACACGCCACTACACCGACGAACTGCCAGACATCAGTCAAGACGAAATCGTGTTAGCTTTGAAGCAGCTTAAAAATGGAAAAGCCCCCGGTGAGGACGGTATAACTTCAGAGCTTCTGAAGGCAGGAGGAGCCTCCGTTATACAGGAGCTACAACACCTCTTCAATACCGTCCTCCACAGTGGGAGAACTCCTAAGATGTGGAGCAGGAGTTTGGTGGTGCTCTTTTTTAAGAAGGGTGATAAAACTCTCCTTAAAAATTACAGACCCATCACACTCCTGAGCCACATCTATAAGCTGTTCTCACGAGTGATCACGAATCGTCTCGCCAGGAGACTTGACGAGTTCCAGCCACCGGAACAGGCCGGGTTCCGCGGAGGATATGGCACCATAGACCACATACACACAGTGAGGCAGATTATACAGAAGTCCGAAGAGTATAATCAGCCCCTGTGTCTCGCTTTTGTGGACTATGAGAAAGCCTTTGACTCCGTTGAAACCTGGGCTGTTCTGGAATCCTTACAGCGATGCCAAGTAGACTATCGTTACATCGAAGTGCTGAGGTGTCTCTATGAAGCTGCCACTATGAGTGTCCAAGTACAGGACCAGCAGTCTAAACCTATCCAATTGCGCAGAGGAGTGAGACAGGGGGATGTCATATCCCCGAAACTGTTCACGAGCGCATTGGAAGATATGTTTAAGACGCTGGACTGGAAAGGTAAGGGCATTAACATAAACGGCGATTACATCTCACACCTTCGATTCGCTGATGACATAGTCGTAATGGCGGAGTCGCTAGAGGAGCTGACCCACATGCTGGACGGCCTAGCTTCAGCCTCGCGATGTATCGGTCTTGGCATGAATTTGGATAAAACCAAAGTCATGATCAATGGCCACATTGTTCCGGGACCGATAGTCGTTGATGGTCACCTTCTTGAAATTGTTTCCGAGTATACTTACCTTGGGCAAATTGTACAGCTAGGTAAAAACAATTTTGAGAAGGAGGCCAAGAGGAGGATCCAGCTAGGCTGGGCAGCATTTGGGAAACTACGTCAAGTCTTCTCTTCATCCATACCGCAATGTTTGAAAACGAAAGTTTTCAATCAGTGCGTCCTACCCGTAATGACCTACGGAGCAGAGACGTGGACACTCACGGTAGGGCTGGTCCACCAGTTCAAAGTCGCCCAGCGAGCTATGGAAAGAGCTATGCTCGGAGTCTCTCTGAAGGATAGAATTCGTAACGAATACATCCGACAGAGAACCAAAGTTATCGACATAGCTCAAAGAATTAGCAAGCTGAAGTGGCAATGGGCCGGCCATATCTCGCGAAGAACCGACAACCGTTGGGGTAAACGTGTTCTTGAGTGGAGACCGCGACTCGGTAAACGTAGCGTAGGACGCCCTCCGGCCAGGTGGGATGACGATCTGCGAAAGACTGCTGGCAGATGCTGGATGCGTCAAGCTGAAGACAGGGCGCAATGGCGCTCATTGGGGGAGGCCTATGTCCAGCAGTGGACTAATATAGGTTGATGATGATGATGATGATGATGATCGGGCTAAAATTTTGAATAAACGTGTTTCTAGCCCTAGAATAACAAATAAGCTACTTTTCATCCCATAAACAGTTCCCATGGGATAGAAATAGCCTTGGGACGTTTCCATAGAAACAACGGGTACGAAGCCGCGGACAGATACTAGTTAATAATATTAGAAAGAAATATCCACTTCATCGTATCGTACTTGGTTCAACCATCAAACGCAGCGTGTTGTCATAGTTTTAGTAACACATATGTTTTGTATGTCGTCGTGCTCGGTAATACATAGTTAAGTTAGATAAGTTAGTAATATTAGTTCAATCTCGAACGCAAATTGCTTACAGGACTCTTGGACACGTGTGAGAAAACAACCTAACTGAAATGAAACTAGGAAATAAAGATTATTTCACTTCGATATTCGTTTACTTTAATCTTTTAAAGGTAAAGTAAATAAGCTAACAAGAAACCTTTGCCTTGTTAGGTTTTTAGAGTTGGAGCAAAACTAATCCCAAGTTCTAATCAAGTAATCTAAGTAATCTTCTAGATTATCTGATATTTTATATTAAGCCATTACAAATAACTGTTTTGACAATTTATTTACTGATAATTTTTTGCAACTCACTTGGAATTTTGTTGCCCTTTTATAGATACAAAATCCTTGTTTAGCCTAGTTGCAAATCGAGTGTATTCTTATTTCTAGTATTAGCAATATGTGTTATCTTATCAAAGTGGACTTACCACCTGCTATGCCTCGCATCATAAAACACTCTTGTTTAATACAAGAACATGGGTTACTAGAATCAGTTCGAAGAGTTAGGGTTATTTTTGCTGGTTTCATATTTTGAGAATGTAATATTGAAAAATAAGTATATCATAAAATCTTACAAAGGTACATAATTTTCAATATCACACATGGTAAAACAATGTCCCTGCTGTGTCAGTCTGTCTGAACGCAACTTACACTCGAAAAGTACTCAAAGGATTTTCATACGGTATTCATTTATAGACGGAGTGATCTACGAGTAATGTTATGGTGTATAATTTATTGAGGTTTATATTAAAGAAATTTATTAGTACCTAGGTATCGCAAAAATAATAGGTTTCGACTTTGCGGGACTTGAACCCGCGACCCTCCCTAGTACGGGATGCGCTACTAACTGCGCCACGAAGCCAAGTGACCACCTAGTCGGAAATCTTTGCAACCTGCTACGGACTGTACCGCCATTAGTTAGAGGTTTATATTGCCTGATATATGGCTCTGCTACTCGAACGAAGCCAGAGCGGGTTGCTAGTCCCAACTATACAACTACTCCACGAATCTGAACAAGGGGCTAAATTTCCAGAATTCAAACTATAAAGGTCCTGCTGTAATATTATACATCTAAATGCGAAAGTGTATTTGTCTATCCTTCCTTCCTAATCAACTAAATTTTTGGCTTGTTAGTTGAAAGGATGGAGAGTAACAAAGGCTACTTTTGTCCTGATAAAACATCAAGTTCCCATGAGAGATCAAAATAAATGTTGTTTTCAGATTCGTAGATAGATTTTCCCTAGAGGCCGTTCGCTGTCAGTCCTGTCTCCGTCGAAATATGAAAATTTACAAAATTTAGAATTCTCTATTGCGATTTAACTGGTCACTTCGACTACCTACTCACCTCGGGATATTCTCTATACAAAAAATATGCATTATTATTGATATCACAAATACTACTGGACAAATTTAAGTAAATACAATAATAATAACCACACGAAAAGCGCCAACTTTATAATAAAAAAATCTCATCAAAAAATCGGTCCGTCAGTCACGTGACAAGGTGTCGAATTGACAGCCTCTACATTTTTTTTAAGTCGCATGAAGACGATTACGTATTCTTGATTTATTGTAATAACAATAAAAATAACAATCAAGGAATACAAACAAATTAAAACTAGTAGGTATTTTTCATTGGAACAATTGAGCTAAGTGCAGACGGTTGCAAAGAGTTATACCAGCCGTCCGCGTCGCGTTCTCAAGACACTGGATGCATTACCACGCTATATGGTTATGCTGATGCACCGCGCCAGATACTCACCAGCTCTCGGGTCACGCGTCACATCGACCAGACGCTCAGATAAAATATGTATTGTATTCAATAGATAACTCATTCCTTGAGTGGTCTTAAAGATAAAAATAAAAAGTATGTAGTCAGTATTCCAAAGTGTCAAGTTTTTATCAACAAATGACGGCCAACATTTTGATATTGACCCATAAACATAAGACAAATTCATTTGTCCAATCGGAAGCATGTTGGTAAACAATTCTTAAAAAACCAACCAAGTGTGAGTCGGATTCGAGTACAGAAGAGTTCCGTACCGTACCATCATCACTACACATAGTATAAAACAAAGTCGCTTTCTCTGTCCCTATCTATGTCCCTATATCCCTATGTCTATTTGAATTCTAAAATCTTTAAAACTACACAACGGATTTTGATGCAGTTTTCTTTAATAGATAGAGTGGTTCAAGAGGCCTTCCTCTTGAATCACTCTATTTTCTCTATTATACGTATAATAAAACCGTGCAAAGCTGGGCGGGTCGCTAGTTATCTATAAAAACAGAAAATAAATCATGTTCATTGTTTGGGAGCCTCTTAAATATTTATTTTATGCTTTTTAGTATATGTTATAGAATAAATCACGTGTGAAAATTTCAACCGTCTAACTATCACGGTTCATGAGATACAGGCGACACATTCTGGTGACTGACGGACAAACGGATGGACAGCAGAATCTTAGTAATAGGGTCCCGTTTTACCATTTGTGTCCGGAACCCTAAAAACATAATCAATTAATTCCGAACCCGATACCTACAGAAAACAGTATCTGAGTCGTTTTGGAGAATATGAAATATTGGCGCAAAGAAACAACATCTCAACCCTAAATGCATACACCGTCTCCGTTCCATCGCGAATAAAAATAGTACCTATGATAGGTGATTTCTGGGACAATCTGAATGTCACAGACATTAATAGGTTTATTGACGCCAATTAACAATAATACGTACGCAGTGGACGCCATGAGGTGAGAAGTAGGGTCAGAATAACATGATTTTACTAATTATTTTAACTTTACAATAGGAATCTAGTTTTTTAGTCACAGCTCGTTTGCGTGCGGCTCGCTTTATAACGTTTATATCCGGCCAAATTCGATGTAAAATATTTAAAAGCAAAGCGCCGATACTTAACCTAACGGACTCAGTTGCCTTGTATTTAAACGTAACTAGCGACCCTCCCCGGCTTCGCACGGTTTTATTATACGTGTAAACCTTCCTCTTGAATCACTCTATCGCAAAACACTATCAAAAACCGCTTCAAAATCCGTGTCGTAGTTTTAAAGATTTAAGCATACAAAGGGACATAGGGACAGAGAAAGCAACTTTGATTTATACTGTGTAGTGATTAACTTGTAGATATGGGATCTTTTCTTCAATCATCATCATCAACCTATATTAGTCCACTCCTGGGCATAGGCCTCCCCCAACGAGCGCCAACTGACTATAAAATTTAAATTTAATTTTCTTAAATAAATATTGGAAACTATACATAATACTTAAAGGTAGATGCATCTAAAATAGAAAAGTAAATTTTTCTGTAAACAAATTGTTCACATTTAATTTGACTTGTTTTTGGTGTATAGGTAACACAGAAAATTGGGACATGGTTTACTGCAATGAAACTATAGTTTATTAACTAAATAGCAAATGGAACTATGTAAAGTGTCATTGCTGAATAATGATCAAAATAATATTGATGTGAACATAACAGGCTGGCAACTATAAGTAGGGTGTACGCTTATTTATCAGACTTAAAACACAAGGGGTTATCAGTAGGTAATAATACCATGTTGTTTGGTTGCCATTGTTACTAAACTACTTAATTATTCCAAGATTCAAGACGTATGTGGTCTAAAGCCAAATTGTTGTTAGAATTGTAACTCGCCAACTAATTTGCGGTTTTGGAATACGCAAAATTATGGCTGCCATTATGCATTTAAGTAATTTATTACATCGGGGAAAACGTGAACGTCAAGAGTTGTGGTTTAGGGTTGAATAAGTGATTACTAAGTGTTTAAAAACGGGTATCTAAAGGATAGGATTCGTAACGAATACATCTGACATAGAACCAAAGTTATCGACATAGCTCAAAGAATTAGCAAGCTGAAGTGGCAGCGGGCTCGCCATATAAGAACCGACACAACCGTTGCAAGTTGGTTATTATTCTTAGTAAATACCCCAAACACCCGGAACACTTTTTATTTTATATATATTTACTTTCAGTGAACATTTTTTTGTTATAGATATTTATACTATTTCATTGTTAGGCCATTCGTTTTTTCTAAAAATAATCGTTCAAACATTTATCTCAAAGAAATCGAACCTACTGCGTCGCAGACGGAATTTCGCCCACTGTGCCACTGAGGTCGTCAAAATGGCGGTACAACTTACATAAGTCATTCTTATTATGGCAACATAAACAAAGCCATATTTATCACCTTTAAATAGTACACTGCGACATGATAGCAAGTGAATAGCATGCTACGACCATAATAATATATACTATACCATAATATAGTTGTATAATGACTAACAACTGCCGCGGCTTCGCTCCCATTGTTTCTATGGAAACGTTTCAAGGGTATTCCTATCCCATGGGAACTGACTAATGGTGCTTATGGGATGAAAGTAGCCTGTGTGTGTATTCTAGGGCTAGAACTACGTCTTTTCAAAATTTCAGTACGATCCATTCAGTAGTTTATACGCGAAAGAGGAACAAACGGGTTCGGTTCGTTGTAACTGCTGTGAAATGTTTTACATTACTCAAGTTGAACACATTTGTGCCTGCCAGTACTTTTCATCCAACCAAATCGGGGGAGAACGAACCGGGTGAACACGGGACCGGGTCACAACGAACCGAACCCGAACAAACATTCATAAATCTATACGTCATCCATACAAACTTTCACGTTTATAATATTAGTAATGATAAGTTGATTCATATTGTTGAGCAGTCGTGTTTACCATACTGTATGGTGATAAACTGCACTGCTATCTGACTCTCCCTTCTTGCGTCATTTTGTTATTTGTTTCTTGTTTAGCACTAGATATCACAACTCGAAAACTAGCAACCTACATTACTATGTAAATTACTAGGTAAAGGTTTATTGCTTACTTTACTTTAAAATATCGAAGTGAAAAAAAAAAAAAAAACAGCCAAAGCTAGTGACTCTCATGATATACGTATATTTAATGTATCGGACCAGTATTTTTGAGTTATCCTTAATAATTCATTTTACACTGACTTCGACTACATTGATGATCTGGTCAATTTTGCTTTGAATACACCAAATTATATGCTACCCACCAACCCATGCATAATTTCACCCCTATCCGTTATGACACGAAGAGGTAACAATCATGGTAACTCTCGCTTTTGTATTACGCGAACGTTTACAGCTAATTCGCTCGTCTGGTTATTGATATACGTCAATGTATGTACCCAATACCTACCTAAAGGATGCGCAAACGCTACGAAAATGACTTTCAAATGTCATTCATAAGACGGTTGGTTATAGCTAAATCGCTCTTCTGGTTAGTGATATACTTACCTCAATGTTACATACATTGAGGTAAGTATATCACTAACCAGACGAGCGATTACGCAAAAACCACTTATGAATGACATTTAAAAGCCATTTTCATAGCGTTCGAGTATCCTATCAGTATTCGGTACACCCAACCCAACACCAATAGGATACGCGAACGCTATGAAAATGGCTTTTAAATGTCATTTATAAGTGGTTTTTGCGCTCGGCTAGTGATATACCTCAATGTATGTACCCAATACCGTGTGGCCTGAGACAGTAATACAATTTGAAGCAGGCTGTCCAACTGTTTCAGCGACTCTACGAACTACCTGCTGAGCGCGGCCGCCCGCCCCCCGCCCTGCGAGGACGCGCCCGGCGGCAGCGCCCGCCCGCCCTACTCTAACTAGTACGTATCTCTGTTTTTATCACCTAAGCAATTTTGTTACTTACTTGATTTACACTTCGTATTTTAGTGTAAGTTTATAAAAAAACGAAGTCAAATAAATACATATATATTATATATTCTACTAGATGCGCCTCGTAGGTTAGTCTATTCAAAATTTCAGGCCTATCCGTTCAGTACACAGAGCTTGTTCAGTAGTTTGAGCATGAAGAGGGAATAAACATCCATCCATCCCTCCAAACTTACGCATTTATAATATTAATGTGGTTCGATCAGTAATCCGCCTACCAAGTTGTTGTGGCAAAATCCCCCTTTTTGGGTATTTTCAGCAGTGGACGTTTTTGTGCTGATGAGGAGGAGTATACTATATCTTAATCTAAACAGGCTAGTTTCCTAAAAAAAATAGTTATTGCATCAACATTTTCTTTTGAAAACGTTAAAACCATTATAGCTTCATCTTCGTCAACCTATATTAGTCCACTGCTGGACATAGGCCTCCCCCAATGAGTACCATAGCGCCCTGTCTTCAGCTTGCAGCATCTAGCCAGCAGTCTTTCGCAGATATAGCTTACTGATCATAAAATAATTGTAGAATGTATTTGTCAACAGTGACACCCCGAAAAGCGGCGGCTGCGAGACCCCGCGCGACGACGAGGGCGAAGCTCCATGAGGGCGCTTCTTGCCGCGCGCCCGCATATCAGCATAACCTTTTTATTATTACCAAAAACATATCGATACTCCACGTAGACGACCTACTTTCACGGCTTATGCATCGGAACTATTTCGAACAAAACCACACGAATTCGATTTTTGAAAAAAATGTTGCCATTTGTTTTGTCCTCATTGTATTTGGTTGGATAGAGGTCGATATAAATGGCGATATGAAACTTGCAAAAAAAATTAAACTATGAAATTCGTTGTGGTTTTAGACGTAATGATTTGGATGGTAACGTCAAACCTGAAATTAGCTTTTATATTTGACACAGCAATGCACTAGTAATAGAGCTAGTAATACTCAAAAGGCTAGATTCAGGGGTAGACGAGAGTCGTGAAAGGAGGTCGTGTGGCCCTAGGGCGGACGGGAATGGCAGCGCGCGGTGGCGTCGGCTTACTGCGGTACGGCGGCTCGCCTGTAAAATATAAATATTTATTTAGGTGATATTTTTCTATTGGCTACTAATAAGATTTTATCTCGTTATGCGTCGTCGACGCATTGTCGTTAGTGGGGAGGTCGGCCGGAGCTCTAGCAATAATTTACCAGGTTCCTAAGACATGTTTCGTAGTTAGAATTGTATTTGCACGAATATTTCGCGAACACTGCCGCTTTCTTTCTAAATTTATAATTTGACGGAGGACGTTATCGCTTCCTTTATTTTATGTGTTAGTGAATCGAGTCATTTTCATCGTTACGTTTTAAATTTGTATATGAGGCATTTAAGTGCTGTACGAGGGACCGTTGCAATTGCAAACTAATATTATCAAAATGGCATAATTTTAGAGCTAAAGTGTAGAAGTATCGTAGTCATTTCGTTTTATAGGTGTAATGATAAAGAATTTATTTTGGAGCGTCAGGTTTGGATATTGTAAAGTCTTTGGAGAGCTGTGATCATGATGGAAATAAAGCAGTCATATTTTTAAAGTATATATAAGGAGTTTACGTAATTATGTGAATAGTGCGGAGAAACGCGTAACGAGCGCGATCACTCGAAGCGAAGAAGAAATTCGTCAATTGGATATGGCGGTCCTAACCACGTTTGCACGGATGCAATATCATATCAAAACAAAGCAATAACTATTATTTGATAAAATAATAATATTTCATTTTTAAAATAACTATTTTAACCATGTTGTTGTAAAAATGTAGTTAGTAAATCGGAATGGTCTTGTGAAGTCCACGTTTCTAGAGTTCTTTTGAACGGTAACGAAATCCTTTGATCGTTAACTCATGTTATCATATCAATTTACAGAACTAGATTTTTCACTGTCTACAATTTTGTACATATCGTACGAGATATCATCTTCAACCGTAGATTGTAATGAAGCTAGAAGCTACGCGTTAAAGTTATAATAAATATGTTAAAATGCACTATTTTCTGTTAGGTGTTAGTGAACACGCCTCCCTTTTAAGACCTGAACTTGTATGGTCACATTGTAAATATGGAAAACAGTATGTCGATTTTGTTCTCGTTATCAATTCACTTATGATATAGTCCAGTGTAGCAGGGGGGAGGAATGACCCCGTTATAGACATTCTACGTTTTCATTTACATTTATCTAAGTGACAATGACACTATATTCAATACTAATCTTTCCACGACTGCTTGTATGAAATATTGATCGTTTCAACCGTCTTCCAAAAGGAGATTTTCAATTCGACTGTATCTTAAGTGTGAACCGATTTTGACAATTATTTTTTATTTGAAAGCTGGTACTTCCTGTGTGGCTATTTATAATCTAGACCTGACCAGTAATTTTTGAGTTATCCTTCACAATGCGTATTTATACAGAGAATGATCCTGAGTTGGTCTATATGAGACGTAGTTTGTGATTTATCCTTCATAATCATCAAATTGGAAGTCGCTTGTTTATGTAAAATAGTTTAAAAACGTGACATACTGATTCTATAAAATTGTGACCTACAAGTTAACAGAAATGTACGAGATCGTGTACCTATTGGTTACAGTTACCAGACTTAGGATATATAAGGTAGTCTCGCAGTGCTACGTACTAAAATCTTACATTATTGTAATATTTTACGATGCCAATTGAAAGTCTTAATGCTCAATTTTGCCAAATTTGAACTTGCCGAAAGCGCATCTTGTCTTAATGTAATATGATATTTCCAGCATTCCCCAAGAGAATGAACGGGGAATGGACAGGTTGCTCAATAACAAAT
The DNA here is from genome assembly GCA_944547425.1 of Eupithecia centaureata. Lineage (NCBI taxonomy): Eukaryota > Metazoa > Arthropoda > Insecta > Lepidoptera > Geometridae > Eupithecia > Eupithecia centaureata. The sequence continues at coordinate 11,891,556 of OX155682.1, forward strand.
TAAATAATGTGTATTTCCTTTTAGACAACACAAAAACAATACCGTGGAGAAGTTTCGGCCAAAACAAATAAAATATAGTGGTAAAATTAATTATAAATTAGGAAAATTAAAAAGAGTTTTTAAATTGTTTTTGTAAGTATAAATACTTGGTGACGAATGCTCGAGATGCAATATGTTAATTTAGTGCCAAATGATAAGTTAACTCGTAGCAATATATCGTATCCTAATGCTCTTGTGTAATTTCTCACGTAGTGTTAATGACCTATGAGGTTTCGAAATGTTTCTTTTACAAGACTCGTAATATATTTATATACAGGGAAAGTGTTAGGTGTGTATTGTTGATGGAATTAGGAATGTTGTTGAGGTAAAATACTCATTGCGGCACAGGGTGTAAAAATAAACGTAGTCCGCGCCCTTATGAAGGCGTTGCGGACCTGGCCGGCTGAAAGCGCTGTCCTAGATTAGTCCACCCTCTTCCAAATTACCATATCAATTCTTCCTAAATGCCAAAATACTCTTCGCCAGGAACGTATTTACGCAGTTAGCTCCCATGTGACCTGCTGTTATTTTTACACTCTGTCATGTAAAGCACTGAATGAGCAATGGAACAAGAGAATTTATTTACTCAAATAAGTTTTTTTTATTATTTACTATAATTTTACACTAAAATTTAAAACTATACATTAATTTGCATTTTATTATTGTAATGGCAGCTGTCCATATGTAACTGTGAGCGATAGAATCGGTCACTAGTTTTTAGGGTTTCATAAATAAATTAAAAAATGATACATCGAACATGACATATTGGGCACAAATATGTATTACATAATTGGTATTAAAATTGTATGCTTTTCGTTTTCTTTGCTTGCTGTTATCTATTGAATGTTCCTTATCGAAAGGAGGGAGGGGCTCGTGAAACCCTAATTGTGACGAGGAGGCGAAGGGTCGCGATAGGGATCCGGAACCTTACCAAACCCGCGAGTCAACCATCGCTCCACTAGTCCAAGCAAGGCCCTTCGCCCCTCGCAAGTCACAGAGCAGTCAAACAAATTGTGTAATCTGAACAACAAGCCACTGTGCTCCGAGACACAGCGTAGTGCCAAAATTACGTGCTAGTCTTACAAAAAAAATGTTGTTATCATTTTTCAGATTTTATTTAGTCCAGAGTCCAGAATGTGTTTGTTCCGTGCTGTGACGAACTCTGACAAACCAACACTCTGTGCGAAAGCTCGTAAGTGGCACAATGTGGTTGCTGTGTTATTATTGTTTATAAAAGAGTTTAAAATAAAATTTATAGTGGTTATAGGAAATTACATATCAAAATTTTTATTGAATGTTGCAGCTCTGTCTGATTTGTTTCGCTATAGTTAAATCAAAATTATAATTTACGAATACTAGTATAATATATTAAATTGGACTTGCATTTAGAATATGTTATGTAAATACTTGAAGTATATTTTATATGGTAAGTCCAGGTAAATGTAAGTTAGTCAGTCATGTAGTCAAGTCAGCCACATTGTGTTGGATTGTAGATTGACAACTAGAAGCCGTTCCCGATCTCAATGCTACTAAATAATATACCTACTAAAAGACTCATGATTTTACATACATTTAAAATGATGCCCATTTTCGAAGAGGATTTTTAAGGAGTGCTTATAGTTGTCGATTTATTATAATGTACTTCTAATTTAATTAATTCTGTCCCAATAAATGAGTCATAATAGCTATTTGCTTTGCTTTTTAAGAATTTTGTGTTGGTTTGTTTTTATAATTGTAGAACATTAATGCACATAATAATTTAGCTTTTAGCTTGTGCAATATTATTCCAAATTGTTTATATAAAAAACTGTTATATTTATTTCTAAATTGTTAAATAATATTTTTATAAACATAAAAGACAAAGGCAACTTAAATTATATTTTTGTTGTGCATTTATTATAAACTTTTATTCAAACTGAGCCACGACTCGCTGTGGTCGGGAGTCTGCATCAATGAACTACTAATTAATTAGGTACAGTAGAGTTTTTTATATATTGCTAATATTGTGAGTCAATTCTAGTAATGTTAATGTTCCCTTTGTTTAGAATAATTTACTTTATAAACAAATTAATCTAAGATTGCTCAACTGAGATGCAATGCTAACTGCAATTAGACATAATGAGAATAATTTTATACTTATTTTGTCTGTTTATATGATTTATTTATCTGATATATTTAGTTATCATTTTGTGAGTAATGGCAGCGCATGTTAATCTTATTTTTTATTCTAAGAGAGGCCAAATGTTGACTTGCTTATGTGAGACTGTTTTGCCAAGAATCAGAAAGTATATTATTACCTACATTGTTTTTAAATAAATGCTTTTATATAAAATTAAACATTATTGGTTTTATTTAATAATGACTACCTAATTTAAATGAGGAGGCGAAGGCGTGTGAGTTGTATTCTATTGAATCATATGAAAGCCTACACACACCGCAGGCGGTGGCGGCGGCGTGGTGCCATAGGAAAAACCGGCACGCTTTCGCCTCTGCTCCGCCTCTGGCTTCAATGTGTGGAGAATTTTATAGTCAAAATACAGCATACTACATAAATCTATTAGATATATTTGTTAATGTTTGCAACCGTCTGCAGTTAGCTCAATGGTTTCAATTGTAAATACTAGATTTAATTAACTATTCCTTGCTTGGAATTTTCGTTGTTAATATACCTAGATATTTTTATTATACATAGAAAAAACCCTGTAGAAATCTATCATCATATCAATAGATCTGCTGATTTAACCAACATTTGCCCAGAGGCGGGAATCGAACCCTCCAACATCACAGCCGGACCACCGCTCGCTGCGCTTCAGAGGTCATCCGTCACAAAGACTAAAATGTATGATCATTGTCACCTACGTGGCGTAGGCATAAGAATAGGTACTTACTTAGATAAAAACAGTGGCGTAGGAACCTACGTTCAATGTAGTTTTCACAATTGAGCTAACGGCAGACGGTTGCACACTCTAGAGGTAGCTCAACTGATCCCATACCTTCTCTCGGGACACGTGTCATCGACCAGAGAGACCCAGTTTTTAAAAACCTGGAAGGCCTCTTGCAGTCTTACTCCACGGACTGCACTCTCGCTCGACTTTATAGCAAACTAGCGACCCGCCCCGACTTCGCACGCTGTTATTATACGTATAAACCTTCCTCTTGAATCACTCTATCTATAAAAAAAACTGCATTAAAATCCGTTGCGTAGTTTTAAAGATTTAAGCAGTCAAAGGGACATAGGGACAGAAAAAGCGGCTTTGTTTTATACTATGTAGTGATGTGTAGGCTCCGTCGTGATTTCGTGACCCTATTGAACGCCATTTGAGATCCTCTGAAGCAGTATTTTTATACAGTTTCTGAGGTGTATTTCTGTACTACATAGATAGATAGTAAATATTTATTTATAATGTACAGAAACAACCGTAACAATTCCTGTAGATTACCTACCTTTTGACGACCTATGTGCATAAAGTTGTGTAATATATTAAAGAAATGAAAGGCTATTTAAAGGTAAAGGATATTCTTAGAGGTCTAACCTACATCCATAACATTCAATAGAATCTATTTCGGTTTGCTACGTTTTAATTTTGAACAATTCATCCGCGATGCTAAAAATAACTTTCAAACACACGCGCGTTTTTTTACGTTTCTTATTCTCGCTTCGCCAAGCATAGTATTTTTACTGGCAAGTGGCAACTCATAGCCAACATAATAAAACAAAAACCGGCCAAATGGTGCGTAAAATCCCAACACTAGTGTTCATTGACCTCAAAACGTTTCGTTACGCGTACTAAACTAAGAATTTCACGTCATTCTTTTTTAATGAATGCTGTTCAATTCAATGTTGTTGTTTTGTCTGGCAAGTTGAAAGTTCCTTCTTTCTTTCGATGGTTTCAAAAGCTAGAAAATAAAAGCGGTCCAATTGATTTCGCATTCATTTTTATGATTATCAAGAATATCTGGAAGGATTTCATTAGATGGCGTTTCCTCAGCCCAACGCTCAAAGAGGTTAGGATTAAGTACTTAGATTCATTAAAGATATTTATAAAATGTTTGAGAGTATCTTGAAAAAATAGGTACTTAACTGGCTTTCTCAACAACTAATTAAAAAAACGTAAAAGTAGGTACTTTATGTACTTTTATTCTTGGCTCCAAATAAGTTGTAGAGAAAGATTTAAACATCAAAAAGCTAAGTAGTAAATGAACTAACAGAAACACAATTTCAGAATTGACGAACAGAAAGATTTTAGAAGAGCTTCAGTTAAAGAAACAAATGCTTCTGAAACAGGGAGCTGTTGCCCCTCTAACTGCTAACTCCCTGTCATTGACGCAGCCGAACCCCGTCAGCCAACTGCCTATGTGCTCTATACCACCTGTATCTGCTACTGCTGTAAGTATAACTATTCACTCATGATTATAAATCCTTCCTAGATAGTGCAAAGGTACAAGTAAATAACAGTAAGTACCTAACAAGTAAGTCTTAAAATTGTTTCAGTCATTCAGGCTCCTTAAATGTTTTGATTTAGGTGTGTCAGTTTGCTACACTTTTGTTACTACTATGATATATGGAAGGTGCATAAAATAAACGAGTAGAAACAAGCAGGCCGTTTACCCCTAGGCCTTTTTATTCTAGCTAGCATTCCATCACTGGCTGACCCTTTAAGACTTAGTTATAAAGATGAATTAAATAGCCTACTCTCAGTAGAGATAGAATTTTTTTTAATTATTTATTCATGTAAAAACAATAATACATTTTAGTTAGAAGTACCTTAAAGCCTATTATAAATGTTAGGTTTCATTAGGAACTACTTCTCACCTGGTTTAATCGTAGGTAATATTATAAAAACTTTAAAGTTTGTATGAATGTTAGATAGATAGATAGAGATATAAAAATAACAAAATACCATAAAATTACTTAGACTAAGTGACAATTGGCGGTCTTATCGCTGAAGAGCGATCTCTACCAGACAACCTTGTCCTTTTTAAAAAAAAACAAAACTAATGAACGGATCGGGCTAAAATTTGAATAGACTCAGTTCTAGCCCTGAATAGGCTACTTTTCATCCCATAAATTAGTTCTCTTGCGTTGAAACGTTTCCATAGAAATAATGTGGTAAATGCTTATAATCTATACTGTACTCACCACATTTTTGTATATTCAGGGTTACCTTCAACTCCCTGAAGCAAACATAATCAACACAAGTCACAGAGCGGCTCTTCAGCACGCTAACAACACATCCTGTGGTTACTTCATCTCTCAAGACTCTTCGTTTGGCAACCAAATACTACCCGTCTTACCAAGATTTGACAACAAATAGCCAACATGGGGGCTGTAATGAAAATGAAAACACTACAGGGCCATTTGCAGCAATTGAGTGGGTTTTCCAATCCTAAGCTTGAGTTGGAACAGTATGTAACCCCACCACATATTGCTGCTATTGCTTTGTATACTATTCAGGTAATATACTAATTCCTATCTTATTAAAATCTTAACTAATATCTTAAGAAATTCATCATGCAAAAGGCATTTTTCTTTGGAAGCTTAAGTAAACCTCTAGAAACACTTTAAATAGCTCTATGGTATGGTAAATTATATTGGTGGCGATCTTAATAGGCCTCTCATGGCTGCAGTGTTACTAAAGCCAACTTGCGCAAATAAACGTAATACTATAATAAAATATAATGATGAATCCATCAAACAAATCGGCTAGATGCCCAAAAAAAATCGAATTATTTCAAGATCTTCGAAAAATATTGGACATGTATTTTTCTTTTGTCAATCAAACAGAAGATTATCAAGATAAAGTGTATTGAAGTTGAGTAGAGGGAGGTGAAACCCTGTACATTTTATACAAAGACGTGACAGCACGAGCCCCCACTCATCATTTTTAATGCGCTTTATCTTGGTCATTTTCTGTTTGATTAACAAAAGAAAATTACGTGTCCAATATTGATGGCTTTGCTGCCATCCTTCGTAAAAAGACCGCATCCCTGATACGCAGAGCACGTGATAGTCCCAACACCATTCTAAAAACCATAGCTGGAAGAATAACTTCTCCCCTGTGGAAATGCTACATGGAGAGAGTTATTTAATTTAGTTTTAATTTTTAGTATTAGTTTTGACTAACCCTAGCAATAAGCCTGTATTTTACTAACGACTATGGATTCTGTTATCTGCAATAAAATATTTTTATTTGTTTATTTAATATTTTACGAAATTCTAACTCACAGACTTACCCAGACATCTACCCTATCAGCAAAGAAATCAAACATGCTCAATGTTTTCAGACCCAATATGAAGACATAGAAGGTAGTTTAATACTAGACGCAGGATGCGGCCCTGGTTCGCTCAGTATTGGCTCAGCTCTCTTAGGAGCCGCTTCGGTCACGTCTGTAGACATAGACGGAGCAGCGCTAGACGTGTTGAGGGACAATGTAGAGGAGGCTGAGGTCACAAACATTGATGCACTGCAATGTGACTTTCTAGAGCCCAATGTTTGCAGGTAACAACTATTCCTCATTAGTGTTGACTGTTCTATGTGTAATTAAAATATCTATGCAATAAAATGTATTAAGTTTATCAGTCATCTAGAACCCATAACTCAAACTCTGCTTAACTTGGGGCTGAATGATGCTGTGTGACTTGACTAGCATTATTTATTTATTTTCTGATAGAATAAAAAGCATTTTCTTCTAATTCCAATACAATGACGTCAGTGCCACAGTGGACGAAGCCTGGTTCGATTCTCGCTTTGAGTCATAAGTTTTTAGGATCTGTAGACATTTCTTGGGTGTCCTAGGTAAACAACACCCAGAACAACCTTATTTTTTTTTATTTTGTGTTGAATTGAATTAATGAGTTATCTAGTACCTACCCATAACAGAAGCTCTGAATCGGATAGTGTCCCTTATGCTTATTCAATTTTAAAACCACGCCTTTTTTCAGATGGCAAAGCTACTTCGACACGGTTATAATGAATCCACCATTTGGAACAAAGAATAATGCTGGAATTGACATGAAATTTCTCCGCAAGGGCACTGAGCTCAGCTCCCACAGTGTTTATAGTCTACATAAAAAATCAACAAGGTTTGTTGAGGTTTTACTCACACCATCTTAACACATAAATAATGCTGGACAATCCTTACAGCATCAACTAGCTAGGCAAAGCTGGTTCTAGACGACTGATATACTTTATACAACACATTAATTACATTAACAGATATTTTCTATATAATAGAAAACACCTAGAACCATTGAACAAATATTATAAAATTGTATAAAGATTTTGTCCCAAAGCGAGAATCGTACCCACAACTAAGCTTATCATTATCATGCCATTCTTCCTTGCCAAGCATCGTTTTAATTTAAACCCAAAAAGTAGTGCAAAAAGAATTTAGATTTTGGTCTAATTTGCGAAAAATGTTACGTATAATGTTGTTTAATTTTTGTTTGTGCAAACCACAAATGTTATACCACAATGTTATAATTTTTCCAGAGCACACATCCAGAAGAAAATTAATGAGTGGGGCATGAATGGCAGCGTCATAGCAGAACTTCGATACAATTTGCCGCAAACCTACAGATTTCACAAAAAACATACAATTGACATTGCGGTAGATTTGTGGAGATTGCATCATTCCCGGTAAAAACTACAGTGTGTTATTTAGGGGAAATGTAAATTACTTTGTAAATGTAATTCGAAAAGTTCGAGGGATTTACCTACAATAAACAAATATACCATAACTAATGAATTGGTGTAGATATCTATGTATATAAAATAGAAAACTAGCAAAATTGCTTTCTCTTGAATAAGATGGTGCTTGTTTTCAAAATGTCTACTCATTAATTAAATGATAAGTTCCCATTCTATGCAATAACTCTGATCTTTGTATCTAAAGCCAAAATGAAATAGATTTGTTTGTGTTATTTATACTTATTCAGTAAATTTACAAAATATTTAGGTTCAATCATTTTGTATAAATAATCAAAGTTTATGTATAGGTTTTCAAATTAATAAAGAAAGTATATAACTTTAAAAGTATTTTATTTAGTAACATACAATCAGTCTTTGCTGTTCATTTCACTTGTAACAATATAAATGCATTATAGTAATTATAAGATACTTTTACATATTTTATACTGCTACATGAATTCGAAGATTTTTTAGAAGCTGTAAATTATCTTACTTTATTTAAAACTTTCAATGACCATGACATTCTTGTGCTTTTAGCAGACGTACTAACAGCGGATCGCGCCGCAGCGATTGAGCTGTTAATGCGTTAAACAAATTGATTGAAATTTATATAAAATTCACATTGATACAACCTTTACTAGAAGATAGGCAGCTAATAGGTCTAGCTTAGGGAGAGATACGAAGTTGCTCTTGGTGTCTTTTCTTATAATAGACAAAACAAAATTACTACTTACTGATGCATTAAAAAATAGTTGATGATAGGTTTAACAAACTGAACATACGATTTTTGAAAATTCTTTTGTTTAACGTAAATTTATGATAAAATAAGTGGTCCCGCTAGTGTTCCAGTGATTTAAGACGGGATATTTACCATGATTTGATTTGCGGTTTTCGATATTTCGGCACAGTTTCAAGCGCCATCACGAAATAATTGAGGTCATTAAAGTTGAAAACACACAGAAGCCAGAGGCGAAGGCGTGGCGGTTTTTCCTATGGCACCGCGCCGCCACCGCCTGCGGTGTGTGTGTAGGCTTTCATATGATTCAATAGCATACAACTCGCACGCCTTCGCCTCCGGCTTCAGTGTGTGGAGACTTTAAAAGCTTCGTCTATTCATCTCCAAACTTGATGTTCTGAGCCAGTTTGATGGCCCCGGAGTAGTTGATGGTGACAGTGGACCGCCGCATGTAGTTCTTCCAAGAGTCGGAGCCGCATTCCCGCCCCCCTCCCGTCGCCTTCTCCCCCCCGAAGGCTCCCCCCACCTCGGCGCCGTTGGTGGGGATGTTGATGTTCACTATGCCGCAGTCTGAGCCGTGGGGACCGATCCACTGGAAATAAGTGTGCTTTATTAGTACGCTAGCAGCGCCTCGCGGTTTCACCCGCGGTAAATCCCGTTCGCGTGGGAATTCCGGGATAAAATAAAGCCTACGTGTTATTTTAAAGACTATAATCTATCTCTGTGCAAAATTTCGACCATATCCGTACATTGGTTTTTGCGTGAAAGAGTAACAAACATATATCCATCTATACCTAAAAACTTTCGCGTTGATAAGATTAATAGGATGTAGTATCTGCATGCGTATCAAGGTTATTTCTATCCAATGAGAACTGATTTATAGGATGAAAAGCCTATGTGTTATTCCAGGGCTAGAACTAAGTATTTTCAAAATTTCAGCCCAATCTATACAGTATTTTTTGCGTGAAAAAGAAGAAACATCCATCCATACATCTTTAGGTACTTACTGATATTATAAATTTTCATGTTTATAATATTAGTAAGGATGTAGTGACCTCCTTTTTAATAATAATTTGATGTTTTTCAAACGATTCCTTATAGGAGAATGTTCTCAATTCGACTCTACTTTTAGGGTTCCGTACCCAAAGGGTAAAACGGAATCCTATTAAAAGTTAAAATTTCACCTGTCTAACTATCGCGGGTCATGAATACAGCCTAGTAACATAAAAACGGACAGCAGAGTCTTAAAGCGGTATTACTAACTACCGGGCGTTAGGGCGATTAGGGAGCAAGGCTTGCCGGGTCCGTCCCTTAGGGACCCTAAATCTTATTACACCACTCTTAGTTAGGGTCCCTGAATCGTGTAGTGAAATAGGCCTATTAGTAATAATTTTAACCTTAGGGTACGTAACCCTAAAAAAATAGAGAGATATACTAGATACGTAGATACATAGAGCACGTACCTTGAAGATATCCCCAAGGTTCTCCGTGAAGAGACTAGAGGAAAGCCCTTGTTCCACCTCGTTGTTGTACCGGATGCCGGTGGCCAGGTCCGGCACCTCGAGACAGTACACGATGGGCGCGAAGCACTCGCTCGTGACGAGCGGCGAGTCGTGCGGCAGACCGGTTATTATGGTCGGCTCTACGAAGTAGCCTTCGCGGTCTATCACCTGGAATAAGATTATAAGACTTATTAGTAACTAGCGACCCGTCCCGGCTTCGCACGGTTTTATTATACGTGTAAACCTCTCTTGAATCACTCTATCTATTAAAAAAATCCGCATCAAAATTCGATGCGTAGTTTTAAAGATTTAAGCATTCAAAGGGAAATAAGGATATAGGGACAGAAAAAGCGACATATACCTCCTATGTAGTGATATCATTAACAAATTGCGGCCCGCCCCGGCTTCGAAAGCGGGGATATAGATATAGGTATTAAACGAAGACCGGACTCTCGATGCGCGTCGAGAAGTTGGACTCTCGTCATAATGTGAGCTTCAAATTAATTTATGGTGAGAGTTCCAACTCAACATCTTTCGACGTACTTGAGTGAAGAGTTTTGGCCGAAGGGTGTCAAGTTCCGTCGGTTCATCGGCCGCCTGAAAGGAGACACCGCCGGGCATCGTCGACAGCTGACACCATGATTGCAAAATACACGTCGCATCAATTAAAACGTGTTTCTACTTTATATTTAGTTTTGATATTTTTTATGTAATATGACATTTTATGTATATTGTTAGACTGTAAGTTACTTATTTATATGGGCCTTAGAATTACCTAGTAGTTACCATCTAGCTAGACTATGCTTATGAAGCCTGAAATAAATGATTTTACTATTATTATTTAATCTTTGGATTAGGTAATTTTGGGATAAGCAAAGGATCCCTGTTTTTATACAATAAATGTTTATCGAGGTTAATGTCGCATTCTAATGGCGAAAAAAATTTAAACCAGTGCAGCCGTTTTTGAGTTTATTTTTTAGTATATAAAAAAATTACAATCATGGAATAGAAACAAATTCAAAAGTCAGTCTAGCTACAGGTAGCTCTACTAATCCATATCAATACCAGTCGAAAGCATCCTCAAGATGCTGGCTGCATTGCCTGCATTACCACGCTATAACAATGCCGATGCGCCAAATACGTCTCTTCTTCCGGACCTTATCCACCCCAGAATGGTCTAGTGCCCATCCCAGGGTGTAGAAATGACCATTTTAAAGAGGCTATACTCTTAAAACGACTCTTATCTGTATAGTAGACCACTCGCAGTTGACGGACCTTTTCTTGTAGGCAAAATTTAAGGTGTAAACTAAACCTTACGCCAATAAGATTATGTTACCTTTCCTCCAAACTCGATCTTCCCCCCCGCCTGCACGGCCGCCGCCACGGTCCGCTTGTAGGCCTCCACGGCGGCCGGCGTGTGCAGCGGCCCGATGAGGGTCTCCGCTAGCAGCGGGTCGCCGATGCGGCTCACTACGCCCGCGTATGCCTTCGTGAGGCGGGACACTACTTCTTTGTATACCTGTGAGGGTGGTAATTACGTGTAGATTTAGTTTGAGTATGTGTATCTTTATAGAAACGAAATAAATAATGCTCGAGAATCCACAGTTTCATCTAACCCCAAGTTAAGCAAAATAAAAAAAATAAATAAATTTCTCTGTCCCTTTGTATGCTTAAATCTTTAAAACTACGCAACGGATTTTAATGCGGTTTTTTTAATATAGTGATTCAAGAGGAAAGTTTATACATTTAATAAAACCGTGCGAAGCCGGGGACGGGTCGCTAGTGTACTATATTTTTTGTATTTTTTATTTGTGCATCCCAGAAAAGTCTAGTTCCCAACCCAGGTTGAAAAGCGCTGGCGTATAGATGGGGTGGCGAGTGGTCCGTGCCCACACTAGAATAGTCTAGGTGCCCATCCCAGGTTAATAAAAGTAGATTTTTAGGAGGCACCTTCCTTAGTAGCAATTGACGGACCTTTTTTTAGGAGGCAATCATCATAAGGGCCTGAACCCCCTCCCTCCCCGGAAAATAAACTTAGTTACACCTACCTATGGTTACTGGAATGTCTGTCATCCAGAAGATTTTTTAACGGAAGGTCGCGGCGCTTTCGTATCACTGCGGCCATGTTAGGCCTATTGTGATCCACTTGGAGTTCACTTACCTACCTACCTAGTTGCTAAGAACTGTAGGATTTTCTTCGGTCTAACTCAATGCGTTTTCTTTATACAGGGTGTTAGTGTGAAGTGAACACCGTTGTCCTTGAAACCAGAGGTTCAGCATCATGAGTAAAATCCAAAACGGATGAAAAAAAATGATTCTATTTTTTACTTATTTTTAAAAGAAAATTTTTATAAACACTAAACGTTTGCTCACAAACACGTGACACAAGTACTTCGACCACGCGACACGTGGCATGTGCACCTCAGTGTCGGATCACCTTCTGTGCGAATATCCCGTCTTTTGAAGGGCACAAGTAATGAAGTTACGATCCAAGTAAGGCGCGGGTATAAGTACTTACGTAGGTAGGTAATTAAAGTATGTAGAGTGACTATGGCATCGTGTACGATAGCGAAGACATTAAATATCATAATCTTGCAAAACTAAAATAGGTGTTAAGCTTTTCTCATCGGTTTTGGATTCTACTCATGATGCTGAACCTCTGGTTTCAAGGACAACGGTGTTCACACTAACACCCTGTATATATTTATTTTAGAATGTACCTTCGTATGTATAAGCAGCCTTCTAGTGGTGGTACACCGCTGGCCCGCGGTGCCGGCGCAGGCGAACAGAGCCGCTGACAGCAGCAAGTCAAGGTTTGCGTCTGAGTTCACGATGATAGCGTTGTTGCCGCCCAGCTCCAAGAGATGGCGCCCGAAACGCCTCTGTACTTCTACTCCCACCTACAAATAAACATAGAAATCTTTTTATTATAGTAAAATTACTTAAGTTATTTGGATGAAATTTGGTATGTAAATAGTTTAGGCCCTATTATAAGACATAGGCTAATAATATTTTCAAAAATTTACCTCTGAAGGCGTTAAATAGGGTGGTAAAGTTTGTATGGAAAATTATTTTTCCTTGGTTCGATTTACTCAAAACTCGGTACGAATAAAGTATGATATAAATAATTAAACAAGTATTTTTATTTTTACAAAATAACCTTTCATCATCATCATCATCTACATCATCATCGGGGTTGTGTAATAAATTAATGGAATGAAAAAAAAAATTGGATCGCGGGCGAAGCCGCGGGTCGCATCTAGTAGGTACTAGGTACTATATGTTTGACAACCAATGTGGTGTGGTGGGCGTCCGCCTGCGACGCAGGAGGTTGCGGGTTCGATTCCCGCCTTAGAACTAATTGTGGTACGATCTGTAGAATTTTTTTCTGATGGTCTACGTGTTTTCTATGTAAATAAAAAATATCTATATGTATATACAGGGTTACTTGTAAGTAGACCCGATCCTTTCAGGACGTGATAACAGGGTTCAGTAGAAACCAATTTGACTCTGAGGTACCTACCCTGGTCTAAAGTTAAGCCCCTTCGAGATATTTGAATTTTTAATATTTTTAGTGAAAGTGTCACCTTGAAGTCGAAGATTTATGATATTTTTTAAAAAACGTCTTTTTTTGTAGGTTTTTCGGTGATTTTTTTGTAAAAAATAACTCACTAAATAAGAATAACCTTTGAAAGTCTAAGAAATATGGTAAACGCTAGAGCGGTAGGCCCTTTAAATCTGAATTTAATGTAAAAATTTGGCAAAGTATTTTTTTAATCGACGTTTTCTCAAAAACATGTACCTACATTATTTTGTGCAGATTATTTAAAAAACATCTACATGTTTTTAGCTATCCAAAAAGGTGCAATAGTTGGGGCACCAGTGTACGATCTTTTTAAAAATTCGATAACAAAGGACTCAGGTAGTCAAATCCCAAGTAACGCTATTTCAAGGTTAAGCTTGCCTTCCTAGTACAAGGGCGGGTTTTGTGATTGAAAGCACTGTGATTGGTTCTCCTTAACAATGTTATGCTGTTACTGTTAGTGATCCTCTCGCTCCGCATGTTATGTTAGTGTGCTTTCGTCATTCGTACGCGGTACATACTCTCTCTCAGAAATTAAGTTGGCTTTGGATATCGGACTCTTTGACACGGCTGTGAATCTTGGACTTTGATTTTCTCTTGTGATTTGGATTGTGCTCTTCATAATGGCAATGTATTCTAATGAAGAATATGCTGATATTGTCATGTGCTACGGATTTTGCCAGGGTGTGTGTACTGCAGCCCAAGCTGAATACGCGTCGCGGTACCCGGGGCGTCGGTTACCGGATTTAAGCGTGTTTGATGCAACTTATCGCCGCTTGAGAGAAACGGGCACTGTCTGTAGACGCACGTCAGACCTGGGTAGACCCCGAGTCTACAACGTGGACGACGAAGATGAAATAAGACGACATTTCATAGAAGACCCTACCACGTCAACAAATGTTGTTGCAAATCGTCTAGGCAAGTCTAGGTTGAACGCCGACTCCGAAGACTCGCGATTCCTGAAAATGATTTTGTGGACCGATGAATCGAAGTTTGACAAGGATGGCATAACAAATTATCACAACGCTCACTTCTGGGCACAGAAGCAAGATGGTAATCCAAAAAAGAAAAGGGTCAAAGGCTCGCAACGCAGATTCAACCTAAACGTGTGGATGGGCATCATCGACAATTATCTGATAGGACCGTATTTCTTGCCTGAACACTTGAATGGCGAATTTTATGAAGATTTCCTGAGAAATGAATTGCCACTTCTTCTCGACGACTTGCCGCTTGCCCTAAGAAGAGACATGAGGTACCAACACGACGGTTGCCCTGCACACTACCGCAGAAGTGTACGCGACTGGCTCGACGAAAATTACCCAAACAAATGGATTGGGAGAGGCGGTCCCATACCATGGCCCGCACGAAGCCCGGATTTGACTCCGATGGATTTTTATGTTTGGGGTCACATGAAAACCATCGTGTACCAAGACGGCCACCCTGTATCTACTGTGGAAATTCTCCGACAAAGAATTATTGATGCGGCGAACGTGATAAGGGGTCAGTTGACGAGCAAAGTCGTGAAAACCGGTTTACGCAACAGAATGCGGGCCTGTGTTAGGAACAGAGGTGGCCACGTAGAGCATGAGTTAAAAAATTTAAGATTACATGATTTGAACCTAATATGTGTATTTTTTACTCTGTCCTCAAAATATTGTAACTTTGAATTTTACTACCTGAGTCCTTTGTTATCGAATTTTTAAAAAGATCGTACACTGGTGCCCCAACTATTGCACCTTTTTGGATAGCTAAAAACATGTAGATGTTTTTTAAATAATCTGCACAAAATAATGTAGGTACATGTTTTTGAGAAAACGTCGATTAAAAAAATACTTTGCCAAATTTTTACATTAAATTCAGATTTAAAGGGCCTACCGCTCTAGCGTTTACCATATTTCTTAGACTTTCAAAGGTTATTCTTATTTAGTGAGTTATTTTTTACAAAAAAACACCGAAAAACCTACAAAAAAAGACGTTTTTTAAAAAATATCATAAATCTTCGACTTCAAGGTGACACTTTCACTAAAAATATTAAAAATTCAAATATCTCGAAGGGGCTTAACTTTAGACCAGGGTACCTGAGAGTCAAATTGGTTTCTACTGAACCCTGCTATCACGTCCTGAAAGGATCGGGTCTACTTACAAGTAACCCTGTATAATGTAGTAAATAAATCAGTTATCTAGTACCCATAACAAGTTTTGAATAGCTTACTTTGGGGCTAGATGGTGTTGTGTGGATTGTCCAGAATTGTAAAAATTGCTATAAGTATTATAACTCTATCCTTATAAAAATATTAAAGTCTGAGATGCGTTGGATTATTCAGGGGTAGAAAAAGGCAATTCTAACAGCAGGTAGGTAGGTATATCTACAATGGAGTGTTACATTCTTGAATTTAATAATTTCAAGATTTAAACACGCATTGTAGATAAGTAACAAACAATTATTACGATATCTGATATCTTTACAGTGATTGTGTAAATTCAGAGATAGTAATATTTACAGGGGGGCCAGATAGATAAGAATTGTTATTTGTACGCTGTTTGTTATCTAATACGTCTGTTGTTGGTTAATTGTTACCTTCCACAAAAAGGATTGCGCGACTATGAGAACTATATTTTTATAACATGATTTTAAGGGCTCAGACTGTTTCTAGCTTAGAGTAATAGGTAGGATGCATTTAGGTTTTTTTTATTGTAAATGATCGAACGTTTAGCCACTATCTCAGGTAAGTGAAGATGTGGCCTAAGATGGATGGTTTAGTTGCATAAATCCTAGAAAATGGATCCATATAAAGGTTGCCAGGAAGAAATCGCTCATAGCGATAAGGCCGCCCATTTTATCTATCTTTATTTACTTATCTTATCTCTATCTTTTTTTTCCTGTCCTGTGTTTATATTTTCTGTGTGCAATAAATAGTTTTTGTATTGTGAGAAACCACGGTCGGAAGCTAGAACAAAATCCCAACGGCTGATACCATCGTCCATTAATTACGTGAGGTGTTCCAGGGGTCCAAGATAAATCTTTACAAATCTTACTTGGGGAAAATAAAAAAATCTAGATACTTAATTTTTTTTAGTAGAAAGTGATGTAGGTGTATTGCGTGATAGTAAACTTAAATTGAATGAAACTATGGCCAAACTTCACACAATAGTGTTTGTAGTATTTGCCCTAACCCCGCAATGCAGCCCTTGGATTGACGAAATCTCACGTGACATTTCGGCAGGGAGTTGCGGAAAATCTTACGAAATCTCACCAGAGGGAAAATCCTGAAAAATGCTTCACATAATTTATGGAACGCCCTCTTAAAGGGGTATTACATTACACGTTATTCAGGGACCCTATAACCCTAACTAAGAGTGGTGTAATAAGATTTAGGATCCCTAAGGGACGGACCAGGCAAGCCTTGCTCCCTAATCGCCCTAACTACCGGGCCCTGAATAACGTGTAGTGTAATACCGCTTTTACCTGCTGTCCAACTGCAGTGCTGCCAGTAAAGGACACGAGCTTGACCCTCTCGTCCTTCACGAGCTGCTGTCCGAGCTCCTTCCCGCCCACGGCCAGCGCCGCCACCGCGCCGGGGATGTTGTTCTTCTCCAGTAATGATGACATCTTACCTGCTGTCCGACCGCAGTGCTGCCAGTAAAGGAGACCAGCTTGACCCTCTCGTCCTTCACGAGCTGCTGTCCGAGCTCCTTCCCGCCCACGGCCAGCGCCGCCACCGCGCCGGGGATGTTGTTCTTCTCCAGTAATGATGACACCTTACCTGCTGTCCGACCGCAGTGCTGCCAGTAAAGGAGACGAACTTGACCCTCTCGTCCTTCACGAGCTGCTGTCCGAGCTCCTTCCCGCCCAAGTAGCAAAATAGATCCAATAACTGTCTTCAAGACTACATTTCAACACTCCAATAACATTCTACTAGTATACTACAACGCTGGATTTGGGCGCATTTATTGGAGCACAAGTTCTTGTTATGCTCCCGCAATGAGCTAACAGAATGCTAATAAGTCTAATTACTGTCTTGCACCAGTATTTGGAAGCACTAAAGCTCCTTTAGTAGCCTTGACGAAGATTACTACTGGTAAAAGTACTCCTGTTGTTATCTACTTCTAGTTCGTTTCAAGTGTAATTTAGCTATTAATGTGCTACTAAACGTACTTTGTTTTCAATAATTTGTAACACGGCAGGCCAATTCTTTTTTGTTGCTGATTTGTGTGCAGTGTTTACAACTTAAGTAATTTTAGTTATTACTTCATTTAATATTTATTTATATGAAAAAAGCTTAGCTAGAATTAAGTGAGAATACAATTTAACGTGTGGCAAATCTATATTTACTGTAATAGTGTACAGTGTTAGGGCTAATTTTTTAACGCGCTTACATAAATTGAATATTAAGCCAGTTGGTGTAAAAATATTATAAGCAAATAATTATTGTTTTTTGATCATTCGCCATGTTTCAAAATATGATCTGTATCAAGATATTTATAAGACCGTAATAGGTAAAACTGCGCTAGATTTACTCTTAGTTAAGATTAACTCACCACCATGTTGAATCAAATTAGAGTTCCTCAATTGATGTCTGAAACCCTGCAACGGCTAATTTTTTTTTATATAACTTGTTTTCTTTATCACATTATGGTGACCCAACTGTTCTTTGTACAGCATAAAATTATATGATCATTACATTGAAGAAGAATGTGTTGTTTGTCATAATCAATTATTTATAATATAATATTGATTTAACATATTAATATGGGTAGGTAATATTAGTCCGCTTTGAATTATAACAATTTTGCTGCCGCTGCACTGTTTCGATTCGTAAGGGAAGGGGTAGGGGAGGAGGGCACGGGCGGGGATGCGACAGAATGCAATGATTCTGAGACCGATGATAACTATAATAAATCCATTGGTAAAACGTTGTTAATTCTTTTATTTAAAATCACAGAAAGTTCATTTTACGCTAAGTGCGATATATTATGTTTATTGGCCCACTTCTTTTCGCAATTGTAAATTTTTTTCATAATCAGGTATTTCGACATCTGATTCATATTCACTGTCATCACTATTATTTGTAAAACATGAATCATCTGCACGCTGGTCGTTGATACTAAGTATATACATAGTATAATAATATAACTTTTGAATTGTGCGGAACCCTCCAATAAATTGCTGGATCCTGCTTTTTCAGAACTTGCTTCAGATGATAGCTTTTCCGTTACCGATTCTGCGTGTCTTTTATTTACAGTTCTTCTATAAGCTCTACTTCTTTTGAAACGTTTCCATTCATGTAAATTCATTGTAATCAATGATAAATAATATTTGCGGTGTCTCAAACCGAGCGACATCTAAAACTGGTAAACAGCCTATATAGTATTAGCCTAGCGCTATAGAAGATTATTTACTCTTACAGAATCTTCTAAGCGTCTTTATTAAGACTACATCCCCTCATACTTATAATGATCTCGGCTAAATATATGCTAAAATCTGAGAATCTTACACAATGCTATTATAAAACTAAATTGCTGCATATTTGTAATGATCTCAGACAAGTATATTATAAACTTTGAAAATCTTACACAATGCTTTTATAAGACTATAATTTTCGTAGGACTATTTAAACTTTGTCAATACACTTATGAGATTACATGTCTTGTAATTATCCTATAAAATAGTGTACTACTAAACTACAAGTTTGTTATATTAGTGAATTTGCTCTAGAGAGTAAAAATGCTTGCGCAGTGCTATTATAAGCAAAGATGTCTTAACAAAAGCCATTAAAAGAGCTTTTTTAGTCTAATTTTACCTATTGTATTTTATTATAGGATTTCCTTGCTAGTTGGGCGCCCACGGCCAGCGCCGCCACCGCGCCGGGGATGTTGTTCTTCTCCAGTAATGATGACACCTTACCTGCTGTCCGACCGCAGTGCTGCCAGTAAAGGAGACGAACTTGACCCTCTCGTCCTTCACGAGCTGCTGTCCGAGCTCCTTCCCGCCCACGGCCAGCGCCGCCACCGCGCCGGGGATGTTGTTCTTCTCCAGTAATGATGACATCTTACCTGCTGTCCAACTGCAGTGCTGCCAGTAAAGGACACGAGCTTGACCCTCTCGTCCTTCACGAGTTGCTGTCCGAGCTCCTTCCCGCCCACGGCCAGCGCCGCCACGGCGCCGGGGATGTTGTTCTTCTCCAGCACTGACTCCACGATCTTGGTGACCGCTACTGCGATCAGAGGGGTCGTGTCTGACGGTTTCCAGACGCTGACGTCACCGCACACCTAGGGGTACAAAAATGTTTGAGGGGTTATAAGCTAAAATATTTGTGGTTTTAGTGTAAAAAAGCAAAAATTGCGCTTACTCCGCTCCGTTCTAAAACCTTAGCTCTGTCAAGCTCCTATGGACGCTAAATCTTATGTTGTCATAAAACCCTTGTCATAAAATGGCGCGCATTGCCGACATAGTGCTTGTTCTTCTACATTCTAAAAGTTTTATGATCAGACATTGACAGAATTTTGTCGAACCAGACGCAAAAGCATTCACCAAGACGTTGAAGTTGAGCTTTAATCTTTATCTAAATCAGACATGCATAAGATGAACAAGTAGGTACCTAGATATTTAGGATCTACAAACAGTTGAAAGGTGCAGAAACGAAATGATGCGTAAAGACAGAGTGACTTATGATAACATTAGAACTAGCTTTATCGACCGAATTGGACACCATAAGATCAAAGATAACAATGATGTTGTTGATCATTCGAGAGGAATTAGGTACTCCTTATAAAAAGAACAGGGACAACAAAGTGTCATTATAAAAGCATAAACCCACATAGGAAGTTATCTTGTAACTAACATAATATACATAATTTACCTACCTAAGTTTTCTTTTAGTTCCGGCTTCCCTTATATGAATTTTCACCCTTCGCCACTGATAAATACACACCCACGGAGTTAAGTAGCCCAATATTTTTAAACCAGATTCCTTACCATAGCAATAGCCGAATTCCACCCAAACACAGCAACAGGGAAATTAAACGCCGTGATGATGCCGACCAGCCCCAATGGATTCCACTTCTCGATCAGCACGTGCCCCGGCCTCTCTGAGGGGAAGATGGTCCCAGGGAGGGAGCGGGAGAGGCCCAGAGCCAAGTCGCAAACGTGGATGTATTCTACCACTTCGCCGATCGCTTCGGGGAGGATTTTACCTGGAGAAAGACATTTTTGTAATAGGTACCTACCGTTAAGAATTAGCGAAAGGAATTAGCTCTTGAGTGGAAACTTATTTTATTTATTTATTTTGATTTATTTGGAAAACAAACAGTTGTACAAACAGTAATAATTAAACTTAAAAATAACTCTTAACCATTAAAATGTCCTCACATATAAAAACTAAACAACTTGCTTGCAGATGCATTATCAGAAAAAAAAAACAGAAAAAGAACCATATTACACATAAAAACAAAACTTAATCTTATCTACTCTACAATCTAATCTACAAACTTACCTACTACAATAATCTTTCTAATATTATAAACGCGAAATTTTGTATGGATGGATGGATGTTTGCCCTCGTTCACGCAAAAACTGAACAAATAGAGTTGAAATTTTGAATAGGTAGACTAGCTCTAGCCCTGGGAATAAGACATAGGCTACTTTTCATACCATAAATTCGTTTTCATGGATCAATTGAGCTACCTTTAGACTGTTTGCAACCTCTGCAGTCTGCAGTTAGCTCAATGGTTTCAATTGTATAGGTATATATAATGCTGGACAATCCACACAGCACCATCTAGCCCCAAAGTAAGCTACTCAAAACTTGTGTTATGGGTACTAGATAACTGATATATTTAATACATTATATACATAGATAGATATTTACTATACATATAATATATGATATCTATTATACATATAAACACCCAGACCAACGAAACAAGTTTCTGCAGATCGTGCACAAATTTGTTCCGAGGCGGGAATCGAACCCGCAACCTTCTGCGTCGCAGGCGGACCTTAGCCCACCGCGCCACCTCGGTCGCCAAATATATACTAGTTAATTTTATTTTTTTCTATTCCTTGATTGTAATTTTCGTTTTCAATAAAGTTTTGGGATAGAAATAGCTTTGACAAGTTTCCATAGAAACCACGCGTGCAAAGCCGCGGGCAGATGCTAGTTTTAATACACTCTTGTAGCGTGCGTGAGGTATGTAGCCTGTCGTAGAAAGTGACTATAGGGCATTAGATCTATTACCAAAGATATTAAGTACCTACATGTGGGATCTGAACAATTTAAATGGTAATTTTTAGAAATTATAGAAAAATTCGAAGGACCTTAGATTTGAGTTTGTATTATAATGCTGTACCTACCTAACGAAAATACCTAATGAAAAAAGATCTTTGCTCGGTATGTGCAGGGCAGATTAAATAGCTAGGCACTGACCTGATTCTCCACACCATGCAGGATCTCAGCTTCAGAACACAGCACTAGACACACCCACTCGAGATAAAGTTTTAGATTTAGTGTTGGTTTAATGTTATGTAGTTATTGCACGGCAAATAACAGTAGGAAGCAATTTGATATTACACTTTCCAAAATTTCACTGGATTATGTCCTTCTCGTACGGCGGTTGAGTTCGAACAGGAGGCAAACCGTTCCTTTGTTTGTTGGTGAGCTCACTGCACTCGTTCACCAATTTCCCAACAGAGGGTAGGAAGAAACGGCTGATGCCATCACTAATCAAAACTACCCTGCGTTTGAGCAAAGATCGAACACTACACATATGTTACTTTAGGTTTAAGAATCGTATAACTCGTAGTATCATATTCCCCAGATTTCAAGTCAAAAAGCCAGCGATTATTTATTTATTTATTTATTTATTTATTTATTTCACAAAACTCAGTACTCCATCTTGACAGGCAGACCCAATGCAATAGAGCACCCACACAATTTATAAAACAAAAATCAGCTTATTTGCTTCGTTAATTACTAAATCAAATAGGTACATAATGTCAAAATAAAATTATAAATATCAATCAAATTTCTATGAGACCACTTAAATACAAAATTTAAACTTTACATCAACAATTAATTCAAAATGATAATAATAATTTAGACCCTACTTGCAAAAACATAAATATAAAATGTCCAAATCAAAATAATGTCAAAATTAAATAATAAATATAAATTTTAAAACAGATTAAATACAAAATTAGACTAAACATACAAACAATTAATTAAAAATAATAAATCATAATTAAGCCACTAATTGTAAAAACATAAAATATATAACAATGCCTTTTGGAATTCGCTCTGAGAACAGTAAAAGAGATCGACTCTCTCGGCGATAAGATTTAGTGTGCGGATGCTGCGTGTCAGAGGAGCTTTGTGCAGCAGGTTTGTTCGCCCATTCGGTACTGCCAATAGGGCGGGACGCCTTCGTCTGTGCACAAAGTCTGCGGGCACATTTAGCCGCATTTCCTGCAAAATACCTGGATGGGCAATCCTCCCTCTCAACACCTTAAATAAATGCGTTGCTAGCGCTGCATCCCTCCTTACTTCCAGTTTGTTGTATCCAACCATGCCTATAACAAACAAGGTTGGATACATCAAAGGGTAGAAGGGGTATATACCGTAGAGCTTCAGGTATAAGAACCTCGTGAACTTATTTTGTATGCGCTCTACCATTTGGCAGTACTTAGCCTCGTGCGGTGCCCATATCGCTGCATTGAATTCCAAATGGCTTCTCACCAAAGCGTCATAAAGCAATTTTATTGCTTGCAGGTTTGTGAAGCCATCTGTCTGACGGAGAACAAACCCCAGTGTTTTAAAGGCCTTCTTGCATATGTTGACCACATGTACCCGGAAATGTAGCTTGTTGTCCAGACGAACCCCCAAATCCCTCACAGAGTCGACTCTCTTCAGCTGAGTACCCCTCATATGGTAATCGTGGTAGAGTGGTGTCTTAGCTCGACTAAAAGTTATTATAGAGCATTTGCTAACATTAAATTGGAGTTCATTTATCTTACTCCACTCTACCACTCTGTCCACGTCCCTCTGAAGGGTTACACAGTCTTCTTCGTCCTTGATGGGTAAGAGTAATTTGAGGTCGTCTGCAAACAACAAGCATTTGGCGTTTTCTACGACGGTCGGCAGGTCGTTTATCATTATGATAAACTCTAGCGGCCCCAGATTACTCCCCTGACTCACACCGGTTAGGGTAGAGTAAGCCTTTGATCTGCATCCCGCATAGTCGACATACTGCCGCCGGTCCTTCATATAGCTCGCAAAGAACTGCAGCAGTTTAGTGGTGCAGCCGATCGTCGCCAACTTCTGAAGCAAGATGTCGTTGTCGACTAGATCGAACGCTTTTTTGAAGTCGAAGTAGGCGGCGTCGACTTGCACCCCCGCGTCGACATGCGGTAGCACAAAGGCCATGGAGTCCAGGAGGTTCGTTGAGGTGCTATGAGCTGGCCGGAAACCGTGCTGCGCGTCGGAAAGTCGTACCGAAACCTGATCTTGCATACTGCGCTGCACGGCTGATTCGAAGACCTTCGCCGCCGTCGACAGAATGGCCACTGGTCTATATTCCGTCACATCCGATCCAGAGCCCTTAGGTATAGGAATAACCCTTGTAATCTTCCATCGCTCTGGAAAATGTGACCTCTCTAGACAAGCATTGAAAATGTGTGCGAGCGGTTCTGCAAGTGACATTCGACAGTCTCTCATAATAAATGCTGGAATGCCGTCCGGACCTGCGGAGCGCTTCGGCTTGAGCCTCGTCAGCGCCGCGCGCACCTCGGCCAGCGTCAGGCGCGGCACGTGCACGCGGGCGGCGCTGGCGGGGCTCGCCATCTCCGCCGCTGCTACGTCTAGATGAGCCGGTGAGGTACCGTAAACCGAATGGAAAAACTTCGCGAATTCCTCCGCACATTCCGGTTCCGAGAGAGACTTTCCGTTTAATGTAATCTGTTTTCGGTTCACGGTCCCTCTTTTTGCTTTCACAAAATTCCAGAACGATTTCGGATCCTCCGCCAGATGATACTCTATTCGGTGCTGGTGCTGAGTTTTCGCCTCTTCTATCATTTTCTTCACCTTTGCTCTACTTTTTGAAAATGCTACATAACTGGATCCCCCTTGTCTGTGTTGCCTGTGGAGTCGTGCCTTCAGTTTAATCTCTCTTATGATGTCCGCTGTGTACCAGTTGGGATACTGATACCTAGAGTTTGTTTTATGAGGGCGTTTTTTGGGAACACACTGGTCCAAAATTTCAATTAAAGTGTGGTAGAGCAAATCCAAGGCTTCCTCGGGATCTTGTATTTCATAAAGAGGGGTCCAATCCGCTGCTGCAATCGAAGAGTACAGAACCTGATAATCCGCTTTGGAAAAGTTCCATTGGTGTTCGTGGACGGGCGAGGTCGAGGGCGGCGAAGCAGAGGGCGGGGCGCGCGCGGCGGGCGGGGCGCGGCGCACCGACACCGATAGCGGCGGGTGCTGCTCGTCGCGCGGCACCAGCTCCTCGTCCGCGGGACATACCACCACCTCATCCATGTCCAGAGAGACTAACACCAAGTCCAATATTCGATCATTACAATTCTTTACCGCATTTCTCTGAGCGAACTCGCAAAAAGCTGTCACAAATTCAAAATAATTAATGACATAATCATTACAAGAATACATATTAAAGTCACCTATAACTAAACATGACTTGTATTTTGCGCACCAATTTTCTATAATCTATACTTATAATAAAACTGTAACAGGTCCAATTCTGTACATTGAAGATATTTTAAAAAATTTTTTTGGAGGGCATTCTATTATCGATACTCAAGCCAAAACTGTCATTTTTTTTATTCATGTCTGTCTGTCTGTCTGTCTGTCTGTCTGTCTGTCTGTATCGTAAACGCGCATCACGCCGAAACTACTTGATGGATTGAAATGAAACTCGGCATGATTATAGGTCATACTACGAGGAAGGACATAGGATACTTTTTATCCCGGAATTCAGTAAGGTTCTCATGGGAGAGGGTATGAAAGTAAAATTCCTTTACCGCGCATCACGCCGAAACTGCTGAATGAATTGGAATGAAACTCAGGACGATTTGAGTTCATAGTACAAGGAAGGAGATGGGATACTTTTTATCCCGAAATTCAGTAAGGTTCCCCTGGGAGAGAGGGTGGAACAAAAATTCTTTAACCACGCATCACGACGGAATTGAATGAATTCGAATGGAACTCGGGACGATTGGACATGGGATACATTTTATCCCGGAATTCAGTTTGGTTCCCCTGGGCTATACGGGTTTTCAAAAATTTCTCACAACATCTGAACGACGCGTACACACGCGTCGTTCAGATGTTGTGAGAAATTTTTGAAAACCCGTATAGCCCAGGGGAACCAAACTGAATTGAACTGATAAACGTGAAAGTTTGTAAGTATGAATGGATAGATGGATGGATGTTTGTTACTCTTTCACGCAAAAACTGCTGAACGGATCTGGATGAAATAGCACAGAGATAGATTATATATATAAGCTGGAATAAGAAATAGGCTTTATTTTATCTCGAAAAAATTCCCTTTCCCACGGGAAAGGGAATTACGCAAGTAAAATCGCGAGTACTCCAAATACTTATCATGCGCAGACGAAGTCGCGGGTACCAGCTAGTTCTAAATAAAATCATATAGTCATTGTCACTACTATTTGGGGGGATGTAAACCACACTACAAAAAAAAAGAAAATTATTATTTAAATGCACTGTTGCCCCTATTATTTCAAACACACAGTTGTTAATATCTACCCCCGCTAGTACGTCAATTTTTCGCAACACTACTCGCGTCGTGGCTGCTAAGAATACCCCGCCGTGTTTTCTTCCATCCGTGCGGTCGCACCTTAGTATTTGGAACCCCGGTGGAACGATCTCTGCGTCATCTATCGAGTCGTTGCAGCCCGTTTCCGTTATAGCGAAAATGTCACACCCTGAACCCTCTATGTTGTTGAAGAACCGATTTAACTTTGTTCGCAGCCCCCTCGTATTCTGATAGTATATTTCTATACTACTGGTTGTTTTAGTGCCGGTTCTCTTCGCCGACACGAAAGGGCTGGTTAGGTTTGCGAGCATTGTATCTAGGCGGATAAACAATCCAAGGCTTAATTTTTGCGTTAACGGGCCAAACTTCGACGGACAGACATATTTCTTGATACGCTGCGGGAACTCCTATTTTATACGACTTGTAGTCTCCTTTAGCCGAAAGTTCCGTCACTGAGCAGGTCCCCCCAGGGCACAGGTCCCGAAGGTATGTTCGGATCTCTTCAGCGCTTGACTCCATATTCCACAAGTGAATATAGCTACGGGGTTCTACGGCCTTCAGTGTTGTTACAGACGGGCCTGCGGTACCACACAACGAGGCTGGTCTCCGGCTTCTTCTTGCTTCCCCCCACTGCTGCTTGTCTTCCGGTACATGGTCTACACTGGCATCACTCGCACCGGTACCTGTTTCCCCTGAACGGTGCTGCATCCTCTCCGTGCGGTTGTCCGTGTCAGAACGTGGTAGCGCCCCTGAAGCCTGGGGATTAACTACGACCGGTTTTGATTTCTCTGCTGGTTTTCGCACTGGACGGGTCGGCTTTACTGGAGCCTGTTCTTGTGCTTTGGTCTGTTTTGGTTTATCTACTTGTTCAATAGTTAGCCCTGACTCTACCTCCCGTGCCTCGTTGGGATGATTGACTGAAACACTCCCCGCCTGCTCATATAATATCTTATGAAGTGCTTGCACCTGCTGAGAATAGCTTTCTAGCTTGACGTCGTAGCTAGTCAGTATTGTAATAGCAAGAGCAAGTTGATCTTTCAATAGAGATACTTCCTGTCTCAAACTATGAACTTCAACCGAAAGTTGCGTCGTGTCCGCTTCCTTACTAGCGGGCTCTTCGTAAGAAGAAAATGGAGAACTCTGCATTATCTTTTTAATTCTATGGGTAACATTCGGGTCGCGATTTGTACTGGTTTTCTTCCCAGCGCCGACAGGGGTCAGACTATTGTCTCCCCCTTTCTTCTGCGCGCAGCGGCATTCCGGGCAAACCCATGACTCGGGGGAGGGATTATAACCTCCAGCGCAGACCTGGTGGTACAACTTTTTGCAACTCTGCATAGTACATGCCAATCTATCCTCAGTTTCTAATATTATCGAGTTACAAGCCCCGCAACTCATACTGAAAGTACTCATATTGCCCTCTTGTGGATGGATTCGGTACTAAGCTTGCTGGGTCGATAGTTGAATGTATTTCAATGTGGTTCGAACCTTGGTAAGTACGACTATTTCACAGTAGATGGCGCTGGCTTCACATCTGCGTATGGATTCGTAACTCCGCGTAGCATATAATTTTAATTTGAGAGGGTCATGCATGAATAGACAACGGTTACGGGCTCTTCATGTTGTATTCTCGTATACGTCACTTACCCATCTCCAAAGACACGAACTGACCCAAAGTAAGGCTCTTCATGTTGGATTCGTCACTTACCCATCTCCAAAGACACGAGCTGTCCCAAAGGCTGCAGCTTCTCCCTCAAGGCATCACCGATCGGCCTGACGATCTCGCCCCTCGCCGGCGCTGGCAGCTCAGCCCACTCGTGCCAGGCCTGCTGCGTCGCCGATTCTCGTATATACTACTTACCTATATCTAAAGACACGAACTGACCCAAAGTAAGGCTTTTCATGTTGGATTCTCGTCACTAACCCATCTCCAAAGACACGAACTTACCCAAAATAAGGATCTTCATGTTGGATTCTCGTCACTTACCTATCTCCCAAGACACAAGCTGACCCAAAGTAAGGCTCTTCATGTTGAATTCTCGTCACTTACCCATCTCCAAAGACACGAGCTGACCCAAAGGCTGCAGCTTCTCCCTCAAGGCATCTCCGATCTGCCTGACGATCTCGCCCCTCGCCGGCGCTGGCAGCTCAGCCCACTCGTGCCAGGCCTTCTGCGCCGCCGCCGCGCAGGCTTCGTAGTCAGCCGCGCTCGCCGCTTGGACCTCGGCTATTACTTTGCCGTTCGCTGGACTGTACGACTTTATTGTCTTGCGAAAAAATTATTTGGTCAGAGATCTTGTTGTAATAACCAGTGGCGGCGCTAGGCGTCGGCGACGTCGGCGACCGCCGACGGCCTCGCGCTTGGGGGGGCCTCGCAAAACTTTTTTATTATTTAAAATTTAGTTATTCATTATTATTTATTTTAATATTCATAGTTACATAACACTTGCGCGATTTAAGTGAGTGTATTACTCGTTTTTTGCGATGAGCACTTTACGTACGGGCAGAATCGTCTGGCAACACTGAAAGTTCGTGCGCGAACGGGGCTCGTGCGCTAACAACTTCGTGCGCGAGACGGGGAATACCCCTGTCATTTTTGTATTTATTCTGCGAGTGAAACGTAAACAATCATTCCTTTTGTGAATGTAACGCAACACTCGCAGACTAGACTCGCATGGACAAAATTATTTTTTTTAATAATCCTGAAAAAGTTCAGTGAGGCCAAAAGCCGAAAAGTTCGTTTATTTTAACTTCTAATTATGTAACTTTTGTCATCATTTGAAAAGCAATAAAACTTGATTAATAACAATAAGGTCAGTTGGGGGAAGTGCGGCGTATTTTATTTTAAGTTCACTTTGCACTCGAATTGTGTTTATTCTGTGAACATTCTAAAATAATTTATTTCATTTCCACGTTCCGTGATGAATTATATCCAAATGGAACCTGCAATTTTAGAGTTTTCTATGTATTTCATTGAATTTTTAACAGCATGTCCATAGCTGCACTTTCCCAAAGAAATGGGGTAAGTGCGGCAGGTCTACAAATGCCAGTAAATGACTCTCACCGAAAAAAATTAGAAAGTTATGAAATGGGGGAACTTCGGCATAATTCCTATGTAACAAGCTATCCAGTGGTATCATCATCTACAACCTTTACTGGTCCACTGCTGGACGCAGTTATCCAGTGGTATACTAAACATTTATACCTGACTGCCCAAGAAGGAAGATAAAGGTAATGGGATGTATGTATACTGTTATTTTGACAACAATGATCATAATGATGATGTTTATGTACACTTTAAAAAATCAATCAATTTAAAAATATGTGTTCCCTTTTATTGATTGAAAAATCTTTTTAAATGAAAAAAGAGTTTGAGTTATTATTTTTTATTAATTTAACTTATTGAGAACACTATAATCAAATAATGCACAAAAATAAAGAAACAAGTAGAAGAGACAGTATCAAAATAAACTTTATTTTAAACTTAATAATTTAATAAACTAAGTTTCATATTTTTTTATATTTATAAGAAAATTATGCTTAACATTATAAGCTAATAACATTCAGTCTCTCATAAATTCCTAAACTAATTTAGTAACTACATATATGTATTATTATTTTATAAAAAACTTAATTTGTTAAGTTGCCAAAGAAAATAAATGTTTCGAAATAAATCTCGCCTAATAATATTCTAGATTCAGCCCTTCATAACTTCGAAATATTAAGGCGGATTTAAAACTTCATTTTGCATATTATTATAACGACATTCAGTCTATCTAACGATTTTAAACTGGGATTATAGCTTATTTCGCATAGATACAAATAAAATAACTACATAAATACGAAGCTTAGGATCTAAAGAAAACACTAACGTATTACAGATTGTCCAATCTAAGCAAAAACCTTGTTTTTGTAGCTTAGCAACGCACACGTATCAACTACGATGTGTATTAAAATCCGAGTAAGAAAAAAAAATGGCGATAACTCCTATTTCCGCTCTCTATTGGCGCTCCCAAATTTTTTGCTGGGAACTAATTTTGTGTCCCTTGTCATGACTAGATGGCGGTTTTAGCAATAACATTGCTAATTTCTTGAATAATGATGCTTGCCGCACTTACCCCATAGCCGCACTTACCCCAACTGACCTTAAAATGTTTAATAAAATGTGTTGATAATATTATTTTAACTATAATTCGGCTTACGTAATTTAATATTTTCTTGATTGGAAAAAAAGGAGGCCTCGCGAACCTAATTTCGCCGACGTCCACGCGAGACCTAGCGCCGCCACTGGTAATAACAATTTCTTTCATGGGAAATTTGCAACTTATATAAACGTTAATAAAGGTACTTACTAAGTAGTAAGTGTCGCAGAAGGCTAATTGTAATTACCTACAGAGTTGGTCAACTGGACAAACAGAGCACGGGAAGTTGACGGGAAGTTACTTTAAGTTACCTACTATAGTCAATAGTCGAATAGTGACGTGACAAAATAACTATTTCAGTACAAGTGTAAGGTCATGTTATCACTTTGTAAAAACAGATAGTATCTACAGTATAGGTACCTACCTACCATAGTTTAATATTGCGTGATATTAGGTAGGTAAATGTTGTGCGAAATTATCTACAATTTCGTAAGAGGGTTTAATCGTAGCATGTACCTAAGTAAACGTTTGACTGTAGGTAATGCTAATATTGATTGTACTGAGAATTTCATTGAAGCTATTCTTGGGTTGCTGCTAAAGGCATAAGAGATATAACGTAGGTACGTAGAGAATATAATTTTGAAAAACTAATAGTGTGATAATGTGATGGGATTCGAAGTAAAGCAGAACTGGGAAGTCCTATTCCTTTAAATGTAAACTAAACAATTTTTAGGATTTAATTGGTAGGTACATACTAATCTTTAGGTAATGTTAAATTATAGTGTTAAATTAACTAAAAATTAAACGGTTAGTACCTAATATAGTTAAGTTTAAATTAAAACAGACTTACCTCTCCATTGGCCGCCCATTTCCCGTTAAAAACACCTACATTCTTCTCCTTCAAACCCAACTCCTTCAAAAATGAGTATTTAGGGTCCTCAATGAGGTATCCAGACGCGTTTCTCGCCATCGGTACTCTCAACCGCAGAGAAATTACCGTATTACACAGAAGCCTACTCATGGATGACGAGAACGCGACGCGAGCAGCGAATGTGGACCGAGTTATTATAATGTGGAGGAGTTATCTTATTTGTGATGTTTGTGAACAATTAGACATGCTTGTGCGTTATCAGCACGATAGTACAGTTGCTGGGTCAGTATTTACGTCCCGATTGGTTGGCGATAGGAGACTGATATCATTACAGAGAGAATAAACAACGATGTTTGTAATGACATAAATTAATTGTAGTTAGGTAGGTATGATATTATAGCTAAGGAATGGTACCTCAATAATAATCTAGTAAAGTCAATTAATAGAGAAGATAGATAAGCTCTTAATTAGGGTAACATACTTAAATATCAGATTAAAACCGCCGATGGTTGTTATAATATTGGATGGTGGGTTTTCAAGAGACAAAGAAGTTATTTCGTAAATATCCATAAGAGCAAAGTTCCCGATTTTTATTAAATGAAAATATTATATGTATAGGTAAAGGTCTTTTTTTATATGTATGAGGTAGCAAATAGGTCAATTTTAATTAAAATAGGCTTCAAATATTAAAAACAAATATAAATAAAAATAATAATACAGCAATAACAAACATCTACTTGTAAACTTAACTCTACCACTTTGTAGTAGTTAAAACCTAAGGTTCAGAAATGCTCAACACTTCCATCTATTTGATTCTTTGTCACATTATCACACAATAACTTTTATCCTTTTCTATTTCCTTTCCTTCGCGAATTTCTCTAGCTTTCTCAGCTAGAAAGGTGTTTTCATCCCGTTTTTGAATCCATTCTGGAAGAGGTTTATTCCAGTCTTCAGGTGGTGTGTCTCTTTTCTCCCAAACATTATTTCTGTAATGTGCACAAAGCCTTTCCATTCGACGTGCCTTTTCACTCTTTATTACTGCAAGCTGAAAATAAATGACACTGCATTGTATTTCATAACTTAGAGTTAATAGGCATAGACAGTATGGAGTACAGGTCCTTGTATAGTTCCTTGAGGAATACCTCAGACATCTAAATGACTTAGGTAGGTACTTGAAGGGGGAAAAGTAAATATTAATAAAAGAGTCTCATACATTTTTAGATGGATACCTCATACATTATGAATGAGTGTGCAATTTTGTTTTCTTTATCATAAAAGTATTAACAGTTACTGTTCAACTAAGATGTTCCCAAAGTAGTGCCTTACTAAGTTCAGTATTTAATTTGGTGAAATTACTTACCCCAGCTTTACAATCTCCACTAGATTCATATTTACTACAGTTATTATAATCTTTTTTCCATTGATTGCAATCTAAAGTTTCACCGTGTATGAAGTACTGATGGAATCTACCACGAAAACTGGTGCATTCTTGGTATTCACCATAGTATGTGTCACAGTCTCTTATCTGAAACAAAATCATTGCTGTTCAGACATTGTAAAAACTATTTTAAATTTAAATTTAGATTGTAGATGTATCTCCGACCTAAGTACCTACATAATGTTGTTGTGGTTCTTAACAATACATACCATCCATTTTTCATCAGCAGGGATTTCAGTAGGCTCTTCAGGATGAATAGTATCATCCGTTTTAGTTTCAGGCTTTTCTTCAGTCATTTTTTTCCATAAAAGATGAAATCCGGAGTTATGGTTTACCTATTTTATAACCTCACTTTTCACATGAAAATCCAAAGTTATGTAACAAGCAAAGTAAAGATAAATAAACTTTATTTGAGAAACACACGTTGGTTTTTTATAAAATATCTAAATACTAATGTAGAAACTTGGAATTCTCATATTTACTATTTTTCAAAACGATCGATCAGCTGATCAGAACGTTCAAAAACATCTAGATTAGTCAGATAATTTGCATAAATGTTGTAGAAATGTTAATGTCTATTGAGTGTGGAACTTATTGAACACAACACAAGACAACGTTCAAAGTATTTTTGACTTTATGTCAATCAATGTCAAAAAAGCAAGAAATGTTCAAGTCAATATCATGTCGTACGTGTGGACGCAACTATTTTGAATTGATTGAATGGTCCTTTCTTCATTGCAGTGTCTCCAACCAAGCCGTAATTACGTTAGACCTACCGTATTTTTTCCAGATCTACCACCTACCACCGTAGACATGTTATCACGGTGCCACTACCGTAATTTCGTTCGTGACCTTATTTCTATCTTAACATTTGATTTAGTTAAATATAACTATTTTACTACGGCAATACTGCAATAGTGGATACGTAGGGGACGTAGACGGGAATTCCCAGATTTAAACCGTGTCACGCGCAGATTTTGACCTTGAATAATACTTTGTGTGCAAAACCAGTCTTCGCCAGCAAAAAATAATTCTAGACGTCATCAGACAAATCAAGAATAAGGGATTATGCTATAATTATATTTTATAAATTACACACCATTGTTGCTACTAGGCAATAGCGTATGCCCTCTTAAAAGTCTCCACACACTGAATCCGGGGGTGGAGCGGAAGCGAAGGCGTGCGAGTTGTTTTCAATTGAAAAACCGGCACGCCTTCGCCTCCGGCTTCTGTGTGTTTCGTACATAATAATTTCAAAATTACGTACATGATAGAGAAAATTCAAGATTTCAGGTCAAATTTGTATTGAAAACGACTGTGAACGTGTTTTTATACATAGTACTGACTTGACTAAAAAAAAGGAATCAGATAATGAATGTGTCGATGTATAAAAAACGGATTAGTAGTAATATAAGGTAATCGAAGTGAGAGAATTAAATAGTTATTGTCAATAAACAATAATAAAACAATCAATTCAGTTGTCTTGTACAATAGTTTTAGAATTAAAAATTTACAATATTTTTATATTTTCACCTACCGTAATATTCTTCCATTTACCGAATTTTATACTATCAACACCGTAATTTTGACACGGAGAGTTGGAGACACTGCTTCCTAGGTTGGATTGGACGTGTTGTTTTCCGTGGTTTTACTACCGCAGTTATATATTTGGTTATATAGATTTCTTTCTAGTAGCTAGTTGATATCGAATATGTACCTACGATGCAATCTATATAGAATTTCCTGCACTAAAAAAGCTATTTTTTCATAGTTGTCATGGTTGTCATTCTTGTGAAGGTGTTGTGAAGTTGTGATTTATATGCATCGACCTTTGAACAATAAGTTTGTGATTACTATCTATCTTAATATTCTTAGCGTTATTGAAAAATAATTCTAAAATGTCTCTGAACAAATTGGTGGGTGGTGATTGCGGTGGAAATAATTCTCTTGTTCAGTTATCCAACATCGTCGGTCGCGATGCTGCTTTGTCGCAGCCTCTTACGTTATCCGATCAATACGTCAACGAGTTTATGGCACAGAACAATGCTCAAGGACCTCAAACATTCAATATGAACAGTTTACTGAATAACATACCAGAAGTAGCGCTACAGAAAAATGTACAAGCCATGGCAGGGCCAAGCACCAGTAGCTCTCAAATGAGTAAAGCTTGGATGCCAGGTCCAGCAACTTCCTTCTTACCTCAGCGACCTATGATGGGAAGCTATAGACCACTGCAGTCTATGGGACAATTCGGACCACAAACATTTAGTCAAAATGTTCAAATACAATACATGAATGAATCAGAATTGCAAAACAATGAAGTCAGAGCCAAAGCCCAAGAATATGTTGATGAAACAAAAGATGATGACAATCTTGCATACAATGAATTTATGTCGTTTATGAAAAAAATCAGTGCTGGAGAGTTGAACTTGACACCGGAAGCTACGGAGCAACAGAAAAATAAAGATCAGTTTTTAGATGAGATGACTGAGAAGTATAAGGAGGAATGGGAAAAATTAAGCGAAGTTACTGATCTGTGGGATTCACCTAACACTAATGGTATTTCAAAAGAATATGAATTTTCTGAAGGCAATGTGATGTTGGAAAATAAGAATGCTCTTGAACTCGGTAAAGAGAAGTTAAAAATGGGGGACATTCCCGGAGCTGTGGTATGTTTTGAGGCAGCAGCACAGCAAGAACCTTCCTCTGCCACAGTTTGGTTCCTCCTAGGTTCCACACAGGCAGAAAACGAACAGGATCCACTAGCAATAACAGCTCTCAGAAAATGTGTTGAACTTGACCCCGGCATGCAAGATGCATACCTCATTCTATCAGCTGCTTTTGTTAATGAAAATATGCCAAAGCATGCATACATCTCTTTGCTTGACTGGCTGATAAACAGCCCAAAATACAAAGACCTTGTAACAGATATGGACACCAAAAGAATGGACTTAAAACAATTACAAGCACATGTTATGAATTTGTATCTAATGGCAGCTCGACGGAACCCTGAACAAATTGATGCAGACATTCAAAATGCACTCGGAGTAGTGTTTAATATAAGCCAGGAGTATGAAAAAGCTGTGGATTGCTTCAAGACAGCACTAATGGTGCAAAGTGACAATCCCCAGTTGTGGAACAGGCTTGGTGCCACATTAGCTAATAGTAACAGGAGTGAGGAAGCAGTTGATGCTTATCATGAAGCTTTGAATCTGGAGCCAGGGTTTGTCAGAGCCCGGTACAATGTTGGTATCACCTGTATGAACTTGGGTGCGCATAGACAGGCAGCTGAGCATTTCCTGGTAGCTTTAAATCAGCAGAACAAAGCTGAGAGTATGGGTCCACAGTCATCAAGCGCCACATCACCTGCTATTTGGATGACTTTGAGAATGGTGTGCTCATACATGGGGGAACATAAAGTGGCTGAACTTGTGGATCAGAAGAATCTGGCTGAGCTGAATAAGTTTTTTGAAGTTGATGCTTAGTTATGTAGATTTTTTGACAGACAAGATACATCAATGTGTTCATATGACCAAAACATTCATAAAAACCTTTTTATCTGTTAATAGTACCTATTGTATTTTGCATACCTAATGTCTGTAGTATAAATCATAAAAAGAAACACTGTACCAAGGCTATAAATTTATAGATTTTTTCATTGCAACAATATAAACAAATTTTACTTTACTGTTTATTTTCAGCTTACTTCATGTATATTAATTATGAACAGACCATGTTTTTATTGCCTTTGCATAGGCGTGGCTCTCCATGCATGTTATCTATATATCTGCAAACTAGTTTCATTTGAAAGTGTCTAAGTACTATATTATAATGTATTAAATTACATGAGGAAAAAATTACTTAAAACGAGTATTTACAATGTCTTTTATAGTATCAATTTCCTTAATAATATTATATAATTTTTCTTTAATAATATCAATTTCTCAAAAAAAAATAATAAAGAAAGCAAACTGGTCGGCTCAGTACTTTTTGCTTCCTTCTTTCTATGTTCTGTTAGGGACCCCGGCACTAGGCAGCCTGGCGGCCCTTAGTTTATTTTCTAAGACATCATCAGAAGGCACTCAGAATGCTGGCTGCATTTCCACATTGAATGGTTATTCTCATTATTTCATTTGTACTTGTTTTGTGTAATTTTAGATTAGGTTGGTCACAACAATCACTTTCTATTATTCCATGGTGCTATAAATAATTTAGCAATTAATTATTTAATAGTATTTTTTTTTATTTTTAAGGTATATTTTATCTTTTATATGATTATAACTATAATTATTCATGGGGACTGATAAATAATATTTTTTTAAATATCACTGGTTTTTTATTCCATCAACTTTTCACATGTAAAAAACTGCACTTTGAGTCCTGCAATGGGCAACCTTGTGGATGGTTACCATAAAACCAGCATGGTTTTTGTTGCACCTTTAGATTTGGTGATTTACTTTTACTTTGAACTTCAGTTACTGTTTGAGGGTACCTCAGTTGTACCTTTCCACTTTGCACTTTAAAAATATTATGATTGTTCTTCAACAGAGTCTGTATACCACCACATTCAGATTTAAGCTGTTTCAGCTGATCTGGAGGTATAAGCTGGATAAGCTCCCCTAAATTAACAACTTTACCACCATACCAAGTAGTTTCTTTATTACACCCTTCTAGAAGATGACTTGCTATACATTTGACAATAGAACTTATAAGATCTTTATCAATTTGTGTACAGTTCTTCACTCTCTCTACAGGATCTCTTGCTTTGAAGTCTTTTACCCATGACTCATTCTCAGAACTGGGAATATCTTTTGTTATTATATGTTGAATCCTACTACAGTATTCTTCATAGTTTTCCTTTGTATATTTCCTTCCTTTGCTGACAAGACATATCCTTTTGGTGCTTGGAATTTTTAACCTGTCCATTTCAACATCAAACCCACAATCTTCAGTCAATTTCTTGATATGCTCTAAGAAATCAGTGTACTGACTTTTGAAAGAGTTTTTCCTCTGGTATTTGGTGCCATCAAAGTTGTAGGCACAGCAAGGGAGAAGGAAGAAGTTGCATGTATAAGAACTCTTAGCTGCAATGACCGGTATCCAGGGTGTCAGCTCATCTGAGTGGTTTCCTATCAGCCAGTCTGTTTCCGGGAATAGTGATGAATCTGATGGGACTATTGTTTTTTCCTGAGGAATAAAATAAACCATTATTAAGAAGTTTTATCATCATAAATCAAGTTAAGCTAACTTGATATGATGATGTTTTTGATGTGTAAGAAATATATGTTAAACTATAATTTATACCAATTTGTTTAGACTTTTGTGTACTTACTTTCAAAACTACATCCTTAGTATACATATCCCAAATGTTTCTTTTCCTAACATCAATGCCAATCCCAGTGTGCCCTTCCATAGTGAGGATATAAACCAGCAAACCATTTCCACACCCGAGATCCACAAATCTTTGTTTTCTTAGGCTTCTCTCTTCCCATAATAGTAGCAGGTATGTAGCTATAGCTATGTCTTCATACACAAACTTTGATGGGTCAGTGCATTCAGGCCAAATCTATAATGAGTAAATAAACCTTTCAGTTGAAGTTAATTTTATTATTAGACCTATTTAATAACTTAATTAACCTGTACTTAGTTTCTTGAAAAATCAAGAACATAGAAGATTCATTTTATGTAAGTAGGTAAAAGAACAGACCTTCACCATTTCTTTCCCATACTTTTCCTTGAGGTCATTGTATCTTGTATAGT
The DNA here is from genome assembly GCA_944547425.1 of Eupithecia centaureata. Classification (NCBI taxonomy): domain Eukaryota; kingdom Metazoa; phylum Arthropoda; class Insecta; order Lepidoptera; family Geometridae; genus Eupithecia; species Eupithecia centaureata. The sequence continues at coordinate 11,930,110 of OX155682.1, forward strand.
ATTTATTATGTGGTACAAGAGCCAGAGAATCCTTACAGATGCTTTGACTGTAAGCATCATTAGAGCTTTCATCACACCATTTTATGACATGTGATAGAAGTGTGTTGCACAGCCATTCATAGCATTTATCTTCTTTGCCTGGAAATTAGGGAACTTATTAGGTAAATACTAACAGAACTAATTAGGTTGGTACATAGGTAATGATAAGATTATTTACTTACCACATGAGGCAGTTATTTCAATGGCTTCTTCTGTCAACTGTATTGTAAATGGAAAGTTGGGACATAACTTTTGTTTGTACGATTCTTGAGATATATCGTAAAATGTTACAGACAGGTTTTTTTTATCTATCAAGATAAGCTGGAATACTTGAACTTGACTGAAACTTTTAGGGTACAGTTCAGTTAAAATTACTTGCATGAAATGACTTTCAGAAGTTTTCTCTAGACCGGCTTCCTTGAGAATACTATCTAGGTACTCTTCTACGTGTCCTGTACTGATATTGCTTTCTAATCTGCTGAATTGAGTGGGCAAATTAAATTTCATAGTGTCGAAGGGTTGGCAATATAACCTCAACCATATTTTACAGCCCCACAACCGTTTATTCACTACATGCGGCTTATCAATTAAAATGTCAATAGAATGCCAGAATACAGTAGGAATTGGTTTACTTTTTGTACTTTTCCTAAACTTCAGCATTTATAAAGCTTTTGTGTAGCACTCGTTTGTAAATAAACGAAACGTCAAACCAATCAAAAAAAAGAAACAGCTGCTTGTGTTTACCTCAAAGTTTTAGACTGTCATTGCCATTCGTGTCAATCTATTTTTCTGGTTTCATGCTAAAAATCACTGTCTTGCACCCACTACTTGCAATAAAGTTTGTTCTGGTCACTCTTGGGCGTGTGTTGGCCGCAGTTTATTTCCGTTGTCTCTGTCAAGTTTTTCATGCCACTCGATAGGCTCAAAAGGGCATTATTTTGCATGCGCTGTGGAACACTATATTTTTTACGAAAAATAATTTTATTTTCAAGATTTCTTATTTTTGTAGTTTCTTTGTGCTTTTTGTATGTATAGCCTTCGCAAGCTTTTTGATTACGTAGATATTTTAAAAGCACATGTAGGCGATGTCATACACTGAACTTGAGCACGGGTATCAAGGGTTGCGGCAAGCTGCTCAACCACAATTCTACGTCGGTGATGATGGAAATCTTGTGGCACTAAGATCTTCCGTAAGTGTGCTTCTGCGTTCGATTTTCTTTGTATACTTCATATAATTTATAGCCATTATCGGACAATGCTCTTATCAATAAAAGATAAACATGACCCCTCCCTTCCAAGTCAACTGTTTCAATGTAATGAAATTCATTGTAATGAAATTTATTTCACACTATTTGGTCACTACACCACCACTAATGAACAATCTCTAAACAAATATTGACACACTTCCTATGGATTATAAGAGCAATTCTGGTCTGTGTATAACATTATCTTTACACACACTAGAATTGAACAGCTACTGACTACTACACTTAGCTACAATTTAACGGCATAATTGTATTAGATGGTTTATTATTATTTATAGCAACACAAGCATTCTGTGTGAGATGTTCAGTGAGGTAATAATGTTCATGGTAATTTATGTCAAGTTTATCTTACTTATCATGTAGCTCGCTGGCCAATCAGTGGCAAGGTTACTTGTTTAACGTTATCGTGGAAGATATTATCTTTTTAAAATGATAGATTGATTATACAGTGATGGAGTGGCAGTGGTTAAAGGATTGGTGGCGGCTCAAAAGATGGAGGAAAGGGAAGAAGGAACAGAATGATGATGAGTTCTGTTATTGTGATGACTGTTTGCAGGACGTAAGATTGTTTTTTTATGGAACAGTGTAGCTAATGTGAAATCAACCACTCCAAGTTATCTTTTTGAAAGTTTTCTCATTATGGATAGACGTTTTAGTGTACATAATCATGCCATCAAACTGTCATTGTGGTCATCTCGATTTAATAAAGTTCTTAGTGATTTTAGTATTTTTAAGGACTAAGTACAGTAAATTTCATATTTCTAGTTTAAAAAAGGTTATCAATTCAAATGTTGTGTTATAATTTTTAAAAACATATATTTAATTCCACAAATCCTTTTAAATATATGTTTTTATGTACAGACAATTTAAAATGCACAAAAAAAATATTGCATTCAACTTGGATGTAGGCCAAGTAGAACTAAAGGCATGCCCACACTTGAACAATGACACCCATTGCATGAATTTGGATGAAAATTCATGTACCTACTGTGTTTTTGTTTAAATCATTACAGAGAGAAACTATTTGATGACACAGCATTATCATTTTGTGTTGTGAAAATAATTTAAGAGTTGCTAGTTTTGCCTGTGCCATTAAATATTCAGTGTCCAAATCAGTGTGTTTAATACCAGACAATAGAAAACAATTCAATAAAAATGTTGAATCAAAAACAATTGATAACAACTGCAATGGTCAAAAATTGAACTGAAACACTTTTTGTGATAAAGAAGAAGGTATTCCTTTTTTAGAAGAAGGTATTCCTTTAATACAAAATGTGGTTCACTTTATGTTGGAGTGAGTAAAATTTTTGTGGTTATTAGCTGTTCTAGACAAGTATCATCATCATTGAATCGAAGTTTCGTCATTACTTTTACATACAAAAAAGTGTGGGTATCCTGGCAGTAACCACTTTATCATTGCCCATTAATTACATGTATTAAGGCATGTATTCACCTCCTTACAACTACGGCTCGCCCTTTCGGGTGTACACTGCAGAGGCTGGGCTAAACAATTAACTTATTTCTTATGATGAATGGGTTATTATAACCTATTTCCAGTATAACTGACGCTCATGACAGACTACTGGCAGATGCTGGATGCGGCAAGAAGACAGGGCGCTATGGCGCTCATTAGGGGAGGCCTATGTCCAGCAGTGGACTAATATAGGATGATGATGACGCTCATCATATCGATGCTGTTCCTAGGGCGAGTTGGATCTCTGCGAGTCCCTGGACCCCCACTGCGATGGCGGCGGCAAGAAAGTCGTGGTCGGCGTATGCGCTATGGCCAAGAAGTCTCAGTCCAAGCCCATGAAGGAGATCCTCACGAGGCTCGACGAGTTCGAGTATATCAAGATGCTAGTCTTCCCTGAGGAGGTTATCCTTAAGGTTCTCGTCTCTGTCTAACATTATTGTGGAACAAAATATTCAAAAAAGGTTAAAAACGTTTTGGAAAGCGCTGCTCATTGTCAGATAAAAAGTTGTTTCAAACACGATTTAAAGCCGCCATTTTTATATATTTCTTGATACTCAAAAACTTTTCTCAAAATCTGTTTGTGTGGATTACAAATTACAATCCAGATAAATCCAGTGCCTTATACTTACCGAATTCCACCAGCACATATGCTTTAGAAAAGCAATGAAATAGTTAGCTATACTTGAATGCAAATACAAACATTACCTTCATTGTGTTTGTGCATTCAGTTGGTAAATACGCTCAAGATTAAAATCAGTTTTTTTCCAAAAATACCTTTACTATTTTTAACATAACATTTTCTCCCTTAATTTAGATTCAATATTTAAATGCGGTCTTGTGACGTCCGTTTTTATTTTTCTTTGCTTTTAATCGCTATGTCATTGTTATACTTTTGTAGATGGTGTATTGTCGTGCATTTATTAAAACTTTATTATGTTGCACAGTAGAATTAGCATTATGAATATTAAGATAGATCGTTGGACCTACCTTCCTGTCTAAAAAACCAAGTAGGTAGTCAAAATATTTTGTTTCACATGTTTTCCTGTAGATATTTCCCTTTTTCAAACACTAACCATTGTTGTATACTTACTCCTTATCTTTTTCATTTACCTGGGTATCTACACAAGCGGGCAGTATGTAGACATCCGTAGTTATGTATTTACTCCGACCATCTTTGTGGACATTGGCTAAGGTTTCAATTGAATGGCTTCTGTATCTATACAATACATACATGCTTTGTTGACAGTTTCGAATTACAAGTTCGCTTGTATCCATAATGCTTTCAGCTTATTACATTATAAACACGTCCGTGTAAACGATGTTCAGTAGAGGAGAGAGTGCAGAGCCTTGCGTGACACCAGTTGCTTTTCATGTGACTAATTTTGTAAATCTCTTTCTTTAAAGTTTTTGTATTGGAATAAAGTATTCTTCGGATTGCAGGACCCAGTAGAAGAATGGCCTATCTGTGATTGTTTGATCTCATTCCATTCAAAAGGCTTTCCCTTGGATAAAGCTATACAGTACGAGAAGTTACGAAAACCTTATGTTATAAATAATCTTCATATGCAGTATGATATACAGGTATACTTTTGTCTTCAGCCTAAACATTTTCTATTATATAACAAAAACTTACTATAATCCACCAATTGTATTTCAGGATCGAAGAAGAGTTTACGCAATATTAGAAGGCGAAGGTATAGAAATACCGAGATACGCTGTTTTAGATAGAGATTCACCTGATCCAAAGCGTAAGTTACCATCGCACTATCTAAATTCCCCCAAGATCCCGCTTCGGCATTTATAAGCAAAGAAAGAGTAGTTACCTACTTGGGTTTTGTTTCGAAGAGTAATGAAGAAAGAGTAATCACTACATACATATAAAACAAAAGTATCTTCCCGCTCTCTGTCTGTGTGTCCCTATGTATGCTTAGATCTTTGAAACTACGCAACGGATTTTGATGCTGTTTTTTTAATAGATGGGAGTAATTTAAGAGGAAGGTTTCAAATAATGTGTTTAATACACCCGTGCGAATCTGGGGCGTATCGCTAGTAAGCATTAAACAATATACTTCTATGTGAACATGTGATACAAAAGTAAAAGTTTGTGAAGATGTGTTTTGTCACAAGATAAGGCCAAAACTACTGAACGCGTCTAGCTGAAATTTTGCACACCTGTAGTTCGGAACGGAACCAAGCTGTACTGGGTTACTTTTGAGAGCGAAGCTATTAGTAGAAGAGTAGGTAATATCATCATAATCTTAGACCCACTACTGGGCATGAGTCATAATGGATGAAAATAGTTCTGGGTTTTCTCTATGTAAAGTATCTATCTAGGTATGTATAATTTGTACTTATATCAGTAACTAGCGACCCGGCCCAGCTTCGCACGGTTTTTATTATTTTTTACGTATAAACCTTTCTCTTGAATCACTCTATCTATTAAAAAAAACCGCGTCAAAATCCATTGCGTAGTTTTAAAGATTTAAGCATTCAAAGGGACATAGGGACAGAGAAAGCGGCTTTGTTTTATACTATGTAGTGATGTACCCATAACATAAGCTCTGCTTAGCTTGGGGCTAGATGTTACTGTGTGAATTGCCCAACATTATTTATTTATTTATTCCAGATCACGAGTTAGTAGAATCTGAAGACCACGTGGAAGTGAACGGAGTGGTCTTCAACAAGCCATTTGTGGAAAAGCCGGTGTCGGCCGAGGATCATAACATTTATATTTACTATCCCACATCCGCGGGCGGGGGGAGTCAGCGACTGTTTAGAAAGGTGTGTGATATGCAATATACAGTTTTATAGCTATATAGTTTAAAATCAAATTATTAATGATACTCATATTTAGGAAAATTCGAGAATCTTAACCTTTGTAGAGTATCCATGTAAAGACAGATTAAATTTAAAGTTATTGAATACAACGAATTAGTATTGCAATTCAACGTGGCAATGCTGCCAGTTTATATAATTTTTTTGGTCGAATCACCTATTTCAAACCACACATTACGAAAACTACTTTATGGTGAAAGTAGTTTTTGATTAACCTTAATATTGCGCAAAATCGGAATCCATTTATTTCCGAAAATGTAATTTAATGTGTTTTATGTGCAAAAGTTATTTTATCTATTTCTTTGACGTTTTCAGATAGGAAGCAGAAGTAGTATTTATTCACCAGAATCAAGAGTCAGGAAAACAGGATCATTTATTTATGAAGATTTTATGCCAACAGATGGTAAGAAGTTCCTACTTTATTTTACCTTTAAATAACGACATATCGACACAGTGCTCGTGCATATTATTCTTATTCCAAAGTCTATGTTTACGAAATACAAAGGCTTAGAAGGGTTGATTCTTACACTACAACCGCCACAGCCCCAACTTTGTAAATACACTTTCTCATAACTTTTTGACTGTTCAAAGTCTTCAAGCCCCTAATTTTAGTACTAATTTCAGGTACGGATGTAAAAGTGTATACAGTCGGCCCTGACTATGCGCACGCCGAAGCGCGCAAGAGTCCCGCTCTAGACGGGAAAGTGGAGAGAGATTCCGAAGGCAAGGAGATCCGATACCCTGTCATACTGTCCAACCAAGAGAAGCTTATATCGAGGAAAGTTTGTCTTGCTTTCAAACAGACGGTGTGCGGGTTTGATTTGCTTAGGTAAGTTATTTGTCTAGAAGCTAGCTTGTTCTTTTTCACTTCTTCCACTAGTTATCCACAAGACGTGTAGAATTGAAGTGAAGCTAAAATCAACATCTCAACTTTAGTTTCGTATGTATCCGAATATCCGATATCTAATCATGAAAACTGATTTAAAAATACTTATAAGATTTCAAATAAAAATAGTTATTCACGAACTTTAGTGCTTTTGGTACGTTTTAAGATATTTTTTAATAGGTACTTATATTTACTTTGTCATTTCTTTGTATTGAATCTATGTCCTTTTTGTGTAATTTATGGTTATATTTATTTCTAATTTTTTAATGTATAGATCCATATGTGGTAGCAAATAAATTTTAAGGGTATTTATATAATTTCCTTTACAGAGCGAACGGCAAATCCTTCGTCTGCGACGTAAACGGTTTCTCATTCGTGAAGAACTCCAACAAATACTACGATGACTGCGCCAAGATCCTCGGGAACATGATCCTGAGGGAGCTAGCGCCCACACTGCACATACCCTGGTCCGTGCCCTTCCAACTGGACGACCCCCCGATCGTACCCACCACCTTCGGCAAAATGATGGAGTTACGCTGTGTGGTGGGGGTCATCAGGCATGGAGACCGCACGCCCAAGCAGAAGATGAAGGTGGAAGTTAGGCATCCTAGGTATTTAAGTTGGTCTTTTATCTTGCTAGTTCATTCAACATCATCTGCAACCTGACTTCACCCCTGGGTATAGGCCTCCAAAGTTTATAGTTTAGCCTCTAGTTCATTATGTAGATTATATTGTAAAGATCTTTGTATCTTTGATCTTTGTATCTGTAAAACTCAGAATAAAACGTGTAACTTTTCAGAGAATTTTAGTAATTCGTTCAGTTACGTAAGTAGGTACACTTCCTTTTAATTAAAACCCAAGGAATGTAACACTTAGGTCAAACCGCAGAGGTTTATAGTGTTATAAATTTAAGTATTTATAGATAGATAACACTCTCACAAAGACAAAAATAGAAAAATGTTACAAATTCTAAGAATAGAGGAAGTATAAAGGAAGGCCTTATCGCTATGAGCGATCTCTTACAGTCAACGTCGTCGGGATGGACTGAATATGAAAGATAGATATTATGTTTATATGTTCTTTTTCAAATAAATAAAAATAGTCATAGTTCTACTTCAATCAACAATATCCCCAACAATAATCCCCCCCCCCTTTTCGTGTCTCACGTGATTAATGGACGACCTCTTTCTTACATACAATAACTAAACATCATTTCCTCCAGATTCTTCGAGATATTTGAAAAGTACGACGGCTACAAACGCGGCCACGTTAAGCTGAAGAAGCCCAAACAGCTGCAGGAGATACTGGACATCGCGCGCGCGCTGCTCTCCGACATACACACGCGGCACGCCGACCCCGAGATCGAGGAGAAGCAGGGGAAATTGGAACAGCTCAAGAGTGTTCTGGAAATGTAAGTGTGCCCCTAATTCATAATTGGAACAGGTTAAGAGTGTTCTGGAAATGTGAGTGAGTCCCTAATTCATAATTTGAACAGCTCAAGAGTTTTTGAAAATGTAAGTGAGCCCGTAATTCAAAATTGGAACAGCTCAAGAGTGTACATCTTGCCTATTTCTAGCCTAGACTAAAAATAGCTGACATTTGCTCCAGGTATGGCCACTTTTCGGGTATCAATCGCAAAGTGCAGATGAAGTATCAACCTCGAGGTCGGCCGCGGGGTTCCAGCTCCGATGATGGTAACATTTTTACATTCCTTTAAACTATAATATACGCTGGCCGTGTGGTGCCGGCATAGAATTGCACCACCCCAACTCCTCCCGTGGGTGTCGTAAGAGGCGACTAAGGGACACACCGGGGGCGGGCAGCAGCGCCCCTGCAGAACCAACACCATCACCTAACTGCGATCCCCAACCCGCATGCCCAGCGTGGGGATTACGGGCATTACCCCTTAATGAGTACAACGGCCAGCCAATGGCCCCCAGTTCCCGGTCGCCTCGCTATTCCTGGCTATGGTGGCGGTCATGGTAACGGCGGGGCTGGGGGTGCTAAGAATCCCCGGGCTACATTAGGCTACCACACACCTTCCAATTTGACCCTGGCTACGTTTAACGGACGCACTCTGAGGCTTGACCATCATCTAGCGCAGTTGGAAGTGGAGTTAGAGAACATTAAATGGCATGTTCTAGGGTTATGTGAAGTCCGTAGAGAGGGGGAGGACACCGTAACCCTAGACTCGGGCCATCTTCTCTACTTTCGCGAGGGTGATAAAACATCCCAGGGTGGCGTAGGTTTCCTCGTCAATAAGGCCCTCTCTGGCAACGTTCAAGAAATCTCCAGTGTGTCGACCAGGGTAGCGTACCTGATCCTTCGGCTGTCCAAGCGGTATAGCATGAAGGTAATTCAGGTTTACGCACCGACCTCGGCACACTCGGATGATGAAGTGGAGGATATGTATGAAGACATATCCAAAGCCTTACATAACACCACTAAGGCTCACTTCAACGTTGTTATGGGGGACTTTAACGGCAAGGTGGGAATCCAAACTGGCAACGAATCCCGAATAGGCCCGCATGGTTATGGAGTTAGGAATCACAGGGGGCAAATGCTTGTCAACTTCCTTGAGAAAGAAGGGTTGTTCTTAATGAACTCCTTCTTTAAGAAGCAGCCCCAAAGGAAGTGGACATGGCGAAGTCCCGACACTGTGACTAAAAATGAGATCGACTTCATCATGACGGATAGCAAGCACATATTCAGAGATGTCTCAGTGATCAACAGGTTCAATACCGGATCTGATCACCGACTTCTCCGAGGCACTCTGAATATCAACTTAAAGCTTGAAAGAAACCGTCTGGTGAAGTCCACGCTCCGACCTAATCCAATCCAAATCATGGCGGGCACCGAGAAGTTTCAGCAGCTTCTCGGGGATAGATTTGTTGCTTTGGAACCTACTGATGACGCTGACGAGAACCTACACAATCTGGTCGAAACGTTGAGGGATGAGGGCATTAAATTCTGCAGAAAACAAGGTACTGGCAGGAAGTCCAAACTCTCGGACGAGACTCTGGATCTGATGACAAGAAGACGGGAAACCACCCAAGTGACTTCGTCAGAGAGGTCAGACCTAAACAAGCGGATCGCGAAGATGGTACGGCGCGACCTTCGGAGCTCCAACACACGCCTCATTGAAGAGGCGATAGAGCGCAACCGAGGGTCCAAAGTATTCACTCAGCAGCTTGGCAGGAGCCACCTGACGAAGCTTAAAACGCACGATGGGAGGACCGTTTTGTCGAAGCCGGAGATCTTGGCCGAGATAGAGGATTTCTATGGCCGTTTGTACACTGCACATGCCCCTCGTTCCCGGCGAGATGACCATGATTCCAGAGCCACCCTGACACGCCACTATACCGACGAACTGCCAGATATCAGTCAAGATGAAATCGTGTTAGCTCTGAGGCAGCTTAAAAATGGAAAAGCCCCGGGTGAGGACGGTATTACTTCAGAGCTTCTGAAGGCAGGAGGAGCCCCCGTTATACAGGAGCTGCAGAGCCTCTTTAATGCCGTCCTTCACAGTGGGAGAACTCCTAAGGCGTGGAGCGGGGGTTTGGTGGTGCTCTTTTTTAAGAAGGGCGATAAAACCCTCCTTAAAAACTATAGACCCATCACACTCCTGAGCCACGTCTATAAGCTGTTCTCGCGAGTGGTCACGAATCGTCTCGCCAGGAGACTCGACGAGTTTCAGCCACCGGAACAGGCCGGGTTCCGCGGAGGATATGGCACCATAGACCACATTCACACAGTGCGGCAGATTATACAGAAGTCCGAAGAGTATAATCAGCCCCTGTGTCTCGCTTTTGTGGACTATGAGAAAGCCTTTGACTCTGTCGAAACCTGGGCTGTTCTGGAATCCTTACAGCGATGCCAAGTAGACTATCGTTATATCGAGGTGCTGAGATGTCTCTACGATGCCGCCACTATGAGTGTCCAAGTACAGGACCAGCAGTCTAAACCCATCCAATTGCGCAGAGGAGTGAGACAGGGGGATGTCATATCCCCGAAACTGTTCACGAGCGCATTGGAAGATATGTTTAAGACGCTGGACTGGAAAGGTAAGGGCATAAACATAAACGGCAATCACATCTCACACCTACGATTCGCTGATGACATAGTCTTAATGGCGGAGTCGCTAGAGGAGCTGACCCATATGCTGGACGGCCTAGCCTCAGCCTCACGACGCATCGGTCTTGGCATGAATTTGGATAAAACCAAAGTCATGACCAATGACCACATAAATCCAGGACCGGTCGTCGTAGAAGGCCACCTTCTCGAAATTGTTTCCGAGTACACTTACCTTGGGCAGATTGTGCAGTTAGGTAAAAACAATTTTGAGAAGGAGGCCAAGAGGAGGATTCAGCTGGGCTGGGCAGCGTTTGGAAAACTACGTCGAGTCTTCTCGTCATCCATACCGCAATGTTTGAAAACTAAAGTTTTCAATCAGTGCGTCCTACCCGTAATGACCTACGGAGCTGAGACGTGGACACTCACGGTAGGACTGGTCCACCAGTTCAAGGTCGCTCAGCGAGCTATGGAAAGAGCTATGCTCGGAGTTTCTCTGAAGGATAGGATTCGTAATGAATACATCCGACAGAGAACCAAAGTTATCGACATAGCTCAAAGAATTAGCAAGTTGAAGTGGCAGTGGGCCGGCCATATCGCGCGAAGAACCGACAACCGTTGGGGTAAACGTGTTCTTGAGTGGAGACCGCGACTCGGCAAACGTAGTGTAGGACGCCCTCCGGCCAGGTAGGATGACGATCTGCGATGGACTGCTGGCAGATGCTGGATGCGGCAAGCTGAAGACAGGGCGCTATGGCGCTCATTAGGGGAGGCCTATGTCCAGCAGTGGACTAATATAGGCTGATGATGATGATGATGATGATAATATACGAAGGTTGCCTAAAAGAGATCGCTTTTAGAGAATACTTAGAGCTTGAGAAAGGCGAATTCGCCGCGATTCCCTCGCGCGTATTACGCGCGACCGTTGCGTCCACAAGGAGCGTATCAACACGCGCGTATTTGGGGACATATTCAGTACGAAACATGGAGTTGAACGAAGCGACGTAGTTTCAAAAAAAAAATTGTGTTGAATTATTTACTTTGCAGTTTATTTATACCGAGGTTTGAGTGCATCAAACCAAGGAAAAATAATTTTCCATACAAACTTTACCACCCTATTTAACCCCATAAGAGGTTAAAATTTCGAAATTTTAATATCTTATGTCTTATTCTAGGTCCTAAGCTATCTCAGTACCAAATTTCATTTAAATAACTTAAGTAGTTACGAAGATTACTTATAACAAACATTCACACAGAATTTCCCATTTATTATAATAGTAAGATCTAGGTCCTATGTTATCTAAGTACCAAATTTCATTTAAATAACTTAAGAATTCCGTGTCAAAATCTTGGCGCTCCATTTCCCTCAATACGTCCACTCGCTCTGAGTTCGCGCGTTATCTGGACGCTGCAAGGCGTCCCTAGTATCTCGACACGCGCGTAATACGCGCGAATCAATCGCGAGTCGAGAGTCTGGCGAATTGCTCGCGATTTACGCGCGTGTTTTCAATTCGCGCGATGCTTCTGGACGCGATGTATGGGCGTCTAGTATCTCGGTTACGCGCGAGTCATTTCGCGCGAACCGATTCGCGGCGAATTCGCCCTTTCTGGACAAGCTCGAGCTTGTAGCGTCCAGATAACGCGCGAACTCAGAGCGAGTGGACGTATTGAGGGAAATGGAGCGCCAAAATTTTGACACGGAATTCTTAAGTTATTTAAATGAAATTTGGTACTTAGATAGCTTAGGACCTAGAATAAGACATAAGATATTAAAATTTCGAAATTTTAACCTCTTATGGGGTTAAATAGGGTGGTAAAATTTGTATGGAAAATTATTTTTCCTTGGTTTGATGCACTCAAACCTCGGTATAAATAAACTGCAAAGTAAATAATTCAACACTAGTTTTTTCTTTTTGAAACTACCCCTAGGAAACTACCCCGCTTCGTTCAACTCCATGTTTCGTACTGAATACGTCCCGCGCGCGTTGATGCGCGTGTTGATAGGCTCCTTGTGGACGCAACGGTCGCGCGTAATACGCGCGAGGTAATCGCGGCGAATTCGCCTTTCTGGACAAGCTCTTAGTTGAATTGCTTAGTTTCCAGTTTTTTTATGTATTACTAGCAGCGCCTAGCGGTTTCAACCGCAGTAATTCCCGTTCCCGTGGAAATTCCCGGATAAAATATAGCCCAAGTGTTATTATTATATATTCCAGACTAATCTATCTCTGTGCCAATTTTCATCCATATCCGTTCAGTAGTTTTAGCGTGAAAGAGTAACAAACGTCCATACAAACTCCCGCGTTAATAATGTAAGAAAGGATTCTCATACATGTAATGTATGAGTAAGTAGGTGCACTTTATTTTGACATCTTTTATGTTGTATGAGAGCTCCAAATATAGTTTATCCTCTGCTAATCATCGTCATGATAGTTTATGTAAGTAATTAGCTATTAAATGAGGAACAGATTGTCATCTTCATTTTAGCAAAATATTTCAATATTAATGAATTGGATACCTACAGATTTGCATCAGTAACTTCCTTTGAATAGCCCTACAATTTGACTGATTGATTTAATAATTTTTTGTTTGTTTTCTTTTGTGTCTGTAAGTTTAGGTTATGATGGGACTGACATTCTACCTTAAAAGTTAAAGTCCTTAAAATAAAGAAGAATTAAAAAAAAATCTAGAAAGGTTTTATGCTTCCTACATCAAATCTTTCTAGAGTATTCTTCTCCATTTCTATAAATCCTTAGTTGCCTAGTAAACTCATGTTATTATCACCACATTAATTCATAATACTTGTTTTCACAGTAGGTATCGTTACAGTAGGTGCCGAGGGCGATCCGTCCCTGGTGCTGATTCTCAAGTGGGGCGGAGAGTTGACCCCCGCGGGGCGGATTCAGGCCGAAGAACTGGGGCGGATGTTTCGATGCATGTATCCGGGGGGTCAAGGAAGACATATACCGGGTTAGTGATAATTTTAAAATAGTGAACCTAATTCTTGAGTGTTGTGGGGATTGAACCCTGCGGGGCGGATTCAGGCCGAAGAACTGGGGCGGATGTTTCCATGCATGTATCCGGAGGGTCAAGGAATTGGAATGGAATATTCCGGGTAAGTGAATATTTTACAATAGTGAACATAATTCTTGAGTGGGGAGAAACTTACCCCCTGAAAGGCCGGTTTCAAGCTGAGAGGGAGGTTTCAAGAAAGTCGTAGTACTAGCAAGTAAATATATTATCGCTGAGTCTTCAATAGTGAACCTAATTCAGTATTTATTCACTCCTTCACCAAGTGCCTGCCACTCGGATGGTGAAATTTCAATTGTTTTGACGTGGGATGGATGATAGGATTAAAAATGTCAATTATGCGATCACACCTCTACGTTGCGACCAAGTACAAAACTAGGTAGAGATACTGTAGTATCCTAGTCAAATTCTATTACAATACAAAAGTCAATAAAACAAATTCAATCATAAACAGGACGTTTATTTCATTGCACTGGAGACGGAAAAGGAGTTTATTAAGTTTTCTGTGTCCTTCAATCAGTTAGATATCATAGTTACCTAATCATTTCTCTCTCTGGCGACCGACCTGCAATCTCCCAAATAAGCAATCTTTAAATCAGGTTTGAAACTAACCCCGCATTTAAAGTTGCACCATCCTGAGTACGTAACGTTATCGCTTCCGCATATCTTGGGAGCACTGGGTGCGCACATGCACGGGACAGGCATGCTTGATCCAACGACCTCTGAGCCGTAGCTCGTTGAGGTCACTCCGGTCAGTCCACCATAGCTTGAAAGTCCACCGATACTACCCGATCCGCCATAGGTGGGAATTACATAGCCATAATTGGGTCCTCCGCCTAAACTGGGTAGTCTGCCGTAACTTGATAGTCCGCCATAACCGGATAAGCCCCCGCTGGATACTGCGGTATAGCTGGGTACTCCGGTATAACTGGATACTGCGTCATAGCTGGGACCATAATTGGATGTCCCATAGCTTGGAGCTGAGCCATAATTGTTAACTGCCCCGTAGGTGGGCACTCCAGTGTAACTGGGCACTCCAGTGTAGCTGGGCAGTCCAGTGTAACTGGGCACTCCAGTGTAACTGGTCCCGTAGGATACATGTGGCAAAGTGCCGGTTGGGTTATAACCTACATTAGAGCTGGTTACTATATCTTGGGCCGAGCATTCCAGCAGACACATCATGGCCACGGAGGCTGGAAGATAAAAACCAACATAAAAATTAATACTTCTAAGAAGAGAAGTTCTTTTACACTGCCCTTCCTCGGCTTTGTAGGCCGAAACAAAACGCAAATTTATCGTAAATGTTTAAATTGGTCGGTTTGTAAATCCCGGCTTAGATGGTCAGTTTATGCAGTTTCAACCCTATTTGCTTAAGGTTACCCCAAGGCACATTAATGCCGTCACCTAATTTATTTTATCATTATGTTTGCAAAGGAATTTTTAAAATCTGTCTCTCAATTGCATGTGCAGCCTAAACTATACAAAACAAAACGAATTGACAGGCATTCAAAAATTTTCAAAATGCAAGACTGATATTTTAAAATACCCATTGTTTAACGTAATCTCAAGATAAAATAAATGGAGGCCTTAATAGCTATTCGGATTGAACAAGTTAAAGCACTCTTAATAAAAATCTAAATCGATGTAACTCATAGAATACCTACTTGTTTACGCTCTGTCTGATAATAAGATATATTTTTTAATTGTAATAAGTATCGGCATATTAGCAAAATTTATAAAAAAATATCTTATTAACCCCGCTGTACTAAAGTAAAATACGCTTGTATTTTATTTTAGTACATGCACGACTAATCACTACATAGCATAAAACAAAATCACTTTTTCTGTCCCTATGTCCCTCCCTATGTATGCTTAAATCTTTAAAACCACGCAACGGATTTTGATGCGGTTTTTTTAATAGATAGAGTGATTCAAGAGGAAGGTTATACGTATGTTTATTAAAACCGTGCGAAGCCGGGGCGGGTCGCTAGTAAGATTATAAATGTTGACTGCCGAGTGAAAAAAGATTGAATGACACAATTAATATAATCATAAAACATAATCTGCCATCTAGAAAAATATCAAGACTTACGAAAATGTATGTATATTTAAGATTATTATTTTTATCGACAAGTTACGCAACGAAAATTATTTAGATGATTTTGACATGAAAAGTATGGAAAATAGTATAAAAATTATAGTTTATTGCAGCTACTCATGTTGTCTTCCTTTTTATCCCGGAACAACACATGTATAATGCTGCGAGCAAGAGCAAGTTCCAAATAAACAACAAAAATAATATATACTTTAGTAGTAAGTATTGCATATTCGGATTTCAAAATTAAAGTAATTTAGACGCCTTATACAAAATGATGCGTAAAATCCCAAGATCGATTTCATCTTCTTCATAAATAAAATGATTAGCATTGATATGAACATTTGTTTGTCAGTCGAACTACCGAAAAGAAAAAAGGATCTGAGTACTGGTTTTTCTTCAAAAACAATCACGTTTATAAGATGTACAAGGTCCGTTAAAGTACACCTAAAACACTTATCAAATCGCTCTTTTTTTCGACGGTTTAAATAAAAATAAGTAATCTAAAAGACAGATGTTACACTCACCAATAACTATGAACAACTTCATGGCTGGAATAGCTTCCTTTTCAGTTTCAAGAGTAACATTTTGATGTAAGGTATTCTCTTATTTATACCTGAAAGAGTAAAAATAAAGTATTTTAAATTTGTTCAATAATCGATTTGAATCCAATATTATTAGATTTGTTAACAATAATAAGTTAAGAAATTATTATTGTTTACTTTTCAATACTATTTAATGTCCGTTACTTTGCTTGATGCTTCTTAAAAAGCAGTCTAATTTTACTAACGAATCGAAGTAATAAATAAATAAAAAAGCCAAAAAAATTACATAAATAGACAAAATTGATATATCTAAAATTAAATAAAAATAGGTACCTAATCTATCAAGAAAAAAAAAGGAGAACAGTCTATAGCCTCGAAAATAAAATGTTTTTGTAATAGAGTGAGTGATTCAAGTGTTAGGTTTATATGGATAAAAACCAGTGTGAAGCCGGAGCAGGTCACTAGTATTATATAAACGATAAAATTTGTACAATTTAACCTCCTTTATCATGGATACATAGAGAAAATAACAAGGCTTGGTCCTGCAGGTGCCAAATAGCAAAAAAATCCTACGATTTCACTCTCTCAAGTAATTAGTTAGATAATACAATGGTTGTCAGCCTAACTGACGTAAATTATTATTATTATTGAAATCATCATCGTCTCACTGTGGAACAGGATTAATAGTACCAAAACATCGATATTTAAATTGATATTGAGTAAATATTTCCATTTTAGTACCGTAAAATCGGTGGCTTAAACATAAATGAGTTTAGAATACGTGGAAAAGTAACTGACACTAATGCCTAGTTGTAGGTATTGTTGTTAATAATGTCACTTTTATTATTAAAAATTACAACACTGTTGCTAATCTCATGCAAGACTTTAACTTCAAACCATGATCCATGCAATGCAACCCTGTAGCCAAAGTTTCGTGCAAGTTCTTAGCCATTTCAAATGAACGCTGACCTGACGAATGTTTGGAAAATTATTCCTGAACCAAAACGGCATTTATTTATTTTTGGGGCATGCAAGGGTTCGTTCACTACAATAAGTTCAATTCTTCTTATGAATATACCCCTGGCAGCCTCGTGTCAATTCTTCAAATGCCTTTAACAGACACATGTAACCTATGGTGATGATGATTCTCCTAGCCGATAGTCGGTGGTTCTGCAATCTTTGACAGACTAAAAATACAACTGTGCAATTTTTTTTTCGCATTGTTCGAGTAATTTACTTCTTTATAAATAAGTTATCTAAAAAAAACTGCGCCGTCAAGACGGAGCGTGTAGCCAGCGCTCATAAAATCTGATCGCATCATCCTCTTCTACAGGAGAAGGCGGCACCCAAGGTCTAGGGCTGCTCCGCCTTCATTCCACCTTCCGCCACGACCTGAAGATCTACGCTTCAGACGAGGGTCGCGTCCAAATGACGGCGGCGGCCTTTGCCAAGGGACTCCTGGCTCTGGAGGGGGAACTCACCCCGATCCTGGTGCAGATGGTAAAATCTGCTAATACTAACGGACTGTTGGATAACGATTGCGATTCTTCCAAGGTTCAGAATATGTGAGTCATATTTATTTTCTACAAAGTAGTCTATACTCCTTAAGGTAAGAAAGGATGAATTAAATAAATAATGCTGGACAATCCACACAACATCATCTAGTCCCAAGCTAAGCAGAGCTTCTGTTATGGGTACTTATACTAGATGACACATACATTACATACATAGCCTTATTGCTAACTATATTTTAAGAATTGTAATGGAAATTGTAATGTTATGGTTTACCTCAATTTCACTCAGAACCCCAGAAAAAATATTTGTAGAAATAGCATGTTTATTTTCTTTTTCTCATGTCCTGAGCTGAGACAAATCGCATTGATAAATTTGTCACTTGCAGGTGACATGTCTACTTTTTTCCAACTACTGAAAGTACGTTCTACTGAAAGTAGATATATAATACTTTGAAGTACTTAATTTAAAAAGCAATGGAATTGGCGGCCTTATCTTATAAAATATGGTATGAATAACAAATATATTACGGTAAAAGTACCCTTAAAAATGTAATTTTCAGGGCCAAAGCGCGCCTCCACGAAGCAATGCAAGTAGACCGCGACTTCACCGACGAAGACCGAGCCCGCATCAATCCGTGCACCTCTCTCAGCATAGCGGCTGCCATGGACTACGTCAAGAACCCGGTTCGATGCTGCGCACATGTGCACACGCTCATACAGCAGCTTGTGCATATCGTGCTTACCAAGAAGGATGATCCTAAGACTAAAGGTAATATGTTCTTACAGCTGTGGCACAGTGGGCGAAGAGTGAAGACGTCGCGGGACATAGGTAAACGTTTTTTAATAGAGGCAGAAACTTGAGGGCTGTGCAGCGGCGCCTTCCTAAAACGCAATAATCCAAACATAAATTAAAGAACTAGCCGATCGATTAATCTTTCTACAGGATTGACGAATTTGTGATATTATGTTATTATTATTTTTTTAATACTTACTAATTGTTATTCTACTGATAATTTTTATTAATGCCTACTACATGTTGACGTCTACTTACTTTACCAAAAGTTAACCGGTGAACCATAAATAAAATGTTTTTTCAACCGACTTTAAAAAATAGGAAGAGATGCTCAATAATTCGTATGTATTTTTTATGTTTTACTACTGTTCTATATAAATTAGATTAAGACCAGTAGTTTTTGACTTAACCTTCATAAGGCGTAAACAAAAATCATCATATATTTTCCACAGACACAATCCTCTACCACGGCGAGACATGGGAACTAATGGGTCGCCGCTGGGGAAAGATCGAGAAGGATTTCTGCACAAAGAACAAAACTTACGACATATCCAAAATCCCGGACATATATGATTGCATCAAGTACGATCTACAACACAACCAGCACACGCTGCAGTTTGACCTGGCCGAGGAGCTTTATATCTATGCTAAGTACTTGGCGGATATTGTGATACCACAGGTGAGGAGCTTTTAATATATGAATAATGTTGGATAATCCACTCAGCATCATCTAGCTACAAGCTAAGTAGAGCTTGTGTTACAAATTATGTGAATTAAAAAAAATTAAGTGAAGAGAACATCAATTAACGCTTTTTTTGTTACTAGCGACCAGCCCCGGCTTCGCACGGTTTTATTATACGTATAAATCTTCCTCTTGAATCACTCTATATATAAAAAAAACCGCATCAAAATCCGTTGTAGTTTTAAAGATTTAAGCATACAAGGGGACATAAGGACATAGGGACAGAGAAAGCGACTTTGTTTTATAACATGGTGTGATGTTGGATAATCCACCCAGCATCATCTAGCTACAAGCGAAATAGAGCTTGTGTTATGGGTACTAGATGTATCATTATCAGCCTAAATTAGTCTACTGCTGGACATAGGCCTCCCCTAATGAGCGCCATAGCGCCCTGTCTTCAGCTTGCCGCACTAGATGTATAACGATCATGAATTATGTCAAATAAAACGATCGCAAATTGAGTCAAATAATTCAGTCAATGTATTAAATATTTCAGCTATCTAGTACCCATAACACAAGCTTTGCTTAGCTTGGGGCTAGATGATGCTGTCTGAATTGTCTGGCATTATTATTATTGATATTTTAGTAAAGAGAAAATCGATTACGTAACGCTTTTCTTATTCAGGAAATAATTATTTATAGTTACAATTAGACTTGTCTAAGTTCTTATTTTGTAAGCCGAAACAAAAAGTTCTTTGTTCTAAAATCAGGAATAGTCAATAACTATAATACAAAGTCATAAATTGTAAAGTAGTAAAATGAACAATGACGTCCATGTCGTGATAAGGTAGGTACTTACTAACGTGATATGTAAGGTGGTATCACTCTTTCTTTTTTTAATTTAATTCTTATTCCTTCTTCTCTACCTCAGTAAGTTCACTATTTTTTATATAGGATACATAGGAAAACTATACTTATTAATAGGTACTATATTAGATTTAAGCCAAAAGTAAAATACAGTGTGTAGGTGAGTGTGTAAATGTGTGAATTATGTATGCATGTAAGTGAGTGGAGTATGAGTTGACTGTGTTTTTAACTAATTGTTTTTAGTAGGCTTTCTATTTTATCATAGTTAAGTTTTAGTAAATATGTTTTTAACTTATTTTTGCATTGTCTGTAATTTAAATCTTTTAAATCTATATATTTGCTGATGTTGTTATACATGTATGGGCCTAAAACTTGAAAATGTCTATGTGCAAGCGACGTGTTAAAATTAACTGTTTTAAATATTTTGTCTTTTCGTCTTTTGGATGTAATATCATAGTTACCTATTTAATTTATAGGTACCTATTTAAATCAAAAGAGTAAATAAATACTCAATCATGCAATGCAATTCTGATGAATCGTCGGGTCACCGCCATGATTTAGTTTAACACAAGTAATGTATTGAGATAATAATACTATTTTATGACGTTACAGGAATACGGTTTGACGATGCAAGAGAAGATGACGATTAGCCAAGGTATCTGCACCCCTCTGCTGAAGAAAATAAGAGCGGATTTACAACGGAACATAGAAGAATCTGGAGAGGAAACAGTAAATAGGCTCAATCCCAGGTATTTATCGTTCATTGGTGTTGAACAAACTTATAAATGAATTTGGTTATAGCGTTATTTAGTTAATTTAAAAAAAGATCTATGTCACTGTCGTACTTTCTCAACCAATGACTTCAAAAAAGGGGGAGGTTCTTAATTCGTATTGAGAACCTCCTCCTTTTTATATTTAGATTTTTTTTTATTTGAAAGCTGGTGCTTCTCTTGTATTGTCTCATACGTTCGATCAATATCTGGCTAGTAGTTTTTGAGTTATTCTTTATAATATATATACGTGACATTTGAAGTAGCAGCTGCTATATGTTTAATTATGTATTATATATGAGGCTTTTGGGGAGAGGGGGGTGACTATTGGTCGAGCAAAACCATACCCAATAATTATGAGAGGGGACGTTAAATATCACAATTTCTTTGCACTAATTTGTGTTGTGCTATGATAGATATGATTCTACTCTTTTCTAGTCTTAAATATAAAAACATGAATACTATGTTTATTAAATATTTTTTTTTTTTTTTATTTAAGTATTTAATTCAATGCAGTTAACACAGAACAGGTTAATTTATTTATATTAAGTTTACGCATTTTGACAAGTCTCACTTGAGATTGTGGGAGAGGGGAAAAACAACGGACGTCTCACAACATCTCACCAAGGGGTTAAGGGAGTCGAAAAATCACCAAAATATCCTCATGTTGTTAAATATGTCCCCATAACACAAGCTCTACTAATGCTCTGGGGGCTAGATGATGCTGTGTGTAATGTCAAACTGTCCCGCATTATTCATTTGCTATAACCATTTCTTAGATTAGAAATTACTTATACATTCAAATATTATTTTTGCTAGCTTTTTTATTCCACAAGTAGTGTTTACCTATACAGGTACAGTCACGGTGTATCGAGCCCGGGCAGGCACGTGCGGACGCGACTGTACTTTACCAGTGAGAGCCACGTGCATTCGCTGCTCACGGTGCTGAGGTTCGGAGGCATTTTCGACGTGAGTGTACTTCAATAACGATCCATCATCATTATCTACTTTAAAATCTAGCCTTGAGACAAATGCTCGTAAGATCGGCACTTATTTGTGCCGGGGTTCTGGGTGTTTTTTATGTACTTTATAGTTTTTGCCCGCGGCGGCGTTAAAATTTTCTTTCTATCCCATGAAACCATTTTTTATGATTGATGGGGTAAAAAAGTAGCCTATGTTTTATCTAGGCATAGCACTACGTCTATTAAAAATTTCAGCCCGATCCGTTCAGTAGTTTTGGTGTAACAAGTAACAAACAGCCATACATCCAATTTTTCACATTTATAATATTAGTCTGATAAAAAAACCCATAAATGTATACTAATTTAGTATGTCAGTTATCTAGTACTCATAACACAAGCTCTGCTTAGCTTGGTACTAGATAATGCTGTTTGGATTATCGATTATTATTAATTAATAATAGTCTACTGCTATACATAGGCTCCCATAATTCAGCTTGTCGCATCTAGTATTTGCCTACAGTCTTTCGCAGATCGCCATCCCACTTTCGAATAAAGTGAAGCTTTAAACTTAAAAATTAAAAAGTTATATATTATTTGAAGGTTTTAAAAGACGAACAATGGCGGCGAGCCATGGAGTACGTATCGATGGTGTCTGAACTAAACTACATGTCGCAGATAGTCGTTATGTTGTACGAAGACCCTACTAAGGATCCCTGCTCAGAAGAAAGGTAACCGTTTTAAAAAGGGCAATGGCTGTTTTGAAGAGTATTAAGCTAGCGGTGGAATATACACAAAACACTTTACATACACTTACGCTAGTCTTGCTTTCAAGAACAGTACACCAATCAATTGTAAATATATAAAAAAATATGTGGTTAACAAATACAAAATAATACAAAAAAAATTATAATACTAACATAAAGACCTATAAGCGCATTTAATACACAGCCGACTGACGTCATTACCGCAATAGTGCAATAGTGGCAATAGTGCAATAGTGGCGTCTATTGCGTCTAGTCGTATATAACGCAAAAGTTTATTATGTTAAATTTAAATGATTTTTTATGATACCTACTTATCGATAGATTCAAAAAATAGTTATTTTTTGTTTTATTAATACAATAGAATCTAAATGATACACTTTTCAAAAATGTCTGTAAAACCCTATTGATTGCTCTTTGATTTCCCAATTTAAATATAATGTTGACGTAATAGACTGTTTGCAAATCTGCAGTTAGCTCAAAGGTTTTTTTTTTCTATTCCTTGATTCTAATTTTCGTTAAAAACATAAAGTTTTTTTTCTTGTTTCATCTGCCATCAGTTGCTTCAACTATGAGCAGATTTTATGAAAAAGATAAAGTATGCCTTTAAAAAATATACGTAGCTGTGCTAATGCAGCTTCTGCCTAATTTAACCAAGCATATATTAATTTTCTTGTTATGTTTGTCAGATTTCACGTGGAACTTCACTTTAGTCCCGGAGTTAACTGCTGTGTTCAGAAGAACCTGCCACCGGGGCCGGGCTTTAGGCCGCACAGTCGTAACCACTCCACTACTAATAACTCTGTATGTATACATAACTACTCCAGGGAAAGTTAATAATGCTTTGAGTACAGCCACTCCTAGCTCCGCTGGTCGGAGCTTAAGGGTGACAAATCTAAATCGAGCTGTGCTGTGCTGTACTGCGCTGTGCTATGTTTGGTCAACTCGCTCGTCTAATATTTTAATGAGGATACAAACAAACCATGCTGTGCTGCGCTATGTGAGGCTACGCTGTTTCTATTGACCGAACATAGCACAGCGCAGCACAGCTCGATTTAGATTTGTCACCCTAAGGCTGCCTGTCCATTGACGCGGAGAGAGGCAGCGGAGCGGAGAAACGAGGAAATATTAACCAATGGGATTGCCATGAAATCTCCGCTCCGCTTTTTCATGCAATCCTATTGGTTAATATTTCCTCGTTTCTCCGCTCCGCCAGCTCGCACCGCTCCAATGGACAGGCACCCTTAGGCGCAAACAGCACATAAAGTGCCCCCACTTATTTTATCTTATAATTCCGTTAGACAAAGGAATTTCCAAAATTCACTCGTACAGTTTGTTAAACCTATCATAAGTTTTTTTAATGCATTTGTAGTAGTTTTATTTTGTCTAGTTAAGGAAGAGATACGAAGTTGCCTTTGTGGCCACCAAACTCTGTTTTTACAGGTTGCAGATACACAACAATGCACGGCGCGAGCAGAATTGCATGTAACATTGTAATAATAATAATTTGACATCTTGACCAATATAAAACACTTATCCTGGAAACTGCCATCAATAAAGTCTTCTTCGATAGAGTCATCCACACCAACAAATCTGATTATTATATCCATTACTAGTGACCCGCCCCAGCTTCGCACGGTTTTATTATACGTATAAACTTTCCTCTTGAATCACTATCTTTTAAAAAACCGCATCAAAATCCGTTGCGTAGTTTTAAAGATTTAAGCATACAAATATATAATACTTGCGACCCGCCCCGGCTTCGCACGGATTTATTATACGTATAAACCTTCCTCTTGAATCAATCAATCCTCTTGAATCTCTATCTATTAAAAAAAACCGCATCAAAATCCGTTGCGTATTTTTAAAGATTTAAGCATTTAAAGGGACATAGAGATATAGGGACAGAAAAAGCGACTTTGTTTTATACTATGTAGTGATATGGGTTATAGGGACATAGGGACAGAGAAAGCGACTTTGTTTTATACTATGTAGTGATAATTAGAAATAGCGATGCCACCCTGCTAAAAGTGATTTATCGTGAGCGAAGCCATCGAAAGAAGTGCTAGTCTAGAAGTAAATGATTGTATGAAAATAATTATAAAATCTGGTTGGTCACAGAGTTCACCTGAAGAAGTTAAATGCATCGAGGAAGAGGTGGAAGATGACCAAATGGCCAGCCAAGAGACTTTGCATGCGGTGAGTTTCACAATTTACTTCCTTACTACCCATGGAATAGGGCCGTTAGTCTAATTAGCAAAGATCAAGTTGAAAGCTTACTTGAAAGCTTTTCCATAGAATTTAAGTTTATCATAATTCGCATAGCTGACATTATTTCATGCATTCTGTAGCCTGTAAACCGCACGTTCGAATGTATGTGCGAAAGAGATAAGCCTCCCCTGGTCTAAGGCATGCTGCCATGAAACGAATCATCGACTTTTCTTGTTTAAAAAGGGACAAAAAGTTCCTTTGATATATCAACTCTGGCCACCACGAATAAGCTGAAACGTATTTGTCACCAAAAGTCCGTTTCTTCAAAGAGCTGGTCTGGTTAGGGCCTGGTTAGGCAGGGGGATAATGCACAATACATATGCATGTGAGATGTCAGTTCGAATCCCAGATCGTCCACAAAGAAATAAAGTTAGACCCTCCTCGCTAACCCACGCATATTTTAGCCATTTTCTTCCAATCAGTCGTTGATTTCTGACGTCACTACGATCATCACGCTTTTCACGCAAGTATGAATAGCGATTATTCTAGAAGAATCACTAGTAAAAGAGAAACACGTCTCAAATATAGAGGTAAAGTACAAAAACGGCTTCAAATCGTCTTTGAATGCGTAAGTCTCTATTCACACACACTGGGACGGCAGTAGCCGGCAGCGTCGAAAACTTGATATACCTATTTTGTTTTAGCTTTCTCTATTTTAGCGTGGACATAAACTTGTCTAGGGTGTTTGTTCATGATATTGTCTGTACTTGTCAGGACCTTAAAATAGCGTTATTGCGGATTTTTAAATCAATGTAGGCCTGAAACTTAGATCTAAGTAGTCATGGGATACCTGGGGGTAAAAAACTTGAATTAGGTACATAATACAACTTGTTTTGATTTGCGGGTTACTACTAATTATTTGGTTCCTCTAAGCCAGTTTCAAATAGACAACCTCTATCCCACTCATACACGTAAAATCCTATTCCTATCCTATTCGCACAAATGGTGCTGCAACGCGCCCTTTTAAATCATTAATACATGCTTTTAAAACCACGTTTTTGTTGTTCCATTAGGTGATGTTTGATACATTACAGGAGTCCGACGAAATGGATACATTCTCACCCAAGAAGTCTTCCAAACTGAGTAAGCTAAGGCCTTCTGATCCTATACCGATATGGTAAGTAGCTAAGTATCTAGTTGTACGAATTATACAGGATGCTTCTTAAATACTAAGCCCGCGAGTGGGGTAACCCCTGAAACTGTATCTGACGGAATTTTTATTTTCGAGAAAAGGCTTTATTAGTTTTCCAAAGAGAAAAAAGAGGTACCAACCCTGATCAACTATAAAAGTGTAAACACACTGAAATCGGAGGCGAAGGAAGGTGTGGCGGTTTTTCCTATGGCACCGCGCGGCCACCGCCTGCGGTGTGTGTGTAGGCTTTCATATGATTCAATACAATACAACCCGCCACGTCTTCGCCTCCGCTCCGCCTCCGGCTTCTGTGTGTTTTCAACTTTAGATGGTCAAAAGTTTATTTCTTATTAGCTCTTTTTTTCAATGAAAATTGTCTTGGAAACTTGAAACGTCGTAAAACGTGGTTCGCCGGGAGTCCATCAACCGCATCGGCCTAATACACACGTAGTTATAGATTTTATTCGATGTATATACACATTGGATAAATTATACAGAGATATGATATGATAATTCCAAAACCGGTATCATCGCTGGTGCCTCAATAACTCCTTAGGTAGAACTAAAAATGTCGACTAGCATTGTATTATCCCGTTAAGATGAATACAAATGAAAGATAAGTTGTTCTTATAGTAATCTTCACTATACTGTGAGCGGACACGAGGCTTCCACACTCGCGGCGCGACTCAACGAGGAACTTCGCTCGAGGAGCCACGTGGCGGGTGAAACCAGGGAAAGAGCACAGGTATAGTTTTACAGCCATTTGCATTATTCGTTTAACACCAGCCTAATAAATAAAAGCATTTCCTATTCTATGAATCAATAATTTAGTTACCAGGACTTATAGTTTTAAGACCTACATTGTAACATTTGTCCTGAGAAATCATCTTTAATAACATACTATCGACCACATTTTTATAACCGACGAGGCGTAGGTTTTTTACAATTTCAAAAATACATTTGAATGCAGTTCTGTGTGACGTTTCAAAATGTGATTCTGCAGGGCTAGCATGCGCGCCCACGAGAAGCTTTTCTCGTCTTTTTTCTCGACAAAAATGGCGCTATCTCGATTTGTCGACCGATGATGTTAGCATGCGACACCAAATAGTCGTCATGTCACGTCACGTGAATGATTTGGTGAATGTTTATTTCACAAACTATATAGGGAAACTAAGGTTATAATTATCTGTGGAAACCTTTCTCGTCAAACGCTAAGATGCGCGCCCAAATTTTCTCAACTTTTGACAGCATAACGCGAGAAAACTCTCGTCTTTCAATTTGAGGACGAGAACTCACGAGAAGATTTTCTTGATATTTTTCTTCGAGTTTTGTTGCTCATGGCGGTCCCGTATCAAGAACTAATTATTCATTAGCGTTGTATAGTAACAAAAAATACGAAAAATAGAAAGAAAATTTACTCAAAAATAAGATATGTTTGCAATTGTCTGGATTTGTCAGATTCATAATTTCGGTCATAATTTGTCAGATTCATAATTCAACGGCTATTCACTTTATTTAATTTCTCGGTTGGCAGCCGAATAGATTTCCGACAACAGATTTCGAAACTTCTTCCTATTGGGGTAAGTATGGAATATACAAAAACCTTTGTACTTATACCTAATATTATAAAATTTTAAGTACCTAAGTATTCTAATAAAGGTGTGCTCGCCTGTAACTACGATAACAAGTGCACTCTACGGTTTATATTCTGTTAATTAAAGAGTTAAAAATAAGACACATTTATGGTGAGATATATTTGTGTAATTTAATAAAATTATATTTCAGTGTTAGCTTGGTGACCATCTGAAACAAAGAAACATTTTAGTTTGATACTAAATTATACAGATATTATTATTTAACAACCTCAGTGGCAGAACGGGTAAACCTTGGTCTAAGTTGTTGTAAGAGAAGATAGATCATGAGCTTATGGGTCAAGCAAGTGCATTATAGAAAAGATACCTATATTGTGGCGACTAAACTGAACAAATATTTTAGATTTAGGTACTTACGTTTTGTGCGATGTCATCTTGCACTCCGTGCCTACCAAAACAGAACTAAAGGCAAATATTATTTATAATATCATTCTTAAGTCTTTAATACACAAACAAACATACACAAGAAAATCGCGCGCAAATGTTGGAAAAGCTTCTCCTTCTTTTTTTTCTTCTTCTTGCCTTTTCGACTGTTTACCACCGTTCTACCAGTGAAAATTAGGCAGTATGGTTTTAAGGCTTTCGCTTGTCCAATAGATGGACTAATAAAAAAAAAACTACCAGTAAAAATGTTCAAACTACCAAAATGAAGGTGAAACTAAAAAGGTTAGTTTATTTCTTGGGATGCAGTCAGGCCCGGATTAGCGCCTAGGCCCACAAGGCCCGGGCCTAGGGGCCCTGCAAGCGTAGGGGCCCTCATGCCGGAAAATTCATATCTCTAAAGTCTGGTTTGCCCGAAAAATTTATATTTAAATTTCCAAATTAAGTATAATTAAATAGTAGGTATAAATAAAAACGCATGATATATCAAATCGCCCTCTTCTCGTTGTACTTATCTGTTTGATATTTTACCGTCGTAAAACAAACAGTATTTGCAAATCACTAAAACATATTCAGTACACTAGAGTTTCCAAAGAGATACAATCCATACCAGCTATTGAAATTTTTGTCGTGCTCGAATAATAAGGTATCCTGTATTTGATAAATTTGTATTTACAACTTTTACGCGAGATGTCAAGTCAACTGAAGCACAGTTGCTAGTTGTCTATCTCGAAATTGATAAAACTCCAGCACTAGCGACCAATAAGACTGAATTTAGTCAATCGATTTTTTTTACTTCGGTATACTTAAAATGAAGATTCAATTATGAAAACAGCTATCTTTCCGCCTGCGGCTTCGCTTTTGTAGACAATACTTTTTGTCCTGCACTTCAATCTAATAGAACTAAGTACAACTGTGTAAGTTTCAAGCGAATCGCACAAAAAATCCTCAATATTTTCAATCCCAATTTTACCCTTTTTGGGTTTTTTGAAAATTCCTGAAATATATGTATATTTTATTTTATGGTTATATCAGGACATACTGAATTTAAGCATCGTATATTAAAAAGTCACAGCCATATAAACAGAGCCAAACAACGAATCTCAAACTTTAATAATCCCTTGAACTCCGTTGTCAGGTGTTTTTTTGAAAAATCCTGAAACAAGTGTTGAACATTTTTATAATTTTTGTATTTTCTGTTAATTCAAACAAATTGTTCACTTGTTTAAGGAGTTACATAAAGCACCAAAAAATCTACAACCGTTTTCAGCCCCTTTGTGGTGGAATTTCCAATAATCCTTTCTTACTCTTTTCTTCTTACCGGGTGTAGTACAAATGGTATAGGCTAAGTGTTGTCTCCTAAAATTTTATTTAATCCACTGAATTGAATTGAGTTAAAATAGATAAACATCATCTGTAAGTAGGTATTTAACTAAAATGTATTGTATTTTTTCTAATGTTTTTTTCTTATTGTAATATTTGTGCAATACCTATTTTTTATTTTATTATATTTTTTTTTGTAATTTTAATTCGACAAATGGATCTTGTTTCTGAAATAAAGATTATTACTATTATTATAAAATTATTAAATATATTATTTAATATACTAGTATTAAAATCTAATGTTATATCTATATTGACGTAGGTATTCGTTATTAATATACAGGGTGTCTCGAAACTCTACGTCAAGCCGAAAACAGAAGACAGGTGGGTTCACGACGACCCAGAAAAACCAAAAAATCAGGGGTCTATCTTCAATGGTTTCCGAGTATAGGCTTTTTACTGAAAATCATAAATTTTCTTCCGGTGCCAAAGTTTTTGATGCTGTGACTACAGGTGTCAATATTTTGAGATTTTTATTTTTCTGATATAAAGTCAAATAGCACATTAATTTATGAAAGTGTAAAATTTAAACACAAACATTTTGAACATTCAAAACATTTTTAACATTTTGTGGAAAAAAAATATAGTTAAGTTCAGTTTAAGTTAAGTTCGAAGATTTCAATTCTCGATTTTAATGAAACGCATTCATTTAGTGTCATGTCTATTAATTTGTTATGTAGGAAAATCAATAGAACAAAAATTTGTCGAACATCCTAAGCATCTACCTGTCTCACTCTTACTCACTTCAAATAGCGGCTTCAATTAATTTCAAAAACATTCCTGTCTCACTTGCACTTGTTAAATTCAATAATGAAAATGTACCAGTGTAAAGGCGTAGAACTATTTTGAGTCAAGGTCTTTTTTCGGAAAATCATTTGTTTTTATTATTTTTAGACAAAAAAGTGTAACTTATGATAGCATTTTGAAATCTAGGATAACTGCGCCAACTTTTAACAGAACATGCCGGCCTATCGTAGTAGATTTTTTTTTCAGTATGACGAGTCAAAGTTAATCAATTGAAAATCATCGATGCAATAACCGAACTTAACTATTTATTTTTTCGACAAAATGTTAACAGTGTGTTTAAATTTCGCACTTTCATAAAATAAATTTGCTATTTGATTTTTTGAATAGAAAAATAAAAATCTCAAAATATTGACACCTGTAGTCACATCATCAAAAAGTTTGGCGCCGGACAGAAAATTTATGATTTTCAGTAAAAAGCCTATAACTAGATAGACCTCTGATTTTTTTGTTTTTCTGGGTCGTCGTGAACCCACCTGTCCTCTGTTTTCGGCTTGACGTTGAGTTTCGGGACAGCCTGTATGTATATAGTCAATAAACATGTATTTTTTTCTTTAATTCGCTCATTTTCCTCACCATAAAGGCCTCGAGGAGGGGCCCCAGAGCAGTAACTAAGATAATACTTGTTCGGCTGTGGGGTGGGGAGGGTAGAAATATTGTAAGGCAGGGGGGCCCTCCCAACGCCAAGTGCCTAGGGGCCCTGGATCCCTTAATCCGGGCCTGGATGCAGTTCACAAAAACCATAGACAATTGAATGAACTAAACGTATGTTCGTCTGGGTTGCTTTCTCTACGCGAGAAGGATTACTCGACAACGAGTATTATGTCTACCGACGACGTCAAAATAGTCGTCGCGCGCCCGACGACTTCAATGGCGCGCATGTTAGCCCTGCTGGACAAAGAATATTAATACGATTTGATTAAACACAGGATAACATAACATAGGATTTAAGATACTACTAAACAAAATATGTATTTTTTCTTGCGTTAGTAAATACTAGCGACCCGCCCCGGCTTCGCACGGTTTTATTATACGTATAAACCTTCGTCTTGAATCACTCTATCTATTAAAAAAACCGCATCAAAATCCGTTGCGTAGTTTTAAAGATTTA
Source organism: Eupithecia centaureata (assembly GCA_944547425.1). Classification (NCBI taxonomy): domain Eukaryota; kingdom Metazoa; phylum Arthropoda; class Insecta; order Lepidoptera; family Geometridae; genus Eupithecia; species Eupithecia centaureata. The sequence continues at coordinate 11,961,430 of OX155682.1, forward strand.
AGCGTTCAAAGGGACATAATGACATAGGGACAGAGAAAGCGACTTTATTTTATACTATGTAGTGATATCTATCTTTTAACTCACGCATCACGTTTCGTCGAGTGGCGTGGCGTTTGACACGTTACTTCGAACCTTATTGCCATATACATAAAGATTCTAAACAGCCTCAGAAGTAAACTAATCACAGTACTCCCAATTACAGAGCGATGAAAAAGAACCTAAAGAACAAGAGGAGGCGCCACCCCGCGCTCGAAGCTACGACCAGCATAAGCAGAGCCACGACAACGGTATGTATTCGCACGGGCGTGTGCCACGCATGCCTGGCTGATTCTTTTCCATGTTTGGATAAGATATTTCAATATGTGGATGAGTAGATCCACTGAAATATCCTATAAAATGTGTGGCAATGTGTGTGATTCGACATATTTTTTCCACAAAAAAGTCGCACGTTTGCGGAAAGCTCTCGTATGCCAGCGACTTTTTTGGTTGAATAGGTTGAATCAAAATCCTATCAATGTTTTCTAAATTACCTTCGATTCCGTTCCAATGTTACATGACCCCTATTATTTCCTGATTGTTTTATTGTCTATGAAGTATTAAAAATAAAACTATGTCACAATTTAAATGTAACTATTAAAGTTCCTGTAATTAAAACAAAACTGGCTAATAGATGATTTTGAACCTAGGTCAAACCTGTTTCTAAGATAACTAATATCTATAGCGCGTTCCCAGTAGATCTTTACTGTAAACCGTAGTTTTTATATTCAGTTTTATTAACGTTTTTAATATTTGTTTTAATCACTCTGTACGCAAAAATTTGAATTTTTTGGTCGATAACAGTTTTTACTGTAGTTAGTTGTATCTAAAATGAGTTGCAGTAACATACAATTTATATTTATCCATTATTTTATAGAATTTGAGTGCTATTTTTGTTAAGTTTAATCTGCCAAGCAAAAATAAGCCCTAATATTCTTACACAAAAACACATCTTGGCTTTACTTTAAGCAACAGTAGAAAGTCGTTTGTTTTTTTCTATTAGCTTAAAACAGAATGAAAAAAGACACAAAAACACTGTTATAACATTGCTGAAAATTAAGAGACGTATTTTCTTTAGATCTAAAACCACCCTACCCTCCTTTGTATTTTATTTTATTTTTTTATATTTATTTTTATTTATTGCAACAACGACGAACGTAATGTAATAACAGTATGCTGACATGATATATTGTGCGGCGTCAGAGACAGAGTCGGGACAACTGTCGGAGAACGCTCTGCGCTACACGAGCCTGCAGGCTGTGGACAGGCAAGGTGATACGATACATGATCAACACAACCAACTAACATAGACACACAACATCATATTAAGGTTACGAGACATTAACAAAAAGTATAATATCGTATGTCGGAGAACGCTCTGCGCTACACGAGCTTGCAGGCTGTGGACAGGCAAGGTGATACGATACACGATCAACACAACCAACTAACATACACACACAACATCATATTAAGGTTATGAGACATTAACAAAAAGTATAATATCGTATGTCGGAGAACGCTCTGCGCTACACGAGCTTGCAGGCTGTGGACAGGCAAGGTGATACGATACACGATCAACACAACCAACTAACATACACACACAACATCATATTAAGGTTACGAGACATTAACAAAAAGTATAATATCGTATGTCGGAGAACGCTCTGCGCTACACGAGCTTGCAGGCTGTGGACAGGCAAGGTGATACGATACACGATCAACACAACCAACTAACATACACACACAACATCATATTAAGGTTACGAGACATTAACAAAAAGTATAATATCGTATGTCGGAGAACACTCTGCGCTACACGAGCTTGCAGGCTGTGGACAGGCCAGGTGATACGATACATGATCAACACGACCAACAAACATGCACACACAACATCTTATGTTAGTTACGTGACATTAATAACAAGTATACTAACGGAATGCTGACATGATATATTGTGCGGCGTCAGAGACAGAGTCGGGACTACTGTCGGAGAACTGTGGACAGGCAACGTGATACGATACATGATTAACAAAACTAAAAAACATACACGCACAACATCTTATGTTAGTTACGTGACATTAACAACAAGTATAATAACGGAATGCTGACATGATATATTGTGCGGCGTCAGAGACAGATTCGGAACAACTGTCGGAGAACGCTCTGCGCTACACGAGCTTGCAGGCTGTGGACAGACAAGTCGATACGATACACGATTAACAAAACTAACAAACATACACACACAATATCATATGTTAGTTAATACGTGACATTAACAACAAGTAAGATATCGGAATGCTGACATGAACTGCGTCGTGCGGCGTCAGAGACAGAGTTGAGACAACTGTCGGAGAACTGTGGACAAGCAAGGTGATACAATGCACGATCAACACAACTAAAATACATACAGACACACCACACACAACTTCTTATCAACCAAATAGAAATTAATGAAATAATAGAATCGTACACACACAAACTCACACCCATGCAACAGAACAGTACCTTACAAATTCCTGGCGTACAGACATGTTACAAATACAACTAACAAACAATCCAGACATAAAACGTTTAATACACAGCTTAAAACATAGGGGAGGCTATTAAGGTAACTTTCATATCTGGTACTGCTTTAGCAGATGTCTAATGTCCAAGTAGTTAGCTGGTGGTTGGGATTCAGGTTTAAACTTAGCATAAACAAAATACTTTGATACCCTTGTATCTAATGTCCACTAAACGTAAAAGGAACTAGTTCTTGCTTTTAGATAATGTTCAAATATTATATTCTGTTGTTGGTTTTGGGTTCACGTTGTAAAATGTTATTTTCCGTTCTGTTTTGCCTCGGTGGAAGCCTTCGTATTTCGCGTACGTGATTCCATATGTAAGAAATTATTTATTTAGTGCCATTCGGGCTCGGATAGATTCATATCATCTGTAGAAACGGCGTGCATCTCATTGCTATCGTAGGCAAAGCACTGGTTTATCATTGTTGTCCGTCGCCGGTCGAATAGTATTTCAATTTGTATCTATTTCACTATTCACGTTCAAGTAGCGAAAACTGGAATTTAATTAGCCTGTAACTCGATTGTTCCTACAAGGTTAAAACATTCTCTTGATTACGTCGTACTCTTGATTCAATATGTATTAAATCCATAATATACCTAAACTGTCAAGAACTCAATGTTGTGAAATAGGCTAATCCAATTCTTATTTTATTAGTCAATGAAAATTATAGTTGAATTTTTTAAATTTAATTTAGCATAGTATAGCCAAAATTCTAAATCATTCTTTGCAAAATTATGCAAATTATTGGCACATTAGTGCCAAAAATAACGTTTATAGATTCCATCAAAATTTTCTATCAAAACAGGCCTCTTTCCGCCTTATAACATGTCCTAAGTTTTGTGATTATTTTGTGACTTGTTTGTTACTGTTTGTAATTGTGTGCGTCGGTTTACCTGACATATTACTGAGTCCGTAGCGATGCGACGAGTCTGCGGATGTAGCTCACTCTGGCCGGCGATCTTGTGTGTTGTTGCAATCTCGCTCCTCACTTGTTTGTGCGTTTGACTGTTCTAAAGCATGTACAACTAACACGAGGTCCCACCACATTTTATTGATACCGAATCGGCTAATATATGCTTTATAACTATGACATAAGGGTGTTCATGTCGTATCAGAAGGTCTGATTATCTTGGGGCTAGATGAAATGTCCTGCATTATTTATTGATACAGCGTGGTAATGCAGCCAGTGTCTTGGGGACGCTTCCGACTGGTATTGACATGGATCAATTGAGCTACCTTTAGACTGTTTGCAACCGTCTGCAGTTAGCTCAATGGTTTCAATTGTAAATACTAGTTGTAATTTTTCTATTCCTTGCTTGTAATATTCGTTGTTAATAAAGATTTATTCATTTATTTATTGATCACCTCGTCTCGTCTTGGTTTGAACGACAACGTGACGAGATAAGTACGACACTAGTGGGTCATATACTTAAAGCTTTATTCGATTGATTCTGTCGATAAATGTGGTGAGATCCTTAGCCTATTCTCAGAGGAGATGATAGAGATTTGTTTACCGAAGCAATTGTACCTTCGCAAATTAGCCTAACCATAATAATACAAATAAAGTGGACCCTATTAATTGAAAGCAATTTGTTGCGTATTAAATATTTCCATGAACCAAACACTGGCAGAAAAGTGGTTAATAGAACACATGTTGCCATAAACAAAGAAATCAAATCAGTCAAGACATTACATTGCCTCGTTAACCAAAACTCTGTCACCTCACATGAGAATAGACTTAGCCGTATTCACGTTAACTTTACTATTTTGTCCCGCTCTCTATAACTATATAAGAACCCAGTAATTAAGGAAGAAAAAGTTATTGGTTCACACAATAATATTTGAAATAAACTTTTAAAATAATAATTGATTGTAACATGCTGAAAGTGTCTCCACCGTGTGAACCAAAGAACCTGCCACAGCTTTAATGTTTCTCCACAAAAAGTTGAGCAACGCGGTTTATTTGGCAGGGCCTAGTAAAACTATCAAGACGCCCATGTCATTGATGAATTTTTATGAATGATGATACTTCCTGCAGTGGTGATAGGACTGATAATCTATGATGTGAAGTGTTAATGAACGAAAAGATATGTTGTACCAGTCGAGTTGATTTGGTACACATACTTACCTATTTGTTAAGCTGAAATATAGTAGACTACTTTCAGCAGAGAGTATAATTTAAATCGAAAGAAGCAAGAGAATACAATGAGTTTAGAAGCGAACAATCCCTGAACAGTCCCTTAGCAAGTGAATACGGCCGTTAGCCATGCGATCGCGACTCTGCCTTCAGTCGGCGCTTTCTCCCGGGATCATAATCCTATGAAGCCAGGAGTGAGTGACCGATACCCAGGGCACAGTGGCGGAGGAACAGAACAAACGGCCATGTCATCCGGGCTACGGTTACTTGCACTTGTGATGTCGAGACTATCAATGGAGGATGAGGGCTTAAATTGTCGGTGTGTTAGTTTGAAGATTGTGGCAACACAGCCATTTTTAAGGGGATTTATGGAATTTGATAGAGCAATGGAACGTTGCAACCTCCATCGGTAAATCTCTTATCGCGCGATACGTATCGCTACCACCGCCACGCTTCGACACTATATTATTTAGTATATTTAATGATATTTATTTATCAGATACTAATTTTATTTTTGTCCATCACAACTAACCGTCATATCACGTAACACCCCCGCCAATGCCAGTCCCCTTAGTAACACTGACGGCGCCAATCGAGCGTCGCTCGAGCCTCGACCCTCTAACTCCGCCATCGACCCCCGTCATAAACGTAGACGGGGTGGAATCCTCGACTAACGAGCTCCCCCTGTCGGCGATAACATTCGGGGAGGTTAGAGGGGGGAGGGTGGCGTCGTGGCCGCGGTTGGGGGAATGCTGTAGCGTGTCGGGCGCAGGGCGGCGACAACGGCACAGCATCGCTGGCCAGATGAGCTATCTCAAGATGCTGGGGCTGGGCGCTCGGGGCAAGCTCTCCGCGGCCGGCCTCTTCTCCACGGCCGTCATCTCCGGCTCCAGCTCGGCGCCTAATCTCAGGGTTATGATACCGACTTCCTCTTCCAGTAATGGTGAGTTTTATTACTTTCTTTCTATCCTGAATTGACCTTCGTGTGACAACAATCTCACCTGGTTGTAAGTGAGGATGTGGCCGATGATTTATCACGAAGGTCTGTAAGAAACCTATTCATTCACTACATATTACTATGATACCATTCCCGAATTTTTGAGATTATTTTTGTAAAAAATCTTAAGATTTTCAATATTTAATGTTATATTTAAATGTTGATCTCAAATCTAATTGATATAGTCCTCCAGAAGAAAGCTGTTTCTACATAGTTTCTACATCTAACATATATTTTGAACAAATTTAATAAATATATACGTCTTTATCCAAATTAATATCATCTTATACACTACTTATCGATTACAGCGGCTCTAGAAGGCTTCGGCGGAGTGCCGGCCATTCGTCCCCTAGAGACGCTCCACAACGCGTTGTCACTACGTCAACTGGACGCGTTCTTAGAGAGAGTCACGGCGGCGCCGGTGCTTCTAGGCACGCCGCCGACGCAGCACGCGCCCGCACCCACGCATAAGCAGCCTTCGCCGACTAATAGTAAGTGAGACCAAAAGGACGTTAGACTATGGTATTACTACGCCAATTGGACGAATTCTAGAGTGCCTAGTGCTGGCACCGGTGCTTTTAGTATGCGTCCAACGTAGCACACGCCCGCACCTACGCATAAGCAGCCTCGCCGACTAATAGTTGGTAAAACCAATAGAGATGTTAAGAAGGCTAGGAACCTCTCCTAAATCTCAGCGTTATGAGTGAGAAAGAGCGTCTAAACGAGTCAAAGTGATCGTGTCACGAAATACTTTCGTCATTACCGTTAAAATAATAGCCTCTCTGGATTGGATGAATTCAGAAGTTCGTTTGACTAACGTCAAGAAATCTTGTCAGGAAATTAATGACGTAATTTTAATTTCAAACTACATCAAAAATTATGAATATGGATTTTATTCCGTTACTATCAAAACCCCGTGGCTTCGTCCGCGTAGAATTAGATTTTTTAACCCCCATTTTAAATATCAAAATCCTGAAGTACGTATTCTTTCACTCATAAATCTTCACTACTAGTTGAACAATTCTCATACAAAATTTAACATAGGTACCTACCATCTTACCTATTTTCATAGTAAATTCAGGAAATTCGGTATGTGTACTTTTATTTTGTATTTGAAGTCACAAAAATTTCATAACAATGTTTGCATCCCTTTTCACCCGCATTAGTGCTTTTACTAGAAAAGGAAGCTATTTTCAAAATTTCAACTTTTTATGTAGCTTCAGCTTATGATGATGCATCAGTCAGTCAGTTTGCTTTGTATATATCGATAGAATATGACGACCCGTCGAGCTCGGTCGGCTCGGCCCGTTCGGCTGCGTTCGCCCAGTTTCGTGAATTGTTATATTTCCACCAATCGTTCGATGCAATAATTGACTGGGTCTGTCAGGTGTCATTCGGTGAACGCTATATTTGATTGAGCGTGTCAGCTGCCTGTCGGTGAATGGCTGAGCCGTCTGACGATGACGACTTTTTGTCGGTCGGCTCGGCCCGTTCGGGTGCGCTCGCCTTATTTCGGAAAACGTAACATTTTCCACCTCCTCTGCGTCTTCCCGCCCCCCCTCGCGTGAGCGAGCGGTGGCAGAAACGAGAATGATTTTAAATTTTTTTGATACTATTACGTTGCTTTCGATTTATTTTTATTAAACTATTGTTTTCTCAAATATTTTTGTATATCCCTAGAGTTAAATATATTTACGAAGGGCGCACCGCGACAGATTTTCGAATAAAGGTGTTTATCATGCATAAAAGATCCCTTGAAAATGACTCGATTTAGTGTGAAAATATGGCAAATCAGTTTCACTCTTATTTAATGATGATTACGTTTTTTGAAAAACTAAAACGGTGCACCCGTAGCTTATTCTTATCCAATATTGTGTGCTAAATTTCATTGAAATCGAGCCGGTACGTTCCAAATGAAACGAAAGCAACGTTTGTATGGGCGCTCGAGTGTTCACAGCGATCTTAAGAGTATGGTGACGCTACGTCAACTGGGCGCATTCTAAGAGCGCGTTATAGCGTTGACACCGGTGCTTCTAGGTACGCCTCCGACGCAGGACGCGTAGTACGCTACTACTGCCACCAGCTAAATAGGCTTCATCTTTACAAGCCAATTTAAACTCTTAAGATTCTTTAATATTTCATGGATTATTCACACATCATTGAAAAAGACAGTCGTCTGTCCTACTGGACGCTTGCCGTGGCTCTTTGATGATAAGTTTTTACAAACGCATCGAGCATACGGCAACACTTTTCTAACCCTTCTATTTAGTTACTTAAGGTCTAAAATGTGAAATTTCCACTCTCTTTCCAGGCGTAGGCTGGAGCGGTCCATCCTCATTGATGTCCTCATCCGGCGAGCTGCCTAGCGGACTTTCTTCCGCCGGCCCCTCGTCTCCCAACTCCAACTACGCTTCTAACTCTGAACATAAGATTATCAACGACAGGTATGAACAAATATTACAACTGCTGTTATACAGGTTAGAACGTTATTTATTAGTCCATTTCAAAGTTCTGAACATTATACATTTTACTTGTCATAGAGTATTATCCATTATGGCACGACCGTATGTTGACCTAGTCATAGCCATGGTATATTTATATATTTAAAAAATCCCTAAAGAAATCAACGAACTAATTCATAAAACAAATACATAGCTGTTAAACAATATCGAATAGCTTAACTTAGAATCAGAGCAAATAAATTTAAACTTTCAAATGAATTAAAAACTAAAATATTAAAACAAAGAAAGTAAGAGTAAGTAAGAATATTAAAACTCAATTAAAGTATCAAAGCGAGCCCGCATTGAAATTATGTCACAACAAAAATAGTGGTTCAATGCTTTTGCTCACTAGTAAATAATACCAGACATTTCCTTTTTTTAGCATCAGCTAGCTATAAAGTTAGTTTAATACAAGAAGTAAGGTATGATATGAATTGATTTTCGCTTCGATTTATTTATTATATACCTATTTACGCAGTGTTTGCGATGCCTTGGTCAACATGTGTACATATCAGACCAGAACTATTCTGCTAAACTGATTTTTTCACTTTGACAGCGGTATCGTCCCAGCACATTTGGGCATACTGCCTTAGATGTAAGAAACTACATATAGGGTCGAAATGTTTCTGAGAATCTCTCTGTGCAAAGAGTACCGTAAGCAAAGCTCTACCTTTGATATAATCTTCAAAGGTAGAGCTAGCGATTCTACGAGACGATACCATTGTCATAGCAAAGCGATTGGTTAGCAGAATCGGGGAGAAAATTATCCCTATCCATATTTCATATGTATCCAAATATAAAGGAAAGACACAAACTGGACCGAAAGAATTTTTTTTAGTATCTAGTTGGGATGCCTTAGCCATAGCACTTTTAGTATTTTGGATTGTTTTCTGTGAGTCTGAGTGTTTTCTGAATTAGAATTTAGGTAGGGTTGTAATGTGAATAAACTTTGTTGTTGTATTCCTAATATAATATACAAGACATAACCTATGCTTTGATTTCAAATGATTGAAGAAAACCGTCAATATAAAACTTTTCTCGACCCACCCCCTTCAAATGCTGCAGTGTTGCCAGCTAGGGTTGGGTCAAAGTTGCCTTTACTATAAAAATCCAGGATTTTACACAAGATAAAAAAAATATGTAAAAGAAACATTAAAATAGGCTTTCCTGCCACTGAATGACATATTTTACGACAGATTTATTCACAGTACAACCTGTATGTAGCCTATTGTTTTTTGTTCTATACCTATCATTTCTTAGGGAGCGCTCATTGCTCTCACTTGTAAAACACCGTTCAATGCTATGTTGCTTGTCTTTAGTGTTCTAACCCACTCATGATGACTTCATTTCATCTCCGCACATACTCTGGAGGAAAACAATGACGGGAAGACTGGGCTGTTTTTAAAGAAATTGAATTATTTTATAGGCAATTCAGTACATATTTCGGTACACATTTGTTTTGGATGTTATGTTCGTAATATTTCTTTGTATCCTATGTCACGTGGACTAAACACATTTATAACTACTTGAACTGAACTTATTAACACTTCGATCGTCAAGACAGGCTCTATCACGGAGCCCGGGCTGAAATTTAGCATAGATGTAGCCAGGCCTGGATTACCATCATTAGGCTACTTTTAACATTATAAGAAGAAGCAGGTTAAAGAATAAATTATTAGTTTTAAGATTGAAATGTAATTCATAGTTCAGTTTCTTTGAAACAAGTCCCACGTGGGTTCGATTTAGTGGAGGGTGTCCGTTGGTTCCAGTAATTGGAAAAGCGGCGCGCGATGGGAGGGCGAAGCGGCAACACTTTGCGAGACCAGCCTGCATCCCTTCTTGCCACACTGCTGTGTTGCAGGTATACGTATTCTACCGTCACATCTATCATAATGTTAAAATAAAACAAATTTAAAATAGTTACCTTAATTGATTTATTGTCTTAATTGGATGTCTAGAAATTATTACACAAAGACGCGTAAATAGGAATAATTTAGTCAGACACTTTATTGCATTATTTGCGATAAAACACCTCAACTAGTTATACTGCATTTTAGGTACCATGGTCATTTTAATCATTGCACATTGAGTAAACTACGGGATCTACACGAATTAAATTCTAGCTAGTTTTTGCACCACTATCTACGGGGACGCGCGGTTGGCAACATTGCGGCCACAATTATGTCGCTCTCGTACCTAGAGGCCTTACAAGTCATTCATTCAAAATTTTAACGAAATTAGTTGTCTGTTTTCTATCTTGATCCATTCATTTGTATTTTGCGGATTCTAACTCATTCACTCAGAGCGCGCTGAAATCAGTAAGTAATTTTATGCTATCTCTCTTACACTCACCACTCGGTGAATCGGTTTAATTCCCTACGGAACGTAGTAATTGATCTTAGGTTTAATTCATTAATTTCTTCAAACCGAGTCGGCACATCGCTTTCATGGATTATAAGAACATTGATAATGAGTTTCTTGTACTTCGTTAGATAAAACCTATATTATCAAGAGGAACATTTTTGTTTTCTTTGTAACTAATGCAAAACCTCTGGAAATACTGTATAAACTTCGATAATTCTGTCACTGACAGTTGAGTCGCTGCATTACTTGAGGTCCCCCAGGTTTTTGTAAAAGCACATATTGATGTTTGAAAACTTTACAGGAGATTATCACAATGACAGAATCATTTCACAGCAAGGTAACAATGCTACGTGTATAAGTACTACCTCATACTCGAAGCAGCAAATAAGACAAAAAGAATACTAGGAACTAGAATAAAAATTCGTGAACGTAGTTATAAAAACAAAATCACATAAGTAATAGTTTCAAATTCGAAAAAAGAGACAGATCAGAATCGCAGAATCGGTAGTATACTATTCTATCGGATATGATATCGTAAAATAGTTTTCACCAACATATCAATATACATAACATATAACAATATAACATTGGTTTTGTAACCCTCATGTATTACAATATCTGGGGTTCTAGAACTGAGTAGAATAGTTATCAAAAGAACATATTCACTGCCTGATTCAACTTATTTCTTCGGCTATGCCCACGCAAGCCTATCCATATATATTCTTAACCGAGCATGCATAAACCTCAAATCACTTGCACTATCTTATAACTAAATGCGATTCTATCGTAATGCTAGTTTTTCAACGACAGCATGTTATAATAAGTCTTCTGTCTTATCTAATTTTCAATCAATTATTTTAAATCTTTACTCTGATTTCTGCAAGAACTTTTAAACTTAAGTTTTCTCTGCAAATATCAATCTTCTTTAAAGCTTAATTGCATGAGGATTGTATGTGACATAATTTTTATTCCATAAACACTATATTTTTATAATTGTTATGGCTATTTAACTGAATGTCGCCGCGCGGTTTTGTTAACTGCCTAGCAGTTTTAGAAAAACGCTGTTTCAACGGTCGGGCGACGACCTAAACATTAAATGAAGTGAAGCCGTTAGATAAGAATAAATAGATATAAACAATACACATAAGAATATAGGAATAAAAGGTTGTATAAAGTCTATGATTAAGTTAGAGGAAAAAGAAAGAAAAATGGGTATATATGAAGCCTTGGACCACCCTCCAATAAAAAAAAATGTACTTCGTTGGATAGGTCTATTCAATCGGAGCAACTATTGCTATGACAGCTTTGCTGTTACAACTATCCGTGCAAAGATATAAGACCTATGACAACCTCAGTGGTGTGAATAACAGGCTATATTTTTACCCGGAATTCCCACGGGAACGGGAATTACCGCGAGGCGCTGCTATGTATTTATAAATCTTTCGTGTACCACAATAGGTTTAACCTTGCGCTGTGTTACAGGTTCATCTATTAGCGGAGACGTGACGCCGGTGTCGATCGCCTCGGAGGTAGACTTTGGAAGCAACGAGGCGACCGCCGGCTCGCTTACTGACCATGATTTGTTGGTGAGTATCCTTCCATTACTTGAATATAGCACGATTCAAAAACCTGGATATTTCTTGTAATCAAATGAAATATTGGTGTAAATGTATCCAGCATTGGACTACATAAGCCATTGTACTTGTCTTATGTGATGCCTTTATGTAATGTTCTTCCTCTGGTGCACAATAAAGAATTTTTGTATTGTTTTTTGTATTGTAAATAGGCTGATTGGATGATGATGATTGGTGTAAAAAATATTACGACTGTGTATCATTAAAGCTAGCTGCAGAAGTTCCAAATAATTCGCAGCTTTCATTCATCATTCCATCGGTCTGTCATTCATTTTCGAACTCGAATTTTCATCTCTCTCCCTGCGCTTGTGCAATTTTGCGTTTTGGCTTTGATAAAATATTGAGTAACTAAATAAAATAATTATATTCAAAAAATAACTTATGACTTAAATTATAAAATATGTATAAATCATATATTTTGTGGCATTAATTAATGCGTGTTTCTCAGGCAAAATAAAGTGCTGACAACAAATAAAATCGAATGAAATAATCAAATACAATTAATGTCCGTATTAAATTTATACATATAAATGCGGTGATTAAATTCAAAATTATTTTTAATTATTTTAATTAATTTTATGCTAAGCTAAACTTAATTACATCGATGTGGTGATAACATGTATCTAATTTTGTTTGATATTTTAATGAGTGTCCATTGGACTCTACACCAGTGCTGGGTAGACACATCACTGTTTATACTTTATTGAACACAACGCTGAGTTGTGACCATATCCGGCTGCCTTAGAGCGGCTGTTGTAGTAGTAGCAGATCAAATATAAAACCAGTAGTAGATACAGATAACTGTAAAGTGTACCTGTAGTAGGTACACTGAGTGCCTACACTCACAGGGCCTAAATCCTGTGTTTTTATTCTACTTTACCCTGCCTTAAATGTGAATTTATTTCAGAGCGGAGAAGGCGAAGACGACGAAGAAACGATAGCTTCAGATATCTACGGGTGTCCAATGAAAATGATCAAGAACGACCTCAGCCCTCAAACGCAATCCGTCGGCCCCCCTCTCAGGCTTAATGACGCAAAACCGTCCAGCAGCGCCCTTTCTTCCAACAGCGGCGCCCTACTTTCCACCAGTGGCGCCCTTCCGTCCCCCGGCGGCGCTCTACCGTCCACCAGCACCGCAGACTTCTACGGTCTAAACTATCACCAAACTAAAGAAACATTCTACAAAGACATACCATCCAGCAGTAAAAACTTTAACATAGATAACGACATAGTAAAATGCATAAAAGACGATGAAATTATCTCCGATTTAGACCAGTTGAGCCTCAAGGAATTCAAGATTAAGAATAGGAGGAACGAGATTTTGAATAACGGCAGTAGGAGATACAGCGATAGTAGCGCACAAAAGAGTAATAATACGCAAGCTGTTATAAGTAGTAGCGTTGCAGGTAGTAGGTTCAAAACTACCCCCGTGGCTGAAGACTTGCATCGGCCAAGCACTTCTGACGGTGCGAAGGGCGATGTACCTTTGGTTACTAAAGCGAAGAACTCTAATATCAAACCGGGGTTCAATATTTCAGAAACTTAGCTGGTGTAGTCTACAAACAAAGATGTAATGAATCAAATACAATACAATAATGCTGGACAATCCACACAGCATCAATCAGCCCCAAGCTAAGCAGAGCTTGTGTTATGGGTAACGGCAGACATTCGCCCACTGTGCCACATTGGTCATCTACTAGCTAATAATGTTCAGGTATTTTTAATGGGTAGGTAGTTCAATTTTGAAATGTTTTTTTCGGTAACGCCCTGTGGTAGGTGTCCAAACACATTCAATGCTTATGACATATATGGGGTAAGGGGGGTAATATGTGGGTAAAAATCAGCTGTTTATGAAGAATTAATCTTTTGTGGGTTCATGAATTTTAGACAAGTCCATTTCATGGCTAGATGTTTTCTTTGTGAAAGATTATATAGAATTTGTTTATGAACTTGTAGTTGAATTATAAATTTACATTTGAGTAATAATCATAAAAAAATATCCATTCATAGGTACTTTATGAATTACTATTAGATAACCATATTTTTTGTATTAGTGATATTATAATAGAGTAGTTCCTAATAAGGTTTTTTGATGACTGAAGATCGTGCAATGTAATGTGAGCACCCGATGTGAATGATTGCCTATTGAAAACCCTCTTTGTTTTACATGCAGTGATAAATCATGTAGAATAAGAATTTGTTGAATAATATACCTATTAATTATTTAATTTGTGACATTTTTATTTCTATAGTTGTAAGTAACCCCCAATATCCTATAAGTAAGCCCTTAATGTATTTTTAACAACAGCCTAAAGGTTAATATAAAAAAATCTAAGCAATAGTTACTAAGGTTTAAAATAAAAACAAAATAAAAAATCAAAGTAGCTTTGGCTCTTTATTATCACGCAAACTATAATTTAACAGCATACCTCTAATTAAACTTAAAACTTATGACCAGACCATCACAGAAACAAAATACATCAGCTGAGTTTATTTTAATCAGACTTGAGAAATGGGACTTTAGGGGCCATGTTGAAGAGAGAGAGAAGGGAGGTGAAGGCTCCAGTGCGAGCCAGTCCGGGCCACAGCAGCATCACAATTGTGAGGATGTATAGGAGGAAGATATTGTTGATTGATGAGGCGATCCAGGTCAGTATGATTAACATGCTGATGGATATGACATAGTACTGAAACAAAATTATCTGTTAGCCACAAGGCAAATTGCTTGATTGGATGATGAATATTATTTGCAAGACCTGCAGGACATGCCACATCTAAACTATTATGAAAGGAATTAAACCAGATGGTGTTCCCTCAGTGCATACATTGTTTAGTAAAATACCTGTAACTTACCACAGTAGGACTTGTTTCCCTCATTGAGTAGAAGGTCATGATGTTCTGTAATATTTTGTTGTACTGCACAACAATGCTGTGGCAAATTTCATGAAACTTCTTCTCATGTTGGCCTGTCCATGCGCTCGGGCCACAGACCAGTTTGCTCACAAAAGGAACAATGAAGTCCATGAAATTGAGCAAAAGGCCAACAACAGCAAATGTAGCAAGTGTGTTGAGGTCCAAGATCCATACAAATAGGTATAACATTGAAACAGATACAAAAATGGCAGCCGGGTGCCATTGTTGCTCCCACAGAATGACTGACTTAAGAGTCAGTAAGGCCATTCTCCAGCCTTCCAACAATCTCTGCAGTTTGCGTACTTGTTCATCCTGAAAAATTTATAGCAAGGATCAGATTGAGAGATCAGAGTATGATTTTTATAATTGTGCTGCCTACCTATATTTTTTACACCATCATCATCATCATCATCATCAGCCTTTATAGTCCACTGCTGGACATGGGCCTCCCCTAATGAGCGCCATAGCGCCCTGTCTTCAGCTTGCCGCATCCAGCATCTGCCAGCAGTCCTTCGTCGTCCTTGTACACCATAGTGTACATTAAATACTTATTTAAACCTACCTACTAGAAAATAATAAAAGGTACTACTATAACTATACTATAGTGGCATTCACTGTAATATTTTACTCCGTTCGATGTCGATGCATGCCGTCGCATCCGCGTTCAAGCTATACACGTTAGTCTCAGATTACAGAATCGGGAATCTGAGACTTTGACAAGGTATAGGTACCTAATGCGTCTCAGATTACAGAAATCTTTGTAATGCGAATACATCGTCAAGCTGACTGTAATCAAAGGTTACTTTATATTCTCTGAATTACGTGACGGAAACCGGAGCCACAAAGCAAAAATTATATTTAACGATTTAAACATTCCATTTCCTAGATTTAAAGAATTGAAGAACAAAAGGATTTTAAAATCCTACCTGACTTCATGTGCTCACCTGGTCTTTTGTAGCAACGTAGTTAGTCATAACGGTGGATGAAGATACCAATTA
This sequence comes from Eupithecia centaureata, assembly GCA_944547425.1. Classification (NCBI taxonomy): domain Eukaryota; kingdom Metazoa; phylum Arthropoda; class Insecta; order Lepidoptera; family Geometridae; genus Eupithecia; species Eupithecia centaureata. Next base: position 11,977,575 of record OX155682.1, read on the forward strand.
TGTTATATTTTTTTTACGTAATTTCACCGCCGCCGCCGTTTGAGTTGGTTTTATTTCGATTTTTGAATATAAATTGTTTTCTTTCGAAATTTGCGAAGCAATCAATGAAAGGATGGCGTTTGAATGACTGAATGCAGTTGACATGAGAGTGTCTGACAGTACAAACAGTGTTGCTAACTATTTCAAAACGGTCATTAGCAAAATTGCATCAAGCCAGACGCAGAGCCATAATCAAGAAGTCAAGTCAAGTCAATTCGATCTTTGCCGTGGACCATATTAGCAGGGTTCAAGGAACTTATACCCAAGCAGGGCTATAATAAATAGCCGAATCTGCTGTTAGATTCCGAATCGATGATCGATCGATTCTGAATAATTCAGCATCTCCGCTTCGCAGATTCGCGCGAAATTCAAATATTTATACAGTTCTTATTATTCTATGCGTTGTACACGGAATTTGAAAAAAGAAAAAGTAATTTCCCGTAATTAGTAAAACATTTTTTATGAACCCATGTTTAAACTAATTTCGATTTAGAGTTACTTTCAGAGAAATTAATAATATAAGAGTCTTATAACTAAAAATCCACATATTACCAAAATGTCCATAATTGATACTTTTTTGTAAAATGGGATGATAGAAAATAGTCTAGGTTTTGTGGATAACTACTGGTAGGTACCTACTTTTATTCCATGCACAATGCAGAATATAATTTTATTGGAACCGCTAATTAATGTATAATACAAAAATTGGAACTGTAAAAAAATTACGTGTTTAGTGTTTTTAATGACGATTTTATTTAGGATATACTTTTATCCTCTGAACCCCAGAATAATCACTACATAGTATAAAACAAAGTCGCTTTTTCTGTCCCTATGAATGCTTAAATCTTTAAAACTACGCAACGGACTTTGATGCGGTTTTTTTTAAAGATAGAGTGATTCAAGAGGAAGGTTTACATGTATAATAAACCCGTGCGAAGTCGGGGCGGGTCGCTAGTTATATATAAATTATTATACTCAGATGATTATACTCCATTGAAGGTTTCTAGGTTCATCAATTCTTGAGTCTTTTCAGACATTGGATGAAAATTCAAAATTTCAACATTACCTACTTCGGACAGAGTTCTCCACATTAATTGCCGTACATAATGGCTTTCACTATTATTCGGTTTTGCCTGTTTGTACCAAATTCACGTATTCTTTGAGATGTAGTCAACTGTAGAAACACAGTGGATGGATGGCTTACGCGCATCACTAGAAGTAGTACTACATAGTACCTACTGTCAAAGTACTACGTATTATACTGTCAACTCACTGGTCGCATTGTAGTCTTTTGTAGGCTATGCACCACTGACCTGTATCTATACAAGTAACTTGTATATACAGGGTGTCCCATAATGAGTGGATAACCTGAAAGGTGCTTATGCGCCAAGTCAAGGCCAATCAGAAACATTTTTTATTTTTTTTCTAACTTGACCCGTTCGGAAAATATTTAATATTATGTAAATTTGGAAAAATTTGTACCTTTGTTCACATTTTTGAACTTTGTGCCTACAATTTTAATAATTTGTTAATTTTTATTTTTGGAATATACTAAAGAAAAACAGTTTTTTTGAACACCGTAAGAAATATTTTGGTAACTTGGACCAGTAATTTTCAAGGCAGGTTTAAAGTAGATTTTTCATATTTTTATGCAAAGTTTGAGCTGCTGTGGTTAAAAAAAAGATAAGGAAACCTAAGATGCCAGGTACTTTAAAAACATGTCCATTTCAAGAGCATCCTAAAATGATAATAAACGTTGAAATTTTGTAGGGTAAAAAACTGAGATATTGCTACTTTTGTGCCAAAAGGGGCCAAAGCTACTAAAAATAATATTGAACCAACACATCAATAAAATATCTTTTTCGCCTTACTCTTTCTAAAACGGTTACCTTGCTACTTAAAAACAGTGTGTAAAATCTCATCATCCATACAGCAATGTTTGAAAACGAAAGTTGTCAATCAGTGCGTCCTACCCCTGTGAACCTACGGAGCTGAGACGTGGACACTCACGGTAGGGCTTCTCCACCAGTTCAAAGTCGCTCAGCGAGCTATGGAAAGAGCTATGCTCGGAGTTTCTCTGAAGGATAGGACTCGTAATGAATACATCCGACAGAGAACCAAAGTTATCGACATAGCTCAAAGAATTAGCAGGCTGAAGTGGCAGTGGGCCGGCTATATCTCATGAAGAACCGACAACCGTTGGGGTAAACGTGTTCTTCAGTGGAGACCGCTACTTGGCAAACGTAGTGTAGAACGACCTCCGACCAGGTAGGATGACGATCTGCGAAAGCCTGCTGGCAGATGCTGGATACGTCAAGCTGAAGACAGGGCGCTATGGCCCTCATTAGGGGAGACTTATGTCCAGCAGTGGACTAATCGTTTTAGACTGGACGTCGAAGTTATATTAAGTTATAATAAATTAAATTAAGTTATAGTATTTAGGGAATAGGTTTTTTGTAGTTACTTCAAGTTGCCCCAGTAAAAGAAATCCAATGCGCCACCACGCGTAACCCATCTGTTTGGATACGCTGAATCTAAATAACGCCGTTTCTGAACGGCTTAGTGTACTGGACACCCGTCATTCTGTAGTTTGAATGCAGTTGGAATCTTCTTTCCAAATTCATACCACCAAATTCGTACTCATAACACAAACTCTCTTTACTTTCGGCTAAGTTATTGTTTATTATTTATCAAAATATTTCCTATTTTCCAGCATGAATCAGCAAAAATAGATTTCCCTCACTATTTTTAAGAAGCAAAGTAATCATTTTAGAACGAGTAAGGCGAAAAAGATATTTTATTGATGTGTTGGTTCAATATTATTTTTAGTAGCTTTGGCCCCTTTTGGCACAAAAGTAGCAATATCTCAGTTTTTTACCCTACAAAATTTCAACGTTTATTATCATTTTAGGATGCTCTTGAAATGGACATGTTTTTAAAGTACCTGGCATCTTAGGTTTCCTTATCTTTTTTTTAACCACAGCAGCTCAACTCAAACTTTGCATAAAAATATGAAAAATTAAAATTTTCTACTTTAAACCTGCCTTGAAAATTACTGGTCCTAGTTACCAAAATATTTCTTACGGTTTTCAAAAAAACTGTTTTTCTTTAGTATATTCCAAAAATAAAAATTAAAAAATTATTAAAATTGTAGGCACAAAGTTCAAAAATGTGAACAAAGGTACAAATTTTTCCAAATTTACATAATATTAAATATTTTCCGAACGGGTCAAGTTAGAAAAAAAATAAAAAAGCTGATTGGCCTTGACTTGGCGCATAAGCACCTTTCAGGTTATCCACTCATTATGGGACACCCTGTATAGAGGTCAGTGCTATCATGGACGAATTAATTACTATTCGTCCATGGTGCTATCGCACGCAGTATTGAAACTAATTATGTTATTTCGTAGAGCTTTGTAGCAGGGTCTACGAACGAAGAAGGTCTGCTGTGCTATTACGCTAAAACCGCCCATCCAAATTGATATTCTTGCGCCATTTCAATGGCCATCGCGCGCGTCCTTTCCATACAATTTCAAATTACGAAAGCCATTAAAAGGGCTTTCTTAGGTCAGTTTTGAAAAAAAAATTACTTATGAAACAAAACTGACATAAAAAAGCCCTTTTAATGGCCTTCGTAATTTGAAATCGTATGGAAAGGACGCGGGCATTTTTTTTAAAAAACGTCCCTGCGTTTTTTGAGGTGTCCTACAAGTTCATTAATACTTTTCATAAAAACTAGTCCATTGCTAGATATTAAAATACTTATTTTATGTTTTATAGTTTTATTTGCGATAAAAAAACATATTATTAGAACTTTTTTAATACAAAAAATTGTAAAATAAGCGTAAAATGGCTTCCGAGATCCCTTAAAAATGGTTGTCCTACAGCGGTGGACCGACTTTTGACTCTAGATTATTTTTTAACTTGGTTTGGATGAAGGCTAAAACTGGATTATTTATGTTTAAATATATGAAGGCCATCATATTTAAACGTAAAATGCGGGACTTTTCATACAAAAATAATAACTTTTTATCAATGAAATTGTGTCCCATGATTTTGGACATAAGTGGAATTCCATTTTGTAACTGCAATATCTCCGTAATATTTTGAAAAAACTACTGTAATCACAGAATTTATTATTCCTGGTAACATGACTCATCGATACCACCAGTTTAAAATTGGTTGTCAAAGAGCGTTCTGTCATTATTCGTGTCTGAACTTGCAGAGCGTTACCGTGGCGTTTTTTTCTTCCAGTTTGTAATTGCGATTTAGACTGATAAGACTTGAGTTTTTGTAAAATAAAAGTAACGAAATGATTACTGTATAATGTATTAAATGAATTATTGAGTCTCCAAAGGTCTCAACTGTTTGAAAATAAAAATAGACGCAATTTTAGATCGGGTGACGTGGGAACGTTACTTCCATTTTGTTTGGCTACGTATATGTGGAATAATAAAGTCACGAAAAGGAAATATAAAGGCAAGTCCACCCAGTAATTGTTGACAAAGCATCAAAGAGTTCTAGTGTATTAAATCCAAAGATATTATAATATATAAATTTTTTGATTAAATCTTGGTTTTAAAATTGAAATCGTTTATATGCTAAAAAAATGAAAAAAAAATTAATTTAAATTTAAATCTAGAAGTTTTATTGATGTTTAAATTACGATTTTGTGGTGATGAAGCACTTGATAAAGATGAAGAACCCACGACAAATAAACCACGACACAACATTTCTCTGATTAATGTGTTAGGAATAATAAATACCGAAAAAAGTAAAACTACAAGAATAATAGATTTTCAGGAGAAAAATTTCAAAGATTGTAAAGCCAGCTTTACGTTTTCCATTACGTAACTGCTCCTTTACATTTTGTAACTGTCTCATATTTTTAATTGGGAAAATATTTTTTTTCTCGATTTTTTTAAAGGGCGCTCGCTGATATTTTTTTTATTTTTGTTGTAGTATTACAAGAGCTATTCGATGAAAAAAAATGCGGTCCCTGAGACTGCTTTACCATGCTTAAAACACAATGTTTTCATTGCAAAGTTTCCCAAAAGTAACAAAGTGGATATGTTCTGGCTTAAATAAAAATAACTACTGCTTTTCTTCATCGTTAGGTTTTATTTTCTATTCAATATCATGTTTTTAAAGCAATTAAACATATTAAATTCATTTAGGGTTATTGCGGTATTATTTTATTTGATTTTAAAAAAAGTAACCAAATGGAAACCTGGTGTACCTCCTGATCTCTTAAAAGTTAAATATCCTTTGAAAATGCTATTTGTTTGTTATTTTGCTGCTATCACATAAATCTCTAAGGAAAGGCGAATCATTTTAAATAAATAAGATATTCCTAAAATGATCTTTATTTTTTTCACTCCATTTTGTAACCGGGACAAATTTCTACGAAAATGCCCACGCGCGCGATGGCCGTTGAAATGGCGCAAGAATATCAATTTGGATGGGCGGTTTTAGCGTAATAGCACAGCTGTTGTTTCTGTTACATACTACGAAAAATCCTAATTATTCATCTACTAGGAAGGAAAGGTGAAGGGTAATAAAAAGACAGTAGGCACATTTAAAAAACGGGCCAGAGCTAAGCTAATTAAGCTTGTGATATGGGTATTAGATAACTGATTGGTATTAAGTACCTAATAGGTACATTATACAAAGATAGATTTTTTTTTATTACCAATACATAGGAAAAACTATAACGTACGTACGTAACGTAACAAATATCTGCAGAAACAAAAATTTGGTACAAAAATTTGTTCCGAGGCGGGAATCGAACCCGTCACTTCTTGCGTCGCAGGCGGACTCTTGCCCGGTGCGCCTCTGAAGTCGTCAAATAAATTTAGAATGCCCCCGGCCGCCGCCGCCGCCAGGAATCTTTTCGCCGTACTCTTCGTTGAGGTTGAAACGGCTATGTATGGATAAAACTAGGTACCTACTCACCTAGCGAATAATTATTTTATTCACATCACATTCCCTTCTAGCTTGATTTCCATCAAGGGTGATATTATGGCTATACCTAATTTACGACCCTAATAGGCACTCCTAAAAATAGTGAACGTTTCAGTTTTGTGATTAAATGGACCAACAATAATAATATGATAGATAACATGCTTTATGTATCTATCCTATCAACTGTATGACTGTAGTCTGTGAATAGGTACCTACTTAGGTATTAATCAGTATTCAGTTGGTGGAATAGTAAATTCAATATTCTTTTATATACATACCTAACTATATTGAATATAATCACTAGGTAGGTACGTTATGTGCGTAACGTTGATGGATCTATTACCTACGTCCCAAAGTAATTTGATAACCTTGCAATCTTACCTGTGTTGTCAAAAATTAAGTGGTAAAGAATGTTGGTAACTCATGATGATTCTTCGTTTTGTTATGTAAGGTAGGTAAGTAACTACCTATACAGGCTGATTGGAAGGTGGGTGCAAAGCTGGCGGGCGAAGATAGTGTGGACTATTTGGAACCATTTAAGCCATAAGTATTTGTCTAAGACGAAGTCCTAAGAACATGTTTTGTTAGATTGCTTACACATTAGCTTTACTAAAATTAAACAAAAAAAATTCATTGGCCTTTTAAAGTGGCAATGATTAGCAACTAACTGTAAAATTTCGGGTATTTTCCTTGCCACCAATAAAAAATTGGTAAAAAAGAAACAGACAGACTTCGTCTTAGACAAATATGGGTTAAATGGTTCGAAATAGTCCACACTACCTTCGCCCACCAGCTTTGCACCCACCTTCCAATCATCCTGTATATTAGAACGTAGGAAAATATGTTTTTGTAGAAGAAAAAAAAATGCCTACGATACGGCTATGAAAAATCATTAACATTGTCGTTTTTGTAATTATGGTATTTTCCAGCTATCAGAGACATTTGGACTTCATAATTTAAAACTTGCCATAAATAATTATTTGCCTTAAACCGACTTTCCACTTATTAGGCAGGTAGTACGTACATACGTGGTATGCGAATATTATTGAACTGTTGTATTATTGATTTATAAACCTAAGTTCAAAATGTTGAATTAATAAATCATCTCTAATTACAAGCAAAGGAATAGAAAAATTACAACTAGTATTTACAATTGAAACCATTGAGCTAACTGCAGACGGTTGCAAACAGTCTAAAGGTAGCTCAATTGATCCATGTCAATACCAGTCGGAAGCGTCCCCAAGACACTGGCTGCATTACCACGCTGTATGGCAATGCTGATGCGCTGAGCCAGATATTCACCAGCTCTCGGGTCACGCGTCGCATCGACCAGACGCTCAGATATTTTTTTTAAAAACCCGGAGAGCCTCAGTACCCCACGGACCTAGGGTCTCGAATCCAAGGGGAGCAAATGCGTAGGTTCTGTCGAGACCTGCATATTTGCGCCTCTTGAGATCCTCGGCCAGATCTGCCGCCGCACCAGCCCTAGTGGATGTCCTTGAAAGATGGGAAGGTGCAAGTGTGTCGACGCATGTAGCGTCCCACACAATGGGCCTCCCCAACTCCCATGGGACTAGTGTCATACCGTCGGGCCTCTTGCCATCGTCACGGAACAGACCATTCGGTTCGAGAATAGCTGGTACGTTAGCGCTGACAAAGGCCCGCCGGATGATGTCATTAAGGCTGGCATGACGAGATATCCGACCAGCGGCCCTAGTACACGATAATCCGTGATGACCAAGCTGTTCGACTGCAGTACCGCACTGGCATTGATGAGGCGCACAACACCTTGCACCCAACCGAATACATGTTGCGATACGAAAAGTAGCGGGATCCAATAAAGTGCCAGTGTTATAAGAAGGAAGTGCTTGCAGCCAATGTCCTGACTCCCATTTAGAAACGGCTAGGAGACGGGCACGATCTGCCGAGTATTAATAAATTAATACTTTATTTATTGTACCTACCAAAAATAAGGTGTCGAAAAAATTAGGTTTCTAGGGCTTCTAAAAAGTATTGCTACTTTAGGTAGGTACGTTACGTATTGAATATTATGATGTGTGATTATCCCACGACCGACAGTTGGAATAAACAGCGATGGTACATATCTACATAACATACCTATTGATTGAAGCCGAATCGAGATTACTCAAGATAAGTAGGTATGTATGTACCTAAGTAGGTTAGGTAGATACCTACTGATGTACTGATAGATAAGATACAAAACTGAGTAGGTAAGGATAAGAACAAAAGTAATGTTTATTCTAGGATTCGTCCTATGGATTTGAAAAGATTTTAAGTGTTCTTAAACTAAAATACGGCTTTTTGAAGCTTAAGTCAGACTCATTTTAGAATTTAATAGGTAAGTAGAATGATTGTAACTGCATAGTGGCTATCTAAGAAGCATTATATATATTCAACTATGATTTGGTATTATTAGAATTAGTTTAATGTAGTATGTAAGTAATGTAACATTGTGTTTTTATTTAAAAATCATAATAACATTCATTTTGTGCAAAATACATTTAATAAATTTATAAAAATATAAAATATCTTATAGTAAAAATATATTCTATAACAAGTACATTGTGCAGTGGAATGGCGTTTAAAATTACTCCAAATAGTCCACCAGAACCATATTTTTCTTTTAGAGATCACCCAATTCATTATATCTACTAAGTATGTATTAAGTATTTACATAGTGGCATGTAATGAAGATTTATTCCAAACTATTATCAGAAACTTTACTCTAGGTACTTTTCCTTTGATCAATCTTTACTAATATTGTAAAAGCGAAAATAATTCTGTCTGTTACCCTTTCACCCCTCAAAGGAGATACAAATGGTATCCTGTAGACTAACAACTTGAAAAGGGGGTGTGAAGCCGCAGGCAGTGTACAGTATAGTATTATATAGATTGTGTAAGCCCTTTTTTATACAAGCACCAACTGGGTACCTACAGCTATAACTGATTCCCACATATTACATAGATGTAGGTAATTATGTTTCTTAAACTACTTGACGCGCCATATTCATCTCTTAAACTCGGCGGAAAAAGCGTTTAGCTGGTTTGGCCGCATTCTCATGTGTAAGAGTCTGAAAAGAAAAGTTTATTAAAATCAGATGATCACACCTATATTATAAATGAGTAAGTTTGAATGGTTTTACTTCCAATATGCTAGGGCTGAAATTCTACATAGGTGTAGTTATAGATCTGAAAGTCTACTTTTTAATCCAAAAACGCGCACGAAGCCACAAGCGGGAGCCAGTATACAGTAACACAATAAGGCAGAACTGGAATTACAGAGTAAGAGTATGATTTTTTTTTAAATAGATTTAATGAGAAAAAAGATTCTTAATGGGTCCAATATGGATCTAGTCATTTTCTAAGTAGATGCAATAGATCCAATTTGTGACATACTTTTTAAAATAGATTTATTGGGAAAAAAGTTCTCAATGATCACTAGATCTACAGAGAGTAAAGGGATTCAATATTTAATAAGTCTTTTCAGTTTTCCTTATTACCACAACAACTCCATCATCAGAGAACTTGTAGTTACGGCCGCATTTTGCTCCATTCTCTGGAATCACAGATTTTGTTTCCATCTCGTCGTCATTTATAAGGGTTGTGATGCTCTGGAAATTAATAAAAAGTTATTTTATTACATTTAATCTTAGCTAATAAATAAATAAATAAAATGTTTCTTTATTCAGACAACTTAAGTCTATTTTGTTAGTGACACTTACAAACTCTTTATACTAAAAAGGGATTTTGTCCTCTGAGTGAGCTGATACATCATCGACAGTCGTATCTGTTCGATATAGCATTTAGGGTGCTGTTGCTGCTCTCGCGGGTTCTGCTGAGTAGTGAGGCTGTTTATTTGCCAGATGGCATCAAACAAATCCGTGCGCGCCTCAGCGAACATACCCGAGGCACTGCAATTAATGATGCTGTTCCCTAAATTTAGATATCCATACAGTGCGGACTCCATACATTTTGAAACCCTAAGCCCTGGTGTGGATGACAATGTTTTATATAATACCTACTCACTTTGATTGTTGTGTTAGGCATCTTTTCTTCGTATTCTTCTCCAATCTTAAAGCTGTGTTCAATAACTCTCAGTAGAGATGAGTTTTTTATTGTCATGGTTTCACCATCAACAGTGATTTCCATCAGGGGTGATGAGAGGCTCATCATTTTCCGGCCCATGTAAGGTACACCTGAATAACATATAAATTGTATCAGCAAGGCCCTAAAAGTCTAGCCATTTGGTATATTTGAATTTACTTAATACAAATGTCTCAAATGCTTATATTCAAGCCATTCTCCGGAAATGGTAGGTAAGTAATTAAATTCATTTTTTTTTAATTATCTCAGTATAACTTACCAACTGCTACAAAATAGTCATCAATATCTTCATTTTTGTAGTGTTGATATTTTCCAGCAATGGCAGGCATGGTTACCGAGTAAGTTTTCACTTTTTATATGTCCAATTTCTAGAATCACTGCAAAGCAACAGATCACTTTTACCTACTGCTTGACACAAGTAATTAATGTGACAACCTAATCTTTTATATCACAAAAAATTATCAATCACGTAGGTACCTACCAACTTGCGCTTAGTACTGATAAGCACACTACCTACTTCAATAAATAGTGAGACGAAAAAAGCTGAAAGCTACATCATAAAGTCAGTTCATAATTTATTGTCCTAGGAGGTCATATGTGTATTAGGTACCAATGAAAGTAACTATTTTAATAGTAAATACGTACACATAAGTCCTATTAGATACTTTACGCACTACTGACACTCCAATCAGAGTTAGGTATTTTACTTTACTATCTACACTGTAGATATATTCTACAGGACACACCTTATTAATAAGTAAAGTAGGTACATACACGAAAAACTTTTAATGGCCCTATTATGGCGTGCGTTGTGTATCTATTGTACCTGGGTAGATTTCTTGTTTTGTAATAATCTAAGTTTACATATTAAATTATTTGGAGAAGCTCGAAAACTGTACTATACTAACCCCAGCCAGAATAATGAGATGTTATCGCAATCAAACGCAATACTGGTAAATAAAAACTTTTGCTTTGTAAACCTATGAAGTATGAACCAAGCATGCAAGATTTGTAATAGTTCTAGTTCTTCCAGTGTTGCCAAACCGGTGTCAGGTTTTGGGGCTAAATGGAGTTCCAAAAAGGGCTAGATTATATTTAGGCTATATTTAGCCAAATAAATTAAAATAGGAAAAGTTTTTTTTTCATTGATATCAAATGAAATAAGTAATTTTTAAACAATCTTTTACTTAATATTAACCAAAAAACTTAAAAAATCAACTTTTTTAATTAAAATACACCTTAAAACTCAAACTCCTCATCGGAGGAAGATTTTTCGCCGTACAGTTCACTTGTACTTTGCGAAGTTGATGGTTGAAGAGATTGATTATCAGTTCTAGCAAGGGCCTTGTTCAGAATAAACTTATATTTTTCTTTAGATCCAATCTTTTTTATGGCATCTAATGGGATATTATCATGTGTATCAAGTTTGACCGAATTTTATAAGACCAAATCATATTTGTAATATAGAATTTTTAAATATTTGTACTGTGCCATATAAAGTTTTCTTACACGGTTTCGGGGCTAGAAATAGGGCTAGGGGCTAAATCAACATATTAAGGGCTGAATAAGCCAAAAAAAGGCTACATCTAACCCCGAAAGGGCTAATTTGGCAACACTGTTCTTCATTTGATTCATTTCGTCATGTCACATTTACGTCAGATCTGACAATTATCTGGTTGCTATTTTCCTAGGATTTGGAATCTCCTCAAATACGGGGAAAATCGGACCAATTTTAGAATAAATAACAGCTAAAGGTAGCCTTCCGTTCCTAGCGACCGCGACGCGCGACCGCGACGCGCGACCGAATTTGGGTCGCGCGACCCACTGCTTTGTATGAATTTGTATGGAGCACTAAACACAAGGCGCGACCGCGGTCGCGCGGCCGGTGGGCGTGGCCAGCGACCCTAGGGTCGCAGCGACCGAGGCAGTGCCGTCGCGCGACGCACTGTGTCTGTGACAATGGCGTCGTTTCTAAGTCACGAGGACGAGAAATTAATCGAATATTCTATACTTATAATAAAACTGTAACAGGTCCAATTCTGTACATTAAAGATATTATGAAAATTTTTCAGAGGGCACTCTATTATCGATACTCAAGCCAAAACTGTAATTTTTTTCATGTCTGTCTGTCTGTCTGTCTGTATCGTAAACGCGCATCACACCGAAACTACTTGATGGATTGAAATGAAACTCGGCATGATTATAGGTAGACATAGGATACTTTTTATCCCGGAATTCAGTAAGGTTCTCATGGGAGAGGGTATGAAAGTAAAAATCCTTTACCGTGCATCACGCCGAAACTGCTGAATGAGTTGGAATGAAACTCGGGACGATTTGAGTTCCTACTACGAGGAAGGACATGGGATACTTTTTATCCCGGAATTCGGTAAGGTTCCCCAGGGAGAGAGGGTGCAAGAAAAATTCTTTAACCACGCATCACGACGGAAGTGATTGAATTCGAATGGAACTCGGGACGATTGGACATGGGATACATTTTATCCCGGAATTCAGTTTGGTTCCCCTGGGCTATACGGGTTTTCAAAAATTTCTCACAGCATCTGAACGACGCGTGTGTACGCGTCGTTCAGATGCTGTGAGAAATTTTTGAAAACTGAATTGAACTGATAAACGCGAAAGTTTGTAAGTATGAATGGATAGATGGATGGATGTTTGTTACTCTTTCACGCAAAAACTGCTGAACGGATCTGGATGAAATTTAGCACAGAGATAGATTATAAGCTGGAATAAGAAATAAGCTTTTTATTTTATCCCGAAAATCCCACGGGAAAGGGAATTACGCAAGTAAAATCCCGAGTACTCCAAATACTAATCATGCGCAGACGAAGTCGCGGGCACCAGCTAGTTAGTAAATAAAATCCCTCCCTTATATGATGTAAAGCTTCAGTCTTAAAGAGATAATATTGTGAGTGAGAATATTTGGGAAGGAATTGCCAAGTCATTGAATAAACCAAGTAAGTAATGGTGTATTTCAATTTCTACAATTTTTTAATTAAGGTAGGTAAAGATTATATAACTATATTTAGATGACATAGCTCACTATGTCATCTAAAGTCATGTAAAGATAAGATTTATTTTAAATTTTCGAATATTTATTTATTCTATACTAGGAACGAAATTTTAATGGAAGAAAGATAAGGATAGGTTCTAGCAAATAGGTTTTTCCAATGATACTATTATTAAATGAGGTAGATGTCGCACTAGCGCGCGGAAACTGAGGCGGCAAAATTAAGGCAATTGTCGTAATTTCGATTTAGTAAGGAAATCTCTTATTAAGCTTTAATTTATAATTTTGAATTTTTGTATTTTGATACACCAATACAATACAAAAAATGTAAGGGGCAATTTAAATATTTCCGATTATATTTATCTAAGACAATTATCAACATATATTTATCTTGATAATTATCAAAGATAATTTTTTTACACCCTGTTTAATAATATATTTTTTAAGTTTGGTCCTTCATTTTTGTTACACCCTGTACAGGCCAAACTTAAAAAATATGTTATACAGGGTGTAAAAAGACTACTATCGAAAAATGAAGGGTAGCAATCAGACTGTTATTCTGAACATATTTATCGAAAAAAAAAGCGAAAAAAATTAACCTTTCTTAAATTTTTTATTTTTTTATCTAGTTACACATCCATAGTTCAACACTAGGAAAACATAATAATATCAATTCGAATAAATCATTTTTAAAAGCAAAAATAAATAAATTACAAAAACAAAGCCTTGTATTTTGCACCCAAAGTACAATGCAAAGTGATCACAGTGATCGGATATTCGGGCGCTTATTTACCTAAAGTTGGTAAAAAGACACAACATGGAGCAGTTACAACCATCTCTTCCGGGAATCGAGCCTCCGGATCCTCCGGGAACGAGTTCCCGGAAATTCTGGAATTTTCTAGAATGTTGATGTATTTTCGCTGGCATCGTATTGATAGACGAATTATAAGAAACTTTTATTCATATGCGTTTTTCACTAAAATCAATATTTCCGGAGAAAAAAGTTTTTATTCAAATGATTTCGACCAAATTTTCTCAAATGCATGATAATGTTTTGTTTTGCCGTAAATAATCTTATGCCTAGACGAAAAATAAGACAACTTTTATTCTTACACATTTTAATAAAGTCAATACCTATTTTCCGATAATATTTTTTTCTAAAATATTGACTATTGAAAATAACACTCATATTTTACTATTGTTTTAGTACCACATTATGGACTTTAAAAACGACCCTTGATAATTACGGAAAATATGGAACAAAATAAGTTTGGTGTTATCTCAGAAAACATCGACTTTTATGATATTTTTTAAAATAATAACTATTTCTATTATTCGTACGCAATTATCAAATAAATGATAAATGCGTATCAAGAAAAGTGTTTTATATTTCATCTAGAAAACGTATTTGGGCAAAAAATCTAAATTTCTCCGAGAATATTGAGTTTAGTAAAAAAAACGTCGGAATAAAAGTGTCTTATAATTCGTCTTTATGTAAGATTCCGGTGAAAAGAAACCAACATTGTAGAAAATTCCGAAATCCCGGGAATTCCCGGGAAAGAATTCCAGAGAAAGAGGTGGTTTCAACCCCTCCATGTCATATCTTCTCGCCAACTTTAGGTATATAAGCGCCCGAATATCCAATCAACCTCAACTCACTCAGCTGTTTAAGGTCACGTGCACTAACACGAGAGCGATATACGCAACATATATAATTTCCAAACATAGTATCAATCAATGATTAATTTAAAAACAGCATATAATTTAGAAAAATTATATGCTTATTAAGTATGTTATTATCTATGCCTCCGAGAAAAGGGTTTATATTGACTAATTCTATTAATATCATGTCCTCGTGTGATGAAAACGGCGCCATTTTGAAAGGCTTCTCGCCTGCGTCGCGCGGCGGCATTGCCTCCGACGCGACTGGGTCGCTGCGACCCTTGGGTCGCTGGCCACGCCCACCGGTCGCGCGACCGCGGTCGCGCCTTGTGTTTAGTGCTCCATACAAATTCATACAAAGCAGTGGGTCGCGCGACCCGATTTCGGTCGCGCGTCGCGGTCGCGCGTCGCGGTCGCTAGGAACGGAAGGCTACCGCGACCGGTTTTGTATGAATTCATATGGAGCCACACCCACCGGTCGCGCGACCCGGTCGCGGTCGCGCGTCGCGGTCGCGCGTCGCGGTCGCTAGGAACGGAAGGCTACCTTAATGTGTCTAGAATTTTTTCACTACCTACGTTTTTACGCTCTTATGAATGCAAATTCTCAAATGTGATGGAAGCCCATGAAGTGCTCGTCGATGAGGCTTAAAAAGCGGAGGCCATAATAAACTTTCCTAAGTACTACCATACTACGTACGTTAACTTTCCCATGTACTACGTTCCCTCTATGCTTCGATTGTATGAATGAAGTTTAATATTTTTTTAAAGTTCGCATTCGCACTGCGCAGGCAACACTAAACGCCCTGTCTGATGATGTTTTGTGAAGCGGAGTGATGTGATTTTTGTTTTGATTTACAAAATTCGTCCGTTCATGGTACAATAATAACATGTAAATATATTGCGTGATGGTATTCGTGTAATTGTAAACCAGTGCTTATTTCCTGTGCATTCTTCTGTCATTATAACACAAGTGTAGTTCTGTACAAGTGTAACTTTGTTATCGTGTAAAAGTGAATTTTTGATTCGTTAGAGCGAGTTATTTAGTGGAAGGAGTGAAAATGGGTGATAAAGAGGATTATTTGACACCGTACCGAGTGTTCTTCGAGAACTTTGCTGCGAATGTAAACCCAGAAGACCAGCTACCAGTGAACATTGCTGGGTACACGATCACGGAAAACGAGCTCACTGGGGAAGTGCTGTACTGGATCACCCAGTACCTAACAGAAAAGTGAGTCCTACTTACATAAAACCAACATTATTTAGTTCATACAAAAGACTTTTCATACAGAACAAGGATACATTTACACACTATTGTTTGATAAAATGAATGCAAGAAACTAGATAAGACAAACCCAGTGTAAATAAACCCCTCACTGATAGAACTGATAGTGTATTAAGTCTTTAGAGGTGTGCTTAAAATTAACTTTCTATTTTATTAACAGGTGAAGTGGGATAGGTAGAATCGAACATAAGTATAATAAATAAGTAAAACAAAAATTAATAAATAAGGATTTAGTTCGAATAATTTATCTCACATTTATCAACATACTAAAGAAAAAATACCATTGAAATGAAATAAAAATAATTTGATGTTCAATACAAGAAACTGTAAACCGACTTCAAATTCTTAAACACAAAAATTAATACCTACATTATCCATGTAGTCAAAGTCAATAAAACATTCATTAAAAAATCAACTACTACTCATCAGATCTTGAGTGAGTTTATATGTGCCCACATGAGAAGCGCCAGCTATAAATAAAAAAAAGAATCATCAAAATTGGTTAACCAAGAAAAGAGTTCTGAGACAGTTGTTGAAAATAGAGGTATTCCTGAGCTTAAATTGAAAGCCAAGTATAATACTACATCCAAAACCTAGTGCTGTAAAAGTTCCAAGTTCATCATCATAATCAAAGTTTAAACTAATTGTATTAGTTTATTATGTCTGTTGAAAACATACAATACCTAGGTACTTATATGCCTGTATTTTTTATATATTTTTAATATTTTTAATTATTTTAAAAGTGAAAGCATTACAATACTTCAATAAATTCCTCCAATATCTCCAATGACGTGTGTAGAAAGGCTGTAAACTTGGCAGCAGGCACTAAGCAACAACCTAACTCCTTAGGGTCAAGGTCACACAGGTTCTCTCTGACAGTTAAAGAACCTGTTTTTTAAAAACTCATGCTCCTAACCTCTGAATATGGCCGTTCCTACTCATTTATATTCTAGCAACAAATTAAAGCCAGTTCTTTATATAATTAAATAATGTTGGACAATCCACACAGCATCATCTAGCCCCAAGCTAAGCAGAGCTTGTGTTATGGGTACTAGATGGCTGATATACTTAATACAATACACTTCATAAATAGATATTTTTTAAAATTCATAGAATACACCTAAAACCCAGGAACAAATATTTCCAGATCATACAAATGTTTGTCTCAAGGCAGGTCCCGAGGCGGACCTTCGCCATAAGAATTATTATTTATTATATTATTATTATATATTCTTATGCCTTCGCCTGCTGTACATTGGTCTTCATTTATAACAATATGTTTAATATTAAAATGAAACTAAGTAATGTTCTAAAAATCACTTAGATATTTAGAAAAACTATCAGAGAAATAAAAAAAAAATTAAAACTATAAGGCATGTACATTCTACTGTCCTAAAAACTCCAAAGATTATTGACCTTTAACATTTCCAAGGACTGCACCGCTGGCTTTGTTCAATACCTAAAACTATGCGCAGGTAGATATGTAAAAATAAACAACAATGTACAGATGCGCTACTTGCAGACAGATTAATTTAAATGAATGAGATGAGCAGATTACCACCTGTACCTACCACCTAGTTACCTCAATACATAATTCCACGTTATTGTTATGTGTTTGTACAGTCAACTACAAACAGACTTCATAAATACGCCTTTAGGATTTTTTACCTGCATTCCAGTTTTTGTGGCAAATTAGTAAATTCCCTCTGATTGCCTGTTTCTTGATCTGCATGCATGTCAGTTCTTTAAGTAGATATATATAACTGAAACAGTTTTAGGTTCTATTTATGTGTGTGTATAATAATAATATTATAAATCCTACTAATATTGGATAGAAATTACTAATGTTGTATATTTTTGGACAAACATAGCTTATGATCACAAAGCAGTTCAATTAATTTTATTTGAACATTTTACTGTACATATGAACATAACAATAAAAAATCTTATATCACTAACTAATTACTGAAACTAATTTCCATTTTTATACAAACTTGCATAACAGACTGTACTGGCTGGTGCAGTATTGGGTACATTTGCGCAATGCTTCACGGATCGCTGCACAAACGGCGCATATTCATCCCAGCTGAAGTACAGGCATAGATGCATGTGAGACAGGTTTTGTAACGCGGAAAACTACAACTTACGGCATGACGCATTGTTATGCGCAGGCGATTTCTGCAATCATTGACGTATGTCGAGTGTTACGTGTCTATTAAATCATGGACTAAATAAATCACCCTTCAAGGGGGAAGTAAAATGAATGTATATTGACTACAATGAATTATACACTCACTCTGTCTTCCTTGCTAATTACATAATTATCCAAAATAGTGGTATGATGAACGTTCTTAATTTCCGCTAGGTATTTTGCTGTATTATCCTATCTAGTCTTCGAAATATAGGCATTATATCGTTCGTGTTCTAGGTTCTAGGTATCCTTCTGGACCGCCCGTGGATATAAATTATACCACTGTTTGTGGTAGAGTCACTCAGGGAAAATTAAGTTATCTATAACAGGAAGACATTTTGGAATCGGCCTAGCAATTTGGAACATTATCTGAAACAAAATTACAAACTTAAGCTCATTCTAAAATTATATCAAGACAAAATCCGGGGACGTCGGTTGCCTATCAAAGTAATGCTGTCAATGTTGTCTCGTTATAATGCGGGCCCGAAACATATGAAAATTGAGGATGTATATATGATATGCAATCTGAATATCTATTCGTCAATCTAGGCGCTACGACTTTTCTTAAATTAGAAAACGTATTTATTACATAAAAACATGGAACAATAATGTAATAACATGAAACAGCTGAATAAATGATTTCGAAAATGTACAAGTTTTTTTTAAAATCTCAAGGAAATGTACGTCACTCCAACCCGTTTCCGCTCGTCTCCGTCCATGTGATCGAATTTAACAGTTACCTACCGCAGTAACCTAATAACTATTAGATTATCTAGCTGGTGAACTTGACTCATCTAAAACTAGCGAGACACTAGATTTTATGTTTTGCAGTTTTCCTCATAAAAGCGTAGTTATACAGTTTGATTCATAGCTTACATGCAAATTGTAGAGCCATAAAATATTCCGTCGTTTCAATAAGTAACAAAATCGCATTGCTTTGTCTGCGCCGAACATAGTTACCCACCAGGAAACATGCACTGGTCTATCTAGTCAGTCATGTTCTTAATTTTTGTCTGTATTTTTCCAACGGGAAGTTTTTTTCCCAACATATTGTAGCATTTAAAATTATTCACAAATTGTCAAGTCTTTTTTAGTCTCCAAAGAATCGTATCGTATGGCTCAATCAAATTCTCTCTTCGACTCTTAAAGCTTTTCTGTTACGTCATCACACGTCATACGTCCACTGCTGAACGTGCCACCCCTTACATACTCGTAACATTACACAGCTTTTACTGACAATCCACACAGCATCATGCCTAAACTACGCGGAGCTAATGGTATTGGTACAGAAAACTGATATACATACTTAATACATTGCATAGATATTTTATTCTTATACCTAACCACTTACCTAACTAATATAAAACACCCATAACCCTGGAACAAATATTTGTAGATCGCACAAACATTTGGCAGGAGTCGAAGCCGCAACAACATGCTTCCTATGAGGACTTTCGCCCGCCGTGCCACATCGGTTGTTAAATTTTTTATTGATAAAGAAAATAACAATAGAAAACAAACAAATTAAAACAAGTATTTACAGGAGGAATATAATAGTACCTACCTAATGTAGTTGCGTTTTGTCTTTAAAATCGTACAGGAAAAAATTCCATGAAACGCGTAATATCTTAAAGATAATGTTGGCCATTGTCTGTAGTAATCTGAAGAATACGCTTCCGAGAAAAGTTGATAACATTTACTATTTTTGCTACGTTTATAAAATTAAACATTCATATTCCGTGAGAAAATTGGAGCAGGATCCAATTTCATTGCTTCAACCGTATCTTCTCTTGAAGACTTGTAATAAAACGTAATTTTCTATCTACATGTCTCGTGAAGCCGCTATAATATTTTATCAAGTCTATTTTGTATGTCAGAGCAGAGATGTAGGTATCGTCCCCTTGTAGAAGCCAGATCTCAAATTGAAAGTTCCTCGAGTCTGAATTTTCGTGCCGGAATTTGAATTCTATTCACATTGAACCCCATGCCATCGCTTGCCGTAATTGGATCGCGAACCTTATGGCATTCGAAGGAAGCTCTAAACAGGTACCGATAGATGATAATCGATCAAAACAAATACCTACCATTTAGTCCGGTCAATTTAGACCAAAAAATGAGAGTGAAGTTACATAAAGTCTCAACAAGCTGAAAATCGGTAAGATTGTTTAAAATACAATGAAAAATAAAATTTGAAAGATCCCCATTATTCCCATGTAAGGAAAAAACAAATAAATAAATATACAAATATTCAAGGTCAAAGGTCAAAAAAATTTGTTTTTCGCGATTTGCAGCAAAACGGTAAGTTTTATCATAAAAATACCTAAAACAAGATTGTACATCATAAAATTATCTACAAAAAACGTTTCAATACTTTTTTCCTACCACCCACCGTTTGTGAGATATAACGATTCAAAAAGTTGTAATCGTCATAATATGCACACGTTTTCCACGCCACCTATGAGGTAGTGTACTGTACGTAACGCGTTTTTTAAAACATGGTTACCCCAGTACCAGTAAGTAGTAGGATTTAGAGACGACTAGTATCTGCTCGCGGCCTCGCACGCCTTGTTTCTATGGAATCGTTTCAAAGCTATTTTTATCCCATGGGAACTGATTTATGGGATAAAAGTAGACTATGTGTTATTTCAGGGCTAGAACTACGTCTATTCAAAGTTATAGCCCTATCCGTTCAGTAGTTTTTGCGTGAAAGAATAACAAACATCCATACATTTTTACAAACTTTCTCGTTTATAATATTAGTAAGGATGTTAGTGAGCATTTTCGAGTAAAGCAAGTAAATCAAGTACATCAATATCTTTATTTCTTTACTTTCAAAATAGCACAACCAGAAGTAACTTTTGTGTAAGAGCGTGTAAATAAATGGTCTCAAAAATACTTTTACAAATTTTTTCAATCGTTATACATATCTCAAAAACGGTGGGTGGTAGGAGAAAAATATTTTTACATTTTTTGTGGACAATTTTATGATCTACAATCTTGTTCAGGTATTTTTAAGATAAAACTTACCGTTTTGCTGAAAATCGCCAAAAACTCATTTTTTTGACCTTTGACCTTGAATAAAAAAAAATCCATACACGGGAATGATGGGGAACTTCTAGACATAGTTTATAATTATGTTTTGAATAATTTCACAGATTTTCAGCTTGTTGGGACTTTATGTAACTTCGAATGTCTAAATTGACCGGACTACATTAGTATTAGGTTTTGGTATTATCTGTAGAAAGGAGGGTAACTGTCATCTAGATCGATCGTCATATTGCTATAGAAAGGGATCTTTTATTGTTAGTTTGCAGATGCTTCCTTTAACTAATTTCATTTAAAATACTATACCTCTCTAAAAGAATCTCGTTCCATTGCTGATTAGTGTTAGTATTGATAATTAGATTCATTTGCCAAACTCTGCCGTGGATTTGTAACCCAAAGTGTGACCTTGTCCTTCGGTATAAGACTGAAATCTCCAAAAATCAACATTAAAACTACTATGTGAAAACATAAGACAACACACTGTTCTTAAGTCACTTGGATCGATTAACAACAGAGTCAAAGAAGTACTCACCATTTGTCCTAGATGTCCGTACGTCGTTCAATAATTCATCTTTTCCAGCGAATAGGGTCAAGCCTAACAAAGGTGGGGGTAAAAATAGCTTTAGATAGAATATCGCATTAATAAGGGGTGAACAAAACTAACACATCACATGACATAGTCGTAATGGCGGAGTCGCTAGAGGAGCTGACCCACATGCTGGACGGCCTAGCTTCAGCCTCGCGATGTATCGGTTTTGGCATGAATTTGGATAAAACCAAAGTCATGATCAATGGCCACATTGTTCCGGGACCGATAGTCGTTGATGGTCACCTTCTTGAAATTGTTTCCGAGTATACTTACCTTGGGCAGATTGTACAGCTAGGTAAAAACAATTTTGAGAAGAAGGCCAAGAGGAGGATCCAGCTAGGCTGGGCAGCATTTGGGAAACTACGTCAAGTCTTCTCTTCATCCATACCGCAATGTTTGAAAACGAAAGTTTTCAATCAGTGCGTCCTACCCGTAATGACCTACGGAGCAGAGACGTGGACACTCACGGTAGGGCTGGTCCACCAGTTCAAAGTCGAGCTATGGAAAGAGCTATGCTCGGAGTCTCTCTGAAGGATAGAATTCGTAACGAATACATCCGACAGAGAACCAAAGTTATCGACATAGCTCAAAGAATTAGCAAGCTGAAGTGGCAATGGGCCGGCCATATCTCGCGAAGAACCGACAACCGTTGGGGTAAACGTGTTCTTGAGTGGAGACCGCGACTCGGTAAACGTAGCGTAGGACGCCCTCCGGCCAGGTGGGATGACGATCTGCGAAAGACTGCTGGCAGATGCTGGATGCGTCAAGCTGAAGACAGGGCGCAATGGCGCTCATTGGGGGAGGCCTATGTCCAGCAGTGGACTAATATAGGTTGATGATGATGATGATGATGAACAAAACTAAGACTTAACTTGAAAAGTAGGTAAATAAGCGAATTATTCGATAATGAATGACAGATTAACTAGCGACCCGCCCTGGCTTCGCACGGTTTTATTATACGTATAAACGTTCCTCTTGAACTCTATTAAAAAACCTCCTCAAAATCCAGATCCGTAGGATTAAAGATTTAAGCATACAAAGAGACAGGGATATAGAGACAAAGAAAGCTACTTGATTTTATACTATGTAGTGATGATGATTCGCGTCCTGACTATTAAACCTAACCAAACCTCTATAGGTACAAAAAAGCTCCAATAAATTTTATTCTTTAGTATTCTGATAATGATAGCTTCTCGATACATATTTATATTAATATAAATAGTAGGTTGTACAAATACAATGCACTCAAGTAGTGTGTGCTCTACTTAAACTTTGGTTTTACATCGTAATCGTTGCATAGTGTCGACGAGCAGTGACCATACCACTACTCTGTTGCACCTTGCTTGCGTAAAACATACTTGGGGCAGGTATCGTATTACATTATCAGTCTCGGGGTTAATGTTTCGGGTCTACCTACAAAAAAATATTGAAATAAAATTGCGGAACAGATCATTTTTGGTAAGGCATAAGCGCTACAATTTAATTGATTGTTTATTACAAGAACTCTACATAATAAAATAAGAAACTTGTACCTAATTCAGCACTCAATATCTTTATTGCTTTAGGTTTATAGAATAAACAGTAGACAAGTCAAATTTGAAACAAAGTACAAAAAATATTATTAACATAAGAATCAAAGCCTAATTTTCGTTTCACTTTTTTTTCTTCACTAGTGGAAGGTGTGAAAAATATAAAGAGGAACCAGGTAATAGGAAATTCCTATCACTTCTATTCCACAGCAGGGTTCCTGACATCATGACCAAAAACAGTGAAAAAACACCAACTAAAAGTTTCATAATTTCTTCATTGCATATTTTATCTCAGTCGTGTTTTAATATTATAAGTATTACCAAAGAAAATATGTTGTATTCTTGTATTCTATGTGATTCAAGTTTTTTTCCCCTGGTGTAGCATGAGATTTAGGCCCAGTTTGTTTAACAAATCTATGAAAAATATACCTATACAGACTTCAAAAAAAAGCTGGAGATACAGCCGAATTTCCACACTGCAATATTTAAACAAAGATAATGGGGTGCCGTCTTTTATTGTCAAAGACAGACAAGACAGTGGTGCGAGTGAGTAGGTAGCACAATTAAAACAAAATAAAAGCGTGGGAGTAGGCTATTGTTGAAAAAGGCTTTCTCTTACGAGCCTTATTAGAATCCTCAGCGATTCTCCAAACAATAGACATATGTATAGGCGTAGGTATAAACTTTTATTAAACCAGCAAACTAATATGACTTCCAAAATTTAGAGTCTTGACATTTTAATATAGTCCTGCTGACTGAAAACACAAATTTGGAGTAAACCAGTAAACCAATAGCTTTATTCTATTCTCTCTTACTTATAATTCGTTATTCACTTTCGACCGCTGACTTAACGTTGAATACTTCTCACTGTAAAAATTGAAGACCTTGCCGCTTTGTCGCAATATTTTAAGTTGGTTACCAAGTTGTATCTCTACGTGAGGAATATTTCACAAAATAATCCCCGAGATGATTTTCCTCAAAGGCAAATATTCTCTCCAAATGGCGAAGAGGTACACTCGCGTATCTCAAGGACCCTTAGTTGACTTGTGAGGGAGGACGCGACCCCAACGAAACTTTAGCCAAGACTCCATTCAAGAACCTCTAGTCATGTTTCAATAAAACATGTGGTTTTCGAGTGTGAAGCATTTGCTTACGTCATTAGATAGTGGTGGAGGAGGTTAAAACGACCAGGGTACCCTGAAATAAAATCGTAACAGTCCTGTTACTATATTTTATTGTGCTGTTGGTTTCACAATCTTTTTTTTGGTGCTGATCTAATGTTGCGGGCAACCTAGACAAAATTATCTCCAAAAAAGAATATCATAATTACCTCGGTTTTTACGACCCAAATAAAGTAACATTTCTACCGTCTTGTCTTCTGGAATACTAGCAATACTCAGCAGTTTCTATATGTTTTTTATCGAACCAATTCGATTTTTTTAATGTCTATCTAATCGTGGTGATGATTCATTCAAGTGTAGGTAAGTACTTTTCTTCGAAATACAGTATCTAGGCGCGGTGTCCTGATAATGCACAAAGTTCGAGCAATATTCTGAAATAACTCAATCATTCAGTAAAATTGAAAATTCCAAGAAAATTTACAACATATCTATTGATTTGTTGAAAGACCAATAGAGCTATTCAGACCAATAGAATTATTCTCAGGTGTCTGAGTGTTTACAATCACAACATCAAAATAGATTGAGTCGCTTGCCAATATGTTGAAGTCATCGTGCGTGGTCACAGAATTGCATTATAATTGCGTACTCTCGTAGGTGGAAGAGAAAACTGTAAAGGCCACGAGGACTGAAAGGACCGATATGACCAGTTCGGTTTCTCTGAAATTATTTGACCATTGACCTAGTTCTGCTGGATGTTACTGCAAATGAATGCAATCACAGTTGTTTTGCAATTTTTGACTTGCCCAAATAATAGACGTACTGTAAAAGTATATAGTTTAATGACTTAATTATCACCTGGGCAAGATGACGTTGTCTATTTTTTGTATTTGTATTTATTTATTTAGCGAAAAATCTTTAAAATATTCTTAATAATAAAACACTTTAAACCAGAGAAGGTTTGTCCAGTGTCCACTCACTCCACTCCTTGTAAAAGGTCTGAAGCTTATCCATTTACTATCTATTTAACACCTGCTGATTTACCCTACCACAGATTAGGTAGTGTTACTTCGGCCTCACGTAAAGTACCTACTTATGATAACCGCAAATGGTTTGCCCTCGTTTGATAATAGGTTATAATCATTAAACTAGATTTGATCTCGATAACAAGAGTCCTACTACCTTATTTGTGCATTAGTTTGCGATGTCCAAAAAACTTCATAACTTCACTACATAGTATAAAACAAAGTTGCTTTTTCTGTCCCTATGTCGCTATATCCCTTTGAATGCTTAAATCTTTAAAACTACGCAACGGATTTTGATGCGGTTTTTTTTAATAGATAGAGTGATTCAAGAGGAAGGTTTATACGTATAATAAAAGCTTGCGAAGCCGGGGCGGGTCGTCGCTAGTATATTATAAACGCGAAATTTTGGATAAATGGATGTTTGTTCCTCTTTCACGGAATAACTACGTAGGCCTAGAACTTCATAACGTCTATTCAAAATATCAGCCCGATCCGTTCAGTAGTTTAGGCGCGAAAAAGCAACAAACATCCATTCATTCAAACTTTCGCATTAATATTAGTTTGATAGAAACGCTCTAATCTAACTCTTCCAGCACATAAACACTCGCGGGAAAAAAGACCTTAGTAAAAACTGTGCTGTAGACTTCATGCCTGAAGTGAGCGTTGTTCAATCTGATGAATTTCAATCTGATGATGATGATGATGATGATTGTTTACCCGGGGTCCATCGCAGCACGCAGGGACAATCTAATTGATGTTGATTGACGCATTGGAATATTCATTGAGCACGGTCGACGCACGGTCCATGCTTGTTCTAAACGGCCCTGACGGTGAGGTATACAGCTTCCTATCATTCATTCATCCCATGTTGGTGGACGTTGAATACAACAAGCACGGTAAACGAATTATTTTTATTGCTATAACGCAGGATGAAATTAGGAATCGTTTATTCCGTTGTTTCAAAGGCTTTAGGTAAAAGTCTGGTAGGGGTTCTACCCCTTGAAAATTATATTTAAAGGGTATGGAAAATTCGTTTTTTTATGTACGATGCGTAGGCCACTCGTCGTATACTACTTTAATATCATTTTTTGAAATTAAACCTTGAACATATGACACAGGGCTTAAATTTCAATATTTGTCATATAGTCGAGTCGCCGTTGAGTTGTTTTAATGTGCGAAGACCTTTATGATATTAACAGCCGTACTCCACTGGTTACTCCACTATTTGTTATTGGAAATGAACGAGCTTTTTGCCACTATCTCACTTCGGGAAGATGTGGCCTAAAAGGAGAACGCTTTCACATTAAAAACTTATTCACTCTCGATGACTCCAAGCTTGTACTCTAACAGAAAAAGTGTGTATTGTATCGAATCAAATAGGGACCTACCTACATCGCAGTCATTACTCGTAGTCCGGGCCTTGTATGTCGCTTATTACTCGTAGTCCGGGCCTTGTATGTCGCTTATTGATCGCTTTCAGGAGAGCTTGTGCTCGTACCGTGGAGTATGTAGGACATTTGTACGAACGGATTATACTCCTAACGCGCTGGAGAGATGTGTGAATCGCTACACTTGTCACATTGATTATGTACAACCTAGCAAACAGGCAGGGTGTTGGCACAGCCTGGAAAACAACACTTAATATGCGAATCAGATTAATTGAAGGGTTCTGAGGATTACGTTAGGAAATAAAAAGATCATTATTTTTTCAGATGCTTCACATATGTTCTCATATAAGGTTGATCAAGATCTGATGAGTAGTTTTTGATTTATCCTTAATACTGCGTATTTTATTGACTTCGACTACATTATTGTTTTTGTTCTCATTACGTTATCATTTTTGCTTTGATAAATTTTAAGTCGGGTTATAGTAGTTTTTTATATCACGCCAAATTATGGCCGATCATTTAACTACATCGGTTAAGGTTTTCTAGGCCCGTAACAATTTCATTCTAGGTAATTATTTTAAGTATCATGCATAAAACTTAGTTTGAAAACTTGCTAAAATTCAATTAAATCTGAAATCGAATGAATGAATGAAATTAAGTTGAGTTTCTATTTAAATAAGGTATTGATGATTTTTGGTAAAGCATATGTATAATATGTACGTGTAGTATTAAATTTGACTTGTCTAAGTGCTGATTTTGTAAGCCTAAAGAAATAAAGATATTAATTTATTTATTTATTTTTTTATCATACTTGTTTGAAAATTCCATCTGAACTGCTTTCATCAAGAACCCCTGTGTAGGTGAATGCTTTCCACCAAAGATTTTTATTTATTAAAGTAGGTACTAAAATTAAGTAAGGCCATAAAAACAAAGTTAGTATCAAAATTTGCTCGAAACCATAAAATCGCGAATCCTCTTCATCATTTGGCTAGGGAACGTAGTACTTGATCTTAGCATTTGGCTATTTTATCTGATGTCATACGAAGATGACGTACTCCACTTGTCACAGTGAGATTGTTTGTGATGAGTGTGATCACACAAAATGACTCACGCTTGTATACACTAACTATACATGTATACAATACAACATAGGTTGGATTGTACGTTAGATGTTCGCATAGTTTAAGGGCGTGCTCGCTTTGGATAAGCTTTCGTCCGAATTTGATACGTGTGGAAACGTATTGATGATTTAAGGAATTGAACTAAGTTTCAAGGCATAGTTTAGCAAGAAAAATGCTGAAAGTATGTTGTAAAAAAGTAATGCTGAAAGTACAAGGCCAGGTAGGTAGGTACTTAAATAAAAGTAAATTTTATTTCATAATAAACATGATTTCTACTTTTAATAATAACTAGCTGCGCCCCGCAGCGTCGCCCGCGGGGAAATTTATTTATTTGTCAAATATCATATTTTTAACATAAGTAATATGCTATTCCCGACGAAGACAAATCCAAAAACACAAAAATCATAAAAATCGGTCCAGCCGTTCTCGAGTTATAAGTGTTGTAACAAACACGACTTTCTTTTATATATATAGATTTAAGATTTAAAACAGACAGCTCCGAGACGCTGCTTGACATGCGTTCGACCAGTTATCCTACTTTAACGTGCGAATAAATTCGTATCCAACCAAAGTGAGCGCGGCCTTACGCATTCGCATTCTAAACGCGTTAATGCCTTCGGTGCCTGTCTGCGAGCGAAGCGTTGTGGGTGGCTTAGCGTAAAGCTCTAGGCAATATGCATGCATATGCAGGCCAACGGAACTATGCTTCATAGATTTAACGGCTATAGATGATGATGTGTAGCTCTTTGAGTCCCTTTGAATGCCGTAAAGACATTTTATATGTATTTAAGTTGGAATAATAACTTCTAACATGGTATAAAAAGAGGGCGCCGGATGTGTGTCAAACTAGTATACCTTGATCTCTGTACTTACTTATTCTGGGGTAAAAAACTTGAGTTAAAAACAATATCATATATAATATACCCTATTATAAAATTATTTGGTGGATTTTATGTA
Organism: Eupithecia centaureata; assembly: GCA_944547425.1. NCBI lineage: Eukaryota > Metazoa > Arthropoda > Insecta > Lepidoptera > Geometridae > Eupithecia > Eupithecia centaureata. The sequence continues at coordinate 12,006,635 of OX155682.1, forward strand.
AAATCACGATTAAAAAAAGGAAACGAAAAAAATATGTTTTGTAATTGATGTTTGTCACCTATCTTCACGTCAAAAATACTGAACGGATCGAGCTGTGAATTGACGTAGGCCTGCAATTTAACGCGGGTGAAACCGCGAGGCGCAGCTTGTAAACTATAATTTTAATCTTTTTTTCGCTCTGTCCAGCTATGAACGTGAAATTCTATTCATAGGCTGCAATGAGCCCTCTTAAACTTTAAGCTAATACTTTCTTTGCAATACATCAACAGAAGAAATCGAAGCGGAAGCACTTTTATTGCTATTAAGTATACTGGTTTAAGCAATAACACTTAAACAAAGGGGTTGATACAAGGTTTACTGTTAAAAGAAAGTATCATAATATACGAACCACTATCTATAAAAGCTCTTGTAAATTAAACCGTTTAATGGACGGACATTATCGTATAACGGTGCATTATCGCTGTAACCTGTATCGCAATGATTGATTTAACATCAGCTAAAAAAGCTTCACTAGATATTAATAAATTATACATATAACATCATGAAAAAATTCGACTTCGGATTCGAATCCGCGAACTTCACTCAGAACGGGTTACCTTTCTGAGGATGATGAGATTTGTGTTTTAAGAGATTATCTAGCTGTTAGGTAGAAAGAATAAAATCATTATCACTATCGGCTTCGCAAGGTTTTATTATAAGTTTAAACCTTCCTCTTGAATTACTCTATCTATTAAAAAAATCGCATCAAAATCCGTTGTAGTTTTAAAGATTTAAGCATACAATGGTACATAGGGACAGAGAAAGCGACTTTGTTTTATACTATGTAGTGATAGTGAAGGGCTATGTAATAAAGTGTAGATTTTACATGGACCAATCTAGCTCTCGTCTCAGACTCCGAGTCAGTGCAATGACACCGGTCCGCGTTCCTATCGAGAACATCCGCAGCTGCCCACGCGCATCGCCAATTTACGCGGCTCGTGCCGCCGGCCGACCTCCCGCGAGATCTACTAGACCCACAGAGTAGACCCTTATAAAGCACTAAAGGTGTCTGGAGAAATATGTTTGGTTCTATATTGGAGTTATAACTTTGTATTTGTATGTTTTGGTAGCAGCTTGTTACAATTATATATCCAGTCTCTTATAAAACTGGTGTCCTCAGGAGACCCATCACATCACAACTCTCACTATTATTCTACTACATATAAAATAAGTTAACGTACTTTTTATAAGATTATGTAAAGAAACCAAGGAAGAAGGTCCCCAAGATACAGGTTTATCCTTGTTTGGGGACCAATTATGTATTAATTTTATGTTTTTAATTTTTAATAATAAATGTTATTAAGTATTATTATTTATTGATTGTAACATGGTTCTAGGTTCATATAAAAGCCCGAAACTAAAAACATTGTTCATAATCAACCAAAAGTTATGTCCACAGAAATCGGTGTTTTTAACGAAGAACAACAGATTTAGATATTCTAAATTTGTATGTTTGTGTAGTAGCATAAGAACTGCTAAGTTATCAAAATAATGTGTTGACTTTCATTTGCCCTCTCACGTACATTTCATTCAATTACCAGTTACGAGAACTTCCCTAATTGTGTAAAATTTAGTCTCCTTTTGCCTATTTCCCGGTCCAATTACCATACTTTAGAAGTTCTTGAAACCTTTTACTAGTACTGAATCGATTTACTAGTCCTGAAGCTATTTACTAGTTTACAAGCGAGTAGACTACTCTTAACTTCCCATTTCAACCACAGACGCAGTTATACAGTGTGTCTCATAGTCATATATATATATTTACTGTATGCCCGCCTTGTCTTGTACAAGGCGGGCATACAGTAATAATATGCCCGCCTTGTCTTGTACAAGGCGGGCATACAGCAAATATATATATTTTTTACTATAAATATACTGAAAATCAAGTTTTTAACGAAAGAAAAAGTTTATTTATTTTCAAAAGTTCCTAAGTAAATAATACTGAACTGATAGCCCTACTAATAAAGTCCTACTAATGTTGTGAACGCGGAAGTTTGCAAGTAAAATTTGTGCCAAATTTCGTCCATATCCGTTCTGTAGTTTTTGCGTGAGTATCAAACATCCATCCGTCCATCCATCCGTACTTACAAACTTTCGGGTTTATAATTAGGATTATAATTTACCTATCTGTAAGTTTTCCTAAAAGTGTAAAATAAAAAAGTAATAGTAACTTGCCCTCCGTGTCCCACGGCCGTGAAACACACTGTAGATAAACTGTGTCAATAGCAAAAGCACTCGAGTCAGAGAAACAAAAAGAGCAGCAGGCCACTGAACTCGATTCACTGGGAGATCGTACACATCCGCGTCTACCAAATCACAAGGGAACACATGTAAGCCGCCGGGGTTGCCGGGAACTGAATGTCCGCTGTGTTTATTTATTGTTACTTTGATTCTTATGGGAAAAGAAATCGTGATATCTACTCCAGTCAAAGTCCAATGATGAATCGTAATATATTTTAATACTAGAAATAAGAATCAACTCTCTTTGACCTCAACATTAAACTTTGGTAGGTTCTTGTGTTGATCAAAAACCTGTTACCTGTATTTCTACGTTAAAAACAAATGCATAACATAACTCATATACAAACCAGAAAACCGCGGAAATTACACATAGTTATTGTATTGCAAATGCTCTGGCAAGTTCGCACCAAACAAAGATAAGTTTATCATGAGAAATCTGACTGATAACAATATCAGTCACCGTTTGTTTCGCTCAGTTCCGCTTATTCTACACTTCCCCGCGCAATCAGTCCAAGCTTGATGAGAACCATGCTATAGAAATGGAAAATGGGTCAGCAAGCACTCGGCTTGTCATATTCACATTAGTGAGAACTATTTGATGGATATACCACACAGCTGAGCCGTGTTCGTGGGGTATTGTTATCCATGCTTAGGCAGCTTTGTCTGGGATTTGTTTTTGACTAAAGGCCTTGCATGTTGGCTGATGATGATGAAAGGCCTTGCAGACGCTCGACATGGGAAGACATCATTGCGCAAAGGCCTCGCCTGGGTAGGGACCAATAGGATCTGATATGTTCACGATGTAAGGTCGTCACTATCCTGACCATTCATCATTCTGAATATTTTTTTAATAAAGCTTGGGATGGGTTTTGGTCCACCTATAATATTCTGCAACAGATTTTACAATAAATATATCAGTATTTGAGGACGGTTAATTTTTGCCTAATATTAAAGACTTCGTTATTTATTTATAGAAACAAAATCGGTGCTTATCAATCATTATCAAACTCTATCTCAAAGGACTTTATTTCCTTTAGACCTTTCAGGACTTTTAAACACAGACTATTCAAATTATACATGTGAAACAAGAGATAAAGATCACTTTGATTTTTGTTCACTTCAATCTATTTAAAGTAAAGTTAAGCAAACAAGAAACTTTTACCTTGTTAGTAAGCTGTTAGTTTTGGAGTTGGAGCAAAAGTCGTTTTAAGCTTTATCATCCTTTAAATTTTATGTTTTCTAATAAGCCTTTTTACAAAGAATAGTTTTTATAATTTATTTGGGTTTAAGTATTGATATTTTTAGCAACTTACTGAAGTTTTCTTGTAGAACATTGGAATAACTTGGAGTTATCTACAAAAACTCCAAGTGAGTCGAGACCCGTGCTTGCGCTCCAGTGCCAGCTTAACCGATTTTTGTCGTAGCTCATTTACGAATATTGGTAAATGTAGCTCATTTATGCGAGAAGAGTTTAAGAGTTCTACAATAAATCCATCAATATTTCCGCATTACAAATCCTTTCCCACAGCCCAGAATAAACATGGTTTTTCCCGTTTTAACTCCATATCATTGATCGGTCGGAATACATTGAACCCGCGACTTTGTGTCGCGTAGCGTAATTATTTTTTATTGCGCGTTCGCACGATATTGTCATTATTTCCTGTATAAATCAGCCCAATCAGAATGGATTTGTCTGGATTTGTCATGCAATTTGGGAATGAAACAAAAGAATTTATTCATCCGATATGTTGTGTATTTTAGTAGGAGGGCATTACCCAGCAAAGGAATAGTCTAATAAAATTTATAATAGCAAATAAAAGTAGCATTTAATTCAGCACATTTACTAGACGTAAAAAAACAGACTGATTTCCCTAGACGATTCCCGATACAAATAACGCCTGCTAGTCTTTAATAACTTGGTAGAAAATGTGAAAAAAAGTAATAATACCATTCACACAGCATCATCTAGCCCCAGCTAAGCTGAGCTTGTGTTATTGATGCTGTAAAGATGCTTGATATAGGTATTTAATTTAATACAAAATATTACATAGAGTTCTTTATTCACAAACAAAATAACAATGAAAGAATAGGAACAAATCAACACTAATATTTACTATTGAAACAAATTTAGCTAAAACAGATAATTGCAAAAAATCTAGTGGTAGATTAACTGACCTACGTAAATATACCTTATATACCAGTCTAAAGCGCCCGATGATGCATTGCGCTAGATACTCAGTAGCTCTTGGGTCACGAGTAGCTTCAAACGCTCAGTTTTTTTTAAACCTAGGGTCTGAGAAAGTTAAAAAAAGTAAAAAAAGATGCCGTGGGGCAACGAGGCTAACCAGGTATAAAAATAAATCTGAGCGTTTGAAGCGACTCTTGACCGTAACTCCTAGGGGAGCAAATGCTACGTAGAAAGATATTTGTACCCAAGTTACTAAATATATCATTTGTCTATGATAACACCTAGAACACCGAAAATAGTAATTATGTTGTTGTTTTCAGAGAATGCCCGCTCACACTAATGACGCCGCTGCGGCGGATAATACTTGACGAGGTGCGAATCGCATCCAAGAAGAACCCCAATGAATTTGGCTTCAAATCTGATGATTCAGGTGGGTTAACTATAAACATAAGCTATACACAGCATAAAACATAGCTATTTGTGGTTTTTATCCAGCTTTTAAAAAGGAGGAGCTTCCATGTTCCCCTGTATGTTTTGAGGGTTTCGTACCCAAAGGCCCAAAGACTCCGCGTGCCGTCTGTCACCAGATTGTATCTCATAAACGGTGATAGTACAAAATAAATTAACTGCACTTAAATTGTTATTTAGTAAATATAAAAAAATACGTTATTAATTAAATTATTGTTAATATTAGTTATTAGTTTATTTATTTGAGTGAATCGCACTAAGGAATAATATTTTACATGGAAACTTTACTACCTTTTTTAAATCCATCAGAGTTTATTTTAAGTAACATTAGCGCATTACTCTAGCTAGAACCTAAACTATCTACACACCAAATTTAATGTAACATTCACACGGACCTTCACATTTATTATAACACTAGCGACCCGCCCCGGCTTCGCACGGTTTTATTATACTTAAAAACCTTCCTCTTGAATCACTCTATCTATTTAAAAAAACCGCATTAAAATACGTTGCGTAGTTTTAAAGATTTAAGTATTCAAAGGGACATAGGGATATAGGGACAGAAAAAGCGACTTTGTTTAATACTATGTAGTGATAAATAGGATGAACATATACTTATAGCCTATAGTATATGATCCCTATAGTCTATAGGTTTTTACTATTTTCTAGCTAGGTATTTGCGGTTCTAAAATCCAAGATTTGTTTGTTGACAAAGACAGGTATGTGTGAAAACGTAACAAAAACTGATTACAATAACAGGCAACAGCAAGGTAACAACAACACACAACAACGCGTAACCAATATAATAGTACTACGTCCAGCGAAACGGAGCACATTAGAAATCGAAAACAGACGAGAGATTAGTTAAATGAATAATGAAAGCTGCCAAAACAAAAAAAACTCCTTTCAATCTCTTGCGTTTATAATAGTGTGATAATTTGTGAAACTTAATTACTCTGTTGCGTCAAGACTGTTATCACACTAATATTATAAACTAGCATCTGCCCGCGGCTTCGCATGCGTAGTTTCTATTGAAACGTCTCAAGGTTATTTATACCCCATGGGAACTGATATATGGGATGAAACTTGAGTTTTTTGATGAACGGATCTAAATCACTCGAACTTCTGAATTATCTCACTCTCATTGAAATAGTCTTGAGTCGTTTCCATAGACACAACGTATGCGAAGTCGCGGGCAGATAATGAATATTTATATGTAGAATACATATTAATCTTTATTAACAACGAAAATTACAAGCAAAGGAATAGAAAAATTACAACTAGTATTTACAATTGAAACCATTGAGCTAACTGCAGACGGTTGCAAACAGTCTAAAGGTAGCTCAATTGATCCATGTCAATACCAGTCGGAAGCGTCCCCAAGACACTGGCTGCATTACCACATTAGAATACATAGATATCACCCAGAACATCCTGTAAAAATATCTGCATAGATCTTGTTATCTCACCACCATCTAGCTAGGGCGAAACAAAGACACATGATATCATGCAATCTCGGCCTGTTTATTTTGTTACGTAATTGCACGCTGACCGTAGCTTTTGTTGTCTAAATATAGCAGCGTCATAACTACGTAAGTTAAAATGAAATCCACGGAAATTTACTTGTAATATAAACATTAAATAAACAATAAAATTTACCGTTACTTAAGCGAAAAATACGGAAAAAAATAATCTTAGTTTAGTTACAAAATGGTACCAACTCAGCTTTTTCAGGTTTTAAAAACCATCATTGTTGATGAGATCAGGCTCTATTTTATCGTGAAATTCTTTCCTGGACATCTTCCAGTGGAAGATTATGTCAGACAAACTGGACAAACCACCTTCTCTCTAATTCTGTGGTTTATAGTTTCTTAGAATTAAGGCTGCTTTTCCACCAGAGATTTGCTATGTTTCTGGCCAACCAATAGGATTACTTCTTTATCGCGTAATTTTTATCACCTATTAAAATTACACAATAATTGAGCGATTCTATTGGTCGGCTGGAATAGCAACGTAGCACATCTCTGGTGGAAAAAGCAACCTAAAAAATACTGTACTAAGGTTTTGATGAGTAAAGAAAATACAATACAATACCTTTTCTCTCTCAATTTCAGTGTACATAGCCCTCCGCCTAATGCAAGCAGTGACTGCCCGAGTGAACGACGTCTGCCTGCGATACCTGGACAATTCCCGCCTAGACACGCTGCCGCCTCCGCCTCCGCTCGCCCAAAGAGATCTTAAGACTGTGTCGTGTGCCACTAAGAATTCCCGCCGAGTTATGGAAGACAGACATGTTGAGATTGGAAATTTAGAAGCGCTATTTGGCATTGAGGTACATTTTCTTTATGGCTCCTGTCTACTTCATTTTGACGTAGTTTAAAAATGCTCTTTATAACTTATATTATTTGGTTATTCTATACTTTCGTATAGAATAACCAAATAATGAGTAAAAACCTACAATTCAAAACATAACGTTATTTAAATAGATCGCAGGGTTCTTGAGATCTCGATCTCTCTTTTTATGCGAAACACAACCTTCATAAGTTTTTTATCATAGTTTTGTCCTTTTGTGCGTTTCCTTTTGTCACACAATATAATTTATTATTTTTGAAGATATTTTATTTCTCAAAAGAATTACTATTCACTGTAACGCTTAAAAAAGGTGTTGGTGTGAGGGAAGGAGGAAAGGAGGAGGGAGGACCTATAGTTGTGGAGAGGTTGGTTCACAAATAAAAGTTTATTTAGAGTTACAATATCAACATAGTTTTATTAAATTTTACAAGAGCAAAGTATGGTAATGTTGGGCGCCTTAGGGTAAAGTAAAATTGTGTTCAGCGGTAGAGCAAGAGTAAAATAACAGGGTGTGGTAGCCTACATTCAACTTCTTAGCAACCAGATAATTAAGAAATCTACAGTTATTTAATTTATAGCACGGATGATGTTCAGCGAGTGGAGTAAGTAACAGAGGGTTCCGGATGGTTCCAGAGTGAGGTTAGTTTTAGGTCACAGCACAATTAAATAAATGAGACACGGGGACCAGGGTCCAGCCGTGTTACCAGTAAGCTAGCGCTGTCGGTCCAAAGGTCAGGCAGGCACAAAAGAAGGGGCTTGCACTGAACCGCACCGAACAGCCTCCGAGCGGTCTCTCTCCGACCACTCTCCAGGGACAGCACATACAAAGATTTCACCCCCTCAGCTAGATCCTGCAGCCAGATAGCTGTAGGACAAAATAGATATATTATAGACAGAACGCGTACTATCTCTAGCGACACGTGGCGCTGAGAAATTTATATAGAAATATACCTGATCGAGATCGAACGCTCAAAACCGTAGGAGGAAGACGACACGGCCTCTTCACTTCACTCTCACGGGCAGGCTACTGCAACCAAGGTACCATGGATGCCACGAGGACACTGAGTCTGAGTGCAGGATCCTGGAGTTTTACAGAAACAACGGACGGTTAGGCAGACCGCTGGCGAAACCACGCACAGGCTGATGGCCAGAATACGTACCAGCTGAAGAGGTATCACGAGGATTCAAGGATTATGTAGGAATCTGTCCAACCGTGGTCGATGTCCGGGACAAAAAGAAAGGAATGAGTCGACAACGCGACCCGACAGTAGAATAGACAGACGTCACTTTGGAGCTGTCACTGTCAACTCCAATTTGAGACGCTAAGACGCAGACTAGAATGGCTCCGTGGACACAGAGCCAATAAATCAAGAAAGGGGCCTTACATCACTTACAGAAAAATACTTAAAATGAAAGTAATATTAGTATGCTTTTTAATTATCACATTTATAACCTACAAGTAAGGTAAGTATGTACGTATTACAATAGGGTGTTACCTAAGTTACACAAGTATAGGGGTGCCTTGAGTACTGAGATCTAGTTCTAATATGATATAATCTTAGATCGGCTAGGGCGCCTTCTTAAATGAACCTAAACAATTTGTAGCCTGGTCCTAAGCTAAATGAACATCTATTCGTTGAGTCGATGTTCCAAGAAATCAAATTGAATCGTTCATTAAGCACACTTATGGACACAAATCAGACTCGGGAGGACTAATGAAATACATTTAATACAACGCATTTTAAAATTAGACTTCTTCGGCTCGGAAGATTTGGATCCGGCATTAATTCAAGCTTTGTATTCGAGAATTTCAGTTTGGTAACTATCATTTGTTGGGGTAAACGTGGTCTTGAGTGGAGACCGCGAATTGGCAAACGTAGTGTAGGACGCCTTTCGGCCAGTTGGAATGACGATCTGCGAAAGACTGTTGGCAGATGCTGGATCCGGCGAGCTGAAGACAGGGCGCTATGGCGCTCATTAGGGGAGGCCTATCTCCAGCAGTAGACTTACATATATTGGCTGATATTAATGAACTAACATTTGTAATAAATCCTTTCAGACGACAGAGCCCACAAGTTTCTACGCTGTGTACGACGGGCACGCAGGCTCGGCGGCGGCGACTTACTGCGCCGCGCATCTCCACCAGTACTTAGTGGAGAGTCCCCACTTCAGCACTGACCTTACTCGGGCCATGCGGGACGCCTTTCTGCGGACAGACGCCGAGTTCATACGGAAAAGTAATCAGGAGGTAAGTCAGGTATCTATAGTAAGGCAAGTTTCACAGTATTTAGTGGAGAATCCCCACTTCAGCACTGATCTTTATTGTTATACTTGTCACATTGATTATGATCTTCACCCGCGACTAAATTTTTATCTGCAAATTGTTAGTGCCAGCCAGATGATCTTTGTTTAATTTTCTTTGTTTTCCATGATCAATGTGTGTGGAAATAAATCTTATGCTTTTCTTAAATTATGTAAGCGGCCCTTTATCACAAAAAAGATTGAGAATACCTGGTTTAGTAACTATACTACGAATGTCAATGTAAGCTTTTAAACAATTTGTGTTCTATTACAGAGAGCGTGCGGAGGCAGTACAGCAGTAGCAGTGACAGTGAGAGGGAAGCGTCTCCTAGCGGCGTGGGCGGGAGACTCGCTGGCACTGCTGGCCAAGCGCATGCGGCTCATGCAGCTCGTGCGCCCGCACAAACCTAGCAGACAGGTACTTTACTAAACATTTAGTGTTTCACCCGTATCAAAAGAGGCAGTACAGCAGTAGCAGTGACAGTGAGAGGGAAGCGTCTCCTAGCGGCGTGGGCGGGAGACTCGCTGGCACTGCTGGCCAAGCGCATGCGGCTCATGCAGCTCGTGCGCCCGCACAAACCTAGCAGACAGGTACTTTACTAAACATTTAGTGTTTCACCCGTATCAAAAGAGGCAGTACAGCAGTAGCAGTGACAGTGAGAGGGAAGCGTCTCCTAGCGGCGTGGGCGGGAGACTCGCTGGCACTGCTGGCCAAGCGCATGCGGCTCATGCAGCTCGTGCGCCCGCACAAACCTAGCAGACAGGTACTTTACTAAACATTTAGTGTTTCACCCGTATCAAAAGAGGCAGTACAGCAGTAGCAGTGACAGTGCGAGGGAAGCGTCTCCTAGCGGCGTGGGCGGGAGACTCGCTGGCACTGCTGGCCAAGCGCATGCGGCTCATGCAGCTCGTGCGCCCGCACAAACCTAGCAGACAGGTACTTTACTAAACATTTAGTGTTTCACCCGTATCAAAAGAGGCAGTACAGCAGTAGCAGTGACAGTGAGAGGGAAGCGTCTCCTAGCGGCGTGGGCGGGAGACTCGCTGGCACTGCTGGCCAAGCGCATGCGGCTCATGCAGCTCGTGCGCCCGCACAAACCTAGCAGACATGTACTTTACTAAACATTTAGTGTTTCACCCGTATCAAAAGAGGCAGTACAGCAGTAGCAGTGACAGTGAGAGGGAAGCGTCTCCTAGCGGCGTGGGCGGGAGACTCGCTGGCACTGCTGGCCAAGCGCATGCGGCTCATGCAGCTCGTGCGCCCGCACAAACCTAGCAGACATGTACTTTACTAAACATTTAGTGTTTCACCCGTATCAAAAGAGGCAGTACAGCAGTAGCAGTGACAGTGCGAGGGAAGCGTCTCCTAGCGGCGTGGGCGGGAGACTCGCTGGCACTGCTGGCCAAGCGCATGCGGCTCATGCAGCTCGTGCGCCCGCACAAACCTAGCAGACAGGTACTTTACTAAACATTTAGTGTTTCACCCGTATCAAAAGAGGCAGTACAGCAGTAGCAGTGACAGTGAGAGGGAAGCGTCTCCTAGCGGCGTGGGCGGGAGACTCGCTGGCACTGCTGGCCAAGCGCATGCGGCTCATGCAGCTCGTGCGCCCGCACAAACCTAGCAGACAGGTACTTTACTAAACATTTAGTGTTTCACCCGTATCAAAAGAGGCAGTACAGCAGTAGCAGTGACAGTGAGAGGGAAGCGTCTCCTAGCGGCGTGGGCGGGAGACTCGCTGGCACTGCTGGCCAAGCGCATGCGGCTCATGCAGCTCGTGCGCCCGCACAAACCTAGCAGACAGGTACTTTACTAAACATTTAGTGTTTCACCCGTATCAAAAGAGGCAGTACAGCAGTAGCAGTGACAGTGAGAGGGAAGCGTCTCCTAGCGGCGTGGGCGGGAGACTCGCTGGCACTGCTGGCCAAGCGCATGCGGCTCATGCAGCTCGTGCGCCCGCACAAACCTAGCAGACAGGTACTTTACTAAACATTTAGTGTTTCACCCGTATCAAAAGAGGCAGTACAGCAGTAGCAGTGACAGTGAGAGGGAAGCGTCTCCTAGCGGCGTGGGCGGGAGACTCGCTGGCACTGCTGGCCAAGCGCATGCGGCTCATGCAGCTCGTGCGCCCGCACAAACCTAGCAGACAGGTACTTTACTAAACATTTAGTGTTTCACCAGAAACGAAGTTGTGACGCAAATCACTGGAGAGATTTCAAACAATAGCGAAAAAGTGTCAATTTTATCTGCGGAACTGAAATAGCAATAAAGGACACGAGTCCTTTAAGGTCGATTCACACATATCAGTGAAGTCACATTTCCGTCACAGTTCCGACACAGTACCGGCACAGTGCGAAATATTCTTTTATATATTCTCTATGAACGCATCCCCACTTGTCAGTGTCAGTGCTATCAGTGTCAGTGCCGACACTAGCAAAGAATGCATGAAAGAATATTTCGCACTGTGCCGGTACTGTGTCGGAACTGTGACTTCACTGATATGTGTGAATCGACCTTTATTGCTATTTCAGTTCCTGGGTATGAACCCAGCGTAAGATTTCGACCATAGCGTGTTCCGTGGTAAATGTAGATAGATAGATAGATAGAAAATTCTTGATTGCACACTTAAAGGTATTATACAAAACATAAACAATTTACAAAATGTGTAACAATAGGCGGTCTTATCGCTCAAGAGCGATCTCTACCAGACAACCGTGGATGGATAAGAGTGTTGGATTGGACATGGGGATCCGTGTGCATTTTAATGATTAAATAAATACCTACTTATATGTATTCGTATAATATATACGCTATTCGTTGAAATTTCCACCATAGCCATGTCATTTTTCGAGTTTATCAAAACCAAAGATTCTAGCATTACTACGTTCCTATCTTGTACACAAATGGTATGCGCACATGCTAAAGTTAAATTGATTTTCACAATACGCCTGATCAAATTGACAGGCAAACCGACTTGTACTTATAAAATATCAATATTTAAAATTGGTTAGTCAATTTGATATCAGAATATTTAAAATTTGGTTTTCCTCTTAGAAAAGAATATATATTTATTTGTTAAAAGGCTTACGCGTGATAAACTTACACTAAAATACGACGTGGAAACATAGTAAAAAAAACATATTGTTGGTGAATTTTCTAATAAATTCAGTGATCTATTGAAAAAAACTCAGAATATTGATATTGTGATGACTGAGCACAGCGTATTCATAGTTTTAATTATTAAAATGTATTTAATGACGTATCCAAGAGTGCAATAAGGTCTAGATGAAAATAAGCTATGAATTTAGAAGTAATAAGAAATTGACGCTCACTAGGGGAGGCCTATGTCCAGCAGTAGACTAAGAAATTGATATGAAATTGTTTTACAGGATGAAAGAGAACGAATAGAGAAATCAGGCGGGGCAGTCATGTACTGGGGCACTTGGCGGGTCAACGGGCAACTGGCAGTATCTAGAGCTATTGGTGAGTTATATACATAAATAAATAGTGATAGGCAATCTACACAGCATCATCTAGTCCCAAACTAAGTGCTAAAAATATCTGAGCGTCTGGTCGATGCGACGCGTGACCCGAGAGCTGGTGAATATCTGGCTCAGCGCATCAGCATTGCCATACAGCGTGGTAATGCAGCCGGTGTCTTGGGGACGCTTCCGACTGGTATTGACATGGATCAATTGAGCTACCTTTAGACTGTTTGCAACCGTCTGCAGTTAGCTCAATGGTTTCAATTGTAAATACTAGTTGTAATTTTTCTATTCCTTGCTTGTAATTTTCGTTGTTAATAGTGCTAAGTAGTGTTATAAAGCTCGTGTTATGGGTACTAGATGACTGATATCTTACTATTATAATAAATGCTAAAGTAAACACAAAACAAATACAACTAGATCTTAATACTATTATAATAAGTTAACCTAAATTGTTACTCATAGTGTATTGTGTTTTTAAATTTTTAATAAACTTTACTCTACTATGGGAAAGTCTGTGTGATTTTTTGTTATAACTAATCTCCTTAACTATACTTAACTTATTTAAATGAAATATGGTATGTAGATAGTTTAGGACCTAGAATAACACATAGGATATTTAAATTCTGAAATTTTAACCCCTGAGAGGGTTTAACAGGGTGGCAAAAGTTTGTATGGAAAATTATTATTCCTTGGTTTGATTCACTCAAAACTTGGTATAAATAAACTGCAAATTAAATAATTAAACACGTATTTTTTATTTTTCCGAACCTACCTACTAGGAGGCGTGCAATAAATTTCTGCAATTTGACATATAAATTTTAATGCGGGCGAAGCCGCGGGGCGCAGCTAGTAGGTATATAAATAATAAAAAAATTATTTATTTATTTATAAATATAGTTTATATTTTGGCGCACCTTCGCCCGCTGCGCCTCGGTCGCCGGTCGGTCGTAAATTACACTCCTGAACACCTGAATGTAATTCATTCAGTGTAAATCCTTTAATCTCTGGCTTATCCCAGGTAACCAAATTAAGCTCTAACACAAGTTCTCATCCAAAAAGTACGTGAAAAAACACATTTTCCTTGTTAACGTCCACAAACTACGTTTTCATGAGACTCTGCATTGTATTTAACTTTTTATGGACACTCGTAAAATTTTACTGTTGTTTTCTTGCTTACAGCGTGCTTTTTCACAGCTGCCTATAGATTTATGTGTTACAAATTATGGTGTTGGCTATTTTCTGATTGTTGTGACAAAATAACGTTTTTGGAGGATTCATTTTATGTGAATAGTATCGTCGTAGGGTAATTTTAAGTGAGCTATCACGGTCGTTTATATTTTTGTTGATGATGGCAGCAAAGTTAAATAAAACTGATAAAGGAGTTTCGTACACGGTCAGTTTATGTATTATATTATTTTAAGGATCAATACCTGTTTTTTACTACATAACTATTTTAAGTTTCCATTTTAACCATCAAAATCCGACTAAATCTTATGTTTAGAAAATCACTATCGCTACATAGTATAAAACTAAGTCGCTCTCTCTATCCCTATATCCCATGTCCCTTTGTATGTTTACATTTTTAAAACTACGCAACGGATTTTAATCCTTTTTTTCAATAGATAGAGCGATTCAAGAGGAAGGTTTATACGTATAATAAAACCGTGCAAAGCCGAGGCGGGTCGATAGTTACTAAACTTATGAATTTATAATCACCTTATAACGTTCCCGGAAAGTTTTTGGGAAGGGCCCGCTCTCATCAACCCTACAGGGCGTGAAGTTAATGCTAAATCGCTTGTTTTATTGTTATTGCGATCGTTGTTCGGTCATCGTTCATAATAGGCGCCATAGCTGGTGCCGTGTGCCGGCTTAGGGATGTACGATGATAAAAAGGAGTGTATGTATTTTGTTTATTAATTTTTGGATACTTAACTACTACCTATACGATTATACTGGCCCCAGGGGCATACAACAATAATTACAAGCGTTATTTTATAAGCATTTTGTAAAAGAACATGACATCTTTATCAGAAATTAACATCTATTTAAACCTAAAGTCAGATCTGAACTACAGATTAATTTGACTCTAAATTGAAAAATAATATAAGTTGACCTTAGAGAATCAAACGAAGTGAAGACATTCCGCGTAGTTAGGTTCTTAATACATATGTATGTCCATAGGATGTCCCAATGTAGGAATGTCCTGGATGTAAGGGCAGATTTAGTTCATGATTTATGACTATTTGCAAATGAAACTTTCTCTCGTATGACATAATATACACCAATTGTGGCACATACTCGCTTTTGAAATTTCCTTATTGTTGACAAGTGAGTCATTGATGATTGCATGAAATTACACTAAAATTATGAATGTGAAAGTTTGGATGGATGGATGTTTGTTACATCTTCACGCCAAAATCACTTAACAGATCGGGCTGAAATTTGGAATAGACGTTGTTCTAGGCCTGGAATAAAACATATGAATGTAAAACAACTACATCTTTTATCTTATAAATCAGTTCCAATGAGACAGAAAACGCTTCGTTTCCATAGAAATAACGCGTGCGAAGCCGCGGGTAGACACTAGTAGTAAAGAACATGTGGCAAATGACGATAAAACCCTAGTTTAACAAGCGTATGCCAACTACTTAAGAGTTAATTCAGATTAACCGGGAAACGACTAATTGATGGACATGACGTAGTGGGGATAACTGCGGGTTGTAATGATAATTGTAAAAATATTGGGAGGGATGAGTTCGAAATTTCTTTGTAAACTATTTTTAACAAAACAATTAAATTTTGACAGTCGTTGCTAGAACATCCCTATGCTTCGTAACGTGTGCCAACCATTTAACAGTTAGCTTCCCACTTCCCGGGAATCGCGCTGAGTAATGGCTTTTAGACTTTAGTCGGGAATGGATGTACTCGTATTGTATCACATACGAATAATTGATGAATTCATGATGATACATGGGTGTATTGCGGGTTGCAATGATGTTTGTAAAATATGGGTTTAGGGTGATCTGGGACAAATCGTAGCATATGAATGACAAAACAATAAGGATTCATAGGGTTTGAAGGATTTTGTAACTATCTATAATTAGAGATAAAGAGATGATTTCTCTGCAATTTTTTTAGGGTTGTTTATTGCGATTTTGTAGCAGATTATAAGAACCGGGTTATAGAGACCAACAATCTAGGGACATTGCTGAATGGAGAAGAATCCTAATAGTCCTCCCCCCTATATTTTGCTACGATCACCACGCTAGGCTGACATATTGATGATCGCATTAGAGGTGATAGACTTTGTAAAAATGCTTACAACAAAATATCAGTTTATCTAGCGAGAGGATAGCGAGAGGATAAAAAAGCTTGGGACGAGTTTTGCTTCAACTTGGAAACCAACAAGATAAAAGTTCGCTTCTTTACTTTACTACTTAAAAAGATTGAAGTGACCAAAAATCAAAGTGAGTAGTAGTTCATATCCTAATTTTAATATGAACCTAGTTTTTATATGTACTGGGATGAACTTTCTGACATGTCCACATATTCTGTAAGGTCTAAAAGAAATAAAGCAATTTGAATTTGTTAAAATACACTACAACCCTTCCTCTGATCGAAACAAAAAACAAAACCAGCCTTTCGAACCAACGATTTATTATCCAAACAAACGACAAAATCAACACCTCTGCACAAACCTAGCAACACTGAAAGCATGAGCGCAAGTGCGAATCATTTTGAAACAATAGAGCTTCACAACACTATTATATTGCATGCGCCGGACGGTCACCCTCTGTACGAATATGAACCCTTGTAGTTGTGACCCCATGCACGCACTGCGTATCGATTTTGACGGTGCGTTTTAGTGATGGGGTGACTATGGATAATTTTTGATTGGTTTGTAGGACAAGTGGAATGACTTGCTATTTTTGTGTCATAGTTAGTCTATATTGACTGATAATTTATGGCATGTGTGATCTATAGTTATTGTCATGTAGCTGTAGCTATAGTCTATAAAGGTGTACATGTAGGAGCAGGTCGAAACAAAAATAAACCGAAGAAGATAACAATATTTTCTTAATATTTTTGAATTTCGAGAGATTTTTAAAATAATTTGATTGTTTCAACAACTAAACACCGATTTAGGATTCTTTAATTTTACACAGTTTTTAAATGTCGCGGGTAAATAATAATAGGTACCTTGGATATAATTGCAACCATCTTTGAATCACCTCTATACAACAGCGAAAGAACCGTCAAAATGGATCAGAAATCATTGAACATACATAAAAAAACACTCAAACATCCGAAATAACACTAGCTTTTCAAAGTAGGATAAAAATTCTCATGTAAGTCCTGAAAATATTGAAATATTGTCACCTAGAACAAGATCTACGTTACAGACTTGCTCTAGTCTTCCTCACTATCCACTCTACGCTCTAAATACCTAACATTTTCTCACAATATATCTTTCTATTACCAGTCCCACCCCTAGCATTAATTTACTCGCCACACAAATCCATAAACTGGTTCGATATCACGCAGCGTCCGGCATATCAACAATTACGACCTAATGTTGACATTTTCCCCACTGCTCCCCTCGTTCAGCCCCGACCCATAGATATCACATTCCATAGAAGATTATGTTCCCCAAGACCCTTGAAAGTTGAGATTTCCACTGAAGATTTGCTCGGGATGGTTTTTTCAGTTTGCCTGAAAGAATACGGTTTCTATTACTAGTAGGTATTTTATTTAGGAAAGTGCTTTAAATGATTGGGCTTAATGAAAACCTCTGTGGCGTATCAGGCAATGGTCCTGCTGTTACGCAGGAGGTTGCGGGTTCGATTCCCGCCCTTGAAAAGTGTTCGAACTGCAGAATTATATTCTGGGTCTTCTTGCTGTTTCCTATGTATCACTACTTAGTATAAAACAAAGTCGCTTTTTCTGTCCCTATATCCCTATGTCCCTTTGAATGCTTAAATCTTTAAAACTACGCAACGGATTTTGATGCGGTTTTTTTTAATAGATAGAGTGATACAAGAGGTAGGTTTATACGTAGGTATAATAAAGCCGTGCGAAGCCGGGGCGGGTCGCTAGTAATAAATAAATATGTACTTATCCATACAGTATTAAGAATATTTAAAGCATATTAGTTATTTAATACACATTAAGTACACAAGCTCTGCTTAGCTTGGAGATAAATAATGCTGAGTGGTCCAACATGTAGGTTTTTTTATTTATTATTTATTTTTACTTGGATTGATTTACATAAAGCTGATCTGCAAGTACCTACCTTGAAAATCAACATTTCAGTTTGCTTACAAATTTTTCAAATTATCAAGTTTACATAAATAGCGAAGGTAAAAGTTCGAATTCCATAAATACTTCCCTTGTTAAGGTATTTCACAAAGGCATTTTTGCTTGTTCTGACATTTCAGAAAGGCTAACTGGTTTATCCATTTTACAGTACGAAATATTAAATTTGTAACACGTTACGTGAACAATGTCGTACGAACCGCGCAATGTCTCAAGAGTTGCGAATGTAGGTAGATGTTTATCTACTTACGGTTTCCCAGTAACTTGTAAAACTTATACATTCACCTGCACTTAAACATTATGTTTAGTGCAGTTGCTGACATTTATAACTTTTATTGTAGTTAATAACCTACAATGTGGGTTATAAGAACGTTTTCTAAATATTATCTTCGTTTAGATGACGCTTTTATAATCAAGTGGATTACGCTTCAATTAAGTGGGATTTAGTGGACGGACTCAATGCCAAAAAGTTATGAAAACTTAAAATTATCAAAATTGTTAATCGCCTCCTCTGCTCTAAGCTCTACTTTTGTAGAAATTTGTCGTCGATGTCTTTTAAGTTCCTTAAAACTTAATAAAAACCACATTAAAATGTCTGGCTCTTTTCACCTACTATAGGAAAATAAGACTGATAAATATGGACAACATCTACATTATATCCGTCTAACTTTAGACTCTTAACTAAACCTTATAGCGAGCTGGAAACCCGAAATACTCGTACTATGTAAAATTATCACTAAAGTTATAATTGCAAAAGTTTGGATAGATGAATGTATGTTTGTTACCTCTTCACGCACATAACAGAACGGAAGGGGCAGAAATTTTGAATATAGTTCTAGTCCTAGGGGGAGGAAGTAGCGGGGTGCAGCTAGTTTTTTTAAATAATGCTGGACAATCCACACAGCATCATCATCAAACTAATAGCTTGTGTTATGGGTACTAGACACCTGATACATAACAATTTTCATAACTCCAAATATAAATATGACCTAGAGGCTTTCTCCTTCATAACCAGTAATATAATACGAGTGTGAATTTATACAGATCATTGTTTGGTTATAAAACACTGAGTAAATCTGCTTATCCAACCTCTTAACGTCGCTTCAAGTTTTGGAATGTTGCCAACTCCATCAATTGAGAGTTGTTTGTTACATAATGGTACTTTGAAACACATTTTGCTTGTGGACCCTCAATCTTGCCAATCTTTGATTTATGGAGTCATTTACTGAAGTTTGAACGTAGTGGTTTTGCTGTTATCTTGATTTGATTAGATATTATTATGTCAAAACATATGGTGCTAATAGAAAGTTCGTCTTGGACCATAGGCAGCTTTATCTCTGAAGTTTCGAGCTAAAAAGCATTCCCTAGCTTTATCATAAGTTTGAATCGATTTAGCATGTTTTTTTTTACGTGTTAGTCTCTAGGATTGAATACAGGGTCCTAAACTAACCTCAGCTTTAGGATCAAGGGCCTTCTCTAAAGTTTAAACGAAAAAAAAAACTAATTCAATAAAAATATTTAGTTCTGTAAATTTAATTTCATTAATTTTCAGTTCAGAATTCTTCATATCATAAATCTCCAAATCCGTAAAGATTTTGTGAACAAGGTGCATAATGTAATGATGCAAGGCTAATAAAAGAAACTTGCAAAATTTCGGACCGTGCTCAAAAAAGGTCATATTATTATTATAATCTATACAAATAAACAAAGCTTAAGTTTCTGTAAAGTTAAAATAACAGCCTCTTAAATAAGCAGTTACACGGGGTTACAACAAACACCACATTTTAAATTTTACCTTACCTTCAACTTCTTTTGTATTTGGCTTGCTGTGCTAGTTTGCCACAATTCTGCCAGTGTGTGTAAAGAGTTTCATAAACTTTAGTAGAGGTTGTGTGTCTGCTTTGGATAATCTCCGAAACGGCTCTGCAGTTTTCGAGGACTTTGACAGGCAGATAGCTGATGTCATCGCAAGTAACTTAATATGTTATTAAATTTAAAAAAAAGGGTTCAGCGTGAAATATTTAAATCCCATGATAGTTTAGATTCTGATAGTTACAAATAAAAACATTGAATACACTACAAAAGTTTTGTAAACTTACACAATCAGCACACAATAATATCAATATTAATATATAACGGTAATACTATTGAAACTAAGGAATATAAGGTAAATATAATTATTGCAATACACCCTTTTTTCACCAGGTGACGCACAATACAAACCCTACGTGACAGCGAAGCCAGAATACGCGACGGTAGACTTAGATGGTGATGAAGACTTCGTTGTGGTGGCCTGCGACGGTCTCTGGGACTTCGTCAGCGAAGACGACGTCGCTTTGTCGGTCTACAGGCAGATCGCTGCTGATCCTGGTAAGTGTAGAAATAAGCTTCGAATTTGGAAAACCAATTATAGATTTACTTCATCTTTTGGAAGGAGATAGTCGATAGGCTTGAACTTTTATCTCGTTTATTCATACAATATTAGAGACAACTACAATATTCCGCGACAATAGCCTCAGTCAAGTTTCTTAAAACCATTTGAAAATAAAATCGAGTTCCTATGTAACAAAGATCATATAACCTACGAGCAGAAAATATTTTACTTATTAATATAGATAGACCATGAAAATAAGTCCTCTCTGTACGATGTTTACATAGTGTCTTCTGGAATGTATGGAAAGGCAAAAAAACTTTTACGTCATTGTAAAACAAATAAAAAACCTAAGGACTCTGATCGTTTACTCTGAATCTCGGGACAAGAAACAAAACACCGTGATTATAACGATTTCGTTTATCTCGCTTACGTAAAAATACATAGTTACATCAAATATAGTATACAATGTATCGGTATCCTGATTGTTTTACCTTTTAGCATAACTCTATCCCAGATTTGCTCATTGCATTCTCTCATGTATATACCTCCTCCATGTGTGTACGCTGTAGATTTAATGTTATCCCCACATCATAAAAATGGAAACTACCTTAGTTTACGTCATGAAATCATGAGCGGAAATGTAGTTGCCCAAAAGTCATACTTAATTGTTGTTCTTTTATGTGCAAAAACCCCACAAAAAACTCTGGTAATAAAAACTTACAAACATTGTATGGTTACAATGTTGTTTCTTTATTTATGAGATTTTCAGTAATGTTCAAATAGAAATAGAATATTATTTATTGTCCAATGCAAAGAGCTATAGCAAAATTGTCTCATCACGACGACCGAAGGCGATAGCGGGTTCGATTTTTTGATTTCTTTGACATGAATGTTTGTACGTTCTAAAAATATTTGTTTCGGGGCTCTAGCTGTTGTATGATAAAGAAATATATACATCTGTATGAATTGTATTATGTATAACAGTCATTTAGTACCTACCCATAACCATAAGAATAAGAACAGACTAGAAGGGAAACTTCGCTCCGAACGCGCTCAAGGTCACGATATTAGCCTACGCAATTCTGCACGTTAAACGTGCAGTAGGGCTGTCACAGCCGGCGACGCCGCACGCTGCTTTTTATATTTGTGTAGGTTCTATACTATGACGTCAAGGCCTCTATTATATAACGTCATGGTCAAGTTATTGGGGTGTGATCGCTTGTAACAATAAAAGATAATACATATTATATGATAATACATACCCTATGTAAGTAATATTTTCTAAATATTATTGTGTTTTAGTAGGTTCCTATCTAACTAATTAGGTAGGTATCTAATCAAAGGAACGTGAACATCGTTCGTTGATCTTTTCTCACTCGCCTCGCCTCGCGACGACGGCGCGGCGGTGGCGGGGCGCGGCGGCGGTACAATGCAGTAGCAACCCTGGCAAAACGCCTGGATGACAGAGGGGCGTAACGAGGTGAAGGGGGAAGTAGGTATATAAATGGCGGCGTTTGGGACTAGATCAAAGAAGAGTCCTTTCTACGTAGTTATTATTTATTCTTATGCCATAACACAAGTTCTGCTTAGCTCGGGGCTAGATGATGCTGTGGAGAGGAGCGGCTGAGGAGTTTACACTTATGTCTACAAATTTTCTTAAAAATAATCTAAGTAGAAAGAAAAAGATAATAATAATATAAATATAAGTAGAAAATAATAATTCCCTAAGACGAAAGTTCCTATTACTTAAAAAATCATAGTAAACCAGTTGTTACTTCGATATATTATCATTCGAATCGGTAAAACGTTTCATTGTCCATAAATAATTGAAGAGATCTCAATCACGGAAAGTTTCCAAAATAGCATGAAATAGCAAAACATCTGTAAAATTTGTATAGGGACGCTAATATGCGTGAGATTGTAATACATTCTATACGTTACCTATGCCTTATATATAAATTATGCAGACTTACCTATTTGTTTGTGTATCAAATTGAACTGTGAAACATTCTTGAAAAATTCTTCAGAATTTGAATTAATTATCATACTAGCGCGATTTAAACAGAACAAAGCAGGGTATTTTTGCATAGATTCTGTAACGATGAGTAATTTTATCTTAGGTTAGGTGTTTGAAGACATGGCGCTCATTAGGGGAGGCATATGTCCCGTAGTGGACTCTTAGGTTGATGATGATTATGATGAAGCAGTTTGACTATGAATAATTTTATCTACCTTTCATATTCTCAGATGTACTTTTCTTAATTTGTACTGAACGGATCACGCTGAAATTTGAATTGACATATTTCTAGGCCTGGAATGAAACGTAGGCTACTTTTTATCCCATAATTTCCCTTGGAACATAAAAACCTTGAAACGTCTCAGTAGAAATAACGCTAGAAGCCCTAGAAAGATACTATTACCTTATAAATCAGTATTTGTTTATCCACAAACAATATCTCTCAATCATCAGTCCACGTTGACCTTGTGTGCCAATCTCCAGTCACCATCTACAATCTACATGAGTCACCGTCGATCGTTGCAAAACGAACCGCCGTCAAAACACGGTGCCAGACAGCACGGTGACTGTCTATTGAGCTTTACCTTGATGGGAAAAAGGCTATAATTGTTTACCTTGTAGAAATTTGGTTTGCGCTGACTCTTATTGCGTTTTAACTGACTTATGACATACGGTCGGTATAGTGCTGGTACGGTAAGGTATTGAAAGCCTAATGATTTTAGTCGTTTGTAGGTTTTTGTGGTAGTGTAGTAAATTTACTGACACAATAGATTCCCTTATATCCATTCAAGGTTGTCTGGCAGATATCATTCTTGAGCTAATTCGGCATATTGTTAGTTTCATTATTTAATTTATTTTTACTTTTCATTCTTAGTCTAGCTAGGAGAAACTTATATCAATTAAATTGGAAAAAAATTGCAACGTTAGTTTTTGTTACATTATGTCAATAAAATTAAAAAATTCAAACTAATGCCTTTTATGAAAAAAATACATTCAAATAAAAGGCAAAATAATATTAATAATTACTCAGTTGTGAAGTTGTTTTATTATAATTAGTGTTTCATTTAAGTATGCAATGAGGTATTTTCTATTATGAATGTGTAAGCGTTTATATTCCTTTTCGAAAGCGCTTTTTAGCAATGAGTCACTGTTCCAAGTCAGATTAAAAGCAAAACTTGTGGAACAACACAAGCACCCCTTTCCCTTGTTTGTGGACTTTTGACACATTTCCGTCCCCACATTCAAGCTATTCCCAGCCCTCAAATGAAACACTAAAGTTGTCCCCTTTGTGTTTTCGTTAGAACCAACTGCGCTCTCAAATCTTTGTAAAGTGTCTCTAATGGAGCGCCGAGGGCGATAAGAGCTTTCTTCAAAAGTTTTTTTCCTGTTTTCGTAAATATTATCACTTTATTGCACTTTAGTGATTGCTGAGGGTCCTCGAGAAAGATCCCGCGGCCTGTGCCACGCCAATCTAGGGTACAATTTCATTTGTATTACAATTTAAACTAGGGTGAAATGTAATTAAGTCGTAGATGCTGTAATCTCGAATGTTGACACATCGTATAAAGGGACCCACCCCTTGATCCCGACTTGTGGACACTTTTGGATCCATCACACGCCTTTGTGGATATTTCAGATTTTGACAGCTCAAAGAGCGTATCGTATTTGTGATGATAATCTCTCCAATTTTCCTGTCGGATTCTAAGTGGAAAATGGGTAATTACGGGCTCCGAACGTAATTGTTAATATGCTCTTCGATAATGGAGAAAGTAGAAACGGGCGCGGTATTTAAGTATGTAATTTATAAGCATGTTCTCTTGAACTCAAGCAACGAACTTGTAACTTAATTAAACAACATACTTCCTTATTGTAATTATCGCCAACTCAAAACTACGTGTTGCTTTTCCTGTTTATTTTATAGTTATTCAGTGAAGTCAGCGATGGCTGGTGAAATAAACTCTTAGCCTTGTACTATACTTCGTACGCTTCGGTTTCATTGAGCACTTGCAGATTTGCACGTCCGCCGGTACCTGCTCACCAGAGCAGGTCTCTTTGTTCCAATAGGTCTTGCAAAAAATCGCGCTAACAATGAATTATTTTATGTTCCGTAACGAGATTGCGGTGCCTAGATTTCAGCTGCGGTCAGTACTCAGGCCGCAGCGTTGTCGTAATTGACTCGGAAGTGGGGAGGTGGAGAAATTGGATACTTTGTTTTGCCCCTGTCGCATTCCCTCGCCGAAGCCTTTCTAATATCGGAACACGTAGCTAAACACTACGCCTTTTTTATATGACTGGATCGAACTTAGATAAGCTACCTATAAAACAAGCTCCACTTATCTTGGGATCTGGATTTTGTGTAAATTGTTAAACATTTTTATTTTATAACCCTAAACAGAAAAAAAATAACTTTAGCCTTTGAAAATGATTGGATAACTTTTAATATTTCCCATGTAGGTTAACTAACGACGCTAGAGTCCATTGGAACTTCCAAAGATATAAAGATATTTCACTCGTCATTATTGAATCAGTCTTTACAGAATCCAGTGAAAGTCTAATATATTTTTATTCGCTCCAAACGAGGACATAAAACTGCCTAGCAACTTTTGCGACGTCGACCGTTGCATGAAAATTTAATCACAAGGGGTTTCATCTGTTCAAAGTCTATGATTAAAATATTAATTTTGTTGTTAATCCATTTGCCGCACCAACTTTTAGCTCCAGTGGACACAGTGGACTCTAGACCCCTTTTATTGGATTATGCGATTTGAGAGTTTAAACAGCCGTGAGTTTCGGACGACGAGGGTTGGCCAGACGGCACTAATACGCCCGGCCGACTCGTTTTGATCATCGCCTTGCTAATGTGTTCTTTATTCCAAAATGTGAAGGGTCAAATTAAATTACTCTAGTTCGTTTATTCTGGTAAATAAATACACATTGCTTACGTACATAGCATGACAGACATAGCTCAGGTTAACCCTCTCTCGTTACACTTTCTCTGGCGCTAGTTATCGTCTATATCGTCATACAACATTTGTTTTAACTTCATCTTGTAGGATGGCTACATCTCTGATAGCTACGTCTCATCCAATGACTTTATTGTATACTATATTGTCATGCCAATGACTTTATTTTGACAATTGAAATTGAAAACACATTCGAAAAATGTACGACCAACTCTGGACAGGCACATATAAACGGACTCGCCCATCTTCACACAAGACCACCGGAACCAAGACCGTGCTAGAGGCCCCTGCCCAGAGAGCTTTCGGATGACCTTTCCCGAGGCCACCGTAGCCAACCGGCTAACGAACAGCTTCCGAGTAGCCTGCATGGCTCTCGAAGCGATATCACGTGACTCGAGAGAAGCTTCTCTCGACGTTGATGTCAGAAAAATGAACATTAGTTCGATTCTTACCAGCATTTCGCACGGAGTCGAAATGTTGAAGACCACTTGATGATTTATGGCCTCATTTATGGAGATTAAAGCGCTCAAACAATGGTAAAGTGTAGTGATATCGGGTCTGGTGTCGGTCTACGGCTGCCGATAACATTGTTATATGTTGGCAAAGCCGCTGATGGAGCGATAAACTATTGAAATGCTGCTGTGGCTACGCTTCACTACTTGCATACGATTTATAAAGCAAAAACTGACGTAGAACATGACTTGTGATTCAATTACAATGAATTGTTGCTATTGCTGCTACCAGTAGACTTGGACCACCATTTCATTACTACGCAAAAAATATCAGAAGGCCAGAGTGTACGTAAAATGAAATCATAAATGCTCTGGTTTTATTTTTACCTATTCTTTAAAATGAGGAGAATATCTCATCAAGTTTAGTTGAAATAATATAGATGTTCAAAGATATATGTACTATTTCATAATACCTCATCCTCCTTGAAAATTTGTAAAACTCAAAATGAAATTTCCTATCATGGTAATTAATACTGAACCGTTGGGGTAAACGTGTTCTTGAGTGGAGACCGCGACTCGGTAAACGTAGCGTAGGACGCCCTCCGGCCAGGTGGGATGACGATCTGCGAAAGACTGCTGGCAGATGCTGGATGCGTCAAGCTGAAGACAGGGCGCTATGGCGCTCATTGGGGGAGGCCTATGTCCAGCAGTGGACTAATATAGGTTGATGATGATGATGATGATGAATTAATACTGAAGTAATTTACAATTGGATATTAAATTCATGGAATTTCACGTTGTAATAGACTTTATTAAACTCAAAGTACCTAGTTTATTTATTCGTTACTAAATATGAACACTATTAAACATCACAAGTTTACTGCCTTCAAAAGCAATGTCTACAACATGTCCAGCCAACACTTCACCATGCGGGTAACTTGTTCCGAAGAAATAAAAGAAGTTTATTCTATGTTCATTTTATCTTTTGAAATCTTCATTATCCCTTCATAAAAACAAATTGTTAACAAACGTCGTTGGCAGACACAGTGTCAACACGCGCCAACCTTGACACTGCGGGCGAAGCCGATTGCCAACATTCATTCACTGGTTATCATAATCACTTCGTTAACGGAAGGTGAATCTTTAAATGTTTACTATTTATTGATGTTCGAGTTGACGTCAGAATATTAACTATACTGATTCAGTTGCTGTCATTGGTTAGAACTGCACTGATTGCGTTGCATTCTAAGTTTTAGGGGCAAATGTTATCATAGCTTGTAGTAAAATATTTTTACTTTAGCAAATACTACAAAATAAAAAAGAACGAAACCTAAAACACACGGAAAAGAGACATTTTGTATTTTGCTGAGTGAATTTTAACTGTGATTTTGGTTGATTTCCTCACTAGCTTGGCTTGCATTGAGGAAAAACTCAGACGAAATCGAAATGAGTCACGTCAAGATTATTGCAAGGTGAATCTTCACTATGTTGTACCATTTGTTGAAGTGCGAGTTAACGTAAAAGTCATTAGTTCAATCACTACTAAAAATCAATTCATTATAATTGCAGTCGTTATTGATGGACTTCAAACTATTTTGAATTTTAACAGGTCATTATCTTTAGTGGCCTCTGCTGCATTGCCATTCAACGTGGTAATGCTGCCAGTATTCTGGGCACTCTGCCTTCTGGTGACGGCTTAGATTTTTAGGAGTTGGTTATAAATGTAAATACTAGCTGTAATTAGTTGTATTGTTATTGTTTCAGTTACTTAATTTTCTCTGAAAACTTTGACACTCTTTCTCTATAGCTGGTGATCTTTGGATATTACGCACTTCAGAATAATTGGGAGTTTCTAGAACTACGAGAAAAATTGTTAAACTTATTGCTTCTATGATAAATTAAATTGATTGTCTTAGTTCGTTATATTGCTATCAAAAATAAATCAATTCTTAATGAGCCTTAGCAAAAACTATTTTCTCCACTGTTTGTCCAACCAAGTATGTATCAACTTAGTATCATAAATAGACTTATCTTGATTAACCAGAGATTAAGTATCGCAATTCATGCAAATTATTCATGAACGGTCTGCACGCAAAAAACACATACCTACACAATTTCTAAAACCGTGTACCGTTTGTAAATCCGAATGAAAGTAGACTTATTAAAACCTTTGCACAATTTTAGATGAGAAACAACTCCAAAACAAAATACAATCACATTTATGAATACTCTTACACCAAAGCGTTAAAGCTCATTTTGCGATGGTTTTTCCACCAAAATGACACAAGCCAAAGATAATCTCCGTTCTAAAAGGCGAGTAAAAAACAAAACTTAAATGCACCGTTTAAAAGAGGAACGTTTACGTGGAGAATGTATTGATTAATGAGCAGCCCTGGTTGGTCAACAAGCCGTGAACTATTCAGAGCTCATTATGCGCAAGAGTGCTACTTGCTACCCTTTTAGTGGTACTAATGTCGCCTTATTACGATGCCTACGCTCTGTCATGTCCACTAGTCCGACTGTTTGCAGGTGAAAAGGTGTTGGAGTAGTTACTATTTATATTATTAAAAAAAGCAGTTCCTACTGCGCGAATTCGTCCGCATAGAATAAGATTTTTATTAAACTTTAATTTCCTCAGGAAAAATTCTTTCAGTCAGTCCTTGTAAATATTATAAGTGTATCAGTCATCTAGTATCTAAACTCAAGCTCTGCTTAGCATGTGGCTAGATGATGCTGTGTGGATTGTCCAGCAAAATTTATTATTATTGATCCTGTTTTACCCTTTATATACGGAACCCTAAAATGCACACGAAGATTCAACCTCTCAAACCAATCTAAGTAATCTTTCTGATATTTGATACAGAGCAAATAGAAAACGGAATCTGCACTAGCCATTAGATTAAGTTATTAACCGTAGCAGTCACAGAGTTATTTACTGCCACTTTGTATTCAAATAACGGTACGCTTAACTATCCAGCTCGGATAAGATATGGTTGAGATAAATAAGAATATATCACTGGATGCGAGCTCATTACTCCAACAGACTGGCTTGACTAAAGGCTGGCAGATTACGCTTATCGGAGATTGAAACGTATCGTGGTTAGTATTCGTATTGGTGTAATTTCTCTTGATTTCTATTAGACGACTTTCCACATTAATCAATTCTTCAAAACACAGATCGGAACCATCAAAATAACCAAAAGCATGGTTAACACACGCGGTCGTCAAAATATAGAAGCTGACACCGCTGTATACGGATAGCGTTAAGTTAGTACCAATCATTGTGGCGATCTTAAGAGGAGGCATGTCCATTGTCCACCCGTTGGCGTTATGCGGCTGAAATTAATGATGGATAAAATATCGAATCCTTTATGACCATCGCGACATGAAAGAAAAAACCCCAAAAAAAATATATTAATGTACCATTCATTATTGGTACATTTCTAAAAACATTCTGCTTAGCTATTATATATACTATATTATATATATGTTATATATACATTATTAATCTGTGTCTTAAGAATATTCATATTTAAAGATCAAATTAGTTTATTATATTATTAAATCATATCTTTCGATCAAAAATACCCATCACATCCGATAAAGATATAACTATCATACAAAATAATACCTCTTCGCTTTAATGGATTCTGAACGCTAGTCAAATTACTAGGAAACAGTGTGCATACATTGTTAGTCATTAATTTACAATGAAGCCCTAATTACTAGGATCAAGCTATTTTGCATATTGTTGATTGACGTTGACTTTTCGAGCAGAATTTCTATTCTGTGAAGTGTAATTTTAATAAGTAATTGTATTTTTATTACTATGTTTGACTTTCCTTTTTATTTACTTAATTGTTTTTTTAAATAATACTATATTCTATGTACTGTGTTGTATTCTCAAAAAAAATAAGGTTGTTTAAATTGGAATTATCAATAAACTGGACACCAAGACTCTTCATCAGATTTGCATCAGATAATTTATCCGGAAGTCTAAGTTACCAAGTTATCTCTACTACTTAAATATCTTCTTATGGGTTTGCTTTTACCTATAGAAATAAACATGAAAGTACAATTTCTAAAATGATTAAAAAAACAAATAAAAACAATTGAGATTGTCGAAAGTGTTCTATACCCTACGAAAGTATACGGCAGTCGCGCTCCACATGACATATCGGTCGATTCTACTCGCCACAGAAACTATATTACTACTAGCGTATGTAAGTTTCACTCCGATATACCAACTATTTTATGATTAAAATCACTGTGTTCATAATTTTAACCTAGTTACGATACGGACTATTATAAGGAAGTATTTCCGAATTTGGATATAGAAGCATGAATAGGAGATTCATATCACCGGGATATTAAATCTAAAGTGACAACGGATAAGATCTATTTTCCAACAAAGTCAATATACATACACAAGGCATACATATTTTGCATTGTAAACACGCTGTGACCAGCGACGACGCCTTGAAGCATGCATCGCTTCACTAATGCCTTTTTATATTTGTATATAGCGAGTAGGTACTCTTTCTATTTCCAATAACAATTCACGTAGGTACCATAAATATATAGCCAAATAGTATTGTTTTCTTTAACGCTATTCGTGAACCGGAACCTGAATTTCCACGAAACTTCATAGACCATTATCGAATGAAACTCTTCGTCGAAAAAACTTTTCGCCGCAGTCTCCCCTTTATTTACATTACCGCCTCCATGTGTGAAAAGTGCTCTCAATTCTACCTTTCGGAATACATCTAAAATCTAAATATATTCTTTTCTGTTCTGTTTACACAAAGATCGAGCGTGTAGATAGTCGTGCAGTGATTATGCATTTTGCAGTCGAGTGGTCTCAACCGCGGCGCTGCAGTGGGGGTGCGTTGTAATAAAACTGTAGGGTTGGCGAGGGCCGCGCTCGTTACACCCGTCGACGTACCTATTCTCTTTGACATCATTACATTTATTGCGTTGCCTCTGTCTCCGTATACCGTGAAACCCCTGAAGCTCCCATCTTGGAAAGCTGTGCTTTTTACTGTCTCTCCGAAGCTTATTCGCAAAAACTCCGCCAACTTGGTTTGTTGGCTCTTATTGTTCGGCTCGGGCAACTTTTTCTCGTTAACTTTTAGGGGCGGTTCTCGATTACAATATTATGGTGTCTAAAGTTATTGCGAATTATGGGGAAATTATTGTAATTGTTTGAACTCAGTTTTATTTATAGCCTTAGACTGAACATACATATTACCATAAAATGGCCTTCTATCCTCACATCTTTTATCTTCACGAGCCCAAATAAAACCATTGAATTCTGTAAATCTTGCTTAAACCGCTTTTTCAATTCAAGAGTCATTTACAGGACATTTGTTGGTTTCGAATTCGATACCGCAAAGATTTCCGAAATTTGTATCTTTCAGTCCCCTCTCCCGAGGGCTGATAAAGGACGCGGTAATCCTTTCAATCGAATAACGGGGATTACAGTAATTTATTCGAGCTTACCCGCTGCCGTAGATTTGATGCTAATATGATAATATGCGGATTCACAAATATATGCCGATCTCGTTAGTGATAACACAGTGGTTTGTCCTGATTTTGGTTCAATTTTGTTTCGAATAACATCGGTTTAACAAAAAACCACGCTCCATGAATCCAGATGAGATCATGATCGTTGTGATTTATTCGATGATAAATTTCTGTTTCTGAAAAATTGTCGTCATAGAAATCGTCATACGGACAGCGTCAAACGAAATTGCATATTTTATTTTATCTTTTCCTAAATTTACCATTGGAGAGCGTCCAGATGTTCCGCGTTGGTTGCTCGCGGGTGGGCGCTCCCGTATCTCATAATAACAATGACAAGATTGCATATTATGATAGGCTTAAACTGCTACTGTAAAGGGGTTTACTTGTTCCACGCTGCGGTTACATTGTCGCTCGCCATCGCTGCGGGCCAGTCCGAGGCAAACACGGATTTGCTTTATTAAAACGGGCTCTGAAGATTATTTCATATTCTTGCCCGTCATTATCTTGTCCAGTTTCAATTCTACCTGTCTATCGCGTCGATTTTACTGCTTTTGCAGACTGTTTGCGATGACGTCCACCTCAATTTATTCATCGACCTGATTCGTTCTCCCTCGCTCATGAATCATGTGCAAATATTCCAGTACGCGACTTGAATTTTCGAGTACGAATTTGTATCGCATATAATTTCATGGCCGATGTATTTATAGTGGCATGATGGCATGGTGAATCCTTTGGGCGTAAATAATGTATCAGATACGGGACGTTGTTCGGGGTCATAGATTGTGAAACAGCCGCCTGAGGGGTTGATCCGGTAATACGAAAGCTTTATCCGGAGTTCCCGGTGTCAGGTGGGGTGACTGGTGACCCCAATGTCCCATTTAGCTTATACGGTGCGATATTCAAAAGCAATCATAACTTTGTTCGGACCCAGTCTCTTATTACGCTCGAATCCGAGTGAGGTCCTGGCCAGTTTAATAGTTTTTGGTCTCTCAAATTCTGTTCAAAACTCACCATTCCTTCATTTACGTTATAATAGCTTTGTTATTCAAAATCAGTTTCAAAAAAGCAGGTATAAGGTCAGATTATTCCTCGGCCGATTTCACTTACTAAATCGTCGTCAGGCATTCAATACCGCGAATGTGACATTTTTGACGAAAACCTTTTTTTTTGTTTATTCGATTCTACTCGTTCAAATACACATTCCTACATTAAAATTTTGCCCTAAAGTTGCACCGATCCTTATGTTTTCGAGTCATGCCAAAACCGCGAACGTGATTTAGAGTCAAAAAAACCGCGAATAAGACAGTTCCTTAGCGCTGCCGCGCCATTCCTAGCGCAAGTGCAACATGTGACGCTGTCATTTCTGAGCAAGTTTTTTGTTTTCACTAACGTTTTCCTCATGTTTTCTTTGCAAAATATGTTGTTAAATCTGCACTAAGTTAAATGAACGTCATGTGTGCGCCTATTTCATGTACTTTATACATAAATAGGTACATAAGGACTAAAATGATATTAGTAAAGTTATAGCATTATTTGGATAATATTTTAAACAGTTGTTATTTTTAGAGCGTGTTGGAAAACTCATAAGAAGATGAAAATATTGTAAAGGACATGTCATTCAAAATTTTACACAATAATAGGACGAATTTAAAAGAAATCGCGCTTAAACAGAGAACAGTTTCTCTTCGCTACCGTCATGCAAATAATTTTCATGACGATAGCGAAATGAAACGTCTCAAAGTAGATTCTTAGTCACAGCCTGCATTCCTGGAAGTTTCTGCTCAGCTTTCCTATACGGATTTAAGTCTTCAGCCTCACTCAAACTGTGTTGTCGTTCAAGCAGAAGCAGTCTGTGAATCCTCCATCAACAGATTGACTTCTACCTACCACTCTAGATGGCTCTGAAATAGAGTCTCAGTCACAGCCTGCATACCTGGACCTTTTGTCTCCTCCGCATGTCATCAGTCTCAGCAAAATTTGCTGACACTTTTAGAGCTACAGTCTCAGATCACTCCCCACCGTCAGTCCAAACTCTGCCTAGCACTCCAGATCGCCCTGAAATAGAGCCCCGTCCTCTTCAAGATAACAAGAAAGTCTAATAGCAACTAATGTACCCAAACAATACACTCAAATACTTACTCCATCACAGCCAGTAGTTTCTTCTTCTGTAGACTTAACGGGTTTATTAGAAACATATTCATCTAACCTCGTAGCGGTCTAAATAAAACATTGTGAAGGTGGTGGTTCATTGGAAAAATGAATAGCAAACCCCTTTAGGATATCAAAACATTGAAGATAAGTGGATTCAATATATTCAACGATGTAAAAGAGAGAGGACCGTGGTGAATATCAGTTGCAAGCTTAAAAGGAGGACTTAATTGCCGAGATACAACAGAAGAAAATGGGAAGAAATTTTTTGTATGTTTTTGGACTGGAATGGATTTGATCAAGAGATTAAATAAACTTTAAAATTATAAAAAAATAGCGTTTGATTATAATTTTTTTAAGATTATTATTAATTCTTAAATGCTTAAATAACATTATTAGTTAAGTAAAATAAATTCTATTAACAGAAAATTGTTGTTTTAAATCTAGAACATAACCGCGAATATGAAAAGATTTTACCAAAATATTTAGGTAAAAACCGCGAACGTCATTTTTTCTTGACATACTACCATAATATTTATAAAAACATGTATTTATACTATCATAACACATATGTGTAGTTCTAAATATTTTATTTTAAAAGAATTGGAAGTGTGTAGTATCATTTATACATTTTTTTCGTTTCCTGTAAATTTTGACGAATGTCGCATTCGCGGTATTGACTGCCGAACGACGAAATGATTATTTATGTTCTGAGAACATACTGATTTAAGTTTATAGACTCGATAAAAGATCTGTTTACATAGTAATGAAACGGGATTTCAATTCTGACTCCAAAAGGTCAGGACCTGACTCAGGCTTGTCTAAATTAGTTTAGTCAAAGATTGCAATGAGCTCTCATAAGCTGTAATGCCACAGCCCTACTTATTGATTAGGCACTGTCAGAAGCTAGGAATTTTAAAATTAAGATTCTCATCTGTTAGACAAGATACAGTAGTTCTAAATATCTCAGCTCTAAGACCAAACATTGTGACTGTCATCATATAAATAAAAGAAAACCATTTATTCTCTATTGTGATTTGAGAATAACATAGATAAGAACGATAGTAAACCAAAAAAAAAAGTATTTTTAATTGGCGAAGCTTTTGCCCATCATCTCACTTATACACAAGAGAAGATATGGCATAAGCTGGAATACACTTTTCCAGCAAGGAACTTATTTACATATTTATTTTCTTCATGAATCTAACTACACAATTTCATCGACTAAGTCTGAATCTGTCTTATTTCTCTATTACCGCCCCACTGCGCCACACCTTCTGTTTATCCATTACAGTCTACAAATCCCTGCATTTTTTTGTTAAAGTGGGCGTCAGCTACCGGGTTCCATTCAGCGATATCACACGTCACCCCGTCCATGCCAATTAATCCTATCAGCAGCATCGGGAGCAAATTGCGGACATTCCTTCAGTCACGACAACGAAACTATCTAATTGAGTTCACACATGAACAGTGTTGCAGAATGCACAACGATGTGCCTGTGTTGCCAGCTTATCTGCTTCTCCCGTTGAAGAGCGGAAATAGACTGGTGTTAATTCAGTTTGTTTTGATTTAGCATATTAAAGATTTTTGCAGATCTGTACCGCGCCTCTTCCACACAGCGCAAAAACGTGTATTCGTGTTGGTTAAACTCGTAATATTTAGATTACATCCAGTAATTCATATGGAACTGAATGAGCGTCCATTCAGTTTCAAAAGTCTTTTTCTAGTTTTATTCGTAATATAATGTACATATTCTAAATAGATCTTTCATTCGTGACTGACGCAATAACTTTATTTCATCTGTATAAACGAAATCGAAGCGGATTTTAAATACTTTAGTGTCTTAAAATCTTGGTACCAGATGGCAACAAGCTATAGCAACTAGTCATTTATCAACGATTACTCGTGTTCCCTTGTTCACATAGCAATTATCTCTTTAGATAATAGTTCGTTTGATTAATTGAGATTTGTGCGTGCGTAGGAATTCAAACTCCACTGGCGTTTGTTTATCGAAATAAATTTCTACTGTCGTCGGTCTGTCATTAAGAAAATTATAGTTTCTCACTCGTTGATTGAATTTAGCACGGCGCTATACTATCTCTGCGTCATTTCTCTATAACATTTAAACATCTCGTTCATTAAAATTAAGCGTAGTAAGTTTAACACATTATGTTGGCTTTGAATGTATCTACTATCACCTACACATAACTCAAGGTCAACTTACTTTGTGGCTAGATGATGCTGTGTGAAAATTTTCATTATTTTCAATACAAATTTTCAATATCTAATTATCGGGCATATAATGTAGGCCTCCTAGATAATGTCAAAGTGAATATAATATTTATTGCCATTTTACCATCATCCTGTAGTTTGCCCGGTCGCATAATATACTGTGAAGTCATGCCATGTCAATTGATTGCGAGTAAATTCAGCAAAAACCGTCGCCATATACGTAGGACTTTCAATTTTGGTTTTACAATCAGACTCGCAATGTATTTTTTGTTGAATAAATTTGCATGGACCGCCATTGCAGATTGCGAGACGGGTAGTGTTTGTCAAGTAATGTTTGGTTTGATCCATGTATACTCAGTGCCGGCATTGTCCTGACATCTTATCCCACAGAAACGTTTAACAAGACAGATGAAAAAGATATTTCATCATATTTCTTAAAATCATCCCTCGTTTTCAGATTTCATGTTTAGTCATCGCAAGTCACGGGTTTTTGTCGAAGAAGACGATTTATCAGGTCAGAAGGGCCAGGGCTTTGTCTTTACGACAAGGGCAACGGCAACCGTTGCCCTTGTCGTAAAGACAAAGCCCTGTTATTTGTTTTCCTTTTCGTTCAGTTTGGTATTTCGCAGGCACGTGAGAGCTCAAGTGTGTGCGTAGCTTAGATGCTTGCGACTCACCACAATAGACTGTTTGTTTTTTGTGACTGGCATTGGTTCAATGACCGGCGCAATTTTCGTACAGCCGGCCTCTAAATTGTTAAGACGAAAACTCATGATTGGTAGATGTTATAATGTATATCAAAAAAGCGGTAAATATTGGCTGTTTATTTAGGCTGGTTACATACTCATTTGTTTTGCATAAGACAGCGTGATTACTTCGTTGAAAATTAAGACGTTTAGATAATTGGCACGCTCAGAAGTAAATAAATAAATAATAATATAAAGTATAGACACACTGATTAATAAATATATCACACACATGAGTAATGGACCATAATTGGCAACAAAAGGCTATCGCCATTAAATAAAGACATCGTGACATCCGTTGGCTAACTGTTATGTTGTCAAACTGTACCCTCTTGATACGTTTCTACTTACACCATTTCTATATCATATTTTTGCAATGAATTCCCGAGAAACAGCGTAATGAGTTTTGTAATATGTTTTACCATACGCAGGGTTTTGTTGAAAAAGCATCGAGGTGTGACGATAAGCATTGATTATGGCTAGTGTGAGTCATGTCGAACAATAGTTGAAGTAGACATTTATGCCGCGGGCAATTTTACCTCATTGGGATTCAGCACGACGCCACATGGACCAAACTTCTCCTTATCCGGCAACTTTATAATGTCTCTATTGTTCACTTTGTAGCTCCAATATTTTGCATCGCTTCCCAATCCTGAATTAATCAGAACATTTTCCATTCTACCTGTTTTTGAATCTTGAATTTTCTTAGACATTACAATGAGATCATACGCTTGTGTGATTTAGATATATTAAAGTTTCTTTCGTTTGGCGAAAGCAAGGCTGCGCTTGAATGGTTAATTGCTCAATGAGAGTTGTCTGCATGTTAATGTAGCCTACACACGACACTGTCATTTGCAATAGTTTCCGTTAACATGGACCTGCGTTGAATATCATTTGTCAGGCGCCACTGAAGAAAATGACTAACTTCCCATCGCTCTAACCCTGAGGGAAGAGTGGAAGAATTTTAGACTCCAATAGTCACGTTTCGTCAACTCTAATTAGAATCTAATTAACATAGTTACTCGAAGAGTTAGAGAAAAGTCGTGCAATGAGCCCATGCATTTTTACATTTTTTTGAAACTAATATTGCATTTTTTGTTGTGGATTTTTTCTCTTAATTTGATAGAATGCATAAAGATAATACCGGCTAACTTGCTGGCTAGCGGCAAAAAGACATCATGTCTTATTTTTTGAATAAAATCTATCTTAATTTCAACTTTTCTGTAACGCTCATGATTTCAGATTTGACCATCCATTCGCATCTTATAAAATGTATAGCACCTGTTGTTATGTGGTGGATGGGTGACTAAAACTAATCTCTGTGTGAATGGCTCTCATGAATAGTCATACAGGTCACTCATGAATAGTCTTATGGCCCTTAATTTTATTTCTAGAAGTGTGAGTTGTGTGATGATTAGTGGACGATGTGATGATGAATGACGAAATATCTCTTGAAGCTTTGAGGACAGTGTCTTTTTAATTTCTATACTTCATAAATCTTGACAATGCTTAGTTGTTGGTGTCTTCAAACAGTTTCTTGTTGAAAAGTGAAGTGCAAAGTTTCGGCGGCTCGGCGCAGGCTCGGCGGACCGTGGCCGACGGGGTCGTCGCTTCGCTACCATCCGCCAACACCACGTTTTGCAACCATATTCGTGTTTCGTGCATTGCTGAAATCGCGTTACTTGTTTGTATAACATTACGCTAATTAATGCCTTGCAATTTGTGTAAGCAAATCAGGGTTCTCATCGACATATCGTTCGTATCACTTTTTAAAAAATATTATTGGATGGAGCGACGCAAAACTGCGAATAATTTAGTATGGTTTTTAACTTTGCTAACAGATAAGACCGCTCTACCAATGCAATTTTATGTTATGGAGGTAGACAAGGGGGAAAAATTCATCAGTGTTATAGGTACTGCAAATATCTTTATAGAATAGGTTTTGTGTGGGGGTTACCACGGCGGTAGCACGGGTAACATCTGGAGGGCTAGCGCGCGGGCGGCGGGCGGGGTGCGCCGCCGGGCTGCACCGGGCGGCCGCGCAGTCAGTCCCCGAGACACCGGCCGCGCGAACGGCCATACGCGATCCGCGCACGCGAACCCGACGCTCGCCCGCACTTGCACCCCGCAGCGCCTGCACTATGTGAGTCCTAACCTGCCCCTATATCTGCCAATAAACCTACAAACCCATCAGAACCTCGACTTTTACAAGTGTTACCGCGGAACCGGCTCGAGATGCCGGCCGGCCGGCGTTTCTCCTAACCTGTCTTTGTATGAAATGCAATTGGATTGAGTGTAGTGATTATGATAAGGTTGAATGCTTGATTGGATGCGGAGATCTGGTGAGATAGTGGTGTGACTATTGCTCTTGTACCTATTTATAGCCGGTTCTATAACGATCTGGATTGCCGATGATGGCGGATAGCGCTGCCAATCGATATCCCGAAAAGCTGAGTCGCACCTTTATTCATAGTTTTTAATTAAATAAGCGCACCCTGTGGGTATAGTCACGCGACCGGACTTTCCGGGGTCTTCGAACCCACCGTGAAAATGGGATTATTGCACGATGCTCTGCTATTTCGCGCTTGTTTATGTCTAGGTAATAAATGGCGGACCTGATGGCGACACGAAATCCTGTTGCTCGCGTTGTTCGGAACAGATTTATCGGTACCATCTTTGAAAAGCTTCTATTTTTATCTAGAACCTTCTTCCAGCTATGTTTAAATATTCCTTTTCTGAATACTTACTGACCACTTGCATAGTATGTCTATGTGCGACCTACAGTGGGGTGCGATAAATTCCCCCCAGGATATAACTGGAACTTAAAGTTTCCTTCATTATTCAAGACTCCATTCAATCTTGATTGTCATGGACAGGTATTTCTTATTCAGCCCTTTCAAATAAATGTATCATTACTTTTATTTACGCCA
This sequence comes from Eupithecia centaureata, assembly GCA_944547425.1. Lineage (NCBI taxonomy): Eukaryota > Metazoa > Arthropoda > Insecta > Lepidoptera > Geometridae > Eupithecia > Eupithecia centaureata. Next base: position 12,046,414 of record OX155682.1, read on the forward strand.
CTGTTTTGTCATTTATTTCAAGATCTACTACTAATATTTCGTAAAGATACTAGTGGTTGTCCCCATGGAAACAATAAAGTGTCATTTTAGGGGTAGAAAATATACAACACGACAAGCGCTACCTATTTGATGTCTTCTTTTTGCGTTTATGTATGTGACTTTTATAATTCCTATATATCGACTTATGTATATAAAAAGTCGTCCTTTGTACCAGTTTAGGTTCTTCTGCTACATGAAAAAATAAATAGCCTCCGTCAAAACGCTACACCATTCGAAAACTGAAGTCGATTTCGTGTGAAACAAAGATTCTAGCCTCTCGTTGGCTGATGACATGCAACTATTCTATAACTATTTTATATTTCTATTCTACCCCTGGCAAATTACAGAAAAATTGTTCCTCTCTTTCCAGTAGAGGCGCTCTGCAAGGCGCCAAATGAATGGAAAGAGACGAAAACTTTATTCGTCATAACTATATTCATGAGTATACCGATTACATCAAAATTTATGCTAAGCTATATGAGCTAAGATCTAATCGTAAGCTTATTAAAATTGTGCAGGTATAGATGATACATGACGTGTTAAGGCGCGGCAAATTATTTTAATAATAAATAATTACGTGATTTCTATTGTTAACATTCTTCTAAAATTCTATTTACACAGCTCCATTATTTCTAAGGGTCATTGATTACGTATGTGCAGTCATAACATTTATACACTCTTCGGTTCAGATCTCTATAAATTACTTGATATACCTGTCGGCTGGCACAATAGCCTCTGTCTGACAGACATCCAGACAAGACAGATGTATGTTCTATTGAACTGTCGCAACACAAAAGGCCACCTGAGCGATCGCCCTGTTGATTTCATCGTTATAGTCCGGCTTAGAAACGCACGAATCTTCTAAGAGCGTTCTGATCTAATGGAATCTAATAAGATTCAATTACTCTCCATTTTGTAAGTTGTTTCCATTTAGATTTTAAATTATAGATGTAAGTAATTGCTTAGAAATTCGAGGCACTCGTAATATTTAGTATACATTAAATTATTATCTTGTATCTCGCTTTAGTGAAAAGAAATATTATGCAATTTTACTTAGAGGAATGTAATAAATAACTAAAGTTTGGCTATTTATGTGCGCTTACTTGGTTATTATCTGTATCGTTTTTTGTAGAGTCTCAATCTCGCAACATAGCTCATAGATATTACTCATCGTTGGAAGTAGGTACGAGTTTACAAAAAACCGCGTTAGTCATGCGAAGCCCTCTGACTCCAATTTTATTTATGACAGGGGAAGAGAATACCGCGGGCTTAAAACACGCGAACGGTTCACGGAGCGCAGGTTTTCGCAACATCGCTGGTCTATTTGCATAAGTATCGTTGCATCCATTGTTTGGTCTATCTCCTCGGATCTACCTGCATAAGATGCTATTGCGGGCTGGATTCCCAGACTATTACCATCGTGCCGTCATTAAATACAGTTGCACGTGAAATATTCTCGGTGTATTCGAGAGCACAATTTGGCGTGTTAGCCGCGGCTCGGTGGCCGTTCTGTGTTATGATGAGAAATCACGGCGATCCCGCTACTCACCGCTACGGTACTTTCTATGGATCTTGTGCTTCTCTTGATGCGTTTTGTCTTACCAATGCGGTCAATTAATCTCTCTCATAGCCGTTTGCGAAGCCGCGCTCCACTCTGCGCAGACGGCCTGGCTATAAATTGTGATAATTTGTTAAAGTCGACCGTGATCGTATTGTATTGTCATTCGGTAACTTTTCAGTCATGTCATCGACGTCTGCCTTTATTTGTTTATTCATTCACTATAGAAGCTTTGGCCAGGGGCTTTATACTGCGCAAGCAGACAACAATTGCACTTTCGGCTGGATTCTAAAATAGTTCGCAGTAATTTTCAGCTTCGCTGTTATTAGCTCTATGTTCTCATCGACACAAGTGTACGTTTACGTCAATTGACGAAACCGCACGTATATCAAATACGAATGTAGCAAGACATGTGGTGACCAGATTCTGTTGTTTGAGAATGAGTTTATACTAAATAGATGAAGAACACACTGAATTCGGGGGTGTCGGTGACGTCATAGACAGCTGTAGGGCGGGTGACGTCACGTCTCGCCCGGTCGTTGAACCCCTCCAACCCTCGGAGCCGTTCGCTGCGCCTACATAGTGCTGCCTACAGTAATGCAATCATGAATAAGTTATTGTATTAAAGCTGGAATACCGTCCGACCTGGGGCAACCTGCTTTATAGCCCACGCTAAATATGTATAGGTAGGTAGAAACGTTTGGTTAGCCAAAACTGAACCGTATTATCATAAATGCATAATACTTTTAAATATGTATACTGTGTATCTGTATCTGTACGTTTTCTACAAAAAGTTTTCATCTACTATAGTATATCAAGTCACTTCAAGTTACAAAAGTTTCTAGTAGTAGGTATCACATTTGAATAGTCATGAAACAAAGCAGGTGTTATATCTTGTTCACCTTTAACACGTTTGTTGCTTATGCCTCTCCGCTTTCCCCTGTTTTTATTGCAATTTATGAAATAACCCGGAATGGAGTGCGTTTTTGTCTTGGTGGTGTAATATCACCCCTGCTTTACTCCACCCTACCTGTATTCGAAATTTCTCGTGGGAGTTGTACACTACTGTTAATACGTCGAAATGTCATTGCTTTTACCCTTACGCTTATCTCGAAATTTGCGCCGTTTTTGTTACATTTTAAAGTAATGTAGAAAAACTAGTGTCGTGACCATTGTCTAGAACTTTCTAAGCTGTTTTTGCAAATAGCTTCTCGAATAAAACTATTTTATTTCAAAACAACAACTAAAATGAAACAAAATATACATAACTTTGAGTTACTTGTATGTTATGCGCTTGAATAAGATTTTTACTTTATAGAAATAACCGACAATATCTAAGTACGAGTATTTACTACTTAACTAAGATAATATTTGATCTCTATTCGTTTTACATATAATCATCTCATTCTCCCTTAGTCTTAAATCTAACAACGAAAATTGCAATCAAGATTTGAAAAAAACTTAAAACTCATACATACAAATGAAAGCTAACTATAGGTAGACGGTTGTCCCTTAGTTAACTTGATGAAATAAATCTTATTTTGTTTTCATTGTATTCGTTAACTTTCATATTCGAATGTACATTTTTATGTTCTCGGACCCTTAGAAAGGTATGTAAATTTTCGAAAACTGCATTAACAATGCTAAAATAATAAACTTTTTATGAGTTTATACACACTGTAACCAGTTCACATGTTTTACGTGCGTTTTAATATTAATATAACTTTCTTTCATGTCACATAATCTAGAAAGTAATCTCTCAATCTGAATATACTCTTAATAATTAATTACCCCCAAGCCCAATAATAATAATCCAGAAGAAAAGCTCCACCGTTGAATCTACTATTGAACGTAAAAACAAAACCTACAACAATTGACACAGCATCACTTAGTCCCATGCTGAGCATAGTTTGTGTTTTACTCATATTTACCTACTCGATAACTGACTGATACATTTAATACAATTTAATAAATAAGATTATAATAGATATAAATTTACAATGAAACTCTTAGAATTATACTTTACGATTTTACAACAATCTGCTAATAGTTCTAGAAGTTTCTTTAATAATTCTAGAACCTTTTTTTTCGAGAATCGAACTTGTAGGAGATTGCTGCGTCGCAATAAAAACCGTCGCCTATTTTTTACGAAAAATCATCGCTATTAGAATAGAATTGAATAAATTTATAGATAAAAGCTAGAGTTTAAAACCAACAATACAAATAAAAAACACAAGAATAGGCGTTGGTGTTATAAAATTTCCCTTATTCAGCATAATGCTGGCTAAGGGTACGAGACCAAGCCAGCGCTGGTCTTCAGTAAGGTCCATTTCTCTTATTTTTGCTCGTGATCTAATCCAACACTTATTTTGGATTCCCCGTATTGATTTTATAGCATTAGAAGCCCAATTTGTCTACGATTGCGCTCTTCGTATTACAAGCACGTTTCCGTTCCTTCAATGAGGGCTGACTGTGCGTGAGGCAATGTCCCTTTGAGTTACTATCGATCATCTACAATCGGAATATATTTACAACGGGCAGAAAAAATCAAATGTGTTTAGAGGGAGCCAGTGCCTTCTTATGGGACACTCGGGTCATTCGTGTGTACCCCGTTTTAATTACCTTAAAATACGAATTTTCAAAAATCCATTCTTAGCCTACACCCTAAAAGGAACCTACACACAAATGACTCTGCAACGCGCATTATTAATTCGTAGTTACCTGTAATTGCAAAATCTAAAATTTACTATTCATAAAATGGTGCCCTCTTCACTCTGTTTTTACAAACTTTCGTTCCGTTTTATAATGCATTTAAAATTCAAAATTATCTCTTCTAAAACACTTGTCCAAGTAATGCGAGTAATGTAAATTTTGCGTATGTAACGGAACGCTCTACATTCTCTTCTTTGGTTATTAAAATTGTGCAGTAAAGTATTTTCACAGTATCGAGTAACTCGAAAAGTGTTACCGTTTTTCCTTTTAATTGGTTTTATTTTAATAAACGCTCAACTTTACCAGAGTCTGGCTCAGACTCGTTAGTGTACTGAAGTGGATCGCGGTAATTGCCAGGATTATGCCTTTTACGTAATGTCAAAGGAAATTCTACCTTAAATCTTCAAAGAAAGAAGGCAAGACTATAAAGTATGTTTTTATACATCCATTACCTGCTCCCGTCCATTAATAAAACCAACGTTTCCTTAGCCATCGCTCTCAGACAATGTAACGTAAGGATTAGACGTCAAATTCTTGCGTTGCTTGATTGAAGTGCCCCTGAATAAAAAAATCTCCTCTTTCTCTAGTCTATACGTAAATAGGAACGGCAAATAATTTTTGTTCGACATAAGTATTTACGTCGGTAAATTGTGCCGCGACAACCGAGAAGTGCTGCATCGGAATCTAAGACCCACTGTGAGACGATCATCAAGAGTAGAAAGAAGCTTGGTCCAAGTACAATAATTTAGGATTTTGAATCTAGATTACTTTGTGTAGTCCCATTGATCGACCGAATAGTACGAGACCGGAAGATCAATGTATTGTAGTGCCCGCGTCTTAAACATATCATTCAAGTCATTGTTCAATATCAGTGACTCTCTAATTTGGTGCAAATAATGACAGACCGTTGACGGATCGTCAATATTCTGTACCAAATTGGCAGCTCACTTATACTGAACTGTAACTTCAGTGATATGTGGGAATCGGCCTTTAGGCTAAGGAACCAAGTCCCGGCCATTCACTAGTATCCATTAAGAGACAGAAGGCAGCTTGAGTAATGATCTCCGGAGCCTCGTGACCGACGTGAGTCCGGGATAACAGACAATACCTTTGATTTACTGCCGTTTGAACATTATTCTCGTTTTATGTCTTTGCTTCTGGTTGCTCGGTTGCTAGTGTGCAAAACGACACTTTCGTGTAATGAACTTTTTTTTTATGAAATCTCTATTCTGTAGATGTAGATTTTTTAGGTTTTCACGCTTTTTTCATTTATTTAATCACAATGCCAGAGGACATCAGTGTGAGGATAAGATAAGCTTCTCTTTTAGTTTTGTCTTTTTCTATGACTATATCACATGTGCCTTGAAATGTTAAACAAAATATTTGACTTGTCTAAGTGTTCCTTGTCAGCCCATCGTAAAAAAAGTAAAAAATTGAATTCAATTAGTCAGCTTCTTATCAATGCAACAATCACCATTGACTTATCCATTCCTTTCTCTTTCTACAATATAATATTTCGAACAGGCACTCAATCTTCAGAGTAAACAAAACACCTTACTTAGTAGAAAGGTAATACAGATGGGCGTGATTGGGATCTCGTAAAAATAGTCCACACGTGCCTCAGCAGCATGCCTGTTATGATGGCGAGGCCCTTCACGGCACTCCTCGGCGTTTACCCCGGTAATGGTTGTAGGTGTGGATTGAATTGTACGCATTCTTCTTTAGCGTACTTTTAAGATTTTTGTTTATCAGTTAATCTTTAGCTTCTTTTTAAACGACTGCAAATAAAGAGGAGAGGTTTTTTAAAAATAATTATGTATCTTCAACGATTACTCGGTGAACATACCTACATAAATAAATCAACTACTTTTTATTGTTATTTTTACCACGGTAACGCGGAGTTGAAGTCGGTTTATAATTTTTTAATAGTAGTCAAATAGTGAGTCCTGTAGTTTTTATCAAGGAACATCAGTCAGTCATCAGTCATGTCATCAAATGATTATCTGGATGTTGCAGCTGCCTGACGTGGCTCAAAAATATTAGTATTTTTTTGCACTTTTGCCTAGACCGTGTTTGTTGACGTTAAAGCAAAATTATGAATATCAATATTCATGTGTCGAGTTAACCAACACCGTCGGGAGGTGTCGTTGCATGTCGGGCGTGCTCACTCATAGCCGTATTTACATTTCGTGTACGGGAGCGGCTTGATTTACTGCCTCTGCGACTTTAGGCGCGGGGGACTTAAATTAGTGCTCTGTCATATGTCACACGATATTTTATTTTATTTCTCTCGTCCTCGGCGCTCATACCCTTCAGAATAACCATTCTTACTCCGTCACGGGATATTTATAACACGCCTTATTTAGAACGGTTTCTGAAGCTCGCTGCCCGAGGCGTTCGACTATGTTTTATACCGTAAATGGATATGAAACATCCATCGCTTCGCTTAGATTTTGGATATAAAAAGATGCTTGGCTATCGTCAATGGAGCCCTGATTTCATTTGTCTGACAGTCGAGACGTCTCAGAAGCGGTGAAGTGACAAGATTAATACTGGGTATCGGTCAATATGTCACCTGGGGTACATCAAAAGCTTCGAGGGTGATGGCTCTACCCTTGATGAAACGCAGAGCTGGCCGGTTGGATGAGGCCGATGAAACTAATTTATTCAGTAGGGAAAGAGTCACTCTCCTCTGACTAATTGAAGTAATTGATATAGGCGCGCCCGTAAAGATAAGTTATAGCGTTCGTTAGAATTTGTCAAAAGTTAGCTTTGGGGTGTGAAATGGCGTGACATTAGGAAAAGTTCGTTTTTTGTTGGGGACGGTAAGGAATTTAAGCGTCTTGTCCCGCTCAATTTCTCAGTGATAGCTTTGAAAAAGTAATAAGTGTTTCAATTCAAGGAAACGTTAAAAGGACAAAACTAAGTATTTATCATAAGTCCCATACAAAAGACATAAACGCGCTACATTGTTGAGGCTAAAAATTTTTGGTTGTCATTTAAGATTTTCCTTAAATTCTTTTGGTGGCAATTTAAATCCAAAACATATGTTTTGAATTTAACACTTTCAACGGGCAATGTGTCATGATTTGGGTTGTTCTTTTTGAAGTGACTGTACTCGACTGTCGTCGCAACATATTGATTTATTTACAACGAATGTGGTGTTGATTAGGTTTGAATTAAATGCGACAGCTGAAGACATTTGAAGAAGGGAAATGAAATGACCTCACCTGTTCGAGGTTCAACAAATTATTCTGAGGCAGGTGTATTTAGGTACATTTAATAAATCTAAATTTAGTTTATTTATATTTAATAAATATAATGACAAAATTTATGTGTGGTACGAGAAACGTAACAAAATGGTTTTGGAAACACTAGCAGGATTCCAAAATCACTGTGCGGTAGGCACCAGTTGTAGCATAAACAACAGAGCATGTCACGTAGGATACGATGATGTAAGCGGCTTCCTGTGGGTGCAAAGCGCTGTAAGCACTGCTTGCTAATTAGCCTCGCTGACGTCAGCAGAGCTCGCCAGCTCGCCTGCACCGCCATTACCGGGGGCCCTCGCGCGGAAACGACAACGACCGACGCTTTCTCTGCCTTGCGGCAACTGCTAGCTGAGATACAAGTGGCTAGCGAATGCCCTTCAAGGCCGTTCTCAATTACAAGAATGATGTGGCAGCTTTTGTGCCTGCAGCACGCAGCAGCCTCGAGCTGTGGAATTAAAGAAATTCTGATAAGTACAAAGATGTAATGAAATATAATCATGCCTTAGTATAGACTCGAAGATTGGTGGGCCGGCGGCATTACCGACGGAAGGCTTACGGTAGCCAAGCAAATACCCAATAAATTCTATCCTGATCTATAGCCATAGCAACAACACTGTGGGAACGATTCTAAACACGCTTCGCAATTACTATGAATCATAACTTACAGCTGCGAGATCGCCTTAAGACTAAAACTGGATCGGAGACGTCTCTGATCGCGATTGATAACACAGGCGGAGTAGTGTCGCGTCACTAAGCGTGACTCATCTTAATTGCTGTGATGGCAGGGGATGCCATGTCTCGGAAGGAACTTGTCACTAGACACGCGCCGAGTAAAACATACAAAGGCAATTGTTGCGAGACTCAGAGGGTAGAGCATCATGGCCATTTGAAGAATAGGCGATATATCTCAAGCTTCGCGAGGGTCTTGTATTGTGCGATATTTCAAAAAAAGTCCTTGGTATCTTTTATTTATCTACAGGATGCGTAGCCTAGTCTAGAACGTTCGGAGCGGAAATGCTGCCGTGGTCATTGCCGTCATGCCACACCGGCCGGCGACACAGCTCTTTCTTTTGCAATGGTTGAAGGTCACTCATTGTTATTTACTTGCAATTACTCGTCTCGGCTGTATTAAAGAAAACACTGTTCTGACAATGAGGTCATGACAAGAAATACTACGAAAAACCATTATTGGTTCGACTGACTAACCACTAATTACGTGAAAACACTGTCTGTCTAGATTTCGGTTGCAACAGAGATCGATGTTTTGTTAATGTAATTGCAACCTGGATTGCAAACTGGAATTAGCAGACACTGATGCTTCTAACCTTTTGCTTTATATTCTTCTAAATGTATCGCGCTGTATCTGTACTTTGTTAATCTGGTTTCTATATTATGCCCGAGTCTAAATAGGCTAATATGTGTTTTTTTGTATAGTTTGAGCATAAAGCTACACAGCCTCAATAATAAGGAGTTGGTACAAGCTTGTTACGATTTTGACCGAAGATAATCGCCACTGATTGAATAAACAGCCTAAATAGCTTCATCTGAAATAGTAACGTAATGTGTCTTTGTTTGGTAGGAACCGAAGCCTCAACCAATTTGTTTTTATGACTTACTTCTAAGAGGAGCTGAATCATAGTTCTTAAGATGAATCATAGTGTGAACGACAATGTGACTTCTTTAATCGTAAATTATCTTCATGCATTTGACGACAAGTCGGTTGAAGTCGTCAAATGTACAGACAGCTTCACTAATTGGTATCCCCCTCACAGAATATGTAATAGTGCCATTCATTAGCACGCAGGTTCAAACCCTTTAACATAAAAATAATTGATTTAAGTTTACATTATTCATGTTAATTTCGTGTTTTGTTTTATTATAAATTTTATTCAATTACTTAATCAGAAAACTAAGGTTTTTTTCAATACCTTTCTAAATTTCTATCGCTAAGCACGAGTACCCTGCTAAATTTCAAAACAAATTCATATGTAACGTTGGTGTAGTGGTAGAAGTAGCCGAGTAATTCTAGCTCCTAGTCGTAATACCCGTGTTCGATCCCCTTCATCGATTCGATGTCATTTTTATATTTGCCATTTTTTTTATTTTTGTCTATTCTTGTGAATAGTGAAATTATTGTATATTAGTATGAATATACTAAATGATAAATAAAACACAATTTTAAATAAGTAAACACACTTTTTCTATTTCAAAATTTATGACTACATTACAAAACAAAATAAACATAATTAGTAGTATAGATTGTTTGTTTGTCTTTCGACATTTTTTATTTTATAATCAAGCTTATTTACAAGTAGTTCCCTATCCTGATAAATAATGTTCCATTTGCGATTTAGCACTCGAGAATACACATGTTTTCATTAGATTTTTGTTTACTTTTCTAATCTAATGAATTAAACAATTTGAATCTCGTGTAAATCGTGGAACATAGTTTAATCAGGTAGGTTTGAAAACATATACTTATACCTATGAGGTCAAATGGTGTTTTTTTTATTATTGATTTTGTGTAGTCTGTTTCTCATCTGTGTAACCTCTTGCTCTAAGTTATTCTTGGACGTCAATTCATTCGAATGCCAATTTAAAACCATTTGACCCCACATATTTTCTCTAGCTAGGAATAAAATAAATGTCTTCTTAAAAAATAGAATCATTCAGAAACCATTCGCGTACGATGCACTGCACAATTATCGTGGACAAAATAAATTTGTCCCTCTGGATACGCGATCCGCACTTTCTGCAGAAAGTAACATGACTTCCTTCAACACTGTAAAATCTTGTTCGCCATTCATACTCCCAGTCATTTCTTCTATTTTCCGGGAACCATAGAAGACATCGATCCCCAATAACCTAAAAATAACAATTTAATCAATTGGTGTTTTTTTAGGTGTGCGGGATAAAATACAAATAATTTATTTGCATTGGTCAAATACTATGTAGTTTGTTAAAAAGATAAGAAGAATAAGATGAAATAATCTTTGATTAATGTAATTGGATTCGTTGTGAATTACAGTTACCTACTTTTTAAATATATTCTGTTGTTATTCTGTTGTTACACTCCTGTTGTTTTTTCTGCCAATCTTCTTACATTCACATCCCCCTCGGATTGAAATTTACGCCCCCATAAGCGCAGGGTTTGAATCTGTAAGATAACAAATCAACAATATATTATGCAGTTAAAGATAGGTTTTACTAAAAAGATATAAGTAGAAAATTTACCGTTATTCCAAGCTGACGAGCAATCTTCTTATTACTCATTTGCTGTTCGATAATAACCTGGATCTTAGTTCTCACAAAATTACTGATATGCAACATTTCCTTCAATATTCTTCAATTCCACCAAAAACATAAATAATTAAAACCACTAAGTAAACACTCGAATTGAGAATGGCAGTAACCTTTTCTTTGTTCACCAAGATTGTATTCAGATCTACCCTAATCTTTTCTTATCCAGATATCGTAAATAAAATCCGCTGCCGAACATAAATAACACAAAATTTCGAGCTTTCGATAACTAGTTCGTTGGCTTAGTTGTTTAGTGAGGCGGTTAAATGTCATGCGAGCGATTGGATGCCTGGTTCGATCCCCACTTGGTGATACAAATTTTGTTTCTTAGAATTTGAGTAAAAGATTTGTAAATCGGTCGGAAGACAAATGTAAACTTTAGCTATTTGAGGGGTTACCAATTAATGATTCTGTCTGTACCTGAGACCTTACTAAAAATTTTTTTTCAATAACGGTCATTAAAATTTTCATTCACTTGGAAGCGAGTGTTGTCTCTGAGGTCTTTCAAGTTCATTTCCTAACCCTATGTTAAAAAGTATGGGTCAAAACAAACCCTGAATTACAGAACGGATGGTTGAGCTTAGGATAGGCTACTTTTAACGTGTTAAAAAAAAAACCGCGGACAGAAATTATTCAGAAACAAAATAGCAAAAGCGAACAGGAGTAAACCAGAAGAGTGCTGATAAGTTCTGTCCACGCCGAAGACTCAGGGATAGCTCCGTGACGTTCCCGTAACGGTACTTACACAGCATCTTGTCTTTTCGTCGTGAATCTAGTTACCTCACTAGAAGTTTTAGTTTTAAATGTCACACTGCGAGCTCGCCTGTGAAAGGCAAAGATTACGCTTCGTGCAGCAAATGCCATCACGATCTCGTTTTGAATTGATGTAAAAACCGTCTGTAACCAAGTATCCACTTAGTTCTCCTGGCTGGATCTCATTACACTTGTGAAATGCGAACGCTTCGTCTTAAAATGTTGTTCCGTGCTGCTGCAGTTCTAGAGTCGATGGTTATCATTTAAACAGTATATTTGTTTTCTTTAGTTTCTATTTTGTAATTTTCTTCTGGGCATTTAGAGAGGAGAAAGAAGGAAAGTCCAAACTGTCCTTCTTTCGCCCCTCTAAATGCTCTAAACTTGTAACGACTAGATTTTTAACACGTTCACTTCCATGATTCAACGATTCGACCGGACCTCGGCGGTGCAATGGCGAAAGAGCACGAGCTAGGGCATGGCACACCGTGGTGATGCAGAATTTGTGTCCTTTTATAGGATTTTTTTAAGTCAATCCTGTTCTTCAGGGTGCTCTTATCAAGTCAAAGTGCTGACCTTACAGGTCTGAAAACTCAAATTATAAAAGTAGGTAATGAAGTGATCAACTTCAAACTTTTTTAGATTAAGTTAAAGTTTGAAAGAGACCTTTACTTTTAAGGTTTTCTGAGAGTTGGAGTAGACCTCCCAAACTTTTTTATCCTATATTTATTCTGATATTTTAATACCACAAAACTATTCCATAAACAGTAACTGCAATTGTTTGAATTTCTCTAATGATAATTGTTGCAACGTTGTAGTAGCGTATACATTACCATATTAAAAGAGGCATAAATCTTGTGTAGCCTAGTTGTGGGCAAAGAATGTTTATTCTTATGTCTAGTGTTCATAATGTTTAGATATTTTTATATAATCTATGAGTGGACAACATATTTTCATATTTTGTCATGAAGCTGTTGAAACATTATGTTTATTTCTTTGAATTAACACGTAGCAAAATAAATATGTTTAATCTATCTGCCTATTGTATACTATACATACTGCAGACCACTGACATCTTAGAGCTATGTTAGAATACAAGCCACCTTAAAATTTTACTGGCTTTGAATGCGTTATATTCACAACAGACAAGTACATACTCTCGCGCGAGAAATACGACACTACACTGTACACCCTGTACTGCTTACATCTTTCATCGCAAGAAAGCTTTGAATATTTAATCAAAACTCTCGGTGTATTTCTAACTCATAGGGTCTGTGTAAACTAACAGACAGTAACATTAAGATGCACCATGCGCTGTCTAGATTTCTCTAGGCTTACAAGCTTGCAGGTTACGTGCCCGCCGTCGCATGAGTCAGCTTATTACGTTGAATACTTGTGGCTATGCCCTCTTGCCCCCTTTCCCACTCCCACTTTCTACTGCGTGGACTGCATGCGACCCATTAGGGGAGATATATTGCAAACACAACAGATTGACACTACTGTAAGTCTAAGTGGACCGGAATACAAGGAAGACAGGCGCTATGACAGGATATTTTCTATCGTTGGACACGCTGAGTGGTCATTATTTGCTGGAGGAATCCATACGCGAAAAATGTGCTCAAATGCAGGAAAATTTGTTGTAAAGTCAACGCCCAAGCAAGAATGTGATCAGACCAATATAAACAGAAATGTTATTCTGCTCGATATTTATTGTAAATATTCGCATATTTCGCACATAGCAAAGATGATTATTTCGCAACGGAATGCGTAATATGCGTATAGGTACGTACGTACAGTTTAAGAATAGTCTACGATTATATACTGTACTTTATAATATACTAGCGACCCGCTCCGGCTTCGCACGGTTTTATTATACGTATAAACTTTCCTTTTCAATCACTCTATCTATTAAAAAAACCGCATCAAAATCCGTTGCGTAGTTTTAAAGATTTAAGCAGTCAAAGGGAAATTGGGAAATAGGGACAGAAAAAGCGACTTTATACTATGTAGTGACTAGCACCTACCCGCGGCTTGACACGCTTTATTTCTATGGAGATGTCAAGGCTATTTCTATTCCATGGGAACTGATTTATGGGATGAGAAGCCTATGTGTTATTCCAAGACTAGAACTACGTCCGTGGACTAATACACACACATATAGACATAGGCCCCCGCTAATGAGTGCCAGAGCGTCCTTCAGGTTACCGCATCCAGCAACTGCCTGCAGTCTTTTGCCGATCGTCATCATACCTGACCTGAGGGCGACCTACACTACATTTGCTGAGTCGCAGTTCCCACTCAAGAACACGTTTACCCAGGGGTATAACCAGAAACGTGTTCTTGAGATGTAAAATCTTTATTCTACAAGACTTGTATCTTGTAAGCAAGTCTACATGTTCTAAATACGGAACCTAGAAATGGTGCGGATAGCGAATAGTCTGGAATCTGGACAGTGGACACAACGCGTATATATTTGCGTTCGGTTTATTGCCTCGGATATTGCGTTTCACGGAACACTTGTACTGGGAATAACTCACGCTTGGCGTTTATTGTAGCGGACCAAACGGGTAGACCTAAGATTTACACTGTAGGTAAACCTAAGGTAAATACCTAGTAAATAAGGTAAATACCTAGGTACTTTGGTAAGGAACTGACGTGGTTAAAACGTATAATTATAAGCATTTTTTGGCAATGTTTTGGAGCTCCGAACGATATTCCTGAAAATTGGCTACAAAGATGAAGCTTCATGACGGGGCCGAATTCCACTTATTTCAAAACAAAGGTCTCAATAGTGCCATTCAATCAAGATGATTAAAATGATGTTTGTGCATTTGGTATTCTACTATTTTTTGTGCTTGAAGAGACTTTCATAATTAGAATGTCAAATTGGTAGTTATAAAGGTAAATCGTCACAGCTATGAATGAACCTCAAAAAGTTTGTGCTACTAGAATACCAAAAAGAGTTTAACAATGACATTATGACACGATACTATACCTATAAATGGTGAAGCGATTTATATAGTGGAATTCGGGCCCCACCAAACATTACTCTTCTATTCATCAAAAATCCTGTCAGTTTTTTAAAAATATGTTCATCAATTGTTACGACGCCACAGACAGTCCGTGCTCCCGTAAAATTTTAACAAGTTTCTCTAAAACGCCAGACGTCTGAAGTTTTAAAAGAAACACGATAAAATCCAGCTCCTTAAGGCACTAACTAGAGGTACCCTAGCGAAGTTGGTCGTGGGGGCCACGAATAGAATAGAATAGAAAACATTTATTTCGACCATACTTAGATAAATTACAAAAACTAACAATGAATAAGGAGGTCTACAATCAAAGTAACACAAATGATACGCATAAATCGAGGTTCGCCTCTATGACTGTGCCGAAATAGGTCAACTCTGTTTTCGTATCTCTTCCTAAAGTAGAAAAAATAAAACTACGACAGATGCATTAAAAAAAGCATTATGATAGGAGGTTACAATATATCAAACTGAACGTTTGATATTTTGGAAATTCCTTCGTTTAGCGTAAATATATGATAAAAAAAGAGGCAGCGCTATTGTACCTTGTTAAGTTAGCGCCTTAAATAATTCGCTTAATTTACATCAAAATAGTACCAGGAAGATCTCTTGTAGCAATATTCATTGCAGTTTGCAATGAATATTGCTGCAAGAGATCTTCCGAAATGAACCCACAATAATTGCCTTCAAATCTCGCCCCAAATCGCTCGCGAAACAATGAACTTATTAAAGCTTTGTTGAATGCAACTTGTAGCAATTCGGCTACTCCTACATATGCACCCACATAGAACAACAATTAAACTGACTGTCTGAGTAAGGCTTTAGCTTCTATGTATCTTATACATTTCATGAATACTGAATGAATTAAAATATATTTATTACTGCAAACACCGTTTGTGCTATGTATTTTTAACTTGCAGCTAGTTTTTAAGTACCGTATTGTTTCTCTATACCAGGGGTTAAATGCTTTTTATTTTATGGAATCTCGAATGATTACAAATGTTTAAACATTTAAATAGTCGGCAACGCGCCTGTAATGTCCCTGATGGTGCAGGCGTCCATAGGCTGCGGTAACCGCTTTCCATCAGGCGTTCCGCATCAAAGTTTGCCACGTTGGTGGTTAAAAACAAATGGAAGACATCATAATTAAAATAAGATATTTTTTTTATTTACTTTTTATAAGTAAATAGCTTTGTCAATATTTTCTTGCTACGTGTCCTGAGCATGAATTCTCGTTAACTGCCTACCTAAGTTATCATCTCATATTTTACGCTATTTCAAAATATTAATTCTAGTTCAGTGTAGTATTATATAACAGAAATAACATTTCGCGAAACCCTAGTGAATTATGTACAGACAGAATCTCTAGACTCCACGAAACCCACTATAGGAATCGCTGCTTTTGGTACACTACAAACTTCTGTTTTCACTTAATCAAGCATGTTGTCTTGCTTCCCGTAAAGTTCTGATACGACTTGCCCTGAGGTTGCCTTCCCGAGTTAGGGGAAAGTTTTCTCAACATTTGAAAGGGGCTAAACGAGCTCCCACTTTGTATAGAACAAAGTCGCGGGTTCGTAAGTTAATATTATCTTATAATGTGTGTAGGACGTTTTGTATCTCTCGCGTTATCAACTACAGTACTGCAGGATAACTTCTAGTGTCCGCCCACACAAGATTTATAGTGTTACTGCGATATCTGTGAAGGCTGAAAAAGTAGCTAAGTTTGGCTCTCAGTTGCTATTGGTTGCCTCCATGCACAGATTACCCCCAATAGATTCCGCATTACGGGACTGTGGTTCGAATCCTAACTCACCAAAATTAGAGGAAGGCGCGGGTTGCGGGGACTGGGACAAAGGCGTTGTGATTGGCTATTTCAAGGTCACACTAAAAATGTACTAATGGTGTACTCACCCTAGGGTTGGGAAGGTTGCACAGCAAAATAAAATTGGTCGATAATTTCGATTTTAATTTCGATAACATGTTGAAAAAATACATGTATACATAAATGTTTTGTAGTGCGGCCTTAGTTCCTCATATTAAAAACGTTTAATTTGTACATTTCAAATTATATTACACTGTTATTAGTATAGGGAACGATCCGTCGTCGGTCGTGTCTTAATGTGTCTTTCTATTTTGTGGCTTCCGGGGCATGCAGGAAACCTTAAGCAAGATAAGTTACACGGTTAAACTAAAAAAAACTTCTAAAAATATTTAATTAATATTTTTTTTTTATTATTAAGTGCTCAATAAATTTCATTTCCATTTTGATGTACCTAACATCAGGAAAAAAAATTATACCCTTCAAGAAAATAGCTAATAAACAATATTACAATAAACAATATTATTGGGCAATTTCATCAGGTTTATGGATAACTAATTTTAGTGCTTTCCATACAAAAATTCCGAGAGTCCCACTTATCTACGTCATCCAACATTTTTAAATCGATGTCGAATAGAAAGAAGTGAAATTCACAACACTAGCGTAACACGTGCTTGCGCCGAAAAGGGACAACGAGTGCAATAACAGCAATGAGGAAAAGAAACAGATGACTGTCTTTACGTACCATCAACCATTATAAGATGACCTCTATAAGTAGTAAAAATGTTATTAATTTACTTACCGATGAAATTTTATTCCGTCTCTTTGGTAATTTTAATTTCTAGATGACTTTCCACACCATTTCACTGCTTATGTAGTCATTTTATCTTTTTTGCTTACAAAAAACCAATTTTCACTAGCGTTAGAACACAAAAACGTAAAGGAGCTCACGGGTCTGACACTTGGTCGTATCTGAAGGCGTCATTTGAAGTGGCGATCTCTATCAGTGCATTTGCACATATGTGTTGTGCGCGGTTGTCGTCTTTCATGCGGTATCTATTGGGGGTAATCTGTGCCTCCATGTCAAGAGCTGTAGCTAGCTTGAAGATTTACTATGACCGGAGCGTAAAGAGCCGCGTTCTTCTTTCGTCACACTAAAATTATAAATACTTAAGTTTGTTTTATGGATGGACTTATGTTATTATTTCTTCATGTCAAAACTTACTTGTAAATCTAGATCTGATATAGAATAGGCTATTTATACAGGGTGTAAAAAGACTAATATCGAAAAATGAAGGGTAGCAATCAGACCATTATTCTGAACATATTTATCGAAAAAAAAAGCGAAAAAAAAATTTACCTTTCTTAATTTTTTTATTTTTTTATCTAGTTACACACCTATAGTACAACACTAGGAAAACATATCAACTCGAATAAATCATTTTTAAAAGCAAAAATAAATAAATTACAAAAACAACGCCATGTATTTTGTACCCAAAGTACAGCGCAAAGTGATCGACCTCAACTCACTCAGCTGTTTAAGGTCACGTGCACTAACACGAGAGCGAGATAAAGCGGCTACACACGACCCTAAAATCACTGGCAATATCGGGACAGTGGTGGGGAGGACCCTAGATCGTATCATAAATAGCCTGGTGTGTAGGCAAATCGTACCCGATTTTTTTCGTCCCTAAATCGCTACGGGCGAGCTCACGATTCAGGGACGATTACGATTGTTTCTGTATAAATGGTGTCACCATATTGAGGAGCTCTTCAAAACACTCAATATCCATTCTTAAAAAGTTTCTGAAATCATCTGCTTCTAAATGTCTCATGACGTTCATGTGGCTTAATTCATGGCGTTTCATTAACCAGTTTTTAACCCAGATCCTCCTTTTTCGTCTCTGTTTAGGTGGCACCGTAGTAAGTGCCAAGACAATTCCTATTTTCTGCTGTTTTGAGAGCCTCGGCGGCATTTCGGAAAAACGAGCAGTCTGTAGCACGGTCGGTTACGTACTGACAGGCAAGGACGTGTGTAGAGTAGAGACAATTTTATCGCCGATTCAGCCCCGATTTCACTGTCTCGACATTGCCAGTGATTTTAGGGTCGTGTGTAGCCGCTTATACGCAACACGCAAATTAGTAGGCCCGATTTTGAATCTTAATTCAATGGAATTTTGTCCCGCAAACTAGATAAACGAAAACCTTATTCCGTTCAGCATAAGGTTTATAACAGCGGTATTTTTCTATGTCGGCAAAACAAGGCCAGGTTCGGCATGGTTCGGCTCCCTTTGATACGCACAGGTGTGGCGCAGTGCTTGGAAAGGAATCTCATGTTTATTCCATTCGACATAAGTCTTGTTTTAGCCAGATCATAGATTTACTTTAGTTGGGTAGGATTCTTCGTAATTGCGAACCGAGCCGCGGAGAGCCGAGGACGTCACGCTGCCGTTGTCGTCGAGAACGAACCGTTTGTCGGGATGTGAGCAAGAAAACGAACTCGCGAACCCATATGAGCGAGCGAGAGGAGGATAGAGACGCGGTGTGTCCCCATGAATCTAAACATACGTCGCCGCAGTAGCAAGCGAGCCAGTTGCTTGAAGACGCTTCGTACGTACGGTCGCGGTCCATTCTCTTGTGATTGACCCACGCTATCTAAAAAAACTGTTCACAGACTGTGTAATTGTGTATGTGCTGTTCTGGTGCTGTTATCCTGTTGCTGCCCACCACGTTCGGAGTCCTAGAGAAAGTCCAAGCGGTCTCGGGTAAGTGAACGCGATTTGTCTTGCACTTCTGAGGTTTTTCTGTGATCGGCTCTTTCAAGTCACCTAGCCCGCACTCCGGCGCAAACAAGTCTTATTACACCTCGGCTATTGATTTATTCGGGTTTTATAAAAGGATTTAATTTTGCGGAATTATGTACCTATTATTTTATTTCGTTTCGTCGTCTAGCTAGTCGGTGTTTAGTATTCGTAGTGAACACATGCACCGCGCCGGGTGGTCATGTAAATTGCAATTTGCAACTTTTCGAATAGGTATTGTAATGTTTTTAAGTAGTTAAACAGGTATTTGACTTTTAGTGCGTGTCTGTGTCCGAGGTCTGTGTGTGTTTGTAAAGTAGGTAGATGTTGGTATCGGTTGTGTTTAGTAAGTGTGTTTTATTTGCCAACATAATGTTCAGTGCGATGGAGTATGTATGGGCAAATGTTTGTGTTTCTTATGGTGAAGCTCTAGGAAATGCGCGAGAAGTGTTGCGCATTTACTGCGAAACCCCAGCTGATGCTCGTGTCTTTAGGTAAGTGGTGAAATATCTACCGAGTACCGACAGCCTAGGTACTTGCTTTAAAGACCTTACCATAAACTTTGACAACTTATAACATTACTAGCTACCAGCCCCGGCTTCGCACGGGTGTATCACTACATACCTAGTATAAAACAAAGTCGCTTTTTCTGTCCCTATATCCCTATGTCCCTTCGACTGCTTAAATCTTTGAAACTACGCAACGGATTTTGATGCGGTTTTTTTTAATAGATAGAGTGATTCAAGAGGAAGGTTTATACGTATAATAAAAGCGTGCGAAGCCGGGGCGGGTCGCTAGTTATACTTATAAAACTTCCTCTTCAATTAAAATTCTTAATTTCACCTTATTAAAAAAACCACAACAAAATCCGTTGAGTAGTTTTAATGATAATAATAGTGATCTAAGCCCTATGTACTAAACATAGGGACAGACAGACAGCGGGGAGCGACTTAGTTTTATAATACAACTAGCGACCCGCCCCGGCTTCGCACGGTTTTATCACTTCACTACATAGTATAAAATAAAGTCGCTTTCTCTGTCCCTATGTCATTATGTCCCTTTGAACGCTTAAATCTTTAAAACTACGCAACGGATTTTGATGCGGTTTTTTTAAATAGATAGAGTGATTCAAGAGGAAGGTTTTTACGTATAATAAAACCGTGCGAAGCCGGGGCGGGTCGCTAGTTATACGTATAAACCAGTCAAAGGGACATAATGATATAGGGACATAGGGACAGAAAAAGCGACTTTGTTTTATACTATGTAGTGATGTACTTATGTTATGTAGTGAGTGAGTGATGCGTCGCGCGCGACTCACGTCGGCGCGGCGGCGTAGGTATCGAAGTGGACGCGTACATTGCTTGCAAACAAAATAATTGAAAATCTTAAAACATGTTTATCTTCGGCTAGAATTTTTTTTTCGGCCTGCGGATTTTTGTTTTGTATAAGTTTAAAGGTGCTTCGCCATCCCCCTTCGTTTTCGATAGTTGTCTGTTTACACGCTGTATAAATTATATAAATTGTGGTTTCTAGGGATATAAACAGCCCGTAATCCTAGAACAAACTATTTTTGTTGACTTGGAATTGGAGTTTTAGCCTACTTTTTTCCCGAGAACAACTCGTACGAAGCGCTAGACAGAAGCTAGTTTACAGATATGTGGGTGGTACTACATCTCTGTGTTAAGCCTCTTGTATCGCCTCGCACACTCTCCGCTCCAGGTAATTACAAGTCTCTTCCACAGCGATAACGTACGATAAGCTATGTTACTGCCGTGCAATTAATTTTAACTTGCTATATTTTCTCTATTGAGCGTAACGGGATATATAATAAATGGTGAAAGCTTCTTCGGATATTGTGAGCAGGAAATTTAATGTTTTAAGGTCTTTTAACGACATGTACAAGACAATTAACAAAGGACCATCAAAGTAAAGAGTGAACCGTGTTTGTTGGCAAGAATAACAATGTTTGAGATGTCGTAAGAAACTGCAGTAAATTCGAATTTTTTTTACAGAGTCCAGTGTTTAAATGGTCATTTTAATCCAGGAATCTGATACTGGTGATTTGCTATAATGCTATAAATAGCCGCGGGGCGCTCTAAGCGCCTTTTAGGCTGCAAATAGGTTTTAAATAGACTGCATGAGTTTCATGACCTAAACAGGTTCTGAACGTGCAGGCTCCACGCCTACGCTGACGCCATCCTCCTGACCTCGTCGGTAATCCTCACTGACTCATTTTCAGCACTGTTTCTTGCAAATTAACTGTAATAAGTATCGATGGTAATCCATTGTCACTTACCATAGAGTCAGCGACTTTGTATTAGACATTATCTTCTACATATTCTTCTGTACACAATGCAATAGGGAAGTCCGTATTATTTATGTTCAGCAAATCATGAGCTCTAATGCAATAAGCTTTCTTTACCCATTTTTGTAGAAAGTTATATTTTTTTACTTAGTACACGACTCTACCATATGTTTACATTACACACTTTTGGTCCAATCTCATCAAAGTCGGGTTACTTGCATTCATTTTTAAATAACTCAAGAACGGCTGAACTCATTGACTCATTATAAATGCTTTAATTTGTCGGATTAATCTCCGTCCTGAAAAGCGCAAAAATCCAACTGTTAGTTGGCACAAAACCGCACAAAAAATATAATTCTGCGCGCCCTTAGCCGTGGACACAGCTAGTGTTTTCATAAGGATGAGTGTTTAAATAACTGTGGCCTAAAAAAAACAAAAAGCGTGTGTTCCTCCACCATAACTCATGGAGAACAATGTATCATTCAGACGCGCTGAATCGACAAATAGAGTCGCGTGGCCGCTGATTCATCCTCGGGGTCACCGATATTAAAGTTCTCTCTTATTTATACGATTCTCTCGTCGTTATGTATATTCTTTTTTGGTTTTGAATTGTCCATTGTAATTATTTCTCACGCTCTCGCCGGAGCCTGCTCGACTGGACCAGTGACAACGACCTAGTACTTAGCAAGTACAGAGTCCTCGGTGTCGCCACACAACGAGCCCTACTTTGAATTCCTTTGATTAAACGCATGACATCATGTCGGATTAAATACTTGATTGTCCTCGTTATACAAGCGCGAATTCTAAACGCTTTAGACCTAAATGCAAGGAAAGGCGGTTTCAGGAGTAATGAGTAATGTCGACGCATTCACACATAAGTGTAGGTAATGCTTGTGTGCACGTTTTATGAAGGGTGCAAGTGCAAATTGCAGTGGTATGGTGGAACGTAGTTGTCGCTCCATAGAGGTGCGTTCTTCCGTGATTATTGCGGTCTTTTCGCATTCCGCGTATTTATTTATATGCAGTGGAAGCGCGCTTCGATGCACGCTCCATTTGCTCTCCCCCTACTACTACACGTAGACATGTAAACATTATCGACGATATTTCAGTTACTTTCTCATATGGCTGTGGTCCAAACAAGGCGCTGATTTCTCAGATTAAGCATTACCAGTCGGGCAGCTTTCGGCAGAAAGCTTGAAGCGAAGTTTTTGTTGTCACCCGTTCGTATTGCAAAATGTGCGCGACCATCTGTTTGCACATGTGATTGCAATCTTGAGCTTGATTTAGCGAAAATATCGATGCAAATGTGTAGGCTGCGATCTCCGAATCCGGTTAAATTAGCCTGCCGGAATGCATAATGCTTCATGAATTCTGATATTATCTTGGGGAGTGAAACGAAATAACATCTGTATTTAGTCGAAAGCTGGCTTATTCGATCTAAATTAAAGTCTCTCATCAAAATAATTCTGAACAGGATGCGATTGTGTACTGAAGCTGGAGGCACTAACAGGAACAAAAAGTACAAGTCGTCAAATGTTTATGACGTCTTCCTAAACGGGTGAAGTGAGCTGTAAACCATTTCTTTGATGTGAGCGGATCTGATGCGTACGATATTTCAGTTATACTTTCGGTATTGGTATTGCTTTACGAGGGTGGAATAATGTTAGCGTGAAATTGCTTACTACGAAGATAAAGGTCCTTGTTCTTGGAAGCCATGTATGTGCGTTGTAATACTGTATTGGGAAAATTAAGGCATGTAACTTTCATTTCGGTGTCCTCCGTCTTTTTAGTAGAAATATGGACTTCGATTTTGCAGCATAGCTCTATGCTTAGGTTATTATAATGTCCACTAAACATTGTCCAGTGTACGATGTTCCGGCAATATAGCAATAGCTCGACGGGATTTCTCGCTAAACACAGAAATAACCCCTTCCCTGCGGCTCTTAGCCACATGTACCGATAATTCTGTCAACTGTACCAATGCACTTCTGATCTGCATTTACCTTTCCGCCGAGTAAATGCTTGCAACCATTTACTCAATAATAAACGCATCGGATTTTACGATATTACTGTCTATATGTGTGGCGGCACGTAAACTTTCTTTTGTAATTCAATCGTGGCTAGTATCGCCTTTCTGTCGTCTTAACTTTCATTGCTTTATTAAGCTCTGTCATGCGATTTTATTAAATGCTGCCAGTTATTGGAAATCTGTTCTGAATCAAGGCTTTCAAGAGATGAGCGCTAACGTTGTGAAAGTTTCAGCGTTACCCTCGCTTTTAAGTAAATTTAAAGAGTGTGTGAAAAAAACAGCTATTGCCAAAGCACAAATGGGACAAATGAATAGTATCCTACCTTTTATTGCCGTATATCTTTCTTGGTCACCCTGCTAGCTATTTATCTAGTATTATTTTATCCAACAGGTCTTTAGTGTAAACCTGTCCATTTTAGACTTGCTGTTTTTCATTTGAGTCGTGATTTCCGTTTCACGTATCCATTTATCAATAAGGAACGATGGAAATGTCAATTATATCTATAAAGCTTTTCGATTGCTATCTTACACTTGAATAAATGAATGAAAACAGATTTGATTGCACAGTTTTGTAAATTAGATAGTAATCTTGCAAAATCGGTTGTTTGCGATGAATGGTGCGCAATTGCGTACGTTGTTTTAAAAAAAATATGATTACTGTTCTGACAAAAGGAAACGTGATAAAGACCCGGCAATTATTCGGAAACGCGATAATTTCCTGAAAATAGATTAGCAAATTACGCAGCGGATAGTTGTACCAAAAAAGGAAGTGAGTAGTAGACATTTTCCGACTGCCAGCTAAGATCAGCTGAAAAGATGTCTGAAAAGAACTCATTGTAGATATGACATAAGAACTGATGTTAACATCGCTATACTAATTACATTCCCTCTTATACCGAAACAACGGTGAATGTTCGCTTATCTGGTTAACAGTAAATTAATTACTAATCGATTCTCCTTTGTTTGGTCGTGGAAAATGGCTTATTGTTTTTTACTAATTGTGTAAATGTTCCTTTCGTTTCATTTTAAGGGTGCTTACTAGAAGGTTGCCGACTATTATCTACTGAATAATTTGAAAACAAAACACAAAAGGCAGTTGGCTTCAAATATATTTCTTGGAGTATAAACTCGTTATCATTATTGCCGCTCATTGGATTAATTTCTTTTGTTTTTACGTAATCAGAAAACTGCCAATGAGTGGCGAGAATAGTATGAGTGATACACTCACAAAAGATTCGAATCAACCACCTACTGACCAACAATATCCGTAAGAATGACTAACCGACCTCTTCTGACTATGTAGTTTGATTTTTCCAGTGCTTTAACAGTTGATATAGCATTACTTTGTTCTAGATTATTCTCTGACCACTAATATTCTCAAGCATTATGTATTGTTTTTCGATTTCTCTCAGCCACGGCCTTGCAATCATCACGCACGTCGAACACGCGGTTTAGTTATTCAACCTATCTTACATTACAAATCCTCATGTTTGTTTAAACTCTGCACAAATATACATTGCGTTCCGTGAGAGTTAAATTTGCTTACCTTTTAATTGTAAAAATTTCGCTACACGTTTTATTCAAAAACCCAAACTCCCAATAAACGAATGAAAATCAATCTTTGTAACTCAAATAATCACTGGCGCGGTAACAAAACGAAGTGTTTCACAAAGAACAGTTCCAACCAACAAACACACGCTTTGAATCAAAGATCTATAAATTATTTAAAGTATAGTGGGCGTAATGGAGCGTCCAGGAAACAATAAGGAGGATAGTGCTCTTCAAAGTGCAATCCCGTTTTATTACGGTAGTTTGACAGCACCTTACTGCTGCTAGGCAAACGTATCGTAAAAACTAAGTAAACGCGTTTGATTGGATTGAAAGTCAGGAGTGTGCTGTTGATCATATTGATTGTGCTTTTATGGATAAACCGCATTTGGAAAGAACAATAACAGTCTTTGTTTGCAGACTATGACTACGATTAAAAGAAGCCAGCTAGTATGTGTTACAAATGTTACAATATTACAATTAGCCTGTAACGTCCCACTCTGGGCACGTTTCCCTTGATCGTTGGTGACGAGATGGACCCATGCTCTGTCGAAGGTATCCAGTTCATCACGCTATCGTTTCCTCGGCCTACCTCGACGCATTACGGTGTTGAGACTAATGTTGGTTAAATATTGGTTAAATTATTGGATAATTAAGCAGCTCATCATATACAAAATAGGGTACCTCAAACCGTCTCGACTCATTTAATGTTAGTGCGTGCTCCACTGGTCCGTGAAAAAAAATGAGACACTCAACTCGGCTCGATAGAGACATTGATTTACTAAGATGAACGACTCACTTCAGCTACCGAAGTAGGGAATAAAGACTCTGTCACAAGACCATTACGCAATATATTCAATTGATCCGAGATTTTAGGTCATTGCATCAGAAATTAAATTTTAGTAACCTGCGGTAGCGGTAATGGTATCGAATCACTCACTCGGTGTAATTTATCTTTGGTGGTAAACAAACCCGTATGCGACGCCGGCGCCGGTGATTCAGACAGTCGCGATGTGGGCCGTATTGTGCAGCTAGGTATTGTATGTAAAGGAGGCGAGGGCGGGCGCCCACCGACGCCTCGCAAGAGCAAGAAAGCGCCTCTGAACACCCGTTACATTTGTAATATCATCTGGCATTCCTTGGAATCAAGAAAACCTATGTGGATTATATATATGAGGTAAATACGCGAAAATTTGGCGTAGGACGAAGAATATGTTGGCTGATAAAGCGAGAAGGAAACATTTGAAACACTATAAGCGTGAAAACAAGAATACATTTATTTCGGATTTATTAGTCATTCTCTCCATGCGCATGTGCCTTGATCACGAACGAATCAACTAAAGAATGTCTTCATAATAATGGCGTCTGCAGAAAAGGAGAGATTTATCTCCAACTGTTCAGAATCCTTGTCGTATATTTTAATCACTGTAAAGGCAGGCTGTTTATCTAATGCCTCGTGTTTTCTTCACGATTTATGTCGTGATGGGGATGCCTGCAGATTCACGAAATGATAACTTTCATTCGTGAGGCGATTTTAACTGTCGACTCGGACAGGAAGTATATTTTATTGATTTCCATCTGTTATGCTTTGGCTGGCCGTAGCAGGTAATTGTGGTTTGCTAGGGACCGCAGAATTCTACGACATAAATCATTCATCTCAATTTATTGGCTTTTCTCTGGCTTTTGACCACGTCTTGCACATAGCGACCTGAAAATAAGTGCGTCCCTTGTTACCAAAAAACGCATGGAAAGGAAGAAATTTAAAAAAAAGTAAAGTATTTGTAAAGTAACAAAAATTTAGCGTTTCTCGAATTCGTCGTATCTAATCATGATCACTAAGCGTAACTTAGTGGAATAGCTCCTATTTTGTCTAGAATTTTCGAAGCAGTTCCAAGCACCGTATCAGCATACCTTGACCCGCGTGGGAGAGAGACGCAAGATTATTTTTAACTGACAGTTCATTAACCGGCAGCTTTGCAATTATTCTTAGCACATTGCATGTTCACTTGCTTTATTACCAGAAAACATGTGAAAAGATAAAATTCTGTTCAATTCGCCATCTTCTATATATGGTCAACCAGAAGTTTGATTTGTTCTTGTATTGAAATTCTTTTCTTAGCCAAATTTCGACTTCGGCGGCCATTCTCAACTTGACTAAAAAAAACTCAACAGTTGATGTGAGGACATTTTGCTTTTGATTTTCAAACATATCAAAACGAAGATGGTTTAGTTGTCAAACACCATTGAAGCTCTCAATACCATTAAACCTGGAATAGAAACTAAATCCAATTCGATGTCCATTCATTACGCATTCCGCTAGGTACGCAATTAGGGTGTATTTCCACAATATCAGATGATATACAATTCAAATTCGCTCAACATTTGCGCAGCTGTCGAATTGAATTTGTTTGCTAATGCGGCAGTGGGCCGCCATTCGGGCGTTGATTAGCAGAATTCTTCAATAAATTTAATTTCCGCTTGTTATAAGGGCTGCTTTGTTTTGTGACATATTAGGAGAAACTACGTATTTATTCAACGAAACACAAATACACTGGTAATGGGTAAATACAGTCATTGTATTAATTAGGTAGCCAGTTCAATGATACACAAAACGGTGTTATCATTTCTCAATTTGTATTCTCTAAAATCTCGTTTACAGTCTTCAATACAAGTTGGGATAAAAATATCTTTACGGACCAAAAGAGATCATGTTTCGGCGTACATCCGTTTATTTAGAGCGAGGTGTTTACCTCTTGTTAGTGTTTTTTTATACGTTGCCCAAGCACCTTTGGTTACTGTTTGTTAGTGTACAAGCTTACCTGCGTTACTTACGTTTTTGTACCTGGTACCTGTAATAGGTACGGAACATTTGTACTTGCAACAAAATAACCGAGCTTGCAAAGCCGCATTCATCATCATCAGCCTATATTAGTCCACTGCTGGACATATGCCTCCCCTAATGAGCGCAATAGCTTGAGCATTAGTGAACCTAAACTACTTTTAAGATACTTAAAATCAGATGAATGATTATGAAATTTATGAATCCATGTTTACACTATTCAAAGTTAGTTTATTCATAATCCAGCTCCACTTCAACACATTTTTGTATTAGATTTCCTTTAGAATATAACCAATCAGATGTACAAATGAGACTGGAATACCCTCTTCCGCCCATGATCAGTGATAGTTGATTGGCGAATGCAGCTCTAATAGGATAACCCAATAACGTATCGCACTGCCATTCGGAAATTACGAATGATTGCGTCCCACGTCCCAGGTCATGTGGGGTGACTCACTACGAGGAATATGAACTGGACTTCTATGGTATAGGAGTATTAGGCACTTCAAGTCTGTTATATACGACAGCATTTTAACTTGAAACAAGTCTATACATACAATCTTTATTTTTCATTTCCAAACAAAAAGGTTAAGGACAAGAAAATACAGATACAGCTGTGCTAAGGAATTACACTTCTCGCGGGAAAACAGTTTAGTAATGTCTTTCTCTAGTTTCTTTTTCCGCCTTCTGAACAGACGTTAGTTCAAATTTCGAAAATGTCATTGTACGGATCTCCTTCCTAATTTTTTTCACACATAATGTTTTTACCTATTTTTATGTTCCAAATTCAATCTCAGTTTCCCTTGGAAGGAGTTTTATTATTTTTTTTATTTTTCAAATTCCCGTTTCAAATTTGGAACCTCGAAATATGAAAATGTTGACCAAGAAGATTCGCATTAAGGTAAATAAGTACGTTATTTGAGCATGGAGTGTGAAATACTACTTTTATTCGCTGAAAGCATACAATAATAAAAATTATTGCCTTTTAAACATGTTGACATAAACGCACTTATCCAGAAGCAATATCTGTACATTCAAAGATTACAATCTTCCCCTTTTACTTCTGCGAAAGTTGATTTCCATTTTTGGTAGCGGTCAAAATTTACATCAGCTTTTGTAAATCCCATCCCAGAAGTTGGTTTTATAAAATGGCTACTTAGCGTAACTTGTCAGAATTGTAACCAGTATTTATAAGAATAAAGTCATTTAGCTTTGGTATATTTTCCAACCGTGTTTGTTGGCCCCACAACGGGTCCCTCCCATGCCGCCCCCTCAGAAATATTTGTGCGATACAAGGATTTCGCATTAGCACCACTACTGGACTGGATTGACCACTTCTGACGTTTATTGAACTGTATCTCCCTACGCAGTACTAATTTTAAATTTACATCTGGATTCTGGACCTTTGAGTCGCCTACGCGACTAATCAGGTATCTCTTTATACTAAAATGATAAATTTTTACTCTTTCTTGCAGCATTATTAATACCACAAAAGGGCAGCTCTTTTATACAATGACCACAAACCATCTCGCATTTAGCCAGCTTCTGTGGTAATTATGGTTATTTTTGTTATTGTGGGCCGTAAATATAAAGAGTTATAGAACTGTAATTTACGCGCACTTATCGCTGTCACTTACGTAAAGTCTGAGTAAGCGTTAGAAAGATCGAGGTTATCAATTTCATTTGCTCGAACAATAATTTTGTCAAAATTGTTTATCTGCAGGGACACATTAGGTCTGTAACCGAATACTGGGCACAGCTCTCCGGTTCCACCACAGTCTTACCTTTGCTGACTCTACAGAGATCAATATTGAATGAATGCTAGCACCATAAACCGTGGTAATGAGGATATATGCAATACATCGACGATCACAGATGCAGCGCTTAATATTCACGTAATCGCATCGAGACGTACGAAGCTAATGTAGGCACAGTACAAGTGCGATGACATGATGATATTCTGCACGTGCCAGGTAAATTTCGGGCCGTCGCGAATAACCGACATCCGTTGTTTGGGAGCATTGACACGAAAGCCGCTCCAATCGCCGCCAGTGCACACTGTTATATAAAGTCTGTAGTCTGTGCCTAGGCAATTATTTTATCTGTTTAAGCACCTATAAATGTTTTGAACGTAAACCTGTGTTTATTGGCTTTTAACATTTATTAACGGATTCATAGGCGTTGGTGCGTTAGTTAATTATGACCATTGGCGTAGACGGAATTGTGAAATATTGATTTTACTTTCTATTTCTATTCCATGAATCCACCAAAAAAACAACACCTTTTTCTGGTGACTTTTGGTGCAAAATTGCAACCTTGGTCGTTAGTCATACAAGATAATAACTGATATAGTCACAATGAAGCGCAATTTTGCTTTCCCATGCAGTTTTATCGCGGATTACTTATCTCCTTTATTGTGTAGGGGTATTGTTTCATCGGTACACGTATCGCAGTTTTGATAAATTAATCGATCAATCTTTTGAATATAATCTACCAGAATAGAACCGTCGTTGTCGTCTGTTTGGTTATCAGGTTTGACAAGTGGCACTTGCTGCGTGGGATTGAACCTTTGCATTCAAATGAGAGCAGAAGGCGTGATTTGCTGCAAAACCACTCGCCTTCTCATAATGCTTGAAAGGAATAACTATGGGGGCTTTGCTCACACAGGTATTTTCCTGCAACTGCAATATAACGCTGCCTTTCATCAAAAAGGTTCTGTGAAAATTAAACGACTGTGTTGATAAAATGAGGCGGAATCTTGACATGACTGTGGTAGCTAGTGTTAAGGCAGTTTTAAACTTCACACTTAGGTGGAAGACATAATATATATTGCCAGCTTTGTGTCAGTTCCATTATAGTGCCTCTGTCGGTCTGAAACCTATGATTAAACCCTTGCAACATAGTGCCACATCCCGGAACTGGGTTGCATTCAGCAATTGGCGCGATTCTCATCTTTCACACTGAATCGTTACGTTTACATCGCCGAGCCGAAAATTTAGGTCGCTTTGTGAACACAAGGATGCAGCCTGCATAACAGCCCGTTTATTCACATTTCCGCTGGCGTCAGCCGCAAATGAAATTTCACTATACACTCATAAAACTGGTGCAATATTCAAAACCCATTTCCAGTTATTTAGTACGTCGTTTATATGCTTTTATATTGAAACTGAATACAAGTTATTAAATGACAGTCTAATAAAATGTAGTTTCTCAGTAATTGTTCCGCGTTCGCACATGCTCGTAATTTACAGTTGTGCGAAAGCTTTTGCTCGAATTTTCGCTGCATTCACCAAGCCTTGTAAGTGTGGAGAACGGTGGCAGTATTTATAAAAATAAAAATAAACCAAAAGGTCAAAGCTACAGGGTCTGCGCGACAAAACCGAATATCCAGTATTTCCAATTAAAAAGGCTATGAGAGTCGCACGCGGGCCGGCCGGGCTCTGCGTTAATTAGTGGAATCCCGGTGGCACACGACATGGCGCTGCCTACACGGCTCCGCACCATGCTCGTCTGCTCGTAAACCAATTACCGGCCAACTGATGAACGCCGAGCGTGCACGAAAGTTCCCACTCAATTTCATTACGCTTCGCTGTGCGCACTAACAATTAGAGAGGTTTCTATAGAGCGCTATTAATTTTATCGATCGGAAGATTGGATGCTGGCTTTCAGTTAACATCTCTAGATCGTGTCAGCGCATTTTTGATTGCACCCTCAAACCTTGATTAATGGCAGACCGAAAAGCCTATTCTTATAAGGAAAAGCTTTTACCATCTTGTCTCCGTCCAATGTTTATCATCTGTCTCGTTACTTCGGAACGACAGGAGCCAAGTCTCGCACGACTCCTTGAGAGCTGTCGGTTTGTTGTCCTACGATAATGCGTCTGTAAATATCAGCCTCGCACGAGCTTATTTACGTACATTTAATTAACACTTCAACGTTCGAGTGGGCTGAGCTTATATTGAAATATACGATATCCTATTCAGCAGCTGTTGATATATTCTCCAGGCTATCTAGAGTGGTTTCCAGTGAATTGATTATAAATAGTCGTGATGCAATTGCGTGTGCCTAGACTGCAGTCAGACCGCAGACGGGTGTCGGGTTCGATTCCCGGTTGCACAATA
Organism: Eupithecia centaureata; assembly: GCA_944547425.1. Lineage (NCBI taxonomy): Eukaryota > Metazoa > Arthropoda > Insecta > Lepidoptera > Geometridae > Eupithecia > Eupithecia centaureata. Next base: position 12,078,530 of record OX155682.1, read on the forward strand.
CTGCGTGTATTGTCTCGCATTCCTCACGCCCCACTAGCGATATTTACTGCAAATTAATACATTGCTGAATTATGAAACGATTTCTAACAATGTATTAGTACTTACATAAGCTTCGATTACGCATTACCAAGCTTTACGAGGCTCGAGCTACAATTTTCACCTTAGTCCATCCTGCTAAAGTTTTTGTCATAATAAACAACCATTCTTATCGTTATTTATGATCACCGTGTGGTCAGATGCAACACATTAAAGGTTTATCACCATCCGTAGATAAAGTAAGCTTACTGTCATATAGATACTGGATAGATATAAATGTATCTTATGGCATCTGAAGACAGCAATGGCGTCGGGGAGACTGCCTCCATCCTCCTATCTGTCCCATTCCATAGCAAATTATCCAGTGTACACTCGAGAATGCAGTGCCTAGATGCCTATCTTATCGATTGCGTTTGTAAACATTGGTGAGACGTTTTTGCTGTTGAATTCTGCGACTCTTGTTATGAAAATGTGTTTTTAGGTAAGGTGATATGTTTTTTTTAGTTTACAAAGAGGGTGGGAAAAAAGTTATCTGGGAGAGAATCTTTTACATACTTTCTTGAAAGCAAGCAAGCTCATCTGTAGGTATCATTGTTCATGATCCTGAGTTTTAAGTTCTGGACTCAAAAGTAACAACGATTCAATAGTTTTCGTCTAGATGATGCTGTGTGGATTTTCCAGTATTATTTTATTTGATTTTGTAAATCATGCCTTCGTTCTAAACGAAATAGTTTTCCGTTGAACATAAAACCATAATTCCTGATTGAAAACTTACGCAGGGGACACGGGAATAATCCTTTACTGCCCCCCCCCCTTCCGCACGGTAGAAAATTGCACTTGATCCACCCGACTCCCCACCCCGTCTGCCATCCCTACTCCACTATATTCGATTTCCGACCTACCTCAACCATATAACCTACCTGCGATGCCAGATACAGTCTCCGTGCTATACTACTCTTTGCAGTAGGGAATATGCTAAGTTACCTTCGTTGGTGTTTGAGGGGGTATTTGTTGTCGTGGAATTTAATTAGTGTAGGTAAACCGGAATAGCGAATACTTCAGTATCAGGGGCTTACTAAGTCAATTATGCTAGTTTTCGTCGTCGTACTTGGCCAGGATAATTGCAATTTTAGAGACTTATTAACATTCAACTACTTCTATCTTGACAGGCACACCCAATGAAATAGAGTAGGCCAGAATGATCAGCAATTCGTCAAACTACGAAAGTTTCTATAGTAAAATGCCTAAAGGTTTTACTCTTACTACAGAAAAGTAAGTAACTAGTCTTAGTCTGACTGATTCATCATCACAGAGCCGAAAATGCTGAAGTTAGAAAGTTGAAATTTGCAACACATTTTTGAAATTTTACTAATACATTTCCATGCGGGCGAAGTCGCGGGGCACAGCTAGTGATTAGATAAACCCATAGCCCATAAGGCATTGCAAATTTACTTATGTAATGAAATTGTATGTCCATATCTCAGTGCTGTTAAAACAGCACTTATGCAGAAAAGTGTTGTAAGTCTCTTTCCTAATATTTATAACATATTTAAGAATTAAAAAAACCTAAATTATCAAAACTTTAAACAGGGAATTAAAATTGTGTTACTCTCGAAGTGCTATTATAGTCTGGACGAATTTTTTAATGATAAATTGTACTCGGAGTTAGTTTTTATGTTGCATAATTATCATCTCTCTACATATTTTGCATACCGTAACCGCTGAAGCATGTTGTTTCTTGAATTATTGTATTTGTTATCTTTCATACACATGTTTTTCTCAAATAAAATATCTTTATCTATTATTCAAGTATTGATCAATAAGCCGCAGGTGTCTTTAGTATGCGCTGGCGAGCCATGATCCGTTTTTGCCCCGATTGCTGAACAATGACCGTGCATTCCATCGTCACCGTTAGACCCGGTGATCGCTCGATCATCGGCATCGCCCATGCCATGCCATGATAGCTAATGTAATGTACGTACTTAATACCGGAAGCATTAATGTTTACAAATCACTTGCTCGCAGCTTTTATACAGGCTTGAGCGATGTGATGGCATTCTTAGGGAAATAACTGCAGATGGTTGTGTCTGTCATCGCTCAAGTTAGATCTGCGGTTTGGTTTTTGTTTTACGAGTGTTCTATTCCACTGCAGAATCTTTGACTCGCAAAAAAGATGCACGTCATTTTGTAAGCTATGTTTTGTTATTCAAGAAAGCTTCGGTAATAAGTTATTCTCAATTTTAAAAAAAGGTGGTTCTTTTAAGACTTAGTGATAGCTTAATGTCTTCCCACTTGCTCAATAACTTCCTTATATTTGCAGCGATGCAATAATTTAATTGGAAGTGTTGAGGCTTTATTGGTACTTCGCCACTCTCTGGCTGTAATCCCTTCGGTCGTCAATACCGTAATCACGTTAGTGGATCACATCGCAGATCAATTCCAACTCGCTGAAGGCATTTAATAATAAGCTGAGATTCTCACTAAGCTGATTGAAAACATTATGATAATAGCTCCAGATCTGTCGCTTTAAATAAAGGTGATTGCATTTATAATTAGAGTTCTAAAGGCTATAGGTATAGATGGAAATCTAAATTGAAGATTAGTTAAGGGAGATATAGAAATGTAACAGAACATCTCATCTCATTTTCCAGACGCTGGAATATTTACCAAAAACGATTTAAAAATAAACTTATTTTATCTAACATGGAAGATTGTTACCTCTTCACGACAAAACTACTGAACGGACCGAACTGAAATTTCGAATTGATGTAGTTCTAGGCCTGGAATAAAACAAGAGCTACTTTTCCACAATTTACAAAAGGGTGTCGCCACGGGGCCAGTTATTTATAAATTACAGTCAGTCAAATAAATACACTCATTTTGCTATGTTCAGCAGTAAATTATTTAAATACGAGGTTCAATGCTTTCATGGATATGAAAATGCTTTTTAGTTTCCTCCCATTTTAGTCTTCACATAAATTAAAGTTTATTAACTTTCTAATGCATTAAATTGAAATAAGAGTAGTCAGGGCGCGGTTGGCTCCAAGCCAATTCAAACAGGGTAAAAAACAAGGGCGGCGGCGGCGGCGCGGCGACGCTCCCCGAAATAGCGAGCAAAGTCAAGGCGTGTTCCGAGCACCAGCAAGTACTGCTAATGGTAACACTTGCTGTAAAGTTTATTCCATTCGTGCCGGCGGAATGTCACGAGTCAGACAGACTTGGCCGCACCCTACAGGACGGCCCCGATGACAGCAATAACCATATCAACCCCTAATTATTTTTAATCCATCATGTAATAGCAGCAACTACGTCGCCAGACGCGATAAATTACACCTAGTTACCATCAGAACACACCTTATTGACCCTAATATATCAAACCTATATGACCCCGTCAAAAACGTATTGTTTAATTATCATCAGACGTAATAAGGGTTGATAACGCAATTCAGCTCGCCAAGGTCGCGCTCATTGTTTGATAGCGTGACTTTTCAATGTTATATGGCAGCTTATTTATGTGTAGCATATTAGTACATCACGTACGTGATGGTGGCACAATACCGGTGCGTTGGCCGGTGACTCAGTCGGCTCGAGACAGCAGAAGGACGTCCTATCCTAACTAGCCGGCCGGCGCTCAGGCAAATCGCACCACAACAGTTTCTCCATATCCGTCGACGGCATTCAGCATTGTGTCGCAACCAATTGCACACCATACTAGACTCTGCAACACCGACAGATGTCATACTGATATTTTAAGGATAGGTAATAACTGTGTTATGAAATCGGTCTATCTAATTGGGTTTGATTGACAATGATCCACGCGTCTGTTTAAAGTTATACTCGCAGTTTCACGCGTATTGTGTTCAGTGAAGCAAGTGCGTAAATGCTTTCGCTTACTTAACATCGTCTACCTCAAGTAGATCCTTCCTTAGAAAGTGCCTTTTCAAGGAGCCTTCTATCATAGGTTTACTTTCCTTGTGCTAAGTTACTTTTCCTTTGTTGCAGATGACTTAAAAGCGGTGACAAAACGTCTCGTGGTTCAGGCAAAGCGGCAGGGCTCCGCTGACAATATCTCCATAATCGTGGTGTTCTTGAAGGACCCGCGCGACATCGCTGCAGACAACCGCCCGCCCATGGACCTTGGGTAAGTACCCTTACCTCTTAGAAGTCTTAGAAGCCCGAGAAGAAGCTGAGTAGCAAGGTTTTCGAGGACCCAATATACTTTTACTCGAAAAAATTGTTCGCCGATGTTGGAACGTTAAAGGGAAGCCAAGTTTCCTTTTAAGAGAAGATCTCAAATCTTCCTCAGCTAGGTGTTCTTGGAAAAATTACCCTAAAATGTGGTCACAGAATCTGACAAAATTGTGGCGTCTGAAGGGGAAGGGTTATAAAACTAACTCTCTCATTTTTTATCTTTTTCTGAACGCAGCCGTGTTGCCAGGAAAGGAAAACACCGTCGCGAAATGTCAACTTTTCTACCGTATGTATAAATTAGAAATGCATAGAAGGCAGTTCATATGTCCTGCCTGCCCCTACCCCCTTAGCCATGTCCTCAATCCACTTGCAATCGGACTATCCGCACGGGTAGTTAAAGTCCCCCCGGTGATTGCCCAAGGGGGGATTTTTCAGTCAGGAAAAAGTCCTGATATCAAATTTGCATGACCGCTTCGTCCTACCAATAGGTAATCCTTCGAGACCGTGAATTATTTTTTTGTATTGTATTATACAAGTAATATACTGTTCCTAATCAATTTGCTATGACGCCATTGTTTTTATGAGGGATTGTCGATGTGCCTAAGTGGAAAGCGTTATCGGTTTATATTGAGCTGATGATGTCATTGTGAAAGTCGTGTGCTATGCAACATTCATTGTATTCTCTGTAAAGGTAAGTAGGTAACAGTCCTGGATTTGTAAATAGGCCGTATAGGCCGCGGCCTAGGGGCGGCATCGTCCTAGGGGGGCGGCAGATTTCAGAGGACGGTCACTCGATTGCAGACAATAAAATTCTATGTCTACCGGGGGGGGGGGGCGTCCCAGCTAATAATGAACGGCTCCGTACATGGGGCGGCGGAAAAAAGTGGCCTACACTCATAAAAAATATAAATCCGGCACTGGTAGGTAAGGTAGTCTGTACTTCGCTTATCGTGGTTCTTTCGCCACAAAACGATTTTTGGGCCAGTGACCGGCCAACTATTCGGTAAAGATGTTTTACAAGATCCAAATAATCTGTAGGTAGGTAGGTACTTATCAAAATATATAGGTAGGTAATATATGAACAAGAATAAACTGAGTAGGTACTATGAATGATTGTGTAGAACGTTAAAAGTACCTTACCAGTTTTAGTTCTTTACCTATATGGTACTACTAAGGTAAACCACTTTTTTCTTTTTCAATATAAGTGTTAAATGTATTAATTAATTTAGCAAATCCTCACCTCTCCTGCATAATAGATTCCTCCATAATTTTCGCCATTAGAAACGCAATTAATAAAAAAATTATAACTAAATACATAAGGGCAGTAGGTATACAACAAAGTAGCTTCTTGTTGTCTGTATGTCCCTATTTATGCTTAGATCTTTAAAACTACGCAACGCATTCTGATTCGGTTTTTTTAATAGAGTGATTCAAGAGAAAGGTTTATATAATATGTATAATACACCGTGCGAAGCCGGGGCGGTTCGCTAGTTAAACCTATTAACGCAAACTAAGCTATCACATGCAATATTTCTGGTTTTGGTATTGCCATGACACAGTCACACGATTTGGACACTAAATAACCAAGCGTAATTTAACCAGTTTTGGCAAAAGTCGGTAAAAATGTAGGTGACGTGACATTTAGTTGAACTAGACGACCTTGGGTCTACTTTACGATCCTAACGAATACAAGTAGATACCTATTCCGAAAATGAAAGTCCTTTTACGGACACTTATTGGGTCGCCCCTTTTAACATTGTCTGGTTTGGGGTATTATTTTGCCGAACTTAAGTGAATAAGCTCATTATTGTATTGAATATACTAAACTAGCGACCCGCCCCGGCTTCGCACGGTTTTATTATACGTATAAACCTTCCTCTTGAATCACTCTATCTATTAAAAAAAACCGCATCAAAATCCGTTGCGTAGTTTTAAAGATTTAAGCAGTCAAAGGGACATAGGGAAATAGGGACAGAAAAAGCGACTTTGTTTTATACTATGTAGTGATAGTGATACGAGTTGCATAGCTAACCAACTGGCTTATTTATTTTTGCCAAAAGAACAAGATATCTTGACGTGCCTACAACACTATAAGCACACACTGAAATAAAGTTCTCACAAAATCACAGAATAAATGTGATAATTTTAGCACATGGTCCTCATAAATGTATAGCAAAGTACATGCGGTTTTTTTTAAACATCTTTAAAATGTAAAGCACTGCGTTGTACATAATAAGAGTGGCTATAGTAAAGTGTATGGCTGATTGTGGAACGAACAGAAAGTATCATAAATCGTTCTTCCGTCGCAGGCTGGACAACGCGCTGGCGAACGCACCCCCGTTCGCCGGCGAAGCAGAGGCATGCAAGCTGCCAGCCGATGCTGCAGCAACAGGCGTCGACGCAGAAGCCAATGGGGACAATGGCGTCGACAACTCCGACAGTGACAGCGAGGACCTCGGCCCCGAGACCGCGGTTGACGTCGATGACAACGACATAGAAGTTAGAAACCACGAGCCGGCGCCGCCTACACCGCCAGCACATGCCGGTAAGTTTCCCTATTACCTTACTGTGTTTAGTAAGACAAATCCTGATAAATCTCACAGTGACACTGAGTATCTTGGACCTGAGATCGCAAAAACGCAGCTACAACGGCATGACACTGGTAGGTATCGCTCCGAAGACCACAACATCTTTGTCGCTATTATCACATGATGCCATAATTTTGCTAATTTGTTTATGCTAACCGAATAATCTAACATGAATTAATCACGCTAGGTACCGTAATGAAATTGAACACGATGCTGGTAATAGGTAGGTACATATGTACATCCAATAGCGCTTCGGTATTTGACTGATTAATGCCCTTACTCCATTTTAAAATCTGTCAGTAGGTAACAATAATTATATAATGAATGATGTGAAACATCTTCAATGAGAGCAAAAGAAAAAGTATCCGGCACGGCACGGTTTATCGATTGTTACGTTCACCCACATCCAGCACGTCCGTCTTTAGATCATCTCGATTGTATGCAGATGACTCAATAATTATCTGTTTATGGTGAGTACACGATCGTGTGGGAGATAGGTATTGCAAAACAAACAGTCTCTTGGTCTGAAGTATTTACCTTTCTTTCTGTTGGGAATAAATGCCAGCCCGGTCCATTATTTCAAAGATATGCTATGCCAGCGATTCTCATTGTACAAAATTACAATTATAGTAGTTGGCATTGCTCTCAGGCTTCGTAAAATTTTCGGACGTTTTTATTTTTGCAGCGGAAATGTATATTATGTTGCCAAAATTGAAACTGGGTCAAGCCGGTTAGATATTGAAGTGACTTCAATATAAAAGCTCGTTTATGGTAGGTAGTTATTCTATACACTAAACACCTATCGGCCCTTCCTACCGTTTAAGTACCTATACCTAGGAAATTTCATAAAACCTACTATTTTATTTCATACACAAACACGCTCAGACACGGTCTAAATATCTTCATTGTTCCAGTTTTCGCCTGGCTAAAAAATTATACAGGGCCGATGAAATTATACTTATTTAATTCACGAGGGTTGCAACTTGCACTTTACATTCCATAAAGTGAAATAAGTACCCAAAAAGCAACATAATTATTTCTGCCGAAACTGGCATCCCCATTTGGGTGGCGGGCGCGGGGTGCCTTCTGCCGTCCCGCCCGTCCCGCGCGCCGCGCGCCGCGCGCCCCTCCCCCTCGCAGTCGCTCATTGAACGCCCGTCGGAACTGTGCTACTCAGTACCGCGTCCACTCTTCTATTGTAATCGGGCTTTGTCTACATTTTTACGGCTCGAATATTACGCCTCCACCGAAGATAATAATCTGTGCAGTGAAATTACCGTTCACGGTATGTGATTCTTAGCGAATGTTGTTGATTTATTTTCACATTCCAAATGGTTTGTGTAAGGTTATTTTTGTGTTGATTTTATGCGGTGTGGTGTTCTGGAAATAGATCGGTTCGACCGAAGTCGCATCCCTCCGTCGCCGGAGAGCGTAGGATTCCCGAAGGAACACTGCCGTCATGTTGTTATCCTTGCGAGACTACGTCGGGCGTGTCTTCGCAGGACTTTAGGCTCGAAATGGCGCCCAAGACGTCCTCGCAGTTTGAATTTCGCGACCGGTAGAATTACGTAGGCATAGGCGCCTCCCGCAATCGCCGACCGGCTTCGACAGATGTTTTTGTAATCGCCTCGATTAGCTCTCGTTTGATAGAGGTACTTCTCGGAACGAACCCATTGTTTCGAGGGTGTGGTGTGTCACCTGTTGATACCGATTGATATTGGCGGGGTGCGCGTGCTCGTCAGGTGTTGAACGTCCGTAACCGAGGGTTTTGGTGTTCTGTACAGTTGAGGAGGTGTGCGTCGATGGTGCACTGGTGGATAATGTAGCTGAGAGCGGCGACGAGTCAGAAGACGAGTGGAACTACTTCAAGGGTGAGGGAGAACGCGAAGACAACCCGAGCGAGGAGCCTGACGAGGCGCCGCGCTCCGACACACCGGCACAGGATAATGTAAGTCAAACTCCTTGACAAAACATTACAAACATACTCCTTGTTAAAACATTCCTTTTTCAAACTATCTACATTAACATTTTTACGAATGACATTCATTTTTAAATTACCTTAACCATACAGGTTGGTTCAAGGACGTTCAAACGCTCTTTTGATAAGGAAACAGCCAGTTTCTTTATTACAATGTTATTGATAAGTTTATCCAAAGCGCTATGTTCAAGTAGCTCCATATATTAATTCTACTCAGAAAACAAACCCATACTATTTTTAAGTACTTACTGCACCTACCAAGTTACCCAGTCAAGTAGTTTTGATCAATGTTTGACCGTGTTTTGTTTTTATTTTAAAAAAAGAATCAGCAACACTTGGCCCTTCATCAAATGACTTTGTAATCATGACTGTATGGTTGAATAATAATAATCACACACATTACTTCCTCAATTTCCTTCAAGTGTGTCATTGCATTGACTGTTTTGATGAAGAATCCAAGTTTATAAACATTGAATGAAGCTTCAATTCACTTATTTATTCTACACACATAGGATCTATATTTTTATTATTAAAAATTATGAATGTTTGCCTGAACTCTTTGACATTTTTGTTTTATGGCATCCAACATCCTTATGAATTCTAGTTTACCTTGATTCCTGTTGTAAATCAAATATTATATTTAACTTAAACCTGTTTGACACACCTAGGTGCTTGCTATGAGTCAGAATTTGGATTCTTTATTGTCCTAAACTAAAGGTTATCTTTAGATCTAGTAATTCAATGGAGGCTAAGCTCTTGTGAATTGGGGTCTGCAATTATGTAGTTTTGAAATCTTTACACTAACAACAATTAAGCTAGATTGTGAGTTTAAATTCTCCTCTCAAATATCCTTCGATTATTTATGACACCAGTAATTAAATACACAATCCACACAGATAGCATCTGTCATCTACTCATCAAATCACCATCACACTCGAAACAAAGCACATTAGTCTGACAATATTGCTTATTTTTCATGAGAAAGTTTACATGAATGGCATTATAAAGCAGTTGAATAACTGCTTTATAATGCCATTCATTCAAACTCTTTCTCAAACCTTACGGATGCTTTTTTATTTAACTGCAAAGACAATGCATTAATACTGAAATTGTACAAAGTTGTAGTTGCAGAAGTTTATTTTTTTCTGAGATAGTCATTTGTACAGTTTAATTAAAGAGTTCACTCCTTTTCTAACTTTGTAGCCAACCTCTTCATCTTGCTTAGTCACCCATTTATGTAACTTATCTTTCATTCGAGTCACTCAGAAAACAGTGCGAGTTGACAGTTAATTTGTTTAAAGATGTGCAGCAGTGGTGATTACATAGTACAATGTAGAATGTCTTCACTACATCAGACTACCTTTTATCTTAACCCTTAAATGCATGAATTTTCATTTTATTTCAAAAAAAATATTATTGGTTGAGGAAATACACGTAGATAACGAAAAAAAATACGAAAAAAATCATGAGCATATAAATGTGGTTTTTTAGGCATAACAATATTTGTATCATTTTTGATACAACATGCATTTGAGACCTGAGATGTGAAGAATAAGAAGAATAATGAACTTTTTGAAAAATATTTGTTTTTCAATTATTTACAAATGGCATTTTTTAAAACAGTCAAGATTTCTTTTTGGAGCATAAGTAAACTTGACATTTATCACAAATAATGCTGCTGAGGAGCTTACACCCTGGCTTCATCCATAGCATATGATGGTTCTGTCTAGTTTGCTTATGATCAGTCCCATCATGTATGATGCATCTTGATGGCATAACATGTAGGACATTCTTTCACTCTGGGGCTGGTTCCTCTGCAAAGCTACTATTGCGGCTACTGCTTGGCCGGCCTCTTGGGGTTTGGATGTGGGTTTTATATTTGCAGAAAGTATCTGCAAGTTCTTTTCTGAACTCAGCTAAATTCATTATTTCCTTCGCGCCAATTCCCTTTTTAGTGTAAGCTTTCTTAGGTATATAAAACCCATGATTTTATCACCGTCAAGTCTAGAAGGTGGTGGAATAGTTTCATTGTCTTCTTGAAATGCAAGTGATTGCTTTCTCCACCTCAGTCTTTGCATATCAAAGGGTTGATGTGTAGATAGATGGGAGCGACTAGTAATTGGCCATTATATACATACGATAAAGGGTCTACGATCAACGGAGGGTCTTGTTCAACGGGTTCAGATTCTTCTTTTTCATATTCATCGTCTTCTAGCATCGCAGTTCTTCACGAGACGGTAATTCTCCGAAATCATCTTCTTCCACCTCACAGCCATCCTCTGATAGGTTACCATCTTCTAACTCCCTAAGATAATCTTCGATATCCCTATCAGCAATCGTTTTTCGAGCTATTCTAGAACAAAAACATGCAAAAACGTCAAACAACAATCTCAAGCAAAAACAAGTGAAAATGCATCCAAATCAAGTCGTAAACGCATGAAGTCTCATTTTTGATACAAACAAAAAAATTATATTTCTTTGTAATCTGTCCAAAATCATATAAAAATATTATTCTACGATATAGAAGACACACTTACCTTTGATTATTATATTTTTTTGACTCATTTTGTCGGAAGATTTTTCTGAATTTACTAGATGAAAACTTTCAATTTCACTAATTACCAAAACTACCGCCAATCAAAGAATTATGACATCTATATTTAAAAATGTCGGCCTGTTGACGTTTGTTTTATATTTTTTTTCGTTTGTGAACTATTCTGCTTTCTATTTATACACCTTGTTAGTCAGTAATAAATTTAAAAACTATTCTGGAACGAGATAAAGTTTTTGTTTCATTTTTGATACAACATGCATTAAAGGGTTAAAACTAGCGACGCCTTACCTTGCCACGGGTGTATTATACATATAAACTTTCCTCTTGAATCAGTCTATTAAAAACCACATCAATATCTGATAGGGACAGACAGACTGACAGACAGCAGAAAGCCACTTCGTTTTATACAATGTATTGATGACACATGCAGAGCTGTTAGAACTAAGTACAAAACTAATAATATACTTCCTTATTTCCAGTCTGCTTGCGAATCCAGTTCAGTCGACATGAACAGTTCTCCACTAAATCCGGACGCACCTGTCTTCATCCCGGGCAGCGTGGCCGGCCCAGACGTGCTCCTCGCCGAGTCCCCTCGCAAGCCGCTGCCCATGGACGATATAGAGGTGCCGGACGTCAAGCAATTTGAGACTGAAGCGGTCGTGAGACCCAAGGAACTGTTGGACTTGGATAACTGTGATCAACTGAATGGGCATCATGTAAGTTGGTCTCTAATAGACGCATTATAGCATTGCCTTGACCGATATAGGTTTTTTGTATTGAAAGTAATTATGTATTTTTTATTTACGCATTTTTAAAATTCTTGTAGAAATGAAAGTTTTGGAACATCAATTTAGGCTAGTACAACCTTCGGGCAAGAACACACCCTGTCTTGTCTCAGTCCTTAATTACCTCAGTTTTTGAAGATTTTATTTTTAGTAAACCAAATTGTACACAGTAATAATGTTACAAAATTAGATGTTAGGTTCCATATTGATCCTCATTTCATTCTCACATTGTACGACTTAATTGAATAGTATTGACCACAACATGTTTTTAAAACTATGATGATAGTATTTTTTTCCTGTTTGCATGGTGTCATTAGACACCCTGCTATGGAGGACAAATACTAGAATTATAGAAGATAGGAAATAAAAAAATATTTATCAATTGCATACAAATATGGAGTTATGGAGCACCTGTATAATATGCAAAAATGGATTATTATTTATTGCATGCCTTGTGACAAAGTGCTTCTCTCATCATCTTTTCCCAGGTTTTTTAACTTTCATGGTCTAATGTAATAATGCAATGTTTCAACAAATTTGAATTGAGTAGGGTGTTATTTTTATTTAATCAGGTTACCATTACCATGCTAACCAGAAAAAGAAAGTAATTTTTTGCCAGGATTACAGAAGTAACTTATTTTTAATCACATATTCTCTTCAACCTGCCAAACACTAATGATTCATGACATGAAATAGTGTAGTAGTGTAATGTAGAGTAAATGTTTCTTTCCAGAATGCATCAATAGACATAAAAGAACACCTCAACGGCAACGGAAACGAAAAGGGCCTGGACAGTTTGGGCTTCGGATTCAATGTGGGCATTGAACCTGATAAAGTCAAGGATAGCGTTATACAAGACTTTGAAAGAATACAGAAAGATACCACAGACTTCTGTAATATTCAGGTATGCATTATTTGCTTATACAAAACAATACTCACATTATATAATGTACTATTGAACTAGGTAACTTGTGACATAAACTACCAACAATAATAAATTACGAAAAGCTATTAAGTACATAGGGCTTGAGTTATAAGGAAAATGGGCTTTGTCAATTAAAAATAAAACTTATTTAAAGCCTTACCCTCTTCACTACAGTCATACATAGTATAAAACAAAGTCACTTTCTCTGTCCCTATGTATGCTTAAATCTTTAAACCTATGCAACGGATTTTGATGCGTTTTTTTTTAATAGATAGTGATTGAAGAGAAAGGTTTATACGTATAATAAAATCGTGCGAAGCCGGGGCGAGTCGCTAGTATAATTATAAATATTTTTAATTACCTACATGATAAGATAACAAGTTTATAATTTCTGCTAAACTACCAACTAGATGTAAATTAATGTTGTTATAATGTTGTTATAATTAACGGGAAGTGAGTGTAGGTACCTTGTTGTGCTGATATTGAATGTTGCATACTTGCCTAGTAGTTTTGTGATTATCGTTATATCACTGTTCATTCTTCCCCAGGTATTCCAGGCAAACACAGAGACAAATCCATTCGCTGAACCATTTGAAGGAAACGATGAACTGTTAGAAAGGCTTAAAAATAAGGAAAGAGACCCAATGAGCATGAGTTTCTACCAAGAAAAGGATGACGATACTTGCGAGCGGCTCACCTCAAACATGCATGTCGATCTCAACGCTGTCCAGCCTCTTCCGGACAGCGACGACGAAGACCTTCAAGCGAACGGAACCAGCGAAAACGACGACAAGGAAAACATCTCGCCTCACACTGACCCCTTCGGATCCCAGCTCGGCCGCGAACCCAACAACGATATCATGTGCTTCGACGGACCAGAGGACAATCTACTCAACAACATCGCACACTTCGGACAGACTGACAACTGCAATGAGTACAGCGTTAATAACGTGCAACCATTCTCGAATATCGATTTCGAAACCTGCAACATTCCCCAAGAAACAGTTCAGCATACTGACACACCGGAGTCACATAAGCTGCTATTCGAACAAATTCCTGAAATTCCGGACGGCAAGAGTTCCGAGCTAGGTTTTACTAATGACGATCTCTTAGACCCCGAGAGTGAGCGGGACGATCGCGCAATCACCCCGCAGGAGGAAACATCACAACTCTCACAAGAAACCGAGGGCAGCAAACGCGGCGACTCTCCCGAGGACAAACCTGAGGACAAACCTGAGGAAGCTAATCTACTCGAACAGGACCAAGGAATTACGCTACTGGATAATGAGATCGATAACTTGGAAGACGACAAGCAGGTCGAGATAAACACTCTAGAAGCGAAGTCCTTGGAACGGCTGCCGGCCTCACCCGCGCCGCAGGACAAGAGCGAGGCGATCACTCCCGAGCCCACTCACGAATCGGAGCAGGCCGACATACTCGTACACGAAAACGCTGAACAGAGTGACGACGTCGAAGATACTAACGAGTTGAAGTTAGAGGCAGATGAAGAGCGTCTATCGCCCGAGAGCCGGGAGGTGCCAGCCCCGTCGCCTCTGCCCGCGTCCCCGGCGCCGCACGAGGTGGATCTGCCGCGTGACTCCCCGGCCCCCGCGCTCTCGCCGGCCCCCGCGCGCTCCCCGGCCCCCGCGTTCTCCCCCCTCCCGCGCGAGCCCTCTCTCCCGCGCGACTCTCCTCTCCCCACGGACGCGTCTCTGCCGCGAGACTCGCCGTTGCCCGTCGACCTCGAGGAGGAGGCCCCTCGCGACTCTCCGCTGCCGAGCAAGTCGCCGCTGCCCCAGGAGATATCTCTCCCGAGCGAGTCGCCGCTTCCGGCTGCCTCCCCCGCCCCGATGGAATCTCACGAGAGCCGGACGGCCCTTCCGGAGGAGGCGCACGCCGTCGAGTCCCCGCTACCCGTCGAGGAGGCGCTCATCCCGGTCGAGAGCGCGCCGGTGGCCGAGCCCGCCTTCGAGCCCGAAGCGCCTGCCTTCGAGCCCGAAGCGCCCGCCACCGAGGTGTTCGTACCGAGCGCTTCCCCCGCGCCCTCCCCTCGCCCCGCGGAGCGCGACCCCTCGCCCGTGGAGACCCCCGCCGAGGTGGTGCTAGCGGCGCCTCTCGCGGCCGCCGAGCAGGAGGCGCCCGCCGCCCCCGCGCCCGACCTGCTGTCGCAGGCCGAGCTCGTCACGGACCTGGACGTGGGCGTGCCCGAGTCGCGCGCGCAGGAGATCTGCGTGCCCGTCACCGACGAGATCCGCCCCGAGGACGGCGAGCGCGCCGCCACGCCGCCGCCCACGCCCGCCGTCGAGCCCCTCGCGGCCGCCCCTCTCGCCGCCGCCGCGGTGCTCGCCGCCGGCGCCGCAGCCGCCGCCGCGACCCCCACCTCCGCCAAGAAGACCCCGGCGCCGAAGAAGCCGGCGACTCCGCTCTCGAAGTCGGCGACGCCCCGCTCCGCCGCGAAGGCGCCCGCGCCGCGCACGCCCGCCTCCGCGCCGCGCCCCGCCGCCGCGCGCTCGACCCTGTCGGCCAGCAAGCCCGCGGCCCCCAAGCCCGCGCCCCCCACCAAGACGCCGCCGCCGATCCGAGCGCCCTCGAAGATGTCCGCCGCGCCGGCCGCCGCGAAGCCGGCCGCCCCCGCGCCCGCCAAGCCCGCGCCCAAGCCGGCCGCGCCCCGCGCTGCGCCCAAGCCCGCCGCTCCCAAGGCTACGGCCCCGGCGGCCCCCAAGCCCGCCGTCGCACGAACGTCGGCGCCCCGACCCACGGCGACACGCGCCCCCGCGCCCAAGCCCGCCGCGGCCCGCCCCGCTCCGCGCCCGACCACCGCGCCCGCGGCCCGCCCCGCGCCCCGCCCGGCGACCGCCCCCGCGGCGCGCCCCGCCCCGCGCCCCGCGACCGCGCCCATCCGCAGGGTGCCCGAGAAGAAGCCGCTCCCCAACGGCGACGTGAAGGAGGCCAGGCCGGCCCCGATCACGCGGCCCCCCGCCGCGCGCCCCGCACCGCGCCCCGCACCCAGAGCCGCCGCACCCATTCCGCCCGCTGCTAATAAGTAAATTGACTATTCACTTGTACTTCGGCTTAGTTCCTAGAAGGGTTTTGCCATAATACTATCCACAACCATAAATAGAGAGGTCGATGCTCACGCCAGCGCCGCGAGCGACACTACCAAATATAATTTCTATAAACTTTATTGTAAAAGCACACTTTCATAGAATTATCCATAAGTTGTAAATAACTATGTAGCGTAAACAAATGTAACTCTCTTCTCTTTGCCTACGGCACACACCAATACAATACTTTATGTTACAGAAGCGCAGCCCCGAAGCCGGCGAGCCGCGTGCCGCTCGACAAACAAAGCAAGGATCTCGCTAACAAACGCATCACAGCCAAGGCCGCCCCGCCGAGGACAGCCACCACAAAGGTAACTCACCAAGTCATCGAAAATAAGTACTTCATCATCAGCACTCGTACAAATAAATCACTACATAGTATAAAATAAAGTCGCTTTTTCTGTCCCTATGTCATTATGTCCCTTTGAACGCTTAAATCTTAAAAACTACGCGACGGATTTTGATGCGGTTTTTTTAATAGATAGAGAGGAAGGTTTATACGTATAATAAAACCGTGCGACGCCGGGGCGGGTCGCTAGTAAATAAATAATTCCGGACAGTCCTCACAGCATCATCTAGCCCCAAGCTCAGCAGGGCTTGTGTTATGGATATGGATATACTAGATGACTGATATACTTAATACAATACATTACCTAGATAGTTTTTTTTTAATATACATAGAAAACACCCAGACCAACGGAACACATTTATAAATATACCATAAATAATGATGAACTATTTACACAGCATCGTCTAGCAACAAGTTAAGCAGAGTTTGTGTTATGGGTACTAGATAAATGATGTATAATTTGTTTCTTATTTTATTTATTTACTAGCATCAGCCCACAGCTTCGCAGGAGTTATTTATATGGAAACATTTGAAGGCTATTTCTATGAATCATCTAGCCCCAAGCTAATCAGAGTTTATGTTATGGGTACTAGATGACTGATATAATAATATATAATTTGTTTCTTATTTTATTTATTTACTAGCATCTGCCCGCGGCTTCGCACGTTTTGCTTCTATGGAAACGTTTCAAGGCTATTTCTATCTCATGTAAACTTATTTATGAAATGAAAAGCAGCCTATGTATGCGCTATACTGGTGTGATTGTGGCCCATCACAAGGACAACATTATACTTATCTCCGTGGGGTACCGAGGCTCTCCGGGTTTTTAAAAAATTATCTGAGCGTCTGGTCGATGCGACGCGTGACCCGAGAGCTGGTGAATATCTGGCTCAGCGCATCAGCATTGCCATACAGCGTGGTAATGCAGCCAATGTCTTGGGGACGCTTCCGACTGGTATTGACATGGATCAATTGAGCTTATTTTTAGACTGTTTGCAACCGTCTGCAGTTAGCTCAATGGTTTCAATTGTAAATACTAGTTGTAATTTTTCTATTCCTTTGCTTGTAATTTTCGTTGTTAACAAAGTTTCGTAAAAAAAAAACCTTATCTAAGAAAAGCCAAGCTAATTCAATGTACTATGTTTGTAATAAATCACAGAAAAAAATCGGCCAATTGCGCGTCGGATTGCGGACTTATGAAGGGTTCTGAACCATCACTACGTAGTATAAAACAAAGTCGCTTTTTCTGTCCCTATATCTCTATGTCCCTTTGACTGCTTAAATCTTTAAAACTACGCAACGGATTTTGTTGCGGTTTTTTTTAATAGATAGAGTGATTCAAGAGGAAGGTTTATATGTATAATAAAACCGTGCGAAGCCGGGGCGGGTCGCTAGTTATCTATAAAAAACAGGCAAATAACTTTTGTTTTGCAGCCCAATTTCAGCCCAATACATTCAGTAGTTTTTGCGTGAAAGAGAAATAAACATCCATATAAACTTTCGCGTTTATAATATCAGTAAGGATGTGCATATGATGTAACGCCAATTTAATCTTGATTAGTTTTGGAGATCTTTGATAACATCTCGTTCACAAACTTTCACCTTTATAATATTCGTGGGAATCGTATAAAGTGCCTAACAAAAATTTTACATAATTTCCTACAACAATTATGGCCTACTTCTAAAATTGTAGACTTTTGACTTCGTTGAATAGTTATGTAGTTTGCCATCAGCTTAACTAATTGCAATACAATTTAAAGTAGAAATAGAAAGCTAATAATAGGCATTCAATAATGGAATCATATTATGCTACAGAAGTGTGAACACATTTTTTTTATTTATGGCCCCTTATGTCTGGTTTACCACTTTTCTGCCAGATTGGATTAAGATTTAGGGTCAAATCCACATTCAAATAGGGAATTTTTTTTACGGTCTCTATACGATTTTTATAAACAATAATTGAAATAATAATTACACATACGCTAGTAGCGCCTCGCGGTTTCACCCGCGTAATTCCCGTACCCGTGGGAATTCCGGGATCAAATATAGCCTATATATTATTCCAGACTATAATCTATCTCTGTCACAAATTTCATCTATATCCGTTCAGTAGTTTTTGCGTAAAAGAGTAACAAACATCCATCCATACTTACAAACTTTCGCGTTTATAATATTAGTAGGATATTCATGCGAATTTCATAGTCATAGAATGGAGGCATGTCTCAACAAGTATTTATCGTTCCAGGCTCCCAGCACAAAGACAGCCGTCACCAGGGTGAGCAAGAAGTCAGCGGAGGCACCAGCGGAGCGCGCAGTGAACGGGCTGAGCAACGGCACAGAGGTCGCCAAGCCGCCGCCCTCGCCGCCCGCCGTCGACAACGCGGCCCTGCCCGACGTCATCGCGTAAACACGCACTAAGATTCCTATTATTTCCGCTTGAATTTTGTGATTTTCTATAAGTGTACGATAGTTAACGTCGCTCGCAGCGGCGAGTTAGGTGCGGGAGGCTACTCCCAGTTTTATATTATAGAGTCGCTTTATAGTGTACGTTGCCGGTTCGTTATAGCGAGGGCGGATTCGCAAGGCGGCTGCCGTCCTGCGAATGCGCCCTCGTCGCGGTTATTATCATGATTATAAGTTTTCATTATTAAGATTATAAGTCTGTTTTTAGAATTTTATATTACCAACGAATGATTGAATAAATCTGGCTTTTAATTTATTTTCTTTGTATAACCGTATTATTATTTAATAAAAAATGAGGAAGGACTGAGACATTGTTTTATTTATGTGGAATTGAAATTATGAGCTAGTGATGTTATTAATTGAAACGCGGTTAGAAGTAATATTGTTTACTTATTTGCTAGAATCTTACTTATAAAGTTCTCATTATATTGATGTAAACTTAGATATGGTGTTACAAAGAAATACTTAAAATAGAGCATTACTATTCGAATAAATGATTATCACCCCATAACATGTGCTTTTCTTTTTTATGAATAATTTATAGCCCAAGTATTTATAAGTCTCACTAGATTTCTAAAACACGTTTTCCATGTGAGGGAATCTGAAGTCAGTGTCTTTAAGGTTGTCTGCCATCCAGCGCTCGGCTTGCAGCGTCATGTCTGCGTCGAAATAGTCCCGCCAGCCACCGGATTTGCCTGCCAAGAACATATAAACGTATATAGGTACTACATAAAAACATCGAAACAGTTGGAATCAGCAGGGTTGCTATATCTTGCAAGATAGCAACCACATTGAAATATCTCTCAATATTTACATATATGCTTCGAGAACTGGGGTCACTTATAATCGCTAAAACCACCCAATTCCATGGCGGGGCTACTAACTTGACGGACTATAAATTTACATACATACATCTACGAAAGGACTTTAGAAGGTAATGATATCTATATTTTCTTACTAGGAAGCACCTTGCAAAGTTGCAATGCAATAAGTACGACCTTTTTACCTGTTGTGTGATTTGATAAAATTAAGTAATCGATACTCAGCAGGCTTAAGAATATTCAGGCAGGGCTTATTTGTTAACTCGCTTACGTGAAACGCGCGAGTTGGCGCCTTACGATTTTAACTATTTTTTGTTTTTTGTCATCTCGTGCACTATACCTACTAGGTAGAAAGTTACAAACCCACCAATGTAAACTAATATTAAACTTAATTATTTACCTACCAACTGAGGTGGAAGAAATCGCTCTAAGCGATAAGGCCGCGAATTATATACCTAACCCTCTCCAAGATTAAAAATAAGTAATGCACTAAAACTATAATCTACCTTTTCTAATAAAAGCCTGCTCCCCAGGTATGAGAATGCCGAGCTCCTTCATGACGTCATAGTTGACCGATTTGTTTTTCTTGAAGTTGTCGATGTTGAGGTGGTCGCACAGCTTCATGACTTGCTCCTCTGAGAACTGCTTGTTGAAGAATTGCGCTACTTTGCGGACTGCTGCCGGCAAGTCCTGTGAATATTAAAAATTATAAAGTCAAGATCTAGGTCAGTCTAACCCATTTTCATTAAACCGAAGTGTAATGAAAATGAAAATGTCAAATCGTAGGTAGATCCTTATAGAAAACTCGTTCAAGCCGACATGCGACATATCTTGCAAAATAGCAACTCACAAGTCTCTAAAACGCACCTAGCGTTTGACTGCCCAGGCACAAAATTTACCTACGGCACGACATTTACGACAATATGTAAAGGCGCGATGCACTGTTCTACATCTACACAGGTACTACTCTCTCTAGGTAGACATCTGCGTCACGCACGGGCAATCAATCAACTCTTTTATATCTAGGAAAATGTAGTGTGAAGCCGCATGCAAAAGCTTGCTCTATCTATATAAAGGACGATTCACCTTAGAAAGCTCTTCATAAAACAGAAACAGCAAATTAGGATCATCCCTCTTATCCCATGCTTCCTTCAAGTGATCGAAGAACGGTGTCCAGTGATCTGAAAGGGCAGTACTTGGAATAGAAGCCAATAATTCAAGATTAAACACGCTATAGGTAATAGGTAAGTAGGTAGCCGGTAATAGATGGAATAGAAACTAACACGGCCTTGTGATTCACCTGAGGATCTTCATACATCCTTTGCTTATTTTAGAATGGACTAGATATCGTAATCATCGATATCGTAACTACAAATCGTAATTGAGAAAAGATATGCTGATGAGTGATGACCAATAGGTACTACAATCATCAATAACCTTGATATGGCGTATCCCCTTTTTACTTAATACTATTACAGTCAAAGGAAGTTGGATTTTAGTTTATACCTGAGGTTTATACTCGTAAGTTCCTTGATAAAACTGTCCCAGTACCAAGTGCTAAAATATCCAACAGGTGGTGTATTATTACTATGGACATTTTTACTTAGTAAAAGGAACTGTGACACAAATGTGTCTTGATTATCCTATTAAGTATAGGATCTGATGGAATCAATGAAATAACGCTCACTGGTTATTGATATATAGGTAGGATTAATAGAAACTTTATTAACAACGAAAATTACAAGCAAGGAATAGAAAAATTACAACTAGTATTTACAATTGAAACCATTGAGCTAACTGCAGACGGTTGCAAACAGTCTAAAGGTAGCTCAATTGATCCATGTCAATACCAGTCGGAAGCGTCCCCAAGACACTGGCTGCATTACCACGCTGTATGGCAATGCTGATGCGCTGAGCCAGATATTCATATTATATTCATATTCCCGATCCACCACAAGAGAGTGATGACGCTGTAGGCACGACCAGCCAGGATGTGCTCAAAGCCGTCTTCTCTTTCCAGAGTGGCTCTGCCGGCGGCCTGGATGCTGTGTCTCCACAGCATCTAAAAGATCTACTATCTGGTGGGTCTGGCCATGCAGGTGAAGTCCTTCTGGAAGACTTGACGTCTTTGATCAACCTGATGTTGTCAGGCCGAGTCAACAGCGAGATCACGGAACTCTTGTATGGTGCAAACCTTTGTGCACTCAAAAAGAAGGATGGCGGTATAAGACCCATAGCCGTGGGCACTACCTACCGCCGCCTTGCGGCTAAAGTCTGCTGTCGGAAAGAAGCCGACTATTTAGGCGACTATTTCCGACCTATTCAGCTAGGCTTTGGTTCGCGAGGCGGCTGTGAGGCCGCAGTACATTCCCTTCGTACATTTTTGGATCAAAATTATGGGGAAGTAGTTCTGAAGGTAGATGTCAAAAATGCCTTCAATTCCGTAGATAGGGGCGCCCTGCTAAACGAAATTAAAAATAAAATTCCTGAAATTTACCCTTTTCTCTGGCAGTGCTATGGTTCACCCTCAAAATTAATTTACCGGAATAACATTATTTCGTCTGCCGTTGGCTGTCAGCAGGGCGACCCTCTTGGTCCGGCCATATTTAGCCTTGCCATTCATCCAATAATTCAACGTCTTCAATCCAAGCTCAATGTTTGGTATTTGGATGACGGAACTTTAGGTGGAGAAGTGGACACCGTTTTTAATGATTTAAAAATCATCACAGATGAATTTCGACAAATAGGTTTGGAATTGAATTTTTCAAAGTGCGAGCTTTTTATTTCGGACTCTTGTGTAGACAAAAACAATATCATTGCAAAATTTAACAGTTTGGCCCCTAACATTACAGTTATAGATAAATGTTCACTTCGACTCCTAGGTTCACCAATTCTTGATGAGTCTTTTCGGCCATTTGTAAATGAGAAAATTCAAAATTTCAACAAAACTTCGGACAGACTTCTCAAAATTAACAGCCATATGGCTTTTACTATTATTCGGTTTTGCCTGTTTGTACCTAAATTTACGTATTCTTTAAGATGTAGTCACCTGTGGAAACACAGCGAGCTATTAGAAAGCTTAGACAACATAATAAAGAATACTTTATCATCGGTTTTGAATATTGATTTGGATGACAAGGCATGGTCGCAGGCCTCCCTGCCTGTCAAATTGGGAGGCTTAGGTATTCGCAAAATTTCCAGTGTAGCCCTACCAGCGTTCCTATCTTCCGTCTACAGCACTAGTTCTTTAGTTAAAAAAATTTTAAACACGTCTGATTTGGTCCGATCACAAATTTCTTTTCAAATTTCATATGTAGACGAAGCTAGAACGGCTTGGCATAGTGCTTGCCCCGATGCTGCTCCTCCAAAATCTCTTTCGTCCCAACGGCAATGGGACGGGCCTTTGTGTGAGTTGACACGGAAATGTTTGTTACAAACGTGCTCCAGCTCGGCAGATCGTGCCCGTCTCCTAGCCGTTTCTAAATGGGAGTCAGGACATTGGCTGCAAGCACTTCCTTCTTTTAACACTGGCACTTTATTGGATCCCGCTACTTTCCGTATCGCAACATGTATTCGGTTGGGTGCAAGGTGTTGTGCGCCTCATCAATGCCAGTGCGGTACTGCAGTCGAACAGCTTGGTCATCACGGATTATCGTGTACTAGGGCCGCTGGTCGGATATCTCGTCATGCCAGCCTTAATGACATCATCCGGCGGGCCTTTGTCAGCGCTAACGTACCAGCTATTCTCGAACCGAATGGTCTGTTCCGTGACGATGGCAAGAGGCCCGACGGTATGACACTAGTCCCATGGGAGTTGGGGAGGCCCATTGTGTGGGACGCTACATGCGTCGACACACTTGCACCTTCCCATCTTTCAAGGACATCCACTAGGGCTGGTGCGGCGGCAGATCTGGCCGAGGATCTCAAGAGGCGCAAATATGCAGGTCTCGACAGAACCTACGCATTTGCTCCCCTTGGATTCGAGACCCTAGGTCCGTGGGGTACCGAGGCTCTCCGGGTTTTTAAAAAATTATAGAAACTTACGTAAATCCTTGATAAAATAGTTCCAGTATGATCTGAAATCTCCAATATAGCCCTGCGTTCTGATCAGCCTGTTCAGATGGTAAAACGACACCACTACATCTCTAGGATCCCTCGCAACGTAGACCACTTTAGCAGTCTCTAGAACTTTCGGGGGTAACAGAGACATTGGCAGATGGGTTTTGATGAACCGTGGAGATGGTGCGAGAGCTAGCTGCTCTGTGGCGGGCTGTGTCACCATTTCTAGAAGCTCTAGCTTGCTTTCTGAATGCATGTTCTCTTGTCTGAAGCGCTCTTTCATGATTGGGTGGACGTTTGTGGAAAACCTGAAAAAAATGCTATTTTTGACATCTGGCTGAGAATGACACAGGTGGAATAAAATAAAATATACCTAACTAAATAACTATATTACCAAAGAAAATTACAATCAAGGAATAGAAAGAAATTACAACAATTGAAGCAATTGAGTTAACTGCAGACAGTTGCAAACAGTATTAAGCTGAATAGCAATACCGATGCGCTGCGCAATATCACCACAAGATCATCACCAGCTCTCGGTTAATTAATAAGTTTTCTGTGATTCTTTCGCTGGGAGTGGAGTAAAATACAATAAATGCTTCGATTAGTAATTAATGATCACATTGATCACGTTTCATGCAGTACTCAACTCAAAAATAAAATTTACTTACTCTAGAAATGGGAATCTTTCAACAAGCGGCGTTGCGTTCGAAGCTTCATAATCCAAATCGTTTGCAACCATCCAAACCAGCTCCTGAGTCCAGGTGGTTCCTGAAACACCAAACACCACAATTTTATTGACACATTCAAATATCATAAATTATATACCTACTTAATTAATATTTATGATGGTACACTACACACAACAAGGATCAGTTTGAAAATCAGCGTCTCTACTAGTTGCGGCTTCATAATGCTGAGACGGAGACTTGTTTAGCCCCATGATTAATTTCTTTATATATTTAGTGTTTCTTGCATCTATCAATGTGTTTTAATGTATACCTACCGTGATATTATGATAGGATAAATAAATGTTCTCATATTTGCAGATTAATTCGAGAATCGACCCTAACAGTCGACTCAGGCGGACACTGAGACGTATTTTGTTCTTTACCGTTTTAAAGAATTGTGCTAATAGAAACCATATTTGGAGGAAAGATTGACCATTTATACACCCTTACCTAAGCTATGAGAGATGAGAATCTAATCATCGTACGTCGTCGCGTCGTTTTTATGGTTTTAACAACGTCAAACTTGGTCAAACTCTTTAAAGTAGATAACTATTTTACGTTTCTGATTGAGCCGTTTTCTTCCCAACTTCTTCTTTTTCTTGAATCAGTCTGAATAATGTAGACTTACCAGATCTGGGATAGCTGGCTACGAAGACGTCATCGCGACGAAGCGGCATGTTGTAGATGTGGCTTGCCTCCTGCTTGAACTTGTGAGGCAGGAAATAACCTTTAGGACCCACAAGGATGAAGCCCGTTAGCTCCCCTGAAAACCAAAATACCATTAATAGGTACACGAATAATTAACAAAATTACGTAGGTACCTTACCTACGCATTTGGTCCCCTTGGAGTCAAGACCATAGGTCCGTGGGATATCGAGGCACTCCGATGGATCAGTTGAACTACCTCTAGACTGTTTGCAACCGTCTGCAGTTAGCTCAATATAATCAATCCACCCATTAATCATCTAGCATATTATACTTAGTGCGTACCTTATAAGTAGCTTCACAGAATGCAGCGTGTTTTGCTCTATGTTAAAATAGAACCGACCTATGTAATAAATAGACGCAATAAAATAATGATTTGATTAAGTGAGAAGCAGACCCTAGAACCATTCTTCTAGGGTTCAAGATTACGTGTTCGATGTTGCGTTCAAATATTTTGAAAAGGTTAATGGAGTAAGGACAAATTTAATTTTATCGTTATTATACCATACATAGTGTATAAATTGATAATTAATTCTACTAATTTTGGATGAGGAGGCCGAGGCCATGAGATTTTTGATTCAATAATCAATTCAAACAAGCCCATCAATAATAACTTTATAAATTAAATAGAGGAAGCTCCAAAGAATTTATGTATATTTTGTATAAATTTATCCGTGCCGAATTGCATTATCGCAATGCATTGTATTATTCCAATAAAATAACCTTGTATTGTAACATAATGGTATAACGAAGCCAATAAGACTTCACCAAACTGTTTCCGGACTTTTAGCCTTGGCTCCGTTTACAAGAATTCAAAAATCTTTATCAATCCTTACTTCTACCTAAAAAAAGTTTATTTTACCTTTTTTGAGTTATATAGGTTTTTAAAAAATGGTAAAGAGTCACTTTTCTCTTAATTGAAGGATCGTGCGACTTCAAGGCATTAACGTGAAGAGCCTAACATAACGATACTAATTTTATGATTTTCGGTAAAATTGAAAACGACATCAAATTTTTGAATTATAATAAAGTTTAATTAAAGTTTTACAAGCTAAATAGGTACTTACTATTTTATTTACAACTTTCTTTGAATCTTCCTCAAAAGTAATAATTTTATTACAAAAAAAAAACTTTCACGTAGTACCTAGGTACACTAAAACTACTAGTCGGATCTTGATCAAATTTAAAATACATTTTAAATTTAAGATCAAATTTATATGGGCTACTAGATAAGCTCCAAAAGATCAGCCAAGAAAATAGTTAAAAATACCTAATTACTTAAAAAAGGAAGAAAATATAATTAAAATCGAATTGAAAACATCATCTCATTTTAAAGTCGGATAGGTACAATAAGAATAGAATAATTTTCTATATGAATGTGCGCAGTTAGCTATGTAATGGCATTAAGTTGCACATATTTAAGAATACAATATTGATTACTGTAGATACATACAATATTACTGTGCCCCGCTTCTTCACTCGCATGAAAATTGATGAAAGGCCCATGTTTTTCCCAAGCCTAGAACTACGTCTAATCAAAATTTCAGCCAGTGCTGTTCAGTACTTTTGGCATGAAGAGGTAACAAATATCCATCATTCATCCAAACTCTCGCATGTAATTCTTAATTTAAGTATGATAGAAACTTTAGTTTAATATTGAACATTAGTGTGGTAGTAGTGGTAGAACATCATTCAAATGAACATTTTTCTTTTAACTAAGTAAATAAATTCGTTAAACTCTTTTGTATGGATTTTGTCAAATACGATCAAAAATCCAAATTACTGTTGAACCATTCAACATTTAATATCATTTGTCTACGATACAGGGTTAACTCGAGTCATTGCTCCAGTTTTCTGTAGGTATGTAGCTGATAATAGAAGATACGTAATTTTATAAAGAAGTAGGTGAGTAGTTGAGTATCTACATTTTTACAATATTATCATACATAGTCCCAACGGAAATAGGACGGGTCTGTGTGAAATCTAATAAACATAATTTAATTTAAAATACTTGCGGCCAAATTCTAATAGGCACTGGCAACCTGGTAAATACATATTCTCCTTCTTACAAATTAACATAAAAATTTGGTTTTATGCAAAAACGATGAGCGGACTAATCCTGCAGTCGGATCTTAGACCATATGATAGAGGCTGATGATGATGATACAATTTATAAAATGAAACGATTTGTGATAAAAATGACGTGATAATATTTTATTATCATACTTATCAATGTTGACACAGTATAGAAATCTATCTAGCAAGCGGCCTACTTTATATGCCAAGGATTCTGTAATCTATGTATTTACTACGGCTAGTAAATAGACCCATTCCACCCAGATCCACTGAGGTAATCCAGTATAGGTTTCCAACCAATACCACTTTATTTTCAACCAGAAGACATAATGGCGCTGTGGAGCTCGTTAGAGGAGGCCTATGTCCAGCTGTGGACTAATGTAATCTTATGATGATGATGATATTTACAACCGATTTCAAAAAAGGATAATGTCTACATATTCTTCAGTAATAATTTAATTTAAATTTGTTTTTAATTTCCTATTTTTTTTCTTATCTGTATTTTTTAATCTTAATAGGTAAGTACATAATTTACAATAAGTAGTTCCTACCCGGAATCTGCAGATCATACAAAAAAAAATCCCACGGCGGGAATCAAACCCACAACCGCATCTGCATACGTAACGATTTTCACGCCCTACCAAGTTCATTACAATAAATGAAAATATCTCAAGGACTAGAAACAAATTAAAACGAGTGTATAATGAACAATTGAGCAAACTGCAGATGGTTGCAAACAGAGTAGAGGTAGCACAACTGAATCCATAGCAATAATACCAGTCCATATCAATAGCGTCCCCAAGACACTGGCTGCATTACCACGCTGTATGGCAAACCTGATACGCTGTGCCAGATACTCACCAGCTCTCGGGTCACGCATCGACAAGACGCTTGGATAATTTTAACAACCACTCACCTGTAAACTGCTTCATCAGTTCCTCAGCAACCTTGGGCTCCACATCTCGGATCTCCAAAGGAAAGTTGTTGTTCACTGCATCTTCCATCCTCGAAACACTTCTAAAATACTAAGCCACAAACTAAACAAAAATACTTATATTTCGCAGAGATATTTAAGGGAAATTTCGCTGCTACAAATAAACAATAAATAAGCAAAAACTTTGAAGATTTTAATTCTTGATGTAAACATAGAAAATTTACGTAATATAAATAAAATTTTACTTAAGTGAAAGTGACTGATCGCAGCAAAGAGTGAAACCGGAGTGCCTCCACTATACAAGCATCAGGCTAGCCGTTGGTGGTAGGGACTGATATAACTTTAGTTACACAACTTATAAACAAACGGCCTTTATATTCTAACTAAAATAAAATAAAAGAAATCGTAACAGTTTCCGCATTAACAAAGTGCTATTTGAGATCAGCTTTTCCTATTCTTTGCATGCGAAGTTTAGCAATTTTTTTTTTATTTGAAGCATTCATATCTTATTTTAATTCTACTAAAATAATAGGCAAGGAAATTGATAAATACCTAATACTTGGCAATTCAGATAGATCACCATCTAAATGTCTGTATATACCTATCTAAAAATCATAAAACCCATCTAAGTAGGTATAAATAATAAAACCCAGTAGGTAAGTATGGGTTTTAGTTAAATTACCTACAAAAAAAAGGTTTCTAATGAAAATAATCTTATATCCAATAACCTTATTCGACTGATCACCAAAATTAAACATCAAGCCGTTCCAACAAGTATTGATTTGGATCAATTGAGCTACCGCTACATTGTTTGCAACTGTCTACAGTTAGCTCGGTTGTAAATAGTTTGTTCTAATTTGTGTCTAGCCTTAGATTGTAAATTTCTTTGTTTATATACATATTTAACTTCCTTATTCTTTCAAACGGTTAAAAACCTGCGAGTTTTTCTACAATCGAGATTTTCATCAATATACAAGGTAGGTTTCTATTCTACTTGCCATTGGATTGGTCTTTGGGTCTTTCATTCCATAATACGACCAAATGAAAAAGTGTCAACAAAAGTAAAATCAGGGTCACTTTCTTTTCCGACCCTGCTGCGACAGAGCATTAATTATGTGGATGAATATTGTAGGTTAACAACTTAACTAAAGTAAAGTTAATTAGTTACATTACAAATGCAAAATTTCAGCCTGATCCGTTCAGTAATTGCGATGTATAACAAATCTGTATACATCACACTATTGCATTTATAACCTCTGTGTATTGATATCCCGTGAAATAGTTTAGCTTATCTAAACAATTCTACATCACCATCATGGTCAACCTATGACACATAGAGTGACCACTAATGAGTTATTTTTGTTATAGAAAAACTGTAGTTTATTTATTGCCATACAACTTGGTAAAGTGGCAATGCAGCTAGTGTCTTTGGGGACGCTCCGACTCGTATTAACATGGATCTGTTGAGCTACCTCTAGACTGTTTGCAACCGTCCAGGTTCTTATAATAATAAATTGTAGTATAATGATTAATATCCAGTGCAGTCACTTAATAGTCCGTTTTAAAAAGTCAAATAAAATATTATAAAGGGTGGATCAAGGAAAAAAAATCCAAGAAAAAAGACCCATAAATCAAGGAGTAAACGAACTTCTTCCATTATTAACACTTTCACTGCCTATGAATAACGCACATGCCCGTTCGCACATCATCGCAACTGCTACGCTTAGTTTCCACTGGCGGGCAGTGAATGCGATAGATAATAATGATATTTGTAATGGCGCAGTTAACATGTTAAACAAAACGTTATGTATCTTTAACCTATGTAAGTAGAATGGAAATATACCTCATACACTTCTATCTAGCTAGATTATTTGCTTATGCTAACGATAGTGATGTAAATAACAAGATATTTGCTTCATCTAATAGTAGGTGCCTACGCATAGACTATAACCACCATATAATTTATCTGCAGCATGTGTAACAAAGACATTAGTAAAGTGCGCCTAATGAATGTTGATTTCCTTATAAATCTTATAATAATCTGTGTGAAGAACACTTCTTATTTATGTAGGTAGGAAGGTAGGTACATATATATCCTTATCCTAACATCTGCTTCTGCCCGCGGCTGCACGCGTTATATCTATGGTAACGTTTCAAACCTACATATTATAAAGCTACATACATTACTTATCACTACATAGTATAAAACAAAGTCGCTTTTTCTGTCCCTATATCCCTATATCCCTTTGAATGCTTAAATCTTTAAAACTCCGCAACGGATTTTGACGCGGTTTTTTTAATAGATAGAGTGATTCAAGAGGAAGGTTTATACGTGTAATAAAACCGTGCGAAGCCGGGGCGGGTCGCTAGTTCATCATAAATGGAAACTTACTTGTATTGTAATCTTTCTTTGTTTGATCTTAATAGTTATGATTCTGTGACACTGTGTATCTAAGTAATTAATGACTGTGTATCTTCTGCAGTTTCCAACCTTCCTATTTTTTTGCCAGTTACCCATCATTAATTTTTACTGTAATTTTAAACTTAAATTAATTAAGATAAGTAATTGTTTTTAATTTAGTTAGTTGCCTTAAGCTTGAGCATGCTGGAAGCCCTTTAAGTTAGGGAACACATAGTTTTTAAATCCAATTTATTTTAATGTTTGTATTATGATTTTTTGTTCCAAAATAAATAAATAAATAAATTTATATCCCGTAGGAACTGACCATGAACCGCGGGTAGAAGCTAGTAAGTACTACTTAATGAATTCAATTTGAATCAAAAGGGATTGCAATGCAAATCGTAGTGGTCGCCCTTCATTTATGAAAGGGAAATACTAAACTTGTTCTTAATTGGGTTAGCCTAATCAATACACCACAACACGTAAATAAACAAAATACATAGCTTGTTGAGTTTTAGCGTTTGTAACGCAACAATACGGGGTGTGCGTTCGCTGGGCAAACATACTCCGTAACGGTCTCCTCGACGTTTCTTGAAATTTTATTGGAAGTAAGGAGAGTTTTGACGTCGAGATAGCATCTACAGAAACTCTAAGGAAAGGAGAAGGAAAACCAGGTACCCACTACATCAAATCACCGTTTATGGGTATCACTATCACTACCTACATACATAGTATAAAACAAAGTCGCTTTCTTTGTCCCTATGTACCTATGCTTAAATCTTTAAAACTACGCAACGGATTTTGATGCGGAAAGGTGCCTCTGAAATAATAGGATAACAAAATAACTCCTAAGTTCCCTAACTAGGCATTGTGTGGGAAGCTACATGCGTCGACACACTTGCGTCTTCCAAGAACATCCGCGAGGGCTGGTGCCGAGGCAGATATTTTACCTGAGGATCATAAGAGGCGCAAATATGCAGGTCTCGACAGAACCTACGCATTTGCTCCCCTTGGAGTCGAGACCCCTAGGTTCGTGGGGTATCGGGGTTTTTTAAAATATCTGAGCGTCTGATCGATACGACGCCTGAACCGAAAGCTGGTATCTGGCGCAGCGTCAGCATTGTCATAAGCGTGGCATGCAGCCAGCGTCTTGAGGATGCTTCCGACTGGTATGAGCTACCTCTAGACTGTTAGCATACTACGCCTCCATTTAGCTCAATTGTTTCAAATGCAAATACTAGTTTATATTTGTTACCATTTCTTAAATATAAAAAAGGAAAAGAAATGATTTTGTTTTAAATTTAGCTCGGAGTAACGATAATCCTCAAAAACTGCAATCCCAAACAGGTACCTACATCTAGGTTAAATATGTGTATAATTATGTTGTGGTTGGGTATAAAATACTAACACAACACTACACAGTTGGGTACAACTTCTACTAAGTACCTAGTAGGTAAATCGACACAGCAATTCTTTTATAGAAAAGACATAAACGCGCTCTCATTTTAGTTCCATGGATAAGAAACACAAAAAAACATGAATACGGTTAAAATTAATTTATTATACACTTCATTTCTTAGATTATCTTTTACATGCTCATACTATGTCTTAACATAATAATTGGTAACATTATTTTTCCTTAATTTTTCAAAAGAATTCAAAAAACGGCGGATTTTCTCAATTGGCCTGTATTTTTTTTGTTTTTAGCAGAGAACTTTTTCCTGTGTGAACCGAATAAATATTATTTCTTATATTTTATTGCCAGCTTATTTCCGGTCTCATGTGGTCCCATGTAACTTTGATCAATATTTGACCAATAAGTCGTTTTTGAGTTTAACTTTTCTATGCGTAATTTTTTGACTTCTGGTTATCATTGTAACATTTCAGTCGGACATGCTGGGGAATCGTAAGTCGGTATCTGCAAGGTTCTTCTTAATCCAGCGGTCAGCTTGCTGCGCCATCTCTTCGTCGAAGTAGCTGCGCCAGCCCCCGGATTTGCCTGCAATTCATCAAATTGAAGCCCGATTAAATTTAACTACTAACACTACAGTAATATAAACGTTTCTGTGGTTAATTTAGGTCGACTTTAATATTTAATATATTAAAGTCGACTTTAATATTAGACTAGACTTTAATATTTAATATTTATGGGTAACGATTGGTTCGACGCTAATATAGGTACGGTCATCACTCATCATGTAGGTACCAGAGATGGTAACGGTAATTGGGTGGTATCGCCAGAAGATAGGATAAGGTAGCTAAGGCAGCAGACATTCAACACAACTCTTGTGATATTCCCTCACTAGGGGAACACTCTCCTAGTGAGGGGATATCGGGCAGACTCGGTGGGGTTGTAGAAGAAAGAGAAAGCATCCAGTATACTTTCTCATTACCTTAACTGCTCTCTCTAGTTAGGTACCTTTTCTAATAAACTGCTCTCTAGAATCCAGGAGTCCAAGTTCCCGAAGCTCTTCGAAGTTCACGGACTTGTTCTGCTTGAAGTTATCAATATGCAGATGTTCGCAGAGGCGTTCCATCTGTGCAGGCGTCACTTCTTTACCGAGGAAGTTAGCCACTTTGCGAATTGAGGCTTGCAAGTCCTGTGGATGAAAAAAATTGTAGGTAACTCGTAGAGTCTATGTCATATAGTTAGTTTGAAAATAAAAGCACTATCATTTTCAGTCTTATCAAACAATTTAGCCCGATTATCTTTTCAAAGAACACACCCTTGTAAAAGCTAGAACAAAACATGTCATCCGATGACTTCGAAAACAAAACATTAGCTACCTAGTTACATACCTTAATCAAAGTTTATCTTATCACGCTGTTCTGGGATATTTTTGACATTATCTATCTCTCATATTCATGTTTTGATCGGTGTCTCACCTTAGAGAGATCCTCGTAGAATAAGAACAGCATATTGGGATGGTCTCTCAACGCCCAGGCCTCCTTCACGTGCTCAAAGTACGGCGTCAGCACATCTGAATAGCAAACAGAGCGTAGTTGTGGTTAAAGTCATCAGGCGCTCTGAGCAAGAACTAATAGCTATTGTACATATAGTAAACCTGATACTTATAACCCAAAATTCACAAATAAATGTGACTTTTGCATCTTTCAAACGTTTTCATTATCAAATTTTCCTCAGGTACACAGTATTAGCATAATATTTTATGGTTATGATTTATAAAGATTACTTATGTCTGTTTTCGTGCGGTTTTTCAGGATCACCGTAAATTCGGCTATAGATCAATGCATTAACCACAAAGGAATTGCTATAAACCTGTTACCTATCATTAAGTAAGGACAGTCAGATGTATAACTAAACGAAAGATTATTAACAACGAAAATTAAACATGCTTTCTTTACCTTTGTACAACTTTGTGGAACTATCGGCATTTTTCTAGTGGCGTGATCTTTTGAAAAACTGCGTAGGTATTCAGTTTATATGAAGATGCCGTGCTACATTTTATTTGTCTACATACATGATAGCTATGTGCACATTTTACATCATAGATAGGTAGGTACCTATCTAAAACTTATAAAGAAAAACCGTGAGAAACGTACACAGATCTTTGACAAACGCATCCCATGTCTGTTTCACGTTGCCTTTATATCTCGCCAGTTTGAAGAGCCTCGCATGGTGGAAGCACGATACAGCAACGTCCCTGGGATCCCGAGCCACATACACCACTTTGGAAGACTCTAGAATCTTCGGCGGCAGTAGAGACATCGGCAGGTGGGACTTTATGAAGCGAGGAGAAGGCATGGTGGCTAAGATTTTTGTTGCAGGAGTTGTCAATATTTCCCACATTTTTGCAGTGTGTTCGTTATCACCCATTATTGACTTTGCGTTCTCATATGATTTCTCATCGAAGAAAACTGATTGTCTGCAATAACAAGATATAAATTTACTTTGACACAATCTTCGACGAACATTGAAGTGCATTTCCGAGAAACATAACAGATAGTACTTACCTAAGCCTAATTCACTGGCGTGTGCGTGGCTTAGGTACCTATGTTAGTACTGGAGTGTGTCCAGAAATGCAGGAAAGGAAAAAAAGAAGACTTTCTCCAAAAAAGGAAATATATATAATTTTTAAAATAAACACAAAAAAAGTAGATAGTTGTTTGCGATAAAAAGTTCCTGACTTCGCTGCCTACTACTTCTGATTTTAATACATTAAAAAACATACTTAAACTTACTCCAAAAACGGATATCTCTGCGTTAACGGCACCTCAGCAGCCTTCTGGTAGTCAAAGTCATTGACCACCAACCACACCAGCTCCTGCGTCCACGTGGTGCCAGACCTTTGGTAGCTGGTCACCCAGACATCTCCTTCCTTCAACTCCATGTTGAAGATATCGGATGCCAGGGTTTGGTATTTTTTCTGAATGAAGTAACCTTTTGGACCAACTCGTATCACTTCTTGTGGTTCCCCTGTTTAAGAATTCCCTTGATGTAATTGGTATTCCTAGGTATTTTTTTTGTCTATAGGT
This sequence comes from Eupithecia centaureata, assembly GCA_944547425.1. Classification (NCBI taxonomy): domain Eukaryota; kingdom Metazoa; phylum Arthropoda; class Insecta; order Lepidoptera; family Geometridae; genus Eupithecia; species Eupithecia centaureata. The sequence continues at coordinate 12,113,727 of OX155682.1, forward strand.
ATATGATTTATTTAGTATCTACCTATACTACATAACAGAAAGTCTGCCCGATAACTCTCATTTATCACTAGCAACCCGCCCCGGCTTCGCACGGTTTTATTATAAGTATAAACCTTCCTCTTGAATCACTCTATCTATTAAAAAACCGCATCAAAATCCGTTTCGCAGTTTTAAAGATTTATGCATACAAAGGGACATAGGGATATAGGGACAGAGAAAGCTACTTTGTTTTATACTATGTAGTGATTTAAGTAAATTATGGTAAGTACTTATGTACGTACATCTGTACAAAACCAATCAATGTTCGATTTCCAGTCCACTCACCTTCGTACAATTCTGAGAGCACTGCAAGCTCACTTGGATCCATCTGTCGGTATTCCAACTCAGTATTTTCGGCCATAATTAATTGAATGACTTCGGTAATTATATAGAAACCCTTTACTTTCCTCTCCTCTCTCTCTAGGTAATGGAGTTATTCAGCAGATGTCTTATAACTTACTGAAAGTAAAAAACCTTCTTACAAAATTCGATAAACAATCAAAACATTGCACTATCGATTGTGATAACATTGGTAATACCGGGAAAGATAACTATTACGTTTTATTTTTTTCATATATTGTAGCTACCAATAAAGGGAGATTTGATTTCTTCTTGATGAGGGCCACATTGTAATGTCCCTAATTTATTCCAGATTTTTCTTCATTCTTGGTAACTATGTACTAACTTTTAACTAACTTTTACTAACTTTTTCTTCATTCTTGGTAACTATGTACTACTAACTTGGTACCTATGTCAAAAAATTAAGTAGAAAAAAGTACCTATAGTTCTACCTATAACTTTCTTCTAACTTTGAACACATTTGAAATAACTTAAAAGTAAATTATCTAACAGAGTAGGTAAGTCCAAAAATACTGAAAAAAAAGACTAGAAAAAAGAAAAGAAGTTTGCTACAGTAAAAAGCTGTGTCTTGATTGACTGAGTGGGTTGCTAATCGCGTTTAAAGGTTTTGATGTAAACGTACCTACTTTTCTTAATCTCATGTTACGAGAATCATAGGGGGCTTCAGAATGTCCTTCAATATCTTATCTGTTAAAGATTACAACGGAACCATAGCTACCTTTTCGGCAACGCGAGTATTTATTTTGTTGAAGTTCTTGTTTTTTGAAGTTACCGAGTTAGCTTTTAGTTTGAAATTATAAAGCATAGACCCTGCAATTTCCAAAAAATGTGCCATGTGTATTCCAGATTTTTCTTCATTCTTAAGAACTTGGTACCTATGTCAAAAAAGTAAGTAGAAAAAAGTACCTATAGTTCTACCTATAACTTTCTTCTAACTTTGAACACATTTGAAATAACTTAAAAGTAAATTATCTAACAGAGTAGGTAAAATACTGAAAAAAAGACTAGAAAAAAGAAAAGAAGTTTGCTACAGTAAAAAGCTGTGTCTTGATTGACTGAGTGGGTTGCTATTGTTGCTAATCGCGTTTAAGGCGCAAACAGTAGCTGAATGGTCATTTTTGGAGGCTATCTACTCATAGAGGAGTCAACTTTATGAGCTGAAAAAAATATATGACTTTAATTGACATTTTATCTATAAATGGAACGTACAAAAATGTTCTACGTGTTCATTTTCCCTGTGAAAAAAATTCACAAAGTTCAGCTGTTTCGGACTTTAAATTTGTATCTACTTCTAAACGACTTAGAATTTTGTACTTTTTTTTTCACCTAAATGTCGGCAAGAACTTTGTCTTCAATTGGTACGTACGATTTTGCGATGCGACGGTTTTTCACCTTGTAAATATTATTTTTCTAGTTTTCCGTAGGATTAGTGGGCGTAAGTGGTCGCGCGGGCGACGGGCGGCAGTGCCTCGCTGGCTGTTGTACGGGGAGGTTGTGCTTGTCTGCCTAGTGCTCGCACACCTTACTCGTCGAATTTATGTTTTTAATAATTGATTTTATTTGTTCTAAGTTGTGCGCGCATGGACGCTTTAGACGACCCATGTGGCGCGGTGGGCGAAGGTCCGCCTGCGACGCAGGAGGTTGCGGGTTCGATTCCCGCCTCGGAACAAATTTGTGCACGATCTGTAGGAATTTGTTTCGTTGGTCTGGGTGTTTAATATGTATACTAAAAAAATATATCTATCTATGTATATATTGTATTAAAAATATATTAGTTATCTAGTACCCATAACACAAGCTTTGAGTAGCTTACTTTGGGGCTAGATGGTGCTGTGTGGATTGTCCAGCATTATATTTATTTATTTATTTAGTTTAAATAGTTTGTAAAAATATAAGAAAACCGACTGTACATAAGCTGTACATCACCTGTACATAAATATTTATTTTTATCGCGCAAGGACGCTTTTAGTGCTAAGTTACTTTTATAATACCCTCGCCCTAAATATACTTTGACTGCTCAGTGTTGTTGTGTGTACGTGTAGGTGAATTATAAAGAAAGTCAGTAAGCTCAAGAAGACCAGAGCTCTGAAAGCCCAAAAGTTGGTGGAAATAATGTAAGTATACCTAACTACTTCCTTCCTACCTACGTTTATTTTATTTCCCTAATTTTGTGCAATTGCTACTATTAGCAATATTAGATTTATCATGTATTTTTATAGGAGATCGAAGAAAAGGCTAATCCATCAGAAAGAAAATATTCAGACAATGGACGGTGAAAATGATGTCAAGTAAGGAACTACAAAGTTTATAATAGTATATTGGAAGTCTATGGTGTCCGCTTTCCATCGTCCAGCGTAGTACCAGGTAAAAATAAATGAACGAAGATGTAAGTAGGAAGTAAGTAGGTATCTACCTAAATACCTACTTCTTATTTATCTACTACTCATTTATTACATATCTTATACTATTATTCATTTACAGATGTACAGTGACTGAGCAACTTGAAACTGAAGAGGAAATGCCAAGTATGCTAGAGGTAAATATCCAGTACTTAGGACCTAGCTAATATTAGTAGTATGCTGTGATTAGAGGATTCGATTCCGGGATCCCGGGATTCGGGATCCCGGGATCCCGGCCCATTTTTGATCCCGAAAATTTCGGGATTCTTTTTTCCAAATCCCGGGATTTTCGGGATTGAGAAAAATACTATAATAATCGTTAAAAATAATAAAAATGAAGCGCGTTAATTTAAGAAACACAACACAATATTATAAACTTAAAATTATACCAATTGCTTATCGGCATCATTAAAAATAACAAAAATCTGATCATGTCGGTTGACATAGGTTTAGTTTTATTTTTAAATTATGATTAATAAAAACAGGCATTATTATTCCTGCATTTTGTTATCGGAATACGCACTTTTTATTTACTAATTGTACCATGTAACTGTTCACAAAAAAGCATCCCTTATGCAAGTAATCAATCGCATCCTCGGTCGCATCGTGGTCAAAATTCATCTAAAATATTGTTTGTCGATAATCACGATTTGCTTTTTAGTTAAAACAATACGTTTAATGATCATTAAACTTTGTTTTTACTGACTGATTACTAGGGATTAGATATTCGGTTGCTTATTTACCTAAAGGTGGGGCAAAGACACAAAAAGGAGCTTTTAAAACCAACTTTTTCAGGAATCCTGATGAATTACCACTAATTCTAAACTTCCAGAAATTTCTAAAATAATGATGTTTTATCGCCGGAATCTTTTTAAAAAACAAAATAAAAGACACTTTTATTCTATTGCGTATTTCACTAAAGACATAATATACGATTTTGTTTGGAATTTCGTGAATAAAAATCATTAATGCTCCGAAAATATCCATTTAAGTGAAAAACGCGTCATAAAAAGTGTGTTTTATATTTGATTGACCTATAAATAAAATGCCAGCGAAAATAAATAACACTCGATATTTTGGGATTCTTCGGAATATGTAATGAATTCCCTAAAAAGATTTAGAGTTGTTTGGTTTTAATAGCTCACGTTGTGTCGTCGCTCAAAGTTAAGGCAAATAAACGCCCGAATATTCGATCACTGCCGATAACGTTACCATTATGTGGTTAGTTAAATTAGTATTTTGTACGTATCTACCGAGGAAAAGTAAACATTAAATTTTTTTTTTAATTTTTGTATAAGGTGCAGAGGGGCAATTCTGTATAAAAGAAATCAGTCAAAATTTTAAACAATCGTTGTATTCTCCGTGATTGAGTTTCGTGAATTCTGGCAAATCCGACTTCTTAATAGTGTTCATATATAAGAAAATGCTGAAATTAATGGTGAACTATATAACTAATTGGACAAAAAACTGGAAAATGCCCGAATTGCCCCTCGGCGAGGCTTTTCTGGCAGGTGGTAATATTATTTGATCCTATGATACTATAATAGTAAGACTAGAAGCTTTACAAACTGGACAAGTCAGCACATCCAAATTTGAGTCTTCTAAACTCCTGAGAGGGTTCAGTTTCTAGAAAAAAGATTTATTTTTTCACGCGGGGTAATTCGGGTACCACTTTTTAGTCTCCCATATATGCTAGTGTTGAGGCTCTGACTATCGACATCGATAATAACGAACTCTGTAAAAGAAGTGGATATTAATTATATCAGTTTTTGAAAGTACGTAGGAAAGAATTGTTGTTTTCATGTTTAGTAAAAACAACAAGTTTTTTTTTCCAATTATTTACTTATTTAGGTAGGTAGTAAAAGCATACTTCATTATATTAACTGAATATAAGTATTCAGATAGAGGACACTTAGACAAATTAAACATTTTCAATCACATAATGTCCTAAAGTGTCAGTATTTTTCTCAGTTGCCACGAGCTTGAATTTTTTTATCGACATTTACTTCAATGCTGTGGACATCACTGGTTTTTTACATATAAAAACAGTCGGGCAATTAGGGCAGCCAACTCCGAAAAAATAACCTCCGATCACAATTTTGTGGGGCAATCATACCAGGCTCAATAACTTATGAAAAACAAAGATTAGGAACGAAACAATTACATTAAAAGAATTTCCAGTTTCAAACAAGTGTAATTAATTGCCTTGTCAAATCAGCAAAAAACCCGCCAAAACCACTTAATTCTGTAAAATTTGAAGACCTTGTCACAGGTGTCATGCACACTCAAAATGTCGACTGACAAAATGATGCTGTATATCGATCAGTTAACGCGGTAGCAATTCCTTCTATAGGTGATTGAATTAACCGGTTGTTGCTCTACCCGAACATAGAGGTCTCTCTTGAGTAAATGCTACCTTAATTAACTGAATAAATAAGTTTTTGTGATTTTTATTGATTATTACTTTGTTTTTGAAAGTAAATGGAAGCTGATTTTCATATATTACTTTGATATATTTACTTCGTCTACGATCCCGGGATTATCCCGGGATCCCGGGATCGCGTTTCATCAATCCCGAAATCCCGGGATTGAAAATAAAGACCGGGATCGAATCCTCTAGCTGTGATGTAATAAAATATGTAAGTATAACAATTATGTTCATGAATTTCATCAGAATTCTAGTATGGTACCTACACTTCGTGAAAAGGCAGCCGAGCAGACTGAAAGCTAATAAGTAAATACCTGTAGATACTTAGTCACAACGATTTATATCTCTCCGAAGTGAGACACTAGTAGAGGATTCGATCCCGGTCTTTATTTTCAATCCCGGGATTTTGGGATTTGTGAAAGGCGATCCCGGGATCCGTAGACAGGTAAATAAAATCGAAGTAATATATGAAAATCAACTTTTATTTACTTTCAAAAACAAAGTAAAAATCAATTAAAACCACAATTACTTCTTTTTTCAAATAATTAATAATATAATATATTTTCTTTTTATTCTACTTTTTTACGGTAGATGATATAAAATACTAATTTAAATAACCACATAATGGTAACGTCATTAGCAGTGATCGGATATTCAGGCGTTTATTTACCTAAACTTTGAGTGACGACAGAAATCAGAAATCAATATCTTTATTTCTTTAGGCTTACAAAATAAGCACTTAGACAAGTCAAATTTAATACTATAGGTACATAATTATCAAAATAATATAAAAAATAATGTGATAATTGATTTTCAGTTCGCCTCACTTTTTTGTCCACTAGTGGAGGAGGCGAAATAGAAACCACTAGCATGTGTATAACTTATGTGTCTAATACATGTTTGCCTTATAAATAATTCAATACTATTGTCGATGTGGAACTGAGCGACATCTGGCCAAGCACTAACGTCATTGATGTAATCATTTATGGAGTAAAGCCTTCTTGATAAGATTTAGTTTTATGTACTGTTTAAACCTACGAATAGAAAGTTCAGTTGCTTCAGATGGATGATTTGAGTTGGGATTTCTCTAACATTTGGTAACATGAATTTTATACATTTTGTTTTTTTAGCATTAAGTAAGAGGTTATTGGCGGTAATAATAAATAATAATAATAATAATAATAATAATAAATTCATTTATTTACCCAAAAAACAAAAAAAAGAAAAATACAAGAACAATATAAAGATAAAGTAAGTACTAACAAAAAAGCTTAAACAACTAGGGCTAAATACAATTTAAAAAAGAAATGAAGTACTTAGTTACCTATATTACTTAAAACTAACAACTATTTATAATATTGGGTAAAATGGTCCCTAACTCAGCATATTGCAGTACTAGGCATTGCCCAATACTGCGCTGGTTTTCAGTTAGGGCCCTTTCGGAGTGTCGGCACAGTACCTAGCTAAATTTAACACCTTAATGGACAAAAACCTATATCTTATATACTAGTTCAAGAGAGAAGAAGAAGAAATACATTATACCTATTACATACCGACTTTAAAAAAAACTATACTTAAATACCTTCCTAGATATACATATATATAAATACCTAGTGAATAAAACTAAATTTAACCTATTACATCAATCACTAATTAAGTCAAGTACCTACCAAACAAATTCACATTTCAATACATCCAGCTAATCTTTACCTACCATTGTGTTCCACTTCGATAGTCAGAGAATAGAAAGAAGAAGAAATAGAAGAAGAAGAAAAAATGTGACAGACGCTAATGACAGTGAATCAAGCTCAATTTAATTTAATTTCCCGCTTGCTTGCGATGTTTTCAAGACGGTCATTGGCAAAATTGCGACAAACGTAAGGTAAGGTAAACCAATTTAGTATTTGTGAAAGCGAATTATTTACATCGTCATAATTATATTTATTTCTGTCTACTCTAAAAATTAGTGATGTATCATCAGCAAATAAGACTATATCACAAAGATCTTTTGCTAGAAAGGGGAGATCATATACGTTTACTAAAAATAAAAAGGGACCTAATATTGAACCTTGGGGTACGCCTAATTCAATATTTGAGCCCGTAGATCTTTCTTTACCAACATCTACTTTATGAACTCTATCAGATAAATATGATTTCATAAAATCCAGAGCCTTTTTCTTAATTTCTTTATGTTTTAATTTCTCAATTAATGTACTATGATCAACACAGTCAAAAGCCTTAGAAAGGTCACAGAATACACCAATAGCGTTTTTGGCTTTATCCCAGGCCTTCAATATATGCCTTAATAGAACTGTACCAGCATCCGTTGCCGATCTACCCTTGGAGAAGCCAAATTGGTTTTCATGAAATAACCTATTAAGATTGAAGTGAGAGGTTAACTGGGTAAGAATATTTTTTTCAAAAACTTTACTCATTGCAGGAAGTATTGAAATCGGTCTGTAATTGGCCGGATCGGTGTGGCTACCAGATTTATAAAGAGGAACTAACTTACTATATTTCATGAGATCAGGAAAAATTCCTGCGTCGACACAGTTATTGAAAATATAGGCCAAACAAGGAGCCATTTCCTTAATAATTGAACTTAATACTTAGGTGGATAAACCCCAGAGATCCTCAGTATTTTTAATGTTAATTGATTTAAAGGTTTTCACTACATAATCAGCATTTACATAACTAAAGTTAAAGCTCTCATTACATTTAGCAACTGAAGGTTCTAAAAATTTAACAGCCATTGATGCTGATGATTTTAGAGACTGGGTAACAACTTTAGGAATAGTAGAAAAGAATGCATCAAAAGCATTGGCAATATCTTTATCATGTATAAGAATTGAATTATTAATTTTTAACCTTATTTCTTTATAACGTGGCTTTGATTTACCTGTTTCGTTATTTATTAGTCTCCATGTTGCTTTTACTTTATTAGATGATTTTATTATAATATTCTTTAAAAACAGGCATTTTGCTGTGTTGCAGACTTTCTTAAATGTTTTAGAATAGTTGGTTACATACAATACAATAGAAACGCAGGATCAAGTAACATAGTTTCTCGAGAAGCATAAAGGTCATATAGTATATTCCTACTTCTATAAATACCCGGAGTGGCCCAATCAATAAACTCGACCCTTTCTCTCACTGTGCATGTTTTAAGTTTGAATACTTCACTGTGTTCCTTGTGTATTACATTCAAAAGTTTGGAAAATAATTCATTGGGGTCATCAGAACAAGGTATATTTGATACTGTTAGTTCCACTCTACTTTGAAAATTCTTGATACGGTTCTCTGTTATTGGCCTGCAGGTATATTTTTCTACAATATTTTTATCATTATAGCTAAAATTAACACTTTGACCATAAGGGTCTGATTGGAAATGCCTAATTACTGCTTTGCTGGTTGGAGTTTGACTGCAGTAAATATTATCTAAACAGGTGGCAGATGTTTGAGTTACCCTAGTGGGATCATTAAAAAGATTTTGTAAACTAAAGCACTTGAATAAGTTAAGCAATCTGTCGGCGAGGGGATTTGCTAAAATATCTATATTAAAGTCGCCACAAACAATAAGATCCTTCCTACAAGTAAATATTTCAGCAAAACTTCTTCCATAGTACATTCAAAAGCAACCTGATCTGCGTCAGGAGGGCGGTATACACACACAATGATATGTCGCTCCAGTTCCTCACAAGAAAGTTCAATAGTCCTCTCAATAGTGAGTTTTACAATATCTTTTCTTTCTTTACATTTAATTTTATTTTTTACTAAAATCAAAGAGCCACCACGTATTGCAGCTTTTCTTTTATATGAACTTACAACGACACGTTCTTTTATACGACACAACATGAATATTCGGGAATTCATATAAATTCCGAAGAATTCCAAAATGTTCTAGAATGTTATTTATTTCGTTGTAATCTTATTTATACATCAAATATAAAACACATTTATTCCGACTCGTTTTTCACTAAAATCGATATTTCCACAAAAAAAAAAATTACTAACAAAATACACAACAGATTAAAGTGACATATATTTTTTTTTATACAAATTGCTTGAATTTTATAATTCGTGCTCCTTCGGATTCCTGTAAAAGTTGGTTTTAAAAGCTCCTACATGTCTTCGCCCCAACTTTGGGATTTGAAAAATATCCGATCACTAATTTATCAGTCAATATAAACAAAATTAAATGACGGTTAAACGTATTATTTCAATAAAAAAGGCATGTCATGATTGTTGAAAAAAAATAATTTTACGTAAATTTTACCACGACGACGTGACAGTAGAGGCGGTTGAGTACCTATTAAAAGAGTGTTTTTTTTGTATACTGGTACATGGTTTTATAAATTGTATTATTTGGTAATAAAAAGAGCTTTTACTGATAAAAAAATCTAGGAATAATCATTACAGTTACAATCATTACAATCATAATTTAAAAAGAAAACTAAACCGATGTTTACCAAAATGATCAGATGTTCCTTTTTGTTATTTTTAAAGAACTTGGTATAATTTTAATTTTATAATTTATGATCATTACATTTACACGCCTAATTTTTTGTTATTTTTAAAAAAAAATCTCAATCCCGAAAATCCCGGGATTTGTAAAAAATAATCCAAACAATCCCGGGATTTGAAAATTAATCCCGAAATTTTTGGGATCGAAAATCGACCAGGATCCCGGGATCTCGTGATTCAGGATCGAATCCTTTAGACAGTAGGTACACCACTCATTTTACTCCGATCCGATCCAAGAATATTTAGGAACTGCGCTGCCTGCAGCTAAGTTCAAAAAAAGTTCACACTCAATCTCACATCGATAGAGTATGGATATGTGAATTCTGTAATAGTTTCTTACGTGAACGTGTACTTTCTGAAATGAAATGGGAATGGGGTTCGAAATGTAAAGGAAACTGGGTAACGGTACATCGCCTTTTTTGTCATCTTGTAGATATCGAGTTAGGTACTTGGTAAAAACAGATAGGATTACGATCCAAATTTACAATGCGATGCAAAATGTGCAGGTCAAAATTTTATGTCGATAACGATCCTCCATATATTGATTTGTAATGTAATGTAAATAAATGAAATGTAGTAGGTAAATAGAGAATATAAAGACTTGTCTTAGTGCTTATTTTGTAAACCTAAACAAATAAAGATATTATTTACTAATTTTCGTAATTTTTTTGTCTTGTTCCATTATGCCCTTTCTCCTGTAGATCAGAAATTTATTGGATCAAATCATTCTACCCGAATTATGAGTACCTACCTACCTATTCGTTGATATCCTACTAACATTCATTTTAGATAAGAGAAGTTTGTGTGAATGTTTGTTACCTTTACCCTGGCTTTACCACGTAGGTAGGTAATCTATCTATCATTATCTTCGTAACTACTAAATAGATTTGAACAAACTATTGAATGATTGGAATATTCCACTTATTATATATTATCCACATCAACTAATTTTAGTGGTGAATGAAAATTTCAAGTAGTTAGGTAGTCTACAGACTACTTTTGATGGAGGTATATCTAGCTACAACGCGGATAGCAGCTACTAACACCATCAACCCAAGAGTCACATTACATAACTATACCTAAGTATAGCGAGTTCTGTTCCCAGATTAGGTTACTTACCATCGTGGTTCGTGATACCAATAAACCCGAAGACTAGGACTAGACAAGACTAGACTAGAAGACTAGAAACAAATATTTGCAGATATTGTAAAAAAATATCTAGGAGTGGGAATCGAATACGCATTTCTTGCGTCCTGCCATTCGTTTACCACGCCGCCCGCCGCACCCGCGCTGTCACGAATATTTTCCTTTTTTCGGTTTATGCGCGAAGACTATTTCTCAGCGCGACGACAGCGGGTCTGGCGCTGCCCGGAATGTGGGGAAGGTGCGGGGCGAAATGATAGCCGCGCCCATTCTCTCAAGGGCATCGGCTCTAGTTTGCGCCTTAAAGGTTTTGATGTAAACGGACCTACTTTTCTTTATCTCATGTTACAAGAATCATAGGGGGCTTCAGAATGTCCTTCAATATCTTATCTGTTAAAGATTACAACGGAACCATAGCTATCTTTTCGGCAACGCGATTGTATTTGTTTTGTTGAAGTTCTTGTTTTTTGAAGTTACCGAGTTAGCTTTTAGTTTGAAATTATAAAGCATAGACCCTGCAATTCCCTAAAAATGTGCAACTAGGTCAAAATTGGTACCTAATTATGTTGTGGGTGCTCTCTGTTCATGGTAAATATCCCGACTGACTGTAACTTAATTTTAGTCTCAAAGATGAAAAATTATGATACCACAATCTTCTATTCATACAAAAGATCTAAACGCGCGATCTCTATTGTTACATTTCTATTGCACACATAACAATAAGAGATTATTAAGGTAGACACCTATGTACTTAGTTATAAATATAGTATATGATGATGATGATGTACTTAGTTATAAGTACTAATAATATTTATCATAATAATGAAATTGTTGTTTTAACAGAAGTGCTCATGGAGTGTGCTTTGTGAACTATTATATATATATATATATAACATTTTGAATTTTATTGTATAAATTCTGCATAGTGTAAGATTTCAGAGCCAAACTTTTTCACACGTTAAGTAACTATAAAATTCTAAATTTAATTGTCAAAAAGCTAGCCAACTTTTTGAGAGAAAATTAATACGGCGTAAGTAAATCAAAGTAACTTTCGAATACGAGTTCCGAAGCGACGTGTTCCGACTACGCAGCCCAAAATGCTCGTAAGATCAATGTTGGGTTTGGAGAGAATGCGACTAAAGAACTCATCAAGCGTTTCTGGTTTTGACTTTAAGAATGAACCACGTGAAAGACGTTAAGTTAAAAAAGGATGATTTTCCAGAGATGGTGGAAGATGATACGTATAAAGCTACCAAGGAATTAGTAGCATGATTTCACGTTAGCATACACATAATATCAGTATTAAAAAAAATGCACATGATTTGTTGAAATAAGTAAATAAAAATAAATAAATGAAGTAAAAAAATAATAATAATAAGACTGCATTTAGTAACCCTCAGTCATCCTCCATACTGGATTGTGTATTTGTGCTCTTTGTAATGGCATGCCTGTTAGATATAAAGGAAGATTCTATAAAATATAACTTTTAAAATTGTGTTCTCTGTTAATGTGTAATGTTGGCAAGCAATATAAATAAAATAATACTTCATGCTTAATAATTTTTATTTATTTTTATATGGATAGTGAGTTAATTGAAACAATAACAAAACGACTACAGCTATTATTTACAATTTTATCAAACTCCTAAAAATCTAAGCCGTCGTCGTCACCAGAAGGCAGAGTTGTCTATCCTTCAGAGAACGTAGTAAGTGCCGCAGTTGTGTATGATGCCGAAAGATCTTCTTCCGATGTAAGCTGATCAACCTGAGAGTCAACCTCTTTACGGTAAGGTATGTGACCGCTCCCTCGAAGGAATAGGGCGTTTTCTATCGGACATGTTCGCAATGCGGCAGCTCTATCGACATACCATTTCGCTCTAATATACTAGTGCTCTTTGACATCATCATCATCATCATCAGCCTATATCAGTTCACAGCTGGACATGCCTCCCAAAAGCACCATAGGCCTTTGACATTATGTAGTACAAACTTGGTGTTCTTCTAACAAATCTAGGTTCTTAGTTAACCCGCTTACGTCAAATTATGGCTAAAACATTTCAGTTGGACGTGCTGGGGAATCGTAAGTCGGTATCTGCGAGGTTCTTCTCAATCCAGCGCTCAGCTAGCTGAGCCATCTCTTCGTCGAAGTAGCTGCGCCAGCCCCCGGATTTGCCTGCAATTCAGCAAATTGAAGCCTAATAAGATATAACTTAGTATGATTCACAGAAATTTTTCTGGGTCTGAAGGTCTGGGTACCTAATGTACCTATGCTATCGGCAATGAAGGGTTTATCAGATCTTATAATTATTCTTCTACTAAAGATTTATCTTCAGCTGCCGGTTGAAACAATGCTTCTCATACGTTTTGGAGTGTTACTTACTGGATGTGTGTGCGGTATGGCCGCAGAGAGGTGGAGGCCGTGGTGGGAAAAGTGTCTGCCTCCGCGGCCTTGGTGGGGCTGTCACCATTCGATGGCAGACTCGGAGGGAACGCAGAGTCTCTAGTATCTCCACCACCGTGTGGCAGACGGCGGGGACACTCAACTGACCCGTCGCAAAAAGGGGTGCACCCCACTAACCTAGTGAGAAACCCGATATCAGGCAGCCGCGGTGGGATCGTCGAAGATAGCGTGCCCGCGTTCCCGCGACAAAGAATGATGGCAAGAATTTTGGGCTATCGTGTACATCGATCGCAAGAGTATCAATCCAAAGGAAAAATTTTGATAGGCAACCTGGTAGTTACAAATTCTCCTTCTAAATAAACATAAAGATTTGGTTTTAAGAAAAAAAGCGATGAGCAGGCTAATTCTGCAGTCGGATCTCATACTATTTATTACCTTTTCTAATAAACTCCTCCGCAGAATCCATGAGCCCAAGTTCCCGCTCCTCCTGGAAGTTCACGGACTTGTTCTGCTTGAAGTTGTCAATATGCAGATGTTCGCAGAGGCGCTCCATCTGTGCAGGGGTCACTTCTTTGCCGAGGAAGTCAGCCACCTTACGAATTGAGGCTTTCAAATCCTGGAGATGAAAAACAACTTAATCTGTTCCTTTGCTAACATTTAATCCCCAAAATAAGTGGTACCAGATAAAAAATGATTGACGTATGTTTTAAAAACTGGCTAAAACCTCTTTCTCCCGAAATAGCACCATTTATAATTCCTTTCCACGAGTGATTTGGTTATGCTTGTATTTAACTCCTCATATTCTGAATGACACACAAGTTACCCTATTTACATTAGAACTCTATAGATAAATCTTTCCGATTAGATACCGATTATATTTTAAAGAACAAACGCATGAAAAAGCTAAAACAAAACATGAATGTCATCTGTAGATGGCCATATCTTTCGATAACAAATGTATACGTAATACCTACCTTGATCACTGCTTATCAATTCTGGGTTTTTTTTGACATTATCCATCTCTGATATTCATGTTTTGATCGGTGTCTCACCTTAGAGAGATCCTCGTAGAATAAGAACAGCATATTGGGATGGTCTCTTAACGCCCAGGCCTCCTTCAAGTGCTCAAAGTACGGCGTCAGCACCAGCACATCTGAATAGCAAACAGAGCGTAGTTGCGGTTAAAGTCATCAGGCGCCTGACCAAATAGCAGTAGCCTTTGGATAGTAAAACTGATCGAATGAATCTGAATTAATTCTGCAACAATACCATAAGAATAAATAATAACAATACAAACAATACTTTGTGTAGGTAAGTATATAAGTGTTGATCTCTCTTTTTTATCCTATAGGTAGGTACCTAATTACTTTGCAAAGTAATCTAACGTTAAATAGACCCATCTATTTCATTTTATTAGGAGACTTGTAAAATTTCATGAGACGTGATTTTTTTGCTGAGTTCTTTAAACCCTTTCTTTTTTTTTATTTTATTTTTCATCATATATTCATCAACTTTATATGCCTCATTTTTGATTTCCAAAAACAGGAGTAACGTTGTACAAAGAGCAGTTTTCCCAAAAACTGTGCCTTAGCACAGTTTTTGGAACAACCAAAAACTGTGCCTTAGCACAACTGTGCCTTAGCACAGTTTTTGGTTGTTCCAGATGCTTACATCTGGAACAACCTTAGTTATAGCTAAAACTTTAACAGAAAATAAATACAGATACTTACACAGATCTTTGACAAAAGCATCCCAGGTTTTTCTCATATTACCCTTGTATTTCAAGAATTTGAAGAGCCTTGCATGATGGAAGCACGATACAGCAACGTGCCTGGGATCCCGAGCTACATACACGACTTTGGAAGACTCTAGAATCTTCGCAGGCAGTAGAGACATCGGCAGGTGGGACTTTATGAAGCGACGAGAAGGCATGGTGGCTAAGACTTTTGTCGCAGGAGTAGACAATATTTCCCACATTTTTGCAGTGTGCTCGTTGTCAGCAATTGTCAATTTTGCTTTCTCATACGTTTTCTCATCATCATCATCATCATCATCAACCTATATTAGTCCACTGCTGGACATAGGCCTCCCCCAATGAGCGCCATAGCGCCCTGTCTTCAGCTTGACGCATCCAGCATCTGGCAGCAGTCTTTCGCAGATCGTCATCCCACCTGGCCGGAGGGCGTCCTACGCTACGTTTACCGAGTCGCGGTCTCCACTCAAGAACACGTTTACCCCAACGGTTGTCGGTTCTTCGCGAGATATGGCCGGCCCATTGCCACTTCAGCTTGCTAATTCTTTGAGCTATGTCGATAACTTTGGTTCTCTATCGGATGTATTCGTTACGAATTCTATCCTTCAGAGAGACTCCGAGCATAGCTCTTTCCATAGCTCGCTGGGCGACTTTGAACTGGTGGACCAGCCCTACCGTGAGTGTCCACGTCTCAGCTCCGTAGGTCATTACGGGTAGGACGCACTGATTGAAAACTTTCGTTTTCAAACATTGCGGTATGGATGAAGAGAAGACTTGACGTAGTTTCCCAAATGCTGCCCAGCCTAGCTGGATCCTCCTCTTGGCCTCCTTCTCAAAATTGTTTTTACCTAGCTGTACAATCTGCCCAAGGTAAGTATACTCGGAAACAATTTCAAGAAGGTGACCATCTACGACGATCGGTCCCGGAACAATGTGGCCATTGATCATACGTTTTCTCGTCAAGGGACAATAAATGTCTAAAATAATAAAAATTTAAATTACTTGAGTATCTACCTAACTTAGTCAGAACTCTTATACATATGTATATACGAGTAGTTACTAATAGTTACTAATATACAGTAATCGAAGATAGAAACATGCATTTCCGAGACACATTACAGTTTGAAAAAGCTAAATTCTCTGGTGTTTACCACAACAATTAAGAGAGCCTTTTTTAAAACAGAACACATTCATTAAACATTAATACAAGATTTAACAGTTGTTTTGTTTGCAACCATAAGTTTCTGACTTTTCATTGACTACGATTTAAATTCTTTAACCTACATGACTTACTCCAAAAACGGATATCTTTCCAGTAACGGCGCCTCAGCAGCCTTCTGGTAGTCAAAGTCATTGACCACCAACCACACCAGCTCCTGCGTCCACGTGGTGCCAGACCTTTGGTAGCTGGTCACCCAGACATCTCCTTCCTTCAACTCCATGTTGAAGATATCAGACGCCAGGGTTAGATATCTTTTATAAATTAAGTAACCTTTTGTACCAACTCTGATCATTTCTTGAGGTTCAACCTGTTTAAAAATGCATCATGAAATTTATTTTACCTAGGTGTTTTTAAGTGTAAGAGTTATTTAGTACCAACCCATAACAAACTGTGCTTAATTTGGATTGGATGACGTGTCGATTGATTAGAATTATTTTGTTCATTGCAAAAAAAACCAATTTTCTAGAAAGGTACATCCAGTTACTTTGTTTTAGAATAAATTCCTTAAGTGACCAATCTGACTCTTATTTATTTAACCTTTAAATACATTAATAATACTAATAGTACTATGGGCATCTTTAAAAAACCGTCTTTAAAATCTGTGTCTGTCGTGTCCGGTTTTCAGTCCACTCACCTTCGTACAATTCTGAAAGCACTCCAAGCTCACTTAGGTCAATTTTTCGGTATTCCAACTCAGTTTTTTCGGCCATAATTGATTGAACGACTAAGGTTTTACAATCAGAAACCTTTTTCCTTAAAATGCGAATTTTCAGCAGTTTTTTTTTGTTACTTACTGTAAGGAAATAGATAAAATGTTGGCTTTATTTATATTCAACTAGCGACCCGCCCCGGCTTCGCACGGTTTTATTATACTTATAAACCTTCCTCTTGAATCACTCTATCTATTAAAAAAACTGCATCAAAATCCATTACGTAGTTTTAAAGATTTAAGCGTTCAAAGGGACATAATGACAGAAAAAGCGACTTTATTTTATACTATATAGTGATAAACATAACTAAAAAAGACCAGAAGAACCTGGAATAAAAGGGGAACAAAACAACCCATAAGGGTGGATCCGCCTCTGCTTCTTTTTTTATGTTTGTGTAAGTATATTTGGTTAAATTTTCATTGAAATTGCTTACAATAAATATCTGAAATTCAAGAAACGATAAAATAATAGAATAAATTCGTGAAAAAAATTAAGTTTTCTTTACCTTATATTAGAATCCTTATAAATTCGCGGCAAACGCAAGAAGTGGTAGGACTACATATGGAGCGCGTTTAAATCTTTTGTTTTAGTTATACCTACTGACTGATGAAGGACATGACTTTGCGTTTATGCATTTCATTTTGTTCTTAATTAGAAGATAAAAATCTTTCTATTCAATTAAATATCGAAGACTTAATTAAAAACGGTTTATTAATTAACACTTCCATGGCTGACGCATGCATGATGCACATACTTAGATACATCTCTCTCAGGCTTGCAGTGAGTGAGATATAATTTGCATGAATGAATGAACACTAAGAACTTGAATGTCAGCTTTGCCATACAGTAGCAGCGGGACAATGCAGTCTTCGGTTTTGATCTGGATCACTTGCGCTACCTCTAAACTGTTTGCAACCGTCTCCAGGGTTGCAAACAGTGCAACAACTTCAACAAATAATAACTAGCGCAGCAAAAAAAGGCTCTCGGAACCATAAATTAAATAAATAAAAACAAATCAAACTTTCCCAATTCGCTGTGATGATGTTTCACTAATATATCTCTGGATTTTTAACTGAATTTATAAAAAATGTTTAGAATCTAGAATATAATTTACAGGTCGGTTTTCCTTACGATATGCGATAGATACCTACCTTAGCTTCGGATGCCTATCGTATCGTTCAATCTTTCTTTCATCCATTTACTTTCTAGGATCTCTAGATTACCTAGGGAAAGTCGCTTAAGTACGTGGCTCAGTCGGTCATATGCACTTGATATCTACCTACCTATCTACTCGGATATTTTCCACTTATCGATGAATGGTGTTATTCAAAATATGATCGACTTGTATCTACATACATAGGTACTTGAGAATGAAGTCATGATAACAAAGACTAAACAAAAGACATGTAGGTATACATATAATGATGTGTAAATTTTCTATACAATACTAAGTGTCCTGGCTTCGTTAGGGGAAATACTACTTTTTAAAATATATCCGTACGATTTATTAAAAATATTCGTTTGTACTAAACATTATTCTGACAATTACTACAAAACCAAAATAGAATTATCCAATTTGGTGCGGTCCTGACTGCTATCTCTAGATATTTTGCAGCATTGAAAACTATCTAGAGGCATCTGCAATTGTAAATAAGTATTTTACAATTGTTAATTAATTGGTTTTTTTTTGTACATGATCTAATCCGTATTTTTTTGTCGAGGTGATGGAAATAAAAACAGTTAAAACTTAAAACTATTTAATTAAAATAATTTATGATGGCGAGATTAGCAAATAAATAATCTAAATAGAGGAGATCGATCGATTATGATGGGATGACTTCGGGCGTCAATAGGCTTGCAACTTGACTTGGCTTTTCATCTTCCTTGTCAGATTTAGGACCTTCTTTAATTGGCTCTATCTTGACTTGGTTCTCCTTCACTGCTCCTTTCTGGATGAAACCTTCTTTGGCTGGCTTTTTCTGGACCAAACTCTCTTTGATTTCTTCTTTCTGGGTCGAAACCTCTTTCTGGATCAAACTGTCTTGGGTTTTCTCTTTCTGAATCAAATTGTCTTTGGGTGGTAATTTCTGGATCGAAGAGTCTTTGACCGGTTCTTGGATTGAGTTAGGGGATGCTGCCGCCGGTTTGACATCTACAATATCGAGACTTTTGAACCGACACATCAGAGTAACAGGGTCCCTTTCGCGTTCGGGCCCGCACTGTTCCGTGGCCCCGATCAGCTTGTACTCAGAACTGTAGTCGTCGTTCTGAGGTTCAGTTTCCAGCCTCCTGCGCCCTGCGATGACTACCTCCACTGCTCCCGCGCCGCCAGCGCCGTGGTCGCCGGTGATTTCCACCTGGTACGGCGTGTCCGGTTCCACGAACGCTTCCATCGCATGGTCTGCTCTCTCCTGGGCCTCATTGTACCTCGTCTGTCCCTTGCTCTTCAGGAAATCGGAGAGATCGAAGGAAGGAGTCTTATCAGGGATCGCGAGTAAGATTAGGATGTTCTCGAGATCGGCGCTGATGTTGAGCTCTCCGTCTTGCCTGCGGTCGTAATGCACCGAGAGGGGGTGCGCGGCCGCGGCGCTGATCAAGAACACGAAGGTAAGGAGCATTGCGCGTGCGTGTTAGCGATCTCCGGAGAGTTGACTGCGCGCAGGTTGCTCTCGCGTCGCTTTTACCGGCCACCGGCGAACCAGTCCGGCGATCGAATCGAGTACACGGTAACGGTCCCGGCACGAATGTAGCGCAGGCGGAATACTAAACCTAAGCTTTTAATTTGGATTATCAAGTTGAATTCACTGCAGCACACTTATGAAAATGTTATGTTAATTAATGCGACGCGAACTTTCTTTATTGATAGAGTTATCACTGATGTTTGTGCGTAGAGCGGAGACAATGATGGCCGGGCGTGGAATGAGCGTGGGTCGGCTTACACTCTGGCAGTGACCCCTTGTCGTGGTCAGCGGTCACCCAATAACCGAGTTTTGCTGGCACGCTTTGTGAGCTTGATAATATGCGTCTATAAATAGCTTTATTTTGAGACGCAATTTCATCCGGTTATCTTTAAAACTTTGTAAACAAGGTTGTTATTTGAAAGTATCAAATGCAATAAGCTGGTGGTAAAGGTAACGATGGTGGTTTTCATACATGAGTACATGGGTAAATATTAGATATACCTAATATATAACAAACTATAATCGACTTTCACCGTTCACTAGGTAATAGCTTCTCTTGACATTTTGCGTTCTTGCAACCGACTTAGGTACCCTAAGATACAGGTAAGGTTAACCTATATGTACAGGGTGCCCGGTGGCAGAATTCGGATTTGTAAATGAAATAAATATAAATCTACTTGACATTCGTGTAATATACCAAACCAAAGAAAGACGGATTTTTATTTATCTCGAATAAGTATCTAAATGTTTTCCTTCCAACGAGGCGTGGGATTCACGGAAATTTTCGAGATTATTCTGAGTATCGCCCAGCAAACAAATTTTAGGGAAAAGCGTTCACTTCTCGGTCTATTTTTTTATATATATATTTATATATTTTTTATGGTCGTTAGTCATATTACCTACTTATTACTCTTTTTTTTTATTTTTTTATTATAGGTTCACAAAACTGGTTTTTACACAGAACAAAGGACATGGCGTTTTTTACATTAGGTACTTAAACTAGAATGAGTGTAAAACCTACTCGTTGTGAACACAGCTTGCTTATTAGTTAATTGTATCAAGTAGTTACTTAATGAGAGAAAATATGAAGTTAAGTATATAGTTAGACAAATTAAAGTATAAGAGAACAAAAATATGTTGAAAGAGGGACTCACAGGCTGGGGAGTTTCTTAAGAATGGAGGCTGATACATAAAATATGTCAACATTTTGACAAATTGTATTGTAGGAAGAGCACATGCGATTAATTAGAGAATGTTGGCTATACTTGGCTCTTTTCCTTTATTAGTATTATCATATAGAAACATAAACATAGACCTGACAAACTGCTCTATTGGTGGCCATACGATGTCACAAAATTAACTTATCAGTATTAATATTATTTGTTGAAACGTTTTAAGCTGGCTTCGCATCTATATGCTTGTTTATGTAGGCAGACTTACCTACCTACCGCAATCTTACAACAAACCTGTTAGGAACATGCATAGGTATCAGGTAAGCAGGGCCTAATTTAAGTTTATTTTTCAAAGTGTGTGTTTTATAAAGAAGCTGTTCCAAAATAAAGCAAAATATTAGATCAAGTAGTATTGTTGTTATGGTTGTTGCTAATGCTGTGACATTGTAACATTTTTAAAAGGTAAGTATTTGATTTTATTTTTTTATCTATTCTAAAGGAAGCCTTATTTGTTTCTTTATCTATACTTACTAAAGGTAGTTTAGTTACCTACCTAAAGGTAATTTTCTTCCTTTCCCTCATCCAACATTTTATCGGATTCGAGCATATTGATTGACAACCAAATATTGGTATCGTATCGCGATACGAATCTCGAACTTCGAACCCAGAGTAAAAAAAGTTCCCCCTGGGCACCCCTGGTGGGTAAGCGTGCGTGCTCCATCTCAGACACACATCTTCACCTAGTTGAAGTGGTGGGAAAAAGCTCCGATACCTAATTAGTTTTCACTGCTGATCGATTTTATTAAAGATCAATCTTTTGAAATAAAGAGGTTTTTCCAAATGTTTTTGGCCTAATGCTAGCTGTTCCTGCATAAAGATCTCTTACTGTTTGTGTAAGTAAACAGTTACTTTCAGTCACTGACACAAGATTTGTAGAAATGAGGTATTATAGTTACTAAGGTAAAAAACTACGGAACGGATATACAGGGTGTAATCGTTAAGTGTGCACAGGCGATTATTCCGTAACTATTGCAGATATCAAAAAACTTTAAACTGATATCGAAAGTACTTTACCTAATGAGTAAAATGACATTAATAACTTTTTAAAAATAAAACGAGAAATATCCAAAAAAAATACATTAATCACTCCCATACATTTAGTATGAGATAGTAGAAAGGTTTTAGTTTCCTTATTTTAAGTGGAATAGTACCTACTCATTTTACCCTTGTCATTTTATAATTATGTACGATATGATGGTATTAATGAATTTCAAGTAGATACACGTGTAGATTAATTATCTTACCACTTCAAATTTATAATAAACCTTTTTTTAAAGTAATGTTTCAAACTGCGGCATTTACAATAGAAAAAACTCGCATTATTGGTCAATTGACAATCCTCGCTTAACTACTGAAGTTAGAGCTCAGGTGCGATTCTCAATTAATGTGTGGTGTGGTATTCTTGGAGATCGGATCATTGGGCCATATTTTTACAGTGGAACCTTAAATGGACAGAGATATTTCTCCTTTGTACAAAACGATATGCCAAGTCTCTTAGAACCAATTCCAGACGATGAAAGAAGGTCGATAATTTTTCAACAAGATGGAGCACCTGCACATAATACAAATTTTGTAATTAATTTCTTACGAAACAATTATAATGGCTTAATAGCCAATAATAGTGCAACCCCTTGGCCTGCCAGATCCCCGGATCTCACGCCTTGTGATTTCTTCCTATGGTGATTTGTCAAAGACCACGTGTACGCTGAGAGAGTACACAGCCTAGAAGAGTTACAGAATCGTGTACGTCGTGCAATTGCTTTAATTACTCCGCAAATGTTAAGGAAAGTTCATTTAGAAACTGTAAATAGAGCTCGTCATTGTATTGCACAAGGAGGACGTCACTTCGAACATATGCTTTGAACACAAAATTTTGTACTTACTAAGAAATAAAATGTATGGGAGTGATTAATGTAATTTTTTTGGATATTTCTCGTTTTATTTTTAAAAAGTTATTAATGTCATTTTACTCATTAGGTAAAGTACTTTCGATATCAGTTTAAAGTTTTTTGATATCTGCAATAGTTACGGAATAATCGCCTGTGCACACTTAACGATTACACCCTGTAGAGTAAATTTTGAATAGACGTTGTTCTAGGTCTGGAATAAAACATAGGGTACTTGTCATAAATTTTTAAGGGAACCCGGGGTTCCAGCTAGTAATAATTATAAAGGTACCTACTTCACAAACAAGAAGTCAACAAGACAAGAAGTCGTTTAATATAATGTACATACCACATTTTGATTTATTGTGAAAAATAATAAAGTACCTGTACTAAATTCGTTTTACCATTTATTTATTCCTATTATTATTATAATATATTTAATCCTTATTTTCCATACAACTATCTCATTATTTTAACACTAAATATTTAAAAAAGAGAAATTGAACTCCTTATTTATTTATGTAAAAGAAAAAAATAGGTAGCATATTTTTATAGAGTATGTACCTAGCTTTAGTTTAAGAATGCATTGAAAAAAAGCTTGATTAAGAAGATGATTTTGTGAAAACTATTAATTAAATGAAAACGCTAGTAGAGTAGGTAAGATAGGTAAAGGAAGACAAAATTCATTTATGGATTTTTCAATAAGAATTTATATTTTTTTTAACAAAAACAATTTACAATCATACAATTGCCTATCCTAAGCCTTAAGCTAAATAAATGCATTTCCGGTATCACTACGCAGTACCACATTAAAACCACATTTTTCAGAGTCTCACATCGACACTATATACCTACAGAATAAGCACTTTTCTTTATGAAAAATAGTCATCCTGTAGGAGTTACTCTCTACATCTCACAATGACAAAGATCAATTGATTAATATCTTGATATTTATTGATGACGCCTCTTGCGAAGGAAAGGCAGGAATAGGCTGGCCAAGCGGTGCTTCAGTCTATAACAAAAAGGATTTATTATAGCTAAATAATTTATACTTACACTTAAAAATCTAATGTTATTTAATTAGTTCAATGGATAAAACCTAGGTTAGGACACGATTTGTAAATTCGTTAAAAAAATTTGGTAAAAAACGGACTACTAAGACTTAGAAACCTCAATCCTTAGCCTAAATCAATATGAAAATGTTATCCAATGAAGGTAATTATAACAGTTAGCTTTAGTTATAAAATAACAGTTATTTTAGATAATAAGGTACAAAATTGCAATGCAAGTATAGTTACGTTTTTACCTTTGCGTAGATTCCTGTCGTTTGAGCTGAGCAGACTTCTTGTGGTGCTTCGGGTTAGCAGCGGGCTCGAGAGAAACATCGTCAATCTTCGTCGGGGCTTCGGCCTCTTCCGACTTCGCAGGTTTCGCGTCCAGGGGCTTCTCTTCAGGCTTGACCTCAGCTGGCTTCGCAGGCAATGAAGCATCCAAGGCAACCTCAGGCTTCTCTGTTTTGGGTGGGTCCAGAGAAACTACTGATGATGGTGATGATGATGTCGGCGGTTTTGGCTTCAATTCTTCCTCCAAGGACTCCAAGTCGATTAGATCGCTGATATCGATGTCTGACAACGCGGAGAGGAAGGATTCCGCCGGAGCCACAGCTATGACGACGCCGTCGATGTTCAGTCTATAGTTCTCCGTCCCATTCTGTCTCTGGTCGTACACCAGCTTGTGCTCTTTCTCGTCGCAGGCAGGCGCGGCGGCGGTGGCTGTTACAAGCAGGGCCAAAGTGACAAGTCGTCTGTAGTTGACCATCGCGGAAGCTTGCGAGTCGGCGACTGAAGCTGGCGGCGGGGGTCCCGTTGTACCCACTCTCTTGCATCTTGTATTTATTCGAGATAGCGGTACCTATAGGCGGTTCCAGAGCTAGCTAAACTGGAATCGATGCAAGACGTTTCCGATAGAACACCCGTTACGGATCGGTTTCAATGTTGGTGCTGATGTTGGGCTAGTCAAGCGGAAAATACGGCTTGAGGTCAAGATGACAAGGCGTAAAAGCTGAGGTGGAAGCTCTATCAAAGCCTTCTATCGGTACGGATATAATCTTGTCGTAGTAGGTACCTACCCAAGTCTTATGCCAAAGAAATACCTTACCTTTGTGCCTTGATACATACATATAGGTAGAGTAGGTATTATAACAAGTTATTCAGAGTTTTCGATATAAAGAAAACTGCTGTATGTATCACTTTTTTCGGCAAAAAGAGGGAGCAAAGCAAAGGTCCAAATAATAAAATGCAAAAACAGCAAAAATTAAAAAAAATAAGGTGACAAGGATGTTACAAAAATATTTATCTCTGGAATACATAGGTAATGATTTTGGCAGGTAACTTAAGACTTCGGTGAGAATAACGGGGACACTGATATACCTATCGCAATACGTATTCATACCTACTATAAACTCCGATCAGCAACTAACAAAAAGAACTTATAGTAGATATAGTATCTACTAAGTACCTACTTCCTAAATAAATAAATAACACTGGACAAACCACACAACATCATCTAGCCCCAAGCTAAGTAGAGCTTGGCTTAGCATTATTGGTATATCTGATATAGATACGTAATAGAATAAATAGAAAATTTTTATTATAGATAAAAAAATACCTAGATTCTATAAAACGGTACGAGGAATATAAAATAGAATGTTCTTGAGAAATGCCATATCCTCAAAGGATATGGTGAAAGTCAAGATAAGAAGTCACAAATAAATCCGGTCAGTCGGGCAGGAATTGAACATACGAATTAGTGCTCAAAACCAGTTTAGTGTTTACGATACCTAGCTTAAAACCTGCTCACTCTTAACCCAATAACCAAGAGCTAGATTGAATGCAAAAAAATAAAATGCTAAAAATACTAATACAAAGTTACTTCGGTAATTTCAAAAAGTTACCTACCTACTTAGTTTGTTAACAAATAATATTACAATAGAAACAAATAAGAAGTACATACGGGGTAGTAGTACATTATTTACTATTGACCTAACTGCAAACTGTTACAAACAATCTAGACGTAGTAGTCAACTGAATAATATACTTATACTAGCAACCCGCCCCGGCTTCGAACGGTTTTATTATACGTTAAACCTGCCTCTTGAATCACTCTGTCTATTAAAATCCGTTGCATAGTTTTAAAGATTTAAACATAACTAGGGACATAGGGACAGAGCGACTTTGTTTCATATGATGTATATGGGTGGTGGTTATAGGTATCTTTATACATTATTTACAAGTATTAATTAGTTGAGCTACGGCTTAGTTGACTTTAAAACGTCCAATAACTAATATTTA
The DNA here is from genome assembly GCA_944547425.1 of Eupithecia centaureata. Classification (NCBI taxonomy): domain Eukaryota; kingdom Metazoa; phylum Arthropoda; class Insecta; order Lepidoptera; family Geometridae; genus Eupithecia; species Eupithecia centaureata. The sequence continues at coordinate 12,139,854 of OX155682.1, forward strand.
CACGTTGACGAATGTCGCTCTACTTAAGAACAAACAGCGTTATTTCTTGTAATCTAGGGTTTTCTAATAAAACTGTCTTAAAACTGTATCCTTTTCTCTCAACCAGCTATAAACACGTGTCGAATGAGACAACACTCCTTGATATCAATCAGAATGGTCCTATTCATAAGTCCATTGCTCTGTCGATTAGAGAAACACGGCTTAGTGCTACGACAAACGCCACAGATGAAACTACTGTAAAACAACTTGTCAAGATGCCCAGCGCTTTCGCCTAACTGTACTTACTGGTTAAACCTACTTGCCTCAAACGGTAAAGTAGCTTTATTAAATGCCCTTAACCGCACGATGCACTTAATTGGCCCAGATTGTGTGTGCGGATTCTTAATCCTGTAGGACAAGTTTAACGGAGCATTCTCTTGCACCTTTACGGGTTAAAACAACGATATACCAACGTTATGGAGAAATCAGAAATCAATAATGAAGATGACTATCTTTATTATCAACGAAAATTACAATCAAGGAATAGAAAAAATTGCAACTACCTACCTACCATTGAGCTAACTGCAGACGGTTGCAAACAGTCTAAAGGTAGCTCAATTGATCCATGTCAATACCAGTCGGAAGCGTCCCCAAGACACTGGCTGCATTACCACGCTGTATGGCAATGCTGTTGCGCTGAGCCAGATACTCACCAGCTCTCGTGTCACGCGTCGCAATATTTGTGACATTATTTCTTTAGGCATACAAAAACTCTTAGACAAGCCAAATTTTAAACTGTAACTAAATAAGTTTCAAAATAATAATATAAGAAATAAGGTGTTAATTGATTTCCTCTCTCTTCACTATAATTTTTGTCTACTAGTGGAAGAAGTGTTAAATAAAGCAATAGCACGTTTTTGTATAACTTAAGTGTCTAATACTTACCTACTTACTTTTATTAATAACTAGCGACCCGCCCCGGCTTCGCACGGTTTTATTATATATAGGTACGTATAAACCTTCCTCTTGAATCACTCTATCTATTAAAAAAAACCGCATCAAAATCCGTTGCGTAGTTTTAAAGATTTAAGCAGTCAAAGGGACATAATGATATAGGGACATAGGGACAGAAAAAGCGACTTTGTTTTATACTATGTAGTGATTATACATTTTGACTTAGTTTTATACAATGTAACTAGTGATAGTAATTAGTGGGATGTAAAAGTTTCTACCGAGAGGAAACAAATTAAAAGCTCATTTAAAGACACTACGCTGTAAATGAACTTATTTTCTAAGATCGTATCAAATTCACTGTCGGTGGTCTAGAAAATAGCACAGCGTGTGAAACGCAGTTGAAACCTAAAACCAATCGTGTTGCTTTAGTTAGATGTAGGTTTGCTTCAGGTTTCTAATTATATTTGCGAACAGCTTTCTAGTTCTACAGTACTTAGTAGACAGCATTACTAATAAATGGCTTATTAGAGTCGACATCATTTTTCATAGATAGGTATTAAAAAAGTAACTAGATGTGATAGTAGTCGTATCTAGTACCTAATATGAATTACGAACTAATTGTTTGTTCGTAGTATTTCTTTTTTATTTTATTATTTTTAATTAGATTAAGTCATGCTTTTATTGATTTTTTTTATGTTACTTATAGTTATTCTTTTTTTCTTTTTATACTTAATTTGTTGAGATATACTTAATCAAGTACGTAACCCGTTTTTTTTTGTAAGCTGTTTGTAAGTTCAATTAAGTATATTAAGTATGTGATTATATTAAGTTTTTTTTACGAATCTCAATAAAAAAAAATTCAATTACCAGTTTTTCCTTCTCATAGAAAAATTGAATTTACCATATTACATTTGACTACGGTCTACGGCTGACTGTACAATGATAAGAAATGAAGTTGAAATATGTAGTTCTCCTACAGTATCTACTCTCTGTACTTTTTACACGAGCATAGAAAACTATTGAAGCGAAACGGGATAGGTCGTTAGCATCGCTGCAATAAAACTAAACTTCTAATAGGTTTGAGTTTTTTATTGGTTTCAAACGATTTTGGTACTTACAAGTTTAATAATATCAACAATAGGTACCTACTTATTATGTAACACAACGTACACATTTGCGTACTTAGTTAACTTATTTAGTCCTAGACCCAAGTTCGATCACCGAATACTGCTTGTAACTTCAATTCATAATTTGTTATGAATTTGGTTATGTTCAGTAATACCATAAAATATAACTGGAAATTTAGTGCTTTTGCACAAATTAGGTATTATTCTATAATACTAGACAATAAAAGCTTTGTGCTCCCTATCAAACAACACGTACGATATTGTTGGGTTTAATCTATTTATATAAAAATAATATATAAAATTCATATATATAAATATGAATCCCTATTTCCCTTGGTCAGGGCATCACGCCTGAACGGCTGGACCGATTTCGTTAATTCTTTTTTTGTTCTGTTCGTTATTATCAGGAGAAGGTTCTTATGAAAGAAAAAATTAAGGAAATTACGCGGAAAATGCGAATTCTATTATTCATAATTAAGACAGGACAACGTATGTCGGGTCAGCTAGTACGAAATAAATATGAAAAACCTTGTTTTTTGACGAAATAAGATGGACGATGCGATTCGATTAGGTCGCTTTATTTAAAGTACATACGTAGGTATATTGAAATATACTATGGATATGTTCCGACTCAAAAGAGGGGTCGACAGCTTTTAGTTCAATGCCTGGGCCCGAATTTCTCTAAATAAATCCCTTCTCCATTACTATCGCATAGTGTCAAAAAAACAGTGTTAAACTCTTTTTTGTATTAACAACCTCAAAAAGTTTGTGATAGTAGAATTACTATCACAGACTTTTTGAGGTTCATTCATAACTGTGACGATTACGTTTATGACTACCAATTTGATATTCTATTTATTTTCATAACTGGATAATTAGTCTCTCCAAGCGCAAAAAATTAGTAGAATATGAAATGCACAAACGTCATTTTAGCCATCTTGATTGTATGACGCTATTGAGACCTTTGTTTTGAAATTAGTGGAATTCGGCCCCTGATGCGTCAGACAGAACAGAAGCAGGTATTGTATTCGTAATATCTATCATACTCACTATTGTCAAAATAAAATAAATCACAATCTGCAAAACTAATGTCGATACGCACTATTAACTAATCTAATCTAATAACAAACTTAATACTAAACGAATAAGGCACAATTCAATTATAAGAGGAAGACTTAATTACTTAATAAGGCACTTCTACAAATATGTAAGACAACATATTTTTACATAGGCTGTTAGACCGTAGGACTTTTTTTTCTAGTTCCAGTATTCAGTATTTTTAGTTGTTCGAGTTGTATTCTAAAAAGATAAAGACCGACCCTTTATCTTTTTAGAATACAACTCGAACAACTAAAAATACTGCTAAAATACCGGCTCCCGGGTGCCAATGCCACAAACAGACTGGTCACACGTTAACTCTTGGCAGTATACTCCTCAGCGACCACATTCAGCATGTGTCGATAGAATCCGTCTCCGTATCTGATGCGATAGAGCGAGGCGTCTAGGTAACGTTGCACGACGCCCGCGCAGATGACTGGCCTCTCTTAGTCAACTCTTGGCAGTATACTCCTCAGCGACTACATTCAGCATGTGTCGATAGAATCCGTCTCCGAATCTGATGCGGTAGAGCGAGGCGTCTAGGTACCGTTGCACGACGCCCGCGCAGATGACTGGCCTCTCTTAGTCAACTCTTGGCAGTATACTCCTCAGCGACCACATTCAGCATGTGTCGATAGAATCCATCTCCGAATCTGATGCGGTAGAGCGAGGCGTCTAGGTACCGTTGCACGGCGCCCGCGCAGATGACTGGCCTCTCTTAGTCAATTCTTGGCAGTATACTCCTCAGCGACCACATTCAGCATGTGTCGATAGAATCCATCTCCGAATCTGATGCGGTAGAGCGAGGCGTCTAGGTACCGTTGCACGGCGCCCGCGCAGATGACTGGCCTCTCTTAGTCAACTCTTGGCAGTATACTCCTCAGCGACCACATTCAGCATGTGTCGATAGAATCCATCTCCGAATCTGATGCGGTAGAGCGAGGCGTCTAGGTACCGTTGCACGGCGCCCGCGCAGATGACTGGCCTCTCTTAGTCAATTCTTGGCAGTATACTCCTCAGCGACCACATTCAGCATGTGTCGATAGAATCCATCTCCGAATCTGATGCGGTAGAGCGAGGCGTCTAGGTACCGTTGCACGGCGCCCGCACAGATGACTAGCCTCTCTTAGTCAACTCTTGGCAGTATACTCCTCAGCGACCACATTCAGCATGTGTCGATAGTATCCGTCTCCGAATCTGATGCGGTAGAGCGAGGCGTCTAGGTACCGTCGCACGGCGCCCGCACAGATGACTGGCCTCTCTTAGTCAACTCTTGGCAGTATACTCCTCAGCGACCACATTCAGCATGTGTCGATAGAATCCATCTCCGAATCTGATGCGGTAGAGCGAGGCGTCTAGGTACCGTTGCACGGCGCCCGCGCAGATGACTGGCCTCTCTTAGTCAACTCTTGGCAGTATACTCCTCAGCGACCACATTCAGCATGTGTCGATAGAATCCATCTCCGAATCTGATGCGGTAGAGCGAGGCGTCTAGGTACCGTTGCACGGCGCCCGCGCAGATGACTGGCCTCTCTTAGTCAATTCTTGGCAGTATACTCCTCAGCGACCACATTCAGCATGTGTCGATAGAATCCATCTCCGAATCTGATGCGGTAGAGCGAGGCGTCTAGGTACCGTTGCACGGCGCCCGCACAGATGACTAGCCTCTCTTAGTCAACTCTTGGCAGTATACTCCTCAGCGACCACATTCAGCATGTGTCGATAGTATCCGTCTCCGAATCTGATGCGGTAGAGCGAGGCGTCTAGGTACCGTTGCACGGCGCCCGCACAGATGACTGGCCTCTCTTAGTCAACTCTTGGCAGTATACTCCTCAGCGACCACATTCAGCATGTGTCGATAGAATCCGTCTCCGAATCTGATGCGGTAGAGCGAGGCGTCTAGGTACCGTTGCACGGCGCCCGCACATATGACCGGGAGCGGTGCGCTTGTGCAGAGGTCTCGAGATGCGGTGCAAAGGGTGATGGCTTGCTTCCAAATACGGGAGGTTACTGAAAACATTGAGTGCTGTTATAGTGGGTCCAGTCCTAGCAAAAGAAGCAAGCGAAAGAGAACGAGTGGGATTCGAAGATCGGTACAGCACGTTCACTCGCTTACGCTGTTATGCCCACATTATTATTATTATAATGTAAGCTAGCCCCGAGTTTGGTTGATGATAGTATCGTCATCGTGACGTTTCCGTTTCTTCTTGGATTTGGTACAGCGCTTCTATCGTGAGAATAAGGAATCAAGAATATCCCAACCAAAAATTATGCGTTTCGATCATGTTTCGATACTATCGTCAACCGAACTCATGGCACAGACAGATCTTATGTTAAGGACCAAAAATTATGCGTTACGATCATGTTTCGATACTATCGTCAACCAAACTCATGACGCAGATCTTATGTTAAGGTTACCAGATGACCAATGTACAACTTCAATAAGTACCGATAATAAAGATCCCGGGACAGATGAAGGGATTTCAAGCTGCAACCTAGTCTCTCAGGGAAGTATTTCGCTTCCATCAAATGTGTATTATACATTGAAAACACTCAGAACACACGGAATAAATATCTGTAGATTGTACAAACGTTTGCTCGAAGGCGGGAATCAAACCCACAAAGCTCATGCGTCGCAGGGGGACCTTCGCCCGCTGTGCCTCAGATGTCATCTATTTATTTACTCACAGAAATGTTGCATATCAGCGTCACAGTGCTGAGTGAGCTGTTGTATGGGCACAGCGCCCTCTATGATGGGGACGGTGCAGCCAAACACTACCGTTGAGTCGGGCGCCACGACTCTGGACAGGACACACTCTATTTGGGCTTTTAAGTTCTGAAACAATGGAAAATTATATTAGTCTCTGATCCTGTGCCAACTGCATCCATTGAAGCCCTGTTCCCTAGCCTGTCGACCCAACTGGCTCATGGTCATGCCGCATCCATTAACGCACTATCCCCTAGTCCTTCAAGTAAACTGGCTCTTGCAAAACCTCAATAGCAGAGTCTACCCAACCGAGCACACCGGACGCATGGGCCCTCGCGGCTGCCTTGATGTAGTCGCTCGCGAGCTTGGCCTCATGATGCACCGAAAACAGAGCCATATAGTGCTATAAGCTATGCAAACTGTGAATCTAAACTATAATTTTTGGGAGTGTATTTGCCATCACACTGACTTCCATCAAAAATCAGTCAACGTGCCTAGCCTGTTCAATAGTAATAATAAATAATTGTGGACAATAAATAAATAAATAATAAATAAATGTTATGTTTCAAACATTAATGTCTACTAGACACCCCTTTACTTAGAACAGTTCCAGGGGTAGTATATACTATTTATATATATTTTATATGTAGTCACTTACAGTATTGCTGATAACTGAGCTGGTTTTCTTCATATCATCTTTGAGTACATGCAAGTGGTAGTGTGTTGGTATATGCTGAAAATAAATAAATAATAGTTTAGTATTAACTCTCACCAAGGTACAATTTAACCTATAGGATGGAAGAGCAGCCTTATAAATTATTTTCAATTTCTCAGCCAAATTGCATATTATAATTAACACAACACTCCAATTTCCGAATGGTTTTCAAATCAATATGTGTTTGTATCAAACAGGTAACAAAAAGTAATTCAACATTGAAGTCATTTACAATGGGATATCACTACATAATATGAAACAAAGACACTTCTCGCTATGTAAACTATGCAACGGATTTTTTTTTTTTTTATAGTTATTCAAGAGGATGGTTTATATGTATAATAAACGCGAGCAAAGCCCTAGCGGGTCACTAGTTTATAAATATGTTAGTTGTTTTGTATGTGTGTACATTCTGATATTTCATCAGATATTCAAGTGCCATGATCCCATTGTAAATGACTTTAGTAATAATAATTATGATGACTAGTTTTAAAAGTAAACCTTACCTTAGTGTCAGCAAGCATCAATATCCTATGCACATGTGGATGGTCAGTGGTATCAGGAGACAACCTATTCAGACAGTCAGGGAATATTTCCGCTAGCACCACACTATTGGCTCCACCGAGAAGCGTCTTGTTATGCTTCTTTGTAGCTATATCATCTAGTTTGTCGTAAATTTGTCTGGCTACTTTTAGTTTAATGCCTGTAGATAATTTACAAGTTAAGATCTTTCCCATCTACCTCCTACAAATATTTGTACCAAGCATGGAGTACATTTTTAAAGAAATAAATAAATAAACAGGTCAATGATATTACCTACGCCTAAATACTCAAATACAATTTGGATTCAAGTATGTCTGATATGACAAATTTAGACAGGTTTACTTAGACACAAGACAAGTGGGCCACAAGACATGAGTTGCCATCAACTAAAATAAAATTAAGTGCGACTTAAAGAAACAGCTTTCGTAAGATAGATTTATACTTACATTAGTACCTGATTGAGAGACATGTAAATATAAAAATGAATAGGTAAATTTCATTTGGAAAGTGTAAGCCAATGTAGGTTCTATGCAAGCTTAATTAGAGTACAGAGATCTTCAGATTCAAATTAATATTTCACAGTAAAAGAATATTTACCAAAATACTCAGTAGCAACATTGATATCAGCATCCTCACACCATGCCAGTACAGTTTGTAATGCTTGAGACATTGAGCATTGCAGCCGGAGAAAGAATGACCCTTCTCTTATTGGCTGCCGTTTACCGCAAGTTTCACAGGCCCATTGTAATCTGAAAAGAAATGAACTCTTTAGTTTTCATTTTACTTTAGGCTGACTCATACCAAGGTCTCTCTTCTGCCAAGCTTTTTGTTGCAGCATTTGTTGTTCTATTTCAGCCATAAAATTCATCTTCAAAAAACCCAAAAACATGAATCCATTCATGGATCGAAAGGCCATTGATGATGAATGACATATTTATTGCTACTAAGTACCTACCGATCAACGACCCTAGCAACTCTGCAGACCACTTTGCATTCAGGAGTATTGTTTTGGCATTTGATATTGTTTGGTAGCAAGCCAAAGTTTAGAAGCCTTTCGAATATGTGCCTCTCAATGCTTTGTTCACTGTTATTGTTAAGGAACTCTTCATACAGCTTAAAGTTCCTGTAAAGATAATATAGATAGTATTATGCGGTCATAACTGACCCAAAATATGCAAGAAATTTTGTAGTCCTATTACCCTGGACTCGTAAAGAAGGGCAAGGGTGCCCCTTTTGTTGTTTTGGTATTATTGTCATAGGTCGTCGAGTCTGCTTCCATTATTTTAGTTGTTTCAAAATTTCATTGAGATCACCATTTCAAGTTTCACTATTCTTTGCTTAGAATAAATAAAAACTTTTCAAAATCAAAGCTCGAAGGAGTGTTTTTAGGCGAGCTCGTCGTGTCGTCGAACACAAACAATGACACAATGTAGTTCTAGTTCTTCTTGGATAAGGCTCTGCGTCAGCATTGAATACGAAACAATCATCATTTTGACTTGAGATTTTTCAAGGTGTCAATGTCAATTAGAAAAGAGGTGTTGGGTGGGGTTGCCCCGTAGTACTTGATCATAGGGGTTGCCCCGCTATTGCAGCGCATCAGGGATGTAACATCAGTTGTCATCACAGGGATGAAAACACTCGACCCGCGCCGCCGCCGCGCCTGCGGCGGCGCGGGTCGACTGTTTTCACACCACCATGCTCAAGCGCGCCGCCGCAGCCGCCGCCCGGCGGCGGCCCCTCGATGGTGCGCAGGTAATTGCGGGCCAGCTCTAGCACTGTCCTGGCAATGATAGCTGGGAGGATGGACTGCCCGTACACCAGGCACTGCTGTGAACACCATCTTTCCAGCTCTCTTATTAGTTTTAAAGGTTCTTTCTGTTAATTTTTCCTAGAGCTGTATGTACCTACTGCTTGAATTTTTTTTTAATAATGTCCACTGTCGCGTTAATTTGCTTGTCAAAGTCAACAGACATTAACAGTATTGTCGAAATGAACATCTAACTGTCAAGCTGGGACAGAGGGCGCCACTCAGCAAAGAATAAATGAAGCAACCAAGCAATGAGAAAGAAAGGGGAAGGAAGGGAGATGAGGAGGGAGGGGAGGGAAATTAATGCGTGCGAGCGAATGTATGGTGCGGTGCGTTTGTTTTATTCTGCTGTTCTATATTCTGTGTTTTCGTCCTAATTTTCTTAGTTTTCTTATTGAACTATATAGCTAAAATCAGTGCAATAACGTGGAATTAAAAGCGGAATCATGTAAGTCCAATTTTCAAGTATTAATTCTCCTGATAAACACAATTTTCATTTAAGATATTGGTTTCACACTTTTATTTTCGATCGTAGCATTCTCATAGGTCATTAGTTTTGCGGTGCATTTAATCAACGACGAACTAAGAAGTAAAAATTTAGCATAGGTAGATATTAGTTTATGCAAGTTTGTGAGAGATGTTTTGTTTGGCTCGCCAAACTCCCAAGTTTTTTAAGCAAATACCGCTTAAAAAATTCGCCCACATGTTATTTATTCCGATATGCCAATACGATACGAAGTCGCAGGCAGAAGCTCTTGTTTAAAAAATAAGATTCTATCCCAGGCCTAGTTTTCTGCTTTACTTTTTTAGTTTAATAGCTATACAAAATATCACTGCCTTCTTTACTTGTTTTTGTGTTGTATTTTATTCTAAGCTGTTGTCAACCACTTTACTCTGGTATTTGATGGACCGGCAGACAATTTCTTTATTTTTTATCTTTCCCGCTGGTAGTTTCATCTGTATATGTCTTGTGCATAGAAGTATTGTAGTATATATTATTAAATACTAAGAAATACTTTTGCAGTTTTATCGTCATAATCCCAATGCTGTATAAGTCTCCTCTGGCAATGTTCTGTTTCTTATATAATTGTGTGTGGGTAATTAAGGGCAGGCTGTCAGTTAGGGAAGACATTGAGCAGTTACACAATTTCCCAAGTTTATGTGTTCATGGATAACATTAATGTTGATTCTGAATACCTTCTGACTGCGATGCACACATTTTTTGAGAATAATATATTTTTTATGTTCAAGAACTAATAATATTCACACATTTCAGCTTGATTTGTTTAGTAACAACTTGCTATGTTTGGCAAGAAACTGACTGAGTAGGTACAAAAATAAGAAATATAAAATACCTAGTAGGTACCTACTTACTTAGTGGTACCTATAAACAAAAATCAAACTTTGCCTCTCTGATATTACTTAGTCAATGTGACTGGCTATTGTGTTTTCCTTATTATGTCTGTATAAGTAGCTTTTGGTGTTAAAAGTAGATGTCATTCCATGTTAACTTGTTTGACCTTACATTTTGTTTGTTTATTTAAATGAAACTGCATTGGATTTAGAGGTCGAATGTTAAAGCAGTTTTTTATAAACAGAAGCATAATACAACTTGTTTTGGAATTTAAAAACAAAGTCTGTTTTCCATAGGTTGCATCATCGGTTGAAATAAAACACTGCAATTATGTCTTTTATCTTTATTACTAAAAGGGGTATTACACTACACTTATTCAGGGACCCTAACCCTAACTAAGAGTGGTGTAATAAGATTAAGGGTCCCTAAGGGACGGACCCGGACGATATTCAGGGCCCGGTAGTCAGGGTCCCTGAATAAGTGTAGTGTAATACCCCTTTAAAGTATGTGGACAAAGAGAATAAGAAACTATCTATTTATACATAGGTAGTGTGGTCCAAGTCACGTCTACTCTACACCTATATCCAAAAGGAACTGATTTGTGGGATGAAAAAAGCCTATGTTTTATTCCTGGGCTAGAACTTCGTCTATTTAAAACTTCAGCCCGTTCCCTTTAGTATTTTCTACGTGAAAGATTAACTAACATCCATACAAACTTTCGCGTTTATAACATTAGTTACATTACAAGTACCTGAGTACATAATCACTACATAGTATAAAACAAAGTCGCTTTTTCAGACCCTATGTCCCTATATCCTTATGTCCCTTTGAATGTTTAAATCTTTAAAACTACGCAACGGATTTTGATGCGTTTTTTTTTAATAGATAGAGTGATTCAAGAGGAAGGTTTATACGTATAATAAAACCGTGCAAAGCCGGGGCGGGTCGCTAGTATGTTATAATTCATCTCCGATTAACTGCTCTATATGCAGGGCCAACCCACATATGTATTGAACGTTAAGACTATCCTTTCGATTGTTCTATAATTGGATGTGATTGTCTCCGACGGGCCTTCGCGTTGGACACAATCTGAAAGTACTCATATGCACACTTTCTAATTGCAATATAATAATAATCTGGATATTTCGTCGCGACATATTCAAAAATTCGTAGTTTGCTGTGAAATGTGTTTTCATGTTCAAGCCAGGTTGAAACAGTGTTTTTCAGTAAAATCAAATATAATTAACTATTGACCCCGGCTGCGCACGGTTAGGTATACATATAAACCTTCCTCTTGAATCACTCTATATCTATCTATTAAAAAAACCGCTTTAAAATCCGATGCGTAGTTTCAAAGATCTAAGCATACATAGGGACACTGTTATCTATGGGACAGACAGACAGACAGCGGTAAGCAACTGTTTTACACTATAACTATAACTTTACTTAAGTTTTTTAAACTTACGCGATCAGAACACATTATTATAAATATTTATGTACGGGTATTTATCGCGTAAGTTTAAAAAACTTAAGTAAAGTTATAGTTATAGTAGTAACTAGTATTAGAAACGTCGGGAAAAATAGGTAAATAAACGCGATAAATACCCGTACATAAATATTTATAATAATATAACTTTACTGACTATAATTTAATATACATCGCCTTATTTAAAATCATTGTAAATCAAATTGTTCTCACAACTAACTGCTAAATTGCAGGACAATGCCTTCCTCATTTATTTTACCTATTTCGATCCTTATTATCATCAAACTAATGCGAAAGTATTTTTGTATGGATGTTTGTTATTTTCGCACCAAAACTACTCACCGGATCGGACCTAAATTTTTAATAACAGGCTACTTTCCATCAATTTCACGTGGGTGAAACTAGTATTATAATATTTCAAGAACGGCTTCGTGACACCTCATAAGATAAAGCGATTTCTTTCGAAACAAACTAAGCAGTTTGTTTTGTAGGTAGGGTACCTATTCCTTGACCTTGGTTAAACTCTGCATTGTCAAGTCACGCGACACGAAGACATTACTCAAATGGAGACATTCGTGTCTTCCCGTCATCAGCAACATTATGATGAATTGGGTTAGTCGCGGACAAAGTGGTTTTTCGCGATTTCGCCGAACGAAGCAACCATGACTTGATTTAGACCTGCTAAGATTAGTATGAAGAATTTCGTTGCCTGTAGAAAACCATGCAGTTGCAATACAAAATCATTTAAATTCTTACCAACAGCTTCTTTATTTTTACGATTCTTAGCCTGCCAGGTCCATTGCCACGACGACATGCACTCTCTTAGACCCGACTTCTCTTACAGATGGTTAAATTTTAAACTGTTGTTTTCCTTTTAATAAATTTATCAGACATACATTAAAAGTCGAAGTTAACCGACGACGTTAGTAGTGAACTGCCTAATTGACCGATTATCTTTTGGTGAACTCCAACCTTAGTCTCCTAAAATATAAAAGCTATTAAAAACATAACCCTCCTTGCGCAGACGGCTGAAAATACAAGCCATGAAGTCAAAATGCGAATATATGCCTTTATTTTTACTCAGGTTCCGACTACCTGCGTTACATTGGAACCTATAGCTTTATTTCTATTACATTTCCTCGACTTGCACTTCACAGGTTTTATTTACTTTACTTCCTGGAAGTAAATTAACCTTACGCACTGTTCCTTCAGCGCGCTCGATATAGCTTGCTTGACCTGCATTTATGGCGTATTGTTAGAAAACATAAAATTTATAGGGTCGACGACTCGTCGCCCTATAACGCCCACATCGACATTTCCTGGTGTGGGATCGTGCTGTTTTACAGAAGTTGCTACTACATGGATTTGGTTTTGAAGCGTCTACTTGCTACCTACATCTGTATGAATGTGATCTATCTACTTACTCGTTTGTAACTCTATCTACCACTAATTCTGTTGTCGCAGTGTGCTCAACTGTAAGTTATGTCAGCTGATAATAGCTCCTCAATTTCTAAAGATTCGGAGTGCTCTTTTTCCATTAGACCTTTCAGGACTTTTGGACACGTCTGAAAGTTCATACTTATGTATATGTATGTATGTATGTTATGAGGTACATTATAATAAACTTGGAAATAACTGATCATTTTGATTTTTGTTCACTTCAATCTTTCAATGTGTAAAGAAGCGAACAAGAAACGTTTCCCTTCTTAGTTTTTGGGTTGGAGCAAACTCGTTCCAAGCTTTTTGTCTTTTAGAAGTAGCTTCAGTTTGAGATGAACTGAGCAGAAGCTAAGTTGTTCCACTAGCAGCTCCCCTATAGCTTCGAGATGACAAAGGTTGTTCTCCGGAGAGAGTAATACAACCAAACTTTTTGATTTCTTGATGAGAGTATATCTAGGACTTAGTAAAACATATGAGCACGTAAAAACGTGCTACTATTTACAATTTCTGCAATCTTTCTATGTTGCTAGCTCAGTGCAATTCGTACATATTCTATTAGTTTACTTATCTATAATATCTGATTACCTATAAGTCTTTGCTGATCTTAATATGCTAGATAAATGTATTTTAGGCTTTAAATCAGTTTTCCAGATAAGAAACCTTAATTACCTTTATGTTTCTACCTAGTTATATGTAGTTTGGAATACATGTAGGTTTATATTCCTGCCTAGCCTATAACAAAGTTAAGATAGACCACCAATAATACCAATTGATACCAATTTCTCCACCAAACCTTTAATTAATAATAGCAAAGTTTGTTAATACCGTTTTTGTGCTCAAAACATAGGCTCATAATTATCGCTCTTGATGAATCTTGTTTTCGTTCGTATAAAAGAGACAGCAAACATTTTTAGGCTTTTTTTATGCCAACAGAATCACGACCAATAACTTCTTCGAACTTCTAACTAAATCATAAAAGCGTGCATAAAACTAAGTCTACTATTTATAACATCGAATCCTTTGAACAAAACACACGATGCATTTACGTTGATTGAGGGCCTCCTCACCGTACCATCAATCAGTTCTCTCAATAGCCCTCAATACTCGATGCTATAAACGAAGAGCTTAAAAAGATATATCGTTCGCAACTGTAGCTTACTGCCAGGAATAGTTTATAGATGGTGTTATGTTATACCATGTGTGGCATCTGTTTTCAGTGTACCTACCTACATTGAAGAAAGGTTTTATTCCAACTCGAGAACTAACAACCTATCAAAGGTTTTCTTGGTGACTTCTTTGCTTTCGTTAAAATAAGTTGTTAAAATCATGACACATAAGTGTAATATCTAAAAAAAAGCACCTTGAGTGTAGATTGTGTTTTAATTTACGGTAAAAACATTCTTATAGAAAAGTAATAGATGCTGTTTTTCAGCAGTCCCTTATCATCAAACCTGATGCCATAGCTTAGCTAGCTAAGTCTTGCGCGTTTACAGTCTACAAAAGCTTTGCCCGTAATACTGTGGTTATTATTAGCAGAAGCTTTGTCGTGCCGCACAAGTATTTCCTGGAAGGATACCGTGATGTACAGAAGTTCTAAGCTAAATGCCAACTATAAGGAGAACGGAATGCCTCTAATGGTTAAAAGCATAAGACTGGTAAAGTTTTACGCAGGCTTGGATTATAAATTATAAGCTACTAGCCACGACCCGCAACTTTTTTCTTTTTGTTTAAAATTTATATGTACCTACTACCTATTGTATTTAGTTAACTACCTCTTAGTAAATATTATTTAAATAGTAACAGACAGTATTTAGCCATAATTTAAGGTACCAGAGGTAGGTCATTCTAAAACCTAGATTATATTTTAGTTAAGTATCTCATTTTAAGAAAACTATTTGAAGGTTTGTATGAGAATAAAGTTCTTAAAACCTAACTTCACCCGCATGAAAATTGATGAAAAGTTTTCTATGTTTCATTCCAGACCTAGAACTACATCTATTCAATTTCAGCCCGATATGTTCAGTAGTTTTATCGTGACGAGATAACAAACATCCATCCATCCAAACTTTTACATTTAAAATATTAGGGTCATGTACAAGCGAAGGTCCGCGACGTAGGGTTGCAGGTTCAATTCCCACCTCCCGACAAAAATTGTATTATCTACAGATGTCCTGTATGTTCTGGATGTTTTCTATGTAGGTTAGGTAAAATAAAAAATAGAAGGTACTTTTATCAGTTATCCGTTATCATCCATAGCAAAATCTCTGCTTAGCTTGGAGCTAGATCATGCTTTGATTTGTCTAGCATTATTTATTTATGTTTTGTTTATAACTCGATATTGTCTGAATTCTGGTTTGTAGATTGCTTCCTATAGACCGTCAAACATTATTCGTTGCTAAGCCAAATAGAACTCTAGCTGCAAGATGAGCGCTACCTCGAAAACCTGTCTAAAACACGCTCCAGTAAAATAGCACAAGTTACTATTATACCGTGTCACATGTCTGCTATGTCATAATGTATCCAAATAGCGGTTTAGGAAACGACTGAACACGCACGGTTGCTGCTACGCGACTAGTCTGAAATCGTGCTCCATTTTTACTGAAATCTCGCTCTACTTTTACTAAAAACTCGCCCGAGTTTTACAGAATGCATAGTACCGTTTTCAGGCGGTTGGACACAGGCCGCTCTGAAATCATTATGATTTCAGAGCGGCACATTTTCCGAATTCACATTTTACCGAATACGGTTTTCAGACAGACTGAAAAGGTTTCTTTTTGCCTGAAGAGTTCATCATTGTTGAGCTTGTTGTCGACTCTTCTCGATTACCCTTGCAAAAAAATATTAAAATAGTACCATTGACTGGTTTCTGAATAAAAGTTTAATCGAGCTTGAACTCGGTCTTAACTTAATATCAGTTGTCGTGCCCCTAGCGCTCGGTACAGTGAATCTACCTGAGCCTGAAAAGGACATGAAAATATTTTTCGGATTAAAACAACGTAGGCGGTTTAAGGGTTAATACAGGTACAATTTAGCTCAGGCCAAATAAAAGATTGGAGACTTTTCACCGCCGCCGTGGTTTTGTTTGGTTCAGTACAAGCCACAGCGGAGTTTTTGCGAAAGGGTGACTTGCCTCTGTTGCTAGGTTTTCGCCCCATGTTTCGATTTTAACTTCAACCTCGTAATTATTATGGGAAGCATCCAGGCAGGGGTTGCTCGGCTGCATCGTTACTAACAATTTTTACAATAAAATCTTTTACCGGTGAAAACACGCAAGGGTTTTGCTTCCCTTTTATTTTTCCGGTGTAATAAACCATAGGTGTACCGTTAAGTTTTCTATTTGAGTAGATGTCTGTTTGTGTCATGCAATTTAAACTCGGTTTGTTTATTCAGCTGAATATTTTGTTTACATAAATCGACAAGAGAGTGTCTAAATTTTTGTAGCATGTATCAAATAATCAATATCTTTATTTCTTTACGCTTACAAAATAAGCACTTAGACAAGTCAAATTTAATGTGTTATGTCAGTCTATTGTACTAGTCAGTCTATTGTACTAGTCAGTCTATTGTACATGTCAGTCTATAATACTAGAAATAAGAATAAACTCGCTTTGTCCACAACCAGGTCAAAGTATCTGTCAAAGGGCAAATGTACTGGGTATTTATTTACAACAAAACTCCAAGTGAGTTGCAAAAAATATCTCTCATAACTATTCTTAATAATAAAGCCTTATTATTATAAAATTAAAAAGCTTGGGACGAGTTTAGCTCCAACTTGAAAACTATAACAACCTAGCAAGGTAAAGGTTCCTCGTTCGCTTCTTTACTTTTACTTTACCTCAAAAGATTGAAGTGAACAAAAATCCAAGTGATCACTTTATTTCCTAGTTTTAATTATATATAACTTAACTTGAATTATCTGACGGCAAGAGTCCTTTAAATTCTTAAGGAAATAAAGCACGTTGAGTTCGAGCAAGATAAGACCTCAATTTCAATTTCAAAATAAGAATTTAAAATAAGTACTTGAGTTCTCTGTTAAAGTACCTACATAACACTTTAAACAACCAGTTGGCAGGTAGTTCTCGTTATTGCTATTCCAAAAGCTTTTAGTAGAAACGACTTGTGAATGTATCACCGAAGCGGTTAACCCAAAAACTGATTCGCTCGTGGGAAAATCTAGTATGAAAATTGGAAATTGCTTTCTCTGTTTCTATCTGATCTACTGAAACCAGATGGGCATGAGTGAGATAGGTAGAGTATCGTAAACGTAAATAGCTGTTTAAATCGAAATCTGTGTAAGGCCTGCTAAGGTTTGTTCATAATAACATTTTATATGGTTTTATTGTTGCATTGCGATTGCCTATTCATTGCAGTTATAATCGATGGTTCCCATGGAACCGGCAAAGGCAGGCTGCAAAAATAATGTTCTCTCTCACGGTTTTCTGTTCATTATAGAATTGATTGGCTATGCTGGATTCTTTATAAGTTGGATATGCCGATGACCTTGACTTCTCGTCCCGCATTCATTTGTAGAGCGGCAGAGGCTGCTCACGGGATCAACTCAAACTCAAAATGCTTTATTTCCTTTAGATCGCACAGGACTCTACTATTGAAACAATTGAGCTAACTGCAGACGGTTGCAAACAGTCTAGAGGTAGCTCAACTGATCCATGTCAATACCAGTCGGAAGCGTCCCTAGGACACTGTCTGCATTACCATGCTGTATGTTGAATATTGATGCGCCAGATGACATGTTGTTAATTTTAACAATAAATTGTTTTTCTGTACTTCTTTACGTCCTACTTTGTACAGTTTGCATAGTATGCGCATAAGATTCAGTTCGATGCAGAGTGTAAATTGCATAAATTCTCACAATATGTTATGTATTGTTAGGTAACACATTACCACAGATTATAATTACGCGTGCAGCTATTCAAATGCAGATATGATGTTTTGTTTTGTAAATAATGCCTGTCAGTTTAATTAATTGGCAGAGGCGGTTCCCGGTGTAAGATATTTAGATTGATAGAAAATGTGAAAAAGTGGCCCGAATAGCTGTGGATGTAAGTTAAAATAAAATTAATAAATAACGAAATCAAGGGTTAGAAAAAATTACAACTAGTATATACAATTGAAACCATTGAGCTAACTGCAGACGGTTGCAAACAGTCTAACGGTAGCTCTATTGATCCATGTCGGAAGCGTCCCCAAGACACTGGCTGCATTACCACGCTGTATGACAATGCTGATGCGCTGAGCCAGATACTCACCAGCTCTCGGGTCACGCGTCGCATCGACCAGACGCTCAGATAATTTTTTAAAAACCCGGAGAGCCTCGGTACCCCACGGACCTAGGGTCTCGACTCCAAGGGGAGCAAATGTGTAAATTTATTTTATCACTACAAAGTACAAAACAAGTCGCTTTTTCTGTTTCTAACCTATGTCTCTTTGAACGCTTAAATCTTTAAAACTACGCAACGGATTTTGATGCAGTTTTTTTTAATAGATAGAGTGATTCAAGAGGAAGGTTTATACGTATAATAAAACCGTGCGAAGCCGGGGCGGGTCGCTAGTTAATTTATAAATTGCTTATTATGGAACAAAAACAAAGGTTGCACAGTTGAAAAAAATAAAACAATCTCTGCATGGTTTAAAAAACTGTCGCAGATGACAACCACCTCTTCCGAAATTAAAGCGATTAGGGTTAAAAAAATATGTAGTTGCTTACTTATTTTATTTTAGAACCATTCGATAGTAGGCCTCGTTCATAACTTATTGAACGGCTTTATTGATAACATTTTAATTAAAATTGTAATGCTGTGATTTACTTCAATAAAAATAATAAACATAATTTGCCTTTCCTGCTTTCCTTGTGCAATTTCCATCCATTTGACTCCAGCTGATCTTTTGATGTCCTAATACCAACGCATTCGTGGTCTTCCTTGTGGTTGTTTTTTGCCCCATGGTCTGGACAAAAGCGGAATGGATTCCGCTAGTTTTTTCTTAAATTACATTCTCTTATATACTTCGATGAAATCTATCGATAAGACCACTACATAATTCGTATTCCAATTACTTTATGTAACATCTCGACGTTTAATTATATTGTATCGGCCTTAAAACAATAAATTCACACGTCGGAATATTAAAAACTATGATCATAACTTCCTTTACCGAGACGGTAGCAGGAAGATGCGCATGCGTCTACGTTACGTTACCTATCAACATCCGTACGCTTAATTGCCCTACAATCACACCGTAGTAATTGCATCTAATTGCACAGCCCGTCCTGGTGAAAGTATAAAAAAGCGGCCTATCTGTAGTTACGACTGGATTCACTTATCGATCTCAACAGAGCCTACGCATTTGCTCCCCTTAGAGTCGAGACCCCAATTGACTGGGGTAACGACGTCTCCGGGTTCTAAAACAGATATACATAGGAGCGTTTGGTCGAAGCGACGCATGACCCGAGAGCTGGTGAGTATCCGGCGCAGCGTATCAGCATTGATTGCCATACAGCGGTGCAATGTAGCCAGCGTCTTGGGAACGCTTCCGACTGTGATATGGATCAGTCTACGTCTAGATTATCTTACTATGTATTATAATAAATGGAAAAGTCCGTGAATGTTTGTTATAAGTAATCTATGTAACTACTTAAGTTATTTATATGTAATTTAAATAGTATGTAGATAGTTTAGGACGTAGAATAGGACATAGGCTATTAAAATTTGGAATTTTTAACCTCTGAAGGGGTTAAATGGGGTGGTAAAGTTTAATGTATGGAAAAAAAATCTTTGGTTCGATTCACTCTAAACTCGGTTACTATAAATAAACTATGGACTGAATAATTAAAAACTTAGTTTTGATTTTACACAATAACCCCTAGGGGGTGTGCAATACATTTCTGAAATGTATACGAAAAAAAACTCTGGTTCGCGGGCAACGCCGCGGGGCGCATCTAGTATATAATATGCAACACTCTACATTTAGCTCAATTGTTTAAATTTTAAATAATACCACATTTAATATTTTTCTATTCTGTGAATATATAATAGAATATATAATTTTCTTTGAAAATAAAGCTTACGTATCAGCGTACGTATCGATCATGAATCGACAACTCAACCCCAATGCATCGCCACCATAAATCTATTCTTGCTTCTTTGTTTAGATTATTATCCCTTGCTTTCCCGTTAACCTTTCCACTTCCTGTTGATTGACGTCGGCAATCACTCATGTGCTATTAATACTCGTATTGTTAGTAAATTAAGACACAGCCCTAAAATCGAGTAACAACAAAGTTATAAGTAATAAAAACTTGGCAAAGTGACCTTGTCACATCAAATGTCTCAAGATATCCTTAGCAACTTCTGACTCAAAGTAAAAAGGTTCATGCTGATTTAACCTCCTCTTTTTTAAGTCTTAAAAAGGTTCACGGTGACTTGCATTTCAACACAATCAATCTAGTTTCTGATCGATTACACGTCGTCTTCGTACAGTGACGATTGTAGGTAAATGGGTTAGAAATACCGTTAGTGCATTTATGCGTTTTCTTTTTACTTTATATCCCGAAAACTATTAAGAAATATCAGAAAAAAAAGATTATTAGTTCTAACGAAACGAAGGGAAATCACTCAATTATTAGTTGTTCTAAAAGTTTTAACGAGACTAAACAATGGGCCTTTGTGAATTGAAGAACATTACTACTGACTAAAATTCATAGCTGCAGTTGATGCGTAGACGTTCTGAACTTTCTAATGAAAACAAAACATCTGGCCGTATCTTATTGATCATTCACCATTGTAGATTGAACGATAAAATTTGGAACAACACCTACAGATAAAACATACTCCCATATAATGCTATGTTACTTGCTATACACGGAACCTGAACTTTCACCTGCACAATAGAATCGCAGCAGTTTGCTATTTATCGATTTTTATAACCCCGTGAGAAAGCCACGAGGGAATGGAACAAAAGAGAGATGAAATGGAAGCACGTAATTGATTTGAATTGATTTGAACGACAATAAATACCTCACAAATAGGGATGAAACAAAGCTGACTATGTATGTATGTAGCCATTTCTGTGAATAAAATATGAATAGGAAGTCGCATTCATAGGAGCGGGACCATTTTATAAATGCGTAAACGCAAACAGTCAAATTACTGTTTCTCAAAAGAAAATGTAACGACTAATTAGGAAACTGGCTTATAGAAACCAAATATGTAATTAGTAATCACACATCATCACTACATATGCTTAAATCTTTAAAACTACGCAACGGATTTTGATGTGTTTTTTTTTAATAGATAGAGTGATTCAAGAGGAAGGTTTATACATATAATAACCGTGCGAAGCTGGGGCGGGTCGCTAGTCGCGAAAGCTTAGATGGATGGATAGATTTTTGTTATCGGTTATGGCACCCTCTTCACGTCTCATAATGTGGGAGATTTGAATATCATGTTATTAGAAGAAAACACGATGTTTTCATCTCGCCTGTCCCACCATCTTTCTTGTTCTTTGATTTTCTTATATTAATCATTGACACAATCGGTTATTTAGTCTCTTAAGTTTGTTTGCTATGATTGTTATGTAATTTTACGG
Organism: Eupithecia centaureata; assembly: GCA_944547425.1. NCBI lineage: Eukaryota > Metazoa > Arthropoda > Insecta > Lepidoptera > Geometridae > Eupithecia > Eupithecia centaureata. The sequence continues at coordinate 12,161,668 of OX155682.1, forward strand.
AATCTAACGAGCTGAGAATTCTTTTGTTGTCGTCGCTGTTGTTGAGAACTTTGATCGACAGCACGATTTATTGCTTCATCAGTTCTTGTCGCCTGCCAGACACCTAAGAAGCTTTCAATTACTTACTCCCTGTCAAAGAACCTCGTCTTAATGCGGAAGCAATTACTTAATAATAGATTCTATGACCTATGATGTAGAGTAAAGCAGAGATAAGTTATTGTTTTCATAAAAACAGAGCATCTTCTCTTCAGAAAGTTATGTGTCAGGTTTAGAGACGTTACGAAAATTTGGAAATTCCGCGTCGTCTGCTGTAAAGTATGAACGTTCCTTTTGTCTTTTAAGCCGGGAATTGTAGAGTAGACAAATGACGGTAATAATGCCATTGTTATTTATTGCTATTCTCTTTCGGTTTCGTGGGTACTCTGTGAGGTTTAAAAATGAATCTATTAATCAACAATACACGTTTAAAAAGTGGTGTAGACCTGTCAAACTATCGATAACTTAATAGATCGTTGTTTTTGCTTTCCTAAGTGGAACAGAAGTCTAATTATCTGTAAAAAGGCAAGAATTGCGTGCAGCAACGTGCTGCTTCCATACAAGTGTTGTTTCGATATACCTCGTAATTGGTCTGTTTTCGTGTCACGGACTTCTGGCGAGCAGACGCGTTGACCTCTCGATGCGTACTCTGCAGCCACTGTAGCCGCAGACCTCGTATCTAGGTCACGACTCAGTGAGGTCCGCCACCCCAAATGTCAACCCCGTATTAACCGATCGGTTGAGCAGGCAATGCGGCTCGATTGGCTCTTAAAACTGTAATTTATAATTTAAACCTTGCTTTATTAGTCTTTAAAATTTACTTAATTGAGTATTAAAGTTAAAAATATAAATTGAAAGACATAGATCTGAAATTTTTTATCTTGAGCAACCCGACGCGTGAGACGCGCTCCGTTGTCTCATTTTAAGTTGCTCTAACTCCCAGATAATACTTTGCAGATGTTTAAGATTTCAACTTATTACCTTTTCTCCTGATTAAATTGTCCAGAATACCGTTCGATGTCTGAAAGCTGTACAATTTCCTTAATTTTACGGTCTCGAGCCTTGTTTTTATCGATTTATATTTCACTGATTGAGACATCAATTCGTAATCGAGCAGTACAAAATTGGTCCTTATCGCACTTTATTACTCACTTAGCCTTTAAATTTCAACTTTTTCATCGTTAAGGCGAATAAGATGAACGAGTCACAGCGATAAGTTGTAATCCGTCTTATAGTCCAGAAAAATACGCATCCTGCGACGAACAAGATTAATCGGGAGCTCAGAATGAAATATACTTTTTGTTCTTCGTAGATTTGTCGGGATTTAAGCGTGCCCTCTATAAATCTGAAGCTTTTTTCCAGTCTCCGAATCAGTTACCGATTTCCTGTGATGCATTTCGGGATGACGGAATGTTGTGACTCTATTACTCACTATTCTTATTTATATTTCGGTTTCACAATGATTTTCTATGTATTCGATTTTCTTGTATTAGATTACTATCCGGGTTGGTAGAGTTACTAATAAAGTTAGTAATCAACTCTAAGAGTTACTCTTCATAAGAAACTGTTACTTGCCAGGTTGCTGTTCTCTCTGTGTATGATCGATCACTGATCAGTATGTATGGGAGCCTGTTATTGCAATTTGCCACTCGCATAAGGAAGTTTTGTAATTATGTAATTAAACAAGAAAGATTACAATACAATGTTCCCACAATAATAATAACAAAACGATATCTTTTCTGTTCCGCGTTGCCATTCGATTGAGAAAAACTTTAGACGTAACTTTTAACGCATGCAATACAAGCCTGAGACACTGTTTTATTAGGTTTTTGTCTTACCACAATTATATGCATTGCACCAATTTCCCATACATACTCACGTACCACAGAGAAACCATGCTGACTACTCTCAAAGAATACTGAAATTGTTCCTGAAAATGTGAAAACAATGTATACGTTGTTTTAACTCCCGCGGTTTTACCAAATTTATTTATAGCACATAAATTTGGAATTTTCGCAAAGACATTTCCTTGTTTGCACAATACGTTGTAACAAGAATTGTAACAAGCTAAAAAGTATAAAATACTGTTCTTGTAACCGTCCGAAGTAGACCGTTTTACGAAATAACACTATCAACTCCCGCTGTGTGACCAATTCACGGCAATTAGATAAATTGGGCATTTCTCTTCGGTTTATTTAATGCACCTAATGAATTTAATTACGAATACTTCGAAGTTTATTGGTAATTTTATAACGTTAAAAGAAACTATGTTTTCATGATAGAACTTCCGGCACGAATTACTTGGCAAAGATTGTTACGCTGGCAAATTATGTTATGTTACCTATCGTTCAAACATCATCAGCCATCATTACTATGGACGAAAAGTTCATTCTAATTAATTTTAATTCAATTATCATTTCTATTCTTTGATTGTAATTTTCGGTATTAATAAAGTTATATAATAATAGTTTCTATCTGATGCTTCTCCTTTAACTGTACGTTCTTATTTGATCTGAAATTGACTAACGAATCGATAAATGGTTTGGCATCAGCTCCAGACCCATTTATCTCACAATCATGAAAGGTCAACTCTGTTTTCTCAGAATAAATATTGACTCAAACTACTTACTCTGTTTATTTAGTCAAAACTGGCAGTTTTGTGTTCTTCGATCTCGTCATTTCAGCTTTCTCTTGAATGTTACTCACTGTAAAGGCATTTAAGCAGAGTTCCTCAAACGTCTCGTATATAATGGAATTCTTGTTTGTTAAGTATGTTTACATTCATCTTTAAGTACTCCCTCAAGACGACATAGTCAGTTTTCTCGCACAGTATATTGTCGTATGGTTCAAGTGTCTCTGCAAATTGCTACTCTATGTATTAAACTCGTTATGTCTGTTTATTTTAACATAACAAGTACTAAAATAAGACTCTCAAGTCTTATTGTATCTAGTTAAAAAATCGTCGATGAAATTACAAAACAAAAATTCGCTACTTTACAGCTATTGTTTAACGACTCTGTGGCTGCAGCTGTGGCCTAATCCTCCCAACTGCAGACGGTACAGTCACGATCAACCCCGCGTCGCGGCTAGACGTGTGTTCTCGCTGATTCACTTTTGTTGTTTATGTTACTGATCTTTGATGTTTCACCACACTGGACTGCGGTTCAATGAAACTGTGACTCGTGAAGTGATCGGATTTTGAGAGCAGGGCGATTTGTGTTTTGCTGTTGATGTGTAAGTTGTTGATTGTTTAAAAGTTAATGATCTGTTTAGTCCTTAAGGTTTGCTTCTGGCTCTTTGTAATCTAAGCTTTGATGTTCTTAGACTTTATTAAAAGCTTTATAGATCTCGAGTTTAGAGAAGAGTGCTTCCTAAGTAGAGGATTCGATCCCGGTCTTTATTTTCAATCCCGGGATTTCGGGATTGGTGAAACGCGATCCCGGGATCCCGGGATAATCCCGGGATCGTAGACGAAGTAAGAATATCAAAGTTAAGTTAAATATATGAAAATCAGCTTCCATTTACTTTCAAAAACAAAGTATTAATCAATTAAAATCACAAAAACTTATTTATTCAGTTAATTAAGGTGCAGAGGGGCAATTATGGCAGGGGGATTATTATGGCACATGGTCATATTTTTGTTTCTGTAGCATTTACTCAAGAGAGACCTCTATGTTCGGGTAGAGCAACAACCGCTTAATTCAATCACCTATAGAAGGAATTGCTAGTATTGCTACCGCGTTAACTGATCGATATACAGCATCATTTTGTCAGTCGACATTTTGAGTGCGCATGACACCTGTGACAAGGTCTTCAAATTTTACAGAATTTAGTGGTTTTCGCGGGTTTTTTGCTGATTTGACAAGGCAATTAATTATTCTTGTTTAAACTGGAAATTCTTTTAATATAATTGTTTCGTTCCTAATCTTTGTTTTTCATAAGTTATTGAGCCTGGTATGATTGCCCCACAAAATTGTGATCGGAGGTTATTTTTTCGGAGCTGGCTGCCTAAATTGCCCGACTGTTTTTATATGAAGTTGTAAAAAACCAGTGATGTCCACAGCATTGAAGTAAATGTCGATAAAAAAATTCAAGCTCATGGCAACTGAGAAAAATACTGACACTTTAGGACATTATGTGATTAGAAATGTTTAATTTGTCTAAGTGTCCTCTATCTGAATACTTATATTCAGTTAATATACTGAAGGATGCTTTTACTACCTACCTAAATAAGTAAATTAATGGAAAAAAACTTGTTGTTTTTACTTAACATGAAAACAACAATTCTTTCCTTCGTACTTTCAAAAACTCATATAATTAATATCCACTTCTTTTACCGAGTTCGTTATTGTCCATGTCGATAGTCAGAGCCTCAACACTAGCATATATGGGAGACTAAAAAGTGGTGCCCGAATCACCCAGCGTGAAAAAAAAATAAAAAATCTTTTTTCTAGTAACTGAACCCTCTCAGGAGTTTAGAAGACTCAAATTTGGATGTACTGACTTGTCCAGTTTGTAAAGCTTCTAGTTTTACTATTATAGCATCACAGGATCAAATAATATTACCACCTGCCAGAAAAGCCCCGCTGAGGGGCAATTCGGGCATTTTCCGGTCCAATTAGTTATATAGTTCACCATTAATTTCAGCATTTTCTTATATATGAACACTATTAAGAAGAAGTCGGATTTGCCAGAATTCACGAAACTCAATCACGGAGAATACAACTACAACGATGGTTTCAAATTTTGACTGATTTCTTTTATACAGAATTGCCCCTCTACAAAAATACTTACATACAAAATACATACTTATACAAAAAATAAAAAAAATATTTTTTTTTCATGTTTACTTTTCCTCGGTAGATACGTACAAAATACTTATTTAATTAAACACATAATGGTAACGTTATCGGCAGTGATCAGATATTCAGGCGCTTATTTACCTTAACTTTGAGTGACGACACAAATTGAGCTATTAAAACCAAACAACTCTAAATGTTTTTAGGGAATTCATATAAATTCCGAAGAATCCCAAAATATCGAGTGTTATTTATTTTCGCTGGCATTTTATTTATAGGTCAATCAAATATAAAACACACTTTTTATGACGCGTTTTTCACTTAAATGGATATTGCCGGAGCAGTAATGATTTTTATTTATGAAATTCAAAAAAAAAATCGTATATTGTGTCTTTAGTGAAATACGCAATAGAATAAAAGTGTCTTTTATTTTGTTTATAAAAAAGATTCCGGCGAAAAAACATCATTATTTTAGAAATTTATGGAAGTTTAGAATTAGTGGTAATTCATCACGATTCCTGAAAAAGTTGGTGTTAAAAGCTCCTTTTTGTGTCTTTGCCCCACCTTTAGGTAAATAAGCAACCGAATATCTAATCCCTAGTTATCAGTCAGTAAAAACAAAGTTTAATGATCATTAAACGTATTGTTTTAACTAAAAAGCAAATCGTGATTATCGACAAAAAATATTTTAGATGAATTTTGACCACGATGCGACCGAGGATGCGATTGATTACTTGTTTAAGGGATGCTTTTTTGTGAACAGTTACATGGTATTTTAACTGGTATTATTTGTAAATAAAAAGTGCGTATTCTGATAACAAAATGCAGGAATAATAGTTCCTGTTTTTATTAATCATAATTTAAAAATAAAACTAAACCGATGTCAACCGACATGATCAGATTTTTGTTATTTTTAATGATGCCAATAAGCAATTGGTATAATTTTAAGTTTATAATATTGTGTTGTGTTTCTTAAATTAACGCGCTTCATTTTTTATTATTTTTAACGATTATTATAGTATTTTTCTCAATCCCGAAAATCCCGGGATTTGGAAAAAATAATCCCGAAATTTTCGGGATCAAAAATGGGCCGGGATCCCGGGATCCCGAATCCCGGGATCCCGGAATCGAATCCTCTATTCCTAAGGCTACTTTATAGGCTTAGGTTACTTTTTATAAATACAATATATTTTATATAGCAAGTGTTTAGAAGAGAATTACTTTAGTTACTTTAAAAGGCAGGTTTGTGTTACTGTTATTTATTAAGAAATAATGCAATAAAACTTGTAAGTACTTATAATTGGTGCTATTTCTGAAGCAAAGCACGCGACGACGGCCTTTCGGGACCGGTTGGAAAGTGAGGGTTTTGTTTCTTAAACCGGATCGGGGTGATAATGCATGTATTTAATAGTTGGTTTGCAACTGTTTATTTCATATCTTGTTCTACTATCCGTATCGGTACTTATTTGCATTTTCTGTACCATTTCTGCGTAGATAACTGGATTTTCGACTTAATGAGAACAAACTAATTTTTAAGTTGACTTTCTTTGACGTCAAGTGTGCGGATTTAAATATATTTTATGTGGGTACGTAGTACAGAAGTCAAAGACGATGCTTAAATTCCCAACCACCTCAACTTTACGACACGCGACTATTTATAACATCCTTGCTATACTTTTAACTCCTTTACCTTATTATTAAAATGTACCATTGCAATACTTTGATGGTTTTTCCCGTTCTGCCATTCGTAAACAAACTTAAATTAAGACTAATGCTAATCGAGAAGGCTTATTCTTATTACCGACCGATTTATGTTCATAATTATATCGGATGGACAAATTCTACAATATAGACAATTCATTTATTGATCATGATTATTTATTTATTTAGTGACATTAAAGTCGTATTTTTTTACAATGCACTTTTTTAAACTTTGGTTGTGCTCATTATATAAAATCTAACATCCCTTTACCCACGTTTAGCAAAATAAATGAATCTCAATTGAATAAGTTTCCTTAGATAAAAAACAGTATAACCGAATAAGGATTAAGATTAAAGCAAGTTCCAAAACACGACAAGCACCTTCCGGGAAATGTTAGACTACGCCGGCGGTACGAAGATGTAAAGCAGAATAAATAATAAACACGTGGTAAACAGTGACCATCGGCCGTCGAACCCGGTATAGCTTATTTGGAACGACGACCTTGCTGCTGTTACTGCGATTAGACAATGCACTGAGATTAATATCACCTTTTATAATTTTGTTTCTATATCAAAGAACCTCTTTAGTTCTGTCGAAGTTTCTCTAACCAATCTTAAGAGAATACTCAGACAAAGCTCAGGCTGCATTTGAAGATTATCATTTGGAAATAAGGGAGCAGAGATATAACACTTTATACAGAATACCACACAAAGACAGGAAACAAAATGTATATGCAGAAATGTTAAGAATAGAGGAAGTATAAATGGCCAACTTATCGCTATAAGCGATCTCTTCAGCAACCTTGGGATGGAGTGGACAAGAAAGAAAAATCTCACCGCAGAGATCTTTGTGAAAAGTATAAAACAGTAATACATTTTCATTAGGTCACAAATTCACAATACATCCAAACAAACTTAACTTTAACACCTATGTGTTTCGATTTGATAGAATGCACCGTAGACCATCGCTTACATGTTCGTGTTTGTTTTGACTGTCTTCAAACTATAAATAAAATGTACCTTGGAACATGAACAGTTCAAGCTTCATACTTTACAAAAGGAGAACACAGGAAAAGTAATATCTGATCTTAATTTGCCGACATCACGTTCTGCAAATGGCTACAAAAACTCATTTGCTTTGAGCGATGACGCCAGTCAAGATTTTAGATCCGTCTGACTATTTGCTGAACTGTGTAACCTATACATACTTCGTCTAAAGAAACATTTGCTAAATGTCTAAACAAATTTCTCACTCGAAATAACTCTGCATAAAGGTAAAAAATTGCTCATGACTGCATAGGTATCATCGTGGACAGCCTCGTATTTATGAAGGGTAGTTTCCCCATCAGTAAGTCCTTGAACTTTAGGGGAGGCCTATGTCCAGCAGAGGACTAATATAGGTTGATGACGATGTAGTCCTTAAACGTAATTCACTCGGTCAGACTAACTATGTCCTTAATTCTTTTCCTCACAATTTCCTTTCCATATCTGTTTTCCTTGTGGCCTATTTCCCATGAAAGCGTGCCGCACTAGCGCACGAAAGGCTTTGTTAGCTATGGCTCGTCTCATGTTCCCACTCCGCCTTGTGACAAAGTGACAATAGTGTAAAATTATGTCGCCTACCCTCTAGACCTAGAGTTTAGGGACTGCCTTGCACACATTTTGTAAAAGTCTAACTTTATGAATTATTATAAGTTATCTAGCTTTATTGCACCATCAATAACTTAGATCTTTTTATAAATGTTCTCTTGTTATTTGATGTGCTATAAAATCACACAAATAAGACTTTAGAAATTCAATCTATTAACACTACCTACACATGCTCGCACATATCAGTTGAGAATGGCAGCATACCTATAATGTCTGAAATTCATCATTAGGCTTACGCCATTCATTATAAGTATGCGATACCCAACCGACAGCGAGAAAAGGACGTGTTATGTAGGTTCCATCTATCAGTTTTTGTTGATATCATGCACCACCATGCTGGGTAGATTTGTATCTCATGCTTCGTGTCTGCTCAATCCATCAAAGTCTATTATTAATTTCAGGTCGTAACTTTTGTCTTCGCCCCATAAAAGTTTTAATGGTTTACCACTCATCCGAATGGCTTTTCTTTCGGTGAATTATTATACCCTTCAATCTTACGTTATGTAGCCATGACCTCGTGCCCTCTGCTTCTTTCGTGGCACTCTTTTTTGTTTTACAAAACTTTTGAATTGATAAAGCTCTATTGCATTCAATAAGAAAAAGAATAATATAATGCTAAATACAAGATTACAACATTATTTTACAAATAATACGTGTGTATTTGCATTAAGCTATGGTTCACAAAATTCGTAGACATACTGCTGAATGACACGTTATAAAAGCGCAGGTTTGGGCATCTTTCAGAGCTTATGACCAAATTGAGGTTATGCAGTCACTTCATATTTTTTTCATAGTTGCTTTTTAGTATTTGCTGGCTTCTAGCCAATTTTTTTATGTCAAATCTGGCATTTTTCTATGCAGAGATATTTTGAATTTATCGTTACGCAGAGGCAAGCTACCTAAGTATAAAAGCGGAACCATTGCACAGCAAACATAGAGCTTTTGTTTGTTTGTCGATGTATATTTCTGTGCAATGTGTATTCCAGAAGTTCCGATGGACATGTTTATCGGCTGGCCATCGTAAACTCCGCGGTTAGGGTCGGCCTGAAGCATGTTTTCTCGCCGTGTGCAATGCTCAGCCTTTATATGGAAACGAGGTAACTCGTTTTGATATCATGGCTTAATCTGTCCAAGTCCTACAATTTGTCCATTGTGACAGTGCCTGGCAGCAAGCGCCGAGCTGACGCGACTTGGTTGCGAAAAGCTTTGCCTCAATATAGGTTATTGTTACGCGACCTTTTGTGCAAAGCTCCTGGGAACTATATTTTGGCGACGCCTATTATGAGGGTTAAACTCCAAAGGTCTATCTGCCCTCGATTAGATTTATGTGCTTTGTTGGGAACAGTTTATTTTTGGCTCGAAAGGTTATGCGGGCGGGTAATAGACCACAGTGTTATTAAGTACATTACTGATCGCTGTATCTAAATCGCTGTCGATGCTTTTAAAGTGGCCTGAAGTTATTATACGAAATGGTGGAATTATTTCTACTTTCCCGGATGTTGCGGACTATTTGGAGGCTTATAAAGAGAAGTCCCGCTCTATTGTATCGTAGTTTATCAGCCATTATTAATCTTTTAAATCTATAAAATTTCGATAACACCATGTAGGAAACTAAAATGTTAAACTTTATCGTTTAATCTTCCGCAAGGAGAAAATAGATGCATCACTATAACGAGCTATAAAGACAATTACATAAGACCGTTCTAGCCCTCGATCAGTATGCAGACAGCGTCGCGATGCAATGCAAAACAACGGAGCAACGAACTTCGAGGAAGACCTTGCCTTAACTGGCACCACAACACCATCATTCGATGATTCACATCAGGATTCTATTTCGAAAGCAACGCAACCTGATTGTAAAAGTTCGACAAAACTCGCGGTTACCGAGGCTGTAACTATGACTTGGTTCTAATATTCTGGCTGCCTTCGTTTTATCTATGATGGGTCTACATGTGTGGCTTTCAGTATACAAAAACACGTGCGCTTGACACAGCTGGTGTCTGTTTTCGAGAGGGTAACATTATCGACGATCCTTTTTAGTTTTCTGTAAACAAATTCAAAACGACCAAGAATAAAAAAGAATTGCTTAATTTTCGAGAAGTCTGGTGTTTTTTGCTACTACAATCGGTATAGGTAGTACATTGTTTCATAAATATATTTCCTGCTATAGTTCATTATAACGAGTCGTTTGGCTTTTGAATTTATTTTATTTCATGCTCTACGATAAGTTATGAGTAATTGATAACAGCTGTGTATTTACAGCTTCAGTTTTCCTACTGGTGTCGTAATGTCATCAGTGTATACATACATTTGTATTGTTTCAACATAAAAACCGTTATTCTCGTTAATTTCAAACATCGGAAATGTCCTTTCGAATCACATATACAGGGTGTCCCATAATGAGTGGATAACCCGAAAGGTGCTTATGCGCCAAGTCAAGGCCAATCAGAAACATTTTTTATTTTTTTTCTAACTTGACCCGTTCGGAAAATATTTAATATTTTGTAAATTTGGAAAAATTTGTACCTTTGTTGACATTTTTGGACTTTGTGCCTACAATTTTAATAATTTTTTAATTTTTACTTTTGGAATATACTAAAGAAAAACAGGTTTTTTGAACACCGTAAGAAATATTTTGGTAACTAGGACCAGTAATTTTCAAGGCAGGTTTAAAGTAGAAAATTTAAATTTTTCATATTTTTATGCGAAGTTTGAGCTGCTGTGGTTAAAAAAAAGATAAGGAAACCTAAGATGCCGGGTACTTTAAAAACATGTCCATTTCAAGAGCATCCTAAAATGATAATAAACGTTGAAATTTTGTAGGGTAAAAAACTGAGATATTGCTACTTTTGTGCCAAAAGGGGCCAAAGCTAGTAAAAATAATATTGAACCAACACATCAATAAAATATCTTTTTCGGCATTCTCTTTCTAAAACGGTTACTTTGCTACTTAAAAACAGTGAGTGAAATCTCAACATCCATACAGCAATGTTTGAAAACGAAAATTGTCAATCAGTGCGTCCTACCCCTGATGACCTACGGAGCTGAGACGTGGACACTCACGGTAGGGCTGGTCCACCAGTTCAAAGTCGCTCAGCAAGCTATGGAAAGAGCTATGCTCGGAGTTTCTCTGAAGGATTCGTAATGAATACATCCGACAGAGAACCAAAGTTATCGACATAGCTTAAAGAATTAGCAAGCTGAAGTGGCAGTGGGCCGGCTATATCTCATGAAGAACCGACAACCGTTGGGGTAAACGTGTTCTTCAGTAGAGACCGGCAAACGTAGTGTAGAACGACCTCCGGCCAGGTAGGATGACGATCTGCGAAAGCCTGCTGGCAGATGCTGGATACGTTAAGCTGAAGACAGGGCGCTATGGCGCTCATTAGGGGAGACTTATGTCCAGCAGTGGACTAATATGGGTTAATTTTTTCCGCATCGTTTTAGACGCGACTTCGAAGTTATATTAAGTTATAATAAATGAAATGAAATAAAGTTATAGTATTTAGGGAATAGGTTTTTTGTACACCAGTTCCTTCAAGTTGCCCCAGTAAAAGAAACCCATTGGGGGTTCGAGTCCAGCTACCGCGCTGGCCACTGGGAAGCGCCACCAAGCGTAACCCATCTGTTTGGATACACTGAATCTCAATAACGCCGTTCCTGAACGGCTTAGTGTACTGGACACCGGTCATTCTGTAGTTTGAATGCAGTTGGAATCTTCTTTCCAAATTCATACCACCAAATTCGTAGGTACTCATAACACAAACTCTCTTTACTTTCGTCTAGATTATTGTTTATTATTTATCAAAATATTTCCTATTTTCCAGCATGAATCAGCAAAAATAGATTTCCCTCACTATTTTTAAGAAGCAAAGTAACCATTTTAGAACGCGTAAGGCGAAAAAGATATTTTTTTGATGTGTTGGTTCAATATTATTTTTAGTAGCTTTGGCCCCTTTGGGCACAAAAGTAGCAATATCTCAGTTTTTTACCCTACAAAATTTCAACGTTTATTATCATTTTAGGATGCTCTTGAAATGGACATGTTTTTAAAGTACCTGGCATCTTAGGTTTCCTTATCTTTTTTTTTAACCACAGCAGCTCAAACTTTGCATAAAAATATGAAAAATTAAAATTTTCTACTTTAAACCTGCCTTGAAAATTACTGGTTCTAGTTACCAAAATATTTCTTACGGTGTTTAAAAAAGCTGTTTATCTTTAGTATATTCCAAAAGTTAAATTAAAAAATTATTAAAATTGTAGGCACAAAGTCCAAAAATGTGAACAAAGGTACAAATTTTTCCAAATTTACAAAATATTAAATATTTTCCGAACGGGTCAAGTTAGAAAAAAAATAAAAAATGTTTCTGATTGGCCTTGACTTGGCGCATAAGCACCTTTCGGGTTATCCACTCATTATGGGACACCCTGTATAGTGCTTGTGTACTTACTTACCTATCTGTAAGTAGGAAGTAAATCTTTATTGATATGAATCTAATTTGCTGATAACAATATCAGAGCAGCAATAAATAGATATTCACGTGTGGTCGATCTCTGCGTTTGCGCAGCTCAACGGAAGTCGGTTATTTAGCGACTCGTTCGATGTTGTGGCCCTCTTGCGTTTACCCATTGGCAGAGCAGATGTTTTGCAATGTTACATTTTAGTTTTACTGTAGGTAGGTACTTCTGTAGTTGCTATACTTACGTTTCTATGCAATTTCACAGAATTTATAATGTTCTCTACGTCGTCTTCGGGGTTATTTTTAATTGGAACACCAGGTTTCACTCCTAAACTTTTATAATTTTATCTTTTCCATACCAACTTCCAATAACATATTCCTAAGTACTTTTATCATCAGCAAACTAGCACTTATCTAAGCCTAGATCCCATTTAACCCCCAATATTTTTCCCTTCAATGTTTGCCGATTATTTGGCTGTGTGTCACAAGTTAGAACCACAACTGCAAAAGTCTTCTTATTATGTTACTAGTCTTTTATTTTCGTGCCTCTAGGCTTGCCGACTTAACATTCGTCATTCACATCACGACTTCCAATCCGGATACAATTCCCACAGGAGTTTATGATGGTCACCGTTACATTACGAACTCATTCAATTTAGGTTGTGACATTCTGAGCTTGGTTTTGTAGTCCGTGAGTGCTTTGTTTGTGAATTGTGAGTTATTTTTTTCAAGTTACACAATATAGTTTAATACTATCCAAGTCTGCCGAATTCATTAAAAATAAAATAATAGTTCAATTATTAATGCCACAAACTAATAGTTGAGTCAGTGAACTCCTATAACACGACCAAGCGAAAGCAGTAAATTCTTATGAAATATTTTTCTACAGACAAAACTTTTAAGTATCAAAATGACAAATCGTCAAAGTGGAATGTACGACGAATCACAATATTTATACGGTGAATGAACAAATCGTTAACCCCGATGTAGGCAAATCATATTTCATTTCAACGCCTCTGCGATATTACGAGAGCTTAGTGGAATGGTATGCGGAAACGTATTCAATCCGTCGAGAGTGTGAACACCAGCTTTGAAAAATCCAGCTGAAAGTAGCTTCATGCTGGTATGAAATATTGAGCCTGAAATCTCTCTTTACTAATTCATAAACAGCTATTTTATTGCCGAATAATTCTCACATTATTAGTTTTTAGCAGTGTTTATTTGAATGTTACGAAAAGTTGAAAGCTTAACTGAATAATTTTGCGGTTTATTTAGCTTACCTAAATTTTCAGGCATCAAGAGCTTATTCAGAGCGGATTGAGCGGCTTAAAGGGCAATACTAGCGGGTTTACGGTGCAGAAGTTTTATATGAGCTCTGCTCTTTGCAATGCAATTTAATGCCTGATTTTATAGTTGTCCTAGATAACATTACTATCAGTCTTAATTTCTCTATTCATACTTAAATATCTTTTCTACCTCATGAAAACAAGCAAAATGAATATTTGGGAAGTAAAATTGTTCTAATTACAATACTAACTGAACCTTACTGGCGCGGTTTCGATTGCTTTTCTTTTTTTGCTTGTGCAACACAACATCTAAACAAGTCACAGCATTCATTGTGTCCCTGGCCTTCCAAGTTAAATTCTCCATCCCAAACAGAGCTTTGTCTGGCCTAACTTAAGAAACTTCAGAGTAATTTATAAAGCTACTAAATCACGACCCTACATGTACAAATTGTACGTAGGTATCTTTATAGTAGCGGCATTCTCGAATGTGCCCCCCTCAGCTGGATGGAACGCTAGGCACGCGACTCCGACCAAGATATTATTAGACTATTTCATGTAAATCTTGCTCCTTTTGGATGAGCCGTCTGTCTGAATAAAGCGTTGATTCAACCGTGTCTATGAACTTTTGTCACTCTGTCTCATCTGTAACTGATATCAGACATGAACTGTACAGCCGGAATATACGATACTCTGGGTGCATTACTGCTGCCTTCTGGATGTAATTTTCCTCGGTGACTGACTAATCAAATCAGTTTCTAAAACACACAGCAATTATTGCATTAACTAGTTTCTTTGCGAAAGTTACCTTCAATAGCGAGCTGTATAAACACTAGCATTTAGTGAATTCCTTGACAGTGGAGCTTCTGTAATTGTTGCTTAAAATTCATGTTGAAGATTCAAAAATCGCTTTTCCACAAAAGTTACTTCATTCTACATATTTATAAACCTTATTTAAAGCATTACTTTAAATGTCCTCAATTTCATTTGCAAAGAGTATATAACTCAAACCTTATCCATTTTCTTTACATCTTTAGATAGAGCTCATCTATCTAAATATCTTGTCACATTTATATTGTTCTATATAACATAGAAAAAGATCACCATATCTCGGTGCATGCGACCAAGTTCAATGTCAAGTTTCCCAGTAGCTGTGACAACCGATACCCGTGGAGCGTTCCGCTGCTGCATCGAGGATATGATTGGAGCAGTCAGGTCGCAACGCTTGACACGGATGTGATCTTGCTGCAGCTATTGATGGACAAGAATCATTGAGTAAGTGGCCAATGAGGCGTCGCTTGGTGAATAAGACATGTAATTGATCAATGACTTATGTGACTTCAGTTTGAAATAGTTTTGTACTAAAGAGGTCCGGTTTATCAGACTCTAAGCTAGGGTCATCTTCGTTGCATCATTTGCCTTTTACTATCCTTTAACGTGCGAATCCGTACTTTTATTATAATGACTATTACAGCTGTCAGAAGATTCCCATAATTGCTCAAAGTAATAACTTTACCCATATTCAATACCGTCTCCTTTGGATCTGGAACGTTT
The DNA here is from genome assembly GCA_944547425.1 of Eupithecia centaureata. Classification (NCBI taxonomy): domain Eukaryota; kingdom Metazoa; phylum Arthropoda; class Insecta; order Lepidoptera; family Geometridae; genus Eupithecia; species Eupithecia centaureata. Next base: position 12,177,151 of record OX155682.1, read on the forward strand.
TCATTCCTTCGATGTGTGAATCGGTAGCTAACTAGATGATTCCCAGTATTGCTCTAATTCCAATTACCCATATTGATTCTCGGAACTGCAGCCAGCAAGTACTTACCATGAACAGATTATCCACTTAAACCGAGAGTGGATGGGCAGTTAGCCCTTCAATAGTTAAACTAGATAAGTTGCTGTTGCTCCGACTCAAGACTATGTCGATAAGGGACTGGTATTTTCCCCTGGCCTAGCTAGGTTTGTTTATGATCTTCAAAGAATCTGGCTTTTGACCAAAAGAGATATTAAAATTGATTTATTAAAATGAGTTACGAAGTCCTCTAGTTGTTGTACTTTTCTTAGAATTCACTCAATTCTATGTATGTATGCTTGCTATTGTGGAGGTCTGTTGAGCTTAGAATCAGAAATGCTTGTGGCTGGCTAGCGGTGTTCTAATAATTGTATATTCATATTGTGTGATAATGCAGCCAGTATATTGGGGACGCTTTCGACTGGTATTGATTGATATGGATCAATTGAGCTACCTTTAGACTGTTTGCAACCGTCTGCAGTTAGCATATTTTTTTCAATAGATACTAGCAGTATAGTAAATATAGTAATAGATAGTAGTAGTAGTAATAATAGATACTAGTTTTAATTTGTTTCTTGAATGTAATTTATGTTCTTTGTATTTATTCGGGTTGGTTGAATTTAATAAAGGTATACAACTGTCTGTAACTACAGTATGTAGTGTTGCCAGATTAAATTCAGGTGTTATCCCAAAAAACTAAATATGAAACCGTCAGTAAATATCACTAACCGTCACGGTTGCATAGGCAATTGATATGACTCACTTGCACGTTTTACATGTAATGTAGAAAATATAATACTTAAACAGTAATAAAGCAAAGTACTGAGACAAATCCAGTTTATTTGTCAACTTCGTCAATAACGAGTGATCCACTAGGGAAATAAAAACATCGTACAATTTTTTCGCCTTACGCATTTCCTAAAAAGAAGATATAGTGCACGGACTGCACGTTGTTTACATGTATGGCAAGAACCTTCAAACCAAAAGAATTACCATTTATATAGCAAATTAAATCACTAAATTATCTTTTAAATCGCACGTTTGATATTCATGTTTATAATATAAAACGTTCTATTAACACAGATGCTCAGCCTTATGTAAGAAGCGTGTATTATCTTTGGTAAGAATGCTCTATCTAAAAGCAGGTTGTAGGTAACTAAAGGTGCGTTTGCGCCACTTCGTTCTGCATTTTGCGGATTGATAGCCAAAATATAGATCTTATCAATCGATAGATATTTTTGTGCGATATCAAACTATCAAATGCATTATAAAATCCTTGAAACGTTCAAATGATATATCGTTTTCCGTATACCTATATGTATACGGAAACCTATACTTTCAAAATGCATATAAAAATAGTCGCTTGTGTTGCTACGTCGCCATATATTATCACGCCTGGCCTTATTCCATCCTGTTTACCAAAACAATCATTCAGCCTGTCGACCATGGTAGATGTTGATGATCGTGAATATTCTACCATGTATGGAGCTGGACTTAACTCGAAGTGCATGCTGCACCATATGGCCACTGGTCAAGGTCACATGATCATACACTCGAGTTCAATGAAAAATAAGTTTCTTCTCGCTATTGTGACCTACATTACATTACAAGTGCTTCGATAAATCCAGGCTCTGTGACTATTCGCAGAACGACAATTTTAGGACTTGACACGATGAAAACTGCCGCAGAGGGAATGTGAAAGTTCAAAGTACTTGTTTATGGTTGATCTCTGTTAGAAAAAGTACACGTCAAGCACGAGCGGTCTCAATAGAAAAGCCTTTGAATTGATTGATGCCAGCTGCGTATCCACGACCAGTGAACGGGTTTCCCGCTGATCAGTTCAGCTAGTGGAAAGGCAGATTGCTCTGAAAGGCCATTTCAAATCCAATCACGATAACGTCGGCCCTCTAATACCCGTGATGGGCATCGGAAAATTTAATTATCGAACTTTATTGACCCTTCTTTCCTCCTTTGACTAGACAGGATATTGCAGCTCCAACCCTTTAGCTTGGAGCGAGAATTTCTTTAACAATCTCGTTACGTTTTCCTTCAAAGAAGTCCTCTGTTCTCTTTTACAGAGGCTAATGGTATGTTTGGCGCTTTCGAAATACGAAACGCTTTGAGCATAATCATAAAAACAATTTTCTACATTATTGTCTTCTCGATTTGGGAGTTTTCGCTTAATCCGACTCCCACGGTTACGAGTTACCATTTGTGTCTTTGCAAATAAAGTTATCTTACTTTCATCTCATCTCATGTTTTAATTTAATGAGTGGGCCTAGCTAGGGTGTGTCGTGCATTGTGGGCGCTACTGATGCCAATCACGACATACTTATGTTTAACGAGCTAGAAAAATGCTCTATCTATTATCAAAGAATATCTTGTGTGTGTTCTGAAATAATCAGTTATGCTTGACAAGAGGTTTTATAAGATACAAATTTATTGCATCTGCTGGATCAATGATGCAGACTGATTCTGCGCATCCGATCAATCTCACCTCGTTATACGCAACTGAATCGTCCAAGCGAGACGGATTGCCAATTTGAGATGATTATAGTCGGGATAGAATTACAATTTGCGTAATAATATGGCAAGGTTAGAAGTCCATTGAATTGCTCTGAAATCAATCCTATCCTTGTTTGTAAACATCTTGAATTGCAGCGGCTTTTCAAAAGTGCAATATGCAAGGGCAAATTCAGATGCATAAATTCAACTATTTTATTTCTTCAACTGCATCAGTACAGGCATTTAAGCATGCGTTTTTGTATCAATTTTTGACCGTTCATACGAGGATATCCTTAAAGCGGTATTACACTACCTACACGATATTCAGGGACCCTAACCCTTCCTTACTAAGAGTAGTGTAATAAGATTTAGAGTCCCTAAAGGACGGACCCGGCAAGCCTTGCTCCCTAATCGCCCTAACTACCGGGCCATGAATAACGCGTAGTGTAATACCGCTTTTAATAGCTGCAAGTGCAATGCTTTTAATTAAGTTTGGCGTTTGCTATAATCCCGTTAAGTTATGAATGTCAAACACGAGTAGGAAATTAGTGATAGAGAATGTAAAATGTGAATTGGCAGGCTGTTTCACACATGGCGAGGTGACGTGCCGCCGCGCCCCTCCGTCTCCGACGCTAACAGACAGACTTCAGTAGTTCATCCGCATTTGTCTCGGATAGACGTGTTTGTGGAAGGAACGTTATCGAATCGTTTGTGCATGTGATTTATAAAACAGGGAAGAAGGATATGCCTGTTGCAGTTCTATAAGCTTTCAGGTAGGTACGTTACATCTAAAAGTAGTTAACGTTAATTAGTGTTAGTAAGTCGATGGCTTTCTTTGAAATTTATAACTTTTAAAGCTGTATTACAGCTAAGCCATTTCAGTCCGGTTTCATTATGTTCTTAACGCATATTTATATTTTGCACGGCCTTGTACTTCGTTTGATGTCAAAGGAAAAAGCTTGAAATTAATGCAAATATTTTTAATTAATTGTTTTTGACGCCTCATACATCTTATCTGATAAATGTCTATCGCCTTTATCTAGGATCGAATGTTACTGATTAATTAAGTTACTTTTAATGTATTGGTTTTTTAAATGATCAAGGTTAACAAGGATAATAAACTTTTAAATTTGATAAAATAACCATAAATACAATTAATTGGTCTCTGTATCATGCACTCGTAACTTTTTCCTCAACCTTTTGTATTATACATATTTTATATTATACATACATTATATTATACATACCCACAACAAGCGATCATAGTCATCATAACAGCCTACAAACTTCCACTGCTGGACATAGACCACATACACACAAATTCACAAGATACATATAATATAAATTCTCGTAACTTTCCAAATTGCTGCTAATGTTTATTGAAATTGATCATGGTTTTTAAAACTCTATTATAGTCAGAACCATAAAATTTTAAAGGTACTACAATATACTACAGTATTCATAGCTTTATCAATATAATTTCGCATAATCTACAATATTACCAGACTGTAAAGATTATCCAGTTCTGATAACACCGGCTGTTTATTCGAAAAATCAATGGATATCTTAACATTCCCGTCTCGCCACGACTAAAAGCGAGGGGAGTTTATTGGACTTATGGGGGTAGGGGAAACGTGTTTATTCCGACAATAACAGTGTTGTCTCTGACAACACTTACCTCAATCAAAACTTACTTTCATATCAGATGACTTGGTTTGGTAAAGTCATAAAAAAGTTATTGATAAAATGTGTGTATATTATACGTATATCTGCAGCTTAGATTAGGTCCTTTTCTCACCTGTATGCAAATATTATTTATCATTTATTTGTAGCAAAACCACACCAATCCAGTATTCTAAAGTGGTAAACGTAAGGTAGAGATTTTTACATTGTTTTGGGGTCATTTGAAACATGTGACCTTACAATGTTTTTAAAAAGTCAACTTGAACTTGCGACATATCTTAAAATTTTACTTTCTATTCCACTGTACCTACAGGCTCTGCGGCAACCTTCACCTTCGAAACATTTATCGTGATTGCTTTGATACTTCCACATGAGAAATGCTTTACCTATAGGATTTCAAAGGGATTCATATAACAATGTCACGAGGGCATTACCGACCCGGGTCATTCTTGGGGTGTGTTCAGGACCTCATTAAGTAGGGCAAACGAGTTGGCAAAATCTGTTGGCAACGTGTGGCGTAAATTGCCCTGTCATACAATACGCTGAATTTATAAATTGTGTCTTCCTGAATACCAGGTTTTCGGACAGTAGATTTTCTATTGTTTTGGGCTTCGTAGAAAGTTTGGATATGTAAAGATTAAGTAGGTAGGAGTAGTATAGTATGCAAAGGTAGGCTATGCAAGATTCCGAAAACTTAACTTTACAATGTATTCAACAACTCCAAAGACTTGCGACATGGATTCGATCAGGTTACAAAACTGATCCTTTATTTAAATTATCTTAATTTTTTCCTCGCAACTTGTTGTATCACAGCAGTTTTTCGTAACTAAAATGGCTGACTAACCTGAATTCATATACCACCCAATTCCATTATTAACGTATTTCATATATTTGCATAAGCTTTCGCAATTTCCTCTATGCTTTCCCGTCCTATTTAGAACGGGCTCTGATCGTCCGTGACGGGTGGGCTGGTCTGGCTTTCATTGTGAAATGAGCCTAATTCCGAAAGCTTTACAGACAAATGTTCAACGTAATTTAAAGCAAAAATTGGGAGCGGAGATTTTTGTCACTGCTCAAAGCATTCCTTGGAGCAGTTTACTTCAGGATCTTTATCGCTCAAATGTTAAAGCCCTATATAGCATTTATTGAACTTCATGCAAAAGCAGATACTGAAGTTGGAAAGTATGTATTATTCCATGTCTCTACATCCGGTCGCGCCCTGTCTGCAATGTCCTAATGAAAGGGCAACAATCAACTGCTACCAATGCTACCTGCTATTGACCCCGACAATTACATATTTATTCACTTTTTGCTCCAAGGCGACTCCCCGGCAGGTTTCATCCATTATTGAAAGTGTTCTTGCACTGCACATTCTATAGAACAAGTTCTTGCTGTAATCGAACTGTAATGTTGGAACATCTGCCTTTTGTCGCATGTTTAAGCATGAGTGCAAGTTGTTATACCATCCTACGTCATATTCGTTTAAGAGTTTTAATAGTCCTTTGGTAGAGTCGACCACTAGACTATTTTAATTATTTTCGCACCTCGCAAATTCTCTTATTTATAGGCATTAACACAAAGTCACAGAGTAGGTAATAAATAGAATAGACAATGCCTAATTTACGAAGTGATTAATCATGGGTTATATGGGCATACACCTACACATACAATTCTGTTAAAAAGGTCTTTGAACGCTCGTAGATATCAATAATTCGCATCTTGTTAGTCTTTTGCCTGCTGTCCCTGTATCAAATTCAGTTTAGACAAATAGATTTTTGGATTTGGTTTCTGGTTATATCGATGACCTTGAACCAAGAAACCTTTCAAGCGTCATTAATTGGCTCTTATAATATCCGTAAGTGCCATAACGGTGTCCGGCTTTGAATGCCTTGAGAGGTTTAAATCTACTGTTATATTCATAGCAACGGAACAAAATGAGGAAGAAATATAGAGGTATAAGGTATTCATGCCAAGCCCGTCGGGGTGTCACCAAGCCCCCAATGCTATTAGCTATGCCTTTTGACCGAAGTAATTTTATGATCTGAAGTCAGCCAACGTAGAATTTATTAATGAAATGATAAGTTTATAAAAATCGGTTCCGAATTTGATAAGATTATGTATTTAATCCCATACAAAGATGCCGTTTTGCGTCGATGTATAAGTAATAAAGCATAAAAAACCTGCCACTTAAATTATTTAAAATCATTTCGTAAAATAGAAATTAAATACTAACATAAATAGAATAAATCACGGTAATATAAATGCTAAAGTTTGGATGGATGTTAGGAATAAAATATAGGCTAATTCATGTATTTTTCACGCGAGTGAAGCCGCGGTGTGCACCTAGTAGAAGATAATCTCTAGGTGTGTACCTAAGTCGATATGAAGTTGAACGTAGGTTCATGCCAGCATGAAACTAGGGGCAATAGCCTGTCTGTCTGTACCATGCCATTACATTGAAGGACACGCATCTAAATAATGTCTGACGGCAGATTTTAAATAAAATCTACTGGCCAAAGCTACTGCTAGTACTCCAATTAATTTTTTGTTATATTTTGGAACTAACCAGAGTGGAACCATAAATATGTGACGTTCGTAGCAATAATTATTCCGGACTCTATTTACGACATCAATTTTTCATTTCGCGGGCTTTTGGTCTCGATTGTTACACTGAATTGAGTGCGTTTTTTGCGCGGAAACTCGTCCGGTTATTTATTTGGGATCGTTAATTTGCTACAATGTTTTGTAATTATGGCAAAAAACATTTCATTGCAAAAAAACAAATAACATCACCGTAGCAAGAGGCCCCCATAAAATCTTGTCAAGGTAGAGTATTCTAGAAAACTTTGGCTTTAATGGCTATCATATAGGTACTGTGATAATAGTAGCTGTAACCCGCGACTTTGTCCGTATTTATGCAGGATTATTTTTAGATATAGAGAGTTCATATCCTTTCCCTGAATAAAATCTAATCTTGCAAAATATATAAGCGAGTTCCTTGTGTAAAATACACAATAATAATATAAACATGGAGCAACCTTTATCTACATCACATATTCAAATGACCGATAATGTGCAATACTGTATTCATCAGCACATTCAGACACTATCGATTTCCAATCCTATTAATTCAGCACAAGGCTTTTTAATGCTAAATCAGATCCTCCATGCTTGCTTGTCTGATATCCACGCCAATCAACTGGGACCTGTCAATTTGTTGAGCGACGTTGTTTGTCCAGCACTGGTCGAGTGACTTCCGGGCTTCAACCATCACCATTATGTTCGCGAAAGCCCATGTCGGAAACTAAATTTACCGAGTGATTGTCATTCATTTTGATATTTATGTAAATGTTTACTTTAGATGTTGTTTCAGTCCGCACCGGACAACCTAGTAAAATGTTAGAAATTCATTCCTAAGTCACGCATTGTATGAATTTTTTTATACAATAGCTTGTCTTAGGTTAACATTGATTGAATTATGAAAAACTGGAATTCCCCATTATCTAAATATGTTTTCAATTGAATTGTTCAAATAATTACAGTTGTTTACTGTATTTACCAGCTGTTTGTATTGTTATAGCACAGCTTCAAATAACTTAAGTACATTATTCACGTAATTTCTCAAATGTTTTGTTGCGAAGTCCTTCAGACTTGTAAGTTTCGTGTGGCCTCGTAAATATAATATAGAAGTAACTAATACTTACTGAGGACTCTTAAATAGCTTAAATTCCGACAGTGTCAAGTTTATTTGCAGAAGCACTTTGGTAAATATCTGTAGAGCGAAACCACTCGATCGTAACAGCCTGTCCAGATAGGGCGCTTTACGCGCGCTTTACGCGCGAGTGCCCTCGCGCGTTTCAATTTATATTGCGTCCAGATGCGGCGTTTTACGCGCACTCCACTGTTCGCCCGAGTATTTCGACTCGCGCGTAGCACGCGCGAGTCGAGAGTCCAGCGCTTTACGCGCGTAAAGCGCCCTATCTGGACAGGCTGTTAGATTATATTTTACGCGATTGGTTAAACATTTGCTGTATATTTATTCACGGAGTTTCTTGAACTTTGGGTCATAGCCGATGTTAAGGGCATTAGAGATAAATTATTAAATTGAAGAAAAGTTCATTGCTCTATCTGAAAATCCTTTTCATAGCACTTTTATTCATATCTCAAGTTTTATTCCCTCGAAATTAGACTACTTTCGAAGTACAAATAAAAAATGCTGGAGAATTTACACAGGGTCATCTAGCCCCAAGCTAAGCAGGGCTTGTGGTACTAGATAACTGATATACTTAATACAAATACAATACATAGGTAAATCTTTTTTAAAGCACTATGTATGCAGCTGTTACACTTTTCTTTCGGCTCTTTGTTCGCTATTACAAAATAAGAGTTGGCAATATGTATGCACAATGTAATTTACTCACATGCCTTTAGTTTGAAATCACTCTGTGTGTTCGTATTGTATGCATTAACCCAGATGCGATTTGGGTACAAATGGTATAATAATTTAACTTTGTCGTTGAATTGGAACCGATGGAGTTAAGCCAAGATGAAATATTATATTTAGAGAACCAATTACAATATTTACTCCTGGGATTCAGCGACCCAATACGCAACGTGGCCTGTTATGAGGTTAGAGATTATAGAGGTATTACAATTTTGTACGGAGTTCAAAAACGGTGGTTCTCAATTCGACTGCATGTTTTTTTGTTACCTCAGAAGCTCAAGTGACCTCAGAACCTCGAGTAACCTTAAAACTTTTCGAAGAGGCTCACATAACAACGCGTAAAAAAATTACTAATACAGCTAGTCTCACTAATATTATAAATGCGAATGTTCGGATGGATTGATGGACTCTTCACGATAATACTACAAATCCGGTCGGGTTGAAGTTGTATACACGTAGATGTAGGCCTGAATAACACGTAGGCTACTTTCATAAATTTCCACGCGCTTGAAGCCGCTGGGCACAGCTAGTATTAATATAAAAGGATAATTCAAAAATAGATGTGAATTAGCACTCTGCAGTAAGGCTATAATGGCTAGGCTACTAATGTGAGCCGGTTTGTTTCATGATGAGGAATTGAGGAGGTACAAAGCCGATGTAGGCGGGTCGTTCTTTAATAGGAAGTGTTACGATCATAACTCTCCGCAATAAAGATTATTCTCAGTTTACGACTTCAATTTCAAATGGCCGACCTGCGCTGTAAAATTTACGGCCTTATAGGCACTGCTATTATCCACTTATTTCATAAGCTTGAACGGAGAACTGCTTTTATCCATGTTGATTCTGATTCATTTATCTAAATAGCGACAGACGTAGTTCTAAGCCTTCAATTAAAAATAGCCTTTTTTTCTATTTTTGATCAATTTTAACGAGTGTGAAGCTAGTTAATAAAGGTAAACGCAAAGGTTTAATTAAGCTTCCTGTGAAAGCTGAAGTTATAATAAAATTATAAACTCGTCAAAGGAACTTCCATTAGAAACTCATATCCCATACAAACGCGATCGAAGCCGGACGTGAGTCGATTCTTTCATCGCTAATGTAATCTCACCTTAGCTTGAATTTAAAGCAATCCTCGTGGATAATCTTATTTGTATTTACACCGGGTTCACGACTTGCGAAAGTAGAAATTCAATGCGCGCAGCTACTTATCGATGAGAGCTTTAGCTTTCAAGTTTCGTCACCCACGCGTGATTCTCTTCTCAAGTGGAATGATAATCATCTAGTAACAGCAGTGCAGCTATAAGATAATGAATGAATGAACACTTTATTGTAACTTTTGAAATATAAAACAATACTTACTTATGCCTCGTAAACATAGTATTAAATTAAACGTTTCAAGGTAAATACATCCATCAAAAACCTCAAGTGTAGACCTTCACCGTGGCCTTTGTTACTCAATTTATGACCGGCTACAGGCATAAAAATAGCTTACTTTGCTAGCAGTTACAACAATCATACCTACTATGTTGTAATCGCGTAGATTGCTCGTCGCTATGAAGTATCATAAGACTATGTTCCGTCTCGTCGTCGCTATACTCGAGCAGCATGTCGAATCGACTGCTCCCATATTACACGTTGCATACTTCTCAACACGTTTTGAAATAGCTTTGTAAGACCCATGCTCCCCCCAGCAAATTGCAGTACGTTGACCTCTTTGCTGCTCCATATTCTTCCCATTATTCTTGTCTTTTAATCTTGTTGAATAGAAAGACGATACGTTATCGCGCATCCAAGTGTTTCAAGATACGATTCCCTATTCGAGAAATGGTTTCACAATGTTATCAGTCGATGCTTTCAATAAATCGTACTCTAGTGTTTGCTTTCTATTCAAGTGATTTATCAATATTTCATCGAGTCCTTGCCTCGAGTGTTTTTGTCGATTCGAGTTGAAAGAAATGCTCATAAAATACGTATTTATGACTCGCGTCTGGAATGCGAAAGTGGTATATCAGGGCTTTTAAAGTTAAAACTCCTTTCTCTCTAATACCTTCCTTGAAAATCTTGATATTCTTGTAGCATTCTACAAGAATTCTTAACATTTTAAGAGGGCACGCTACAGCCATTTATTTATGTGACTATCCCATGATAGGAAAAAGAATTCGCATCCACATACGGAACCGGAGAATATGTTTTGGAAATGCGAGAGTGCAAAAATAAAATTATATTGTTTTTTAAGATAAAGCTAAACAACTTATCAAGAAACTGGTTTCGAGGAACCAAATAATTAGTAGGTATATAAGTTATAACTTGTGAATCAAAACATAGTTCCAAATTATGTTTGAAAGTTACAAACATCAATTACAAGTATCTACTATGTTCTAGGCCTAGTTGTACACAACCAAACCTCTTAGGATAGCCTCTTAAAAACTTATGTCGCCATAGCACGCCTTAATTCCATGTTTTTCACGCTTCAATAAAACATAGAGACAAACAGTTGTTGCTAACATGAATAGGCAACGCGAGTTGCACTGCACCATGAGAACCATTGTTCAGCTACAGAGAAACGATTCATTGCAAAACGAACGTCGATAGGTTTTGCCTAGCTCTTTGTTATTGGATTTCACCGTTTTACGTTCTAATGGTGTTTTACATCCAATCTGATTAAACAAGATATTGTAGTACCTCGTTTATTCATGGAGTTACAAGGATTCGAACAAGTAGTTTGTAACATAGTGATGCGATTGTAAAGGAAGCCATAAACCTGCTTTGCAACTGCTGTAACCGTGAACTTTGACGCCCGCTAGCTACCTACTTAAATTCTCAGTTTACTATCCATTTTGCTGTTATTCTGAGCAGATACGGGCTGCATTCAAATGGGCTTGCCTGACGATAATAATAAGCTCCCGCGAGAGTAGCGCTCACGCCCGGCGGCATGGCATTTCGAACAATGGACATATTGCCCGCTATTCCGCTGCAACATACAGCTACTGATTAACTCAACACCTTCAGGAATACTTGTGCTAAATTCTGGCTTCTTTTGTTACAGAACATGTGATACACATCAGCCATGGAGGAAGAATGCAATGCCGTCGCCGAAGCCGCGCCGTCACCGCCCACGTCAAATGAAATCAATGAAGTTCCTCAAGTAGAAACAAAATTAGAAAGTGAACCAAGTGACAATGTAGAGACAAGTGTAAAAGATGAGTGTGCAGACAATAAAGACGATAGTGTAGCAAGCAAAGATATCGGTGCCACAACTAAAGATAGTAGTGTAGGTACCAATGATGAAAGTGGAGTGGTGTTGGAAGGGGTCGAAGTAAGCCCTGTGGCTACTGTCAATAAAGACACGTGTACGGAACAAGAGCCGAGCGAAGTGAACGATGACGCACGATCGCTTGGTGATTTAGATAGTCTTCCAGCCGGTGATGAGTTGGCACTAGGCGCTGCGGGCAGCGACAGTGGTGTAGAAGGTTGCGGACGTGCTCTCAGCAGCGGTGGTGGATCCAGATCCTGTGCTTCCAGTGTAGTCTCCTGCGGTTCTGGCTGCGGCTCCGAGAGTTCATCCCTCGCCGGCGCCCCTCCCCGGCCGAGACGCAGAGTCAACGTCGTCACCGAAACCAAACGCAGTTCCCCAGTCGGTACATCCACACCCAGACCCGTCACGGCGCCGCGCGGACCCAACCTCGCCACAAGAGAACGTGCTAGAAGCAGAGAGAAACCAACACCGCCTGAGAAACCCCGACCATTAACACCTAAACCGCGAATCCGGCCCGCCACCGACCTACCCAACCTTATTCGCGAGAGCCCCGCGTTGCGCGCCAAACCCACCAAAACTTCAACGGCCAGATGTAGAACGCCGAGCTCCCCGAGCGAGGAGAAACGATGGCCGACGAACGGTCAGAGACTGCCTACCACGCCGGATTCTACTGCCGCTCGGATGACCGCTGACAAATACGGGACTCTCCCTAGAAGACGACGCGACGAGGCTGACAGTTCTCCCAAACACGACACCACGCCACCGTCTTCCAGAAGACCGACTGTCACGCGATCGGTCTCTTCACGTACAGTTAAGACTCGGGTGCGGATTTACGCGGAGAAGACCTCGCAGACTGTTCTACTGGGGAGTGACGTGGAGTCTGCTCTCGGTGGCATCGTTCCTAACATAGAGACGTAAGTATACTTACCAGGTTATTTATTAATCGATCTGGATTGTAAAGGAAGTAAATCAGGTATTTTATGCATAAATTTGTCTGCAAATCCGCCGGAGCTGTGAAAGCATACCCAACTTTTACCAAGCAAAGAACTTCTATCTTCAAATTAAAACCTAATACATCTGACCAAAAAAATCAAGTACTCATAGAAGTATTTCCTCGTTATTTCCAGCCGCATAGAAGTAACAAAGTGCCACCGCGGCGTCCAAGCAAGCGGGCGCGACGCTGAGAACGCACGCGCGGCCACCGCAGCCGCAGCACAGGAGAAGGCACAGCGGTTGATTGCTGAAGCCGCGTTGGCTGAAGAAAGGAATGCACGACATGCTGTGTTGGCTGAGCTCGAGAGGAACTCGCAACGACTGCTGGAGTTAGCCGGAGCAGCGGGTAAGGGTCATCACTACTGCTAGGCTTTATTTCCGATGGATTTCTTATTTTTATTTATTTGTGGCTCCTTGGGGAGCGCGAAGGAGGTCCTCATTACCTCGGCACCAACCTGAGGAGTGACCCCTCGGTCCTTGGGTTCTCGAGAATGCTGTTTTTTTTGCAAAGTTCTATTGAGGCTGCAATTGTTAACAATACTTTTTTGTCACGCTGAAGCTTTAAGTCTCGCTGAAGGAGTCGCCACGGGTGGTCTTTATCAGGAGGCTGGCTGCGGTGGGGGGCGAGTTATTTGAGGTGGGCTGTTGTATGAAGGCGCAGTCGATCGTCCGAAACGACGTATGACGTTGTTTTTGACGTCCGCGTCCTACAGCTCCAATCCTGGGGCTGTAGTTTTGTAGCGCCTGGATCCATTCCTTGTTGACTCAGAGACAAGAGCGTACCAAGTCGTGCGCAAGATTCAGAATTTTTTACCTCTGCTTTTGTTACGAACAGACCTAGAGACTTTATACTAGCAGTTCGTATTTGTCTGCAATATTCACAAGCTTTAATACTTATAATTTCCCTTATAGGTGCTGGTGCGGGCGCGGAAGGTTGCCTGCGTGCGTTGGAAGATCAACTGAAAGCGGCGGGTGAGCTCGCGACGCGACAACGCACGGAGATAGACGCTTTGAGAGACCAATGCAACAGATTGCATGCTGTAAGTTCATAGCTTTAGTTTAGAATAGAATAGATAAGCTTTATTTGTAACTCAAACACATAAATGTCACAGCATGGATGGTTATTACATTCATCTTAATTTTCGTATAATAAACAGGGTAAGCGCGAGTGAGACTGGCGCTCTCTTTGTATAAAATTATGTTTATTTTTCTTTACGAAGCCTAGTCGTATAGCCCCAAATGACTATTATTTTTGTTTGTTATTGTTCTTTTATGTTTGTTTGTCCGTGAACTTCGACTGCAGTAATTGTTGATTTGCCCCGTGTAATTGAGTCATTTTATGGAGCAATTTTATGTCGATTCTTATCTAAATTAGATGATACGGCTATTAAGAGAATAATTGCTGAGAACTTGCCGATAGAATCAAAACTTGTTGTTTTTGTTAAGAAACTTATACAGGGTGTCCCATAATGAGTGGATAACCTGAAAGGTGCTTAGGCGGCAAGTCAAGGCCAAACAGAAACAGTTTTTATTTTTTTTCTAATTTGACCCGTTCGGAAAATATTTAATATTTTGTAAATTTAGAAAAAATTGTATCTTTGTTCACATTTTTGGACTTTGTGCCTACAATTTTAAAATTTTTTTTATTTTTAGGATATTCTAAAGAAAAACAGATTTTTTGAACACCGTTTGAAATATTTTGGTAACTAGGATCAGTAATTTTCAAGGCAGGTTTAAAGTAGAAAATTTTAATTTTTCAAATTATTATGCAAAGTTTGAGCTGCTGTGTTATAAAAAAGATAAGGAAACCTAAGATGCCAGCTACTTTAAAAACATGTCCATTTCAAGAGCATCCTAAAATGATAATAAACGTTGAAATTTTGTAGGGTAAAAAACTGAGATATTGCTACTTTTGTGCCAAAAGGGGCCAATGCTACTAAAAATAATATTGAACCAACACATCAAAAAAATATCTTTTTCGCCATTCTCGTTTTAAAACTTTGCTACTAAAAATCAGTAAGTGAAATCTCATCATAGCAATGTTTGAAAACGAAAGTTTTCAATCAGTGCGTCTTATCCTCCTACCCCTGATGACCTACGGAGCTGAGACATGGACACTCACGGTAGGACTGCTCCACCAATTCTAAGTCGCTCAGCGAGCTATGGAAAGGGCTATGTGAGGAGTTTCTCTGAAGGATAGGACTCGTAATGAATACATCCGACAGAGAACCAAAGTTATCGACATAGCTCAAAGAATTAGCAGGCTGTAGTGGCAGTGGGCTGGCTATATCTCATGAAGAACCGACAACCGTTGGGGTAATCGTGTTCTTCAGTGGAGACCGCGACTTGGCAAACGTAGTGTAGAACGATCTCCGACCAGGTAGGATGACGATCTGCGAAAGCCTGCTGGCAGATGCTGGATACGTCAAGCTGAAGACAGGGCGCTATGGCGCTCATTAGGGGAGACTTATGTCTAGCAGCTATGTGATATGGGCTCATGATGGTGATGATGATGATGAAATGTTCAAATTGATGTCCTCCAACTCTGATGCAGGTTCTGCATCTTTTTAATAAAGGATTTTTTAGCTAACTTTCTTAATTGCGGTCGTTAATTTTTTCCGCATCGTTTTGGACTTGATGTCGAAGTTATATTAAGTTATAATTAATGAAATGAAATTAAGTTATAGTATTTAGGGAATAGGTTTTTTGTACACCAGTTCCTTCAAGTTGCCCCAGTAAAAGAAATCCAATGGGTTCAAGTCCAGCGACCGCGCTGGCCACTGGGAAGCGCCACCACGCGTAATTCATCTGTTTGGATACGCTGAATCTAAATAGCGCCGTTCCTGAACGGCTTAGTGTACTGGACACCCGTCATTCTGTAGTTTGTCTTCTTACCAAATTTATATCACCAAATTCGTATAGCTTCATAGGACAAACTCTCTTTATTTTCGGCTAGATTATTGTTTATTATTTTTTAACATATTTCCTATTTTCCAGTATGAATAAGCAAAAATAAATTTCACTCACTGTTTTTTTTAAGTAGCAAAGTAACCGTTTTAGAACGAGAATGGCGTAAAAGATATTTTTTTGATGTGTTGATTCAATATGATTTTCAGTAGCATTGGCCCCTTTTGGTACAAAAGTAGCAATATCTCAGTTTTTTACCCTACAAAATTTCAACGTTTATTATCATTTTAGGATGCTCTTGAAATGGACATGTTTTTAAAGTAGCTGGCATCTTAGGTTTCCTTATCTTTTTTTTTAACCACAGCAGCTCAAACTTTGCATAATAATTTGAAAAATTAAAATTTTCTACTTTAAACCTGCCTTGAAAATTATTGGTCCTAGTCACCAAAATATTTCAAACGGTGTTCAAAAAAGCTGTTTTTCTTTAGTATATGCCAAAAATAAAAATAAAAAAATTGTTAAAATTGTAGGCACAAAGTCCAAAAATGTGAACAAAGATACAAATTTTTCCAAATTTACAAAATATTAAATATTTTCCGAACGGGTCAAATTAGAAAAAAAATAAAAACTGTTTCTGATTGGCCTTGACTTGCCGCATAAGCACCTTTCAGGTTATCCACTCATTATGGGACACCCTGTATGTTGGTTTTAGTGTCACGAAACAGTTTTGCTGTTTATGTATCTTTTTTCTGAATTTGATAATACTGCAACTGGCGTTCAGCAAAACTTAATGACTGAAGGCGAAATCCAAAAAGTGTCAAATACTCTAAAACTACTTTAACTTACAAAACACTTAACGCTTTTTAACAATATTTTTTCCAGGAGTCATGTACAGAACGCGAACGCGCGCGTCTAGCCGAGGCGAGACTTATAGAGGCGGAGCGGGAAGCGGCGGAGATGCAAGACTTCTTGGCCGCTGAGACCAACGCGCTGACTCACTCGCTGAAGGACGCCGAGGCTGACTCCGCCAAGTTACAGGCTGAGCTCGACAAGAGGTGAGTTTGTAGAGAGGTAGTTAGGTTATATCTTATATTGTGGGGAGAGAGACAGGGATGCAAGACTTCTTGGCCGCTGAGACCAACGCGCTGACTCACTCGCTGAAGGACGCCGAGGCTGACTCCGCCAAGTTACAGGCTGAGCTCGACAAGAGGTGAGTTTGTAGAGAGGTAGTTAGGTTATATCTTATATTGTGGGGAGAGAGACAGGGATGCAAGACTTCTTGGCCGCTGAGACCAACGCGCTGACTCACTCGCTGAAGGACGCCGAGGCTGACTCCGCCAAGTTACAGGCTGAGCTCGACAAGAGGTGAGTTTGTAGAGAGACAGTTAGGTTATATCTTATATTGTGGGGAGAGAGACAGGGATGCAAGACTTCTTGGGCGCTGAGACCAACGCGCTGACTCACTCGCTGAAGGACGCCGAGACTGAGAACGCCAAGACAAGAGAGGTTTTTAGAGAGATAGGTTATATATTCTATTGAGTTTCGGAGAGAGGCAAAGATATGCAAGACTTCTTGGCCGCAGAGACCAGCGTGATAACGCAGAAGGACGCAGCCAAGTTACAGGCTGAAAATCTGATTGAGCTCGCAAAGATCGTATATTCAATTTTTTTTTGTCCATGCTCTTATCTATATGTATACCTATTGTTTGTTGCAGCCGTGCGGAATGTCGTCAACTGGTCCGCATGTGCGAGCAGAGGCGGCAGGAGGCGCTGTGCTGCGCGGCGCGCGCGCGCGGCGGGGCGGGCGCGGCGCGGGCGCTGGACGCGCTGCAGCGCCGCCTCGCGCGGCTCACGCGCGCCGTGCACTGCGCCTACAGGCTGCCGAGGGACGCGCTCGAGCCCACCGTCTATCACAACGACGTCTATAGGTACACATACACACTGGTCCGCATGTAGACACAGCGGCGGCAGGAGGCGCTGTGCTGCGCGGCGCGCGCGCGCGGCGGGGCGGGCGCGGCGCGGGCGCTGGACGCGCTGCAGCGCCGCCTCGCGCGGCTCACGCGCGCCGTGCACTGCGCCTACAGGCTGCCGAGGGACGCGCTCGAGCCCACCGTCTATCACAACGACGTCTATAGGTACACATACACACTGGTCCGCATGTAGACACAGCGGCGGCAGGAGGCGCTGTGCTGCGCGGCGCGCGCGCGCGGCGGGGCGGGCGCGGCGCGGGCGCTGGACGCGCTGCAGCGCCGCCTCGCGCGGCTCACGCGCGCCGTGCACTGCGCCTACAGGCTGCCGAGGGACGCGCTCGAGCCCACCGTCTATCACAACGACGTCTATAGGTACACATACACACTGGTCCGCATGTAGACACAGCGGCGGCAGGAGGCGCTGTGCTGCGCGGCGCGCGCGCGCGGCGGGGCGGGCGCGGCGCGGGCGCTGGACGCGCTGCAGCGCCGCCTCGCGCGGCTCACGCGCGCCGTGCACTGCGCCTACAGGCTGCCGAGGGACGCGCTCGAGCCCACCGTCTATCACAACGACGTCTATAGGTACACATACACATCATCAGCTTATCTTAGTCCACTGCCTGACATAGGCCTGCCCTAATGAGCGCCATAGCGCCCTGTCTTCAGCTTGCCGCATCCAGCATCTGCCAGCAGTATTTCGCAAATCGTCATCCCACCTAGCTGGAGGGCGTCCTACACTACGTTTACAAAGTCGCGGTCTCCACTCAAGAACACGTTTATCCCAATCGCAAGATATGGCCGGCTCACTGCCACTTCAGCTTGCTAATACATACTAATACACTAATACACATACACAGCTGGTCAGCATCTACAAATATTTATACCGAGGCGGGAATCGAACCCGCTACCTCCTGTCCTGACCGTTGCAGGCGGACACTCGCCCGCTGCGTCTCCGAGGTTGTAAGTGATTATGATGGGGAAAATAAAGGGTAAAAGAGCGGTTGAGCGGAGGAAAGGAAATGGCAGAAAAATGTTCTGGTCTAAATCTTTAGGTTAGGAGCCCCGTACATTTTTTGGTCCTTCGAGCCGTATTCCCAGGATACGGCTCGAAGGACCAAAAAATGTACGGGGCTCCTTTATGATACATGAAAGAAGAGTATTATAATAGAAACTGGTATATTGATACTGATATAAAAATCATATAATTAACTATCTCAGTGCACTAATAGCTACGTGTTGTTCCAGTCGCAGCGACAGTGGCGAAGCCCTATCCCCGGAGGAGGAGCCGCGCACGGGGCTCCTGGGCGCAGTGATCCGCGCGTTCCGCTCGGCGCCCGCCGCGCCGCCCGAAGACGAGCGCTCGCGCCTCTCCGACGACAACGATAACTCCGCGGATCTACTGGACTCCGAGACTGAACCTTGCTTTGTCAACGATCCCGGTAACTTACTACTTTAACACAGCTCAGTCTTATAAATAGATAGATCGCGCACGGGGCTCCTGGGCGCAGTGATCCGCGCGTTCCGCTCGGCGCCCGTCGAGCGCTCGCGTCTCTCCGACGACAACGATAACTCGGTGGATCTATTGGACTCCGAGACTGAGCCTTGCTTTGTCAACGATCCCGGTATCTAACTACTTTATCACAGCTCAGTCTTATAAATAGATAGAACAAAAATAAAATGAAAGTATATAATTATTATATAACACAAAACATTTACAGTTTACCTGCGGTCTCCACACTAGGCAAAGTTTATTTGCGGAGACCAAAAAGATAGATCATTTATTTGACTCGCAAACATAGACAGTGCAAAATAAAAAATTCAGTCTGAAATGTATGCCAAATAAATGTATTTTATTTCTTTCTAACCATGACTGTGTAATGTTCCAGAGTTGGCGGAGGAGTGGTGGTCGGGCGCGGAGGGCGCGGGCGCCTGGAGCGGAGACGAGCTGTCGCCCGAACGTGACTCCTGTCCCGATATTGATAAAGGTTACATTTCATTACCACATTCACAACATTTTTGGATTAGTATTTCAAAATATTTATTAGCATGGGCAGCATCCTTTAATCTCAATCATCGTTGTTACTAAGTTAGTTCCCTAAACATGACAACAAATTCGGGTTAATTTCAGAAGGTGAATCAGCGTCGGTGTCGGAGCGCGACTCGCTGCGCAACCTGTCGCTCGCCATAGCGCAGCGGCAGCGCTCGGAGGCGGACGACGAGCGCGGCTGGCTGCTGGCGCGCGTGGCCTCGCTGGACGCGCGGGTCAGCGACCTGCTGGCGGCGCTGAGGCTGGCGGCCGCCGCGCCCGCGGACGAGCAGCAGCAGCAGCTGGCGCGCGCGCTCAGGTCAGTACTAGAGCAGCACGTCTGCGCGGGTCAGCGACCTGCTGGCGGCGCTGAGGCTGGCGGCCGCCGGCAGGTCGCGGACGAGCAGCAGCAGCAGCTGGCGCGCGCGCTCAGGTCAGTACTAGAGCAGCACGTCTGCGCGGGTCAGCGACCTGCTGGCGGCGCTGAGGCTGGCGGCCGCCGGCAGGTCGCGGACGAGCAGCAGCAGCAGCTGGCGCGCGCGCTCAGGTCAGTACTAGAGCAGCACGTCTGCGCGGGTCAGCGACCTGCTGGCGGCGCTGAGGCTGGCGGCCGCCGCGCCCGCGGACGAGCAGCAGCAGCAGCTGGCGCGCGCGCTCAGGTCAGTACTAGAGCAGCACGTCTGCGCGGGGCAGCGACCTGCTGGCGGCGCTGAGGCTGGCGGCCGCCGGCAGGTCGCGGACGAGCAGCAGCAGCAGCTGGCGCGCGCGCTCAGGTCAGTACTAGAGCAGCACGTCTGCGCGGGGCAGCGACCTGCTGGCGGCGCTGAGGCTCGCCTACGACGTATTTTTTTATGTATTCTTACTTAGACAAGAAAAGTTGTGCTTGACCAATGCCCAGCAGTTCCACTTTAGGCTACATTATCTCGTATTCTTTCTAGTGTTATTGGCTCTATTTTATCCAAGTACCAAAAGTTACAAGTCACAAGTTCAAAAATATTCGCTAAGTCTTGTAGTTCCAAAAATATCTGTCATCATTGACCCATAACTTAGCCCATTTAGATCATGTATCATTTAGCATAATGTATCATTTATCATAATGTATCATTTAGCATAATGTATCATGTATCATTTAGCAAAATGTATCTTGTATCATTTAGCATAAAGTATCATGTATCGTGAACCACGTAGCAATAGTAACGCCCATTGTATTGCTACTTGCAGAGATAAGATAGACGTTACGGAACGGAACGTCGCCGATGTAGTGGTGAAAAAGTTGGCGGAACTCGACGCCACCAAGAACATGATGGAACATTACCGCACATCCGTAGAAGTGAGTCGCTAGAACACATACTCTTACATAGCTAGTTATAGTTGAACCAGAGTGTAATGAGCATTAGAATCAGTCATTTTAAATTCGGAACGGTTGGTTGTCTTCCAACCAGAGGTTCGAGATTTACCCTAAGTTAAATCAATCATAAATCATATTGTAGGTATCGTCGATACATTGTCTCCTCATTTAAATAAAACATATTTGTTAGGATTGTTCATTACTATTTCTTGAAGATATATAAGAATATTCGTACTTATCATTCTAGTATCTTATTTCATTTTGGTTCAACAAGATTACATTTCTGAATGTCATAACTACGTACTTATTATGTTTTTTTTTCAGTATTTTATTAGTAACTTGTCATTTTCTGTTCAGTTTTGTTAGTGCCGTTAACTGTTTTAATATGAAACAGGTATTTACACCATTCAGGGCCTGCTTGGCGATCTCGAGTCAAGAATAAAGCGCCAAGGTTAATATACAACATCCACTCTTCGGCTTTTAGTTGCACTGGAGTCATTGTGGTCTTTACTTCTTACCTTTCTCTTATACAAACCTAAATGTTAACTTTTCTTAATATTTCATAAATAAATTTATTTAAAACTAAAATTTAATAAATTTCACCTTTTTCCTAATATTGACGTTTTTATTGTGTTTTGTTTGTGTCCTTTTCGCTGGGAAATAACTAGCTTACGGCCATTTTAATGGCAACTCTGTTTTCTAATAGCTTAACTTTTCCTAGAGAAAATTAAAGAATTGTTAATTCGGTTGTAATCTGCATCTTAATGATACTTCTAATAATTAACTGAAGCCTAAGAACTTTCCTATAGTGCCCCTCGCACGTACACACTATCTTGCTATCACTAAATAAAAAAGAAAAATATAGTAAATGTAGTATAAAAGAAAGTCGCTTTTTCTGTCCCTATATCCCTTTGAATGCTTAAATCTTTAAAACTACGCAACGGATTTGGTGCGGTTTTTTTTTATAAATAGTGATTCAAGAGGATACGTATAATAAAACCGTGCGAAGCCGTGGCGAATCGCCAGTTATTACATAAAACCTAAACTGAGACTTCTTAGATTTTTTAATATATCTGTATCTATTTTAAAAGAACATAATGACTCCAAACCCTCAGCATTAGCTTCACAATGCAGACATGCATTGTAACTTACAAGCACGACGTGTAAATAAACATATCACTGACAATTCTGTAAATAATTGGCGTTTATGACAAAAATAACAAAACTTAGATTTTAATGTTTATAAATATGGTATGTGATCCGCTTAACATTTTACTGGTCTGAATATGTGCATTTAGAATGGTCATGGTCAACCATAGTCTAAATTTAAAACATTTTAATTGACTATGATTTATTCAAATAAATGTTTAGAAGTTCCTAATGTTGCTAAGTTTAGACCGGTAGTGGTGTTTGGCGCGA
Organism: Eupithecia centaureata; assembly: GCA_944547425.1. NCBI lineage: Eukaryota > Metazoa > Arthropoda > Insecta > Lepidoptera > Geometridae > Eupithecia > Eupithecia centaureata. The sequence goes on from OX155682.1 coordinate 12,199,771, forward strand.
ATCTTAAATAATGCAAACAGCTGAATAATCATGTAAATAACCGCAGTGTGGCATGGTTATGGTCACCGTTCATCTTGTATGTTATGTCATCAATTGATTACTTCTGAGTGAATTGATACAGATATGGATTTACTAAAACCTTTGCTATTTCTGTTTTAGACGCTCAAAAAACAATTGGAACAAAGTGAAGAGGATGATTTAGAATATCTTGAGGAGGTAAGTTTTATCCGGAACGTAGGTACTTGATCTTAGGTTTTATCCAATATCCTCTTGACTAGTTGACATCCACGACTGATATTGGCCTCTTTTCAACTTTAAGGTTTAATCAGATCTTGATACGCGAAGCAACAAACCTATAAAAATAATCATCAAAATCGTTACCAGCAAAAAGTTATTGCACACACATAAAATTATTCAGTCAGAATTATTGAGACTTTTTTGAAGACTTTTTAAAAGGGAGGACCTCCTCCCTTTTAAGGAATTTTTGGTACTCAATTCTACTGTATTTTGTGTTGCGTCTGAACTTATTTCTAAGTCGACCGATTTTGAAGATTATTTTATTTTATTTGAAAGTTGCACAGTGCTTCTATCAAATAATCAATATCTTTATTTCTTTAGGCTTACAAAATAAGCACTTAGACAAGTCAAATTTAATACTATAGGTAAGTACATAATTATCAAAATAATATAAGAAATAAAGTGATAATTGATTTTCAGTTCGCCTCACTTTTTTGTCCACTAGTGGAAGAGGATTCTCATAATATTGGTCCCATAAACTTTTTACTAAGTTCAAGGCGCATTGTATTAACTTAACTAAATTAATGATTTTCCATTTTGAGTAGAATTTAATCAACATCCTCGACCATATCGACTACTCGTAGTCTACACAGCCACGGCTGGTGCTGGTCCCAGCATCTCCATGTTTCTTATCTATGACAGCTACAGAATTTCTGCTTATATCTTGCTGCAACCACGACAGAACTCGTCTTTAATATAGTGCATGATATATGTAGAATATATAATTTCCTAAAATAAGCATTGTATTGGTACCCCTATAAGGTTCCACACTACATTGCCGTCAAATTTGTCCACAGGAACTATCATCATGCAGCGAGAGCGAGCGCCGGCAACGTTACGAAGCCCTGGACGCCGCCCTGAGCGCCCTAAGCGGCGCTTCGCCCCTGCAGTGGCCTCGCCTCGCCTCCCTCCACGCGCGGCTCGAGAGACTTGCCTTCGCCCTGGCCGCACCTCCCCCGCCGCGCTCCCCGCTACACACGCAAATAACCGCTCCTCCCTTGCACACTACCGCGTAAATAACTCCTTATATATAAGAGTATATTAGTATTGTAGGGCTATAGTTTCGGTCTTTTTGTTCGGGGTGATCTTACCTACGATGTAAGTCATAATGTTAAAGCCTGATTATTGATAGATAGACCGAAAACGCCGTTCGTGGAATCGTGATTATTAGTAGATGATCGAAGACGCCGTTCGTGGAATCGCATAGTTTTGAACCTAGAGTAGTTTATATAAAGTGATATGGAGTTTGTCATCATAAGCGTGTTCAACCGTTTACACTAACAAATCTAAAGTAGGGCTAATAATATAATAGATCACATTTCGCAGAGCCATAATCAAGTCGAAGCCGAAGATCACATTTGACATTTGTCACTTTTAGCTTCATAGTGAGGTGACTGCATAAAAACATCGATTATCGAGATTGTTTTTTTAGCGTCTTTCGATATCGTAAAACAAGAACAATAGTTAATCAAGAGTCCGATTCATAACCCGGATAATATCAGCCTCTCTATATAGTGAAAATGGTTGAACCATATGACATGAGATATATGTAATGTAAGGAAATTGTTTGACTCGTTTAAAGTAAATAGATCGCAGGTCGAAATTAAAAGGATACTTTAAAAATAGTTCATAAATACTGACAGTAGTTTAGGGATGATTATAAAAGAATCGAGGTTGTTGAGGTTAGATGTTTCGTGTCACTAGCTATAAAATAAATTAGAATTATCAATCGAAGATGTAAGGTCGCAACTAAACGCCTTTTGTATTAGTTGTAACTTAATATAAGTCACAATTGCTGTATAATAATGATACGTCGCCAAAAAGTGTCATTTTAGCTATAGATTGGTTTTGAGCTTGTTCATACGTTGTCATCCGTCCGATGTCTCCATGATATAAATTTATCGACCATAGCAATAGGACTGAAATTTGCGATGGATCTCAAGCTTGGAAAATAGAAATGGTAGAAGTGCATCTTACTCTAAGGACATAAAATTTAATCATTTCTGTAATCTTAGATTATCTTTCTTCATTCCTTTATGCATTTAAAAAAACACTTCACCTTACTGTTTCTTACTTTTTTTATCTATAATGGTCGCATCACAAAACAAACGCGGACGTAAGTTAAGTATTTTTAAGATTAAAATTCGTCTCGCACAGGGCAGAAGGATGACATTAAATTAAATGTTAAGTGCCATTGCTAACTTCTACTAAGTTTATTCATTGGCGAGATTTCATCACAAAAAGTATACAATCAATTGTAAATACATTACATACCTGAATTATTTTTTGGTCTAGTCAAGAAACAGATGGTATTCGTACCTTTAAATCAAATTTAAATCATGTTTTTTATTATCATACAATTTATTAGAAAATTGTGACAATGAAGACTGATACGTATTACATCAATCAATGAAAAAATCTATTCAATTCTTTATCAAAAATCATGTAATGATCATTGTTATCATAAAAACTTTAAAGTTACCTACTTGCATGGTTCAAAAATATTTTGTTAGTACAAAAATGTTTCCTGCTGTATCCACCCAGCTAGCTTGTGTCAGGTGCTAAAAGATAGATTTTCGATTGTAATAATTGCATAATATTGAATTGTTGTATTGCCCATTTGTCCAGTCAAATAAAATTGTACATGTCAAAGAATTTATAAATTGTCAAATTATGTGATGTAAATACAATGTAAATAAAATTATTGAGAATCGAACTGGTGTTTTATTTTGTTCTTATCTTTACACATACCTTAATCAAATTTAAGATTTCGAGAATTGTTCAATGTTGTTGATAAGTCATTAATGGAACTGTAATTAAATCAAAGATTTTATTATATTTTCGACATTTATTATACTTTGTTGAAGTTTTAGTCAGACACAATTTTTCTACTCAAATTCTGATTATTTGAAGACCAAATAGTTTTATGTCATTACAACAAATTATTTTTTGACATAATTTGGAAACCTAAAATAACCTAATGCCAGACTATATTTTTACATTTTAACTTAATGAACGGGTTAGAATCTATCCAAACAAACAACTAGATAAATTGTAATTTTAATAACAAGGATAGTAGAAAAATATTGCGTATTCTTAAATATGCCCTGAAAATCAACAATGCTATGCTGTAGAAACATACCTACCTATTTGTTAATTTAAATATACAAGTGGCCAGTACACAATAAACATAAAAGTTAAATACTGTCTCAGTATATATATATATCTAAAATCTACAAACTACCGCCGGTTTCAAGTGCTAAAAATGAAACTTTATAAATCATTGCAACTTCATTGTGTCAAAAGTATAAATATTGCATTAAAACTTTTTTGCACAATCTAGGGTGGGTTTTGTGTTAATCTCGCGTTTTTTTATATTATTTTCGACATATATTTAGAAGTTGAATTTTTAGCAAGTAAACTCTGGTACACTCTGGTAGTAAACCCCTAAAATAAAACACATTATGTAATCCATCAAAATTGGGAAAATAAAGGTTTGTAGTCCATCATGATATTATTTCTGTCTTAATATAGGAACTGTAGTATTAATATACAAGGTGTCCCACGACCATGGGGCATTGAAGGCAAATAACTGAAATATATTAAAGATGGAATGATTTACTGAATTACATTAACTTTGTTTTAAAAATAGGTAAAACTGAATATACACTATTTTGGAAAGTTACTTGTCTTATCTTCTTGATATTGAAGCCTAAAAATCTGGTGCCAATATTTCTTTCACTCAAAGATGAGACTGATTTAATTGATTTAATATTGAAGGTCCCAGTTTTTAGAAGATTTGTCTAAAGATCGGTGGTATTCAAAATACTCGTATAATTTTGTTTATTTTGGGTTTTATTACTGGATGGATAAGGCAAGTAATTGTTTTTTTAGTTAAACTACCATTTTAAATATATATAGAAATAAACCAGTACCTTCCGGTACTGGTTGATTTGGTGACGGTTTATTTCTTGTCCTCGCTGTCCCAAGACCGTGGGACACCCGGTATATTGCATAATGTATTTTACTCAGAGCGATATTAAACATATCAAGTTTTGTATTATTACAGGCGTGTTACAATCGAGATTATGCTCTGGACTGCACTTCCAAGCAAGTAAACGAAGCTGTGATACAGCTCTGACCAGTCTTTAACATGTTTTGAAGAAAATCACTTACTTTGGACAAGCATTAACGCCGTCCATACAATCTGATTCAAAAAACCTGTTTAATTTTAGCTACAGTCCATTTCACGTCGGAACCATTCCATGATTGTTAGCTTTTGCTTCATTGCACGCAAAATTAACTGTCTAAGATGAAAATCAAGACCTACATCGATTAAAAGCTTTTTTATATTTTATTGTTCAAAAAATAATTTTATCTTATATCCCTGAATACTCAAACGCATCTCAGATGTCAGCAAGTTTAAACGGCGGTTTTTTGACAGTTTTCAAAGAAAATCTGTCTTAAATCTGAGATGCGTTTAAGAATTCAGGGGCCAGTCAAATAACGCGTGAAACAAAGAAAAAGTGACCTTTCATGGAACGGTTCCTAAGTAAATCAAAAACCGCCAAGTCATGACAAGCTTTCTATGCCCGATGATCATGTATTACCTAAAATATATAAATATATCAGTCGGGCTAATAATTAGATTATCCTATCTATAGTAGAAAACATTCCTCTTTCTGTCATCAATCATTCTCTCAACTATTAAACCTATAACCCTTAAAAATAAATACAGATTTAGTGCTTGCACTTGTTCGATTTCATGATATTACTCACTATACAAATTCAAGTATCCAATGTAAAGATTGCGAAATGCCATTTAAATTCATAAGTATTGAAGATCAATTACCTCCGAACACTGAAACGCATCTTATGTTTCAACATGTCTCAAGTATTGTTCTTGACGGATTTCAATTAATAACTTAAAAACCGCAACTAAAGACATGCTTAAATGTAAGTTGCGTTTGAGTATGCGGGGGAATTACGTAAAGCGTTGCTTATTTCTTATTTATTTAAATACAACTACAGTTTTACAATAAAGGAATGAATATTAAACATTCGAATGAAATGCTGATGTGCATGACATACTGTCAAGAACAACTAGCAAATTACGAAATAAAACTATTTATGTATTAAATTCATTTGTTACCCCGGTATCGATTCCTTGTCGACTGCTTTGGCTTAATCCCAGATGCTTTCGCAAAAGTGAAAATAGTAAAGTTTTATTCTGAAGAATAGATTCAAATAAGAAAAATTTGTATTTTTTTAAAGCGTTTTCAACTGTCTTTTAATATCGAAACTCTCCGCGTGACACTGTATGCGGGAGCATAACCGGAGAGGCCTAAATACTTATCCATAAATAAATACCGTGGATGTCGATAACAGAGTAACAAATCTTAAATTTAAAACATAAAAATCAGTTTGAAAACTTTTAACTTCTCCTCAATGAATAGTTAATAACCAAGTATATTGGTTGAACAGTGCGTATTAAAACATCTATTGGTTAAATGTTCTGGAGAAATAAGACAATTAAATCAGGCAACATTCACAGCGGTTAAAAATTAAAATAATAATTTATTTTGTTGCCTTAATTTCAATGATTTCCGAAATTGCAGCTATCACTAGTACATTTTTAATTTACAGAATAAAATCTACTTAAAAATATTGCTTTGAGATGATTCCGGCTACTTTTATCTGCCACATTCAACATGTCGGGGTATACTTCCTCCGACATATTTCATATATTGCTTGCGAATACTTCCACCTCTGACTAACCGATGATATAACCATCCATGCCAACCTTAGTTCAGACATTATTGCCATAATTGCGGTTCTATTCTCCGAACATCATATAGATAATAGCTTTCACTTGAAGATATCAGTTTGGTAGATTACCGAGTGATCCAGATCCCAGATAATCCAGAGAAGGTCAGGACGGTCTTCGGAAAGTCCCCTCACGGCCGGCCGTCGAGTTGAAAACGGGCAGCTTCATGCCGATCCTATGTAACAGTAAGGCTTGGTTGCGGTCTAGGTGGATAGATATAGGCGGTGGTAGTCGTTCGCCCCGAAAGCCGCGTTGCATTTGGGGCACTTGCGTTGACGCGTCTCGTATCGCGTCCGAAGGCAGTCCCAGCAGAACACGTGGAAGCATTTCGTTAGCACGGCGTCTTTGCGTTTCACCTGAAATTGAGGTTTGTGATCAAGATTGTGCGAATAATAATAATTCTTATTGCATCATCTAGCCCCAATCATCATCATCATCATCCTATATTAGTCCACTGCTGGATATAGGCCTCCCCTTATGAGCGCCATAGCGCCCTGTCTTCAGCTTGCCGCATCCAACATCAATATATATATCCAATCTTTCGCAGATTGTCATCCCACCTGCCCGGAGGACGTGCTACACTACGTTTGTTTGTCTAGCCCCAAGCCCCAACCTAAAGTGCTTTATTTCCTTTAGACTACTTTAGACCTTATTTGGACACGTCAGAAAGTTTATGTTAAACTAGGAAATAAAGTGGTCTCCTTGATTTTTCAATCTTTTTAAGGTCAAGCTTAGCAGAGGTTGTGATATGGGTACGAGATAACTGATATAGTATACAGTATATACACTATAGTATACAGAAAATATGTAGTATAGAAATATATTATACATAGAAAACACCCAGACCCTGAAAAAATACATGCAGATCGTACAAATATATGGCCCTAAGCTGAATCAATCCGCAACCTCCTGCGTTTTCTTTAGGCTTACAAAATAAGCGCTTAGACAAGTCGAATTTTAAACTATAGGCAATTAATTATAACTATAGGTACATAATTATCAAAATAATATAAGTAATAAAGTGAGGTAGACAAACGTAAAATCTGTGTTACCTTGCAGGAGGGACACGTGAGGGTTTCCTTGTACTCTCTGATTTCCTCGAGTAGAACCTCGTCCATACTACTTCCCGCTTGTTCCATCTTTTTCATCCGTTCCGCTTTGCGTCTCAGTATCGCAAGCTCTTCCTATAGACAATAAAGTTATACTTTAGAAACAGTTTCTAATAATAATTGACTTGATTGATATTAATGGACAATCTACACAGCCTTATCTAGCCCCAAACAAAGCAGAGCTTGTGTTATGGATGACTGATAATATATTACATAGAAAGATATTTTTTTTTATACATAGAACACACCAAGAACTCAAGTAAAAGAAAATTACAATAAATAAAGAATGCTGGACAATCCACACAGCATCATCTAGCCCCAAGCTAAGTGGAGCTTGTTTTATGGGTACTAGTCGACTGATATACTTAATACAATACATTACACAGATAGGTATCACTACATAGTATAAAACAAAGTCGCTTTTTCTGTCCCCATTTTCCTATGTCCCTTTGACTGCTCAAATCTTTAAAACTACGCAACGGATTTTGATGCGGTTTTTTTTTAATAGATAGAGTGATTCAAGGGGAAGGTTTATACGTATAATAAAACCGTTCGAAGCCGGGGCGGGTCGCTAGTTTTTTTACATAATTAAATTAAAACTAGTATTTACAATTAATTGAGTTAACTGTAGATGGTTGCTAATAGTCTAGGTAGCTCAATTTATCCATATCAATACCAGTCTGTGCGTCCCTAGACACTGTCTGCATTACCACGCTGTATGGCAATGCTGATGCGCTGAGCCAGATACTCACCAGCTCTCGGGTCACGCGTCGCATCGACCAGACGCTCAGATAATTTTTAAAAACCCTAAATAATTGTAGTACAACTTACGTGTAATCTTTTCGTTTTATACGCCTCCGCTTCTAATGCACTCGTTTTTTCCGCTACTACCTGTTGCGCTTCTTTCATTTGCGCGTGGTACTTTTCTGAAAATAATTTTAAAAGATTTTAAAACTGATATTAGAACAGGCTAGGTTGTTAGGCTAAACTCTTCCCACAAGTTTTAAACGTTTGAATATTTTGAAAGCAGGTTCTGGAATTAAATGGAAGGTGAATAAATGAAAATACGTGAATATTACTTATTTGACTTCAATGCAAGATATAGGTTGCCTGGGTAAAATTGCGATTAGAGATTTTTTTGGTAGATTAGATACCTATCACCTTTTACACTAAAACAATAAAAGCAGACCTTGTACTAAATAAATCCTCACCAAGATGCAGTTTGAGATCCGCGGCCGACTGCGCCGATTCGATAGCCTTCCGCTTATGCATCTCCATCGCTTGCTGGCGCAGAAGTAACTCCTTCTCCACCGCAGAGAGCGTCGTCTGGAGTAGTCTCTCCTTCTCTTCCAGCCGGCGAGCCACCGCGCCCATGGATTCAATCTGCTGGTCGCGTGTTAGCACCTAAAGATGTGATATAAACTGTCCCTGTCAACTTAGGAATATGTGTCATGTGTAACTCCCAACCAAACTAGTGGTCTAAGATCCGAATCTATATAAACTTTCACCGGGTTGATAATAGAATCAAACTTTTTTTATAATAAGTTTTGTATATCACTACATAGTATAAAACAAAGTCGCTTTTTCTGTCCCTATTTCCCTTTGACTGCTTAAATCTTTAAAACTACGCAACGGATTTTGAGGCGGTTTTTTTTAATAGATAGAGTGATTCAAGAGGAAGGGGTATACGTATAATAAATCCGTGCGAGTCCGGGGCGGGTCGCTAGTTAGAAAATATATTAAAAATGGGTTGACAAAAAAATCCTGTCGTTTCTGTTTGATTCTATTATCAACTCGGTGAATATCAATGTAAGTTCGGATCTTCTACTATAGTTGTCAAATGTTTGTGAACAAACCACCGCGAATATAAAATAAAACTCAGCTGCAGTGTTAGGTTGTTTTTGACAAGTGGTTTAAACTAAGAAAATTAAAATTAAATAATATTTACAGTTCTTATAGTTGTGCTATGCAGACAATCTAGGGGAATAGGTTAGTTTCCTAGGTAAAAAATTATATGTATTATTCTATTTAGTCCTTGATTTTAGAGAAATATTGCACACGTTTTTTTCGCTCGTGACGTCACGCTATTCTATAAAATGACACATGGCGTGACGTCACGCGGAACTTTAAAGGAGATTTTTTTTATATGCATGGCAAAATAACAATAAAGGCCAATATTTTTGGAAGATCTAACTGACGACTGATTAATTCGATTAAATTTTGGAAGCTAGCCTAATTGTTAGCAATAATAGTAAATATCTCAGATCGACAGTGAACATAAAATGCGAATAAAAAGGCTGCAAGGTGAATTTTAGGTTTAGTATCCGCGGTTTGTTTTCAAACATTTGACATTGAAATTGGCTGGAGTATAGATGGCTGGAATCCATTTGTCCGTTATCTATGGGATAGTAGTATTAATCTGTGGTTTAGAGACAAGATCAGATGCAAAAGCAATATTAGTATAAGCTGTTATTTAAAAGCTTTTTGGCTTTTCAAGTAAAGCTTCTTGCATTGCTCTTAATTGACTTATGCTTTTTAAATGCTAGAAAAAGGACTGCTTTGTTAATGTATGTGTTAATGTTTTCCTCCACCATAAAGATAAAAATCCATAAAGATGTTATAAAATAAACGTATAGGGTCAAGTAGGTCAATTGAAAAAAGACAAAAAAAAACTTGACGTAAAAAAATGTGATGAATATTAAACATACATTCAGCTATTTTTACACAAATTGTATCTCTATAGCCGATCTGAACTTGGAATCAAGATATTTATAATCCTGCACTATCTCGATGAAGAAATCAGTGGTGATTGACCACATTAGAAGCATCAGATTTTAAAAAAGTTCTGAGCTTTCAAAAAAAATACAGCAAACTCAGAAAAACCTCTTTTTTAAACCTCATCTTAGCTGCTTTTACTCCACTTGACCCTAGTAAAGTTTACAGTTGAAAATCCAGTGCATACTGGAATGAACATGTTGTGTTTATAAATTAGGTTTGTGTGTTGTTTCATTACTTCATTTATTTTACAATTCGTGACCTTTAGCAACATGCTTACATTTAGGCCAAGCACGCATAATTGTCAAGGGAAAAAAGAGAAGAATCTTTTCATCCAATGCGTAATATTTGAAATGTGATCCTCCAACTCTACAAATTTACACAATGCGATGCGATGATGTCAAAAATACCAACTACAAAAATACCTGTGCTTGGCCTACTAGTGCGTTTCAACAGATGCGGAGGAGGCGGTTGACCCATCAAGTGGAAGAAAAGTTTGTGTATTTAGAAACAAAATAATTCGTCGCGCATCAGTGGAAACGCGAGCTTGATAGGTGGTGCTTTGATATTCACCATCATCTGGTTATGCTTCTTTAATTTGTTTTTATATTTTGTGTATTTAATGTGTATTTTACGGTCAACGACTGAATTAAACTGTTGTATCGTTTTATGATTTATAAGATAAGATATAAGTTAATTTAAGTATTGTTTAATATTTCAAAGGTACAATAAAGTGTTCATTCATTTATTCATTTTAAACTCTATATAGGGTTGGTACTACTATACTTCGGCCGTTCAGAGAATGCGTTCCTGACACGTCGCGATTGAACTGATGACGTAACTTTGTAATGGCTAACTGATAGGTGTCGAACGCATTCTCTGAACGGCCGAACTATACTAAGATGTGTTTTCCCACTTCTCCCCAGCCGTCAACTTCCATTTTATTTGATTATGATATGCTTACCTGTTCTTGTAAGAGCTGTTTCTCTTCCCTCAGTAGCTTATGAAGCGAATTAGCCTTTATCCTCTCGGACATAAGTTTGAAATTAGCGTCGTCTTTCTCCCTGAGCTGTTGTATGAGCCTTGAGTTCTGTTCCTGCATGTCTTCAAAGGCCTGCCCCGTGACTTCCATTTCGTTGAGGAGAGCTTCTTCTTCCTTTATAGAGCAGATTAGATTTTAGTTCGCTGGAACAATGTTGCCAACGTCCAGGATAAAAGGATTTAGGTAAATGGGATACGGGGAGTGTAGATTTGACATTACTTTTAATTCCTGTTTGTTCTGATCAAGATTCTGTTTTTATCTTTACTACTCTTTCATAGGGATGCTTTTATAAGCGTTCTAGAGTTGGTTTTTTATTATGTAACTCTGGGATTTGATCCTATCCAAATATTATATTGATTATTATAAATATAAACAATGCTGAACAAATCACACAGCATCATCTAGCCCCAAGCTAAGCAGAGCCTGTGTTATTATGTCTACTTTAAATCGAGATTATACATAGAAATCTCCCAGAAAACCCTGAACAAGTTTTGTACAAAATCCCGACGGGAATAGAACCCGCAACCTCCTGCGTCGCAGGCGGACCTTAGCCCGCTGTAGTTATATCTTGTCAATATGCGATCCAGTTTCTCGTCATGCTCTAAGTAATTCCTATGGGACAGAAAGAGCCGAAACGTTTCTACAGAAATAACGTGCGAAGCCACGTGTAGATGCTAGTTAGTAATAAGTTATATCTTTATTTAAGCAATAAATTATTTTTAACTCTTCATCCGCGTGTAGATGCAAGTCAGTAATGCCTTTTTTGGGCAATAAATTATTAACTCAAGTTTTACTTGTAAGTGCATACCTGTGAGCCAGCGAAGGGCCTCGAGAAGCCGTGCAGCGGGTCTGCGTTGTTCGGCCGGATGCAGGACAGCTGTTTCTGAAGCTCGTACTTCTGTTCCTCCAGCTGTTTGATCTTGCGCAGCGCATCCTCGTCCGCCAGGCGGCGCTCTCGTTTACTCTCCTGTACAGTTAAAATAACTTACAGTCTGCCACAGTTGAAAAATTAGATTTAATGTTTATTTGTTTAGATAAACATTATATCACTACATACATAGTATAAAACAAAGTCGCTTCTTCGCATCATGTCCATTTGAATGCTTAAATCTTTAAAACTAGTACGCAACGGATTTTGATGCGGTTTTTTTTAATAGATAGAGTGATTCAAGAGGAAGGTTTATACGTATAACAAAACCGTGCGAAGCCGGGGCGTGTCGCTAGTTTAATATAAATTAATGATGCTGGACAATATTCATATTTATTTTATTCCATCGTAGGTATTACCAATTCACTTTTCGTTCTATAAAGTTATTACAAACAGATAAAATCAGGATTCAATCGACAATGAGAAACAATTTATTTTTTAAACATAAATAATAATAAACAATAATAATAATAAATGATTTTTATTCAAAAACTTGTAGAACTATAAAACAAGAGGTACACTTATGATCTAAATACAGCTAGTATAACAATTAAGCCTGAACTACGTAGTCCTGTGTTTCAGGGTCAGTTAAAGTAGCTACCAAGAATATCATGTAGATAAAAAAATCGATTCCTACAGTACTCAAAGCCCGGCCCCAACTGATGTGCAACTTCGTCTACCTAATCGTTCAATAAATTAATTTAATTAGGTTAATTAATATAGCTTAACAAAATATCCCTGATGAACATAATTCCTGACATAAATAAGAACCAATTATCCCAAGTTGTCGAGCGCTGTGGGTACTTCTAGCGGGAGATGTAGGCTAGTGATGCCTGCCCGTCCCGCACTGCGGAGACTGGGCAGTGAACTTGATAAAGTTCATGATAAGTTAAGTATGATTCACGCTACACCGTGTCGCGACCGGGCCGTGCCCCGACCGGGACGCGGTCAAACATTATGGTATACTTTATGTATGATATTCATGTCTGACCGTGGCTCAGCCGTGCGATACGGGACTTGAATATATTATGAAATCTTAGTGAAGATGAGCAGCTCAACAGCAAAATGGAAGATAAAAAAACAAAACAGCCCAGTGTAACATCAATGAGTAGCCCGGTCGCGACACGGTGAAGCGTGAATCATCTTTTAAGGCAGGGTTCAAAGCGATAATTACCATTGATAATTATCAAGATAAAAATGTGATCTTTGATAAATATAATTGGAAATATAATAAAATGCCTCTTACATTTTTCGTATTGTATTGGTGTATCAGAACACGAATTCAATCAAAATTAAAAATTAAGGCTAATAAGAGATTTCCTTGATCGTTACATGTGTTTACTTTATTCTTCTAATGTAAATGGTGATAGGTAGATAGCTAAAATACCATAAATATGAACTGAAAAGTTCTTAATTTTAATTACAATTATCGGATAATTATCTGATAATAATAAATGATTTACCTTAATAATTATCTGATAATTACCTTGATAATTATCTGATAATTACCTTGATAATTATCTTGACAATTATCGTGATAATTATCAAGAAGGATGTTTATCTTGATAATTTCAAAGCCTGCTTTAAGGTATACCTGCGCCATCTTCGCTTTCTGCCTGTGGTCATCTAGCTCCTGCCTCGCTTTCCTCTCCGCCGCCATCAACTGCACCTTGTCCCTCTGCTCTTTGCTGACCCCTTTGTACATGTCTAGGAGGAGCTTCAACTCTTTCTGCTCATTCACTGCCTTCCTGTTGAGAATATGTAAATATTAGACTGTTTTTCTATCTATGTAATATATTGTACTTTCCATACGTTTGTATTTTCCCAAATATGAGCGATGTGGACATAATTTAACAAATAAATAACTGTTTTTGGCTTTGTTATTCGTCATTATTTGCGGCAAATTGAATTTGATTCATGAAAACACTCGGAATAATAAGAAATAACGTGAAAATTTTAGGCCATTTCTATCAATGCGTGAGTGAACACGGATAGTGTCGTACGCCCGCTTACTTGAACATGTGAGTGTGATGGCGGCGACGGAATCGCCATCTGTGTGCTATCTAAAGAATCATCTAATAATACCATAGTCTACCGTTCTCAAAGGGTTTTTCCATCGTCCAAGTATTTATTCCTATCTATTTTTGCTGCATGTCAAATAAGATCTAGGAAGCCTACGTTCCGTTTCCATGACAACAATAAATGACACTATGTATACAGATAAAATGTTTGCTTATAGATACCAGTTTTGAGAGTTTTACGCTGGGGCCACACTACCTTACCGTCTACCGGGCTGTTACCGCAATAATTATGACATTAAATTACCGTTTAAATTACTGCATGACCTGGTGTGGTTACACTAGAGTTTACCTAGATATGTCAATAAATAAGGCGGTAAAAATATCACGTGCGTCGCCGGTGAGCTCATATTGCACACTGGACAAACGGTAGTGGCCACAAACGCATTAATTACTGCGGTAATCTTCTTTGATGTGCGAAAAAAGACCGCCGCCGGAGCTATTGTCTACCGCCATTTGCCATATTGATTGGCATTGTAAAATTATGGCCATAAATCGTGGTTACACCTAGGTGTTGTATAAGTTATAATTAAAATAATTATCGGCATATCACGGTAGTGTGGCCCCAGCATCAGACGTGTCAGATTGTATGCAGAGCATTTCGATCATTCATCAGCGACGACCGATGTGGCGCAGTGGGCGAAGGTCCGCCTGCGACCGGTTGTGGGTTCGATTCCCGTGTCGGAAAAAATTGTGTACGATCTACAGAAATTGAACATGAAATTGTTCCGTTGGTCTGGGTGTTTTCTATGTATTTATAAAAAAAATATCTATCTATGTAATGTATTGTATTAAGTATATCAGTCAACTAGTACCCATAATACGAGCTTTGCTCACCTTGGGGCTAGATGATGCTGATTGGACTGTCCGGAATTATATATATATATATTTTATTGGACTAATCGTAACTTTTTACAGAGAGCCAAAACAAAATTTTGAACATGATTTTTTTGAAAAGTTAAAGTTTTTCTTTTTTAATATTAAAACATCATTGTTTTCGTAATTTTTTGCTCTATTTTTTAAAATAATGGTCGCTGTTATAGCTATCACCCAACTTGATAAAAACTACAAAAGCCCATTTTGCATAAAAATTTTGAAGCAAAGTTAAGATAATTATCCCAATGAAAAGAAATAAATATTTAAATTAAACTAGCTTTATGAAATGTTCTCAAAAGAAAATATACTTTATCAGAAATAAAACCATTTTCTAATTTTTTTGAAATGTGGCCGTTTTGCATTCAATGAGCGATTTGTAAAAATGCCTGAACTTAGCTGGCGTAAGAGCTAAAATAAAATAAAAATCAGTTGGTGTTGATAGTACATAATTAATTCTTTTTATTTTTGTCATACCGTTAGAAACGAGGTCAGGACCCTTTGTGGGATGTACCTACGCAGAACAGTCTACCAAAGTTTTATATAACAATCAAATAGACTTAGGAAGGCTTACAATAAGTAATTTATGACAAATATGAATTTGTTTGTACTAGGTCTATGACATTGTTCAAAATATAAAGAATAAAATTGATAAAAATCCAAAATTTTGGTAGTGTTGAAGGGATTCGAGCCCGTACTAACGGGATGTATCAAAATTTTGTGGATATTTTATTATCAAAAAGCAAAAAGTAAATTAAATTTTCGGTGGTTTTGAACCCAGGTACGACTATACATCGTCGCACCCACCCGACTGTTCAAACCGCTAGTCCAAAGTGAGTTATTGAAATACTCTGAAAATTTGTATTTTTTTTATAAGTGGTCGTAAAATCGGAGCTAAAATACCTAAGTACACAAAGAACAGTCAAAAAAAGTGGAGACTTCCTTACGCTAATAATTTTAATGTAATTTTATTATAAAATTGGAACAACTTTCACAGTGAGTACATTTAAAATTAATGATTGTTATTGTGAACTTATTCAATTTATTTGTCCAATGATTTAACGAAATTAATAAATAGCATGAAAAGTATTTTTTTTACCTATAATTTGTAAGATATTCTTTAGCTAATAAGCTAGTTTGTAAATAACATTACCCTCTGCGCCTTTTTACATAAATTGTTCAAAACGATAAAAGAAAATTACCTCCAACTTTTTTTTTAAATGTAAATATTAATAGAGCCTGTTTTTTTTCTTAAAAAAAACAAGAGTCGAAAATTAGTTCGTTAACTAGTGGTTTTATTGAATTAATTTTAGATGTAATTTAGTA
This sequence comes from Eupithecia centaureata, assembly GCA_944547425.1. NCBI lineage: Eukaryota > Metazoa > Arthropoda > Insecta > Lepidoptera > Geometridae > Eupithecia > Eupithecia centaureata. Next base: position 12,216,026 of record OX155682.1, read on the forward strand.
ATGTCCCGAAAACGGAAATATTGGTCCGAAAAATATTTAGTCCTAAGGCGTCTCCAATTATCTCTGTTATTTTTCGAACAGTAGTTATTTTAGTTCCACTGAATTTATAGGGTTTGCCTGTGTGAGTGACTCGTAGCGGCCGATCACTCACACAGGCAAGATCTTTTTTGCTCTTTTCAAATACAAGCTCCATAGATGCTTTCAACACTTGAAAAATTGCTTGGTACATAAAAAACAACATACCATTTGCGGCAAATACATTACCATTAAACAATTATGCATAATTTAATTAGAAAATAGTGAAAAACATCAAAATTGAAAATCATCGCCATCTAGTAGCGGAGCTATGCTTAGTCCTGGACGCGAAATCACCTTAAGTATATCAGTCATCTAGTACCCATAACACATGCTCTGCTTAGTTTGGGGCTAGATGATGCTGTGTGGATTGTCCGGAATTATTTATTTATTTTTCTACTGTCGGAGTGAAGCGGACTTGACCATTCACATTGGTTAAATTAGCGGGTTATGGAAAGAGCTAAGCTCGGAGTTTCCCTGAAGGATAGGATTCGTAATGAATACGTAGAAAGTTATCGATAAATAAAAAAAAATATCAAAGAATTAGCAAGTTGGAGGGGCAGTGGACCGGTCATATTGCAAACGTGTTTTTGAATGGAGACCGAGACTCGACTCAAACGTAGTGTAGAACGCCCTCCATTACTCTGCGAGATACTGCCGGGACAATTTTATTTCATCCTTATTAATATTATAAAAGCGAAAGTTTGTATGTATGTTTGTTCCTCTTTGACGCAAAAACTAATGATCGGATCGGGCTTAAAATAGACATAGTTCTAACCCTGCAATAAGACATAGGCTACCTTTCATCTTATAAATAATTTCCCATGGGATAGAAATAATTGAGCATTGAGACGTTTTCATAGAAACAACGCGTGCGAAGCCGCGGGCAGATGCTTGTTTTATATAATACTAGCGACCCGCCCCGGCTTCGCACGGTTTTATTATACGTAAAAACCTTCCTCTTGAATCACTCTATCTATTAAAAAAAACCGCATCAAAATCCGTTGCGTAGTTTTAAAGATTTAAGCGTTCAAAGGGACATAATGACATAGGGACAGAGAAAGCGACTTTATTTTTTACTATGTAGTGATGTAAGGTGAGTTAATGTAAAGTGCGATTTTCTAACAATCAACGACAAAAAAAAACAATTAAAATGCGGCGGCAGATCTGGCCGAGGATCTCAAGAGGCGCAAATATGCAGGTCTCGACAGAACCTACGCATTTGCTCCCCTTGGATTCGAGACCCTAGGTCCGTGGGGTACCGAGGCTCTCCGGGTTTTTAAAAAATTATCTGAGCGTCTGGTCGATGCGACGCGTGACCCGAGAGCTGGTGAATATCTGGCTCAGCGCATCAGCATTGCCATACAGCGTGGTAATGCAGCCAGTGTCTTGGGGACGCTTCCGACTGGTATTGACATGGATCAATTGAGCTACCTTTAGACTGTTTGCAACCGTCTGCAGTTAGCTCAATGGTTTCAATTGTAAATACTAGTTGTAATTTTTCTATTCCTTTGCTTGTAATTTTCGTTGTTAATAAAGATTTATTTACATTAAAATTGAATTATAAACATCAAAATTAATTCACTATAAGGTTGCCTGGGAGAAATCACTCTCAGCGTTAATGACGCCTTTTGCACTATGTTTATTTTTTTAAGCTTTTTTTAAATATATTTTAGTACAACAATAAAGTGTTCATTAATTCATTCATTCAAAAAAGTTTCAAAATTGGTGACATTGGTAACTCACTTGATCTGTTGTTTGAGATCCTTGATAAGCTGGTCCTGTTCTTGTATCTTGGCCCGCGCGTGTTCCTTGGCGGCGACCACGCACCCCGTCGCCGCCGCCTCGCCCTCACCGCCCTATAAACAAAATTAGCATTTCATTTATTTATCAATATCATTTTCATAACAAAGATTTTCTCAACCTACGAGTATTATTTGTTTTTTCCTGTCCTGTGTCAAATGTTTCTGGTGTGCAATAAAGAATTTTGTGTTGTATGGTCAAGATCTTCAAGATTCGCTTATCCGAGCTGTTGGATTCTCTAGCTAGGGCATTGAACCAATACCACTGATGTTTAAAGAAGCCTATAAAGTTAAATTTTTAATTAGGGTACAACATAACTAAGAACAACCAATAGCAGGGGATAAAAATAGCGTCAACTGACAGACGACGGGAATACGAGATTCTGTGGCTAAATTGTCTCCACTCCTGTTTTGATTTCGGCTCTTAAAATGCCTTTTGCCAATAAGCTCATAAAGTGGATAGATTTTCTCGCTCCTTTTTTATTTCGGCTCATTAAAATGTCTATCAGTCTTTTTAGTTTCCTATTTCCAATAAGGTCTTAAAATAGATAGATTTCGGCTCTTAAAATGCCTATTGATTTTTTTTTTAACATTTTGACCATGTTCCAAAAGACTTTTTACATTTACTTCGATTTCAGTTTTTAAAATGTAGAGGAAAAGACAAACGCTGTGATAGTTATGTTATGATTATATAGGAAGCTCGTGGGCGCATACATAAATAGCTGACAACAGCCAAGCGATAGGCAAATTAGAGATTAACTGTAATGTAAGCTCCTTTGTCTTATTTTATCTCTGAAAGCAAATGATTGTATTTATAACACAATGACTGAAAGCATTGCTTACCAACTGTTTCACATTATTTAAGTAGAATTCAAAATAATGAAGGATTTATTAGGGTCTCCGGGATTATCTTTATCATCAATTTCATCAAGTTGAATTACTTCAAACGTTAGGTTAGTCATTCATTAGTTAGTAACTGTTAGTTATTGTTGTCAGAATGCGTCTCTGCTGCGGAGATGGTAGTCGCAGGAAAGCGTTCACTTTACATTGACTGACATGTATTATGGACGATTGATAAAGCCATACTTATGTCTTGGTTAGGTAAGCGTACCAGCTTTTAATTAAAAAAAGAACCATCAAAATCGGTTCACCTAGAAAATAGTTCCCGTGTGGTCCTATTTAAACTGTCTGTCTTAGATCTTTAATCAAACAACACAACCGTTTTAGATGCGGTTTTTTTATAGATAGAGTGATTCCAAAGGTTTATATCCTTATATGTATAATACACCCGAGCAAAGCTAGGGCGGGTCCCTAGTCCATAATAAAGCGTGAAATTTCGAGTGTTAGTTGTGTAGTTTTGCCGGAGTATGTTATACACATCATGGAAAGCAGTACAACAAACCTCTGGATCTGGTTCCTCCTTCTTGATGGCGAGTGGTTTCTCATCCGCGGCCTCAGCCCCGGGCGCCGCGGGCGCTCCGCTGCGGGCCGTCGCCTCCTCTACTTCCTTACGTGCCTAGACATAAGGTTGCTTTTAACATCCCCATCCTTATAGTTTTACGCACAACGGCATAAGGTTATGAGGAACGGTAGCCGTTGCGCATACCTGAGTGATGACATCTTGATACCTGAGTGATGACATTGTTGAGTGGATGATGATCCTTTCCTGTATGACTTTTTAGTTGATGCCTGTCATTTGGCCTCCGTTTGAAGTGACTGAATGCCTTATGAGTGAGGCAACGTTGGGCACAGAATGGATACTACTTTAATTCTATGCACTCTATTGCCAATTAGTTCATTTTTCTATTTAGTCCGTCAATTAGATTTTTTAGAAATATTGGACACGTATTGTTTCGTCAATCAAACAAAAAAATTACAAAGATAAAGTGCATTAAAGTTTAGGAGAGGGGTCTCGTGATGTGACGGCGATATCGTCTTAATTTCATACATAATAGAAGAAAAAAAAGTACGTAAGTATCTTTCGAAAATCTAAATGATGACGGACTTATTAGATTTTTAAGAAACTAGCCTATTATACTTTTTAAGATACCTTAGAAAAACACCAACGTTTCTAAATTTATTGTAGAAAATATCGATAAATTTTGAAAACACTCAATTATTATGCCTTCCTAACAATGTATCAATTTTGTCCCACAATAGTTGCTAACTTACCGAGCACCTTACCTGTGCGCCTCTGTCGACATTAAACAAACCCAAAAATACAAAAAACATAGTTACATTAAAACACTTCATGTATCAAAAACTTACCTTATTCAGTTCTTGGCTTGTATCCTTATATTTCCTCTTATACCTATGCACTTCTCCTTTTAACTGTTGATTGTGGTTCTGTAGTGATGTTATAAGATGCCTCATTTCCCTGTTGATTGGTCCGGTTTGTTCGTTAGCGGCTAGATTCTGTTCGAACTCTATGCGTAGCATTTCGTACTCCTTACGTAATTGACCGAGAACGTCTTCTAGTTGTATCATTTCTGAGCGTAGGGCTTTTTGTCTTGATAGTTCTTCACTCTGAAATGCAAAAGGCACTTAAATTAATGAGGTTAAGAGTCACTTTAATGTGATAGATTTGTTTATAATACATGGTTGCTGACAGATATTAGTTGATATATATAAAATTAATATTTGAACTGGTCTCCTATTTAAATAATTCTGAACAATTCACACCGCGTCATCTAGCCCCAAGCTTGTCCCAAGCGAGTTTATATTGTGTGTTACCAGATAATTGATAATACACATTCGATAGATATTTTTAGTATACAACTATAACACACTGATCATAATATGTCTGCAGATCATAAAAATATCATCAGATCGTGCAAACATTTGCCGCGAAGCGGGAATTGAACCCGCAAACTACGGCGACCTCAAAGAAGTCCCCCCCTACGTGAGAAATTCTTCTTCTTTTGAGGTTTTTTGTGTCTGTTTGTAACATCATTACAGTCTTATGGGTATGTAGAAAATGTCTTAAGGGTATCTGTTTATAGAAAAGCTACGTCTTAGGAATCTCTTAAATGTTATACTTAAAGAGAAAGGTTGAGTTAATTACATTATTGCACCTACAAGTACTATCTTTGATTTATTCGATTTTTTATTGTAACATGTATTTTAGTGAACCCATGACTAGTTAGTAGATAAACTTAATTTAGGATTGACACTTTTAACCTTTTTTTATTACTTGAATCACTACATAGTTTAAAAAGACGCTTCCTACTGTCTGTCTCTCCCTGTATGCTTAGGTCTTTAAAACTATATACCGGATTTTGAAGCGGTTTTATTTTAAGATAGAGTGATTCAACAGGAAGGTTTATACGCACCCGAGCGAAGCCGGATGGGTCGCTAGTAAATCATATTTATCTATTTACTCACCTCCATCATCTCAATCTGCCGCATGTGTAGGTTCTTAGCGTTCTGCAGCTGAAGCCTCGTCTCATCGAGCGCTGTCTTCATCTGCATCGACTCATTGTAGAGCACCGAGAACTGGCTCTGTAAGCATTTGTACTCCGTCGTCTCTACTATCACTGATTCTGGTAGCTGGCGGATCTGGAAGATAAGAACGAATGTTTATATCTACACAATTATTAGGTTAACCACAATTTATTCAAAAAATCTATTTATAATTATTAGGTCTTGTGTTTAATTTGTACCTACGTATTTTGTAAAACTCATTTATTCCTCTTTCATGAACCAAATTCCTCTATGCTGGTGTGTGATAAAGATTTTGCTCTCGCTGTTCGAATGAATTTTAAATTTAAACTATTACAATTAAAACTTAATGTTTTTTTTCTTGTTTCATCTGTGATCAGTTGACTCAACTATGAGCAGATTTTATGAGCTTTCTACTTTATTTTGGGTGAAGCACACTCCTGCACTATCAATCGTGGGTCTTGAAAGTCTAGAAAGGACATAATTGAAGGTCCACACCTTCAATTATGTCCTTTCTTTCCAGCCTCCTCTGATATAGGGGTTTAGTTAGCTTCCGAGCCAGTTCGTTGTGGTGGTTTTCGAGTCATTCCTGGTACACCTTGACTGTTGTTTGTATCAATTATAACTCATCAGCCACAGAATTTAATAAATTTTAATATCCAAATTAAAAAATAAACATGTTACAAAAGGCTTTATCACTGAGTGATCGATAGTGCACCGAATTAACAAAATTTTTATTGATATAATACATATCTATAGCAGAATTTACACAGACGGCTCCAAAATGAAAACAGGTACCGGGGCGGGAACTTTCTCCGACGACCTAAACATTCACAAAACGACAGCTCTGGGTATCCACAACTCTATCTTCCAGGCGGAATGTGTGGGTATAATTCAGGCTGCGACTGCAGTACTACGAAGAAAGGTAACTGATCAAAATATCAGGATCATCTCAGATAGTGCTGCAGTACTACAGGCATTGAACAAGAGAGAACATAACTCAGGACTCACCATACAATGCTACCATCTGCTGGAACAAGTAAGTAAGTCCAATAGAGTTACCCTGCAATGGATAAAAGGACACAGCGGATCTAGAGGAAACGATGAAGCTGATGCTCTGGCAAGGAGAGGATCGGAGTGGCAACTGGAAGGGCCAGAACCGATAATCCCCCTACCATTCAGTCAAATTCGTACCTGGATCCGACAACGAACCGCCAAACAACACCAAGACTACTGGGCAAGTATTTCGGAATGTAGGCAGTCGAAGGAGGCCTTCCCGGTTTTAAACCCGAAATACTCCCGAAAACTCCTAAATCTGAAGCGCGATAAACTCCGACGAATCGTAGGTATTGTCACAGGACACTGCACGCTTAACAAACACCTATTTAAATTAGGCATCACGGACAGCCCCCTATGTAGAGGGTGCATGAATGCAGAGGAGACGGCTGCGCATGTGCTTGTAGAGTGCGATAGCATAGCGTCTCAAAGACAGCTTTACCTTGGGACACCGAGGACGCCTAAGGAAGCATGCACCGGCGTCAGCGAGCTGCTGGCTTTCCTGGAGGATATCGGGTGGTTAGACTAGCAGCCCCCCACCCGACACGCAAAAAGGGCCCACCTGTGGCCTAGTTGCGGAAACCAGTCCAGAAACAAGTAACAAGTACATATCTATAGAACTATAATTTATAATACCATGTAAACCAAAATAACACTAATACTTTTTTATTATTATAATAATAATGGTAGTAAACCCTGGCATCTCTTAAGAATAAGCAAATTATAATAAAACTTCATTCAATATTTCTACTATATCTGCAGCCGGCGCGGTGCGGTGGCTCGTCTTTTGTTACTATTTTAAGCAGAAAAAATCGTAAATTACAAGCAGCGTCGTACTAATTGTTTCGTATAGTCACAATATTTTCATGATTCAACCAATAATATTATTGTAATATGCCCTTGTTCTCCGCTGACGTTTGTATGACTCAAAGTAGGTATGTACCAGGGGAGCATTAGTTCATAGGAGATACACAATGCAAGTACCAAGTCAAAAATGTACCTCTCTGACGTTTATATTACCCTTGTACTTACTAACATATTACTTATAGAAATATTGATTTATTTTGAATTTTCACTTCAGCTCTTGGGCCCAAAAACTCGCGGATGAAGTGGGTAATCACTGCATAGTATAAACCAAAGTCGCTTTTTCTGTCCCTATGTCCCTTTGAACGCTTAAATCTTTAAAACTACGCAACGGATTTTGATGCGGTTTTTTTTAAGAGTGATTCAAGAGGAAGGTTTATAAGTATAATAAAACCGCGCCAAGCCGGGGCGGGTCGCTAGTATATAATAATAAATTGATTATCTCAGAGGGCTATAAAGCTCTTTTGATACATGTCAGACCACTAGTTATTGCATAAACCCATTCAGAAGCTCAAGTTAAAGCTGTATTATACTACGCGTTATTCAGGGACCCTAAACCTAACTAAGAGTGGTGTAATAAGATTTAGGGTCCCTAAGGGAGGGACCCGGCAAGCCTTGCTCCCTAATCGCCTAACTACCAGGCCCTGAATAACGTGTAGTGTAATACCGTAGTGTAATACCTTTTAATCTAGCTAGTATAAACTACTTACATCCATTTTGAGTTTCTCAACCTCCTTTAGCGTGTCTCTGTGTTGTCTATGAAGCCTATCGAGCTCCGCTAATCTGTTATTGGCTAGTTCTCTCTGCTCCTCCAGCTCTGCCGCGATATCCTCCAGCTTGGCGGCCGCGACGGCGCCGCCGGCGTGCGCGTGGCTGGTCGCCACGGGCCCGGCCGCCACCGCCGCGGCTCCTGATTGATGCAAGCTCTTTAGCTTCTCGATTGCTTCTGCTAAATGGTTTTCTAGTTTGTCGTTTCGGGACCGGACCTGTGGAGGGTTAAGTATGTTAGATACAAACTTTATTAACAACGAAAATTACAAGCAAAGGAATAGAAAAATTACAACTAGTATTTACAATTGAAACCATTGAGCTAACTGCAGACGGTTGCAAACAGTCTAAAGGTAGCTCAATTGATCCATGTCAATACCAGTCGGAAGCGTCCCCAAGCTAATTTGGAGCTAGATGATGTGTGAATTGTCCAACTTTATTTATTACAAGCTCTGCCTGAGACTTCGTCTATGTTTTATAGTGACTTTAGGCAGTTACATAAACTGTACATAATTTAGTTGCATACAAACTATCATCTCCTATTTTTATGAATTTTAAAACCTTTGAATGTCATATTTATTTAAACAAAAGCCTAAAAAATAAGTTTCAAGCTTCTAGCTTTAAAAATGACACAACTTCCATACAAACTTTTATCCCTTATTTACAACCCTTAGAACCTTTTTTTGAGTTTTTTTATGTCCTTTCTCAGACTGTACTACACTATTTCTATACAAAAATGTCATTTAAATCGGTTCAATACCTAGTTTAGGCGTTAAACGCGTAACAGACAGAAAGTTACTTTTACATTTATAATATTAATTAAATAAATTACGGCTTATTATGACAAGGATATTACAAATTACATAGAAAGTAACAGCTAAAAACTGGACGCTGTAAATAATTATTATTGTATTAAGTATATGAGTCATCTAGTACCCATAACACAAGCTCTGCTTTGCTTGGGGCTAAATGATGCTGTGTGGACTGTCCGGAAATATTTAGGTATATTTATTTTATTTATATAAATAGTAAATAACATAGTAACCTTGAGTAACTCATACTGTAGATCATCAATCTGGTTCTTTAGCTCAGCGTTCTCCGTGTCCCTGCTGTTGACGGCGTCTTGCAGATGCGCAACCCTCAGCGTCATCTCATGGTGCGACTCGTGCAGGCGCGTGCATAGCGCTTGGAGTCTCCGGTTCTCGGCGGTTACTTCCTCGTTCGTGGCGCGGATTACTTCGTCTAGGGACGGGGCGGGCGCGCCTTCTGTATGATAAAGTAAAAAAGTCTTAATCTTCTCAATAGGTTACTCTTCTCATTGAGTACTTTATTGTTCTTATGTGTTAATTATGACTCTCCCTACCTTTAGTAGGATACCTTTAGTACTTACTGGATAAAAACAGAAATGTTCTCAACATTTCTGTTTTTATCCAGTAAGTTACCTAAGAATGTGCAACTTATGTAATTATTTACTTTGTCTTGCTGTAATAAATACATTTTTCATTCCATTTTCAGTCTTATCTATTATACTACTAATATTTAAACGCGAAAGTTTGTAAGTACGGATGGATAGATGGATGTATGTTTGTTACTTTTTCACGCAAAAACTACTGGACGCTAAACTGGAACGGATCTGGCTGAAATTTGGCACAGAGATAGATTGTAGTCTGGAATAACACATAGGTAATATTTTATCCCGGAATTTCCACGGGAACGGGAATTACGCGGGTGAACTCGCGGGGCGCTGCTAGTTTTGGAATATAACAAGGTGTAGGTAACAAATATGCAGAGCATTTTCACATGGCATTTTCTGTATGCAGAGCTTATACTGGGTACCAGACAGATAGTGCCTTTTATAATAACATGAATATACAATGAACTAACACCCAGATCACAGCAAAGAAATGGACAGAACAAAATATCTGTAACATTATCTCTTTGGTCGATCAGAAAGGTGTATAGTAAAACAGAGTTTCACACTGATATAATAAATATTATAGAAAGTTTTGATGGATGTATGAGTGGATAGATGATTGTGACTTCTTTAAGCTGAATGTATTGGGCTAAAATTTTATTTAATTTATACTAAAAATCAGTACACCCATGGGATAGAAAAAAAAAATGGAAACAATGCATGCGCTCAGGCAAAAATCGAACCCTAGATGCTACAAAGACGAAGTGAAACACAGCTGACTATTATAAACCATTGTTAGATTATGTTTTGTAATAGAAGTATATTGAGTGTATTGTAGTCTGGCAGTCTTATTAAGATATCTTCTGATATAGCAAAGCTATAGTTTGTTTAACTTCTAAAGATAACATACCTTCACCCTCTCCCTTGATAGCACGCCATATCTTATCATTTCTCTGCTGTAGTCTGTCAAATGCTTGCAAAACTTTGGCTACTGCTCTTTTGCTAACTTGGACTCTGTTTGCAAGCTGAGCATCCAACTCCTCTTTGTCCCACGTTGACAGCTGCATGAGGAATGATGTGGTGGCTTCATTCTCATCTGTATGAACAAAGGAAATTCTTAGTGGAAGATACCACTTGTTTATTATGACTCTGCGGTGTTTGGAAGGGAATGGAAGTCTTTGCCTTTAAATGGGATGGCAATGGCTAATTAAAAAAGAAACTGGTCTATACAAGTGTCAATTTCAAGATTAAGAAGGTAAAAATGTACACATCAATAGCTTGGCCGGGGTAGTGCACTATATTGAGGAAGAGCCATCACATTATGTATGTTTCAACAAAGCCTGTGTCTTGTTTAGGAGAATAATAAATTGTTTCCTGCAAGAAAATCGAGGCGATACAGATCGGATGATGGCCCAACTTCAATAAAGTCAGAGGTTGGAACCTCCCAACTGAAAGCCATGTCTCAATGAGAAGTTGGATAGTAGATAGAGCCGGGTATTTATATAGTACATTCTATTATGTACCCAGAGAATGCCAGATGACGGTAGCATGTATGGTCCAACATTACATGACAACAGATCTTCGCAAGAGGGCGTTTCTCACTGTCTGCAGCATTGCGAATCATTGTTGGTGTACTTCCAACAAAAACAAGATTTGTAGCTAACCCGCTCACATATTGAAGCATTACAGGTAATTTTTTATTTAACAAACAACAAGCCAAGAACTAAAGGAAAACTGGTACAAGGGGAAGTTACAGCTTGAATACTATTTCAGCCCAAATATTTCCTCTATTGTAGTTGGTTTTTATTGAAAAAATCAACTCAGCTCATCATCATCAGGGTATAGGCCTCCTCTTTATAATGCCTTTGTCTGGTTCTGTGCCACCTTCATTTTTATAAACTAAATTAAATAAATAATTCTGGACAAACATGAAGAGAGTTAAGAAGTATGTATTATGGGTATGAAAAACAACCCTGTTATAAGAGTTCAATCTCTTACAGCCTGCACAGGCAGGGAATCCATTGTATACTTATATTTTAGTAAGTCACTGAAATACTTAACTTACTTTTGTTCTCAGATTCATCAGCGGTCTCCGCATCAAACCTCTGCAGGAGCACCCTTATGTCTTCGTTCAACAGGTTCCAATAACGGTTGACTACACAGAGCACAGCATCGTCCTGTGTCTGGCGCTTCTCTAACTGTTCAATCCTTGCCCGCAACTCTGCCTCACATCTGTGACGTTGTTCTATTCTCTATCACCAAAAAAATAGACAAATATATTTATTCTAATTGGTTTCAGTATGTAGGTTAACTAGATTAGTAGTTTAGTCATTCCATTGTGCACATTTGAACCTTCTAATCCAGGCTGGTGCTATTGGAATGGTCAATTATACTAGTAAAACATGGTTTAGTTTCATATAACATCTTAACAAGTTATAATACTGCAAGGTAGTAAATAGGTTTATAGGTTATATATATTATAAGGAGGTCAAGAACACATAAAACAAGGACATTAGATATTACTGCAACAATACATTTACAACCAATTGACATTGGGTTGTACCACACTGCATTGAACAGCTGATTATGACATGTTTGAGCTAATTTGTATTACATTGTAAAACATGCTAAGATGCAAATAAATAAGCATCATACAAACCTGTGCTAGTTTCTTATTCTGGAATTGCAGGACTTTTATGTCCATTTCCTCTAATGTGGAAACAGGACCTATTAGGTGGGGTTCAAAGTGAACTTTCTTGATCGGCGGCTGGTTGGTGCCATTGCCGCTTTCTTCATTCGGACGCTTGGACATACTGATCTACAACAAACTTAATTTGAAGAGAAATACAACAAGAATTGGTTTACAAAATGTCTTACGAAAAAGCATCGACGTTATTGATTGAGACAACCCAAACAAGATGAGAAGGTTATAGATGAGTAGATTGTGGTTCAGCGAAACCACTTTTCGGTTAGGTCGGCTAATACATACCTGGCTCACTGCTCACCTGCTTGTCAACTGTGGGTGGAGGCTCAGATCAAATTCACCGAGTCAATTACCGTTTGTAATTTAATTCTACCTAGAAAACATAACATTTTACTGATTTTCATAAACCTCTGCCTAAAGCCCTTGTTCAGTGAAATATTTTTTTACAGTGAGAGAGAGGCGGCTGTGGTTGGCAGGCTATCTCAAAAATGTACGCTTTGAATGAATTGAACGAATGAATGAAAAAGATGGCGCTGGCGACGCATATGGCTGTCAACGCCATAGACAAAGCAAATGTCAAATTTGTTGGTTCACGTTCACAATCATAGAGTCACTCACAAATTCAGTCACAATAGCAGTAGGTAGTTCGTTTATCTGCAATGTTCGATTCGTTTTTATTCGATTGGTGATGTGAAAATATACGGAACCATGTACGGAACATAACGAAAATTGAACGAAACAAGTTTTCTACATGTGGCGCTCGTGGTCGATTATAAAACGATAGGCTAGGATTGATGAATTACTAAACGAACAAGTATTGATTAAATAATAAAATAAATAAGTTGGACAATCCACACAGCACCATCTAGCCCCAAAGTAAGCTACTCAAAGCTTGTGTTATGGGTACTAGATAATTGATAAACTTTTGATAAATTTAATACATAGATAGATATTTTTTATTATAATTATATAGAAAACATCCAGACCAACGGAACAAATTTCTGCAGATCGTGCACAAATTTGTTCCGAGGCGGGAATCGAACCCGCAACCTTCTGCGTTGCAGGCGGACCTTCGCCCACCGCGCCACATCATCGGTCGTCGGTCGATTAATTTTTATTCGTAGGTAGTTGGTAGAAAACCGCATTTTAGTTACTTATTAATGTCTCAGTTATTTCTTGTGGACGAATAAAGTAGGTTTAGATCTCTTGCCCTACCGTGAAGTACAATGGGATTTAAAAATAATATAAGTAGTTAGGTAGATCCATACTTTACCTACAAAGATTGAATGAAACAAATTAATTTTAAAAATAAATTCCCTTTTTATTTTATATGTATATCTAGTCTATCCCCATTACCTAGAAGGACCTTGTAACCCTAATAATAATGTTACAACTTTATGAAAGCAACCACCAAAGGCACCTTTAGAAAAAACCAATACTAAATTACTATTACGAATGTTCGAGTATAAATTGTTAAATCACCTTAATATTTTAAGAGGTCACTAAGGTCTCGCGTTCAATAAATTATTTACGCAGTAAATTATTTTAATTTTTTTCATTCATAATTGATTTATATTTAAGCTGATCTTGAAATAGACGTTGGAATACCCTGTATTTTTTATCATGATATGCTTTAGAGTGTGTTTTAGGTGGAATGATGTCAGCTGTGCCACCCATCATTTCAATAGCTTCATGTACATTCTTAAAGTACTGAGAAGCACACGCTCCAAGTATGGCTGAGCCCACCAACACTGAGTCCTTTTCATGTGGTTTGAGAATGGGCAAATGCACAGCGTCTGCTTGAGTCTGAACAAATAACGGGTCTTTTGTGATTCCTCCACAAATTAGCAAGCATTTAAAAGGCGTGTACCCAGCCAAAACCAATGCGTCAAGAATGTGTCTGGTCCCATACTAAAAAAAACAGACAGATAGAGTCACATAAATATTTAAGAATGTCAGCCTTATGCCAATAATAAAACGGATTGAATTTAGTAAGTATAACATATAATTATTTACCGAAAGTGCTTGGAGCGTAGCAAGATATACCAGGGCTAGGTTTTCTTCACTGCTATTTATGGATAACCCTGTAATCATTCCTCTCATGTTTGGGTCAGCTAGGGGTGATCTATTTCCATGAAAATCAGGCCATACGTGAATATCTTTTGTGAGAAATCCAACATCTGCAAGCCCTTGAGTTTTTGCCATATTAGTCAGTATTCCTCTTAGGTAACTCCGAACACTAAAAAAGAAATTAAAATGAAACCAAAGTGTAATGAGAAATACGCAAGTAAGAATGACTCTGATTTTGTTCTTACTCGCCAGTGCTTTTGGTTTTCAGCAATTCAATGCCAGCAGGATGACTGGATATAATATAGTCCAATAACATTCCTGAAGCACTTTGGCCAGCTTCATTTAACCACATGTTAGGAACCATCGCACTGAAATATGGACCCCAAATGCCTTGAACGAGTAGAGCATTTTCATTGACAGCCATGTGACAAGTAGAAGTGCCACAAATCAGACCCAGTCGGGAAGAAAAATGCGTATTAATTCCATCGGCACGTGTTCCAATCATCCCAAGACCACCGGCATGAGCATCGATTATAGATGTCGCCACTGGCAATCCAGGAATCAAACCTAAAGTGGATGCAGCTTCAACGCTTAGGCCTCCACATAGCTCACCAGGCTTGAGTACTTTAGTTCCAATCTTTTTAAAGTTATCCTCTATAAGATCTGCTAAGCCGATTTCATCTAAAAAGTTCTTATTCCAGCCTTGTTTGCCATCTGTAGTGCATTCATAGTTCCATTTACAAACAAGAGAGCACAAAGATCTGTTGAGCGATCCTGTAGCCTTCCATGTGAGAAAGTCTGGAAGGTCAAAAAAATGTTCGTATTCTTTCCATTTGTTTGGCAAGTGCTTTTTTAACCATAAAAGTTTGGGCATTTCCATTTCTAAACTGACTTTCCCACCCACATACTGAAGTATCGTATGACCAGTTTTATTAATCAGATCGGCTTCAGCTTGTGCCCTATGATCCATCCACTTAATGATGTTTTGCTCATTATTGTTTGTTAAACTGACAGATATGGAATTGTAATTTTTATCTAAGACCACTAAAGAACAAGTTGCATCAAATCCGATGCCCTTTACTGAAGCTGGATTTACGTTCACAATGATATCCTGAAAATTAAATTGCTAGGTTTAATTACAAAAATTATTTCATTTTGCTGCTAATCTGCATTTTTAGGTAGTTATGTAAAATATCTAGTTCCTATCCAGCCGAACTAGGTGTGAAAATTGAAAATAAAACACAGCTAAAAAACTACGTTTTACATGCTTTGGCTCAGTGTTTCAGACTTAATTAGGTAGGTACTTATCACAATTATTTATTGAAGTTAAGATCTAAAAAGGAATCATAATTGCCAATATAATTTATGTACCTATTGTACATACTTACGTGTATTCTACACGGCAACGATGTTAATAAAACATGGGCGGTTTGCTTGCAAAATTTCACATAAGAATAGGTAAGTACTAGGTACGTTATCCAAGAACCAAAAGTACCTACCTTTATGACAGCTACACAGCGTGCCCAAATGTCGTCAGACGACTGTTCATAGAAGTTAACTTGCGGAGTCCAAGTTTGTATTTCTCTTACTGACACATTTACAACATGGCCCTTTTTGTCCACAAGAGCGGCTCGAACGCTTCCAGAGCCAACATCAACTCCGATAAAATATACATTTTCAGTCATAGCTTCTTAATCCTGAAATAGTAGTTAAGTATGATTTTAATATTATTATATTTAATGAAAACACTGCGTAGGTATGTTTGTTAGCACACTGAGCATATAATCACTCTTAAAAAGTTCCCTAATCATGTGAGTAGATACCTTGTAAGGTCATAAAATCATCATAGAATAGATAAACAAATACTGATAAGTTGAATGACCTTGGCACCGGGATGACAAGATAGCAAGAGGCCCAATACAAACAATAAATAAGACCTAGTATCTCCGTATCCTGACAAACGAAGTTTGATCATAATTCTAAGGATGGATCTTTGATCAATGAGGTGTCTTTAACTCCGAAAATTTGCCCATTAAATGGATTTTATTTTCATACTTATGATATAGGTACCTACAACATAAGTTTTCCCTAGATAATTTACCTTGATAACGTTTAGGGGAGGAGCATCACTAGGCAGGACTTGACTTGTGTACGTTCAATACTTTATTGGCCGTCTCAACTCAACTCAACCTTTGGTCTCAACGTAGTCAGAGAATCTTTGGCCATCTCATTCTTATTGGTCTCAAACTGTCTCACTCACCCAATAGGGTACGTTCAGATGACAAGCGCTCAGCGCGCGTTGAACGCGCGCTACATTTTTATAAAGTGTTAACATGGTGACAAGGCGTTGAACGCGCGTTGGCGAGCCGCCTTGGTTCAATTTGTGTTCTAAATTTTGTCGAAGATGGACGTAGAAACAGTTTTAACTATAATTTTATACCGACGGCAGAAACGACGTAACCGAAGACGGAGATATTGGGTTCACACAGGCGGACTGAATACCTAAATGCTAAAGTGCGCGTTCATCTGACCTAAACGGAAACAACCAATGATCTCAATGCGCACGCTGACAACAGTCGAGCTCACAGAACATTATTACCTACTCCAAGCGGAGGTCGAGCTCTAGCGCAGCGTTCAACGCGCGCTTTATTAAAACGCGCGTTAGCATGTGTACGGTCTGTATAAAATGTAAGTATGTAGTTGTAAACGTGCGTTTTCAAAATGCGCGTTGAGCGCTTGTCATCTGAACATACCCTTATAGCTGATTAAAGAAAACCTTGCTTGCTTGCTCGTTCGATCGAACTTTCGATAATTTTATATCAAACTGACAGCTCATTCAATTCATTCATTTAATCATTCACGTCCGCAACAAACAGACACAATCGCACACACACACACACACACACAGTGCACATTATTATTTTACGAATTTCAGTGTTGCCAAACTAGCCCTTTCGGGGCTAGATCTAGCCAGTTTTTGGCTTATTCAGCCCTTTAAATGTTGATTTAGCCCCTAGCCCTATTTCTAGCCCCGAAACCGTGTAAGAAAACTATCTAGCACACAGTACAAATATTTAAAAATTCAATATTACAAATACGATTTGGTCTGATATAATTTGGTCAAACTTGCTACACATATGATATCCCAATAGATGTCATAAAAAAAATGGATCCAAAGAAAAATATAAGTTTATTCTGAACAAGGCCCCTGCTGGAACTGAAAATCAATCTCTTCAAACATCAACTTCGCAAAGTACAAGTGATTTGTACGGCGAAGAATCCTCCGATGGGGATCGAGTTTCAAGGTGTATTTTTAATTAAAAAAGTTGATTTTTTTTTATTAATATTAAGTAAACGACTGTTAAAAAACTCACTTACTCATTTTATTGGAAGCCGATAAAAAAACCAATTTTTCCTATTTTCATTTATTTGGCCAAATCTAGCCCTTTTTAGAACTCCATTTAGCCCCCAAACCTGACACCGGGTTGGCAACACTGGAGTTGATTGTTAGAGTAAAAATATACAACACAACAATATCAAACAAATAATCGACAAAACAGAGTGAAGTCCAGTGAAGTCCATCTACGATTTCTACAAATTATTATTTTGGAAAATATTTCCTTTAATTGGAGGTTCATAAGAATAGAAGCTAATTTACAATGGTTCGATTCAAAAACCGGTAAGAGGATCCTAACTCATAATTCACTAGGACGAAAGTTACGTTTTAATAATTTTGATTCTTTGTTTTTCTAGATACATAACTGTCGAAATAATATCACCAATGGTTCCGGAAAATAAACCCCTCTCTCTGAAGTCTAATTTATTCCACGATACTTTGCTGAACAAAATACAACAGATGCATGGAGACTTTGGTGTGGCAGCTGTAAAATCAGGATTTTTAACAAAATACTGCAATGAGAACACCAGGATCGCAATCATAAGATCACGCCATGGTCCACATAAATTTGTTACAAGTTCTGTGCCATTTGTCACAAAAATCGGCAAGTTAGATGTCCGCCTCAATACATTGCATGTTGGTGCCACCCTAAAAAACAGCTATCAATTCATACAGAGGCATCAAAGAGCATATTTAGATACAATGTGGTCGAAATTAAAGACAGATGAGGAAAGAAAGAACTTAGAAGCAGCTGTAATGGATTTCACAAAAACAGATGTAAAAATAAATATTGAAAATATATACTGAACAAAAATGTTTTATTTCATTAAAATAAGTAGAAAATATTATGCTTTATATTATCATTCCATTAAATACACATTTCTATAAATACTTACAGTTAATAATTGTACCTGCTCTATAAAAATACCATTCCTTAACCATAAAAAATATTGTTGGTAATTTTCTAAGGTAACTTTCTCATTTACATTACATTAATTATTACTTTTCTACAGTTAAATTTGAATCAATTCTGAAATAAGTAATTGAGGATATTATGAACACTGTTGAGTGTGACTTAGACAATGCAGACAAACCACAAAAAAGGTGATTTCTTTTTATATACCTAATGTTATGCATCAACATAATATAGAGGTAGGTAGGTACATGTTTTTTTTTTATGATCCTAATACCAATGTTGTTGTTATGTACCTAATGCTATTTCTTCCAGATAATTTACATTACATGCATTAGTTAGGCATATAAAAGTACAACTTTTTACTCAATGTTGACTCAAATAAAGGCATCTGCTGAATTTTTTTCTCTTCACAAAGCAATTTGACCCCAAAGTTGACTAAAGTGAAAATGTCATATAAATGTTCTCTTCTTCCCCTTTTCTGGATAGCTCTACATAATAGCTGGATGAATATTGAGCCAACTCTTTCATCTCTAAATGCCTCAAACTGTGGTGCTGTGGCCCAGTATACAAGAAAATCAGATTTCTTCACATGGTATTGTTCTGTTTTCATTCTTTTATTACCATACGGTGAATCAGCCACAAGAGTTGATGGGGGTTGGTCATCTATTTGACAAGCCTGTATAATCAGGACTTTGGGCATTCCCCGCAGTATGGTTGCTTCATCGGAGTCTAGAATACCTTGTATGTCTTCGACATTCACTTTAATGCAATCTGCAGCATAGACATGTCCCCTTACTCCATGAGATAGTAAACATAACATGAAGGTACTATCAGAAGTTTCAACTCTTTCTCTGATAGTATTTTTAATGAAATCAATCATGTCATTGAAATTTAAATTTTCACCAATAATCACCTCAAAATTTAGAGCAGACATTGTTTTTTGTAACAAAAGTTTGTCTGCTGTAGATCCTTTCCTTTTACTCAAGATAGTTGGTAGTGAGTCATCATGTAAACTTTTTTCAGACAAGCAAAACTCTTCCTGGTTTATTATGAGGCAGATACCCATGCGCTGAAAATTTTTGATTGGATATTTATCTATAGTACTTGGTTTTCTAGTGTCAGATTTTAAATTGCTCTCATCATCAAGATTAAGGTCACCCATCATTTCAAAAACATCTTGAAAATCATGAGGAGTCATTTGGTTCTCCTGATTTATTGTAAGAGTTTTTGTTGTTTCCCTGTCCGACGGTGGAGATAATGGAGTGCTAGCAGCAATAGGCATCTCGGGAGTTGTAGCAGGTTCACCACTATGCCTATTTTGCAATTCTTTCAGTTCCTTGACTAATTGCTCCAGGTTGGGGAGCTTTTCAAGTATCTTTACCAGTTTTTCCACTTTAAAATCATATCCTAATTTTTTTCTGTCATATTGTATTTGAGTCACAGTAATGAACTTTTCAGACATCAGCTTCAGAAGTATTAGTTCACAACTGTCGAATTCCATGGTATCCATTTTGCAGTTACGCAGTGTTCTTTTAAGTTTATCAAGGTTTTCCGAGTCTATATCCTCACAAACTTTATAGAGGGCCTTCTTCATTGGGTTGATATACATATTTACATGAATATTGTCTGGTTGGTAGTGTTTCTTTAAACTAGGGATGTGGAAGCCCAGTTTATTGACGATGCCGTAAAGCTGACAGATCAGAAGGGCCTCAACAAACTCATTTTTCCAATTGGGATTCATCTTGGCTCCCTGCGCCCATTCGCGAAGCAAGTTTAGATTCGTAGAGGAAACATCTCCAAGCACTCTTTGGTAAACTATTAGTCGCTGTAAGGCTGTATCAGGGATATCGTACAGAAGGAACACTAGGGAGATAACATCGTAGGGACTATTCTGTAATTCCTTTTCGATTTCAGACACGATGTCAATATTTATTTGTTCTACATTTTCTTCTATATTTTTGTAACCTGCTGGTTTATCTTGACTATGTGCATCGCTACGAAACATTTTCTGACAACAAACACTAACGAGAAAATATACACAATACACAACTATCGGAAGGGCTCTCTGATAAACTAAACAAAAGAAAACAAAAAAGATAGGTACCTAATTAGATAAGATAGGTACCTAGGTACATTCGAAAAGGAAATCGGGGAATTACTTTTGTTTGAGTTTGACACTGACAGTCTTGTGAAGTTGTGACGTACGTACGATACGTACGACGTACGTACGTAAGATAAGATGGACTTGACTTCTTTGTTGAAGATGGCAACTGGTGGCGCACCTCATCAGCATTGCCATACAACAACGTGGCAATGCAGGCGCAGTGAATGCAGTGTCTTGGGAGTTGGGACGCTTCTGACTGGTATTGACATAGATCAGTTGAGCTAGGTACCTTTAGACTGTATATCCTAGTATTAATCTAATGTTAGAGTAGAGTCATTAGTATATTATAATTTATAGTAGGTAGGTACTGAAACCAATAAGCTCAGTTGAATTCTTGGTGTAATGGCTCTGAACCATTTAAGCTCTCATTTTTGTTAAAAAAAGCTTGTGATGTTGTCATTATACGGTCATTGGCAAAATTTCGTCTAACCAAATCATCATCATACATTGAAGGCTCTAGACATAGGCCTCTCCTAATGAGTGCCAAGTCATCATCGAATCGCAGGTGTGAGATATAACGCCGTTTATCTTAATGCCTTTACTTCTCTGTTACTACAAATTCGGATGGTGCAATAAAGAAGTTATCTATCTATCTATCTTTCCAGTCCAGCGTCTTAGACATAATAATATCTTCCAATGCACTCGTGTACAGTTTCAGGGATATTATGACATTATAGATGTGACTCAGGAGTGTGATGGGTTTGTAATTTCCAAGTGTCCGTCAAGTTAGCAGCCACACCATGGAATTTTGAGTTTATAAATATGTCAATTAACTGTGCCATCAATGCTGTATCCGATGCCGCAAAGCATATAAATAGTGCTCTAGTACTTTAGGAGATATTGAGGGATTTCACTGTGGCTGCTATCTTGACGTCAAGCTAGCAGCCCGCTGATTGTGAAGAAGCCATAGATAAATAGATTTGAATTGTGAACTATACCAAATAACTGTTCCCATATATATCTAGTTGTGCTGTAAAGCCACTGACCTCTATCTATACAAGTACGCTGTATAGATAGAGGTCAGTGTGTAAAGCTCAGAAATAGAAACCCCGTGGTTTATATGATAATAGGATCTAAACATCTACATAGAGGTACATTCGAAAGTACAGATTAAGGCTGATCGCACACTATAGTCAAGACTGTCTTAAGACAGACTATTGCCTTATAAAAGTAATGAAGACGCGCACACTTGAGACAAGACGTCTATTAGACAAAATTGTCTCCTATACTCTGCGACAAGACTGACTAACGACAGTCGGCTTCCCCTTTGCATGTATGGGGGTGCGCACATCAAAGACAAAACAGTCTTGTCTTGTAGTGTTGCCGGCAGTCAAAATGAAAAAGCTCCGACTCGAACGCCAAAATGGTCCGATATTGCAAAAGGTCCGTTTTTATAAATTTGTGAAAAAAATTATCCGTCGTAACGGGGATATCGTCGTAAATCTTCCTTTTTTATTGTTTTTTATTTTGCTTTATCTATGATGAACTTCAGTAAACTTAGCAATTTTTTTTTCAATAGTTTACTTATATTTTTAAATATTGATAGGTAAATATTATAGGTACTTACTTAATTAGCTTAGTATAGAACTCAGATGTATACGAATAAGCTCAATTAGTGCAAGAAATTAGGTAAGAATCTCGGAATTCGAGATACCCAGCTGTAAGTCTGTAAATAATATATAATATACATATATAATATACAAGATATTGGCACCCTAAAAGTTGTCTCAAAACCTACATATAGTAGGGTGTGCGCAACTATTAAATTTCAAGGTCAAAGGTTACAAAAATCAGTTTTCTGTGCTTTTTTTGTAAATATCTCATCTCCCATGGGTTTTTTGCTGTTTGTACTTATATTCAATATTGTAGAAAACAAAATTTTCTACAAATTGTGTCAAATATTTTTTTATACGGTGAACTGTTTTCGAGATAGAGGGCGGAGAGCGCGCGGTCACACACATCACTTCAGGTCAACCGATGCGTCCGGTCTATGTATCTATCTTGACCTTGAAATTTAATAGTTGCGCACACCCTACCATAAGTAGGTTTTGAGACCACTTCTAGGGTGCGAATATACAATTATTTACAGACTTACAGCTGGGTATCTCGAATTCCGAGGTGAACTTACTATATTGACTGGACTAAATCCATCAAAATTTATTAAGAGGGAATAATGACAGATCTGTACCTACATACTCGTAGGAATTAGGTACCTATCCAAACAATATATATTTTTATTTTAAGTGAATGAATTAAATTGTTATAAATAGTAAGGTCACACTGAAGCCGGAGGCGGAGCGAAGGCGAAGGCGTGCGAGTTGTATTCTATTGAATCATATGAAAGCCTACACACATACCGCAGGCGGTGGCGGCGCGGTGCCATAGGAAAACCCGGCACGCCTTCGCCTCCGCTCCGCCTCCGGCTTCAGTGTGAGGAGACCTTTAAGTTCGAAACACACAGAAGCCGGAGGCGGAGCGGAGGCGAAGGTGTGCCGGTGTTCGCCTCCGGCTTCTGTGTGTTTCGTACTTCAGTGTGGGGAGTAAATCTGTTTGGGGTAATTCTGAAGTAGCCTAAAGTAGCCATTCTAATTTTTTTAGACACCCTAAATGGCTACTAGTAGCCGGATTAGACTTTTGGTAGCCATTTGACCCCTAAGGTAGCCTAAGTGGCGATAATTCGCCTAATCTGGCATCACTGGACGCAGACGATGCGCGATGCAAAACAGTTCTTGTTTTACAAAGACTTGTTTTTTTAATTTTTACTTAAATTTCGAGGTTATGTTAAAAAAGTGTGTACGTAGACATTAGGTTACATTTTTCTAGCCAAATCGAAATAAACCGTTTTTGCTCTTAAACACTCACCCCTTTCCACTTCCCGACGCATCGCCCGTAAATTATTTTTCCTTTAATTTTTATTATATTCTCCTTTTCCAATGGGTTTCATCCTACTATTTTATTTTTCAAAAACCTATCTAGGTGCCCTGGTCTAACATGCACAGTTTGTAACAAAAGTGAATATCATACATAGTTAGGTACGAAGTAGCATTGTATCTAAATTCACTTTACAGCTATTTCAAAAGAAAAAAAGTGGTGTGGAAAGAATCTGAACAAAGAACAGTGTGCATATTACGTTTCGTTACAAGCATAATCATATCTATTTTGAGTAATTCTGAAGTAGCCTAAAGTATTAAAGTATTAACTAGCCGTTCTAATTTTTGTAAATGGCTTATTCGATTTTTGGTATCCATGTGACCCCCTAAAATAGCCTAAGTGGCGACAATTCGCCTAATATGGCATCACTGGAAGCAGACGGTGCGCGTTGTAAAACAGTTTTGTCTTAGGTGTGCGCAGTGTGGTAGACAAAACAGTTTTGTTTGTGTCGTAAGTCAGACTTGTCTATGTGAGACAAAACTGTCTCAAGACAGTCTTGACTATAGTGAGCGGTCAGCCTTACACAATACCAAACTCCCGCTCCACGCATTGAAACAAACGCAGAGTCAACTTCAACTTCTTGATTATGAAGTTGAAGTTGACATAAGCAAAG
The DNA here is from genome assembly GCA_944547425.1 of Eupithecia centaureata. Classification (NCBI taxonomy): domain Eukaryota; kingdom Metazoa; phylum Arthropoda; class Insecta; order Lepidoptera; family Geometridae; genus Eupithecia; species Eupithecia centaureata. The sequence continues at coordinate 12,240,241 of OX155682.1, forward strand.
ATAAATTAAATAAAGAAAAAAAATATTTCCTTGACTTTTTCCCCAATGATCTCCCTCCTTTGTAAATTTATAGATATAAATAAGATAAAATTGTAATTATTAAAACTAACTCATCTCTAGTTACTATTATTTATGTGTTTATTATATTTTCCTTCCTTTAAAACTAACTTACTAACATATGTATTTCAGGTACTTGTTTGTGTTGTCCAATGCTTCAAATCATATTGGTGATCAAAGCTCAAATCTACCGATCATATTTTGTTGTATTACTCCTATGATTATAAAACTTTGTGGACCGGACACTGGCAGAAAAGTGGCTAAACAGACACGATTGCCATAATCAAGAAGAAGAAGAAGAAGAAGAAAAAAATATTATCTAACCTCCTAAAAGGTATTTTTATTCGGTTTAGAATTCTAAATAATAATATTCTATTTTGTTGCTACAGTAAAAGAGGCTTCCGTAGAATTCATGCAAATACAATGCAGATCGCGCGGACCGAAGTTCTCATGTTATACAAAAATCTAATGCGTTACTCAAGAAAGTTAACCCTCACTGATCCTGTTTACTTCAAACGAAGAATAGTTACTGAATTTAAAAATAACAAGGCCCTGGATAAAGAAGAAGATATTAAATTTGCTTATCAGGTTGGTATTTAGAGGACTAGGTCCAATAGGTAGTGGTTTAGAAAAAAATTAGTACCTAAACCTGACAAAACACCTAGTAGAATACCTACCTTTACAGATGTCACAGATAATCTATCACTTTACGAACCTATTTACTCATATCATTACAGTACATGCTCTCAAATTACATAATTTTAATAAATTTTTCAGAAGGGAGAAGCTTTACTACTACGAGGTGCAGTCTTATAGTTCCTCAACTATGTTCGTGACAAAGTTCATAAGAAGGCCTAGTCCCTTCACTCAACACATATTTGTAAATTTCAAACACACCATTGACTACTCAAAGGTGCCGACAATCAGTGAACTGGATCTTACGGAACAATTTATCCGAGGCAGTGGCCCAGGTGGCTCTGCTGTGAACAAAAACTCGAATTGTGTTGTCCTAACTCATACTCCTACGGGTAAGTGTTGAAACTAAATGAAAACAAGAAATAAACAAAAAAAAGTACAACATTTTTTTCTAATAATTATGCTGGAGTCACTAGTTCAATTCACACTGTTGAAATTCAAAATTCAGTAGTGGACTGATATACAATTCACACAGTATCATTTAGTGCCATGCTTAATAAACTACTTAGTACAATCCAATCCCACAATTACTTAGTAAATGTTCCAATAGAATTGAAATTAAAAGGTGCATTCAAAATATGTATTACTATTTAAACTGTCACCAGCCAGAATGCTGGAAGCATTGCTGTGTTGCATGGCAATGCTAATTCTTTGACCAAACAATAAATTGCTTATAAGATTTCAACTTATCTTGAGTCTGCATAATAGAATCAGTTAATTTAATGACAGAATATAATCAAATCTCTTAAAGAAAAAGAACTTACTTAATGTTCTGCTTACCCACCAATAGCTTTTTAATCTAAGTACCTGTTTCTCTTAAAGAAAAAGAACTTACTTAATGTTGTGCTTACTAGAGATGGGCCGAATATTCGTTTTATATTCGGTATTCGGCAGCTTTACCGAATATTCATATTCGGCCGAATATTCGGCAAAGTGATACTAAAAGTTTTTACTGTTAAGACCCGTGTATTATCATGATTTGAGTGTACAGTGTAATGAAGTAAGTATTTAGAGTCACATCATACATCTGTATTTTACCAGGTCTATTATAGGTATATCAAGCTGGTACTCAATGTTACTGCATGACGCAATAATGAGAACTTGAGCGCTGCGGGGCCTGCGGGGGTAGCGGGCGGATGGGTCTGACGGCAATCCTCGCGCTTGGCGTTAACAAGTTTAGAGTTGTCCAGAAAGGGCGAATTCTCCGGGAATCGGTTCGCGCGAAATCACTCGCGCGTAACCGAGATACTAGACGGCCATACATCGCGTCCACAAGCATCGCGCGAATTGAAAACACGCGTGTTAATCGCGTGCAATTCGCCAGACTCTCGACTCGCGATTGATTCGCGCGTATAACGCGCTAGTCGAGATACTAGGGAGGCCTTGTTGCGTCCAGTTAATGCGCGAGCTCAGATCGAGTGGACGTATTGAGGGAAATGGAGCACCAAATTTTTTTCATTAATATATGAATATAAAATGAAAGATTTAGGTAAGTAATTGGGTATCATCTTACTGTTAAAATAAATGGAAAAGTCTGTCTCTGTGTGAATGTTTGTTATAAGTAATCTTCGTAACTACTTAAGTTAAAATTAAATACATACAAAAACAAAAAAATAAACTTAAATACATTACTTTACTACTTAAATATACTCTTCCAGCGACAGTAAGCTAACCACAACGAGACCGCTTTGTTTAACTCCATGTTTCGTACTGAATACGTCCCCAAATGCTCGCGCGTTGGTACGCTCCTTGTAGACCCAACGGTCGCGAGAGAATGTCGCAATAGCTTAATACGCGCGAGAGAATCGCGGCGAATTCGCCCTTTCTGGACAAGCTCTTAGACTTGCATTTTTGCGACGAAACGGAATCAAATGTACCGAATATTCGGTTCGGTAAAAGTTTTACCGAATATTCGGCCGAATGTTCGTATTCGGTGAAACTCTAGTGCTTACCCACCAATAGCTTTTTATCTAAGTACCTGTTTTAATGATTAAGTACAACCTACTCTATAAATTTTAGAAACTTGGAGAAGAAAATGTTTAATAATTTATACTTTTCTTTAGATTCTCTGATTTATACAGACCCATAAAGCTGCAGATTCTACATTAAATCCTTAAAATGCCTTTAACTTTACAGGAATAGTTATAAAGTGTCATCTTAGCAGAAGCCAAGACGAGAACAGGAAAATGGCAAGGGAACAGCTTATTGCAAAGTTGGATGAAATCAACAATGGAGCAAACAGTGTGGCAGCCCAGAAGAAAAGGATTTCAGAGACCAAATACAAGAAAACAGAATATAAAAAGAAGAAAATGGCACAAATGAAGAGTGAATGGAAGAAGAGGGAAGGGTTGGCATGATTTGACGATCTTAATGGCGCAGCGGCCGGAAATAAGCTTGTGATAGAGGAGGTTGCAGGTTTGATTCTCGCCCCAGAACAAATGTTTGTATGATCTGCAGATATATTCTGAGATATATTGCAGATATATTCTGAGATATATTGCAGATATATTCTGAGATATATTGCAGATATATATCTGGGTGTTTTCTACTCATAATAGTACCTAGTACCATAGCACATTATCTGCTTAGCTTGGGGCTAGATAATGCTGTAGGGTTTGTCCAGCATTCTTTGTTTAATTGTGTTTTAAGGATAGTTTGTATGTAGATAGGTATCTTTGCAATTAATATTTGATTGGATTAAATATAGTGACAATTAAATCTTGTATATATTTTGAGTACCAATTATATAGTATTTACTAGCGACCCGCCCCGGCTTCGCAAGGTTTTATTATACGTATCACTCTATCTATTAAAAAAACCGCGTCAAAATCCGTTGCGTAGTTTTAAGGATTTAAGCATACTTTGGGACATAGGGACAGAGAAAGCGACTTTGTTTTATACTATGTAGTGATGTATATAATAATTATATTTTAGACAAAATCTCAGCTCCTCCATAATAATATTCCTTCTGTCTAAAGATCTTAAAAGCTACGTATTGAACTGTTTTTCATACGTTTTTCACTAGACAAAGTGATTTAAGGGGAAGGTTTTGTTTAGGTGTATAAATCATTAAGTTTTATTGTAAATTGTGTGAAATTTTATTAACATTTTATATATTTGTGATTATTTTCTCTTAATAATTTACTAATTCACTTGCAGAGATACTATAATTGAAGTAATGATAGTAGGCTCTTTGGCTTTCTAAATATAGGTACATTTTAAATCTATACTATTTTGATTGTTAGGTCCTAGTATTATTACTTACTAAATATATGCATATATTTTTAACAAATTCCTTAATATGTGGGTAGAACTAAATAAATTTACGAACATAAAAATTAAATTAAAAAGAGCTTTATTCTAATAACACGCAAAATATAAAATAATTATTTAATTGAATATCGTCTTCGGCGGTATATGCCTCCAAGGATCTCCAATAACTTGTCTACCATTCGCGTGCTCACATTTTTCCAGATTCTATATAATAGGTAGATTGAAGAAGGCGTAATAAATTATGCCAACATGGAGCTTTACTCGTATCTCGCGGGAAATGTCTATAGTATGCCTAGGGAAGCATGCACCGGCGTCAGCGATGCTGGCTTTCCTGGAGGATATCAGGTGGTTAGACTAGCAGCCCCCCGACCGACACGTAAAGGGCCAACCTGTGCCCTAGTTGCGGAAACCAGTCCAGAAACAAGTAACAAGTAAGTTTTTTTTTTTTTTTATTTTATCAACTATAGACCTTCGTTTGACCACAATCTCACCTGATGGTAAGTGAAGTATGTCTATAGTAGATACTATGATCGAACGATACTAGTGATTGGTAGGTAGCTAGTTCAAGTCTATTGCAATTTCTGTTAGGAATTTTAAAACCGAGCCCAGCATTGAACGAAATTCCCGTACTTACCTAAACAAGGAGTAGGTAAAAGTAGTTATTTATTTTTACAAACAACAAAATTTTTCTTTGTTAAAAATAGGTTCAATTAATCAATCATAAAAGTCCTTAACAAATTAAAAACTTTTAAATAAATATCAGGTCATTTAATGGTGATATACATTTATATACCTAGTTAGTGTTATGTAGCAGGCTATAATGCATTTTACTTAGATTTATTTTATCTCTAGAACTAGAGATTACATTTAGTACAAAAAAAATTGTTACAGTTTCACCTACGAAATTTCTCAACTATTCCCTAGTCGATTCCACCTAGCTATGATTTTGTTTGCTGCCGAGATTGGTTTTCAATCAATATTACCTGTTTACTTTCCAAAGAGAAATTTAACTCGCGCCGGGAATTGCTGATGCCAAACTACAGACTACTAGGTACTATTCTGTCGCAGAATATTATTTTTTATTCTGTTTACGGCTTCGCTAACGGTAACTGTGTTTGGTAACTGGATACAACCGCTTATTAGTTGGTACTAACGGGATATTGTAGCTAAAAAGTATTTTATAAAGGATTTTATAATTGGACCAACTCTTCCGTATAGATAAGATAGCCTAATTATTCTAAGGATAAGATAGGATAAGAAAAAGTTTATTTGGTTTCCACAAAACATTCAGTGTAAGCTATAACTAAAATGTAAAACAATAAATAAATATTGGTAGGTATTACAAATTATAGACAAATACAGTTTTCAAGTTTACCTCATTATCATTTGTAATGCACAAATAATAATGAGGTAAACTTTAAAACTGCAATATTTACATACCCTATTGGTGTCAATTCACATGTCACTAACACTGAACTAATTTGACAGTACTAAACATGAGTACCGTACCTACTCCGTAAAACAATACAAGTTCTCGGCGACTTCGTTGACCAAGTCACCACCGCAAACCCGGAAGTGAAGTGACACACACGAGCAATAACCATGTGTAAGTGTGTATTATGAATGTGTTCGTGTAATAGTTCTCCTGAGGCACCAGTCTCAGTAGGTAGAACATGTTATTAATCATGGTATTTTTTACTTAGGTCTATGTCTAAGACTGACCATTCTGTACCTGCCTGTGGCGTAGGAGTTACTAATATATAATATTAGCGGGTACCCGCGAGTTCGTCTGCGCAGGATTAGCATTTATACTCACGGTTTCCCCGGTTAGTTCCTTTTCCCGTGGAAATTCCGGTATAAAATATACCCATGTGTTATTCCAGACTATAATCTATCTCTGTGCCAAATTTGATCCAGATCCGTTAAGGAGTTTTTGCGTGAAAGAGTAACAAACATCCATCCATCTTTCCATCCATCCATCCATCCATCCATCCATCCATCCATCCATACTTACAAACTTTCGCGTTTATAATATTACTAGGATAATACTATTTATTTTAACGATAGCTGATAAAATAATCTCATTAGTCAAGGGCTATTAGATTCCTCACTGCGACCCGGATACGTCACGGATAAGTGTGAGACCGCCTTTAATACCGCAATAATAACTGCATCGGATATCGTTGCCCGAGGGACAGATTACTGAGTGACGCGGGGCCGGTGCAACCACGTTTCAATTTGGTGGCTTTTATCAATAGATTGACATCAGATTGATTGATATATGTACCTACAATTTAAAACCAGATATTACAAGTTGTTCAAATGCGTACGTACGTAGACTATTATAGCTCTTAGCCTCAGGTTCACTCACGAGTCACGTGGTACTTAGAATCGACGAACGTAGGTTTAGATAAAAAATATACAGTACTAGCGACCCGCCCCGGCTTCGCACGGTTTTATCACTACATATTATAAAATAAAGTCGCTTTTTCTGTCCCTATGTCCCTATATCATTATGTCCCTTTGAATGCTTAAATCTTTAAAACTACTAACAACGGATTTTGATGCGGTTTTTTTTAATAGATAGAGTGATTCAAGAGGAAGATTTATACGTGAAATAAAACCGTGCGAAGCCGGGGCGGGTCGCTAGTTATACATATAAACCTTCCTCTTGAATCACTCTATCTATTAAAAAAAACCGTTGCGTAGTTTTAAAGATTTAAGCATTCAAAGGGACATAGGGATATAGGGACAGAAATAGTGACTGCATAATAAAACCGTGCGAAGCCGGGGCGGGTCGCTAGTATAAGATAAAATAGTACGAGTAACGCCTTAAGTATGCTAATAGCGTTTCGCTACAAAAACAAAGCTCTGCGGCTAACACTTAAATAACAGGAGCAGTATTTCTTACCTATTTAATTACATTTAGCTGGCATCGTTCTACCATCTTGTTGACTTTAGACAACGATTATGTAATGTGCCTTTATTCAATACCAGAAACGCTTCGCGGTTTCACCCGCGTAATTCCCGTTCCCGTGGGAATTCCGGGATAAAATATAGCCTATATTTTATTCCAGACTATAATCTATCTCTGTGCCAAATTTCATCCGTATCAGTTCAGTAGTTTTTGCGTGAAAAGTAACAAACATCCATCCATACTTACAAACTTTCGCATTTATAATATTACTAGGATTAGAAAGTTACTCTTAATTCTGTTATAGGTAGGTTACTTAATCCTTAATATTATAAAAATAAAATAAAAAAATAATAAATAAACTAATATTATAAACGCAAAAGTTTTTATAGATGTATAGATGGATGTTTGTTCCTCTTTCACGCTAAAACTGCTGAACGGATTGGGCTGAAATTATAAACGCAATGTCACGTACGAAATAGTCGTAGTTCTGAGGATACAGGCGACTGGGCCCATACATAACTAGGACCGCGGTCCCAGTTACCTGATCACATTTTTGAATCGGTCGACTGGGACCATATATCTAATTTGCTTTAATGTACAGTTAACAGAAAAATCAAGTTACATAACTCAGGATTTATTTTATTTATTATTACAATGAAGTATTTCTTTAGTAAGAATGTCAAAAAAACTATATGCGAATGATTCCTAAAGTCAAAGGCATCCAAAAAGGGCTGCACTTTTGTTTCAAAACAGGTACTCTACTCTTAACCCCTTCAGCCACTTTGGTAACTAACTGATTTGTAACCAGTTAAGAAAAACAATTTTCTTCACTGATTTGTAACCAGTTACGAAAAAATACTTTTTGTTCTCTGTTATGTAACCAGTGACACTAATCTAGTGATCGATGTTTAGTTAAGAGGGCACTTCTACTTTGTTTCTGATGTCCTGGTAGGTACCTACCTATTTCAATATTAATAACGCAACTTTTCTAAAAATAACGCAAGCAAGCAGAAGAATGTATTTTCTTTTTCAGTATATTTGACTGACTCTGAAAAACTAGCTAATTTGTTGTTAATTTATAATTTTGTTAAGTTGAACGTGAAATAGGTAGGTACTAGGTACCAGGACATCATGAACATGGCAGAAGTGCTTTTTCCAAAGCATTTAAGATCTCTAACATTACTGATATACTGGTTCATATTATGAGTTCAGAATTGATCTTACCTCACTCACTGACAGTGTCAATTTGACAGCTATCAAAGAATTGCATGCAAGAATTTTAAATTCCTATTATTAGGTTGTGTTAGAACTCAAGGTCATTTATTATATTTTTTGCACAATAAGACATAATGCCAACTGTACATTAAACAATAGATTTGTGGTTAAAATGACGAGTGGTCCCACTCGCCCAACGAAATTAACAAGAAAAAACTAATCAGGCAACTCGGACCGCGGTCCCAGTTTTGTAGTGGGCCCAGTCGCCTGTATCCTCGTAGTTCTAGCCCTGAACACATAGGCTTCTTTTATCACATTAATTAGTTCCCATGGCCTTTATTCAATACTAGAAAGTTACTCTTGATTCTGGTATAGGTAGAGTTAGTTAATCCGTTTTAATATTATAAAAGCGAAAGTTTGTATACCTATGGATATATGGATGTATAGATGGATGTTTGTTCCTCTTTCACGCAATAACTACTGAACATATTAGGCTGAAATTATAAACGCAGCGTAACGTACGAAAAAGTCGTATTTCTAGCCCTGAAATAACACATGCTACTTTTCATCCCATAAATCAATTCCCATGGGATAGAAATTTGAAAAGTTTCCATGGAAGCCGCGGGCATATACTAGCCTGTCATAAAGAATGGCAAAACCGTGCGCAAGTTTAGAGTGGATGATCTCTACGTGGCTTGATACAGTCAGCGTCCGTAAGATTTGATTTTATGAGCTTCCTGCGCGTCTGTTTTCCCGCTAAAGTACGATCTCGAAAAAAAAAAAAATAGCAAAAAGTGTAGAATTTGATCTCGAAACAAGAAACAAAAAAAAATGATTCTATTTCTTCTTGGATGCTGGCTCTGCGTCAGCATAGACGCAGCATAGACATGTTTCTGTTTGATGATCATCAGGATGGCTGGAGCATATTACTATATGTTTATTACCTATTCGCTACCATTTACTACCATATTCGTCTGTTATTTCAAAAATGTGCCAAAATGATAGGTTTTTAAATATTTTCAAAATTATAATACTTACCTATTATTTTATTCATCACTACATAGTATAAAACAATGTCACTTTCTCTGTCCCTATTTAGGTATGCTTTAATCTTTAAAACTACGCAACGGATTTTTATGCGGATTCTTAATAGATAGAGTGATTCAAGAGGAACGTTTATACGTTTAATATAACCGTGCGAAGCCGGGGCGGGTCGCTAGTTATTCAATATTAATTGATGGCTACCCTTAATTTTTCGATAATAGTCTTTTTACACCCAGTATATATATCTGACGCTGATGGTCTGGCAACTTCGCGCAGCCTTGACCTATTTCTGTGAGCTTTGTCCGTTCCCGGGTGCGTGTGGCGGACCAAGGTCTGGGTTTTGTAATTCTCTTGGTTAATGGTACAATCTCTCGTACATAAAATGCATAAAAAGTAGACGCGGAGGCCAGAGGTTGGATCTAGCTAGGCCGGGCAGTTAAAGCGTAGCGATAACCGTGGAAATTACAGCTCAAAAACAGGAGGAGAAAAATATAATGAAGAATGAAAGCTGCCTAACCCAAACAACATACTTCTGATGATACTAGAGTAATTTTGACCAATATTTCGTTAATTTTATACCTAATCCCTTTCTTTTCAAAAATATCCAGGATTCTACAATCGCACATCAGTTATTAAAGATAAGTATAAGTCAAAGTATCTCAATCAACTAATTGTTTTGTTAGTGCATTGATAGCAAATAAATAATCAGTACCTAATTCAGTAGGTATTAAATGTAATTTTGTGCCACTCTATTCTGTGAGCACTTAATGTAATTTTACCTGAGTAATTTTGCTCTCAAGCCATCACAGGAAATTATTCTGTTGATTTGTCATTTGATAAACATAAAATCGTTATACTTACAACACAGGTACGTAGACCAACTTTTCCTCTTTTGCAGAAGAGCTTATGTACTCATGATTTCGAGAAATCCTTACTTCAAAGAACAAATACGTTACCTTTTAGGACTGACTATATTTAGTCATGTAAATTTAGAATGACATTCATATTTCTGAAAATAAGAAGGGTATCGTATCTAAAAGTAAAAATCCCTTATAGGATCAATTCGTTGTTCTTCTGTCTGTCAAGTAATACATGAGGATTCTGAGAAATACGCACAGGTATCAAGTTGAACTATGTAATATAACTATGTAATATAATAAAACTATGTAATATCACACACAATCAACTAATGTCTGCAATATCTTAGAACTACGATAAAAACAAACTTGTAAGTCAATGCAATGAAATCATACATTCGTATGCCACATACTTACGCCCACAAAAAAGCTGAAACGTAGCTATCAATCACCAAAAGTCCTGCTCCTGTACTGAGAAGCTGGGCTGGTCAAGGTCTGGTCGTGATCTGGTCAGGCAGGGGATCAATACACTCCCATGTGAGATGTCAGTGCAGTTCCCCCAGTTAGAATTTCAGGCCGCATTTGACACCCGAGAGGGAATCAAAATTTAAAGATACTTACCGTACCGTACCTACTCATTGACCTAGCAAATTATGAAATTTGACAAGAAGCAAAGTCTTATAGGACAAAAATAAAAACCAAGTTAGTAGTCAATAATTTATTGTAATAATTAATACTAGACCTAAACGCAGCTGGGCACACAAATTATGAAATTTGACAAGATGCAAAGTCTTATAGGACAAAAATAAAAAACCAAGTTAGTAGTCAATAATTTATTGCAATAATTAATACTAGACCTAAACGCAGCTGGGCACACAATATGTAGGGACACAGGAGGAAGTCACTGTTAAAAGTAGGAACTACTTGATTTCTTATTAAAGTTTGTTGTTACATCACAAAAATGTGAATTCTGACAGTAAATTTCAAGTAAAATGTAATTTCAAATCCAACTTGGCCTACATTTAAGATAATATTAATTTACTTTCAACCTTCTGGCATCAGACCAAAATAAACACACGCTTAGCTAGCTAAGTAATTTTCATAATTTCGTATTAGGTAGCGGAAACGATATAACGCTATCGTAATATAGGATAATGTACGTCGTAAATACGAAAACTTTATCCTAACATATGAAGCAGGATTACTTAAACTTGATAAAGTGTGTATGTTATGCCGTAAGGTTGTAACCGAGATTAACCTTGCAAACATTTTATGGTTCTTTCGATCCTGTCACGTAAACAAAACCACGGGCGAGAGTTAATAAAGAATAAACAGCAAAGAAGTTACGAGCAAATGTGGCTTTTAGTACGCATGTATTATGGAAATAAATGCTTCTTGCTTTATATCACGTGATGGCGGGAATAATACCTCTGAACTCGTAAGTGAAATAGATAGGCCATAGGTAAGTGATGTAAGGTTATAGGGCTTCTCACACAGCCGTGTAACTTTAGAATTTTCCTACGGTGTAGCTCCATCTACGAGTCTTGCTACGGCGTAGTTCCTTTTACGCGTTTTGCTACGGTGTAGCTCCGTCTACGGCTCTTGCTACGGCGTAGCTCCCTCTACACCTTTTGCTACGGTGTAGCTCCGTCTCGCGTCTTGCTACGGCGTAGCTCTCTATATACGTTTTGCTACGGTGTAGCTGCGTCTACGCGTCTTGCTACGGCTTGTCTCCCTCTACATGTCATGCTACGGTGTAGCTCCATCTACGCGTCTTGCTACGGCGTAGTTCCTTCTACGCGTTTTGTTACGGTGTAGCTCCACCTATGCATCTTGCTACGGCGTATCTTCCCCTACACGTTTTGATATGGTGTAGCTGCGTCTACGCCTCTTGCTACGGCGTAGCTCCCTCTACACCTTTTGCTACGGTGTAGCTCCATCTCGCGTCTTGCTACGGCCCAGCTCTATCTAAGTGTCTTTCTACGGCGTTGCCGTTAGGGGGAACTACGCATCTTGCTAGAACAACGTGGCTCCCCTTAACACATCACATCATCATCATATTACGGAAGAATTTTAACTTTTTTATTTATGATATGATTGTAGGTACTCAATTTTAAGATTGATTTTGAATTTATACTTTAATTAATTAAAATATTATTATTACACTTATATTTGCAACTATAGTAAAATATTATAATACAGTTATTTAGCCGTTTAATAACCGCAATATATTATAACTTTAATATTGATAACCATTTTCTCATCAATAAATGAAATATATGATTTGTATTTTGTGAAGTATTTTCTATCTATTTATTCATAAGAAGCACTTGAATGCTCAACAACCCGTCACTGTGCAATCATAAAATAAGAGTTCACGTAGGAAATGACCTCGTTATGTAGATGATGTAGGTTTACGCTCAGGCGTCCAGTTTCCGTCTGTTTTACCCTTTTGTTGTCGTTCCTTTGTGTTTTAAAACGGAAAATTTTACCGTAGTTATGAAATCGTTGAAGTGTTTGCGCAATAAACGAGTTATCAACTTTAAGTAAATTTGATTATGATTCAGAGGGACATATGTAAGTATGTTGTGTGTTGGTTTTTAAACGGTCATAATTTTTTTGATGAACATATAATTTGGAAAAACAAAATATTAAATGCTGTATTAATAATGAACGCAATGTAAATCAAGTAAGTATAACTTAAATCATTATCTTTGTTTCTTTAGGCTTACAAAATAATAACTTAGACAAGTCAAACTTTAAACTATAAAAATTACTAATCTAACTTTTTCATAAACAACGTAAAAAACGTACAAATTTAACTCGCATAGTTTAGAACCGAAGAGATTTAAAAAAGTAAAACCAGTAGAACTGCCAACGCGTCACCAACTGAGTTTACACTCCTGAAATAGAAATGGGACGTAATAAAAGTAAAAGTCAACTTAATCAGAATGTAATAGGTTTATCTTTAAGGTCCTATATGTAGTGTGTGTGTGACCTATAGCACGATGTAATGACGCTCTTACCTGGATGAAACCTTAAGGGATGTGCCAGAGATACGATTAGCACGAAAATTTTGGAAACGGTTATAAAAGTTCAAAGTTTAGATGTGAAAAAAGTTCAAAGTTGAGACCTTCCGCCTGGGGCTCAAATAAACAAAATTGTGCTTTGAAGGGTTAATAACATTTGTTAATTATGTACGCTGGAAGAGAACACTTTTAGGGTTAAGCTCACTTTTGCCATTCCCTCTCTAGTTTTATGTTCGATATTTTTTGTTTTTCACGTGCTTTCTTTTGTTTTATTTCGTGCAATAAATAATGATATTGACTATTTAAGGCTGTTGTATGGGCTAAAGCGCCTTTTTCAAAATGATATTTCTCCTTGATGAGTGGATGAAAATGTATGAAAAAAATATATATTGCAAAATAGACTTTTATTTATAAGTTGTACATATGAAATGATTGAATTCATATTATTACTATATAAAAAAAATAACCAAAGTAAAGCATTTCTTGTTCTAAATTTGGATATTTCTTCTAAACGGTGTTGATTTTGTGTATTTTTCTTTCACTCAAATATTTGTCAAAGTATTTTGCACAAATTGTACATATGACGAATAAAACAAATCATTTATACGGCTGCAATTAATTATTTTGTGTTTCCACTATGAAATAGAACAAGCGGGTCTGTGCGCGGGCGACGGGCGGCAGTGTGGCTCGGACTGTCCGACGTGGAGGTTGTGTCACTCGTCGCTATTTTTGATATAATTCCGATATTTGAAATAAACATTATTGTTTGCGCATTCACGCTTTAGTAATAGGTTTGTATTCCTAGTTTGGTTTGAGCTCGGACTCTGGTTTAGGTATATGATTCGTTGAACTAGTTTAGTAAGGTCCTTTTTTTATTGAGCGAACTGTAATGTGAAATAAGAAATGGGGAGAAAACATAATATAAAGAAAATGAGAGCTACGAAAGCTGCTAAAATGCACGAAGTCTTGTAAGTACCTACCAACTTGCATCCAAGTATCTACCTATCTATCTGATACCTAACTAACGTGGATTAGTTTAAGGGTAGGTAAGTTTATTATACACTAGGTCAGTAGTAGGTATTTAGGAACAACTATTCCTCGCACTAGCCAAACTTGATGTAGAAGTTTGTAAACAAACCACACAAAATACTATATATACTCACCAGCTTGACGTAGTCTCAGATTGGTACAATATTGGACAATACCTGGGAATCGATGAATGGAGTAGAGGCGGCTTACTATGTGGTTGGGATAGCCAATGTCCAGCTGTGGACGTCTTGTAGGCTGATTGATACCATTATATAATTATGATGAATGTTGAATGACGGTAGTAAAGTAACTAGGTACTTTTTGTGAATATAGTTTTTTTATTATAGGTAGGTACAGGACTACCGGTCTACCTTTCGATGCCTTATTTTTCTGACTTATGGTTTTGTATTTTAGAGAATCAAAGAAAGAGAATCCAGAGCAAGGAAATAAAACTGCTGTAGAAGTACCTATCTTAACCGAAATGTTTCGAGTAAGTAAATTCAATATGTAGGTAGTAGGTACATAGTGTACATACCTAACTACTAACTAAGCTACGTTTCAATGACAAATATTTCTCCATAATTTATTTTAGAATGTTGAGGAACGAAGATCTTCGAGCACGAAGTATTACAGCCGTAGTACGTAAGTACCACTACCAACACATAATAATATCGAGTAAGTAGTATCCAAATTTATTGTGTTTTCGTTTCAGTCATCGCACCTCCGCGGTCCGCGGATCGCCTCCGTGTCATTCAAAGTCAGCAACTAAAGTTTTTGAACACGAACTCTATATATAATTTAATTATAATTTAATTTAATTTTAAATTAGCATTAGTGATCAGAGCCCTTATTACCAGTCGTTTACTATTACGAAAAAAGTTTTCGTCTTTTTACATAAATTCGGCGCCATGCATTGCAGCTAGAGGATTCGATCCCGGGATCCCGGGATTCGGGATCCCGGTCGATTTTAGGTCCCGAAAATTTCGGGGTTATTTTGTCCTAATCCCGGGATTTTCGTGATGGAGAAAAATTGTTAAAAATAACAAAAAATTACTTACGTAAATGTAATAAAACAAATTATAAAATAAATATTTAACCAATTTCTCATATGAAACATTAAAAATAACAAAAAGGAACCACTGATCATTTCGGTTAACATCGGTTTTAGTTTTCTTTTTAAATTATAATAAAAAAACTGGAATGATTATTCCTAAATTAATTAAGGGTTATAGATTATTGTAAATTTTAATGTCATTTCTTGTATCAGTGTTTCTGTGTAATGAAAAGACTCAGTATATCGCACAATCAAATCTTTTATTCAACCAGCCCACAGTAGCGTAATCTACAGACTTGTAAAATAAATACAAAAGGCATGTCATGATTGTTGACAAAAAAGAATTTTACGTCAATTTTACCACGATGTGACCATGTAGGCGGTTGATTACCTGATAAAGGAATGCTTTTTTTGTATACAAGTACAAGTACGTATTTATAAATTGTAATATTTGTTAATAAAAAGAGCTTATACTGATAATAAAATTCAGGAATAATCATTCCAGTTTTTTTAAACAAAATTAAAAAGAAAACTAAAAACCGATGTTAACCGAAATGATCAGTTGTTCCTTTTTGTTATTTTTAATGTTTCATATTATGAGAAATTGGTTAAATTTTTATTTTATAATTTGTTTTATTACATTTACGTGCTTGATTTTTTGTTATTTTTAACAATTTTTCTCAATCACGAAAATCCAGGGAAATGGAAAAATAACCCCGAAATTTTCGGGACCTAAAATCGACGGGGATCCCGGGATTCGGGATCCCGGTCGATTTTAGGAATTAGCGAAACGCGTTTGCGCCGCGTACTATAAGCTAAACTGTGTCACCACATACCTTGTGAAACAATACGTTTAACCATCATTAAATTTTAATAAAAGTTGATTTTTTTATATTTATTTATAGTATTAATTAATTTAAAAAAGAAGTCATTGTGGTTTTCGTTGATTTTTACTTTGTTTTTGAAAGTAAATAAAAGTTGAAAAATTTTCATAATTCGTCGATGAAAATTTCAATTGGCGTAAAGGACAAAATGGCGATATTGAGTTATATATAGTGCCGTTATCAGCTCGTCGAGATCTATCGAATGGTATAGTCAAAGTTTCTAAATTCCAATGTTTATGACCTTTACGTCCAAGCATTTTATGGCATAATTTGGTGAGAGAAAATACATATTGTGGTGTAAAGTTTTGCCTTTTTTTTAATACACAACGAAAAGGGATGGTCGTATACAACTTATTTTTTTGTGATGGCCTATACGACTCAAATAACTAATAGAAATAAAACAAGCTTTAGCGTATATTCGGTTAAGTTTTTGCTTGAAAAAACCGGAAGAATGTGATACACTGACATACGACGTAAAACCTGCATACCAAGACCGATTGCCCATATCTATAGCTAAGTATAAAGACTTGGAAAAGCTTTGTGACAATAATACTATTCCAAAGCGCTTTCACAATGAGTATCTAGCATTACGTTGAATCCCTACATAAAGTTGAAAAAAAAAGAAAAATTACTGAATTAATGAAAGTACCTAATAATTTTTTTTAAATACAAACATTAAGAGAGTTTTGAAAGTAATCTTTCTGTCTCATCATACGAAAGAGTAAGTAACCACTTGCTGTTGCTGATGAACTTTTAGAAACCGACGAAGACGACATCAAGGATTCAAAGAATATACAATTAGTCATATTCACTCATGAGAAACAAAGGCTGCTTTATGTTTGTTGAAGAGTGTAAATTAATAAAAGTTAAGGAACATTTACTCTATACTAACTAATGGTTGTAAGTGTGCATGATTCGACGAAGGAACGGTGCTACGGTCAGAGTAGTGTACCTACACAATATAAATTAATTCTTATAAAAGTGCAAGTAAAACGAAGTCTGATTAAAACAATTATTATTATGATTATAATCTTAAAACGATAACAATAGAAGTCTGGATTAGAGTTGTTATTAATAAAAGTAAAGGTAAATTTATTCTATAATAAAAAGTGGTTGTTAACTGAACTAAACTAAAACGCAGGACAGTTACAATAACGTACTAAGTAGTATGTAAGTATAATTTATTGCTAATGAAAGTCCAAATAAAACCAGAAGTCTGATTAAAACAATTATAATTAATAATAATCTTAAAACGATTAAAGAGCTGTCTGGATATGAGTTTATATTGTTTAAAGTTAGAGTAAGTACATAATTTATTCTATACTAGCGACCCGCCCCGGCTTCGCACGGTTTTATTATACGTATAAACCTTCCTCTTGAATCACTCTATCTATAAAAAAACCGCCTCAAAATCCGTTGCGTAGTTTTAAATATTTAAGTATTCAAAGGGACATAGTGATAAAGGGACATAGGGACAGAAAAAGCGACTTTGTTTTATACTATGTAGTGATTTATTAGTTGTTTCTGTGTATGATTCAATTGTAGGAACACTTGTCACTGTTGTAAAAGTACGAGAAAAACCAGAAGACTGATTAAAATAATTAAAACTAGGTATTTTACCCAAAGTAAAATAAAAAGTCTGGTAAAATGTTCCTTGAAGAATAGTTAAGGTTCAATTGTTATATGTGACAGGATTTAAACAAATTTTCTACAGTTTCTTAAGTCATCGAATAGGTTAAAATCTTAGGAACATGCAGTTCTCCTACGATTTCAAATACACAACATACAGGGAGTATTCGTTATATTCCTTTAATTTAAATTGAAATCATTGAAAAACTTAATTTACATGAGCTTTCAATTAAATTAGTTTAATTAAGTTTGCATTAGATTAATTTAAAAATGTTAATGCAGTGTTGACTTAGCCCTGTTAAGTGTTTTTTCAAACAAATGTCCTTTATTTTGATTAAATACCTTTCTTTAGTGCAAAAATATTGCTGTAAAAATTTCACAAAAATTACCAATAAAAGAGGTTTATATCAGATGTTACTTTATTTACTTTTACGTGGAAAATATCGTAATTTTATTGAAACACAAAGGTACCAAAACCAAAATTTTGTCCCTTACAGCTAATTTTTATGAGTAAATTAGCGACCCGCCCCGACTTTGCACGGTTTTATTATAAGTATATAAACCTTCCTCTTGAATCACTCTAACTATTAAAAAAAACCACATCAAAATCCGTTGCGTAGTTTTAAAGATTTAAGCATTCAATGGGACATAATAACATAGGGACAGAAAAAGCGACTTTGTTTTATACTATGTAGTGATTATCGACTTATAAGACACAAATTCAGGTATATTAATACTAGAATGTCTGATACGACCAAAATGTTTAATTTCGTTAGTAAAAATAGACCGCGTATGTCTAAAAACTACCAAAATTGCTACGTCGTAAAGGACAAAAACTTTTTAAATATAGCATGTGGAGTAATTTTAATAAATTATCAACGAAGAGCTTGTCAAATAAAATATAGTCCCTTTAGAAATGTATTTTGTAAGTACAATATACATCATCATCATCATCATCATCACCAGCCTATAATAGTCCACTGCTGGACATAGGCCTCTCCTAATGAGCGCCATATATGGCATCATTATGTGGGGGTATACAATATACATAAAGTTAAAAAATATTTTATAAAAAAGTGTTTTTTGGCTCTCCTGAAAAGTTAGGTTTTGTCCTTTACGCGAATTGAAATTTCCATCGACGAATATATTGCTTCGATTTTATTTACCTGTCTACGATCCCGGGATCCCGGGATCGTCTTTCACAAATCACGAAATCCCGGGATTGAAATAAAAGACCTGGATCGAATCCTCTAATTGCAGCTCCTCTACTGTGTATTTTTATGCTTTGAATTTTATATCTTCTTTTTTTAGATGCCTGGAGATGGAGAAAGATGCTGAAAATCATCTGCATGTAGAGTTACTTACTTATCAGAACTTCTGTAGAAATGATCTTGAATGGCTTTGGCTGCAATAAAATAATGTCCTAGTCCTACTAATATTATAAACGCGAAAGTTTGTAAGAATGGATGTTTGTTACTCTTTCACGCAAAAACTACTGAACGGATATGGATGAAATTGGGCACAGCGATAGATTATGGAATAACACATAAGCTATATTTTATCCCGGAATTCCCACGGGAACGGGCTGAGTTCTACATGAGTAGACATAAAATTATAAAGCTTTCTACCTAGTAAGAATTATATCATAGTACCTATGAATAATTAAAATATAATTGCATAAAGATAACCATGAAACTGTAGTTTCGTTTTTATGTACCTCTAGATACCTATCCAACCCTGCCTATCTTTCCTATACTTACCTTATTAGTATGTACTTAGATAAGTAGAGAAAATAATATAACTAAGTAGGTAATTTTGTACGTTGTAGTTTGTAGTCAGTAAGTATATTTTTAGGTAAGTTATCATAAAACCATCTTGTGAACCTACACGCTGAATATTATATATTATTAAGAGCAGTGTTCTCAGGTATTTTTTACCAGGTGATACATAACCTACCTAGTAAAAACCGAATCCTCAAGGCTGTTGGCCCATACGGGCACCTTAAGAGCGAGAAACCTGTGGATCTTGTTTTTTTTTGGATAAACACCTACTTTTAAGAGGGTCATCATTCGCGTTGAAGGTGACATAGTATAAAACAAAGTCGCTTTTTCTGTCCCGATGTCCCTATGTCCTTATGTCCTTTTGAATGCTTAAATCTTGCTTTGCTTTTAAATCTTTAAAACTACGCAACGGATTTTAATGCGGTTTTTTTAATAGATAGAGAGATTCAAGAGGAAGGTTTATATACCTATAATACCACCGTGCAAAGGCGGGGCGGGTCGCTAGTAAGTTATAAAAGATTGTGAGAAATAATACAAATTAACGCTAGTTTAGTGGTGCAATATTGGCTCACCATGCAAGATTGGACCTTATTTTATAAGCTGAATGAGGTTATAACCTCGTCTGTAAATTAGATTTTATCTAAATTGCTCGCTCAGATTTTAAACATTATTTATTAGAATTCACATTATTTATCCAATCCAATCCCAGTCTTGCACGTGAAAGAGCTTATTTCTAAACCCTCGCTGAGCTTACTATGACATTAGCTATGATTTAGGAATTATTATCAATATTATTATATATATTGACTATTGATAGTCAATAGTCAAAGTGCTTTATTTCCCGACCTTACAGGACACTTGGATACGTCATAAAATACATTTTATAAATAATTAAAACTAGGAAATAAAGTGTTCACTTTGATTTATGTTCACTTTAATCTTTTTAAGGTAAAGTAAAAAAGCGAACAGAAACTTTTACCTTGTTAGGTTGTAATTTTTCGAATTGGAGCAAAACTCATCCCAAGCTTTTTTATCATCTAAATAATAAGATACTTTATAGTAAGCCTTTTTACAAAGAATAGTTTTGACAATTTGATTGAATTTATTTACTTACAGTTTTTGCAACTCACTTGGAGTTTTGTTGTAGAAGCGTATACATTGCCCTTTGAAAGATACATTGACCTTGTTTAGTCTAGTTGTAGGCAAAGCTAGTTTATTTTTATTTCTAGTATTGACATTGTGTAGTTCTATGCAGGATGGACTCAAACTCGATGCCACATTTTTCATCGAACCTATCTATTATCAACTGAAGCCTATCCCGTTCCTCACTAATAGTAGCATTTTGCGAATGCAAGGCACACATCTCACTTTTAAGCTTATTGATATCATCATCATCGGTCTATGTATACAAGTCTCTACTGAAATAGCAGCCTGTCTTTAGCTTGACACATCTATACTCCGCCTGCAGCATTTCACAGGTCGTCATTCCACCTGGCCGGAGGACATTCTACGCTAATTTTGCATGTGCTTTTACTAACATTTTTCAGTAATGAGTTTCAATAAATAATAAAAATAAAATATTTTAAACTGGTAATTATGTAGGTATTTTTGTAGATAACTTACATAATTACCTATTGTTTGTATGTTACTAATTTCAGATTTACTTAAAATGTCAAGTTTGTCGCATTTACGTTGCACAAAACAGCCCGGAATTCCAGGATATTCTGTTCAACAAAGGGTTATTCTGTTATCTCACCAAATATTTTCGTATTCAAACATTCAGATGCGAGTGTGACCTATTTACAGCGACATGCATGGAATAGCAAGCTTGAAGCTGGAGTTTTAGGTTTGAATTTGAAATAATGTTCAATTCAATGTTTTTGTTTCGGAGTGCTACGCCATACACCCACTACAAATATTGTAATGAATATTGTAGCTTGTAACATTTTCTATGAACCTCGTTGCATACATGTTTGAAATATCCTTGAAATATCATAACATTCTGTATAAGAGAACCGATAAAACTAAATGAGAAGAAAGAGTATGTTGAGAAATATACAGGTATATATCTCGTACAAGTTATTTCATCAATGGACTTCACTGCAAAATAAATCTAACTCTACATCACATGTATTTTCCAGTTGTAACTTACGAATTACAAACATAGGGCCCTTACAAAAAGCTAGGGGTAGGTATTCCAGAGGTCTAAGGAAAGAAGTAAGAAAGAAACACAATGTTATGAGAACAAAATAAAATGAACTAACTATTAAATGTTACATTTAAGGTAAGAAAGAATATCTATTTCGTCTTTTAATTGCTTTCCTATTTTCTCCATTTCTCAAATTTCAGCTTTCTAGCTTCAGCAGTTTAGATATCTCGAAAATTCACTGGTTCTTTTATATACTACTCTGTCAAGAAAGTACCGGGAAAAGATCAATAATACACAAAATGTTTGTTATTCATCCAAATTTATTTTATCACCTTCAAAGTATGCTCCTTCAGAAACGATACACTTAGGGAAGATTTATATTAGACCGGGGCCGGGCCGTATACGTGGCCCGGACGGGGCACGGATTTGAAACGTTACATACATTTTATATGAACCAGTGTTCCCGCGCCTATAGATAGTCACGTGACTGCTTTATGAAGATGCGCCTCGTGAAGTAGTCAAGCCAGCAGGCCATTATCAGAAGCAAGAAGTTGAAACTTACACTGTTAAAAACAATCTAAATTGCTGTAATTTTTCTTTATAATTAAAACAATTCAACCTTAAGTAAAAGGCAGTTTCCATTTATATCCATACAAAATCCATTCAGTTGAACCTGAAGTTCAACATTTGGCGACCGTGACAGGACACGAATTGGTAACATCTTTGTGAAGAAGAAATTTCGATCCATCCGCCATTTTGCACGAAACGCCGTGTCGGAATTGAGAAATCCAAAAAATACTGCCAAGGTATCAACAAGATCTGCATAATTGTACAAGAAAACACCTACCTTTTGGACTTTTGCTTGGATTCATGCGAAACAACTACGATTGGAAGCAGTAAATACCTACCTAACAACCGAGGAACCATTGGAGATTCTGCGTCGCACTTGAAGATTATCTACTTGGATGCTGGTTTTATATGGTCTATTTGAACACCAAAAGTTCATGCCTGCACATCAGACACCCATGAAAGTTAGGTAAAGTGCCCTTCCTCTAAATTTGGTCCCTTGATTCCTTATTGTAGCCTGCATTCCTAACCTCAGTCATTACCTATTCGAGTCCCAGAGTAATCCAAACTAATTCTAAACTGTTTTTTATTCCAAATTATTTAATTTACAGCCTTACATATTTACAAAAAAATCTATAAAACTAAATATTATTTTTGTATAAGTACAAATGAGTCAAGTAAGTACCTAGTTACTCTTATGCGTCTAAGACCTAGGTAAACACATAATGGTTCATTCAATTTACTAAAATTATTTCTAAATAGGTAATACATATTGCTTTCATTTTAAATTATAAATTTAACTAATTGTTTTGACGGAATTTCCAGGATTCTTTCGACTGGTAAACATAATAGGAATTAGATAGTGAACTCGTGTGACCTATCACTCGCCGAGAACAAAGGAACAGCTGATATTGTTTACCGGTCGCCGGCTTCCAGGTGATATCTACCTACTTCAGATTACGCCAAATTGAGGAACGTGAGCATTAATTATTTATCTTTTGCTACAAAGAACCTTTTGATACTCTTTTATTGGTTTAGTTTGAACTTAATTATCTTACTGTGAGTTACTCAAATAAATAAATTCACCTAATGGAGAAAAATATGGCCGAATGTTCGGATAAATTAAAAACATTAATTCTTAGACGTAGCTCAATTAAGGGTCAAATAACCAAGTTCAAGAAGTATCTAGAAGAATCACTTAGTCAAAATTCTGACTTAGATCAATTGGAACTTGCAGAATTATCTCTTAAACTTGGAAGATTTGAAATCTTGTCGTCTAAATTTGAAGAGGTTCAGAGCGAGTTAGAGGTTCTTAATTCTGAGTCTATGGAAGATGAACTTAATACGCGTGAACTTATTGAGCGTGATATTATAAGATTGATTGCTATGGCTAAAGATGTATTGGGTCAAAACAGAGTAAACTTGGAGTGTTCTCACGCTCAGAGTGGGCACTATAATACGGAAAAAAGGGAAATAGGAGTGAAGTTACCTCAAATTGAGATTGCTAAATTCAATGGTTCCTTCTTTCATTGGTTGGAATTTCGCGATACATTTACCTCTCTTGTGCACAAAAATGAGCGTTTGTCCTCAATTCAAAAATTTCATTATTTGATTTCGTATCTCGCCGGCGACTCGTCTCGAATCATAGCTAATCTGGAAGTTTCCGCAGACAACTATGAAGTCGCTTGGAGTTTGTTGTTAGAGCGGTACAATAATAAAAGATTGTTGGTGAATCTTCATCTAAAATCATTGTTTAACATCAAACCAATCATGCGTGAATCCGAGAAGGCCTTGCGGTTTCTAGTGGACAGCGTTACCAAGGACTTGCGAGCTT
This sequence comes from Eupithecia centaureata, assembly GCA_944547425.1. Lineage (NCBI taxonomy): Eukaryota > Metazoa > Arthropoda > Insecta > Lepidoptera > Geometridae > Eupithecia > Eupithecia centaureata. The sequence continues at coordinate 12,264,256 of OX155682.1, forward strand.
TATCCAGCCTCGGTCAACCGACGGCGCACTGGGACATGCTCATTATTTATATGTTGTCATCTAAATTAGATAGTCGTACCCTAGAAAAGTGGGAAGAGGCACGCAATGGGTTGTCTGATGTTCCGACTCTGTCTGATTTCAATAAGTTTATAACAGACCGCGCTGATGTGATTGAGGCTTTAAATCGTTCGCGGCCTCATGACAGTAATACAGGTTCACCGGCCACTAAAGATAATAAAAACATGCTCGGTCGTGAATTATCCACGAAATCAGAAAACAAATCTAGAAACTTTCAAACAAAATCGTTTGCCAGTGTTGCGCCTCCCGCCGTTTTCTTGTGCGTAGTTTGCAATGGCAATCATAGAATTTATGATTGCCCTAATTTTAAGGCTAAGAATATAAAGGAGCGTATGGCAGATGTTAGCAAGTACAAACTGTGTGAGAATTGTTTGAGACAGGGTCATCCGATTAGCGAGTGCCGAATGGGAGCTTGTCGGGTGGCAGGCTGTAAAGGTCAACATAATTCACTCCTGCATCCCCCTGGGGAAACACAAGCATCGGTTAATTTTTCCAAAGAAACTAACACCATTGACTGTCAGGTAATTTTAGGCACTGCTCTTATTGAGGTACAAAATCCGATTACGAACCAATGCGAGGAGGTGCGCGCATTATTAGATTGTGGCTCTCAGTTGACCTTTATAAGTAAATCTTTACAAAAAAGATTAGGCTTAAAAACTAATCCATTTAACAACATAAAGTTGTTTGGCATCGGCAATACATGCCTTAATAATATAACAGAAAGTTGTGTTGCACAACTAAATTCATTGACCACACCCTATAGGGTGGCACACTCATGTTTTGTTCTTGATGAATTGACAGGAGAACTACCAAAGTCTCCAATTGACATCAAGAATCTAAAGATACCCCAAACCGTTCGATTGGCTGATCCGTTATTCGACCGGCCTGGTCCGATTGATATTCTTATTGGAGCCGACTTATTTTGGGACGTCCTCGGATCTGAACAGCGATCGTTAGGATCAAGCTTCCCAAAATTAAAGTCGTCCAAGTTCGGGTGGTTGTTTGCTGGCCCAATGTATAACAAAAATTGTAAACCGCAAATAAATATACACTGTAATCATGCAGTTGTACATAGTGATAACATTGATGAAATGTTAACAAAGTTCTGGTCTCTCGAAGAACTACCGTCAAAGTCTTTCTTGAGCACCGAGGATAAGACATGTGAAGAGCTGTTCAAGGCCACCACTGTACGTTTAGATTCAGGCAGATTCGGCGTAGAGTTACCACTAAAGGACTCCCCTGACTGTCTGGGTGACTCGTACAATTTGGCTAAAAAGCGTTTTCTATATTTAGAAAAAAGATTTAAGAAAAATTCGGATCTTAAATCGAAATATGTAGATTTTATTTCTGAATACGCAGCTCTGGGTCATTTATCGGAATCACCCATCATTAATCCAGAATCGTCATATTTTCTTTGTCACCATGCAGTAATGAAGGAGTGTAGCGAGTCTACCAAGCTTCGCGTGGTATTCAATGGTTCTGAACCTACCTCTTCAGGCTTTTCAGTAAATGACATTTTACTAACGGGCCCTCATGTACAAGACTCCCTCTTTTCCATCCTGGTAAGGGCGCGTCAGTATCAATACGTAGTTACAGGAGATATTGATAAGTTCTACCGACAAGTTCGGATTATCAAAAATCAAGACCGAAACTTGCAGCTCATACTGTGGAGGGAAGAAGAGTCTTTGCCCCTAAAAACATTACAATTAGGTACTGTCACTTATGGTACTGCGAGCGCGAGCTACTTGAGCACACGCTGTCTGTGGCAGGTGGGAGAAGAATGTGATGATCCGTTTATCAAAAATATAATACAACATGATTTTTATGTTGATGATTTGTACACTGGGTGTGATGATGAAACACAGCTGCAGTTTATAGTAAACTCGGTAACCTCTAACTTAAAATTAGCATGCTTTACTCTAAGAAAGTTTAAATCAAATGTTCCTCATTTACTGGATAAAGGGACTGACAATGATTCACTTTATTTCAGTGAATCTACTAGCACCCTTGGCTTGGGTTGGAATCCTGCTAGTGATTCATTGCATTTCCCATTTGATATGCCTTCTCAGGGTAAAGCTGTTACTAAGCGTTCAATAATGTCAAATTCATTTAAAATCTTCGACCCTCTTGGCTTGATTAGCCCTTGTATAATACAGCCAAAAATAATGCTTCAAAAATTATGGCAACTGAAAATGGATTGGGATGAGCCTGTCCCTCAGCCAATCCAAGAATCATGGGTTGAATTCGTTGATAATTTACCAGGTTTATCAACATTACAGATTGCTCGAAAGGTAATTTGTAACTCACCCAAATTAGTTGAAATGCACGTGTTTAGTGACGCATCTCAGTGCGCTTACGGCGCTTGCGTTTATATGCGATCGATTAGTTCGGATAATGAAGTCCAGGTGAATCTTTTGTGTTCAAAATCGAAAGTAAGTCCTCTTAAACCTACCACTATACCCCGCTTAGAGTTATCAGCTGCATTACTCGCCGCTAGATTATCTAAGAGCGTCGTCGACTCTATCAGAAACAAGCCCTCCCGAATCGTTCACTGGTGTGACTCTACCGTCGTTTTGGCTTGGCTCGCCAGTGACTCAAGTAAACTAAAAACCTTTGTGGCTAATAGAGTCGGCGAGATAGTTGAAATTTCTAAACTGTCTTCATGGCGTTATGTTCCTACTAATGTGAACCCAGCCGACATAATCTCCAGGGGAATGAATGCTAGTCAACTTCGTGATATGGAGCTTTGGTGGTCGGGTCCTAGCTTTTTACTTCATGATGAGGACCAGTGGCCCACTCTATCATCACCTACTTTGGAGGATTTGCCTGAACGAAAGTCATGTTCTTTGTCCGTATCTACCATTGAAACATCCCTTGTTGATTTTAAAAGGTATTCTACATTGAACAAACTTCAAAGATCGTTTGCATTTGTCAAACGATTCGCACATAATTGCAGAAACCCTAGTTCAAAATTATCAGGTCATTTATCTGTCAAAGAATTAAATGATTCCTTTTCTCTACTGTGCTCCATCGCGCAAAGGGAATCCTTTCCACATGAATACGAATTGCTTGCGAAAAGCAGTTCGTTAAATCCTAAATCTAAATTGATTTGTCTGTCTCCATTTTTAGATGGTAACTTAATCAGAGTCGGTGGCAGAATTGAGTCATCTAACTATAGCTTTGATACTAAACATCCAATAGTACTTGATTCTTCTCATCATCTGACAAAATTGTTATTTGATCAAAAACACTTAAGCCATTTTCACGCCGGGCCTCAGTTGTTACTGGCCTCTGTACGCCAGACCATTTGGCCCATTAACGGGCGTCGCCTGGCCCGCCAAGTTGTTCGTCGATGCGTTCGATGTCGGCGTGTTCAAGGTAAATTGTTGCAGCCCAAAATGGGAAATTTACCCAGCTCCCGAATAAATGTGGATCATCCTTTCGTGTCTGTAGGCACTGATTTTGCAGGACATTTTAATATATTAAATCGGAAGGGTCGTGGTGCCAAGTTGCAAAAGGCCTATATGTGCTTATTTGTGTGTTTACGATTTAAATGCATCCACCTAGAAGCCGTTTCTGACCTTTCTAAAGATGCATTCATGATGGCACTTCGCCGATTTGTAGCACGACGGGGAAAACCTATTGAAATATTCAGTGACAATGGAGGTAACTTCACTGCTTCCGCCAAAGAGCTAAGTTCTTTCCTTAAACTAAATTCAGAATCTCTTTCTGATCTAGCATCTCAAGAAGGCATAAATTTTATTTTTTCACCTAGCTACGCTCCTCATTTTGGCGGTATTTGGGAAGCCGGAGTCAAATCAGCAAAATATCATATTCGTAGAATAATGGGAAATTCTAATCTAACATTTGAAGAGTTAGGTACTTTATTTACGCAAGTGGAAGCAATCTTAAATAGTCGCCCCTTGTGTCCCCTCTCTTCCTCGCCCAACGATTTCCATTTCCTTTCCCCAGGGCATTTTCTTATTGGGAGACAATTGACAGCAATGCCATACGAAAGCTTGCTAAACGCTAATGAAAGCCAACTCCAAAGATACAATAGAGTCGAAAAAATGCAGCAACACTTTTGGCAAAGATGGCAGAAGGAATATATATCTGAAATGCAAGCCCGCAAGAAATGGAAAACTAACAAAGGCCATCTCAAGGTTGGAGATCTAGTGTTGATTCACGAAGAGCATATACCTCCTCTAAATTGGCGTCTAGGACGAGTATCCAGGCTCTACCCGGGACCGGATGGTATAAATCGCGTAGCCGATGTCACCACAACTCGCGGATGTGTTCGAAGAGCCCTTGTTCGCCTGTGTCCCTTGATGGATGAAGATAACGTTGAAAAGCAGGCTTTTCAAAGGGGGGAGCATGTTCCCGCGCCTATAGATAGTCACGTGACTGCTTTATGAAGATGCGCCTCGTGAAGTAGTCAAGCCAGCAGGCCATTATCAGAAGCAAGAAGTTGAAACTTACACTGTTAAAAACAATCTAAATTGCTGTAATTTTTCTTTATAATTAAAACAATTCAACCTTAAGTAAAAGGCAGTTTCCATTTATATCCATACAAAATCCATTCAGTTGAACCTGAAGTTCAATAAAAATCAAAATATTAATCAAAATTTTAATCAAAATATTACACCGTGCATGATCCGTGTCCCGTCCGGGATGAAATGGATGGGCCTCGCTCCGGCCCCGCCACGGCCCGGACTCGGCCCGGTCTAATATAAATCATCCCTTACGCCAACGAATTATCCAATCATCAAAACATTTTTTAAACGCTGTTTCCGGAATTGAGTTCAGTTCTCGCCGCGAATTCTCCTTTATGTCTTGTACCGATTGTTGGAAGGCGCCACTCCGAAGCTTGTTGACTAGTTTGCATGTCAAACTCATAAACCCACGTCTCGTCACCAGTAATAATGCGTTTCATGAATGTTGGGTCGGAATTGACTCGTTCTAGCATGTCCTCAGCGACTCTCATGCGATTGAGTTTTTGGAGAAAATTCAGGTCTTTTGGGACTAGTCGAGCGGCAACATGTTTCATACCCAAGTGATTATTTAAAATGGTACGGATCGACTCGTGAGATACAGAAAGTTCGGCGGCTATCTCTCGCAAAGTTGAATGAGGATTTTCAGTCACTGTTTCCTTCACTTTTGCGATGTTAACTTCAATTGCAGACGTTGATGGCCTACCAGAGCGAGGCAAATCTTCCATCACATCTCGACCGCTTTTGAACGCTTTGTACCACTCATAAGCACGTGTTTTTGATAAAGTCAATTCACCGAAAGCCTTCTGTAACATTTTCAATGACTCCGAACACGAAATTCCATTGGCGATGCAAAACTTAAGACAAACTCTTTGTTCGATGTTTTTGTCCATTGTGAAATTCGCAATACACACTAGATATGATGTAACTAAAAACAGCACTGTATTTAATATAAATAACAGATGCAACTCAAACTCCGCGCCAAAATTGCAAACAGTTGTGCCAACCTAACAACAACAAAAAAAACAAAAATTTGAATTTGGAACCATAAATAAATCATCCATTCCCGATACTTTTTTGACTGAATATATTACGATGTATGTACGATCAAAGAACATATTAGGCAGTTCATTAATAATAACTAAGAATGAATACATTCTAGACTCGGTGTCCAAATTAAGTTGGGAAAGGAAATGTGAGCCTTAGAGACAAGCGATGTATTCGGAGAATCCTGTCTTTCCTTTATCATGAAGCCCGCCGGATATTTACCTATCAAGACTGTTTCAATTATTTAACGTCGAAACAGGCCATCTTATTTACGAGCAAGGATATTTATTCGTTTTATGTTTTGAGCCGCTGAGCCCACAAAGACTCTTAAGGATTTTTTTAAATGTATTAAAACTAGATCCGTCATGAGAAAATACGATTCCCCCGCTAAAGCTTTAGATTTTTTTTCCATAATGCAAAAACTATATGTTCCAACCAATTAAGCAGTCCGTAAACAGTTCGCAATTTCTTAATCGAGCAATTCAATTTATGTTATGTCTGACACAAGTTCTCATAAATTAAATAATAATATCTATGAAAATCGATGCCAACTGTCCGATTGTCTTTTGGTGAACACTGCTTTAAGAGGCTTCCAGACAATATAAAATAAGTGCTAAATAAAAAAATCTAAAAACATAGTACATAGTCGTTACATAAATTTTTGATGGATCTCTCTGAAAACTGTGGAGATGAGGCAATTATATCTTAGCAAAATATTTAAAAAAGCACTACACTTGGAAAAAATCTAAAATTGTTTTGAAATGTAAAAACAAATGACATTAATTTGTGTTTCAGTTGACCTACCTTTTTTTTGCAATGTATGCAATAGTCTGCAGTTATCGCAGTAGTTATGGCATCTAGGTCCGTATTCAGCGTCCCATAAGATCACATATCGCTTGTTTGATAACATACTCCTACGCAATGTTCTCACGATAGATTTCGCTGAGCTAGCGTCTGGGTGTTCTTATCAACGTCCTGTGATGCTAGAACTCTAGACTCGAGACCCCAGTCGTAATTAAGTCACCATTGTATTAACATTGAAATATTAAATTCAAATTCAATTTAAATATTTTAATTGTTTTTAAAAATACTTTCCACGCTTTCCCATACAAGTCTGGCGCAGCCGGTAGGATTTTCCACGCATTTTCCGTGAATCCGCTATCGTGAAAACCCTAAAATTGGTCTAGCGAAAACGCGAAATTCCGAAACCGTCTTTACGCGGACGTGGAAACCAAGAACCAAATAAATTTGACTCCCGGTGATCGCGTGTGACTGTGACCCTGATTCGGCTCCTGGAGGACATGGGATCGAGCAGCTTGTGAGTAAACCTTTTCACTTCCTGTGTTATATTCCTGTGTCTTTTCCACCTTTTCCCCGAACTCAAATCGTCGGGCTTATTAATTGCGTTTATCTGATTTTGTTTGCACTAAACATCGGCATTCCGTCATTCTCGCGATTTTAAGTAATTTATTTATTAGCCCCATAATCGGCTTATTGATTTGCACTAAAATTGGTGAATCAGTATATTGTTAGATAATAAATTTATTTGATAATTTGATTTGAAAATAAAATTAAGTTAATCAAATTTGATAAGTAGGTTACATTACATATTATATAATAAGGTAAATTAGTATAAGCAAAATGTCGACTGTCAAGGCAATACCAAAAGACACTTTGTCGCTAATTCCTAGATACGACGGGGAGGAAAATCATTTAAATCTTTTCCTTTCAAAATGTGATTATGTGGTTAGCGGCGCCTCTATTGAAGGAAACTTAGAACAAGATTTGTACTTGTTTCATGCCGTATCGAGTAGACTTACTGGTAGAGCTGCGACTCTACTAAGCGACCATCCAAATATCAGGTCATATGATGTACTAAAAGAGCTACTTACGCAACATTTCGGTGACCCTCGATCGGAAGAGTGCATAGCTATCGAACTCGAACAGTTAAAAATCAAGCAAGGGGAAACATACATACAGTTTTGTCATAGAATTCAGAATGTGCGTAGTTCGTTGTTTGCAAAAGTGAATAGACTTATCGATGAAGGAATCAAAGCTGCGAAAATGATTGTGTATAACAATATAGCGCTTAACACGTTTTTGTTCAACTTACCGGAAGACATGATTCGTATTGTGAGGTTAAAAGGTTGCTCTACCTTGGAAAATGCTTTGAGCATTGTAACGGAAGAGGTGAACTTCAAATTTCAGTACGATGCTAAAACTAAATTACTAAAACAATCAACGACACAGTTACCGAGCACACAAAATTCACAAATCGCACCAAAATCCTTACCAACTCCAGCAGTTCAAGGCCAAGGTTTTAAATTTGGCATTCCACAAAATAATTTCAGATTTGGAATTCCTCAAAACAACTTTAGATTCGGCATTCCACAAAATCAAGGTGTAGTCAGACCAAACTTTGTTCCACAAATGCGATTTGCACCTCCTACTCAAGGCTTTCGTTTCGGGATACCTCAGAACTTACCGCAACGTAATTTCAGCTCAGGCTTTCAGGCTGTACCGCAACGAGCGCCGTTCCAATATGGTGCTTATAGATTCGGGATACCTCCACAAAACCAAAACAAATTTAGTGCACCCCAACAACAGGTTCAAGCCCCTAGGCTTCAAGATACAGATGTATCGATGCGCACAGCTCCAATTAGACAAAACATGATTGCCAACGATCTGTATTTTATGGACGGCAATGGGATTGATAGTGACTATGGTTGCGATATGAGTATGAATGACATGTATGGTTATGTAGAGTATCCGGTAGATGATTGCAATTACATTGACCTCGAAGGAAATAAATCCTTGAATCCGGAAATGGACAACATCGACTTAGACACACAGAAACCTGAAAATTTTCAGGAAACTGCCTCGAAGGATACGGAGAGCTGATAAACCTTAACTACTGTCACAGTATATTAAAACTACCACATATTGACATTCCGGAAATAGGTGCGAAGTTTTTAATTGATACAGGAAGTAGTAGGTCTTTTATAAGCCCTGCCAAAGCTTATGAGTTTTTCAACGACTTCAGATACTACGAACCGTTCACAGTGGTAAGTACTCATGCTCAAAGCATGCATAATGAGATCATATACATACCACTGTTAAAGACCTTTAGGAGCACGCTTCCTCATAAATTTTACGTTTATGATGTTGACGGACGATATGACGGCTTGATAGGGTCTGACCTCCTGAAAAAGTTAGGAGCTAATATCGATATGTGTAATCAAATGTTAGTTACGCACAATGCGGCTATTCCAATCGTCTATAACCCACCTTATGAAATTGATATACCGCCACGAACTGAGACTAGGGTTAAAATTCCCACAAACCTGAAAACCGGAGATGCTATCATGGATTTTATTCAGCTTAAGGAAGGCATTCGTATGCCTAGCGCTTTAGTTAGGTGTGAAAACTATTTTGCTGAAACAGTAGTTCAGAATGTAACAGATAATACCTACAAACTTCGTTTCAAAGAACCCTTCCAAGTTACGGTATTCGAAAACCAGGAGTGCGAGATAAATTTTACGAAAGATATAATATAATAATATAATATAATATAATAATTCCGGACAGTCTACACAGCATCATCTAGCCCCAAGCTAAGCAGAGCTTGTGTTATGGGTACTAGATGACTGATATACTTAATACAATATACTACATAGATAGATATTTTTTTATTATACATATTAAACAATGAATGATAATAATTAAAGATGAATGCATGATAGATGATATTTTGAAAGAAAACTTAGGAAAGTTAAGATTAGATCACATGAACAAGGAAGAACGCGAATGCATTTATAAATTGTGCAATGAGTACCGCGACATATTTTATAGCGACAAAATACCTTTGTCCTTCACAAACCAAGTAAAACATAATATTAGGACAACAAACGAAGACCCAATTTATATTCGCCCATATCGACACCCACCTATGCTTAATCAGGAAATTCATAAACAGGTAGAAAAACTATTGACAGATAACGTAATTGTAGATTCACATTCGCCATGGAGTGCCCCAGTTCACCTGGTTCCAAAAAAAATAGATGTATCTGGGGAAAGGAAATATAGAATGGTGATCGATTATCGACGTCTCAATGAAATCACCGTCGATGATAAGTATACGCTACCAAACATCACTGATCTTCTAGACAAGATAGGTAAAGCCCAATATTTTAGCACCTTAGACCTTGCTAGTGGGTATCATCAAATAGAAGTGAATGAAGCGGATAGATCAAAGACAGCTTTTTCAACTCAAACGGGGCACTATGAATTCAAAAGGCTACCGTTTGGAATAAAAACAGCTCCAGCGACGTTTCAACGTGCTATGGATAATATATTGCGAGGTCTTCAAGGTATCCACTGCTTAGTTTATCTTGATGATATCATAGTATATTCATCTAGCCTGCAAGAACATGTAGACAAGCTTCGAAAAATATTCGAGCGACTCAGGGAAACGAATTTAAAAGTGACCCTAGATAAATGTGAATTCCTTAGAAAGGAGGTCCTTTATTTAGGCCATACTATCACCAAAAACAGCAACTGAAATTAAAAGTTTTCTCGGTTTAGTAGGATACTATCGTAAATTCATAAAAGATTTCGCAAAACTGACGCAGCCACTTACATCTTGTTTAAAAAAAAGGAATAAAATTGATTGCACAAAAAGGGAATATATTGACGCATTTGAAAAGTGTAAAGAGCTTTTAACAAACGCGCCGCTCTTACAATTTCCCGACTTTTCTAAGTCATTCGTCCTTACGACGGATGCATCCAACTTTGCAGTAGGAGCTGTCCTGTCACAAGGACCTAAAGGAAATGATAAACCAATAGCTTACGCGAGTAGAACTTTGAATGACGCCGAGACTAGATACAGTACCATTGAAAAAGAACTTCTGGCAATAGTATGGGCTGTCAAACACTTTCGTCCCTATTTATATGGGCGAAAATTCATGATTTACACTGACCATAGACCCATAACCTGGCTTAAATCTCTGAAAGAACCTAATAGTAAATTAACAAGATGGAAATTAAGATTATCGGAATTTGATTACGATATTCAACACAAAGAAGGCCGACTAAATTTAAATGCAGATGCTTTATCTCGAATTAGGCTTAACGTGCTTGGAGAAAATGATGACGTTTCGATGAAGGTGAATGTTGACAGCAAAGAGCAAAAGCTCCAACGTCACATAATTGATTTGACTGAAGAAATAGCTCGGTTAGGTAAAGATCAAAGGGACAATTCTCGAGCCTCTACCCCTCGACAAAGAACACCATCCCCAATAACAATATCGTCTGGATCAGATAAAAGCAAAAATGGCGGAAGGCGGTCTCCCTATTCAATTCCATCCTTGGGTAGTAGTACTACCACTGCCTCTGAAGGTCGTGCGGAAAGCATAGGCACGATACATTCAGCGCGTGACTTAGATACAGATGGTATTCTTATCCTACAAGAGGCTATAGACGCAAAACCTAACCAGATTCTGGTTTATACCTGGAATAGAAATGAGTTGTCGGTTAAAGACATATCTAGGCCAAAACAAAAGGTGTTGGAAGTTCACTTACCAACAAATAACCCGGAATTGATTAAAAGATTTCTGAAAGGCTATATTCGACCTAAAATAAAATATTTCTTTTATTTTGAAGACGCATTACACCGCAAACAGTTTTCAGAAGTCACCTTATTGCTCTTTCAAAAAGGCACAGTTAAATTTTATGAGTGTACTAAGAGAGTAGTGTATGTCAATAGCGAAGAAGAACAGCGAAATATTGTACTCAAGTATCACGAGGGTAAAAATAGTCATAGGGGCATAAAAGAGACGTTAGTACATCTTAGACGTACCTTTTACTGGAATAACATGGACCAGACGGTAGCCAGCATCATTAATGCATGCGAACTTTGTAAAAAAATGAAATATGATCGAAAGCCCTTAAAACCTGAATTACAACTTTCACAGACTCAGGTAAAACCCTTTCAGGAATTGTTTATCGACACATTTTCAATTGAAGGAAAACATTACCTGACAATAGTAGATGCCTTCAGCAAACTTGGTCAAGCATTTGAAATCAGTACTAAATCTACCCCTGAAGCAATAAGAGCACTTATCAAATACTTCTCTCTATACGGAACACCTAGCAGAATAAGCTCGGATCCTGGAACTGAGTTTAATAATACGCTCATGAAAGAAATGATGTCATTTTATAAGATTAACCTACACATAGGCACTCCTCATAATCCTAATTCTATGGGGATAGTTGAGAGATTCCATTCAACCCTTACAGAGATTTACCGTATAGCAAAGTACGAACAAAAGATCACTGACGCAGCATCTATTATGGCATATGCTATAATGTCGTATAACCACTCTATTCACTCTACCACCGGTCTTACACCGTTTGAAGTAGTTTTTGGTCACACTGAAACTAACAGCGCATTCTATGTGGATTTTAATAAACAGTTTACGCAACAATTGGTTAGAGAACACGCTAAACGAACAAAGTTTTTATATGAATATCTAACGGATAAAATTACTGACAAAAAGATAGCTGCAATAGAGAAACGGGGTGGAGAAAAGAATTTTGACATAGATGTAGGTGATAAGGTTTTTATCAAAGGAGTAAATACTAGGCGTAGTAAAGATAAACCTCACTATCAGAAAGCTCAGGTCATCGGAGCCATTCAACGAAATATAGTACCGGTAACAACTCATAATCGGAATACTAAAGTTCCCATTAAAGACATAAAACGTCCTCCGCAGGTTGGTCCTTCTGGTGGTCCTAGTAATCCGCAGCCAGGCCCTTCATCTGCAGCTGATTGACAAGAACCCGGGGCTGTTACCTGTAAAGGAAGGTCAAGCAGTTGTTAGCCATGATACATGGATTGTTATAAAAATCTTAGATTTAAAACATATTCATGAGCAATTAGAATTAAACATTGATAGCTACGTAAAACTAAAGATACATGTTCAAAGCTGTTTCGATACCATTTAATTTAAGTATTGTTTTATTTTCAAAAAGGTACAATAAAGTGTTCATTCATTCATTCATTCATTCAAAGCCTTTGACTATGATTTTACCGAAGTTGAATTGGAAACTGATTTTAACATGAATATAACTATAGAAAAGTACGAGCAATTGATTCCATCGGTAAGATCTAAACGCGGTCTCATAAATCCTCTTGGTACTTTTATCAAGACGATTACAGGTAATCTGGATAATGACGACGCTGTGTTGTATGAAAGGTTAATTCGTGAAGTAAAATCCAAGCAAGATGCGGTTGATAAGAAAATGACAATTGTCGCCGAAATGATGGGTAAATTTACCAAAATAGCAAACTCTACCGAAATCAATTTCATTCAATTTGAAAATAGCATCCAAGATCTTATTCGTGGGTTAAACAATTCAAAATTAGCCCAAGTTGGTAACAAAATTATACACATTTACAATGTGTTTTTACATAACTTTCAAACGCAATACGACGAAATCAACGCATAACGAAAACATCTGTGGAACGTATCTTATAACATTAGACGATGATTGTCAAGTTAAGATTAAGAACTTGAATCTCAAAAGACATCTAACTCATGGAAAAGACATCATCTTTACAAAGATTCCCGTAATCAACTTACCTAGAATATTGTCCAGTTCATCGGATACCCAGAGGAAACCCGTCAACCATAACGGGATCGATCTTGCCGACATTCAGTTCTTGAATTACTTATTGCAGAAAAGTGGAAGTGAAATTTATAGTGATAGTGAAATTAATCATAGTGCTCTAGATTATAAAGGTGTTAGTTTAGGAAACTTAGCATTCTGCTTTATATTAACTTTTTGCCTCGTATTGTTAGCATTTAAGCATAGAGTTAAGCAATTAGTTTGTAAAACGGGGAAAATTCGAGATAATCCTGAGGATAATCTCGAACTACAGGAGGGAGGAGTTATGGCATCTAGGTCCGTATTCAGCGTCCCATAAGATCACATATCGCTTGTTTGATAACATACTCCTACGCAATGTTCTCACGATAGATTTCGCTGAGCTAGCGTCTGGGTGTTCTTATCAACGTCCTGTGATGCTAGAACTCTAGACTCGAGACCCCAGTCGTAATTAAGTCACCATTGTATTAACATTGAAATATTAAATTCAAATTCAATTTAAATATTTTAATTGTTTTTAAAAATACTTTCCACGCTTTCCCATACAAGTCTCAGTTGTTTCAATTGATGTCTACTAGGTTATTTTTTACAGTATTTATTGTTTTCTGAAAGTTCAAGTTAATATCTTCGGTAGTTGCTGTGATATTGAAGAGCGAGAATGATAAACAGAGCGAGACCATATAAAGGTTTATAAAGCTGATCAAAACCCTAACAAGAAAATTCTATACCGCAAAAGTTGCCCGGTATTCGACCTCGTATAACTTTGCATAAAATTCTTGGCGACAAAATTCAACATGGCAGTTTTTGAATATAATAGAGCCTTAATTAACGATGTTCTAACTTTTAGTGGTAGGTACTTTGAAAATAATAAACGTGTTGTTTAACAAAGGCCTATTGTGATGGTGGCAACCCCCTAAGGATTTGTTTGTTTATTCAAATTGTAATTAAAATGCGGATGTGGCTGTACGTACAGCTTTATTCATATTAATTAATCGTTCGTATATTTGTCTACCAATTTTAATTCTGGCAATGTTCTTTATCATTTTATTTTCACGTAAAAACAACATAGACACCGATGTGGCACGGGGGGCGAAATGTTAATATACGTATGTATTATCAATGCTGTCTGGTAGAGATAGCTCTTGAGCGATAAGACCGCTAATTTTCACTAAGTCTTTATAGTTTTTCTGTTTCTATTTTATTTATTTTGCATTTTCTATCCATGTTTGGATAGTCTGGAAAATTTGAATGCTTTTACTATGCCAACGAGTAGGTACTATCTTATTTATATTTTATGTCTAGTACTTAGTGTTTTGGTGTTAGACTGTAAGCTTACTGCTGAATTGTAATCACTACATACTCATAGTATAAAACAAAGTCGCTTTCTCTGTCCCTATGTATGCTTAAATCTATAAAACTACGGATTTTGATGCCGTTTTTTTTTAAATAGATAGAGTGATTCGAGATGAAGGTTTAGACGTATAATAAAACCGAGCGAAGCCGGGGCGGCTCGCTAGTAATAAATAATTAAAATAAATTTACTATTTACTAAAATTTAAAATCATATTTAATATTATAAATCTGAAAGTTTGGATGGATGTTTGTAACCACTTCACACCAAAACGGTCGGGCTGAAATTAAGAAGCCCGACCCGTTCAGTGGTTTTGATGATGACGTTCTAGACCTGAAATAAAACAGGCTACTTTTCAGCAATTTTCACGGGGTGACACCGGGAGGCGCAACTAGTTAGTAATATTTTCCTTTTATATCAATATTGCTGCTATATCAAGCCGAAAGTAAACCATCAACTAAAACTTTGAAACCAAACGCAAATATTTACTTTGAATTGAGATTAAAGTTATTCAAAGTTTAAACAAAAGCCAACGGACTGAAAAGCATGATCCGAAACGAAAAACAAACCTGAGGCTAAAATTACGAGAACCTGTTACAATTTTATACCCTCGTTGCTGAGGTAAACTCATAAATAACTAAATGGAAAGACCTATTAGGTACTAGAAAATTAGAAGGTATTTTTACCTAACAATTCCACGATATTTCTTCTCTGATGGATGAGATACAAATACCTTTTCTTATTTCACACAAAAAATGTTCGAAGTCCATCCATACACTCGCTATATATGATTCATCTAACTTTATAAATAAAACACATCATTTTCAATTCAATATTATATTTTAATTTGTATCTCATGTAAATTTCAGAATATTTATACTGTTTCGAATTTTATTCAATTATGGAATACTAGGTAACTGTTCCCCGCGGTTACAACCGCGTTAAAATCGAATTTCATAATTTGTTAATTTGATTTTCTACCGGGATAAAAAGTAGCCTAAATAATCTTCTTTCAAGTTACTCTATGCCCAAAATCAAGTCGATTGATTGGTTAGGTTAGGTTGTGAAGGCAGGACAAACAAACAAACAAACACACTTTCACATATAATACATTAGTTAGGACTATAAGTACCGAATAGACTCGCTATCTGATGAATGTCTAAAAACCTAGAAAGCAATGAATGTATAAAAATAAATTAATTTAAATCATCAAACTCAAATTATTGTTATATTTAAATCTTATCTTATTCATGCCGTTGCTATTCCACTGCTGGGCAAAAGCCTCCATTTCTACCTACCTTGCTTTATTTTATTTTATTGTTGATGTAAGTATGTAGATTAAATCACTTAAAATTCCTGTTTATAATAGAAAATACCTAGTTTCAATGGTACATTACATGACCAAGGAACGAAATAGACCCATATTATTTTTAAGAAATTAATACATCATGCAAAAAATACACCTCAATGACCCAGATTTAAAGTAAATAGGTACAGATAAAAAAAAGTTCAACACTACATATTGTATCCCTATCCTTACTAATATCTATCTATCTATACTTATAATAAAACTGTAACAGGTCCAATTCTGTACATTGAAGATATTTTGAAAATTTTTTTTGGAGGGCACTCTATTATCGATACTCAAGCCAAAACTGTAATTTTTTGCGTTCATGTCTGTCTGTCTGTCTGTCTGTCTGTCTGTCTGTCTGTATCGTAAACGCGCATCACGCCGAAACTACTTGATGGATTGAAATGAAACTCGGCATGATTATAGGTCATACTACGAGGAAGGACATAGGATACTTTTTATCCCGGAATTCAGTAAGGTTCTTATGGGAGAGGGTATGAAAGTAAATTCGGCGCGCATCACGCCGAAACTGCTGAATGAGTTGGAATGAAACTCGGGACGATTTGAGTTCATAGTACAAGGAAGGACATGGGATACTTTTTATCCCGGAATTCTGTAAGGTTCCCCTGGGAGAGAGGGTGAAAGAAAAATTCTTTTACCACGCATCACGACGGAATTGAATGAATTCGAATGGAACTCGGGACGATTGGACATGGGATACATTTTATCCCGAAATTCAGTTTGGTTCCCCTGGGCCAAAAATTTCTCACAGCATCACTGAACGACGCGTGTGTACGCGTCGTTCAGATGCTGTGAGAAATTTTTGAAGACCCGTATAGCCCAGGGGAACCAAACTGAATTGAACTGATAAACGCGAAAGTTTGTAAGTATGAATGGATAGATGGATGGATAGATTGATAGATGGATGGATGTTTGTTACTCTCTCACGCAAAAACTGCTGAACGGATCTGGATGAAATTTGGCACAGAGATAAATTATAAGCTGGAATAACACATAGGCTTTATTTTAATCCCGAAAATCCCACGGGAAAGGGAATTACGCAAGTAAAATCGCGAGTACTCCAAATACTAATCATGTGCAGACGAAGTCGCGGGCACCAGCTAGTACTTATAATAAAACTGTAACAGGTCCAATTCTGTACATTGAAGATATTTTGAAAATTTTTTTTGGAGGGCACTCTATTATCGATACTCAAGCCAAAACTGTATTTTTTTTCTTTCATGTCTGTCTGTCTGTCTGTCTGTCTGTATCGTAAACGCGCATCACGCCGAAACTACTTGATGGATTGAAATGAAACTCGGCATAATTATAGGTCATACTACGAGGAAGGACATAGGATACTTTTTATCCCGGAATTCAGTAAGTTTCTCATGGGAGAGGGTATGAAAGTAAAATTCCTTTACCGCGCATCACGCCGAAACTGCTGAATGAGTTGGAATGAAACTCGGGACGATTTGAGTTCATACTACAAGAAAAGACATGGGATACTTTTTATCCCGGAATTCGGTAAGGTTCCCCTGGGAGAGAGGGTGAAAGAAAAGTTCTTTGACCACGCATCACGACGGAAGTGAATGAATTCGAATGGAACTCGGGACGATTGGACATGGGATACATTTTATCCCGGAATTCAGTTTGGTTCCCCTGGGCTATACGGGTCGGTAGCATCTGAACAACGCGTGTGTACGCGTCGTTGAGATACTGTGAGAAATTTTTGAAAACCCGTATAGCCCAGGGGAACCAAACTGAATTGAACTAATAAACGCGAAAGTTTGTAAGTATGAATGGATAGATGGATGGATGTTTGTTACTCTTTCACGCAAAAACTGCTGAACGGATCTGGATGAAATTTGGCACAGAGATAGATTATAAGCTGGAATAACACATATGCTTTATTTTATCCCGGAAATCCCACGGGAAAGGGAATTACGCAAGTAAAATCGCGAGTACTCCAAATACTAATCATGCGCAGACGAAGTCGCGGGCACCAGCTAGTTTCCTTACTAATATTATAAACCCGAAAGTTTATGTGGATGTTAGTTACCTCTTCACGCCATAACTACAAAACAGATCGGGCTAAAGATAGAAGTAGTTCTAACGCTGCAGGATTAAAACATAGGTTAATTTTCATCCCATAAATCAGTTCCCACGGGATAGAGATAGCCTTGAAACGTTTACACAGCAATGCATTCGAAGCCGCGGGCAATGCAATTCATAAAGGTAATTTGATCGTTCTATACAATCACAATACTCCTGGTTCTCAAGCTTCAAGTCAAACCCTAAAACAATACTTAGTTAGCAACAATTCGCCATCGAAGGTCGCTCCTTTGAAGCTCTGGGTGGCAATCCCCAAACTCCCTAAGCAGTCCCTTCCCTATTAACTTAACATGGAAATGAAAATTAGCACTTAACCCCTTCTCCGACCAAATTCAGCAAACAATGCCAGCTGTAATGCGGGGTTTAATCAATTATGATTGCTATTGCGATCAGGTATTCGGGATTGTCTGTTTTGAATAATATTGTTAGATTAAACGTAACCTTGTTCATGTAGATACATGAACAAGATTTATCGTCATCATCATCATTTAGCCTATATTAGTCCACTGCTGGACATAGGCCTCCCCTTATGAGCGCCATAGCGCCTTGTCTTCAGCTTGACGCAACTAGCATCTGCCAACAGTCTTTCGCAGATCGTCATCCCACCTGGCCGGAGGGCGTCCTACACTACGTATGCCAAGAGGCGGTCTCCCCTCAAGAACACGTTTACCCCAACGGTTGTCGGTTCTTCGCAAGATATAGCCGGCTCACTGCCACTTCAGCTTGCTAATTCTTTGAACAAGGTTAGTTTTAACCCTACTATGATATTACAAACGCAAAAGTTTGTAAGTATGGATGAATAGATGAATGGATAGAATGAAAATTACAATCAAGGAATAGAAAAAATTGCAAATAGTAGGTACCTATATACAATTGAAACCATTAAGCTAACTGCAGACGGTTGCAAACAGTCTAAAGGTAGCTCAATTGATCAATCGATAGATAGATGGATGGATGTTTGTTACTCTTTCACGCAAAACTACTAAACGGATCTGGGTGAAATTTGGCACAGAGATAGACTATAGTTTAGAATAACACATATGCTATATTTTATCCCAGAATTCCCACGGGAACGGGAATTACGCGGGTAAAACCGCGGGGTGAAGCTAGTCTAACAATATGTTTACATAGATCTTCCAGTGCTGTTCGCCATTTTGTCAGTGTTGTCTTAGACCTATTAAATCATGATAGATTTGATGAAATCTGCATCATGAGTGATCTCACTCCAACCTACGTAGAATAGCAAATTACAATAGCCCTGCGCTCTGCGGCCACGTTATAATTAATGAAAAATAGCTCATGTTTTATTCTAGGCCTACATATATTATAATATGTCAAATTTACATACTTAATAATAAAATTATAATAAACTTATACGTCTATTTAATGTTACACCCATTCATCCAAACTTTCGCATTTGTTAAATTAGTTTAATTGAATTTCGGCTTTGCAGATATTTTTACTTTCTAAATGACCGTAATTTCTCATGAAAATATTTCTTTCTTTTTTAATTTGTTTTTTATACATTTGAAAGCACAGCTATAATTACGAGTGCCAATGCAATAGCGTAGATACATCAAGTTTTAACTAATTTATTTTAAATATAATATTTTTACCTTTTCATTATAAATATGAAAGGTACTGAAACCTTTCAGGTGAAGGAGGCCCTAAAAGGGTTTGTAAGGTACTGACAAGAAACCTCTCTTCCATTACTTGTTTACTCCGGGCAAAGTTTCCACAGTTATTTGGCATCACCGCAAGAATGTTCACTTTGAAGTCAAAAGTTAGACATGAGCCAAATTCTCCTAACCAATCATTTTACTATGACACAAATCACCGTTGAATCATCACGTCGAATTCTTAGATGAAAGAGTTTACAAAAATTAACAAAATTTATAATTAAATACTGGTCAATTTACACGTCATAATCTAGCCCCAAGCTAAGCGTGTGTTGAGCAGGTACTCGATGACTGATATACTTATCACAATACATAAAATAGATAAGTTCTTTATTAACAACGAAAATTACAAGCAAAGGAATAGAAAAATTACAACTAGTATTTACAATTGAAACCATTGAGCTAACCGCAGACGGTTGCAAACAGTCTAAAGGTAATTCGTAAAATTATAATTATAATTATAATTATAATTTTCTTCGCAAAATTTCCAGTGTAGCCCTACCAGCGTTCCTATCTTCCGTCTACAGCACTAGTTCTTTAGTTGAAAAAATTTTAAACACGTCTGATTTGGTCCGATCACAAATTTCTTTCAAAATATCATATTTAGACGAAGCTAGAACGGCTTGGCATAGTGCTTGCCCCGATGCTGCTCCTCCAAAATCTCTTTCGTCCCAACGGCAATGGGACGGGCCTTTGTGTGAGTTGACACGGAATTGTTTGTTACAAACGTGCTCCAGCTCGGCAGATCGTGCCCGTCTCCTAGCCGTTTCTAAATGGGAGTCAGGACATTGGCTGCAAGCACTTCCTTCTTATAACACTGGCACTTTATTGGATCCCGCTACTTTCCGTATCGCAACATGTATTCGGTTGGGTGCAAGGTGTTGTGCGCCTCATCAATGCCAGTGCGGTACTGCAGTCGAACAGCTTGGTCATCACGGATTATCGTGTACTAGGGCCGCTGGTCGGATATCTCGTCATGCCAGCCTTAATGACATCATCCGGCGGGCCTTTGTCAGCGCTAACGTACCAGCTATTCTCGAACCGAATGGTCTGTTCCGTGACGATGGCAAGAGGCCCGACGGTATGACACTAGTCCCATGGGAGTTGGGGAGGCCCATTGTGTGGGACGCTACATGCGTCGACACACTTGCACCTTCCCATCTTTCAAGGACATCCACTAGGGCTGGTGCGGCGGCAGATCTGGCCGAGGATCTCAAGAGGCGTAAATATGCAGGTCTCGACAGAACCTACGCATTTGCTCCCCTTGGATTCGAGACCCTAGGTCCGTGGGGTACCGAGGCTCTCCGGGTTTTTAAAAAATTATCTGAGCGTCTGGTCGATGCGACGCGTGACCCGAGAGCTGGTGAATATCTGGCTCAGCGCATCAGCATTGCCATACAGCGTGGTAATGCAGCCAGTGTCTTGGGGACGCTTCCGACTGGTATTGACATGGATCAATTGAGCTACCTTTATAAAATAGATAGATATTATATTACGTAGTATATTATATACTAGCGACCCGCCCCAGCTTCGCACGGTTTTATTATACGTATAAACCTTACTCTTGAATCACTCTATCTATTAAAAAAACCCGCATCAAAATCCGTTGCGTAGTTTTAGAGATTTAAGCAGTCAAAGGGAAATAGGGACAGAAAAAGCGACTTTGTTTTATACTATGTAGTGATTTTTCATTTTGAAACATCCAGAACACTCTGAACTGCAGATCGTAAAAACATTTGTTTATATGCGGAAATTGAACCCGCGACGAGATAGTGTGAGTATCATACTTATTCTGTCATGCAAACTAACATTTAAAATTAAAATCAAGGAATAGAAACAAATTAAATAATAAATTATACTCTGATTAAGAATCGATTTTTTGTAAACGGTGACATTTATGATGAAATCTAAATAAAAACTTCAACAAGGCATAATTGCCCAAGCACAGCCAAAAAGATGGAAGTTCGAGTTCTATAACGAATGAGAGACCAATCGAACGATGAATGAACATTGATAAAACCGTGATGTTTTGAGCTCCTACAGCTTGCGCTGATGATACCAGAGTCGTAAAATATGCTCCACTAATTTGTCTTGGTTTTGTCACTTTATTTAAGTATTTATTTTTTTCAATAGGCATATTACAATGTGTTCACATGGCATATTATAATTCACTTAGAAAACTCACTCATATGTTTATAGAAAATATCTTCGTTTATCAATCGCGGCTTAGTCGCGGTATAGTATAAACAATTGAAACAATTGACCTCATTGCAGACGGATGCAAACAGTCTAGAGGTAGCTGATCCATATCAATACCAGTCGGAAGCATATCTAAGACGCTGGTTGCATTACCACATCATTCTAGTTAAAATAGAGGCGTCTGGAAGTTTATAGCAGACGCCAGCTTTGCTCTAAGATAAGGATTTTAAAGAAAACGTTTATGTTATTTGGCCAGTTTCCTTTTCGACCTTTTATAAAATGCTTACGGCGTAATGAAGATTAATTAAGAAAAGATTTATGAGGGACGTAAACCTTCTGTCAGCTAAATTATGAACGTTGTTAGAGAAATTTCTTTTTTAGAACTTTTTCTATTGCTTTTTGCATTATTAGGTAGGTTACCAGAGGTTTTCATCAAAACTTCATATAAAGACACAAACAAAGGGTTATATATAAAAAAATCTTTATAGGTAAGCGTAAAGGGATGGCTTACAATTTTGTGATTCAAAATCGTTATTTATCTGAGAATTTGTATAAGTTACTATCCTGATAATTGGGGTAAAGAAAGTTCGAACTTTTATCTTAGATTGTGTGTTTTAAAAACACAGTTGGTGAAACTTTTCTCATTAAATATTCTTTTAAAAAATACACGTTTTGCACACATTTTGCTATTTCTCTCAGGAACAGCACATTCGTTTTGTTAGGTTTTTGTTTTGTCAAGAAATATAAGTAAATTCTGTTTTGTCTTTTATTCTTTTGGTTGGATTATGTAGGTAAACATCACTTTAGGCGCTAAAATACGTTATAGTCGGAACTTTTCACTCACGCACGAGAAAACTATACGTCGCTATCCCGCTCGTCAGAACGTCGTCACGCTCGTCAGAACGCTACGTTATGGTATCTATACATAGCCGAAATCGCTGAAGCAAAAAAATTAAATTTGGTAAGTAGCTTTCTTTTCTAGGAAAACAACTTATCAAAAACTTTTCTTTTACTGTAAAAAAGGAGTAAAGTGGGATTTCAAAGTATGGATTTGCGTTTTGCGATTGTATTGAAATTCTGTCAGAATACTATTGATAAAAAATAAAGTAGGTACCTATACGGATTTTTGAAAGGGCAAGGGCATTTGAACTTTCAAATAAAGGCGCTTGCTCCTACAACCATAGAGGAACCTACAACAAGACAAGTTATTCTAGTGAAATAAAGAATTCAAATTTCGATTACACACCATGGCGCGTTTAGGAATCACTTTTGTATTTAGAACACGTAGTGACGTCACATGATATAGGCAAGGAGTCATAGAGAATATGTGTGTATTTGTCCCAGAAATAGCACCGCTTTACGATGACAAGTCATTAAGCGCAGATATTACCAATTCAAATGGGGCTTGCAGGCCCCGCAGGCCCGCATGAATGTACTATGTGACGGCTTTTACATCATGTGGAATTATCAGGGAGCTCTCGTGCGACGATTGAGTCAAATTAGGCTCAATCATAGGTAGGAAGAATAGAAAACTCTATAATATATCACACAAAGTAATAAAATAATACAGAAATGCTTTGAATAGTAGTATCACTACATAGTATTAAACAAAGTCGCTTTTTCTGTCCCTATATCATTATGTCCCTTTGACTGACTTTGATCTTTAAAACTACACAACGGATTTTGATGCGGTTTTTTTTAATAGATAGTGATTCAAGAGGAAGGTTTATATGTATAATAAAACCGTGCGAAGCCGGGGCGGGTCGCAAGTTAAGAATAAAGAGCAGTCTTATCGTTATGAGCTATATCTTCCAGGCAACCTTGGGGTGGACTGACATCAGAGAACAATATAGACGGTGAGAGTTGAATATCTAATTATATATGTTTGGAAAAAGAATTAAATAATTAGTAGGTATTTATAGTCTTTCTATTATTTTATTTACTTAATTGTAGGTACCTAATACTAAAATTACAAATAAATGCACAATACACGCAAATAAAAAGACTATTCTATCTATTTTGTTTTTGCCCGCAATTTTACAGTTTGTACTTAAGTAATTGATATTGCGCGCACCGAGCGTGTAATAGGTTTTAAAACGATGAATTCAGACACCGTACCTACTGCACTGTGCCTAATCGATAAACTCGTAGAATCCATTTCAATCACGTTTATACTTCTCACCTATTTATATCGCCGCACTAAAGTAAATGGTCAACGGAAGGAGATTGGTAATTTAATGCTCGTTGCGTAAGCCTTTTTTATTTATTTTTTATATTTCTTCTAGCGCCTTCACATCTAGCAGGGACATCAGCAAGGGTCGGCTCCGCAGCATCATGAGCGTCAAACGGCATTAACGGCGAAAATACGCTAATTTGACCGAGTTTATCTATTTGAGCCATTTGGGGTAAAAACCATTGATCCTTGGGGTCCTGGGGCACACTCAATTTATAAAGATCTTACCAAACTTCTCATAGAGTCCACAGGTGATCGGAATGCTGGCTTATATTTCGGTTAACGAATAAGCATTGCCATTCAAGCGGCAATTCTGCCAGCATTATGGGCACTGTCTTCTGGCTTAGATAATTATAATAGCTGTAATTAGTTGTTTTTTTATTGTTGCAATAAAAACTTTTCTCTTTGTACCTACTCGGTGAAACTAGGACTTGGTTCGCAGTGTTGGATTGCTCATCATTGCAGCAACTCGGTAGGTGTAGCTCATACAGTAATCATAAATTATTAAGGCGACTGCACAAATACTGGCCTTCAGCTGTCACAACCAGAACCTGACCTGAACATAATTTAAATTAAACCGAACAAGGGTTAATAAGTACCTGGGGCTAAGCGATCCAGTGGTTCTTTGCCAAAGTGGATCTTGGCGTCCGACATAAGATTGCTCTCTCTCTCTCTCTCTCCATGAGATCGGCTTCAAGTTATTAACTTAACTTCCTATATAATATAGGCTAATATTATTACTACTTTATGCGCACTCGCTTTCCAGGATAAAGATCCTTTTATGTTACCAGTTCAAAGTCGCTCAGCGAGCTATGGAAAAAGCTATGCTTGGAGTTTCTCTGAATCTGAAAGGATTCGTTATGAATACATTCGACCGAGAATCCAAGTTATCAGTAAAGCTCAAAGAATTAGCTAGCTGTAGTTTGCTGGGTTCTAGAAAACCAAATATTTTTAGTAAAAAAAGACTAAGATACTTTATGAAATCTACCCAAAACTAATGACCCATAGAAACAACAAGGTAGCTACTAAAAGCAAAATAAAATATCTCATACTAAAACACCGTATAAGATCCCAGTTCTTGTTGGACGAATTATTAGATGAAAAAAGCTATCAAAACCAAAAGTAGGTATTGGAATTGCTGTGCAGTAGCATACTTTTCTTAGAACTCTATGAACCGTTTGTTTAGAAAAAATATCTTACGAAAAGTCTAAAATACACTTTAACAGAAATCAGATCCAAGAAAGTTAGCCTAGCTTTGAATATCGCAAAAGTATAGTAAAGCTATTTAACTTCTGAAAGAAAATTATCCTAAGATTTTTTTAAGTTAATTTTAAATAGCCTGAAGATGCTCTGAAGTTTTCCAATTATTTTTTATTTCTACATTATAGAGGTGAAATTAAAAAGAGTGTTTAGGGATTGAACATCGTCAATACATATAGAAAATTTTCAAACTCTGAGATGTTCAGTCGACTCAAATAGTAAGAGGGTTTCTGGTACACCCATTAGTTCACATTACAATAAATTTAATCAATAAGTACTTAATATAAAAAAGTCGCTTTCTCTGTCCCTATGTCCCTATGTATGCTTAAATCTTTAAAACGACACTACGGATTTTGATGCGGTTTTTTTAATAGAGTGATTCAAGAGGAATCTTTATACGTATAATAAAACCGTGCGAAGCCGGGGCGGGTCGATAGTAGTTACTACAAAATAAGAAATTTAAAAAAACAAAACAAAACTTTTAGCGTATATCTAAAACTATTGTAAGAGTATAAACTGGGTCAAGTAACGCAATATGTCAATCTTCGAAATATCTTTATCGTAAGGATATATTTATGGTGTCAAATGCGACCCAGTCCCATGTGATAAGCAAGGGTGCTACTGACCCTATGGCTTAAACCCGAGTCGTGACGCGGATAAATGGCCCTTATATGTAATGTGGCGTCTAGAAATCCCACCCTTAGTATGTAAACTTAAAAAAGAAATACATCTTTGCTTATACGATCACATTAGTTTACGTGTACGTAAGATTCAAATTTTGTAAAGCTTATTTGCAAGATTGCAAAAACGGCATTCTTCTCTGTTCTTAGTTGGTCAATCTATTACAATAGTTATCATTCGTTTCAGATAATTTTTACCATTTCAAGATCTTATTCATACAATAAAATAGAAAAACATTTAATTATAATAAGGTTACAACCACGACACACTTGTAGGATAGGTACATACAAAGCTATAAATCTTAAATAATAAACATAGGTACTACATCTCTATAAATAAAATTGAATAAGTATTACCTATTTCCTTTGATCACGCCATCAGGCATGAACGGCTGGATCGATTTCGTTAATTTTTTTTAGTGTGTTGGTTATTGTTAAGAGAAGGTTCTTATGACAGAAAAAAATAAAAATTTAGAAATTCGAACAAGGAGAACGTCTGTTGGACAGCTAGTATAAAAACTTGGGTGTCACGACACGATGCACGGCAGTGTTATGCATACAAATATACTATGGGTACGGTACCCTAAAAAGCACAATTATATCTATCTGCATATAGAATTGGCTAAAACTGCAACTGTTATAGTTGCCCTTTTGTGGTTTTGCTCTTCTGTATTTGGCTTTTACTGTGTAAATAACCCGAAGCCCGATAATCGTTCATCTCTTGATAGAGCCCTGGAAAGGAAATTTTTGTATTAAGTTTAATATAAAGATTAGGCAAGACATATAGGCAAAAACGTTAGAATCTGGAAGGTGGAACTTATTGTGAATGTTTCTAGAAACCTACACTTTTTTAATTAGTTTTTTCATATTAGTGTTTCGACCAAATAATATGACTCAATAAACTTAATAAGAATTACTTTTGTAGGAATATATTATGAATGTAAGAGGGTTTACTTTAACTTTAGAAGACCTCAGTGTCGTGGTGGGCGAAGCGAAGGTCCGCCTGCGACGTAGAAGGTTGCGGATTCGATTCCCGCATCGGGCTAGTTATCTAGTACCCATAACAGAGTTTGTAGCTAGATGATGCTGTGTGGATTGTCCAGCATATTTTATTTATTTATCTTTTCACGAGGGACTTTTGCAGGTTTGTTTATTCACAAAAAATTGTTTTTGAGTCAATTATTAAGTACCTTTAGCTTTAACTCAAACACTACTAGGTAGGGTACAACAAAGTTTCAAAGCTACCTAAGGTTCCATCGAACTATAGAATAATATGACACGTTTGGCCAAACTTTGAACAGAATTGTCGAGTAACAACTTACAACAGAATAAGCAAGTTGTCCAAGCTTTAGTTATGCATTCTGTCGGCACCTTTGGGAGTTAGCTGCAACTAGGGATTGCAATCCGGTATCATTTTCAATCCGGCCGGATTTCACCGGATTGACGCTAATCCGACCGGATCCGGACGGATCCGGCCGGATTTCAAAGTTACTTGGCCTAGTATTTAGTGATTTTTAGTTTTGATAATAATACATAAAAAGAAAAATAAAATACGTATTTATGGAAAATAAAGTCACTTTTTTTTAAATTTTTTGGTACTAATTGTAATTTTTGGTACTATTTGTACTAAATGAAATTATGAAACTTCTGAAAATTCTAAATAATAAAGTAAGTAATCAGTCTGACTCTCATTTCTCTCACATTATTGCTGTATGTAAGTATCTGAATGTACTTAAGTAAAAATTCTATTAAACTCTTATTAATAATCTACACAGACTTAAATTAACAATAGTCTTTTAAATTTGTACTTATAAAATCAACTTCAGTTCATAATCCTAAGAAACAATAAAACAAGATGAATTTATTTTTGACAAAGCAAAATGCAAGTGAATATTATTTCTGTGCCTGAAAAAACGATCTAAGAACATGAGGCATGACTAGTGATCTGGGAAATGAGCGCGCGCGCATTTCCCAGTTCGCGTTTGCGTATTTTTTGCTTTACCGGATCCGCCACCGGATCCGGCGCTGACTCACCGGATCCGGTATGTCCAATAACACCCGGATCCGCCGGATTACCGGATCCGCCGGACCGGATTGCAATCCCTAGCTGCAACTGTGCAGATAAACGTAGCACTTGCATAACTTTATTTATTTTAGTTGAGGTAAACCACGGCGTTACAAATTTAATTAAAATATAGTGAAGAAAATAACAATCAAGTGTCGTGATTTTGGTATCTGTTACTGTGTGTTTACTGTGTTACTATGTGAGTACTATAGATCAATAGTCCTCGTTTTGAAAATGACAATATTGTGCACTTAAGTATGGCAACACCATTAATGTCAAACGCGATTGGACGAGACGCGCAAGCCATGGGTCCAATCGCGTTGCAGCCTGGAAAATAACTAAGAACAAGCCATCATGTAAAATTGTGATAGAATAGCTATTCGGTCTCGAGGGCCAAACTGGCAAGATGTCTTAAGATTTAGTAATGCAAAAACAGAAATAATTTCTTATCAAAAATCAAAATCAAAGTGCTTTATTCCTTTAGACCTTACAGGACACGTCTTAAAATAAAGGTTAAAACAAAATAATTCAAATTCTGAAATAATGTGCAATGTCTTCACTATACAATAGAAGAAAATTAAACCTCTTTTTTACAATTGAAATAATTGAGCTTACTGTAAAAAGGCAAACATTCTAGCTAGAGGGAGCTCTTCTAATCCATGTCAATACCAGTCGGAAGCGTTGGCTGCATTGCCACGCCTTTTTTTTCAATCATATCCTATTTCAATAAACCTTATAATGTGGCAACACTGACAAGGAAATAAAATGAAAAGACGCTCAAATAAGACCAAATACCGTTACCAAGCAAACAACAAAATTTTCCTCAATAGTAGGGAATTTTAGGAATCCCTATTCCTTCTAACATTTGATGGGTCTCGACTCGATTCCAACCTTTTATACAAATGGAACCTCTTTGCGAATTAAAATAATGGTTTTCAATTTCCTTTATCGGCTAATTTCATTAAAATACTGACTGGTTCGTTTGCGAGGCGATCAACGACAACTTACAATGAGGGTGAAATTAAGGGTTTTTGGGGGTGCGTACTATTTTATTTCTGGTTTTATGTACAGACCGCTTCTCATAATTGAATGTTTCAAATAGAATTAAGTCCATTAAATAAAACCGGCCAAGTGTGAGTCAGACTCGCGCACGAAGATTTCCGTACAGGTTAGGTCCGTCTGTATCATTATCTTCTTCATTCTCAATCTTTAAAATCGGCAAAAATATAATGTCTGTTGAATGGGAGCCTCCTTAAATATTTATTTTACTCTGTGTCTGTTTTTTTTGTTTTAGCGGCAACAGATACTGAAACACAGAATATTTCAACTATACTAATTTCAACTGTCTAACTATGATATACAACCTATATGATGCTCATGATATACAACCTCGCGACTGACTGACAGACAGATGGACAGCTTAGTAGTTCAGTTCTTAGTAATAGGGTGCCGTTTTACCCTTTGGGTATCGAACCCTAAAAGACCAGTTTCTATCCGCGATTCCACACCAACAGAAATAATTAATTCTAAATTTGACTTCAGAAAGATACGTATTTAGCCAATGTTCGAGCTTCGATACTGTGTGAGTGATCACTGAATTGCTAATTTTCATCAGCAGGGGTCCAATTAAGCATTCAGCTTACCCTGACATAATTTCACTACTAAAATTAACTGGATTTGCTCCGACCGTCCGTTACTCGTTTAGGTTTATGCTAAAATTTACGAACAGACAGACTAAAGTCATCAACGCGAAGTGTTTCAAATCCCTGCCTGATTCAATTACTAGGACATTATTATATAGCTCAGATATTGCAGCACGACCATCGTTAGGACTGAAAACTAATTTAGTTAATTAGTTTAGGAGCTAATGAGAACGGCAGATGATTAAGATAAGTTATTCAGAAAACTACGTAATTGCGCTGCTCGCTACATTTAGCAAGGCTTAGCTTCAGCATAAAGTTAAACACTTTAGTGGCCTTTGGAATTGAGGTTAATAATATAATAAAATGCAGGTTAAAATAGCATTTTAACCTGCATTTTTAGAAAATATACATAAATAATGTTCGACAATCCACACAGCATCATCTAGCCCCACGCTAAGCAGAGCTTGTGTTATTTTCCGATACACAAATACATCGACATCTTTTCATCGATTCCCTTGTGGCACGGGAAAACGACAAATTTATTAGATTATTATTATCTATAGAAAACATGTTATTGTATGTATTTAATCGAAATGAAAATGATCATCCCGATCTTGATAAAAAAACAGCCTTTAAAGAAACGTTTTTGACAGGAACGCGACCTTCTTAAACAACGTTTCATATCCTATGCTAATTTTAGACTACTTAGCTTGAAGCTAGATGATGCTGAGTGGCTTGTCTACAATTATTTATTACTTTTATTTAATGAAGTATAAGAATAAGGTGGAGGCTTATACTCAAAAGAGGCCTAACTAATTGATGATTGCACATAATACTAAAAAAAATAAGATCAATATTGAGATAATTAGTAAAGAAATAAAAGTCTTATTTATTTATAATAATAAGGAACACATTTTTCAAAGTCCCAATTATTACCTATTCCATTATGTAATGTTATTACGTTTCGTCGTAGAATTCAAAGTAAACGAACTGTTTTTTACTTAGCTATGTATACTTTTGGCTTAGCGCTTAATAAATCTACCTCAAACAAACCCCATCTATCATCGCCATCACGAATTTAATTAAAAATTCGCGCATCATTACAGGAGTTTCAGGTTCCGTGGATTTATTGAGATCTTTTACACGCTTGTAACTCTTAAAGCCGGTTTTTTGTCGAGTTTTTACAAACTGACTAAGCACAAGCTAATTCATAGTATAGATATACAATAGTATTATTTTTAGTTGGAATCTATCTGTTATTTAACAGGTTCTCTTAGTTTTTCTTCACTCCGAAGTTGTCAGCACGAAGACGCTCAGAGATATGTCGTAGAGACAAAAAAATTATTTAAGAAGGACTTATTTTAGTTAGTAGGTAGTTCTGAAAGAAAAACATTTTGTTTTTATTTTGTTTATGTATATCCTGTGTGTTCACACCTAAAACAATATATATTTTTTGGTTTCATATAAAAGAAACAACCATTACATACTAAATAAACCGTTTATTGTTTGGTATAAGGTACAGACAGCTTCACTAATTGGTATCCCCCTCACAGATTATGCAGTAGTGTGTATTCAGTAGCACGCAGGTTCAAACCCTTTAACATAAAAATAATTGATTATAGTTTACAAATTTCTCGATAATTTCGTATTTGGTTTTGTTATAAATTTTATTTAATTACTTAATCAGAAAACTAAGATTTTTTCAATACCTTTCTTAATTTCTATCGGTACGCACGAGTAACTATGCTAAATTTCGAGACATAATCATAAGTACCGTTGGTGTAGTGGTAGAAGTAGCCGAGTTAATCTGGCTTCTAATCGCAAGACCCGTGTTCGATCCCCTTTATCGATTAGATGTCATTTTTATATTTTGCCATTTTTTATTTTTGTCTATTCTTGTGAATAGTGAAGTCATTGTTTATTAGTATCAATATAATGATTGAAAAATAAAACACAATTTTAGGTAAGTAAGCACACTTTTTCTATTTCAAAATTTATGACTACATAACAAAACAAAATAAACATAATTAGTAGCATAGATTGTTTGTTTGTCTTAGACATTTTTTATTTTATAATCAAGCTTATTTATAAGTAGTTCCCTATCCTGATAAATAATGTTCCATTTGCGATTTAGTACTCGAGAATACACATGTTTTCATTAGATTTTGGTTTACTTTTCTAATCTAATGAATTAAACAATTTGAATCTCCTGTAAATCGTGGAACATAGTTTAATCAGGTAGGTTTGAAAATATATATGAGGTCAAAGGGTGTTTTTCTATTATTTATTTTTTGTAGTCTGTTTCTCATCTGTGTAACCTCTTGCTCTAAGTTATGCTTGGACCTCAATTCATTCGAATGCCAATTTAAAACCATTTGACCCCACATATTTTCTCAGACTTAGGTCCGGCCGGACTTTTAGCTAGCTAGGAATAACAGTAATGTCTTCTTAAAAATAAAATCATTCAGAAACCATTCGCGTACGATGCGCTGCACAATTATAATGGACAAAATAAATTTGTCCCTCTGGATACACGATCCGCACAGAAAGTAACATGACTTCCTTCAACACTGTCAAATATTGTTCGCCATTCATACTCCCAGTCATTTCTTCTATTTTCCGGGAACCATAGAAGACCCCAATAACCTAAAAATAACAATTTAATCAATTGGTGTTTGTTTTTAGGTGTGTGGGATAAAATACAAATAATTAATTTGCATTGGTCAAATACTATGTTGTTTGTTTGTTTTGTTTTAAAAAGATAAGAATAAGATGAAATAATCTTTGATAAATGTAATTGGATTCGTTGAGAATTATCACTTACTTTTATAATTTATTGTGTTGTTACACTCCTGTTGTTTTTTCTGCCAATTCTTCTTACATTCACATCCCCCTCGGATTTTAATTTACGACCTCATAAGCGCAGGGTTTGAATCTGTAAGATAACAAATCAACAATATATTATGCAGTTAAAGATAACAAGGTTTTACTAAAAAGATATAAGTAGGAAATTTACCGTTATTCCAAGCTGACGAGCAATCTTCTTATTACTTATTTGCTGTTCGATAATAACCGGGATCTTAGTTCTCACAAAATTACTGATATGCAACATTTCCTTCAATATTCTTCAATTCCACCAAAAACATAAATAAAATCAACCAAGTAAACAACACTCGAATTGAGAATGGCAGTAACCTTTTCTTCGTTCACCAAGATTTTATTTAGATCTACCCTCATCTTTTTTCTTATCCAGATTTCGTAAATAAAATCCGCTGCCGAACATAAATAACACAAAATTTCGAGCGTCTGATAACTAGTTCATTAGCTTAGTTGTTTAGTGAAGTGGTTAAATGTCATACGAGCGATTGGATGCCTGGTTCGAACCCCACTTGATGATACAATTTTTGTTTCGTAGAATTTGAGTAAAAGATTAGTAAATCGGTCGGACGACAAATGTAAACTTTAGCTATTTGAGGGGTTACCAATTAGTGATTCTGTCTGTACATAGATCAGGAGTAACAAGCCTGTTTTAATGTATAACGTGATTTACGTGTCTCTTTAAATACATTTTATTTAAGACTAGTTGCACGCCGTGGCTTCAGGCGCTTAAAAATACAAAGTTGCCTATGTTGTATCCCAGGCCTAGAACTACATGTATTCAAAATTTCACCACGATCATACATAAAGAGTTATATCCGTTACAAACATACATCCAAATTTTAGAATTCATTTTCGTGTCAGATACTTTTTATGGCTCCAGCTAGAATAAAATAAACGTCTAAGAAATAAAAATCTTGATTTTCTGCTTTTGTTATTCGATTCAATGGAATTTCTAGAATTTTTACGTTTACCATTATTTCTTCCTTTGTTGAGTTTGTTTTTATAAAAAATTAAAAGCTTTCAGAACTTCGAAGAACCACTTGAGACCCTTTTACCCACGAGTGTCCCCTCTAGGACCCCTTTAAACCTCAACTTTAGGTGTTAATATGTATATTTACGGGAATTCGAATACCTACTATTTCTCAATTAATTATCCCAGTACGGCGGTAGCTCGATGAAAACAAATGGCTCGTAAATCCAGGGTATTTTCCAAGCGACCTTTATTCCGCAAATCCCCTCCATTTCTAATAAATCAACAAACTTTATCGATGCCATTGGAAAACTGACTATTATTTATTTATTACTAGACACCCGCCCGGCTTCGCACGGTTATTATACGTATAAACCTTCCTCTTCACTCTATCTATTTAAAAAAACCGCGTCTAAATCCGTTGCGTAGTTTTAAAGATTTAAGCAGTCAAAGGTACATAGGGACAGAAAAAGCGACTTGGTTTTATACTATGTAGTGATAAAATGAAGTGCAAAATTTTCCATTTAAAGCCCGATACTCACCTAGCCGTGTAGCAATTAATAAATAAATAAATGCTACAATCCACACAGTATCATTTAGCCCCAAGGTAAACAGAGCTGTGTTATGAGTACATTATATAGTTTTTTAATTTGGTATTTAAAAAACATCCAAAATTCCGGATCAAATCAAAATTGTGTATGCAGATAGTACAAATATTAGTAACCAGGCGGGAAGGGAATCGAACTCCCTAACTCCTGCACCGTATGCGGAGTTGTGGGTGGACCTTCGCCCACCGCGCCACATCGTTCGTCAAATGTATGCAAAGCCTTAGAATGAATAAATGAACATTTATTGTACCATTTTGAAAATTTAAAATAATAATTAAATTAAATTATTTCTAAATCTTATCAAATAAAAAAAAACCAGTAAAA
The DNA here is from genome assembly GCA_944547425.1 of Eupithecia centaureata. Classification (NCBI taxonomy): domain Eukaryota; kingdom Metazoa; phylum Arthropoda; class Insecta; order Lepidoptera; family Geometridae; genus Eupithecia; species Eupithecia centaureata. The sequence continues at coordinate 12,298,897 of OX155682.1, forward strand.
CAGGCGGCCTTATTGCTGAAAGCGATTTCTTCCAGGCAACCTTATTACAAACCAATTAGATTTATTCAATGCTGATCTAGAAATTTTAATCCTAGAACAGAGGAGCTACTATTTAAATTTCTAGACACGCATCGTAGCACCCACTGCGCTGTAGCGCCTGCTACGGAGCTACGCGGATACGATAGATAGATAGACGCGTAGCGGCTCTACGAGATTGGAAGCTACACAATCTGCATGAGAAGACTGACGCATTGATGCTTATGATAGTAATATGTATACTATAATGTAATATGTATGTGACAAATGGCGGATCGCGGCGCGCACGACTTGAAATGCTCTGTTCGTGCGCGTGGTGTCTGCGGTTCGTGTGCGCGAGGCGTCCACACTGTGTGTTTTCTGTTACATTGCATGATACATTGCGACAGTGTGGACGGCAAATTCTTTCATTGCGTGATACATTGCATGTTACGTTACAGCAATCTGTACGCGGCTTGAGATAGTAGTATAGTTGGTGATAAATATCATTTCACGTGTAATTTTATAATGAGATTGTAAAAGTCATAATAAAAGTCGTTTATTCGTAGTAATCATTGCAATTCAAAAGTTGTGTGCTTTAAAATTGATCAGTATCTTACTGTATTATTCAAACACTATAATAAATCAGTCATTATCAAAATATGTAATTAACAAACATTACGAAAATTCTTTCTGAATTAGTAAGTGGTTCGTCCACATCTTGAACGAACGAAATCACCTAACAACGCTCTCCGAATGTAAATTGTCCAACTCATCCAAAACACTTGGAACAAGACTTTTTAAAATTGTATAATCGCAAACGTTAACTTTGATTATAATTTAAAAGTCTGTACAAGTCTTTGGTCGCCATAACTCTGCCAACATAATAAATTGAACCAAAACACACAACAGAATCTGTTGTGTGTTTAACCCAAATGTATGGAATAATTAAAAACTGAACCTCTATATTTCAAAACCAATCAATTGCAGCTCGCAGCTAAATTGATTGGCGCGGTTTTTATTTTCATTTCAAAATTTAAATGTTACGCTTCAATTTAAACAAATCAAGTTTTATCGTTTTTCATAATTTTCGTTGTTAGTAAATTTGTTTTATTCTTTAATTAAAAAGTTTTATCTCAAGTTTTGGTAGACATAAATCTTTCAACATAACCTCAAACATGTATTTCCAAAGCTCCGTAACATGACAAGTTTCCAATGCTCGTATCACGTAATTTTAACTCCACTGGGGCTTGTAAACTCTTATGTAGGTTAATAGTACACACCTGACTTGACTGTTCACTTCAGGGATGCTACTTTAGGTATGTTCTGTATCTAACTAGTACTTAAGTTTAGTAGCGGAGAGTCTTGGTTGGTTCTTTGAGTGCAGTCTGCATAAAAGTGACATACAGCATACAGTCAGTTGCATAAAGTATGCAAAACCCTGCAGTCAACCCAATTTAAAAAGGTAAGTACTATTTTTAATTTGTTCTTATTTTTTGTAATTTTGAATCTGTTTAACAATATTTAATTCAATTCACAATAAGAATAATAATCATTTATTTGCATAAAACATGATTGAGCATGGTGTGAGCATGCGATTATGTTAATATAAATAGGTTGTGATCTAGTACATGTTTTAAGGGATTATCTATGTTTTGTTTATCTGTTTAACAATATTTAATTCAATTCAGAATTGAATTCAGCCAGTGTCTTGGGGACGCTTCCGACTGGTATTGACATGGATCAATTGAGCTACCTTTAGACTGTTTGCAACCGTCTGCAGTTAGCTCAATGGTTTCAATTGTAAATACTAGTTGTAATTTTTCTATTCCTTTGCTTGTAATTTTCGTTGTTAATTCAGAATAAGAATAATAATCATTTATTTGCATAAAACATGATTGAGCATGGTGTGAGCATGCGATTATGTTATTATAAATAGGTTGTGATCTAGTACATGTTTTATTGCTGGCGTTCAAATAGGAGAGAGCACTCTGCGGATTTGTCACTAATGTGATATACTTTTCTAGTAGGTATACATAATCATATAGTCAATCATATGTCGAAATTAATAAAATTATCAGTTAAACTTAAGCTTAATTATACATTCTAATAGGTATGTGTCAAAATTTGTGACAAAGAAAATCATTAACGCTATAGTAACATTTATCTATGAGAACATTCTGCGTCTATTTTTTGGTCTTTTTTTTGTGCCTGAAATAAACCGATTTTATTATTATTATTATTTATTTATTATTATTTAAATACATTCCAAGTATCAGATTTACACATTTTACAGCATGATTATTTATTTTGGGTGCCATACCTAAATTACTTTTTCGTATTAGAGCAGTTCAGCTTCTCATAGTTTTTATTCTGACTAACATACTCGCATAAAGTATTTATCTTTGCCTCTACTCAACTCTCAATGACCCACTTGACTTGTGGACCAAGATGTACAGCCGACTTCCTACAAAAATTCACATAGAACGCTGACCCCAACCATTGGTAACCAGAATCCATCTCCGAAAAACATCTTTACAACAACTTCTTAAGGTTTCCTTTCTCTTGTTAATATTTCAAGCATGAGTGATGTATTAGTATGGCTTGGAAATTACGAGTTTCTACGGTGTTTTGCCGGCACTTAATATAATATCGCCCAGCTTCTATTTATTTTTCTTTTTATTTCTATTGTTGCTATAGTGATAAACTATAGCAACAATAGAAATAACGTAAGTGGGTGATTCTACGAAATCTCGTTTTTTGTCTGACTTCTGTGGCACATTTTTTTTTGTTGAAATTGCACATCATGATAGTATATTCTAAATAAAGATTTAATTTTGAATTTTTTGGTAGTGAAGGGAACTTTATTGGCTTTATGGTTACGGAGTTATTCAATTTTAAAAATATGGTGTCCACGGAAATCAGAATTTATATCACCAAAATCAAGTATGGGTTGGTTTATCGATAAAAATATGTGTTTTCGGTAGTAAGTAGATTATTAAGCTAAGGACCAATTATTTGACGTTTGTAGTTTTAATCAGTTTTTACAAAAACACCTTCAAATCATTACTGTAAATACAAGTAACTTTTTACAAAAATCACACTAACAATGTTTATCTTTGTATTAAAAATATTATAATTATTCATTTTGTATTTATTATAAACTTTAATCCTAAAAAACAACATAAAAACTGTAAAAAAAATATTATTGAGATGTTAATGAACCCGCAAAATCCACGGAAATCACACCACGGAAATCAAAAAATATAACAAAATCTTAGAAATTTTCTTAATTTGCTGGTTTATTTTACATTGAAATATGCAGTCGAAATTAGGAACACAAAAGGCATGAATTATCATCATAAATAAAACAATAGGATTAGCATAAACAAATTTATAGTCAACATGGTAATCAGAATTTCTAGATACCAAGCCACGGAAAGTGATTACGTACTGAAATAACAGAGTGACGTGGAGACTTACACACTTGTTGTACACACCACTGATGGGGCGTGACTGATAGTTTCTCTCGATCTAACAACAATTTACGCAGATGTTAAAGTACAGCATTTATGAATGAATTAGTGCGCACCAGGGGAATCAGAGCTAAACGACGGACGCGAAGTTATCTCGTTGTAACTTGTCAAATAAAGCTTAGTTTTGCGTAGTAATAGCGTCAAATAAGCAAGTAACTATCTGGGTTATTGTGAACCTATGTAAATTAGTACTAGTGTTTTCAGAAAATGATATAAAAATTTATTAACACAGGAACATGAGGTCCGGACGCACCACGGAAGTCAGAATTTCCAAGGATTTTATTTATTTTTACTTATTTAAAATAAGATTATTAAAAAACTAAAAAAGGCCTCCCCTATTATCTTTGTCTAATCTATTATCATAAAAAAAATCAAAGGGCTAGGGATACTTTTTGTATGATTTTTCGAGCCGGACATGATTTTTTCCACCCCGGGAGAATCACCCAAGTGCATTTCATCCAACTATAATAACGAAATGTAACGAATTTATGAAAGAAAGCCCATAATAACTTAAAAAGCATCCATATTTATAACAAAAAAAAACTATTTACGCAATGTCAGACTTCACTTCACTACATAGTATAAAACAAAGTCGCTTTTTCTGTCCCTATATCCCTATGTCCCTTTGAATGCTTAAATCTTTAAACCTTCGCAATGGATTTTGATGCGGTTTTTAATAGATAGAGTGATTCAAGGGGAAGGTGTATGTATGTATATGTATAATAAAACCGTGCAAAACCGGGGCGGGTCGCTAGTAGGTATATTATAAATGTGAAAGTTTAGATGGATGGATATTTATTACCTACCTCTTCACGCCAAAACAACTGAACGGTACGAGATGAATTTTTGAATACACTTAGTTCGAGGCCTGAAATATTATAACAAAGGCTACTTATTATAAACACGCGAGTTAAACCGCAGATCATAGCTAGTAATAAATATATCTGTTATGTAGTACCTACTCATGACACAAGCTGTGATTACTTTAGGGTTTCATCATCATCATCATCATCATCCTATATTAGTCCACTGCTGGGACATAGGCCTCCCCCAATGAGCGCCATAGCGCCCTGTCTTCAGCTTGACGCATTAGGGTTTAATGTTTATTATTATGTAATAATAATTTATTTATTTTCGTAGTTAGGAAGCTTATAACTAGGGGTTAGTACTTTAATACAGTTAATAATTTTGTTGTTTGAATATTTTTTTAAATAAAAGGACAATAACAATTTTCAGCTATCGCGGTAAGGATGCTGTTGCTGCTACCGCGCGTTCGGCAATTGTCCAACATTATTTAATAACGTATTAAATACGTAGACGCTAAACAAAATTAATAGTGGACTATTTCGACTACGTAACTCCCCTCGTTTGCAAGTCGCTAACAAACCTTTATTAGGGGTTTATTCTGGGAACACGACGCTGTTTATCTCAAATGACGCAGTTAAGGTGTTGCTAAAGAAAGTCAGAAAAGTGTTCGACTTCATAAAAATACTATTTTACACAATTTATCCATCGTTTATAAGGTAAGTCTTAATGGTTGATCGGAATGGATTTTATCAAATGAACCTATGACAACCAATATATAAAAAATAAGCACATACACAAAAAAACATGTCCAGCAGTGAACTTATAAAGGCTGATGATGATGAAGCACCCCAGACAGTATAATTCTAATAAAGCATTGTTTAATATATAATTACAGATCGTAGAGGATAAACAGCAGCTTTAGAAAAATACTTGAAAATAAAAGTGTCTTCAAATCTTGAGATCCATCCATGGTTTCATGAAATCTGACCTACAATGCGTGCTACTGTTAGTAACATAGAATTGTTTAATAAAGCAAAACATCCTAGAACCTACGAGTATATACGCACCGTAATAAAGCAGAACTTTGAAATTTTGTCTGTGTTTATATGTATATAAGGTGCCAATTATCATGTGTGCTAATAAGCTTAAAGAGCGTGATTCTAGGCCCTAGAGGATCAACTTCTGAAAAAAGAGTTTTTAAATTTGGAATATTTTTTTTAAAAATGGTTCCTTAATTTTAGTGTTTTTACGTTTGGTTAAAGAGGTATTACACTACACGTTAATCAGGGACCCTAACCCTAACTAAGAGTGATGTAATAATAAGATTAAGGGTCCCTAAGGGACGGACCCGGCAAGCCTTGCTCCCTAATCGTCCTAACTACCGGGCCCTGAATAACGTGTAGTGTAATACCGCTTTTAGGTAAATAACGCTATTCAAAGTTTTTTTTTCAAAAGCAAAACTCTTCTCTAGTCCTGAAATTATCACAAAATGTGATTATTTCCTCCTTTGATATTTAAAAAAATTAAGCGATAAAATATAAAAAATTGCGTAAAAGAACACACGATAAATTCAGTATTTTTATTTAACATATTTGATATTCAATAAATCCACCTCACGTCAGACTCATCCTTATCTATCTCCAAAACGTATTTCGCTATGTTTCCATGGAAAAAAATCTCGTGACGCTATTAGCGTTACGAAAAACTACGATTCAGAAATTGAATTTCAGCTACTTCATTAACTTAATTTGAGACAGTGCTTCACGCTGAATACTAATTTTATAGAATAAATGGGTGATTCTCCCAGGGTGGAAAAAAACATGTCCGGCTCGAAAAATCATACAAAAAGTATCCCTAGCCCTTTGATTTTTTTTATGATAGTAGATTAGACAAAGATAATAGGGGAGGCCTTTTTTAGTTTTTTAATATTCTTATTTTAAACTAGCTGTGCCCGCGACTTCGTCTGCGCATGATTAGTATTTCGAGTACTCGCGATTTTACTTGCGTAATTCCCTTTTCCGTGGGATTTTCGGGATGAAATAAATATATGTGTTATTCCAGCTTATAATCTATCTCTGTGCCAAATTTCATCCAGATCCGTTTAGCAGTTTTTGCGTGAAAGAGTAACAAACATCCATCCATCTATCAATCTATCCATTCATACTTACAAACTTTCGCGTCTATCAGTTCAATTCAGTTTGGTTCCCCTAGCCTATACGGGTTTTCAAAAATTTCTCACGGCATCTGAACGACGCTTTACGCGTCGTTCAGATGCTGTGAGAAATTTTTGAAAACCCGTATAGCCCAGGGGAACCAATCTGAATTCCGGGACAAAATGTATCCCATGTCCAATCGTCCCGAGTTCCATTCGAATTCATTCACTTCCGTCGTGATGCGTGGTTAAAGAATTCTTCTTTCACCCTCTCTCCCAGGGGAACTTTTCCGAATTCCGGGATAAAAAGTATCCCATGTCCTTCCTTGTAGTATGAACTCAAATCGTCCCGAGTTTCATTCCAACTCATTCAGCAGTTTCGGCGTGATGCGCGGTAAAGGAATTTTACTTTCATACCCTCTCCCATGAGAACCTTACTGAATTCCGGGATAAAAAGTATCCTATGTCCTTCCTCGTAGTATGACCTATAATCATGCCGAGTTTCATTTAAATCCATCAAGTAGTTTCGGCGTGATGCGCGTTTACGATACAGACAGACAGACAGACAGACAGACAGACAGACAGACAGACATGAATGAAAAAAAATACAGTTTTGGCTTGAGTATCGATAATAGAGTGCCCTCCAAAAAAAATTTTCAAAATATCTTCAATGTACAGAATTGGACCGGTTACAGTTTTATTATAAGTATAGATAAGTAAAAATAAATAAAATCCTTGGAAATTCTGACTTCCGTGGTGCGTCCGGACCTCATGTTCCTGTGTTAATAAATTTTTATATCATTTCCTGAAAACACTAGTACTAATTTACATAGGTTCACAATAACCCAGATAGTTACTTGCTTATTTGACGCTATTACTACGCAAAACTAAGCTTTAGTTGACAAGTTACAACGAGATAACTTTGCGTCCGTCGTTTAGCTCTGATTCCCCTGGTGCGCACTAATTCATTCATAAATGCTGTACTTTAACATCTGCGTAAATAGTTGTTAGGTCGAGAGAAACTATCAGTCACGCCCCATCAGTGGTGTGTACAAAAAGTGTGTATGTCTCCACGTCACTCTGTTATTTCAGTACGTAATCACTTTCCGTGGCTTGGTATCTAGAAATTCTGATTACCATGTTGACTATAAATTTGTTTATGCTAATCCTATTGTTTTATTAATTGTGATAATTCATGCCTTTTGTGTTCCTAATTTTGACTGCATATTTCAATGTAAAATAAACCAGCAAATTAAGAAAATTTCTAAGATTTTGTAATTTTTTTTGATTTCCGTGGTACTGATTTCCGTGTATTTTGCGGGTTGATTAACATCTCAATAATATTTTTTTACAGTTTTTATGATGTTTTTTAGGATAAAAGTTTATAATACATATAAAATGAATAATTATAATATTTTTAATACAAAGATAAACATTATTAGTGTGATTTTTGTAAAAAAGTTACTTGTATTTACAGTAATGATTTAAAGGTGTTTTTGTAAAAACTGATTAAAACTACAAACGTCAAATAATTGGTCCTTAGTTTTAAGAAGCTTAATAATCTACTTACTACCGAAAACACATATTTTTATTGATAAACCAACCCATATTTGATTTTGGTGATATAAATTCTGATTTCCGTGGACACCATATTTTTAAAATTGAATAACTCCGTAACCATAAAGCCAATAAAGTTCCCTTCACTACCAAAAAATTCAAAATTGAATCTTCATTTAGAATATACAATCATGATGTGCAATTTGAACAAAAAAAATGTGCCACAGAAGTCAGACAAAAAACGTGTTTTCGTAGAATCACCCAAATATTAAAGGTATCTTTTTAAAGCTAGCAAAACCTGGTAAGGTGGTATAATTTTAAGTTGATCTAACTAGAGCCAAAAAGGATTGCCATCCCTAAGCAAAAATTGACACTATATCTTGCGATATAATATTCAAGTAAACAGTTTTAGTGGAAGTTTTAGATATCTCTATAGACTTTAACTTGTTTCTAGCTTACACGTACAAAAAAAAAAAGAGACAAATACATTATTCCGTGAAAATAGCCTTCGTGAAATCTCACAAACCATATAAAGAAAAGATAGAGTTCGCACCAACCGTAGTAATGCTAGGAAAGATCTTAGTAGATCTTAGGCACCAACCAAGTAACCATAGAAAGTTACCAAGTATTCCACCGCTATTTCAACTAAAAAAATAGTTCGTCTCTATCCGGTAGAGGCAAGGTGCCAAATGTATGAAAAGGACGATAACTTTTTTCGTCATCATCAACTTATGCACAACCGATATTAAGCACTCTGAGATATAATAAGGCTGAATTATTCTAATTATAATAATATCTACGTTTAACTTTTGATCTGGGTACTTTTATAAAAATAATTCGTATAAGAAATATGAGCACTAACGTGCAATTGGGTTTTTAGATAGTTTTTAAATTAGTAAAACGAACTATTGAATAAGTAAAGTACCCATCGTCAATAATTCCATGTGCCTCTCTCCTTGGTCTCGCGTTTCTGATCTCAATTCAAACCTTTATTTGGACAAGAGAATAAAATTCATCGAACTGTGGATTGGTCCCGTTCCGGGCAAATAGCTGGATGGGTTTGTTTGTCGCAAACAAGTCGTACATCACTTGCTACGGCAATCTGGGGAAATACGTTGGGGTTGTAAATTGTCTATTGAATCCCGAGAGTTGATTGGGGTGATGATATCTGAATAAATGGTGATGGTGATTCAAATAGCATCATCTAGCTCTCGAAGATCAAATCTAGTAATCACAGGAAACATGGGTATATATTTTATTTCTGCTTAGCTCTACCCTCGCTTAGTGCGTGTATCTATACCCTTCCTACATTGGCGTATCTAAGGTAATTTTTAGGGAGCCTTATAGACACCAGTGATAATCATACATTTTCAGAATGTAGGTAGTTAATTTTCCAAAGCTGCTAAGCCTAAAATAAAAAAAAAACTTTTTTTTCTTTCTTGTGTGGGCATGGACACTAGACCAATCTGGGGTGGTCACGGCCCAACTCTAAATACGCCTATGTGCGTGTTTAGGGAATGAGTGTTCCAAAATCAGTATATTTTAAAAAAAATACATATCTACTTCAATTTAAAAGGTCTAGCTTATGTGATTTCTGACAATTTTCATAATTTCGTGTTTATTACCTGTATATTATTTCTGAGAATGAAAAGATTTAATTTATTATCGAAACTATTAAAACGAAAATTACGCCCATAATAAAAATTCTTACAGTATCAGTATTTTCACAGTATTCTAAACGTAAGATTTCCTAAAATTTTGAAAATAAATAAATCACTAAGAGGCTTTAATAAAAAAACAATTTTCAGACTTGCTCATTAATCCCTGAATCTCAGTTGAATAGACTAAATTCATATTCTTGAGCTGAAATCAATATTCCTCATTACTGAGAAAATAGTAGTAGGTACCTAATTCATAAGATTATACCTATATCTCAAATCATAAGCTTTCAAAAGCCATAATTATGTATTATAGAAAACCTGAGCTTATTATGATAAGCTTTGTTAAATCATCTGGTAGGTAAGAATATAATAGAATATTTATGATTTATTATCCAATTAAAATAAACTTCTCCTTATTTAAACATAGTGCGTGGCACAGGTTTAGGTACTCGACCGCGAATGAGTTGTTTTCTTCACCTAATAGTGAAGTCGTCAGGTGATTTAACAATGATTAGCTAAACAGTAAAAAAAATCAGCTGAAACCATCACTCGCTCTCATGAAAACGAAACTCTATTACCTTCGCACACATGTTTTAATAGATAAAATTCCAAAATACATGTCCTCCATAACAATGGCATTGACAATTATTGTTATTGTCATAGAGAATTGATAATATAACGGAATATGGAACCTGGTAGCAAAAGTACTTGTAGAATACAGTTTTAAAGTAGGCCTCATTTTTTAATTTTTCTCTACTCACGCCCTTTCGACCTTACTAAATGAAAATGTAAACTGTTTTACTAGCACTGGTGGAAGCTCTGAATACATCCGACAGGAGAAACATGCCAGGGAATTGTGAATGCATGTCGAGGTCGGGAATTCAGATCGCTACAATGGACGTTTCCGACATCCCGACGATTATTCGGAGTTAGTTTTTGGCTTCTATACGGGAAATTACTTACTTTTGGACACTTTGTTTGTTGGACACACCAAAATATCAGGAAAATAGACAGGTGACATTTAAACTCGCCCTTTTCTTTCTCCCCATAATACAATGTGAAAATCAATAAAATTAAAATAAGAAAAAAAATTGAGATAGTGTTATTTATGAATTGAAATAAGTACCTAATTTGCTTTTCACATTATGCTTTGTGTTGTCTTTTACTTTTGATATGTTTTTCTTTTGTTTTAGCAAAATCGATTTCGATTCAAATTTCTGAGATTTCGTTTTGTTTGGTTGGACATACTTCTGCCAATGACCGTCTTGCGTCTTATGATAACATCGAAACATTAAAGACCTTAGCAATATTTATAAGATAAGATAATTCTTTATTTGTAGCATAACAATGAAAATAAACTAAAATTAATAAGCTAAAAATACCAACACCATTATTAACTAAATACCCACTTATTTACTAATTAAAAGCTACAAAAAGGCGTCCGACTCAGCATGTGTTGTGATAGCTATGGATTATAGCTACCACAACGCTGATCTTCCGTCGGAACCAGTGCGACACGTCACGTACGGGAATCAATACAATATTATAGATACAAGTTAAAAGAGAAATGTCCGAAATAATTAAAAACAGAAAAATTCAACATCTAGAGTAACAAACAACAAATACATGTATGAACTGATTAAGCCTAAAATATTAAACTAAACAAAAATACCTAGGTTAAAAAAATAAAAATAGGACAGAAGGACAAAGGCTAGACCAGGTAGAGCACTTACACAACACATACACTACAAAATTGAAAGTTCATTTCTGAGATCTTCAGTATTTTTTGGTGATCTAAACTGTACTTTTTCAATTTTTTTTTTTTTTTTTATAGTAGAGATTTCATGGAGAACCAACAAAAGGCTTTACAAATATAAAAAAGATAGAACTAAAACAACTCAAAACCTATCAAATTCTGTTTTCGAAGTATAAGATAATCTGACACTGATACTGATAGTCTTAGCAAAAACAAGTAGCGCTCATAAAACAAAAAAAGGTTGAAGTTGAAAGTTTAATTACGGCCACTGAAGAAATAAAAAATGAGAGTTAAAAAGTAATATATATACTAGACATTTTAACAGTGATGCACAGGCGTTAAAGAGGGCTACCACACGACATATAAAAAAAAAAACCAGCAGCGGGTATCGAAAATGCTATCTTCCGCGTCGTAGGCGGAACATGGCTTACTGATCTACTGAGGCCGTCTAAACTGAATATACTGTACATTTTGATAAATATTATTAAATAATTTGGTAGAGTATTAATTATGCACGGAGTTCAAAGCTGTGTTTAATGAGTTAGTATGAAACACAAAACGCCATTAAGTTTGTATCTCTACTTCAATATTGTTTTTTAAATGGACACACGAGAGAGGAAATGCAAGTTTTGAAAGCGTGCGACGGATGAAAAACTACGCAGACGTTTTCAAACATCAACTTTATGACTTCTACTCAAATAAGGTGGGATTTTCATTTGCGTAGTTTGTTTTATACGTAGCGTAGGTCAAAAATAGAATCGGTGTAATTTCGTAGCTTTAGCACTGCCTTAGGTACCTACCTACTGCTTGGGTAGAAGGATTTTCTACCCAGAGTTATTTTCTAAGAAAGTAACTATAAAAGTAGTAACATAAGAAAGCCGGCGAATTACGTAGGTCTTAAAACCTTTTGCACGAACCTCAAGATTGCCTTTTTTATACAATAAATAAAATTGTGTCTGTTTGTTTGACAGGCACAAAATAACAGCTTTTTACTAAATCAATCAAATCCAATAGCAAACAGGAGCTACTGTAGCGCCATCACTTATTTATCATATATGCGCCCCGCGGCTTCGCCCACATGGAAATTTACATGTCGAATTTCAGAAATTTATTGCACTCTTCCTAGGGGTAGTTTCATAAAAATAAAAAATATTGTTTAATTTTTTACTTTGCAGTTTATTTATACCGAGTTTTGAGTGAATCATACCAAGGAATATTTATTTTCCATACAAACTTTAGCAACCTATTTTAAACCCTAATAGGTTAAAATTTTAATAGCCTATGTCTTATTCTAGGTCCTAAACTATCTACAAACCAAAAATTTCATTAAAATAACATAAGTAGTTACGGAGATTACTTATAACAAACATTCACACAGACTTTCCCATTTATTACAATAGTAAGATAGTATGATTACGTTAAACAAAGGAATTTCCAAAATCTGCGTCTTGTTAACCTACTACTCATTTCCAACCCTACCTACCACCGATTCTATTAATCCTATAAAATTTGATTGAGTAAATATACATATATCTGTGCTGTTTTATCTTTTTATCTATTCTAAATATCAAATTCTACGCAGACGAAGCCGCGGGCTTTAATAGTAAACCATAAAGTTGTTGACACTGTACCTCCCGTGGATTTACAGGGAACGCAATATCTGCCTTATTACCCTATTGTACTGCTATAAACCTTAAGGTGCGTCGTTTCCTATAGACGGGATTTGAATACCTTACCCTTGGCAATATGATAGTTGACGTTATTGAAACTGTGGTTATGTTATATTAGAGATTCCGATTCAATCTTCCTCATCTATTTAATGGATGAAAAGTATTTATTTCACACTAGCTGTGACCACGGTTCGCTCGTTTTGCTTTTTATTTTTTCGCATAAACAGTTAACCTATATTCGCGACGGACACTAATCTAAAAATTCAAGCTTATTATAAGGGTTTCAGCCGTTTTTAGGTTATAAATGGTGTAACTAAACGGCATTTGTTTAATTTATATAAATTTAGTGTTTATAGAAATATATCGTGAGCGAATTCCTGAGGTATCTAAGGATCTTAGACTACAAAGGAAATCGTTTTTTTAAGGTCAGACATATCTTAATAATCTTTTAGTCTGTGTTTTAGTTACAAATCTAGATAAACCTAGAATTTTAATACACAACTGATATTAATACACAAATGATATTAAAAATTAAATAAAGTTATACTAAAATTAACTGTAATAATTATCTATAGGTACAACTAGGAACAGGAAAATAAATTTAGATTGATAAAGAATCGCCATGAATGCGGAAATTTCAATTGGGAACCGAGGCAAGAGGCTAAATAATTAAAATCTTGATAAAGAATTCCGTGGAAACGAAAGTAGTCTCGGTAATTTTTTGGCTTCAGCGCTCTAGTTTCATTGCTCAAAAGTTACGTCGGTTCTCTTAAATTCTTAAATAATTGTGGTACACAGTAAATGAAATATCTAGTAGGTATAAAAACTAGTATTGCTTTTAAGACACTTCTTTATTAACAACGAAAATTACAAGCAAAGGAATAGAAAAATTACAACTAGTATTTACAATTGAAACCATTGAGCTAACTGCAGACAGTTGCAAACAGTCTAAAGGTAGCTCAATTGCTTATTTGGTAGAAGTTAATTTAAAGAGAAAATAAGTTATAACAGTATTGCTTTAGCTAAGCTATCGTCAAATATTTTAATACATTCCCAGTTATTTTTACACAAAATGAGATAGTTTTATCATTATTAATAAAATGGTCTATGCATTTTCTTCGCCTTTTTCATATCAGACACGATCACAAGCAAAGTTTACTCTCGTCTCATGTAAAATACTGTATAAACACACATTACCTTGAAATGTGAATATTGCTCTTATAAGTCGTTGCAGAAGCGTTTAGATAAGGGCTCTCAGGTTTACCTTGTAAGGGGAGAAGGTCCTTGAAGGTCGCAGCCCTTTGATAGACAATTCGAGAGGTTAACACGTAGCACCGCCACGCCAGTTAGTTTCGTGAATACTTGTTTTTTATTCAGCCATTTGAAACCAACTGCAAGACTAAGAAATAGTGTTTAGGATAGGTATACTCAAGTACATTAAATTTAAGTTTGAAAGTACAATTCATACGGTTTACAAAGATAAAAACCGTAAAACTCCACAATATCCATAAATCCATAAATAAATTATAAAACAATATCCATAAATCACTACATAGTATAAAATAAAGTCGCTTTCTCTGTCCCTTTGTCATTATGTCCCTTTGAACGCTTAAATCTTTAAAACTACGCAACGGATTTTGATGCGGTTTTTTTTAATAGATAGAGTGATTCAAGAGGAAGGTTTACCTCTATAAGTATAATAAAACCGTGCGAAGCCGGGGCGGGTCGCTAGTAAATTATAAAACAGTGTTCACCATTCCGCCCGAAACTTTCAAAATCATAACTCGTAAACCTCTAAGTCTACCTATAAGTCGACAACTATGAAAATCGGGAACATACATGTTATCACTACATAGTATAAAACAAAGTCGCATTCTCTGTCCTTATGTCCTTTATCCCTATGTCCTTATGCCCCTTTGAATGCTTAAATCTTTAAAATAACGCAACGGATTTTGATGCGGTTTTGTTTAATAGATAGAGTGATTCAAGAGGAAGGTTTATATACTTATAATAAAACCGTGTGAAGCTGGGGCGGGTCGCTAGTTATTATATAAAGTATTTTCGGGTTTCCCCGGGGTTGAGGTCATTGGTTGGTCCACCCTGTATTACTTGAGGGTACTACTATTACTTGGGGGAAACTTAGTAAAACGCGCGCAAAGCTGCGGACATAAACTGGTATAAAGAAAATAAGACTTTAAAACTCTATTCTCGGTGAGCGCTCGCTTGCGACAAAATACAAGTTTACTGCTACGACGTAGCCCGTAGCAGTTTCTACGGCGTAGCATTCCGTAGCACCTAGGGATTTAGCTACGTTTCATCAATATTGGTATTGCAATCCGAGTGGTGGCTAGTTCTCGATAGATATAGAAATATATTGCGTGATCTTACCTAACTTCTCATAAAGTCCACAGGTGATCAGAATACTGGCTTCTATTTCGAAATAAGGATTGGAATTGCCATTCAACGTGGCAATGCTGACCAGCATTGTAGGTACTCTGCCTTCTGGTAACGGCTTAGATTTTAAAGCAATTATTATTGATGTGAGTATGAATACTTGTTTTGATTTTTCTTTTTGTTGTTTTTGCTTTTATAAGTAAATACATGACACTAAAAAATATACAAATAATTGTTAGAGGTTGCGCAGATAATAAAATTAATATATAGGGCTTCCATGTCCAATTATTTTGGAAATAGCACCATATTTTTTGTACGTGATTTATTTTCAATAGCCTTATTCTCCCCACTGCTGGGCAAAGTCCTTCAATTCATTACACCGGGTTGCACCTACCAAATCCCACCAATCTCTGATCTTGATTTTATTCATGAAATAATATGACGTTACTTGAAATTTCCATAGAATAATACCTTGAACAAAGAGCTTGTTATATTAAATAAATTATTGGGTGAAACAAAATGAAATTATCCATAAGATTATGGAGGAAGCCGACATAAAACTTAGTGGAATTTTCCCGAAAACCGCCACAAAATGGTACCAGTTTTTGATTTATTTTATTTTCAGTATTAGTCAAAGACTAAAGTGGCGATAGGAAATTGTGTTGTTGTTTTTTACTGTTGAATAATAATATGCAATTTTCTTTTTAACCTATAGGCAATCCCCACTAACGTTTATGTGTACTAGTTTTCCACCCCTGTCTTTACTCGCGTAGATTATAAAGAGAAAGAAAAATATGTCCTACATAAGAAAATTACAGACATTCAATACGGACTAAACTGATGAATCTCAAACTTTAATAAACCGATTTCAAAACTTTTTAGAAAAATACTGAAACTGATTTCATTCAATACTTTAATATTTCAAGTTTGCTCTGTAACTTTCACACAAATCGGGTAAAAAAAACACCAAAAAATATTATTCTTATCTCGTGTTTGTGTAGTGAAAGGTCGAAATTTCAGCTATCTTGCTTCAGGGGTATAGGCTGGGCGTTGTCTCTGTGAAATCGCTTGTAATCTTATATTATACTAGCATCAGCAAGCGGCTTGGCACGCGTTACTTCTACGGAAACGTTTCAAGGCCATTCCTGTCACATGGGAACTAATTTGTCGGATAAAAAGAACCCTATGTTTTATTTTAGGCCTAGAATTACATTAAATTTCAGATTTAATGTAATTCCCGCTTCTTTCAGTACTTTAGCGTAAATAGGCAATAAATGTCCATCCATCCAAATGTTCGCTTATTTAATATTAGTGTGATAAATTGTGCAACTGAGTGTGAACAGTGCTTAGGAAGAACATGGCGTTCTGTCGTAAAATGGTTTTTATACTAGTACCTACTTAGGACTGTCACTATTTATTTTCATGTAAACTCATGCACTAAAAGAGCGGGCCGAAGATGAAAGAAAAGAAGAGAGAAATCTTGATTTGTTTTAAACTTTCATATCGACCCGCGCGGTCTAACATATTGCGGGGCGATGTGAGATTTACCCCTATGTTACGCATCATCGCAAAATAAAATTACCGAAACACTTCGCAATATATTCTCAACAAACAAAGCATCAGCTATCTACTATTTTTTGTATTCGCGATGAGATAGCTTTTCCTGTTTGATCGGAAATATTGAGCAAGAATATGTTTTATATCTTTTGGCTGTGTTTGGTAAATTTGATCGTGTGAAAATGTGTTCTAGCATCACATGTTGTTGTAGGATAATAAATAAAAATATAAATTTGTATACATTGGATATGAAACTGTTTTGGTTATTAAATATATTATGAGCAAGAAACGTGTGGATATTAAAGTACAGCTATCAATTAAGCCATTCTTCATTCCTCAATTCAAATCAAAATAGACAAAATAAAAAGGAACCAATTCCTTTGCTTCGTAATTCTAACCAAATTTCAATCATACCCTTGTCAATATGTTTATACAAGATGTCCTTTTTAAACAGACTGCGTCTAAAAAAAAGGACTGACATTGAACGTAATTTCGAAGCCAATATTTTTAGAAAAACTCCAATTGAAGAGGGCTAAGATGTCCATACTATTTGCCAATGTAATCACGATCATTAACGTTTCCTTGCTCGTAAAATGGGTCGCGTCAGTTGGACCTAATTTAATTTACGTCGGGCTCAAGAGGCAACATTCACTTGTTTTGGGACGTAAACGTAGGAATAAAAATTATCTTTGTGTTGAAAATCATTTGAAGATACTTTTGATGAGCAAATTATGATTACAACGCGTTTGTTTACTTTTTTAAGGTAGTGCTGTATCGAAAACTACGAGTAGTAGATAAATGAAAAGAGAAGAAAGAAAAGTACGAAATGTGTTAACCCAGCAAAACACGCTTCTGTCCTTAGTGATACGTGATAGGTACTTACATGCAAAAATGTTACTTAATAATTATAATAAGGATAATTTACCTTCTAATAGAAGGAAATAAATCGAAATCTTGTACTTAATGAACATTTTTTTTTTTAACTTAAGAAAACTTTATTTACCTACAACGAAAATTACAATCAAGGAATAGAAATAATTACAATTAGTATGTACAATTGAAACCATTGAGCTAACTGCAGACGGTTGTAAACAGTCTAAAGGTAGCTCAATTGATTGTATTAAATCACATTTTATTGTTTTAAAGAGGAGCGCAGCGCATTGACATACATCATAGTGCATCCAGCGTCTTGGGGACGCTTCCGACTAGTATTGATTTGGATCAGTTCAGACACCTCTACACTGTTTGAAACCGTCTGCAGTTAGCTCGATTTTATATATTCTAGTTTTAATTTGTTTCTATTCCTTGATATGAATTTTCGTTGCTAATAAATCTAAGCTCATTTTCGGAACTAAAAGGTAATATACAATCAAAATGTATAAATAAACATAGTTGGTAGGTACAAAAGCTAGATAGGTAAAAGATACTTTACGGCGCACTTAAAAACAATGCAAAAAAAAAACAAGAAAACATCTTAAACTAACAGAAATACAATTTATTTATAAAGCCAATTTACATGTCAATAATTTTATACCTAAGTGTAAACAAAGCATATACACAGGTTCTTACATAATAATATACATATATGCGACCATTTGGTATCAATCAGCATCGGTGTTATCGCTAATGAGCGATTTCTTACAGTCGTCTAAGCTCAGAATCCTCTAGCTAAATAAAAAGATGGATGTCCCCCAAGCTGACCCGTCACCTGTAGCCGTAAACGATGAGTAGTCATGGGTAGCCATAAACTGCGGATCGGCTTCGGAATGACGGTCCCAGCGAGAAATAAGTGGGTCCTGAAATAGAAAATGGCTTTGCAACCTGTCACGTACAGCGCTGGCTGTGAATGCGAAAAGTGGAAGTATATTTAAGTGTGTAGCTCAGTTCGAGTCTTGCAAATAAATTAATGAATTTAATGTGTAGTTTGTCTCTATGTAAAAAAACCGCATCAAAATCCGTTGCGTAGGTAGTTTTAAAGATTTAAGAATACATAGAAACATAGGGACAGAGAAAGCGACTTTGTTTTATACTATGTAGTGATGATGTGGGATTGGTGTACCGAACACGTTGTGTCAAAATAACATTGATGTTCTTTAACGTTATTTTTATCATATCACTGTCGTCAATCACTGTTCATTTGGTGGGTTCATGGGAACTTGTAATTATAAAAAGTGATATCACTGGCAGCTGAAGACAGGGCGCTATGGCGCTTATTAGGGGAGGCCTATGTTCAGCAATGGACTAATATAGGCTGATGATGATGAAGGCACACCGTTGTATGGCACCCCCAGGGGTAGCTTTCAAGGGACCCTTGAAAGCTACCCCTGGGGGTGTTATTGGAACTAAGATTTAGACCTGTGTCACCCCCAGTCCTCAAATCCATACAACGGTGTGCCTTCATCATCATCAGCCTATATTAGTCCATTGCTGAACATAGGCCTCCCCTAATAAGCGCCATAGCGCCCTGTCTTCAGCTGCCAGTGATATCACTTTTTATAATTACAAGTTCCCATGAACCCACCAAATGAACAGTGATTGACGACAGTGATATGATAAAAATAACGTTAAAGAACATCAATGTTATTTTGTCAGAACATCACTCAACGTGTTCGTATAGCTTCGGAATTGTTTTATGAAGATGATCGTGACTATACAAGACTAACAAGGTAAAGGTTTCTTGCTCGCTTCTTTACTTTTCCTTAAAAGATGGAAGTGAACAAAAATCAAAGTGAGCACTTTATTTCCTAGTTTTAGGTAATAAATTTGTTTAATTATAACATGAAATTTATGACGTCTCCAAGTGTCGTGTAAGGTCTTAAGGAAATAAAGCACTTTTTCTATTGACTAATTCCCTCTCTCCCCGACATCTATTTATGCTTTCGTATTTAAAATAGCTTGTAATAGGTGAATGTACCCCTGTACCTACTTCTGACCTTTATTGTACATCTCGAGTAGACACAGAACAAAGATAATTATGTTCATTGTCAGGAAGATAAAGTAGCTTTGTATTTTATAACTAGGTACAGTTAAATGAAAGTGTGTTTGAACATGAACGTATCTGCAACTGCTCTTTGCTCTTCCATGAATTACATTTCCACTCGAAATAGAAATGTTCTAAGTAATATTCTGATTTCTACTGTTAAGATTTATTATGTAGCTTTACAAAAAGAATTGAAATAAGGTTTATTCTAAGTTTCGACGAAATAAGGTGGAAATTAAACCGACTTCGTCCAAGTGGATTTTTTGTTTTTGCGCGGAACCCCGTTTGTTTATTCTGCTTTTTGTGACTTCAATCCAACAAACCAAAGAACATTTCAATCTTGTTGAGTTATAAATGGTGTAACTACGACTAAGTTTTAAAGATAAAGGAGATACTATGTAAATAGGTACATACTTGGGTATTTCAGTAAATTAATTTTATCGATCTTCACTACAACAGACATGTGGAAAGTAACTATAAGTGTAAACTTGTAATTAGCACGTAATGTAATAGTTCATACATGATAATAGAAATGAAGACTACTGTGTGGGCTGAGTTGTCATGACAATAAGTCGTAAAACCGTATGAAACTGTAAGTTACGTATCTTTAAAGTTTTTTAAAAGTAATTTGGACTGTTACAATCAATAAATGTCACACCATAACGAAGTAGGTAAGGTAACTTGATTGCGAGTTATACAGAATTCCGTGACATGCAAAACTACAAAGGCTATGTAAAGGAACATTCATAGAGAAATTATAAAATCAAATAAATAAACAAATTGGTAAAGGCAGCTTTGCAATAGCCTAAAATACCTCTATAAGTCAAGACAAGTAAATTACGGGTATAAGTTATATTTAAATTTACAAAGATACCTACTCCTGGAGTCAAATAAGCAGTAGGTATATAGTATAGGGTCATGAAAAGAAAATCTGTTATCTATTTTTTGTCACCCGTCCGTAACGTGAATTATTTATGGTCCTTGAGTGAAAAGCAGCGCTGAACATGACATGTTCAACACATGTTGAGTCAATCAACCCCTATTTCCTCGCTGGAGGTAGAGCCACCATTTATTTTGATACTAGGGACCCGCCCCGGCTGCGCTCGGTTTTATTATACGTATAAACCTTCCTCTTGAATCACTATATATATTTAAAAAACTGCATCAAAATCCGTTGCGTAGTTTTAAAGATTTAAGCACACATGGGGATCTATGGACAGAGAAAGCGACTTTATTTTATAATGTGTATTGATATACTACCACCCTTTTGTGTCACTTACCGCCATGCTATATGTTTCTGTTTGTTAATTTTATACAGTTTTTTTACACCTAATAAATGATAATAATACTGAACAATTCACACACCAAATGTTTATTCTCTTCTAAACTAACGTTTAAACGAATGTTCTTATTTTTACTAATTTCTTATACTTACGGTTAGCGGTACTAAATACAAATAATACTATTTGTACTTAAACCCTCGAGACTGGAACAAATATATGATGAAATAAATGTGGCTCATACTAAGTCATTTTATTTCACCGAAGTTCCAAAGTACCAACTTACATCCCGAGTTTTAATATAAACGAAACCCCAGGATCTCACGTCTCAACGTTTTTGTT
Organism: Eupithecia centaureata; assembly: GCA_944547425.1. NCBI lineage: Eukaryota > Metazoa > Arthropoda > Insecta > Lepidoptera > Geometridae > Eupithecia > Eupithecia centaureata. Next base: position 12,320,604 of record OX155682.1, read on the forward strand.
CATAACTCAATTTATTAAAACGAGTTTGTTTACTTTTAAACATACCTACTCGGAACCCGAGATGGATAAAAAGTAATACGAAATTAAACAACCATGTTAAACCTTCCTCAATTTCTAAATCTTGTTGTTTTAGGTGTGTACTTATCTCTAAATGGGCTTTCCATTTATGAAAATAATTTTTAGACTTAAATAGTATTTTTTGTAGTAGGTAGTTAGGTAGTTATAACACATCTCTATTTCGCGTAGATATTATCGTTTTCTCACAATTTAATATTATTTTGACTTTGTTCCAAAAATTATATTTTTTAAATTTATTTTTTTAACTTCGGGTCGAATGAAAGAATGGTAAATAATTATGGGTTCAATGGGTTTTACTCCTATAACTTACCTACTTACGTTAGCGGCTCTACCTCGGTTGGATAAGGCCGCCCTTAGAATACAGGAAGTATACTTCCTGTATTCTAAGCACTTTTGTCTCTATTGTTTCCTGTCTTTGTATGGTATAATAGTGTCTTCTATCTGGTTCTGATATAAACCAGCGCTCTTTGACAAATGATACAATGGTTCAATTAATTTTAAACAAAAACAAACAAACGATTTCATGGAAAACACTTTATTATATTTATAACTAGCGACCCGTTCCGGCTTCGCACGGTTTTATTATACGTATAAAACTTCCTTTTGAATCATTCTATCTATTAAAAAACCGCATCAAAATCCGTTGCGTAGTTTTAAAGATTTAAGCAAGATTTAAGCATACAAAGGCACATAGGGAAATAGTTGCGACTTTGTTTTATACTATGTAGTGAAGAAAATAATAGTTACAATTACTGCATACCAAGTATAAAGGGCGGCCTTATCGCTTAAAGCGATCTCTTTCTTTGAGTTGAGTTTAAGTATAATAAACGATTTTCCTTCTGTCTTTTTAAAGTGGAACCAGTTATTTAGCTCCTATAATATAGGCACCTGCTTAGTTTGGTAAAGACTTAAACTTCAGTTTTTTAATTAAACACTATTGTCATTCAACGTGGCAATGCTGCGAGCATTCTGGGTACTCTGCCTTCTGGCGACGGCTTAGATTTTTAAGCGTTTGTTATAATTGTACACTCTGTTTTTCTGAATACAATTGTAGTAACTATTAAACACTGATAACATATTTCTTAATCTAAAGTTTTGTATAGGTATATGGTACATAAAAGATATCAGCATAAATTTATCTACCAACCAGCGACCCGCCCCGGCTTCGCACGGTTTTATTATACGTATAAACCTTCATCTTGCATCACTCTCTTATCTATTAAAAAAGCGCATCAAAATCCGTTGCGCTGTTTTAAAGATTTAAGCATACATAGGGACAGAGAAAGCGACTTTGTTATATACTATTCAGTGATGGTACATAAAAGATAGCAGCATCAAGTATTAAATTATTATATTAATACTTACCAATCCAATTTATTTACTAATGTTATCCATCGCATCGCGCCAATCCTTTTATCTAAATCCTGTTCCGACAGCCCTAGATTAAATCAGAGCGTTGCTGTCAGTGTATTCGCAGCTGGTGGTTGATTATCTAAAAGCTTTTTCTAGTTTTAAAACCAATTAGGACTTTACCACAGACATACTTTCCTACTCCCTTTTTCTTAGCATTGGAGAAATAGTGGCAGATTCTTACGAACAATATAATAGATAAAGCTGGATAATCCGCCCACACAGGATTATTTAGCCCCGAGCTAAGCAGAGGTTGTGTTATGGGTAATAAGTTAATAAAATTGATATACTTAAAACGTTACAATTTACTTCGTAGATAATATTTGTTTACTAGCAGCGCCTCGCGGTTTCACATTATGTGTTATTCCAGACTATAATCTATCTCTGTGCCAAATTTCATCCATTTCCGTTCAGTAGTTTTTGCGTAAAAGAGTAACAAACATCCATACTTACAAACTTTCGCGTTTATAATATTAGTAGGATACCTACATAGTCTACATACTACGCGACTGAGTCGTCAATACGAGTATTATTATTATATTTAAGAATTATTTGCGAAGATGCAATTTTGTCAGAAGTTTTATCTGAAAATTATAGAAAATAATACTGAAATGAGAAAAAAAAAAAAGGAGCGAGCTTAATTCTTTTGCTAAACACTACATCTGTTGAAGAAGTTTCAGTAGGTAAGTATAATAAAAAACATAAAGAAAAAATCATAGTAGCATCGAAGATTCTGGATTTTGGCGGCGCGGCGGCGTTTCACCTCATGCCTCGTAATGCGTTGGTCCTGCTCCTGACCTCTCAAGTCGGTCTGCCGTCCCATCGGATTTTGAAAGTGACACTTGTGCTCTATAATTTGTCTACCGCACATGGCTAGTTTCCATTGACACTTGCTGCCCTAGATAAAATTTGTCTTGGAGGATACACTCAGCAAATTTGTGGTGAATAAATGTAGACAGCAGATTATTGAAGGTAAATGAATTTATATAAGTCTGCTTGTAACTGCTTCGCCCTAAAGCATATCAACTGCCCGAGTTCGGTTTGGACGATAGTATCGAGAAGTCACCGCGATGTCCTATTTTTATATGAGAATTGCGTAGTCCGCACGTTAGTGGACGCTATACCAAATCCTGTAGAAATTGAGATGTCTCTCGATTCTGTCGTCAAATTGAACTCAGGCTTTTGTTATGGTAATGAGTAATGAGATACAGCTGTATTTCGATTTCACCAGTTCTTTTAATAGTTTTTTCATCCTTCATACCTATAAATATTATATTTTAAATAAGTATAAGCCTAGGGTAGTAAATAAAACAAGAAAATCTTTCGACTTGATTTATTTTCGTAATATTCAACTGTTGACAGATAACAAATGATCTTACAATATCCAATTTGTACATAATGTTATGACTTAAGAGAATATGGCAACACTTGTTTATTAACAATAAATACATGATGGTAAGGATTGGAATCAAGGTGCATTCACATGATGCGAGTCAGTTTTAGTAGAGTCCGATTTTATAAAGTTTTATATTTACTGCGCGTATTATCGCATACAAACATATAGGTTAGTAAGACTTGTAAGGTATAGTTTTGATAATATATGAGATACAGAAGAGACCTAGCGTACCCAATGGTTAATTTAAAAATACACATTGTTAATGCGTCGCTCGTTTCTTTTCAAACTTAGCTAACGGTCTATCGCAAGTTGTAAACCTATTGGAGATGCATGTTGGTGATGAACATCGTTTATAACAGAATAGGGAATGGTTGGACATTTTACACGATATGACAACTTCATAAGTAACGTCATAGAAGGAAATCGCGTAAAGGGAAGACCAACAATTATCTACACGAGTCAGATTAAGGAGAAAGCCGCTGTAATGACTTTTAAAGAATTAAAAGAGCATTGGAAAGAGAAAAGTATAGGAAATTGGATCATTGCCCCGATAAGAGCTCATTAATTTTCTACTTAGAATACCTACACCACTTGACAAACTGGCGCCGTGTGAACGCGCCTGAACCCCTCGAGTGTAGATCGGAAGGAATTAGATAAACGGCAGAAATATCGAAATCGGCGAGATAAATGGAATCTGATTTGGGGGTAATCGTTAATGATGGGAAATTTAGGGATTCTGGGAGAAAATTACTTGTAACATTTTTTATAAAATGGATGAAGAGAAAATGGAAGAAAAACATTAATGTTATGCGTTAACAGATTTTTACATTAACTGTCAGCTAGCCTGACTGTAAGATCATGGGTAAATTAACATTTTCTCAGAATAGGGGTCGGTGTCGCTTTTATTCAAAATACTCTCTTACAGTAATTTTACACTGAGCTCACAAGGGTCTTTAAAGAACTTTAAGCAGCCTAAATTTAAATTTTGTTAATTTAACCAACAGTTCTCGAAGAGGACAATGTTTTAGGTATTGACCATTATATGCAAAAGTAAAACTTTGATACACAATAACTCTGAATCCAAATCATAAAATTAATATAAAAGGCATGATACAATATAATTCATAAAATGGAATTCATAGTCAAAAGCTTGAATTTGAATCATCATTGATTTGGGTATTGTAAACACTGTTTCACCACAAACTAAATAAATAATATTCATTCCAGTTTATGTATTCAGGAATTTTCTTATTTGACTTTGCGGTTCAATCCCCAATAATGTTTTATATTGGTTCTGGCAATATAAGCGAAGCCATTTATTCAGATGTGATAAAACAGGCAAAATGTTAACTGTAAAAATATTATATGATTTCAATATTTACAGAACATTGAATAAACCGAGATGAACTGGAAGCTACACCTTTATTAAAAATTCCGATAAATGTTTAAACACGATTAATAACGACTGATGAAAACACTTACAAATTATGCCTATGTTATTAATATTAAATTGTAACTTAGATAATAGTTTAAAAGACAAGTTATTTTTAAACGGATTATAAAAAATAATATAATTTTCAACTACTAAACGCGATTTCACTCAGACGTATCATGTCACGATCAATGAAATAACATAAAACACAAAAGCGAAATAATCCAGGGTGGGATATTTATTACAGAACTACATTTCCTTCAATTAAAGTTTTTTTAAGTGTAAAGTATAATACTTTACCTTGCACTGTGATTAAAATAATTGAAAATCAATATGTAATAAGCTAACGTGTTATGCAATTAAGTTTCATGTTCAGTAGTGCAGTGCTACACAAATGGAGGTAACACATGAAAAATTTGAGAACCGCAGCAGGCGACGATTGCAAAGAGAACCACGAATTGTGTAGCACTGTACTCTAGACAATTAAAAACGGTTGTTTCCTGAAATTCGGTATTCTTTCAAAGAATGTTTCCGAGAAGTAAAATCAAAGCTTTGAAAAATGTATAGTTTCACAAGAAAATACAGTACTTAGTTGAGAAAATAGAACAACTAATAACGACAAAGAAACTAATGCGGAAAAAGTATTTCGTAAACTGTTAGAGAAACTAAGTGGGTTTGTTCTAGCGAATCACAATAGTTGCGAACACAAATATATCCAATGTCAACTAAAGCAAGGTACTACAAATACCGCATTAAAATAGAACGACAATTATTTATATTCTAAAACGATCCCTAAATACTTCCAACAAACAACTTTATTCAAGTCTTATTATAGAAATAGCGCAACGTACGGCCGAATATAATACAGAGTGCAAAAAAATCTCAAAACTTGACTCATAAATAAGCTTAGAATATATATTCTCAATGGTTTTACTGGAAAGTTAGGCATCGGAATAAAGAACAAGGTTTACAATGCTGGCAGGCGAAATTAAATCTTAAGTTAAAAGCTTACAGGAGGAATAAGATCAATAAATTTTCTATAAGCATAAAATATTCTAGATACGAAAACTATGCAAATTAAGATCATGAGTCTCTTGTATAATTTTTCGTTTGTTTTTTAACACTCTGTATATTTTAAGCATACAGACGACGTAATTTGGCTTCAAAATATACCATACATTATGAGGCGCACTGCAACTTTGCATGGTTATTTGTTTTTTCGTCAAACTTTGCATATATTTCTTGCAAAATATAAAAGTCGAACTTTTCTCGTTACAGCAGCCAAAATACCTCGCCCCGTACACAAACAGAATAGGGAAACATTAACAACATCTTATAGACATATGAATAGAAACAACGTACCTGCGATTTCTTCCTTTCCTATCATGGTACTTTCTATCTGGTCCGTTGAAAAACTTGGTGCGATTAAGCGGCCGGTTATTTTAATTATGAGTTGTAGATGCCTTTTTTGGACGATTTTATAGAGCCAAATGGTATAGTCAATTTACACTCTTTAATTGGGATTTATGGCGTAATAATCGAGAAATTTCCTCAAGATTCGATCCCAAATTCGACAAAAGGAGTCTTGGTGGATTTGGGTGGATTTTTTTGCGCAAAAGGGTGTAAAAGAAAGACGTAGCATCGAAAAATAAGTAAAATAAGCGACGACACTAAATCGCACAAACTTTTCCTTTAAGAACATCAATTCGTTCAACATCTGATATGAAGTACAACTATCCTACCTAAGACATCTTGTGCGTCAACATGAAGATACAAGGAAGACAATAAATTTAAACAACTGGTATCAACAAGTTTTTCAACGAACTATTCGCTCCACTAGTAAAAGACATTTATTCTTAAATCACATCAGAATTAATGAAAAAAGTTACATATCTGTGCTTGATATTATTACACGGTGATTGAAATACATATTCGAAATGTAAAAATATTTACATCTTTCATTATTATCCTACTTTGATACGATTCGTTCAGTTGCTGACAGTTACTAACCCAATGTTCATATCGTCTTACTCTTATTATACGTTATTTTATTCGTACATCACTATTTGAAACTTTCACAGTAAATTTTGGAGGCTTAGGCGATCCTAAGAAATGTTATCTTGCAACACGCCTGCAGCTAAACGATCGCACATTGCCAACGTTGACTGCGCCTCCTTTCTCTTCAAAAAATATATATCAACATCGACAACAGTTAAATCCTTTCATATTTTAATCCCTGGGATTAAAACTTTAAACCTACCCGAAGCAAATCCTCGAGTCTTTCAAACTACTTGGGAATCGCAACACTACTAACTTGAATTGCAATACTGTAAAACATCAACTATGATCTTAATACGCGGAACACTCCAACATCTCAATAAACAGTAAGACTAGGTTTTAACGTTTATAAATTTCAGAAAGACCTATCTATGATGCTACGAGCAGCTATGCTTTGTTATCCGATTCCGATCCAGTCGTACTGTTTTTTTTTTCAATTAAAATAAAACTAATATTGAATAAACAAATAAAATAATAATCATCGACTCGTTTTGGCAGTATTTTAAAGTCTATTATGCATTGTTCGACGACACAATAACGCCGTTCTCGACATTCATGGAATTAAAAGTCGATCGTGCCCAAAAGCTCCACGCTCGGGCGATTCTGAATACCGCCTCTAGCCTTTTGTCGAGGGCAAGAAAACAAGCCGAACGGAAAATACGACGAGTCAAATCAAATACTAAATTAATACAACATGATGGTTAACGAGTAACTTTGGTTAACCGAAGAGTACCTGCTTTACATCCGCCTCGTTTATTTAATGTGGGTTCAGCGAGCGGGCTGCCTGCGTTTTTCCTTATATTTTCCTCGTTCGATATTCTTGTGAATTGTTCGAGTAATCTTTCGATTAGATAAAATGAACGAGGAGTTCTGTTTAAGATTACGTCACAATGCAAGCAGCTCGCAAGTTGTAGACTGAAGATAACGCATACATGACCAGACAAAATGGTGCCATATATTCAATAGACATTTATTCGCTGCTTTAATTTAACGCGAGATAAAATCCATGAATCGACCACAGTCACATTTTGATGTCTTAGCTCCTAATCGGCAGACCATTCCATATTGGCCAGGTGTGCGTAATTTTCAACCTTAAAACCACTGGCAGATGTAACATTACCGGCAATCTACGCGTCTTCGTTCATCTGCTTGAACAGGTATGTCTCGTCGAAGATGTACTGCTTGAGGGTCTCCTTGGGAAGGTCGTCGAGTTCCATTGCGAAGCGGAAGGGCTCCTCAGCCACTGGCTGGAAACAAACTTGTGTTAATATTGCTAAGAAGATAACAATAACGTGTGATGTTTTTGGTTTTTTGTCTTGATATTGCAAAGAAGATAACGATAACGTGTGATGTTTTTGGTTTATTTGTGTATATATTGTTAAGAAGATTACGATAACGTGTGATGTTTTTGGTTTTTTGTCTTGATGTTGCAACGACGATAACGATAGCGTGTGATGTTTTTGGCTCATTTGTGTTAATATTGCTATGAAGATAACGATAGCGTGTGATGTTTTTGGCTCATTTGTGTTAATATTGCTAAGAAGATAACGATAACGTGTGATGTTTTTGGTTTATTTGTGTTAATATTGCTAAGAATATAACGATAACGTGTGATGTTTTTGGTTTTTTGTCTTGATATTGCAAAGAAAATAACGATAAAGTGTGATGTTTTTGGTTTATATGTGTTAATATTGCTAAGAATATAACGATAACGTGTGATGTTTTTGGCTCATTTGTGTTAATATTGCTAAGAAGATAACGATAACGTGTGATGTTTTTGGTTTATTTGTGTTAATATTGCTAAGAATATAACGATAACGTGTGATGTTTTTGGTTTTTTGTCTTGATATTGCAACGACGATAACGATAACGTGTGATGTTTTTGGCTCATTTGTGTTAATATTGCTATGAAAATAACGATAACGTGTGATGTTTTTGGTTTATTTGTGTTAATATTGCTATGAAGATAACGATAGCGTGTGATGTTTTTGGCTCATTTGTGTTAATATTGCTATGAAGATAACGATAACGTGTGATGTTTTTGGTTTATTTGTGTTAATATTGCTATGAAGATAACGATAGCGTGTGATGTTTTTGGTTTATTTGTGTTAATATTGCTTAGAAGATAACGATAACGTGTGATGTTTTCAGTTTATTTGTGCTAATATTGCTAAGAAGCTAACGTGTCATATTTTTCATTTTTTCATACAACGATTATGTAACATGTCACATATATATGTTGAACTGAAAGGGTGAATAATAGTTTTGACGACGAAAATTCATGGATTAATAATTTTCTTTGGAGCTTTGATGAATTACATCGGTAGGCACGGCTTTTAGTTATAGATTCTAGAAATACCTTTTGAAATACGCATAAACATTTGTCTCTTTCGATGATAAAAGCTCTCCTGCGGAAAAAAATCCAAGAAACGATCAATTAGATCAAATATAAAGAAAGACAAAATAATGATTTAGTTTAGAAACCCTCTGTCTCTGAAAACAATGTTAGAATATAAAAGCTCAGAGCAGACAATTAGATTTTATAAACAAATATCTCAACGTGATCTCACTTAATTTTCTTTTGAGTGAGATCACGTTGAGATATGAGGTTCATTTCATTTTATCATGTTTCTTTCGTACATCTAAAGAAGTTTTGCACGACGGGTTCTCTTCGCAAATTATTATGTATGAGAGCAGAATAAAACGTAACCCTATGTAAAAATATGCATTAAACTTTATAAGTTTGTCCATAGACATGATGTTTCCAATTTTTCCTCTACTTTCATATTTCGAGTCCGTAGATAGATGGGGAAATGTATGTAAATCGTCAACATTATTCATGAATGTAATTTTACCAGGCAAATTATGTTTATTTGAAAATAAGCGTACGGTCTGTATGAATAAAACATGAAATGGACAAACGTTTAATGTGGTAACTCATAAATTAATGATTAAGGTTGATACGCCCTAATGTATTTGATAACAATAGAATTCACGAGAAACGCAGAATACGGATGAAAGTAAGAATGGTGTTTCTAAGTAACGATGGGTATCTAAACGTAGGTGATGGGTATATAAGGAAACTACTCAGTTGTGTATACTCAGTATCAGATAATTCTTGCACGTGATATCATTGTATTATTGTGTGACTAGGACATCAAAAATAATTTAGGGGTTATTTCATTTCGAGCATTCAAGTCAAGTCAAAGTGCTTTATTTCCGTAAGACCTTACAGGACACTTGGATACGTCATAAAATACATTTTATAAATAATTAAAACTAGGAAATAAAGTGCTCACTTTGATTTATGTTCACTTCAATCTTTTTAAGGTAAAGTAAAAAAGCGAACAGAAACCTTTACCTTATTAGGTTGTTATTTTTCGAGTTGGAACAAAACTCATCTCAAGCTTTTTTATCACATTTGTGGTTACATACATATATTAATTTCTAAAAGAACATAGTTCACATGTAGAGAAAAGTTTAACATTCATTTGTACTTAATTTCTAACATATCTATAGTAGTAACAATGTATATCTAATTATTTATTTAAAACTCCAAAGTTATGAGGTTGTAGAAGATTCTAATAATACATATTTCCTTAACTTTTTTATTGAACAAGGAGACTGGATTCTTTAATCTCATTTGGTTTGTTAAGTTTAATAAGTAATTGAGCTCCCTCAAAACTTATCTTCTTTTTCCGTAGTTGGTTTTTGGTGATGCGCTTTATTTCGTAACCCTCACAGAATATTTAAACAAAAGCACATTACGTTCCTAAAATCTACGTTTCACAAAGCACCATTATTTTTAGGTACACTAAGACCAGGAAGGCGAAACTTGATCGAATATTGTGAATAGGAATCCTTACATATAACATTTCATACAGATAATAACAAGACTGATCTCTGGACTTGGATTATCAGTGAATCTCCAATATTGACTGGCCGTTAACAATTTGTGAATCTAAAAATCCTATAAGCACGTCGACGAATTGTTATCTGATTTTTTGAACACAGTCAAAATATTAAAAACAAATTGAGACACGCTTTAATCTGAGTTATGCTCAAAGCATTGGGCATTCGTTAGACTCGAGCGAAAGCAGTCTACACTTTTATTTAAACCACCATTTTTGGCTTACAAAATTATGATTCATTTTGTAAGGCAAGTTTATTTAAACCACCATTTTTGGCTTACAAAATTAAGATTCATTTTGTAAGGCAAGTGTGGGGTCAGTCAGGGTGGTCCCTATAATGATGATGATACCGTTAGCGGAAGCTATTTCCGCGGTAACATTATTTATATTTCAAAATCTGCCAGCACGCCCACTCTGGGTTTATTTCCAGCGTCCTGCCAACGAGCCTGAATGCAAAATGGATATTACTTCGCGATGCAATCAGGCAAATGATCGCCGTTATTTACGGCTCGCATGCATGGACATGTTGATTTCCCGGTGGCATGCTATTTTATAACAGCTTATTAAATGTATAGCTAGGATAATGTTATTGTTATATTGAGAAATAGGTTCTGCACGCGACTCTTAAGGGACCGGTGTCCTTAGTGAGTGGCACCACTCATACAAACTGAGACCTACACGCTTTCAAATGTATTTTCCCTAGTAGCTTCTGTTGGCTGGACTTCGGCGGACTCTTAAAGAGACCGATTTGCGCCGGAACAGCCAACCAAACACACAATATAGTACTCTACAATACATAAATAATTTATGTGGAGGAATGTACATACAAGAGAGGAGAGATATAAAAATGATGTTTTGAATACTTTCTGCCTCGACAAAGAGTATTAAAAATATGAGATTTTATTTGATTTTATTATAATAAAAATAAATGCATGTAAATAGAAATTAAAAGAACAGAATTCTAATACAATTTCAGTAACCAGTGTGCTGAGGAAAATTTTATCGGCTGTTAATGCTCTTATAGATTTTTATAGATATTTATTATAATAATATAATTTAATGATTGTACTTTAATATTGCATTTGCATGATTTAATTCTGAAGTGAGGTGGCTGAACCGCTCTGGACTACGTGTATTTCATAACCACTTCGCGAGTAAATTGAAGGCAAGTCCGTATCGCTCAAACTTCATAATTCACCTAAGAGCTTTATGCTAATTTTTTGCCAACTCCGCAGAGGCTTAGGGGCAATCAAACGGATTAACCCCTAGTAACCCTTTGAATATTCTACGGCATGGCAGCCGAAGTGCGCATTCACACAAAAAATCCGGTTTTTCACGACCGTTTTTTTACGGATCGTTCGGTACTGGAAACATCATATTTTTTTCTCTCTAATTCAACAGTGTGTTGAATTAGAGAGATAAAAAATACATAAGTACTATTTTAAACATTTTTAATTTGAAATGCGACAATTGGCGGTATTTTTAATGAAGATTGATATCTCGCCGAAAACCGAGTATGAATCGTCGGATTGTACATAGGGTAATCCAATAAAATGTAAGTATCTGTGTGCGATTACTAAATCCGGAATAGGTACTGCTGTGTGTGAACAAGCTCCTACAACTCTATGATGATGATGATGCCCATCTAGCCGTACTTCGGGCACAGAGGACAGTCTTAATCGAGAATAGCCTTGTGCGCAAGAAGATTATAGTGCACAAGTGTATGCTCAACCGCAGGTACACTCTATATTCCCTTAATCTGATATTCCGATGGAACGATAGACTGACACAACCGTGAAGAGATAATTCGCAAGACAAGCGCGGCTTAGTGCTTTCGAAAGCACGCAGGTGTAAAACCAGTATTTTTCTGACTGCAGCCTTTTTAAAACTACATAGACGTCACCAAAAAAACGTCAACGTGAAACCGATCCTGTATACGGCTGCTGTGTGAATGCGCCCTAAAAGACAAATCCTTTGGGTATTGTGGAAAGTGTACGGAGTTTTTTTAATTAAAAAAAACAGGTAAATGGTTTTATTTTTATTTTCAAGAGGGCTTTGGACGCCTCCCGCTCGAGTTTAGAATATAAACAACATCCAATGTCGACCTCTGGTGGCGTAACTAGCGAAGGTCCGCCACCTTACTGGTTCGATGCTTGCCTCGGGACAAAAATTTGTAGCTTTGCAGTTATTTGGTCCAGATTTTATATACAATGTGATTTTTCGAACCTTGATCAAACGAAATGTGCGGATACACGACACATATTTATCGATAAAAACCGAGATAAAAAAAATTTAATGTTATTTTTTTTAAACACAAGTCAAGTACAGATATCAACAGGAATCTCAACTGATTTAATCTAAATGGCAGAAAGTACCTAATTTAAATGGTGAATAACATGACAACGGAAAGAGATAGACCCCCAGTTTTTGAAGGATTTGTAGAATAAATTATGAAGTTTAATACAACATGCAAAAAAGTACACCTTAATTACCCAGTTTTAAAGTTACAGAGAAAAAATAAAATAAAAATGGTTATTTTTTGTCTTATTTCTAAAAAATACTGTTTTTACTACGTTTGTATCGTATTTGTATTTCTTATTTATTTTATTAGCTAGGTAAACTATCTAGCTTTCAAATGAGACTACTTCGAATAAAATACACCATTTACTCAAAAAGAAACGAAGAAAAAACCAGATGAAGTAGTCTTCATTTAAAAAAATATTAAAACTGCTTTGTTTTTGAGATAAATAACATATAATTTTTTTTATCTTGATTTTTACCGATAAATATGTGTCGTGTATCCGCACATTTCTTTTGATCAAAGTTCGAAGAATCACATTGTATATACGTACACATTTATGAAATATTTTCTGTAAAATTTGATAAATTTGATCATTTGACCAGTAATTTTTGACTTTTTGAACACTAAATGTGTGAAATTTGAACTCGGTCGTTATTCAATTACAAAAATCTAATTATTAAATACCCAGTTGTACAAATTATTTAAGTATTTAATCATATTTTAATAATAAAATGCTATATTTTCTAGCATTATTTATCGAAAAGCGTAAAGTAAATCGGCGTTCCAGGAAATGTTATATTTTGCTGTACATAACTACTTGTTTTATTTTACAAAAGCATCTTTAAGAGTTAGGGAGCTCTCTCAATTATAGGGGCTTCAACTCAATTATATTAAATGGCAATCAAAAACCCGATCAGCATTTCTATTGAACTGCTCTATTGGTGTACGAATAAAAATTGATTAATAAATTCGGGGAAAGCCTACAACAGCCTACGCTTCGGCGCGGATTATACGATATGGGTGTCTGATTTATTGGCAAACAACGCGAAAAAAAATTGAGTTCCGCATATGTAAATAGGTCTGGCTAATGGTCCACCACGTTTATCAAATATGTGTTTCTATAGGTTTTTAAATTCCGGAACAGCTGTGTGAAGAAGCATAGTGGTTTGCGAGGAAAATCCAGCATTAAGCTGTCAAAACAGAATCCTCTGGTGTTTTCATTTCATACCACTTATCTCGGAAAGCTCTTCTGTTAATCGCTTTATTCATACAAGTAAATAAAATTGAAGTGTCTGTTTGTAATGTACGAGTTACAGTTTTTACTGTTTTGATTAAACACGGTACTTAGAATAAAATTTAAACTATTGTCAGTCTGTTCCGATTAATATCTGGAATGACTGGATCGATTTTGACTAACTTTACTGGCAGGCAGCTGATGTTATAGCGTATACTTGGTGTACTTATATTTCAGGAAAATAATTAGCTCATTTCATTCAGTGCTAAAAAAACATGAAATTGTATATTCCATGCGGGCAAAACCGTGGGCACAGTTTGTATTTCAGTATCAAATTGGCGTTGAAGGTGGGATTAAGTTTCTTATTTTAATATTCCAAAATATTAAGAAGCAATTATAATATAAACACATTCGAGATTTACACCTAAATTACTAAGAAATTAACTAAGAATTTTCGGATTAAGGTGCTTCAGTTTATTATTCACATTTCATCATTTACCTCGGCAAAAGCATGATATTCAATATTAAATTAGTATATTTGGTCGTTAAATTGATCATTATGAAAATATTCACAAGCTTGTGGAAAACATTCAGTGCAATATTTATTTCCATTTCGAGCAATTTAGAATGCTCGAGTGAGCTGGAGGTTAAGCGTTCTTGGGAAACGAATAAGGGACTTGAGAAATGAGTTTTTCAACGGCAGAAAGTTTGTCTTAATGAAGGAGGTATTAGCGTCGTTTGCACCGGTTGGGAACGAGCATGATTATTATTAATTTGTTAAATTTACAGTAGGATTAGGAGATGAGGGCGAGGTTATGCAACTGTTCAAAATGTTTATTAAAATGTTCAAGAAAGATTTGTTGCTCTAGGTAGGTATGTTTGTATTGTGTGTATATTGATAAAACTTTTTACCGTTTGGAACTTTCAATCCATTCATGCACTAACAACTCTTTTGTTTAACTCTTATGTTAATTTTGTACATTATTTTGAGAATAAAATATCTAAAACCTCAATTTAAGTGGTGGTGCTAGTGTACCTCCTGTTTGCGCCTCAAAATTAATAAAAAAAGTTTTTATTCAGACATAATTTTTGTCCACACACAATTAAAAATCAAAAAATAAGACGACTTCAGAATCATCATCAACCTATATTAGTCTTTTTAAGATGACTTAGCCATCATAAAAAACATGACAGTTACATACGGGGCTCCACTCGGAACAAGTAAAGGACACATTTGTACCCGTTAGGTTCACTTTTATGATGCCTGTAAACCAGGCTGATATAAAAGTTCGCTCTGAATATCCAGAAGTGTTTCAGAGGTCATGCATTCGATATGCGAAACGTAACGTCGGTTTAGTCACGTTCAGCATCGATCAATCAGCCGAAATGTGGCGCCGTGACTGCCATGGCTTGGCTTATTTTTGTCTGCGAAAGTAGGATGCTTTTAGCTTCCATCTATGGTACGGTGAACGACAAAAACGATACGGTTTGTTAAAGCTTGGGTTCATACTGTTTTGAATTTGCAGGAATGTACAAATTGTGCATTTTCGCTGGATTTTATTGAACTACAAAAAGGAGAGCAAATTTTTTGTATGATTTTGTATGTTTACCTCAGATTCTTTTTGTAGGTGAACCGATTTTGATGATAGTTTTTTTTTATTGAAAGCTGGTATTTCTCATGTGATTCTAGTATTATAATACCAAAACAATGATCAAGATCTGACCAGTAAATTCTGAGCTATCTTTAATAATGTGTATTTTATTGACTTTGACCATGTGGTCAAATAATGCTGTTCAAATTTGTTTTGTTTTAAAGAGCTTGAAGACGGTTTACAGTTATTTAAAACAAGCAGAATTAAATTCCTGTTAGAAATATTAAAACCCGCAAAGAAATAAATTACGCGCGAAACCGTGTTGTAAGTTTTGAATTGACACTTTTCTACAATCTCACCCAACAATAGGTAGATAAGATACGCCCTGATGATGATGAACGCCAAAACGTTTTTAGAAAATTTACCCAATCCAGTAAATTGTATCGTTAAGTGTACCTATACGAAAGAATATAGTTCGGTGAAATTTATTTTATTTGTGCATACGTGTATGTAAAGTTGGATTCACACAGCGTAAACTTTAGATTAGAAAAATTTCAAATTGCTATCGAAACAGGTTCATTAATGAAAACTAAAAGAACAAACGATAGTACCTACTAAATAATTCTGGACAACACATGATCACCTAGCCCCAAGCTAAGCAGCTTGTGTTCTAGATAACTGATATACTATATAAATTCCTAGCGACCATTCCCGGCTTCGCACGGTTTTACGATACTTATAAACCTTCCTCTTGAATTACTCATTTATTTAAAAAAACCGCATCAAAATCCGTTGCGTAGTTATAAAGATTTAAGCATACAAAGGGACATAGAGATATAGGGACAGAGAAAGCGACTTTGTTTTATACTATGTAGTGATACTACATAGATAGTATTTTTATTATACATAGAGAAAACCCAGAAAATAGAGGAAAATCTGCAGATCGTACAACCATTTCTCCCGAGGTAAAAGACAATGCTAGAAATCCAAATATCATCATAAATATCCCATTATGACTGTTACAATAAGAATTCATAATGCCTTATGAAATGATGTGCGGATAATATAAGTCTACGATAATTATTTGTCAATAGGAATAATGACGTTTTTATATTGGGTTTGTGGAGGGTAAGGTCTTGCATAATCAACTTCACAGGGCTTGCTAAGATGGAAAGACAAGAAATAAATAACTTAAACGACGTCAAAGTTCATCACTACATAGTATAAAATAAAGTCGCTTTCTCTGTCCCTATGTCCCTATATCCCTTTAAAAGCTTAAATTTTTAAAACTACGCAACGGATTTTGACGCGTTTTTTTTAATAGATAGAGTGATTCAAGAGGAAGGTTGATACGAATAATAAAACCGTGCGAAGCCGGGGCGGGTCGCTAGTCTTTAATAAGAATGAAACTGGATAGGACACAGGGATCAAAGGAAATTCACGGTTAATCTCTCAGCAATTATATCAAAAAGATTAGCGGAGCGGACTAATCGAACGAGGATATAATCTAATCAAGATCATTTATTAAAGAAAGTATGTTCCAAGATTATTTAGCAAAGAAATATGAGAATCGCTGTTTCTTATGGCAATATACATTTTAACATATGAAGCAAAAATTAACTATGTTCCAACGTTACAAGATTATTTATCAAAGAAAATATGAGGCTGTACTATTTCTTTTGTTATTTATAATGTATATTTATTAAGTGTAATTAGTTTACCTAGTCTAAAAGTTTTACATGGGTAAAAATAAAATAAAATCTTTCATTCTTGAAACTAGAGATAAAAGTGTTATATTACCTCATCATTGGGATCGTAGTACTGCTCGAGGTAAGGATGCGCGAGAGCCTCCTCCACCGTGATGCGCTTGTGAGGGTTGAAGGTCAGCATGCGATGCAGCAGGTCCAGGGCCCGAGCGTCCGCCCCGGGGAACAGGTCCACCCAGGGCACGCGCGGCTTGTACGGCAGAGACTCCAGGTAGCCGCGGGCCTGGGGGTCACAAACATTAAGGTAAGTTTAGATCTGTTCAACATTAGTTGAAGCAACGGATTGTCGCACGCAACACTGTTCCACAATGTTGTATGTTCAACAATGATCAACATCTGTTGCAGCAACTGATTCGACAGTTTCATTTTACATACGTTGTACAGTTCCCAATAATGTTGAATGAATCCATCAAATGTGGATACAAGAGCAACACCTTTCAACAAGGCGTATTTTGTTGAACGGTCTACATTCTGTTGAAAGACTCATTCCACAAACGGCAACAGTGTTGCATTCAACATGTTGCTTTCCACAAAATCGCACGACGTTGAACAGATCTAAACGTACCTTTATACAATACAACACAAAAAGAACAAAACAAGAACATTACATAAGACAAGTACAATGACGTTCTAGTCCTGGAATAACACATGGGCTACTTTTCATCTTATAAATCAGTTCACATGAGATAGAAATAGCCTTGAAACGCTTCCATCGAAACAAAATATACTAGTAATTCATATTTCGTCACTTCACTCTTCAGATATAATCAGTATCAATTGAGCTACCTTTAGACTGTTTGCAACCGTCTGCAGTTAGCTCAATGGTTTCAATTGTAAATACTAGTTGTAATTTTTCTATTCCTTGCCTGTAATTTTCGTTGTTAATAAAGATTTGATTTTTTTCTATTAAAAAAGATATAATTAGTTTATTATTAACCAGGTAGTCCTTAAACCCCAGGCTTAAACCTACAAAGCAGTCGCACGATTTTAAAAGCAAATAGACACTGGTATTATTTGGTTCCCTCATTTATTCAGAGAAAATTAAAATGTATAGGGTTGGTAAAATATTACCTACCTACTCAGGGTGCGTGATTTTATATCTTCGAATGAAGTTACTTTTTTAAAGTGATCGAACTTCACTTTGCAAGTTCAATAGATTACATGATATGGCCTTACTGGTCCTGAAGTTTCGTACAATAAGTACAAACCGGCAGTTCTCGAAAACAGACATGGCACGCTCTATTGGGAGTATGTGGACCGATCTATCATTACAGATATGACTATTCTTGCGAATAAGCCTGATATTGTACTAATAGATCGGTTAGAAAGAAGGGCGGTGCTTGCTGATGTCACCATACCACATGATGTTAATCTTGTCAAAGCTGAGAAAGCTAAACTCAGCAATACGGTTGACAGCAATGGGATGTTGATTCAGCGACCATCGTCCCGATAATCGTTTCGCTTAACGGTGGTGTAATAGCGAAGAACTTCGTTAAACATCTCAAGAGACTCTATAGGAAGTTGGATCAAGGGCCAGATCCACAAAGTTCTGAATTCGGCACGTATTGACAGAAATTTCCTGTCTATTCACTCGCTGTTTGAGCGTAGCTTCGCGGCCGGTGATCCACAATTTTCATATTTTCATATTTTACGGTTTTATTTTTTAATATTATTGTATTTTCTTAAGTAAAAAATATAATTTCTAACGCGAATTAAAGTAAATAAAACAAAAACTAAAAACATTTATTTTTCTCTAACAAAGGTAAAATAAATAATATGTATTTAATATTAGCGTATTCAAAAACAAAATAATTTTAAGCTGGTTGGTTTACAAGGACTTAAGGATGGTTATACTCGGCTACGACTGCGCACTTCTCTTAAGCTTTTTGTCTATGAAATACGTAGAGGCCCTTAGTTGATATTAATTATGAATAGATCGTAGATCAGAGTTTGTTTTAAGCAGAATTAGTCTCGTTTCGAGCTATAATCCGCCTGTGATCCTGGAGATTTGGGGATTCGCGCCTTGGGCAAATGTCTACGATCGGCAGATATTGTTCAGGGTGCTTATTCGCGCCTCGAGGGCAAATACTCGTACAATCTTCAGATATTTGAATAGGATGTTTTATGTACACTAAAAAATATAATTCCGGACAGTCCATACAGCATCATCTAGACTCAAGCTAAGCAGAGCTTGTGTTATGGGTACTAGATGACTGATATACTTAATACAATACATTACATAGATAGATATAAATGTTTATAGAATAGAATACAATAGAAGTACAGTTATTTATAACGAGACCTCTGCCAGCATTATGATGAGTTAGGACCCTTTTATACAACTTATTTATGTTTCTTAAATGTCTAAATCAGCATAATGCTGGCAGAGGTCTCGTAGGAGACCTAGCCAGCGCTGGTCTTCCGTTAGAACCCGTAAAAAATTATCTATTTAGTATAATGTATTCATAATATCCAGTACCTTATCATAATTCATATAAAAGCTCTGTTCAGCTTGGGGCTAGATGCTGTGTGAATTATCCAGCATATTTCTTTTACATCATGTTGATGAAATAATAATGCAGTTAAACCATAATAGCAGGTAAAATTGTACTTGGATAAATAGATACCAGTCGAAACCCCAAAGAACAATACAAATACCTACTATAAAATATCATCATCTATCTTCAAGCTAACAATGAGAAGATTGTTTACTGCAATTAGCAGTCTTCCTTACTAAATTACAGAGATTATTTTCCTTTGGTTCTATGACCTAATAATTCGTCTAAATAAGCCATGTCAGTAAGTTGGATTGCAATGGTTGTTTGTCTATCCCTATACTTCATAGAATAGATAGATTACATTAATGTTCACTGAGAATATATGGCAATATCTCACTCTGTCCATACAATTTCCAGAGTGTAAAGCCTGGCTAATATAGGTTGATGATGAATGAATGAATGAATGAAAGCCTGGCTAGTACCAAACAAAAGGGATCGCATCTGTTTGGTCAAACAAATTCATTTGAAAACTCCAACTATTTTTAGTGGAATTCTTTCGATCCGTTTATTAAAGTAGGTAGATGGGCAATTGCGATAAAAATAGCGCATCAGCAAAAACTTTTAATATAAAACTTCCAGTAGAACCCATAATAAAACGAATACTTAACGTTCGTAGATGCTGACACGCGAATTATTAACGTAATATTTTACGGTTCCTCGCAAACTTGAAGCGTAATTCCATGTTACGTCATCCATCAGTCACGTTATAGTACGATGAGAACATGTTTACACTACAGGGATTCTTGATTACCTTACTTGTTTATTACCCAATACACCATGCCATCTCTCTGCCAATCATGACTTAGTTTGGACACAGAATGACCTACAATAATAATATAATAATACATTATTTATTTTAAAACACGAGATTCATGTGTACAATTAAACTAATATTTAGATATTAGTCATATCAGGAAAACTAAACGGTTTCGCGAGTTTTTCAAACTCACGCTGCAAACTCACTACTATAGAGGTATCAAGTCCGAGTGTAAAGATTACCAGGGTTCCTGAAATCACGACAACGAAATTATGTGCGAAACAGTGCACCTATCAAGATTTTTACTATCGTTTTTTCACATCAGAGAAACCGAAGAAATTATGTTGAATTTTATGTTATTCGATTTTTCTTACAGGTGATCCGTGAGTTTCAAGATCTAATACATAGTTTGATAACTCAAACCTGGTACACTTCTTAAGACTTCTACGGGATACAACGACAGCCTCAGCCACATTCCTTTGTTACTGAGTTTCCTGCCAGGGATATTTTCCTTCGCCGAATAATTTACCATAATAAAGTACCTTACAGTTCCATGAATCGTTTAAGAGACGAAGTATACAGTCCTAAATAAACACGCGTACGCCGAACTTCTTAAAGCAAACCAATTTATGTTATCTGGGTTATTGAGAAAGTTTTGGTACCTTTCGAAAAACATTATCTGTATTTTTGTTTC
Organism: Eupithecia centaureata; assembly: GCA_944547425.1. Classification (NCBI taxonomy): domain Eukaryota; kingdom Metazoa; phylum Arthropoda; class Insecta; order Lepidoptera; family Geometridae; genus Eupithecia; species Eupithecia centaureata. The sequence continues at coordinate 12,341,792 of OX155682.1, forward strand.
TGCTTTAAAACGCTCCGCATAAAAAACGCGGCCTTTTCCAGTATTTTCAGTTTATGTAGACGATTGATAAGAGATGAATAAATTTATTCAGACTGAGGCCTAGAAGTTTGGAAAGTACGGGTCACTTCATTAAAAGTTTTTCTAATGGAAAATTATTCAGCAGAAATGTATGAGAGATATTTCTAAGAGACGATAACTTTCCAATTTAGGAGACATTTCGTTTTCTTTTATTGATACGACGTCAGGCCATATTGATGTTGAGTGAGCGTACGGTTCGTGTTAGGACGACCTGGTACAATTTTATCGAATTCGCGTTGTTTAATTTGGCTGAGTGTTTTTAAAGTACACCATTTTGTGGAGTTGAGCTGAAATATATTTTAATATTTTTTACTGGACCTTTAAAAGGTTTACTTACAATTTATTAAACGAAGCGTAGTTTTTATATTTCAGTTCACTTTTGATGATAAGTTTTATGGAATGGTTTAGTAACAAATTGCTGTGAAAGACAACATAAACAATTTTTTTACTTTCTTCTTATTCCATGAATTAGTATATTAGTATTCGGTAATAACTCTGGTTGTTCATATACTCCGGTTGTGTATTGGGGAACTTATTTTGTGTTATGGATTTTTCTTTCCTGTAAGGGGGCTTCCATAAATTACGTGAGGCATTTGTTAGGATTATTCGAGCCCAAGGTTTTTTTTTACATGGTGAGATTTCGTAAGATTTTCCTCACCTCCCTCCCCCTCCCAAATCTCACGTGAGTTTTTATAATGTGTTTTTAGGGTGGAAACGCGTTGGATTATAAACAAAAGCAAAAACATAACACAATTTGTTCCTTTTCTTTTACGTAAGACTAGCAAAGAAATTTGAGAGTATTTGAATAGTTTAAAATCAGTGTGATACAAAATAATAATATATATATATTTTCCTTTTACATTCACGCAATTCGACACCGTTTTCTACTAGAAAAAAATATTACATGATATTTGCTGAAGAAAGATATAGCTTGACCTCCTCCCCCCCTTGAACACCTCACCTAATTGGACGCCCCCTAAGGTTACCTCATATGTTTTGATGGTGTAATAGAGTTATCAATCAATCTACCTTCTCATTGATGATGCACTCGAGATCCTCCTGGCTGGGCGAGCCCAACACAGCCAGGATATGGTTCAGCTGGTCCAGGTAATGCTTGCCCGGGAATATCGGCCGGTTGGACAGCATCTCGGCGAGAATGCAGCCCACCGACCAGATGTCTATTGATTTGGTGTAGCCCTGCGGACAAACAGTTCATATAGAAAATGAGATAAGTATAACACTGACGCGTGACATATATGAGTATATGTCACACGTCTGTGTGATATTATGACATGAAAATATATTTCATGTCTTAATTTTGAAGAGATATAAAACTTGGCAGTTTAAATATGGGCAGTAAGGTTTCATCATTATTTTACCCACAAATATATAATTTCTTATTCATATATGCGATTTTAATTAAGCACAGGTAACAAATACCGCGTTTTGCGTTATTTGTTCACGTGATGTTAACAATTTAACGTAAATATGTTGCCAACGCTCCGTAATTAAAGTAAACTAAGAGTAAAATACACAGTTAACGGATAACAGTTAACATTCTGTTTCAGATCGCCGTTTCGCCAGCAGTCGGTAATGTGTTCTCTATATACATAGATGTCGCAAGACAATTGAAATAAAGTAGCCTCTACTGAGAGGTAATGGTAGATTAAACCACAATGCATGGTAATATCGTAGAGTGAAACTGTAACTGTTGTAGGGATAGAATGGAATGGAAATGGGAAACACAGGCATAGATATTGTATTCTTTCACATCCTTTCAGCAAATATAATGCAAAGAATACCAATTCGTTTAAAGAACGTAAGGGAAAATTGTCGCGTCTAGTGGATCACACGACTATTTTCTTTTACGTTACTTATGTACGTAGTACGTACATACATCATAGCAATTAGTAGTTCAACGTCTAGGCTGGAATAGAGAATATGTTACTTTTAGCATAAATAATTGAAGTTTTAATAAATAATTAATTAATAATATAAATCCGAGAGTGTGTTTGTTGGACCGTCTTTCACGCCCTAACTAAGCATAATCGACATGATTTCAGGCTACTTGGTAAAACATCAAATTGCCATGGGAGATAAAATAATAAAATTCGAATTTTACGCGTTTGAAACTGCGGAGAACAGCAATTTTTTAATATTTTACGCAAACGACATACAATTGTTCATTTGTCTATATATTGTTATATTTATTTATTTAATTTGTTTCTATTTCATAATTTTAATTTTCGTTAATAAAGTATTAGATATTCTTTTGTTATGTATCTTCAGTCTAATTTATCTTAGCCAAAAAATTGCTTTGCTTGGCCTAATGCTAAGGTAAGTCGCTGACACTTCTTAATTTATCATGGCAACTTCCAGTAACGTTACAATTTCAATAATGTTTCGAAGTGAGATCTGTGCATACCTAAACAGTCGATTAATATCACAGACAAAGCCAACTGAAAGGTCTAAGGTTTATTTTACTTTAGAATAACACAGCTTTTCGCTCAAACTTAGTGTATAAAGTCTGACGAGGGGTTTTTGCTGGTTAAGGTCCATTCCACAAATGGGGTACAGTCCCAAAAGACACACAAGTACGCAAGTTACTAGAGTGTCTGGTCTGGCAATCGTAAATCCAAACATAAATAAAAGTTATGGTCTGCAGTTTTGTGAGCTGAGAAAAACTGAAATCATCTGAAATAAACTAGTTATCCGTTCATCACCAATAACAAATATGACAACGGGATGATAAATAGGATGAATATATATGATCGTTTCAAATAGTTTCAAAGTATGAATAAACATGACAACAGGATATTTATAAGGATAAATAAATAAAATTGTTTAAAAGTTTAATTAAAAATGTCAGAAATAAAATAAGGCAGGTAAGCAACTCATTTTATTACTGATATTGTTCTTGTACTGGTATACTAATTATAGTACCTAGAACAACAATATTATCAGAGGGAGCTAAATTTTATAACGATCAGCCAAACAATATAAAGGAGAAACTTAAATTACAGGTACTTTTCTTATGTATTGTGCTTTCTTTTTATTTATATCTTTTATAGATTTTAAGACAGTGGCAGGCACTAATGAACAAAAAATGAATGTAGTTTGACAATATTTCCCAAGTTTCATGACATTGTAATCATGTATTGTCTAATAAAACTTTTCAATAAAATTCATATTTAGAAGAAACTTATTTTTATCTAAGAATGAAACTCATAACTTCGAATAATACCGAGTATATCGAATCGGATTTAAATCACAAATTACAGAACTCATGATAAACCATTATTTAATCATAGAAAAAATCCACATCCGCTACTTGAAAAAGAAACCATTATTTGTTATTTTCTCTTTCAGGCACATTTCAGACAGAAGCGACCGAAGCTTACATTACTCTCTGGATTTTTTCTTTTCAATTCCTGAACAAAAAGCTCCAATAAAAGCACGAGAGCGTGTCCCTTGGGTGTTTTCCTAGCTTTGGAATGGAATTTCGAAAGCCCTCCACTCTCGATGGACTTGACCTAATAATTTGATTAGGTGCTTACTTACTGTAGCGAGCTCTCAATGGTACTAAACTAGGGACATATAGGGGCACTTGAAACAAATTTCGTGTTGCTGTCGACTACATGTAAACAGAAGTACACATGTTGAAATATGTTTGGGTGTGAACTTGTTGGAATTACTAGTTATTTTAGCTACAAATTTGTACCTCTACATTTTCTAGATAGGAGCTATATTGGGCTTAGTATTTTAGCTATAAATTTGTACCTCTACATTCACTAGGCAGGAGCTTATATTTAACTTAGTATTTTAGCTATAAATTTGTACCTGTACATTCACTAGGCAGGAGCTTATATTTCACTTAGTATTTTAGCTATAAATTTGTACCTCTACATTCACTAGGCAGGAGCTTATATTTCACTTAGTATTTTAGCTATAAATTTGTACCTCTACATTCACTAGGCAGGAGCTTATATTTAACTTAGTATTTTAGCTATAAATTTGTACCTCTCTATTCACTAAGTAGGAGCTTATATTTGGCTTAGTATTTTAGCTACAATTTTAAACCTCTACATTTACTAGGTAGGAGCTATTTTTGGCTTAGTTCAAGGTGTATTGTCCAGTGTCGGTCCTTCAAAGCCAGAGGTTCGATATGGGCAGACGATGCGAACATAATCATCAACCTATATCAGTCCACAGCTGGACAAAGGCCTCCCCTTATGAGTATAATAACGAATATTTAACGGGAAATTTATAGCGTACCTTGTATTTTTATTTTCCCTACGTTTCCATCGCGGTCGTGGTCACGGAGCGTTTGGATGTTATTGGAGTTATAACCAAGAATCGACGGTACTATTACTATTTGCAGTTGACTATCTCAATTCTTCTTCAGAATCAGGAATGTCCAAGGTCACAGTACGACACACTCAACCGACTGTGTCTGAATCCAGTACAGATCACGCACAACGCGAAACACTTATGTTAACTAATCGCTCAAATTTAAAAAGACGTAGGAGAGCAAACCTGTGGGAGAAAAAACTTGGAGGCATTTTCCGAGCAGTGGGTAAGTCACGCTGTAAATGATGATGATTATATCTACAATCCAAATACATACTAAATTACTTGGAAGAACGTTAAGTTTTGTCAGTATGATTGACTGTAGTTAAAAATAAAAACATTTCCTTTCTATTCTTTATAAGAGACTGACGGAATTTAAAAGAACTCTAGCAGTTGGATTATGAGTAAATTTTGTAAGGTACATAACAGTATCTACATAAATATGACCTGTGTCATAGGGTTGAAGAACTAATAGAAGAATAGAATATGCTCCTGTTTCTAAACATCAATCGAAGCCACTTAATTGCTAAATTGAAGTAATATCACACAATCCATTAAAATTCTTGATACCATCCAGACAAATTTATCAAAGGCTTTACAATTATTTGGACGTCCCAAATTGGAAGCTCTAACATTATAACTTATTGGGTTGACGCCTATCGTACCTATCTCACTTGACTAATTAGAGGCAAATAATACAAAGACATTCAGAAACCTGAGCCACATAAATATGCCAATATTCAAAAGGAGTTTACGTCATTATTGAAGTGAAATCTAAGCCTTTAGTCCTTGAATGTAGTGAGTGTTGATAATTAATGCTGTTTGGTCTGTCAACGGCATAAAGCTGGATATTATCAGGCTGGATTGGGCCGTAAGCCGGGCCTTTGTCGCAAAACGCGATATCTAAGTGCCTGAAACAGCCCAAGGCGAATTTCTGTAATTCCAAATCATGAAGATCGCGGGGTTTAGTGACAAAGCGTGGCACCAAATGTATATCCGATCTGTATCCTATTGTCTTGCTCGTTCCGTATCTATGTTCAGGATAATGAAATTAAGTAATACATTTGGGGAAGATCTAGGGCGCAATAAATAAATGCGATTTGAACAATGTAGAGAGAATCTGAATTGGGCCGCCGATATAAACTTTTCAGAACTTTTTTATTAAAAGCAGTTACTTAATGGGCAATTCTATTTCGCGGATCGTATTCCGATCTATTACAACTGTAATAGATAGGAATCTTAAAATAAAAATAACTGAAGTTCGTAATTTCATTTGGGCGAGTTTTAAAAAACTATAAGTAGGCTTAAAATTCTTGAAGCAAAAATGAGAACATCATCAATGTAGTCGAAGTTAATAAAATACGCATTATTAATGAAAACTCATAAAATTGATTAAATTTTGAAATAAAAAATTAAACATCAAAATCGGGTCACCCAGAAAAAAGCTCTTATACTTAAAACATAGTACTGGAGCGATAGATATGATAATAACTCTCTTTTTTTGGTCGTTTGGTTGTACTTTATAAAAAGCCAGATTACTGCATGTTTTCTGTTCCGAAAATACCCTCGAATTGATATTTCTATTCATTTTTTTAAGTCGCTTGAAAAGGAATCCTAATAAAGCTCAGCAGTGGGCGTTTAAAGCTGGGTGTGACGTAAAAATCCCACTGAAAACCGGTAGCGAATACCGTGCATTTCCTGGTGTGCTATACAAACGAGTGGAAATATCATATAGTGTAGATGTACTAGTATGTATGTGTAGAACCACGCATGTCAAAGGACGCCCCGTCGCAATCAAAAGCTGTGAGCTTTAAAAAGAACCCTGAAATGTGTTCTCTATGCCTTTGAAAGTAGAAGTATTCGTTGGAAATATTTGGTTCTAGGAAGGTGTGTTTAATTAGAGGAAATAGTTCAAAACGTTTTCGTTGACTTTAGTGTTTGTTAGAGTGGGATAGAAGTAGAAAATGATGTGGAAATGTCAGGTTAGTAGGAAGGCAAATGAATATCAGATATAATGTTAACCTTAGGATGTAGACAAAACAATAAGAACGAAAACGTAAACAATAATAACGTATTTCGGTCCGATATTGGTGCTTAATTTGAGTTGTATTTACATAGGCATTAAGGTTTCACAATTTCTGAAAAAACTTCTTTAAGGTTGAAGAAATAAACAAAGAGTTGATGACGGAACTTTTCGTAAAATGAAACAATTAATGACGAGAAGATGGAAAGGTTCATTTTGATCAAAGTTTGTTTATTTTATACAATTCTGGAACAAATATGTACGTACAGCATTATCTGTGCACAAATCTTGGATAAAAGTTGTAGTATGCCAAACGATTTAAGACCATAAGCAGTTCTAAATAAAGCTTACCTTAGAGTTGAGCATTATCTCCGGTGCGCGGTACCAGCGAGTAGCGACGTACTCCGTGAGGAATCCAGTGTGGTCGTGGTCCGGGTCGGCCACTCGCGCTAGGCCGAAGTCGCAAATCTGGGGATAAATGTCTTTGTTAGTATATGCAGTTAGGTTCAGAATTGAACACGTGATGTTCAGGGTACAAAAGCTCCAGCACTAATACCTTTATGTACCAGTCGCAAAACGACTCTGTTGTTATATCAAACTAGGTTGAGTATTCAATGTGTGGTGTAATGTGCGGAATAACTCTTTACGTATGTATATTGTGTTCGTGAAAAATCGTTAGTCAAGGGAGAAGCAACTCTTTTTATTTGCTCAACGTTCATAATTATTTATAGACTTAGGGCAGAATAGTACACGATGTCGATTTTCTGGATTTATTAAGTTCTTTTATAACATGTTCTGAATCTTTGAGCGGTGTACATAAGGTTCAGATTGTTAGGTGCAGAGCAGAACATTCTCTAAACTATTTAAGTACGGGCGTCGTTTCAAAGTAAACTAATGTTGGATTTAGAGGCGGATTCTCTACAAGATAAGTGGGAGACCAGGTTTTCTGGGTGACCAAGAAATGGGGACTGTTATTTTTATCTTTTCTCCGAATATCACAAACCATCCGTTAGACTGTCACTTATGACGACGAAGATGGTACTACGAGACGTTTACTGTTTTAAGAGGAAAAAATATATCTTGTCAAAATTTATTATAATTCTTTCAGTTGATTAGTGTTGAAAAGGTAACAGATAGGCGCTAGACAGACTTGTTGTTTGCATTGAAATTTAAGTGCTAGTATGGAAGTATGTTTTCTGAACTTTGACAGAGCAGTAGGGAAAGTAATAATTAAATAATACTGGACAATCCACACAGCATCATCTAGCTAAGCAGGGCTTATGCTATTGAGTATTGGTATTAGAAAACTGATTTACGTAATACAATACATAGAAAATATCCAGAACCCCGAGAAAAATATTTGCAGATCATACAAAAGACTGTCCCAAGGTATCTAGCTTGTAAACAAAGCTTGTGTTATGTAATATGCCTTCAAAGCACCCTTATAATAACCATCCCGCAGTATTCGTTAATGAGCAAAACTTGAATAATAACTTCTGAATCTAATATTAATTGGTACAAAGAAATTTAACAGTCAAATGGCGAGTCCCCAGGCAAGCGAATCATTAAACTAATTACCAAGTTATAATTTCAACCGTGATTTAGCACTTGTATTTATATTAATTTAGAACTTTTGAGCTTAATCAGCATAGCATTATTGCTATATTCGTAGATTTATTGTAACAAACTAAAATGGCTTACTTAAGCAGACTCTAAAATTAATTTATCAAATTGGAGACAAGTTGGATTGAAGTTAATAAGGCTTTAGCTAGTCAATGCGATTATTTGCAAAAGATCTTTTTAAGAGGTATCTTTGGATTAATCTCTCTCAGGTTTGTTTATTAAGCTCTATTTAATTGGATGCCATATTTAATAATTTACTTCCAATAACATTTCTGAATCAAAGCAAACTTAGTTAATCCGGGGTTCTGGGTGCTTTCAATGTATAATAAAAATATGTAATGTAATATATTATAGTTGTATATCAGTCATCTAGTACCCATAATATAAGCTCTGCGTAGCTTGGGGCTAGATAAGTAAGTAAAACATTTAGGTAAAACAAAAAGATGATGCAGTGTGACACCAAATTCTTTTCACGATGCTACCTCTACAGTATGAAGCAGTAGATGTACACTCGACCTTAAGGGTCGAACAATACGCCACAAAAATTTAACCATTGAGTTTTAAATGTTTCTGTATTCACGTATACATTAAGCGAGCATTTCTTTAGCGCTCTGTCTGATAAAGGCGACCACACTTCTGATGTAAATGAGGCTCTCGAGCGCCGCGGTCCCATCGGAAGGGTCATCAGAAAACGATTGTGATTCAAATAGGAAGAGATATTGATACCTAATGATGATGGTCCTCTCACAAAATATGTTCGTAAGGAAAATCACTGAAATGGATTCCTTTTTGAATATGGTACTAAAAACAGATAATGCCAGATTCGCTGGTATCTTGCAGGATCTACCTCTAGATCTTTTTGAAAGTATCACGATTATTTGCGAGAACAAAGTTATATCACCATGAATGGATGTCAGAAAAATTCAATATCTAGTCGTTGTCTAGCTTTACAATTAAAAAAAGATAGATCGTAACAAAACGAAAGCGGAAAAACAGGCGCGAAAGTCAAATCAAACGTGGCAAAAAAGGCATCGAAAACCAATTCATCGAAAACGGTATCTGTCTACGGAAGCCAACAAATCCGAGGTTTTGTTGATAGCTGTAATAAACAGCGAAATGACTTTTCACTACATTTGTCTGAAAGAGTTTGTTGGTCAGTTTCATTTAAGCTGGTATAAAATTTGATTGTCCATGAAAGGGCCGTAATGGACGAGTAGATATGTTTTCCGCAATAAAAATACAGATTGGAGGACCGGTAAATGAATGAAGCAATTTGTTTTGTACATTTGTGAGATACACAGAGCATAAAGAAGAGTTTTGCACGAGTGCGTGCGTTTGAAAGCATGTGGTGTCTTTTTATAGAAAAACAATCACACTGTGTGCACTGCGAGCCTCGTGACCATTTCCAATATTCATTCATGCTCATGATAATACAGATCGACTTTGAGTGTCAGTAAAGCTAGAGTATTACTTAAGTCTACGTGGAATTCCATCGAATTTGCATCAAGTGATTATCGAAGTCTGTGCTTTCTGTGTATTCACAGATTTAAAAAGGATACGGATCGACAGCAGCGAATGCACACTAAGCCTATCCATTCTCATTTGGGGTGAAAACGTTGCAGTTCGCGGCCTTCGATCAAATGATGAAATGGCCATGACCAAAGTTGAATACCTAATCAATCATCGATCTAACTAGCCGCTCCACCTCAGAGAGTAAAAACCTATTTTTAATACCAAGGCGATTATGAACCAAATATGTACGTATATAAGAGATAAGATAATCCGGAATTACTAGAGATTTAGGCGCAAGTCTCACATAGGAGCGTCTATTATATTCTGAGCGAGATATAAAAGCGAACAAATGAATGTTATGCTACGTGGAGGTTTTTTAATGTACGTAATCTTTTAGAAGCTTGAATTTATGCTCGCTAGCACATTTATGAAGGCGTGCGAGCGTTCTTTTCTTATTTCACTGGCGTTTTTATCCGATTATTGCTGTATGCTATTGTGAAAAGTCATGAAATATATTTTACGTGTCTGAAAAGATATTTTATCTGCTGAGATACCTGCTGTATTTTCAGGGATATTTTAATATTACGGGTCTAACAATAAACATCGATGCCAATAATGGTATTGTATCCTCAGGGAATATGTCCTTTGTAAATATTTTCATGCGATCCATCAGTTTTCGTTGGAATCACGGATCACTATAATATTTTAAGACGAACGAAACAATAAGAAACAAGAAAAATCTCAATTCTTTCGCACTTTCAACACCAACAAAAAACAGCGAGTCGAAGCATCTACATGCCTGTCCGTAGTATTGTAGCTCCCAAACGGATGAACCAATTTTGAATAAGGTTTTTCATTGAAAGATGGTTTTATCAAGACATTTCTTAGAAATAGTCAACATAAACTCAGTACAACACTTCAAATGTTGTGATGGCTCAAAGTAATATCTTCGTTTGAGTTTATGAATTTCTGTGACATTAGCTGTTAGTAGATTAATTACCACGTATTTATATAACAAAAACCATAAATAACCCGAAAATAATTCACAGTCAGGTACTCGCAGGTTCTAATTACGTATTCAGGCTGCAATAAGTCGCGGGGAATGAGCTAATTGCCACTCTGCATCTCATTAAAGAAAACGTATAGCGCGCTGGGAGCACGGAGGTGCGCGGTTATGTAGGCACGTTCGTGTTCAGAACCTTCATAAACTTAATGGGAATGGATTTGTATATGTAGCTAATGTATAGACTTTAACCCATAGGAGTCTCATGGGATCCAATTCACCGGGATGGCATGGTTGGAACGGAACCGCTTACGCTGCGCTAGAATAGCTTTTCAAGCGAAAGCGCTTTTAATGTAAAAAGTAAACAATGCAAAGCACTAACCCGAAAAAGCACACGTGAGGTGTTATTCTAAAAATTAATGGAATAAACAGATACTGTATTTAGTTAAACTTTAATATTTCTAGGAAATGGAAAAAGGATTATGTAATTATAGTGCGTAAGCCTACGCACTCTAGGTAATATTTAATTATTTTATTTTCCTTCGTGGCGCAGTTGGTAAATGCGTTCCGTACTTATTTCGGGAAGGTTCAAGTCCCGCCAAAGTTGAACATTTTTTTTAAATTTAAATTTACAAATCATATCAAGAGATAAATCTGCGGTTGCGCTATGGCTGTTAATCACGATTTTGCGATGATGACGAGGATGACTAGATCTTAGCATGCGAGTAATATAATGCGGATTGTCTATTATTACAGAATTATTCTTTACTAACAAAGAAAATTGCAATCAAAGAATCCTCAATGCAACGTCTTGAAGTGCTATTCGCCATTTTTGTCACCGTGTTGTCATAATCTTGTTAAATCATCAAATAAGAATTTCTTAAATTTTAAGCTTTGTAGTTTTAATGCTATACTTTTTATAAATAAATTCCAAGTCAAGAAAGATCGAATTACTGTTCTTTGGAAACGATTTAGATTATTTCTAGCCCATTAAAACTGAAGTACCTTTAGGAAAATAAGTGGCATGTTTTAAAGAATACAACCCGTATTTTTTTTAGTATTCAGAAAATAATTGTTATTATCGCAATCAATATAATAAGCATTATTAAAGATAACTCAAAAATGTACGTCCGAAATATAAATGTTTATAAGAAGACGAGAGAACATGAGAAGCGCCTGCTTTCAAAATTAAAAAGTAACCATCAAAATCTCATTAGAATTTTCAAAATACTTCTAGTTCCTTCTAGGTACCACTCACACAAAAAACAGTCAATTTGCGAATCTTCTCTTATTTCTGAAGACAAATAGTGCTATACTAATATTTATAGCTTCAATTAATAATATTCATTGGTTATTCATTACACCTAAGTAATTAATTAATAGTAATAATGAATTTATTAAACAGGCACAATGAACCTGATTATTGATTAAATTGATTTTTAACTACGAATTTGATGACCGATGTGACGCGGTAGGCGAAGGTACTCCTACGACTCAGGAGGTTGCGGGTATATCAGTTATTTAGTTCTTACCCGTATATATAACACAATCTCTGCTTAGCTTGGGGCTAGATGATTCGTGTGGATTGCCCAGCATTTTTTATTATTATAGTGATATATAGATTTATTCAGTGCTAAAAAACGCCTAGAATCAGTAAGGTTACAAAAGATGTTATGACCTGCTTTATTCTAAGGCCAGACATATCGCAGTCCCCTCATAAATATGTATAAACCTAAGGGACACGTAATTTAACTTATGAATATGGCTGCGCGTGGCTCATTTAATTTACGAGCTAAATATTGTTAGGCTGTTACGGGATCTAGGCTAGGATAATGTGGAAAATATTCATGGAACACTTTACTCGGTTTCGTTAATAAATGGCGGTGGAAAACTGTTGGTTTTCGCAAATGAATTTCTTGGAAACATGGAACAATGAAAGCTTTTTTATATATTTATACTAGCGACCCGCCCCGACTACGTTTTATTATACGTATAAACCTTCCTCTTGAATCACTCTATCTATTAAAAAAACGCATCAAAATCCGTTGCGTAGTTTTCAAGATTTAATAAAGCATACATGGGGAAATAGGGATAGAGAAAGCGACTTTGTTTTATACTATGTAGTGAAGACAACTTACAATGTATTTCATGAATTATTTTAACAAAGATAAAAAGAAAACGACAAATTACAAAAAGTTTCTACACTATTAATTTCATGAAATACTAAGGCATCGTTGCCAGAAGGCAGAGTGCTCAGAATCCTGGCAGCATTGTCGCGTTGAATGGCACTATTTTGATAGATACAGTTATACCTAAGAGAATAAAAAAGTAAGCTTAACTTGTTAAAGTAACAAATACGACACATAACTTAAAAAGATATTAGAAAAATAAATAAAAAATACGAATATCCCTCACATATATGTATTATATCTACGTGTCAGAGCCCATCAAAAAAGGTTTATGATCACCGGAATGGATAGATAACCCATTAATAAAACACACAAAGACAATACATACTTATAGAAATGCTAAGAAGAGAGGGGTTTAAGGGGTAGCTTTGTCGCTATGAGCGATCTCTTCCAGGCAAACTTGGGATGGATTGGACGTGAAAGAACAATATGGACGGTGTATAAATAAATAATTATATGATAAAGAAAAAAAAAAAAACAAATATTACACTGCATACCAGTACCTATACCTACCTAAGTACGTACACAAAGTAAATGCATTAGGTATAATAAATTCACATAACTTTTTTCGTTCTCTATTATCTTATAATATAAAAATGAATCGCAAAATGTGTTGGTAAGCGCATAACTCAACAACGCCTGGACCAATTTGGCCAAATCTTTTTTTAAAATGTTCGTTGAAGTTCAAGGATGGTTTTTACGGTGAGAAAAATTAGAATTATTGCTGGAAAAACCCTAAAAATAGCCCTTTTCTTTTTCCCATACAAATGATTTGTAACTAAAACGTAGTCAATTTGAGCTTTATTGCTATGGTATAAAGTTGATATTCGCGGGCGAAGCCGCGGGGCGCATCTAGTACTTAATAGTTTTTTCTGTATATTTTAGTATTTTGAGGCGTATATTATGTCCTTTCGTGACGTCATTTTTACGGGTATATTGAAGACCAGTGCTGGCTAGGTCTCTACGAGACATCAGCCAGCATTATGCTGAGTTAGGCTTAGGACTCTTTATATTTTTACATGGCAACATTATGCTGATGAACCAGTTTTTTTGCGGAATATTTGCAAGTAACCCTGCAAACACTGATTTTAATGTACCATTGAGATTTTGTACTCAAAGGTTCTTTACTCAAAGGGCGTCCAAAACACTTATAGCCTGCCCGCAGGCTTTTCTCTAATATTTATGTAGGGAATTAAATCCTATCAATATAATAAAAGTGAAAGTCTGTGTGAATGTTTGTTAAACAATAACTACTTTTGGATGAAATTTGGTAAGAATTTAGTTTAAGTTCTAGAATAAAACAAAAGTCTCAGTCTAATTTTAAAAAGTAAGCAGTAAAACAAGGTAATTTAAAAAGTTCGTTAAGTTTCCATGGAAACTTATTAATCCTTTAGATCCTAGATATGACGCACTCAAAATTCGGTATAAATCACTACATAGTATAAAACAAAGTAGCTTTTTCTGTCCCTATTTCCCTATGTCCCTTTGACTGCTTAAATCTTTAAAACTACGCAACGGATTTTGATGCGGTTTTTTTTAATAGATAGAGTGATTCAAGAGGAAGGCTTATACGTATATATGTAATATAAACCGTGCGAAGCCGAGGTAGGTCGCTAGTTAACTACAAAGTAAATATATTTCATGTATTTTATTATTTTTATAAAACGAACTACTAATCCCTAGTGCAATAACTTTCCATTGTTCTCCATTTTACACATACATTTGAACGGGAAAAACTGCTTGGCGCAGCTCATCACTACATAGTATACAATAAAGTCGCTTTTTCTGTCCCTATGTCCCTATATCCTTATGTCCCTTTGACAGCTTAAATCTTTAAAACTACGTCAGGGCGGGTCGCTAGTTTTTCATAAAATAGGTTTTCTGTGGCCAGTTAAAATATTAAAGCTTGTCTAATAAGGTTCGAGATTCTTAACTTAGGAGATAGAGTCAAACTCTCAGTTGGCACGATTTTCGGGATTTGATTAATTGAATTACAAGCTTCTCCATTTATATCAAGGCTATATTACCGATAAATATCCGGATTCTCGGTAGAAAAGGTCATGAATCATTCTGAGATGGAATTGGAAGACGGTCTATTCAACATCCACCCATTATTCATTCTAAGAAAGTTTAAGCATCAGTAGCTTTAAAAATGTTACGTATTCCTTTACTTTGATTATTTTCAGGATATTATCAAAATTCTTAGGTATAATCAAAAGCGTACCTGAAAAATGGGACATTTAGACGAAAATTAACAAACCCAAAAATTATACAAAGGGCAAAGTGGAAAGAGAAAACACGAATAATTATGGGAATAGTAATATTATAAATGCGAAAGTTTGGATGGATGAATGATTGGCTGTTTTTACACTAAAAACTACTGAACGGAACGGGCTTATAGGTAAATTTATAAGTTCTGGGCCTGGAATAAAACATTGGCTTTTTTTCATGTCGTACATCAGTACATAGAAATAGCGTTGAAAAACGATTCCATATTTAGAAACAACGCGTGCGGAGCCGCGTGCAGATACTAGTAATAAATAGTTTCTTTAATGACAGAGCCACGAAACCAAACCTAATAATAACTTTAATAATTAAACATTACATCAACACTATCAATGAAACTTAAACACAAAAGTATGTATAACACGGACTGTCTAAAATTTTGGTGTTTGAAACTATATCAACTAACCTAACACAATATTTTCCAGAACTAATCTCCCGGTACAAAACCGGATAAAACAAGATACGCCCGGAGCGGTCTAGTAAGTCGGTGATTAAGGGTGCGGTGTACATCTGCTGTATAGAGTCCTGTATTGTACAATGTTTATTAGCTGGACGTAATGTGTATATTTAGATATTATGGACTTAAACTAACCTAGCACAATATTTTCCAGAACTAATCTCCCGGTACAAAACCGGATAAAACAAGATACGCCCGGAGCGGTCTAGTAAGCCGGCGATTAAGGGTGCGGTGGATGTCTGCTGTAGTCCTGTATTGTACAATGTTTATTAGCTGGACGTAATGTGTATAGGTAGATATTATGGACTGGAATGGAATGGACCCTTGAAAACAATTATGTAAGTATATTGAAATCAAACTGTCACTATTTTCTTTGTGTATAAATGTTTATAGTGGAGATTTCATTGGTCTATGAAAATCTATCTCTTTAATTATCTATGTAATGTCTGTGTTCCAAATAAATAAAAAAAGCACTTCGAATTTGGATTCCGCGTTGTTCTCGAATGAAACGAAGTAGGTAGATATTCGCATTGACTGTCTGTCCAGGTAATTTAAAGAAATATGTATGTGTTTTAAATTTATAAACACGCTAATATTATAAATGTGATAGTTTAAATATCTATATCTATAATCATATAATGTGAACAGTTTGGATGGATGGATGGATGTTTGTTACCTCTTCACGCCAAAACTACTGAACGGATTGCGCTGAAATTTGCAATATACATATTTCTAGGCCTGGATAAAAAATAGGCTACTTTTCATCAATTTTGTAAAGCCGCGGGGCGCAGCAAGTGTTGGATATTCTCACACGGTATCTTTTGCTCTGAGTGGGTAAAGCTTGTGTACCGGATTTTTGATTTACATTGAGGCTGTGTCCCCAGTAGGCAAACTGTTAGCGGCCGACTGAGTGAGCCGCAAATTTGTGCCGAACTGAAATTTGAGTTAGCTGCAAACTAAGATCAATTTTCGTGCGTTGTAAGCAAACTGTTATGAGTTTTTTGAAGGTTTTGGTGGGAGTCGGCCGCTCACTGAGATAGTCGGCGTGCGTAACGCTGCAAACTGCATACAGTGAGCGCAAAACTAGCAAACTGTGGACACTCCATTTCAAATATATGGAAGGGCGTACTAAATCGATACGCCGCAAACTCAGTCGGCCGCTAACAGTTTGCCTACTGGGGACACAGCCTTAGTGTCATCAACGTGAAACCAACTTATTCTGTGTAAAATATAAATCTAGAGCTGTGTCTAAAAGACATTTCAAATGTGAAATGAGCTTTATGCGAAGAGCATCTGCATCCGCTTTCAAGAAGGAAAGAACATAATAAATTCAAGAATTTACGTTACTTCACTTGCACAGCGGGTACAACCATTTTGCACCGTAGAAAATGTCTGAAGCACTTTAGTGCGCTATAAAATTAAATTCTGGCCGAATAATATTAAAATTTCTGGGGAGTATAGCGAAAGATCTAAGTTACCTCTACCTAAATGTATAAAACTGGTAAACATGAGTCAACGCAAATGTAGTCGCCATGAAGTAAGGTTCCTTCTGGGAAAGCGTGCTCCATCTTAGGCCACATCTTCACTTACCTGAGATAGTGGCCAAACGCTCGACCATTTACAATATAAAAAAAAGGTAGGTACATAAAACTAAAAAAAATCTTTTAAAGTCTTATGACGTTTTAAACTACATAATCTTAAATGTAAAATTTAGTTTTTTTTATAAACTGTCTAATACGGGAATGATTCGACATCTTGACTTGCCTGTTAAATAAAATGAAACAAAAATTTGAGTGCTTTTGTACTGAATACGAAAACACTTGTTAAATTTAGTTCTATAAAGAATAAATCCTCAAAATCTCTGAACTCACTTGACCATATAATTTTATTCCACTTAGCCGGAGAATGGAGTTCATCCGGAGCGAGTTTCAAAGTACATAATTTGCAACAGACACAAGGGAGTACTAGCCACGGAAGAGCTTTTTGAAAAGCACGACTAATGCACTCATCAACGGGAAATGGAAATAGGCGGGAAATTGATGTTATTATGCGAATACTGTCAGCGTAGAGCGATCAACTATAAATATACAGTATAACCCGCTTAAGACGATTTCACAGGGACCCTACCAAAAACGCGTCTTAAGCGAGAAAGCGTATTATGCGGGATAAGGAAAAAAAACGTATTTGTTCTAATTTCGGTCTAAAAAGGTCTTAAATTAAACATTTATAAATTAGGTACATTAAATACGTAGTGTAATTATAATTACATTATGTAAAATAATCACATATCATAAACATATAATAATGATATTTTGGTTTGACAGAAAGATTTTGATGCATTAGAAATTAAAAGATTTCCAACATAATTTAACTTCTGCAGTGCGTCTTCGCTTTGATCCAAAGAAGCTACATTGCGTCTTAAATCATTAACAGCTGATAATGCCTGAACACCAGCCAGAGTTGACTCATCTTCGTTTACATCATTATCACTTAAGGCCTCCTTTAGTGTGTTATTCACATTCTCAATAAAATATTCAATTGATTGAATTTCATGCACGTGTCATCAATAGAAGAATATCCAGGAAAACACTGCAGTATCTTGGGTTTTTCTTCTTCCAACACGACGTCAACCAGCTCTTGGTTAGACCTCTCGGCTCGGGCTCGGGCGTATTAAACGGGATGACGAATCGTATTAAGCGTTAAGAAATGTATGAAAATATGTCTCAAGTTGCAGGGACTGGCGTAAAGTGGCGTATTAAGCGTGAAATCGTATTAAACGTGATCGTCTTAAACGGGTTCTACTGTATATATTTTTCTCTTTTGTTTACAGGAAATATGTAGACACAGACATAGACATTCATTTATTTACTGCTTTATGAACACATTTTTAAACACAGGTAATGAAAATAAAATAAACATTTAACATAAATACATATTCCTACAGAGAAAAAAAAAAAATACTTATTTCAAATAAAAAAGAGATCATCTGCACTGTATGTCTCAGCAGCAAAAAGGTCTCGACTCAGCATTAAATGCCTTACCACTCAAGAGTGGATAGGCGCTGATATTCTGCCGAAACCATTGCGATCACAAGACCCTGTGAGGTTTACGATTAAAATTAGTACCTAGTGTTTGTTTTATAAATAGCAGAAAATACAAATATATCTATAAATAATAAATGCATACTTCGATATAAATAAATAGTAGTAATGTATGTTCCTTGAGCGAGAAAATAGCCGATAGTTATTCGTAGTAGGACGACTGCCTTAGTCATTCGGACATCGATTGGCTAAGATATCGAAAGAAGACCGCCCCTATTCTATTCCTTTTGTTGGTTGAAAATCATGGTTTTCAATAGAAAGTATTTTTAATTCTCACTTCCTTTCATTAAATATGTTCCCGTTTTAAGATAAATCAGAGGCAGTTAAAGCAAAACTAAAGCTCAAACCACTATGTTGGTGTGTGGTGTGTACAACACAACACATTATTGTGTTTGAGTGTTTCTAACCATTATAAATGTATGAAACAGATATACCGACACAACACATTACCATTACACCATACCACATTAGTGTGGTTCAGCTTATGATTCATAGTTTGAACAACTGTTATGAAACAATAACACAATAGTTACCTACATAACAGCGCACAACAACACAATAAACGCGTGCAATAAAGTCAACTACATGACAAAGTTCTATGCTGCTTCAGCATTGAGCATGTCGTTAAACAATAAGACACACTAGCTATTGCTTGCAGGGGACTGCAATCCGAAACCGTACAACATGTAAGCCAAATCTAGATCTGCAGGGGTATTCAAAAACTTTGTTTCAGAGTCAAGGACACGGCCTCTGACACAGATACTTACTTGCAAAATTCTAAACTTTTAGCGGTTTTTAATATATTCTGCATTTTGCAAAAGATAAAACTACCAGAAAAGTAGATGTCCACAAAACGTAGAGCATTTTCTATCACCTATATCACCTAAAACGCGTAAACGTGTTCTTGAGTGGAGACCGCGACTCAAGAACATATTATCGCGACAAATCCCTTTGATCCGCGTCAGATTACCGACAGCTCAACGATACTAGATCGTCTTCGACTGAATACTACGCGATGACACGATGTACCCGGCCACATTCATCGCGTTAACACGAATATCCGCCGTAGCCCTAGCATAAGGGGAGGCCTATGCCCTGAGTGACGTACCTTTAAATCGCACGTGGTGTTGAGGAGTAGGTTAGAAGGCTTCAGATCCCTGTGCAGCACGTTAGCCGAGTGGATGTACTTCAGCCCTCGCAGGATTTGGTACAGGAAGTAACAGATGTGGTCGTTGCTAAGTTTCTGGAACAAAAGTTACTTAATTATAATCATAATACTTTATTTGCTGACCATGGGTATAGTGGATCTACGAAATTTGATCACTATATTGTGCCTTAGGGTCAGTTCACACCGAGACGCGACGCGGCGCGACGCTGCGCGCACATTTTTCATAGAGCGACTCAGAATATACTTTATTCTCTACACGAAAAGATACACATTACATTGTGAGAATTCAGATTACGTTGCACCACGCAGCACTGCGCCTCGAGGTGCCTCGTGGCGTAGCGCGACGTATCGTGACGCAGCGGTGCATCGCCGGTACGCGCGGCGTGCAAGAGCGGTGATTTTAAGATGCGCCTCGCGACGTTGCGATGCGTCTCGCGACGACGCGCGGCGTAGCGCGTAATCATTGGCCTCTTTGAGTATCGTCGCGTCGCGTCGCGTCTCGGTGTGAATTGACCCTTAAAGTGAATACAAATTATACAAAGGGGTAAAATGGGTTACAACTTCTTTTCTATCAAGGTAAGAAGTTGCAAAACAGTTTAAATAAACTTTATTTAGAAAAAAAGTTACAGTCGGAGAATAAAAATAAATTAAAGGTAAAAAGGGTTAAAGCTTCTTTTCTATAAAGGTAAGAAGTTGCAAAACAGTTTCTGTGAAGTTTATTAAGATAAAATTACAGTCAAAGAATAAAAACAAATTAAATGTATACATCCTTCGGAAGCCCCTTAAGTGTAAAAGTAATGATGGGATATTCTACACAGATGTCAAACTGCTAAGTAAGCGTATTAAATTTATATTTTATTTCTCTGAAATGTGTCAGGTCTGAGCCACGAGGCTCGACTTCAAAGTAAACTATATTATTAAATCTTGAAGACTGGTCCAAAATCATTTCGATTGAATTTCTATTAAATATTTATGTTCATTTGATCCTTCAATCATCTACCTAAAGTTGCATTTTAAATGCATGTCCATCTATTTTACTCGAATAACGAATAAATGCTCATCATTAAGATAAACCTCACACAGCTGTAGTATAATCCTCAACATTTCCCTAATTACGGTTATTAATTACGCAGTTGTAAATTTTAATGTTGATACAGTAAGATCGCTTATTCCGTGAGCAGGAATAAGCACCAACAATGGGGTAAGTTTTCTGGGTAAAAAAATATTATTCCATATAATATGTCAGTTCGATTTTAATGATGGACACGTTTTTTCTTGTGCCAATCAAAACAGAAAATAAAATTTATAAAGCGCATTCAAGTTTAGGAGTGATTGCAAGGCACGTTTGGTATAAGGTATCGACCAAGATAATAGTTCTCTCAGTTTCCAGAACTTTATATGTTTTTATCTGTAATATTTTTCGACAGCTTAAAGTTTATACATAAAATATCTCTTTGTTAAAATTAATTATTTTACGTTTGTATGGAAAATTATTTTTCCTTGGTTCAATTTACTCAAAACTCGGTATAAATAAACTATGAAATAAATAATTAAACACGTGTGTTTTACGTGTTTTAGCCTATATCGACCAGTCCACAACTGGAGAGAGACTTCCCCATGAGCAACATCGCACTTTCAGGTTAAAATAGACAATACTGAAGTTCTCACCTGTGTTTTTAACAATTTGTATAGATCCGTTTCCATGAGACACTGTACGATGTAGACATCCTTCATTTGATCAATTGTTTCAGCTCTTAAAATATCCCGGATATCGATTATCTGCAAACAAAAAGTGCCATAAAAACTTTGTCGATAGAAACTATTCCTGACCATAAACCATTGAATTGATAGAGCAAACTTCCAGAACTTAGACAAGAAATCACATCTAAGAAATCATGTACGTTCGCGTTAGAATTTATGAACGCAGCACACATTTTTATACATTAAGTTTAATATAAGTTTACTTTATAATTACATATGACTACATAGTATAAAATAAAGTCGCTTTCTCTGTCCCTATGTCCTTATGTCTCTATATGGACATAGGGACATAGGGGGTCTTGCCCGCGTTTACGAATACTGCTTACGATAGTGATCTATTTCGAACGCTTTACAAATGCTACGTGTTGATTACCTTGCAAAAATGCATTCAATTGTTTTCCGAACGTTCTAATACAATTCTATCAGACTGTTTACATTACATGATGTTATATTTTCATACATTGATGCTATTATGTTATGATATTATTTTCCAATGGTTTCGTTAAATAGGAATGATCGTGAATTGTGTATCTACTACCAGAACGTTCGCGGATTAAGAACGAAAACTGAGGAAGTTTTTCGTAATGCTTGTTTGAGTTCTTATGACATAATAATATTTACTGAGACGTGGTTAGTTGATAGCATTTCTAACTCCGAGTTTTTGGATGATAATCAATAATCAATAATCAATAATCAAAATCTTTATTTCTTTAGGCTTACAAAATAAGCACTTAGACAAGTCAAATTTAATTTAATTCGCCTCAATTTTTTGTCCACTAGTGGAAGAGGCGAAATAGAAACCACTAGCATGTGTATAACTTATGTGTCTAATACATGTTTGCCTTATAAATAATTACATACTATTGTCGATGTAGAACTGAGCGACATCTGGCCAAGCACTAACGTCATTGATGTAATCATTTATGGAGTAATATGCCTTCTTGATAAGATTTAGTTTTATGTACTGTTTAAATCTACGAATAGAAAGTTCAGTTGCTTCAGATGGAAGCTTATTATAGAAGCGCACACAATTACCCATAAATGATTTCCCCAGTTTCCGTAATCTAAATGAAGGAATGTGTAATTTGTTCTTGTTTCGTGTATTTCTATTGTGAACATCACAATTTTTCAAAAAGTTACTTTTGTTTTTGTGTGTATACATTAAATTTTCATAAATATATTGCGAAATTACAGTTAAAATATTTATTTCTTTAAATAATTCCCTCAAGGAGTCACGTGGCTTTAATTTATAAATTGCACGCACCGCCCTTTTTTGAAGAACAAAGATAGTCTGAATATCAGCTGCCTGTCCCCAAAGCAAAATACCATAAGACATAATACTATGGAAGTAACTATAATAAACTAACCTAGCTGTGTCCTGATCAGTGAGATATCTAATTGTTCTCACTGCATAGGCTGCTGAACTAAGCCTACCCGCGAGAGCATCAATTTGCGGTTGCCATTGAAGAGTTGAATCAATATACAACCCCAAGAATACAGTAGAGTCAACGAAGTGAATAATCTCATTATTTAACTTGATTTGAGTTGGGAGTTCTCTAACATTTGGTAACATGAATTTTATACATTTTGTTTTTTTAGCATTAAGTAAGAGGTTATTGGCGGTAAACCAATTTAGTATCTTTGACAGCGAATTATTTACATCGTCAAAATTATATTTATTTCTGTCAACTTTAAAAATTAGTGAAGTATCATCAGCAAATAAAACAATATCACAAAGATCTTTTGCTAAAAAGGGAAGATCATTTACATATACTAAAAATAAAAAGGGACCTAATATAGATCCTTGGGGGACGCCTAATTCAATTTTTGAGCCCGTAGATCTTTCTTTGCCAACGTCTACTTTTTGAACTCTATCAGATAAATATGATTGCATAAGATCCAGTGCCTTGTTGTTTATTCCATAGTGTTTCAGTTTCTCAATTAATGTACTATGATCCACACAGTCAAAAGCCTTAGAAAGGTCACAGAATACACCAATAGCGTTTTTGGCTTTATCCCAGGCCTCCAATATATTCCTTAATAGAACTGTACCAGCATCCGTTGTCGATCTACCCTTGGAGAAGCCAAATTGGTTTTCATGAAATAACCTATTAAGGTTGAAGTGAGAAGTTAACTGGGTAAGAATAATTTTTTCAAAAACTTTACTCATGGCAGGAAGTATTGAAATCGGTCTGTAATTAGCCGGATCAGTGTGGCTACCAGATTTATAAAGAGGAACTAACTTACTATATTTCATGAGATCAGGAAAAACTCCTGCGTCGATACAACTATTGAAAATATAGGCCAAACAAGGAGCCATTTCCTTAACAATTGAACTTAATACTTTTGTTGATATACCCCAGAGATCCTCAGTGTTTTTAATGTTAATGGACTTAAAGATTTTCACTACATAATCAGCATTTACATAACTAAAGATAAAACTATCATTACATCTAGCAACTGAAGATTCTAAAAATTTAACAGCCATTGATGCTGAGGAGTTTAGAGACTGGGTAACAATTTTAGGAATAGCAGAAAAGAATGCATCAAAAGCATCGGCAACATCTTTTTCATGTATAAGAATTGAATTATTAATTTTTAACCTTATTTCCTTATAACGTGGCTTTGATTTACCTGTTTCGTTATTTATTAGCCTCCATGTTGCTTTTATTTTATTAGATGATTTTATTATTACATTCTTTAAAAATAGACATTTTGCTGTGTTGCAGACTTTCTTAAATGTTTTAGAATAGTTGGTTACATACAATAGAAACGCAGGATCGTGTAACATAGTTTCTCGAGAAGCATAAAGGTCATATAGTTTATTCCTACTTCTATAAATACCCGGAGTGGCCCAATCAATAAACCCGACCCTGTCCCTCACTGTGCAAGTTTTAAGTTTGAATACTTCACTGTGTTCCCTGTGTATGACATTCAAAAGTTTGGAAAATAATTCATTGGGGTCATCAGAACAAGGTATACTTGATACTGTTAGTTCAACTCTACTTTGAAAATTCTTAATACGGTTCTCTGTTATTGGCCTGTAGGTATATTTTTCTACATTATTTTTATCATTACAGCTAAAATTAACACTTTGACCATAATGGTCTGATTGGAAATGCCTAACTACTGCTTTGCTGGTTGGAGTTTGACTGCAGTAAATATTATCTAAGCAGGTGGCAGATGTTTGGGTTACCCTAGTGGGATCGTTAAAAAGATGTTGTAAACTAAAGCACTTGAATAAATTAAGCAATCTGTCGGCGAGGGGATTTGCTAAAATATCTATATTAAAGTCGCCGCAAACAATGATATCCTTCCTACATGTAAATATCTTCAGTAAAACTTCTTCCATAGTACATTCAAAAGCAACCTGATCTGCGTTAGGAGGGCGGTATACACACACTATGATATGTCGCTCCAGTTCCACACAAGAAAGTTCAATAGTCTTCTCAATAGTGAGTTTTACAATATCTTTTCTTTCTTTACATTTAAGACTATTTTTTACTAAAATCAGAGAGCCACCACGTATTGCAGCTTTTCTTTTATATGAACTTACAAAACAATAGTTATTATAAAAGGGAAGTAACTGATTCTTTACAATCCAGTGTTCTGTTATACACATAACATCTACATTTAAATGATTCATAAATAATTCTAATTCTAGGATTTTGCTGGGTAAGCCTTGTATATTCTGATGGACTATGTGAAATATGGCTTTTTGCTTTCCCATTGTCGTCGCGGTCAGTTTAAATTTGAGTTTACTGACACTGTAGCTTTAATGCCCTCATTAGTAATATTACTAACTACATGTACAGGCTCGTCAGGTAACTGCGTTATACTACTTATAACGGGATCAAAAATATTGTATGCTAATAATTTAGCAATTATAGGATAGGTATATTATAGGATAGGTATTTAGTATGGCGCCGTGACCGTGATTATAGTTTGACCGGTCAATCAAAAGGTGGTGGAGTATTGATAGCAACACGTAAGGATTTGCAAGTTAAGTTGTTACCCCAAATTAACTCCTCAGCTGAGGACCTATGGCTGTGTGTACGTATGAAACAAACCAATACGCGTAAGTGGGTTGATCTATATTTATGTGTTATTTACTTATGCGGTCAGAATAATGGTTTGTCTTTTAGTTCTCAATTAGCTAACTTTCTTACTAAACTAAACTTTGTGGCGTCGGTTAACCCCTCTGATGCGGTCCTAGTCGTGGGTGACTTTAACCTAAGTAGTATTTCATGGTTACCGAGTGACAATTATAGTTTTTACCCGACAAACCTAAACAGTACAGATGAGTTTTTATTAACTGATGAAATGTGTGCATTAAACCTCAGCCAACATAATGGCATTGTTAACAAAAGTGGTAGAATACTTGATTTAGTTTTTTCTAATCAATCAGTAACTGTTTCTGAGTGTGTTGATCCTCTTACGCCGATCGACTTGTACCATCCTGTCTTATTAATTAACGTGAAATCGTTTGAAATGCCATTGTTGAATTATGCGCCGCGAACCCGTTACTTATTTGATAAAGGTGATTACGATTCGATAAATAGAGCGATTGGTGAGTTAGACTGGAGGGCTATGTTTTCATCGCGCTCTATTGACGAGTGTGTTTCTTTATTTAATGAAAGTATTCATGATCTTCAAAACAAGTTCATTCCCACGAAAAATATTTATAACCAGTCTTACCCTGTTTGGTATAGTTCGGCACTAAAAAAAGCCATAAGGGAAAAGTATAAATTCTATAAGAAATTCAAAAACTACGGTAATAAGTCGGATGAATTCACCTATAAAATGTTGCGTACTAGGGTTAAAAAAATGGAATCAGAATGCTACCTAAGCTATATTGAATCAACTGAGAATTCTATCTTAAATAATCCGAAATATTTTTGGACGTACGTTAAAAACAGATCTAAATCTTATTCGATGCCAAGCTCGGTAACTTATAATAATGTTACTTTCTCTAGTGGTGATTCCATTTGTAATGCTTTTTCATCTTATTTCCAATCTACTTTTCTACATTCTAATATCACTGCTTCATGTAAGAACACCATTATAAGTAATCAGTCAGAATCTGATATCTCTGCTGACATAAATATAATTGAAATTGTTCCAGCTGACATTATGATCCTACTTAAAAAGTTAGATGCGTCGAAAGCACCTGGACCTGATAACATATCTTCTAAATTTCTTATCAGATGTGCCTCTGCTTTATCTTATCCTATATCACTTTTGTTTAGAAGGTCAATTTCAACAAATACTGTACCAAAATTATGGAAATCCGCATTCATCACCCCTGTCCATAAGAAAGGGTCTAAAACAGAGGTTTCTAACTACAGACCTATCTCTAAACTTTGTATTATAGCTAAAGTATTTGAAAGAATTATTTATAATCAAGTATATTCTGCTCTTAAAAGTACGTTTAGTCCCTTTCAGCATGGGTTCTTGCGAGGTAAATCAACAGTTTCAAATCTTATACTCCTTAATGATTATATCACTCAAGCCATGGACAAAGGTAATCAAGTCGATGTAATATATACCGACTATAGTAAAGCATTCGATAGAATAGATCACTTCACGTTGTTAAATAAGCTTTCTCATTCAGGTATAAGAGGTGATTTGCTAAGATGGTTTGCATCGTATGTTGATAATCGATCTCAGGCAGTCGTTCTCAATAACTATATCTCTAGTTGGGTTCCTGTTCCTAGTGGGGTCCCTCAGGGGTCTCTGCTAGGCCCCTTACTTTTTACATTATATGTTAAGGATATTGACTTATGCTTCAAATCATCAAATCTGCTGTGCTTTGCTGATGATATGAAGATATTCTCAACTGTAACATCCAATCTCGACATGGTTGCTCTTCAGTCAGATCTCTCTCGTCTTGAAGATTATTGCGTATTAAATAAGCTTGAACTGAACCCCAGTAAATGTTTCGCTACTACTTTTACTCGTAAGCCTCGGGCTATTCCGACGTGCTATGCACTGGCAGGACAGCTTCTTACAAAAGCTACTGGTATGCGTGATCTTGGAGTTTACCACGACTTAAAACTACTCTTTGACGTCCACATTGACAACATAATTAGTAAAGCTTCGAGATCACTGGGATTTGTTATGCGAATTTCTAAGAGCTTTACCAACGTCAAAACATTTAAAATTCTATATTGCACGTTTGTAAGGAGTCATCTTGAATACGCATCTCAAATATGGCACCCGCGTTATCAGAAGTACATCGATCGTATTGAAAGTATTCAGAGGCGGTTCTTAAGATACCTGTGCTTTAGAGTAAAGATTCCTTACAAATCATTTACCTATGATGAACTCTGCAAGAGGTTCCATTTCTTGCCACTAAAAAATAGACGGGACATAGCTGATTATCTTTACATTCTTAAGATTATCAACAACGATGTGGACTGTCCTGAACTTCTTGGCAAATTAGACTTCAATGTACCGCGTAAGCAGCTTAGACATAATCCCCTACTGCATGTCCAACATGTTGGAACTAATTATAGACAAAATTCATTTATAGTGCGAGCAAGTAGAACTGTCAATGATTTCAGCAGGATGTTGGACATTGACCCTTTCAATACTAGCATTCACAAGGCAAGGCGAAGCATGACTCTCAGCTTCTTTTGCACATGATTAGTTTTACTTTTACTTATTACTTAAAGTTTTTTTTTTTAGTTTAATTTTATTGCTTTATTAAGTACGCAATTGTCGACGAAAAAAAAAAAAATTTGTGTTCACACTTATATAGTACAATATGATTTTATTAGTGAATGCCTATTATTAGCTTTCTGTATCTATTTTAAATTCTATTGTAACTAGTTAAGCTGATGGCAATCCGAATTAAATAAATAAATAAATAAATAAATAAATAAATAAATATCCATATGTCCCTTTGAATGCTTAAATCTTTAAAACTACGCAAAGGATTTTGATGCGTTTTTTTCTAATAGATAGAGTGATTCAAGAAGAAGGTTTATACGTATAATAAAAGAGCGAAGCCGGGGCGGGTCGCTAGTACTTCATAATTAAGAAGTTGCGTTGCCACGTCATCGACATCATCAACTTATATTATCTGCTGGACATAGGCCTTCCCTAATGAGACATACATAGCATACTGTCTTCAGGCGTATCCAGCATCTGTCTGCATTCTTTCGCAGATACTTATCCCACCTGGGCACCTGGAACCTCTTGTGGGAAAATACCTGATAATATCTCATGCCGAAAAAGATTTAACGAAAAGCTTATCGGTACACCTATACCTAGCACATGCGAGGGTACGTTCTATTTTGGCCCCAAGGAAGGAATAAGGGTTTTGATCGCCGAGATACGAAACAAACAAAACATAAAGGAAAGACTTACGTTTTCATGCTTAAACCGCGTTAGGATTTTGATTTCCCGTAGTGTCCTCTGGCAATATGTCTGGTGTTCGAAGGGCGAGATTTTCTTTATGGCAACTTTGGCTTTCTTCACGTTGTCGATGGCGGATCTGCGAAAGCAATAAGGTCGTAAATCATTTGATGACATGCCTACACTTTCAAAGGCTCGCAGTAAAGGGATAAGGGCAATAAATAATGGCTGTCGTGTCAATGCCTATTTTCAGCCCACTGTAATGTATTTATTCCTTTCATGGGTTATCCTTTGAAATATTTTGGGTCGAAATAAACAACAACAATAAAAAAGTATACTAAATCTAAAATAGAGCTTAACCTGACTGATTGATCATCATTCATTCACAAAGCGAAAAGTTTATTTAGTTTACTCATGAATGAAATTCTCTGCAATCTTATTCTTACTGTAGGTTCAAGAATAAGACGCTGACGAAATATACAATTACTAAGGCAACTGTTGAACAAACATAACATAACCTAATGAGAGTTATGTCGAGCACGTATCAGAAACTTGGCTTAACTTGGTACAATATTGTTCAACCTCATTCATAATACAATTAATATGAGTATATCCACATCCTCCCGGTTATTCCAAATTCCAATAAACAAGGTACTTTAACAAGAGTCGCCCCGAGATGAATTCCGCCATGGAAACACGTAATATTTACAGTCTACGCTTCTATTTCCGAAATAATAGAGCAATAATTTTAGACTAACAGCGTAGTTTTGATTTTAACGAATTGAGCTATGAAGAACGGGTTAAATGTTTTGGAAGGCGCATTGCGACGACAATAGCGAACATTCGTTGCGGAAAATGCAGTGTGCCATAAGGCAGCTTTGTAGGTACTTTTGTATTTCGAAACAAGAATGATGTCGCTCATTCCCACAGCGATAAAAGTATGTAATAAAATTATACTTTTTCCAGGAAATGTGATTTGGAGAACGGGTTAAATGTTTTGGAAGGCGCATTGCGACGAGAAAAGCGATTCGTTGCGGAAAACGCAGTGTGCTATGACGCAGCTTTGTAATTTTACATAACGAAACAATAATCGCTCAGTTCGACATCTTTAATAGTATGTAATCAAATTATATTTTTTTCAGGTATGCGATTTGGAGAACGGGTTAAATGTTTTGTAAGGCGCATTGCGAATAGTGATTTAATTGATTAAATAATAACTACTTTTTTTACGATTTGAGATATGAAGAACGGATTAAATGTTTTGGAAGGCGCAATGTGACGAGAATAGCGAACATTCTTTGCGGAAAATGCAGTGTGCCGTAATGCAGCTTTGAAGGTACTTTTGCATTTCGAAATAAAAATGATTCCGCTCATTTCCACACCGACAATAGTATGTAAAAAAAAAACACGGAATCACTACTAATATTATAAATACGAAAGTAAATCTGTCTGTCTGTTATGCTTACACGCCTCAACTACTGAACCGATTTAAATGAAATTTAGTCTAGAGCCAATTATTAGATAAATCGTTCCGAAGTATAATAATAATCTAACTAAGTACGTGATATTGTCTCTGAAAATATCTCGCGAAACTGTGCTGGAATATCGGAACACTCAAAACAACTCAAAAGTTAATAACCGTGATAGTTTTGAAAGTTTAATTTTATTATGACTTTAACGTTATTTGAGCTTGAGTACTTAAATAAAACATTCCGCAGTAAAAATAATAATAAACGAGAATGAAAATAAATAAAGTGCCATAATAGTCTAACAGCGTGATATTGCCATTGAAAATATCTCGCTGAAGCCACCCTCATAAAGAACATTTTACAGCTGCGTTTATGGTTCTGGACATTATGGGGGATTACGGATCATTATTTCAAGTTTTATTCTATCCGATCATACGTCAATTATATCACAGCCGTTATTAAACGATTTACGTTTATATTGATCGACAATAAGGACGAAAGTGCAATGCATATTAGATGTCGTCTGTGTAAGTAGTAATCGTCCTTGGGCTTAACATGCTTCGACGTTAGGGCCCCCACACAAAACTGCAATGCGGCATCGCATCGCAGTTTTGTGTGTTTTGTTTTGTGAATTTTGGCGATACGATTTTGTGCGGCAAAACGTTTGGTATGGCAACCATACCTTCAAGAAGCCTTCAAGTGTAGTCAGCCGTATTGGACGTGTTTTTAGGAAGCGTAAGATGGATCGCAAAAAGATTATTGCACTGCAGTTATTGTTATATAATATAGTAAGTATATAATATAAAGAAGGCGGCGCAGGCGCCGCGCGTTTTTCTCTAAAGCTGTCTCAGAGCGGACTAAAAGTGGGCGTCACCAAGTATGACGTAATATCGCAGGAATGCGCGATGCGAATGAGATCGGACGTTCTTGCGGTTCATCGTGCGAGTTCGCAGATAATTGCGATGCGATGCGAGTTCGCAGTTTTGTGTGGGAGCCCTTAGACGCAAGTCAAGCAAATAAGGCTTGACTTTCAGTCGTGATTCCTATAATTTCTCGTGTAGGGTAAACTCGTTGACACGCACTCTCTATATACCCTGCCTGTAAATGTACTTTATTTGAAGGTTGGCGTAGACCAAGAAAGAAAAGAAAGCATGAATCACAGCAATAAAGCAAGAGCAACAATATTGCTGTAAGATTTAATACGGTTCTTTTAAAATACTCTCTTAGAGGTCGTCCATTTATAACGTGAGACTCGCTTGAGGGTTGGAAAAATGACAAAGTTTCACAAGAGAAAAGGTGTAGTGAGGTATCGCGTGTATTTATTTTGTCGTTTTTGTTGAACCCTCGATTTTTAAACTGGACAGACCACGTCTGTGGGACAGACCGACATTTTTATAACTATGCTTACAGCCTGTCCAGATAGGGCGTTTTACGCGCGCTTTACGCGCGAGTGCCCTCGCGCGTTTCAATTTATATTGCGTCCAGATGCGGCGTTTTACGCGCGCTCCACTGTTCGCCCGAGTATTTCGACTCGCGCGTAGCACGCGCGTAGCACGCGCGAGTCGAGAGTCCAGCGCTTTACGCGCGTAAAGCGCCCTATCTGGACAGGCTGTTAGTTATGATTAGATAAAATATTTGACGCTCAATTTGAAGTTAGTTGTTTAGGTAGTAAGTTGAAGTTTGAAGGGGGAGTCTAAAACCTCGCGGCGCAATAAACTGGAAGAGGGGGGCTAAGAAGTACATAATTCAAAAAATATCAGGCGATTAATGGATTATTAAGTAAAAAGACCTAAATTTTATGATTTATTTACTAATATGGCGCTCATTAGGGGAGACCTATGTCCAGCAGACGACTAATAGTATAGGCTGTTGATGATGATGATGATTTATTAAAATGCACTTTCATTATAAGTTACGCCCACCCCTTTTTATTTTTATTGTAAAGATGTTTTTCTTGAAAATATAAGTTAAATTCACTCACTCAAAAATTAGCAAACAAGATAAAAATCAAGGGTTACAGGAAAAGATCCCGAAAAGGGAAGATATAACCTTATTACAAGGTTGGTGTACCCAGGGTTGATCGTGTTATATAAAAGGGAATAGAAATGCTTTGCCTCGGGGTGGTTTCGCTTCTTTACTTCTCAAGGTGCTTATAAAAAATTGTTTCGTTGCTCGAGGTTTATAATATAATTTAACTTTAAGAGTTCTTTATTAACAACGAAAATTACAAGCACGGAATAGAAAAATTACAACTAGTATTTACAATTGAAACCATTGAGCTAACTGCAGACGGTGATGACTGACAGACTTTAAGATGTTTTTAAGATAATATACAACAATTCAACTAGCCTGTTGTGTCCCACTGTTGGGCAAAGGCCTCCCCCTGCTCCCTCCATTTCTAAGAAGTTCTCACAAGACGATTTCAGTTTTTCATTTGTTTGGAGTACATATTATAACCTAACAAGTAACATAAAAAGTTAAATTGAATTATGAAAGCTTCAAAAACTTTAGTGAGCGCAACGTTGAACTTTTTATTAAACTTTAATAATTCAACACTTTATAAATAAATAACTCACATCGAATATCCCAAACTAAACAAAGCATGTGTTATGACAACTGATATTATTAATACTATATTAATATTAATTATAATAAATGGGAAAGTCTGTGTGAATGTTTGTTATAGGTATTCTCCGTAACTACTTAAGTTATTAGATGAAATTTGATACGTTGATAGTCTAGGACATAGGCTATTAAAATTTGGAAATGTAAAAGCTGAAGGGGTTAAAAGCTGGTAAATATTGTATAGAAAATTATTTTTTCTTGGTTTGATTCACTCAAAACTCGGTATGAATAAACTACAAAGTAAATAATTAAACAAGTATTTTTCATTTTAACGAAACTTCCCCTAGGAGGCGTGCAAGAAATTTCTGAAATTTGACAAATAAATTTCCAAGCAGGCGAAGCCGCGGGGCGCATCTAGTTATTAATAAAGTAGCGACCCGCCCCGGCTTCGTACGGCTTTATTAAACGTATAATCCTTCCTCTTGAATCACTCTATCTATTAAAAAAACCTCATCAAAATCCGTTGCGTAGTTTAATAGATTTAAGCATACATAGGGATATAGGGACATAGGGACAGAGAAAGCGACTTTGTTTTATACTATGTAGTAATTACATAGATAGATGGGTTTACTGTACCAAATATCTGCAGATCGTACTAAACATTTGTTCCGAGGCAGGAATCAAACCCGCGTTGCAGGTGGATCTTCGCCCGCTGCGCCACAGACTCACATATTATTGTGATATTATATAGTTATCTCAAGATCACGACAGTGTAATCCTGTTGAAACGTCGGGAAAACGACCACGAAACCACACCCATGAAAAGTCATATTACCCAATGTTTCGGGTAATTTTCATGAAAGGCGCAATCTTGGCGCAGATTTTTGTATAAATACCAAAACCTTTTAGTAACGCTAAGTAAAGGAAACCACTAAGTGACTTAGCATTGGGCCCATAAAATATTCATTGCCGGCACTTAATTACGTCATAAAATTCGTGCGGCGTAGACAAATGTACACCACAAACATAGAACAGATAATTAATTTGTTATTGAACTCTCTCTCTATCTCTACTACGGAGACTAAAGACAACTTTTGTCGTTTGGAAAGGAAATTGAAATTATAGATGATGTTTAAGTATGATGTTTTGTGTTTTTTTAAATATTTTTTGATTGTATAGTTTGTTTTAAGTACTTAATTGTTATCTAAGAAATAACATCATTTTATAGAAAACTAGCGACACGCCCCGGCTTCGCACAGTTTTATTATACGTATAAACCTTCCTCTTGAATCACTCTATCTAATAAAAAAAACCGCATTAAAATCCGTTGCGTAGTTTTAAAGATTTAAGCGTTCAATTCGCTTTCTCTGTCATAGGGACAGAGAAAGCGACTTTATTTTATACTATGTAGTGATACTATTATTTTACTTAATTGCACTGCTTGTCGATCCTCTTAACATGCATATTCTTGACCATTACTTTTAAAACTCGATACCTAAATAGAATTTTAGTTTTTTGTGAAGTCGTATACAATAATTCTAAATTGAGAATTATATTAAACTAGCGACCCGCCCAGGCTTCGCACGGTTTTATTATACGTATAAAACTCTTGAATCAGTCAATCTATTAAAAAAAACCGCATCAAAATCCGTTGCGTAGTTTTAAATATTGAAGCATACAAACGGACATAGGGACAGAGAAAGCGACTTTGTTTTATACTAAGTATGTAATGATGATAATTTAATAATTTTTGTTGGAAGAACACCAACGTGAAAGTTGTAAAAAAAAATCATCGAACTAAGAAATTTGTTAGGTACTCGTATACGTGTTACATCAGTAAGGTAAAAGGTAGATGTTAACAGGAAACGCCAGCCTAATCTGATTTGTCTTGACACATGCCCCGGGAAATACGATGCTCGCGCATTTACAGCACTCCCATTGTATTTTGTTTAAGTAGTCCCTTTCCCATTTCCAGCCACACCCTTTATAGCCCGTTAACCTACCACGCGATACAGGAATTTCCTCGTAAAAATAAATCTAATAACCTCAATATCAGGGCCGCTCATCAAGCGAAAATGATAAGAATAAAGACCATTTAAGGTCTTTTGTCGTAATTACGTGCTTTGCGGGGCATAATGGAATTATGTAGACAACTGGGAACATACGAAGTTTCCTCATACCTTAATATAACACAAGTTTTTGGATTACCTTCTGTTAAGTAGGTAGGTAAGTATTAAAACTTGATTAGAATGTTCGAGGTCAAGGGATATTCGACTAAATAATAAATTTCCATGAAAAATATTTATATTTTTATGTATCTTTTTTTCAGGCCATTTTGATCAAAACGGTCCTTGCCTGCCTAAAAAAATAAGTGTGTAGATATAGGTACACCTAAGTAAACTAACTTCGGCAAGGCAACAAGGA
This sequence comes from Eupithecia centaureata, assembly GCA_944547425.1. Taxonomy (NCBI): domain Eukaryota; kingdom Metazoa; phylum Arthropoda; class Insecta; order Lepidoptera; family Geometridae; genus Eupithecia; species Eupithecia centaureata. The sequence goes on from OX155682.1 coordinate 12,377,162, forward strand.
TACAATAACTTCCATGAAAAATATTTATATTTTTATGTATCTTTTTTTCAGGCCATTTTGATCAAAACGCTCCTTGCCTGCCTAAAAAAATAAGTGTGTAGATATACACCTAAGTAAACTAACTTCGGCAAGGCAACAAGGATACAATAATATAGGAAAATCATCGATTATCCTGCTACCACAAACTGTGTGTACGTATCCTATCCAATCAAACAGGGAAAAACATAATAATATTTGCCCATTAATTTACCCGAATTATTTCTAAGACGTTAAATCACAGTAATTATATCTTCCATTGAACCTGCGAACAAACTTACTGGGATATCAATATTATATTAATGAAATTAAAAGTATCGTAATCGTATTTTCTAAAATCGGTGCTGTTTTTTTAAACCATCATTAACAAAGAAAATTACAATCAAGGATAAACAAATGTTATTAAAACTATTATTTACCTCTACAACTCTTACTAATAAAAATCACAAAAATCTCTCTAATCTCTTACTAATAAAAGTCACAAAAATCGCACCTCTCCGAAATTATGTTTGAATCTTCTCCAGCAGCTAGAGCATACATTTTATTCAACTAATATTTAACTATATTATTTGAAAGTTTATTCAATTACCTTTAAATAAATAAGCATTTGAATTTATACACAAAAGAGAATGCTTTGCTACAGAATGTTGAAAAAATTGTTCGGAAATTACTTGTTGAAGTAGTCATTACTTGCACTATCTCAAAGGAGTATAAGGGGCCGATCCAGGTAAAATGTCAGATGGTTAGTCACTGTTCAGGCTTAAAAGTAAACACCTGCAAGAAAAATACACTTCAAGATGGATACTACCTCTGAAGAAGACGCTCAAGTGATAGCACTGATGCAAACAGGGATGGGGTAGTGTGATGTTGCTGGGCAACTAAAATTGATCCATTTTTCCATTCAGCGAGTGTATCAATCAACGGTTTGAAGAAACTAGTGGCTGTATCCGAAGACGTGGATCTGGGAGAAAACGCTGCACATCCGATAGAAACGATCAGTTCCTTGTAAGCACGTCTTTACGCAATCGGTTTTCTAATGCTGTTTAATTGCAACAGCAGCTCTGACCAGCTCGTAGAATTTCAGTGAGTGTCTCCACGGTTAAGAGAAGACTACGGGAGAAAAAAATCGCAGCCTACAGACATACCTAATAAAGGAGCAAAACTGTCTGCATAGCATCGTAGAGACCGACTGCAGTTTGTTTGCAAACATCGCGATTAGACACTCGATCAGTGGAGGAAATTACTCTTCTCTGATGAAACTAGGACGACTCTTTTCTGTAACGACAGTCGTAAAAGAGTATACAGAAGAAAAGGGGAGCGATTTGCATCAGCTTGCTTCGAAGAATACATCGCATATGGGGGTGAATCGTGCATGTTCTGGGGCGGTATTTCTATCGACGGGAAAACAGAACTTGTGTGCGTTTTCCGGGCTGGATGTGATTGCAGACAAGGGTCGCTGACGGCTAGGCGGTACATAACGGAGATCTTAGAAGAACATGTGGTCCCGTATGCTGGTTTTTTAGGCGATGTGTTCAAGTTAATGCATGATAACGCCTGCCACATCGCAATTATTGTACGGGATTACCTACAAGAGGTCGAGATCCCCGTTATGCAGTGGCCAGCTTGAAGTCCAGACCTAAACCCGATCGAGCACTTCTGGGATAATGATAATCGGCGACTACGAGCACGTGAACCTGCTGCTGCCATTCTGCAAGTGCTCGAGCTGCCGTCGTTGCGGAATGGGATAATGTTCCTCAAGAAAGCGTGACACACTAATAAGATCAATGAAGGACCGCGTGGAAGTCGTTATGAAGGCCAGGGGGGGACACAAGATTTTAAGTAAGTACTTTTTATTAAAAAAATCACGTGAATAGAAATCATGTTTTTTGTTGCCTTACACAAACTTTGCTTTTTCTATAAGATTTTTGAAAAATATTTCGATGCTTTTATGTTTTCTGAAAGTGACATAAATTACCTTTCTGATGGTACCCATGATCTAGTCCTGGTAATAACCAAATGTAATTAAAAGTATTTTTAAGTAGGCTTTTTAGGAGGTGCGATTTTTGTGATGCCGAGTGTATTATAATAACGAAAGTTTATGTGTATGGATGTTTGTAACTCTTTCACGCAAAAATTACTTACCAGATCGGGCCGAAATTTGCATAGACGTAGTTCTTGCTCTAGAATAAAACATAGGCTATTGTTTATCCCGCGTTCATTCTGCGGGTTAACAACGAACCTAGTTTGTGTTGGAAGAACACCAACGTTCCATTCCCTAGTAGGAACACTTAGGGATAATTTAAGTGGGAACCATTAACGTCGACCCAATTCGCTTTTAATGTATAATCAGGGCCCTAAGGCAGAGGTCGCCAACCTGCGGCTCTCGAGCCGCATGTGGCTCTTTAGATGAAAAGTTGCGTATCTTCAGTTCCATACACTGATACTAATAATTGTATTATTTTAGTATAAAAACCATTAAATAGTGCAATCGATGAGTTAGTATATTACTTAGAGCGGTAAATAACTTAATTTAAAGAATTCGAAGCGAATCTATGCGAAATGAAATCTATGCTTGTTAACAATGAACACAAATTACTTCAGCACAGATATTATAAATGAGATCAACATACCATTTGGAATTGGTGCTGGTTAGGTATACATATTTGATTACAGTCAAACTTGGGGAAAGTGTGACTGTAATTAATCAAATATGTACTGTAACACTGAACAAAAAAGGTGGCTTTTTAATAACTATGAAAATGTGTAAATTGTAGCTTTTGGCTCTTACGTCTCAAAAGGTTGCCCAACTCTACCCTAAGGTGATTAAAGTTCAAACTCAAATTAGATTTGATGGAAGTCCTTTACAAGATCAGTATAAAATAGTGTTACTAGCAGTACATTATAGTTTCTAGCAGTAAATTAGAGTTACTAGCAGTACATAACGATAGAACCGTACAAGGCGATGAAGATAAATGTGAGATTGTACTCCAAACGGAACAGTAGTGTTGCCATGGCGAGCCAGCGTAACTTGATACAGACGATAAATAACAAATGAACTGAAAACCTTTTTAAGGAAGACTTGATTCAATAAACGAACCCAAGACTCGTTCGGATCGGTGATTTACTGATCAAGTAACAACGTAAACAGGAAGAGCTACAAATAAACTTTACAGACGATTGTATATATTTTATGTAAATAAATAATGCTGTATATATTTGAGCCATTTGGGGTGGAAACCCTTGGTCTTTGGGGTCCTGGTGCACACACAAATTTTAAAGATCTTACGAAACTTCGCATAGAGTCCACAGGAGATCAGAATGCTGGCTTCAATTTTGGTCAACGAATTAGCATTGCCATTCAAAGTGGCAATGCTGCCAGCATTCTGGGTACTCTGCCTTCTGGTGACGGCTTAGATTTTTAAGAGTTTGTTATAATTGTATTAGTGAGTTATGTGATCTAATTATGGTATGCTGTACATAATGCTGAAAGTTTCATTTTTGGAAATTCCTTTGTTTAACATAATAATAAGACAATATAAATGGCGGCGCTAGTGTACCTCTATTTAGCGCCTTAAGTTTAAACCGAACGCTAAATAATTTACAACCCCGTTAGTAATTTCAGAAAACCCACATCATACCCCTGTCTGGGCTCAGATGGTCAAACCTTAATGCTAGACGGGTCATGTTTAGGCGAAATTAATTAATTTACTAGAGTCCAAACAGCCTTAATATTACATTACCTAAATACAGAAAAGGCATCGAAACGAACAGCAAAAGATTCGCAGGGTTACCCGCAATGGCAAGATTCCTAATTGAAAAACCAGTATCTACCTGGTCTGGTAATGGACAACGGTATTAGGAAGGGATCTAAGTAACCCAGGTTGTGTGAAGTTTTCTGCGGAGCACATGTTAGTTTTGTACTTTAGTTCATTGGATTATGAAAATTTATGAGACATCTATCCGCCACATGTGATTTTGCGGATAAAAAGTAGCATATAAATTATTCCAGGTCTCTATATCTAGGAAAAAATTCAGAAAACTAGGAGTACCGTGTAGTTAAGTAATTTTGGTTTCAATTGTATTTACGAGTTTTAATTTTTCTATTCCTTGATTGTAATTATCATTGTTAATAATGATGTATTTTCCCAAAAAAGTTAAAAAAAAAGTACAGAACATCAAAAACTATTGATATTCAAATGCAAAGTGATCACTAAAGCAATCTGACGACCGGTGTAACGCGGCGAGCGAAGGTTCGCCTGCGATGAAGGAGGTTGCAGTTTTGGTTCCCGCCTTGAGACATCTGCAAATATTTTTCCAGTGTTCGGGGTGTATTCTACGTATTAATAAAATACTATATGCGCCTATAGGTTAACATTTCCAAAGTTTAATAGCCTATATCTTATTCTAGGTACTAAACCAACACTCCACTAATCCAACACTCTTATCCATCCACGGTTGTCTGGTAGAGATCGCTCTTGAGCGATAAGACCGCCTATTGTTACACATTTTGTAAATTGTTTATGTTTTGTATAATACCTTTAAGTGTGCAATAAAGAATTTTCTATCTATCTATCTAAACTATCTACATACTCAAAATCATTTAAATAACTTAAGTAGATACAAAGATTACTTATAATAAACATTCACACAGACTTTTCCATTTATTATAGTAGTAAGATAGTAAGATCTATCTATGTATAGCGGTCATAGAGTGCCACACAAGCTCTGCTTAGATTGGAGCTAGATAATGCTGTGTAGATTGTCCAGCATTATTATTATATTATTATTAATGTAAGTCCTAGTTGTTCAAAGCACGTATCTCATATCCTCAGACTGCAGACTAAAAACCCGCGTGGACTGTCAATTGGAGATCCGCAGCATTGTGACGCAAGCCCCTGACTCATTCGTTGTACAATCAAGCGAATCAGGCGTAGAATCAACATTACTCCCGTGTCAACAGAGGACGGAATAATTGAACTCAATCTTTATATGCACGAGTCCTATCAAAATAATAAGTTGTTCGAAGTTCCACAATAATGACATGGCATGTTCATTCTCTGGATTGTAATAAAAATAATGAGTGTTATTATAACTTATTCCTTTATTTTTATAATCCCTTAACTATAGTTTCAGCTTTTTAATTTATGTAGGTATTATGATTTGCCTTCGTTACTTTTATCGTAAAATAAAATAATTAGTTTAATGAAATGACAGAACTTCCACAGCTTTTGCCACCATCACTGCTAAACGAAGGCCTACAAAATAAATAAAGATGATATAATAAAAATGCTGTAATTCCTTATTATGATCACGGCGATTGTTCTAAAACAATTCTAAATGAATTCCAATATCCATTTTATTTCGCAAAGTATCTCTGGTTTTAATGGATGCTTCAGCAAGTTGTTATACGTTTTTATGTATGTTTACATAATTATCATCAAAATCGTAGACATCTTACGATATTAATAAGTACTCGTGTTAGGTCGTCTATTATAGCGAAATAATAAACGATAGTCTAAGTTGAGTCTAGGGATGAGATGCGACTATTCCATTCGGGCGGAACAATAGGCTGGCCTCATTGACGTCGGAGCCAGCCTTTCAAGGGTTTAATAATAACAAGCCATCAGCGCGGCCAAATGAACGTCATTTGACGTCAACCCTGGGGTGGGAGACCGTGGCCATGATTAGTACACTTTGAGGTATTTAGGCTAATTGCGATTGCCGCAGAAGCTCTGTAGTTAAGGTAATTTCTTGGGGATCTGCGAAAATTACAATCGATCTATACTGTGATTCAAAAACAGATATTTTTTGTACACAAACGAGATACAAAATCAAAGGAAAATTGGTGTAACATATTTTACGATGCTGGTATCATCAGGAGCTCAAAATAATTCCTGGTTTTGACAGTTTTCATTCATCATTCCATTGGTCTCTCAATCGTTTTCTAACTCGAACTTGTATTTTCTTCACTGTGCTTGACTAGATTTTAAACTTTTTGTTTTGCTTTTTGGTTGTTAGCTTGTTGTTACCCTGCTGTTGTCTGTTATACTTATCAGTATTAGTTAAGTTTTCATTCATAAATGTCATTGTTTACAAAAAATATCTATGATTCTAAATCAGTGTATTTTATAGATAGTATTATTTTAGCGCCTTCACAGACATTACATACAATAGTCGTTTTACGGTATATGAAGCGGCAGAGTAAAGAAAATACTGGCAAATGGCAAAAACCAGATATACGTCTTCCAGTTCGCTTTTATTATTCACACAGTCAATATCTTATTACACTTGCTTTCCGTCTCAACAATTGCTACCTTTCACGCTTATGTATAACTCTCGTGCGAATCCTTATTCGAGTACTACAGGAGATAACTTATCTCTTCAACTATAGATTCCAATCCGAGAATAGCGTTTAATTAACAAGTTCAGTGTTTATTGGGTCGGATTTAAACGGAAATGATTTGTTTTACCTATTTGAGTGTAGATACCTGTGTCACAATGTTCTCTACTTTTATTGAAAATTTAGAACAGGAAAATCAGGGAAACTCTCGTAAGAGAAGACCAGATTTTAAAGTTTTACCATTCGTTGAATATTTAAGAAAGACAACAGGTAACTGAAACTTAAAACAAAATATTGTCCGATTCAGTACACTGAAAACACGTTGTTTCGGTTTTATAAGTCTTATAAAAAGCCAGTTTATCCATTTAGCTAGAAAGCTAAAGCACCCTAACTGCTAAAGTTTCATTATCCCAGAATATAATATTAAGAAAATTAAACTTCGCTTGAGCATTGTGTGAAAGTTTGGATTTCAAGGCTGGTTGGCGTCGATAAGCTATTCAAAGGAATTTCAACATAATGCTGACAATTTCACTAACATTATTCTATGCATGGGTAGGTTTTTAGCTCTTGCTAGAGATTAATTCGACTTTAATAGTAAAAGGCCATTTTTGCCACCCTACACTCATTCTTCAAATTGGTTCTGGCAGAAATTGATACGATATTGTTAAACAAATTAACAACGGATCCAGGCATTATAATATTGACTTTCAAAATATTTACATAGAAGTGATGTATCTAATCATCTACAATTCTTGATTCAAGATTTAATAGATAGGTACTTTTTAAAATAACTTTTTATTAGAAATCGGTATTGTTATGTTAGTTTTTTACTTACATGGTCTTTTAGAAAACAAGTTTCACAAGTAGACCATTTCTATAGATTACATTATTTCAAGTTAACATTTATCAAATATATACATAAGTATACATACCCCATGGGAACTATTTATGGGACTAAAATTAGCCCATGCGATGCCCATGTGTTATGCACACTTGCAAACTAGGTACATCTTTGCAAAATTTTAACTAGATCCGTACAAGTTTTTGCGTGAAAATGTAATAACGGTACTAGCAGCGCCCCGCGGCTTCGCCCGCGTGAAAATTGATGAAAAGTTGATTTTATTCCAGGCCTAAAACTACCTCCAGGTATATTTAAAATTTCAGTCCAATACATGTAGTAGTTTTCGCGTGAACATGTAACAAACATCCATCCATCCATCCAAACTTTATAACGCATTTATAATAGTGTGATTAACATCTGCCCGCGGCTTCGCATCGAAATCAAAAGTAGCCCATAATGTTAATCCAAGTCTAGAACTATCTTGTGATAAATTTGATGCCGTTTCGTTTATTAATTTTCGGTTAGGTTACAAATATCCAAACTCTCGCATCTAAGTACAATATTAGTGTGATGTGTGTGATACAACGCATCTATAATATTAGTGTGTGTGATACAATTCAATCTAACTAAACAACGACATCGTGATGGCATCCTTGCCGGAGATTGATGACCAGAGAAGGGGGTGGTGGGAGGGTACGAAGTGATCTATCAGCCGCTATTCTGAAGAGATGAACTAAGTAGGAACTTAGTATGGTATTGTATAGTCACGGTTACGTTTTTTACGGAATTAGGTTAGGTTAGTATTGTCTGTGGTATTGTACAGTCACGGTTACATTTTTTACGGAATTTAGGCTAGGTTAGGCTATTCTGTTGACTAGTGGGCGGATTTCAAGCTTGATTCAACGCGTGAAAATTTATGAAAGTACAAGCTTCAAAGAAAATATGATCTTCCCGCGGCTTCACCCTCGTGAAAATTTAGTAAAGGCGATATCAGACGGTTCACTTTTCGTTCATCTTTGTCTTTCATTGGGCATCTTTCACTCGAAATGATTCGTCTGAACACCAAATGAAACAAGAGAGCCGAATGAATTCACTAATGAACCGATCCGACGATGTCAGATTTTTTCATTCGGCATCTTTCACTCGTGTGAATGTTCTCTCGAGTGAACCGTCTGATATCGCCTTTACCTATGTTTTACTCGAGAACTAGAACTAGGTGCGTCTACTCAAAATTTCAGCCCGATTCAACCAGTAATTTTGGCGTGAAGAATTAACAAACATCCATCAATCAATCCATCCAAACTTTCGCATTTTACAGTTATTTTTAGTAAAAAGTGGTTACAGTTATATTTCCAGTGTAATTAAAGTCCTAGAAAGTATAAAATCTTAACAATACAATAGTACAATACAATACAAATACTCTTTATTGTACACCACAGTAAAAATAAATAGGAACAATAAAAAGACTAATACAAAACAGTTGTACAATTGGCTTAACATTTTCAACGTTTTTAAGCTAATTGATTCCACGCATTATCCTTACTAACATAAAGGCGAAAGTTTGTGTGTATGAAATAATTATGAATCTATGGATGTTTGTTCCTCTTTCTCGCAAAAATTACTGAATGGATGAAATTTGGGATAGAGGTAGTTATAGCCTTGGAATAACACATAGGCTACTTTTCATAAATCAGTTCTCGCGGGCTAGAAATAGCCTTGAAACGTTTCCATAGAAACAACGCGTGCGAACTTTGGGCAGATTCTAGTTATAATATAGTGTGATAAAAGAGATAAAAGAGAGGCTAGCGCCGAACTTTGTGTAAAATTCGACATGGATCGATCTTTCCGGACTTCCAGCTAGCTAGTAGGGATACAGTTTGCGGTTACTGGTTTGATCCACAGCCTATCACGTTCCCTTCTATCAAAACAGCATCCGGTGGTTTGGTTCCATCCGGTCTCTTGAACTGAACGTGTCTTTGATATTTTAAGGACATTTCTAGCCGAAACAGGTTAAAGCTAGTGTTATCAGTGCTTCGTCACTCGCGGTTAGTTTTATACATGTACTTGTACATGAATATACACATACAGTTTTCTTAACCCCGAGGCGGTGCTTTCGCGAGCCGCAAGGTATACTTAGTTGCCGTATAATTTGTAATATGTTTTCAGGGTTAAGTTTAAGTTCGAAATTTTGAGTTATTTTACAAAAAAATAGCTTTTTTCCGCTAATTTTCTCTTGAGACTTGTATATAACAGTCTTGGTTCGCGTTCAATAGGTACATTAAATACTTAAAAAAATATAATGAAAATTTAATAATATTTTGCTAACTAATTATTGATTTTCTAATTACTTTTTACTAGGGACCACACGAGAATCACGAGCTTTAAAATTTAAAAAACAACATTAAAATTGGTTCCTCTAGAAAAAATATACAGTCGAATTGAGAACCTCTTCCTTTTTTAAGTCGGTTGAAAATACCTATATGTAATTTAAAAGATAAAGAAAGAATTCCATAAGTCGAATCAGTATCGAGATAAAATTGACAATTTCATCGTCGATTTCGTTAAGCGTGCAATGACATTATGCAAGTCAGCCAACTTGTGGGTTTCCGCTCGAAATAACCAGCCTCAAGTAAACCGATTAATGCAGTAGTGAGCAAAATCTCATCCCCAGCCTCCAGCGATCTTGATAGGTACTCGCAGAGTATGAAAAAGAGTATGTCTTTAGCCTGTATCCATCCATATCTTCTTGTAACCATATCCTAACTTACTAATATCTTTCTTAAATAATTTTATAAACGCGATACTTTCCATATTTTTTTTGAATTATCTACAAAAATATTCACGTGACTCCGGCCGTAGCCTCAAACGACACCATGCATCACCACTTCACCAGGGGTTGAGAGGGGAAAGAGGATTAAAAAGTTGCTAACAAAATATCACGTGATCAATCAGTCTGAGACAAAACGGAATTCGTATTATATTCGTTAATTCTACGCTATCACAAATAACAATCTCACGCTTTAAAATGTGTCATGCATTTTCGAGAATGATTCACGACTATTGCGTCCTCTAAGAGGTTAAGGTTCCTGTATGGGCCAACAGCCTTGAGGATTCGGGCGGAGTCTAAATTTTCCCCCGCGCCAACCGCGTATTCCTGCTACATTTTTACGCACGCAGAGTGCGGTCTGCACTCATGGCATGCGGTCGCTTAGTTTAGTTTTAGTTTTGGGTTAGGTGCGCTGTTTCCTCGCGTAGGTCTTTTTTTACTAGGTAGGTGATGTATCACCTGGTAAAAAATACCTGAGAACACTGCTCATAATAATATTATAATTTATTCAGCGTGTAGGTTCACAAGATGGTTTTATGATAACTTTCCTAAAAATATACTTACTGACTACAAACTACAACGTACAAAATTACCTACTTAGTTATATTATTTTCTCTACTTATCTAAGTACATAATAATAAGGTAAGTATAGGAAAGATAGGCAGGGTTGGATGGATAGGTATCTAGAGGTACATAAAAACGAAACTACAGTTTCATGGTTATCTTTATGCAATTATATTTTAATTATTCATAGGTACTATGATATAATTCTTACTATGTAGATAGCTTTATAATTTTATGTCTACCCACGTAGAACTCAGCCCGTTCCCGTAGGAATTCCGGGATAAAATATAGCTTATGTGTTATTCCATAATCTATCGCTGTGCCCAATTTCATCCATATCCGTTCAGTAGTTTTTGCGTGAAAGAGTAACAAACATCCATTCTTACAAACTTTCGCGTTTATAATATTAGTAGGACTAGGCATTATTTTATTACAGCCAAAGCCATTCAAGATCATTTCTACAGAAGTTCTGATAAGTAAGTAACTCTACATGCAGATGATTTTCAGCATCTTTCTCCATCTCCAGGCATCTAAAAAAAGAAGATATCAAATTCAAAGCATAAAAAATACACAGTAGAGGAGCTGTTACTAGAGGATTCGATCCAGGTCTTTTTTTTCAATCCCGGGATTTCATGATTTGTGAAAGACGATCCCGGGATCCCGGGATCGTAGACAGGAAAATAAAATCGAAGCAATATATTCGTCGATGGAAATTTCAATAGGCGTAAAGGACAAAACCCAACTTTTCAGGAGAGCCAAAAAACACTTTTTTTTTTATAAAATAATTTTTAACTTTATGTATATTATACTTACAAAAAACATTTTTAAAGGGACTATATTTTATTTGACATTAAAATTAATCCACATGCTATATTTAAAAAGTTTTTGTCCTTTACGACGTAGCAATTTTGGTAGTTTTTAGACATACGCGGTCTATTTTTACTAACGAAATTAAACATTTTGGTCGTATCAGACATTCTAGTAATAATATACCTGAATTTGTGTCTTAAGTCGATAATCACTACATAGTATAAAACAAAGTCGCTTTTTCTGTCCCTATGTCATTATGTCCCTTTGAATGCTTAAATCTTTAAAACTACGCAACGGATTTTGATGCGGTTTTTTAATGGTTAGAGTGATTCAAGAAGAAGGTTTATACAGGGTTACTTGTAAGTAGACCCGATCCTTTCAGGACGTGATAGCAGGGTTCAGTAGAAACCAATTTGACTCTGAGGTACCCTGGTCTAAAGTTAAGCCCCTTCGAGATATTTGAATTTTTAATATTTTTAGTGAAAGTGTGACCTTGAAGTCGAAGATTTATGATATTTTTTTACGTTACTTGGGATTTGACTACCTGAGTCCTTTGTTATCGAATTTTTAAAAAGATCGTACACTGGTGCCCCAACTATTGCACCTTTTTGGATAGCTAAAAACATGTAGATGTTTTTTAAATAATCTGCACAAAATAATGTAGGTACATGTTTTTGAGAAAACGTCGATTAAAAAAATACTTTGCCAAATTTTTACATTAAATTCAGATTTAAAGGGCCTACCGCTCTAGCGTTTACCATATTTCTTAGACTTTCAAAGGTTATTCTTATTTATTGAGTTATTTTTTACAAAAAAACACCGAAAAACCTACAAAAAAAGACGTTTTTTAAAAAATATCATAAATCTTCGACTTCAAGGTGACACTTTCACTAAAAATATTAAAAATTCAAATATCTCGAAGGGGCTTAACTTTAGACCAGGGTACCTCAGAGTCAAATTGGTTTCTACTGAACCCTGCTATCACGTCCTGAAAGGATCGGGTCTACTTACAAGTAACCCTGTATACTTATAATAAAACCGTGCGAAGTCGGGGCGGGTCGCTAGTTAACTCATAAAAATTAGCTGTAAAGGACAAAATTTTGGTTTCAAACCTTTGTGTTTCAATAAAATTAAGATATTTTCCACGTAAAAGTAAATAAAATAACATCTGATATAAACCTCTTTTATTGGTAATTTTTGTGAAATTTTTACAGCAATATTTTTGCACTAAAGAAAGGTATTTAATCAAAATAAAGGACATTTGTTTGAAAAAACACTTAACAGAGCTAAGACAACACTGCATTAACATTTATAAATTAATCTAATGCAAACTTAATTAAACTAATTTAATTGAAAGCTCAGGTAAATTATTTTTTCAATGATTTAAATTTAAATAAAGGAATATAACGAATACTCCCTGTATGTTGTGTTTTTGAAATCGTAGGAAAACTGCATATTCCTAAGATTTTAACCTATTCGATGAATTAAGAAACTGTAGAAAATTTGTTTAAATACTGTCACATATAACAATTGAACCTTAACTATTCTTCAAGGAACATTTTACCAGACTTTTTATTTAATTTGGGTTAAATACCTAGTTTTAATTATTTTAATCAGTCTTCTGGTTTTTCTCGTACTTTTACTACAATGACAAGTGTTCCTACAATTGAATCATACACAGAAACAACTAATTAATCATTACATAGTATAAAACAAAGTCGCTTTTTCTGTCCCTATGTCCCTTTATCACTATGTCCCTTTGAATACTTAAATATTTAAAACTACGCAACGGATTTTGATGCGGTTTTTTTTTATAGATAGTGTGATTCAAGAGGAAGGTTTATACGTATAATAAAACCGTGCGAAGCCGGGGCGGGTCGCTAGTATAGAATAAATTATGTTTATATTTTAATGTTTGTATTTTTCAAATTTTTCTATTATGTACTTTCATTAATTCACTAATTGTTTTTTTTTTTTTTTCAAATTTATGTAGGGATTCAACGTAATGCTAGATACTCATTGTGAAAGCGCTTTGGAATAGTATTATTGTCACAAAGCTTTTCCAAGTCTTTATATTTAGCTATAGATATGGGCAATCGGTCTTGGTATGCAGGATTTACGTCGTATGTCAGTGTATCACATTCTTCCGGTTTTGCAAAGCTTGTTTAATTTCTATTAGTTATTTGAGTCGTATAGGCCATCACAAAAAAATAAGTTGTATACGACTTGTCGTTGTGATGTTCTGTACACCCATATTAAAAAAAAAAAGCAAAACTTTACACCACAATATGTATTTTCTCTCACCAAAATATGCCATAAAATGCTTGGACGTAAAGGTCATAAACATTGAAATTTAGAAACTTTGACTATACCATTCGATAGATCTCGGCTAACTGATAACGGCACTATATATACTCAATATCGCCATTTTGTCCTTTACGCCAATTGAAATTTTCATCGACGAATTATGAAAATATTTCAACTTTTATTAACTTTCAAAAACAAAGTAAAAATCAATGTAAACCACAATGACTTCTTTTTTCAATTAATTAATACTATAAATAAATATAGAAAAATCAACTTTGTTATTAAAATTTAATGATGGTTAAACGTATTGTTTCACAAGGCATGTGGTGACACAGTTTAGCTTATAGTACGCGGCGCAAACGCGTTTCGCTAATTTCTAAAATCGACCGGGATCCCGAATTTCGGGGTTATTTTTTCGAAATCCCTGGACTTCCGTGATTGAGAAAAATTGTTAAAAATAACAAAACATTAAGCACGTAAATGTAATAAAACAAATTATAAAATAAAAATTTAACCAATTTCTCATAATATGAAACATTAAAAATAACAACAAGGTACAACCGATAATTTCGGTTAACATCGGTTTTTAGTTTTCTTTTTAAATTTTGTTTAAAAAAACTGGAATGATTATTCCTGAATTTTATTATCAGTATAAGCTCTTTTTATTAACAAATATGTATTACAATTTATAAATACCATGTACTTGTATACAAAAAAAGAATTCCTTTATCAGGTAATCAACCGCCTACATGGTCACATCGTGGTAAAATTGACGTAAAATTCTTTTTTGTCAACAACCATGACATGCCTTTTGTATTTATTTTACAAGTCTGTAGATTACGCTACTGTGGGCCGGTTGAATAAAAGATAGATTGTGCGATATACTGAGTCTATTCATTACACAGAAACACGGATACAAGAAATGACATTAAAATTTACGATAATCTATAACCCTTAATTAATTTAGGAATAATCATTCCAGTTTTTTAAATTATAATTTAAAAAGAAAACTAAAAACCGATTTTAACCGAAATGATCAGTGGTTCCTTTTTGTTATTTTTAATGTTTCATATGAGAAATTGGTTAAAATTTTATTTTATAATTTGTTTTATTACATTTACATTTTAATACATTTTAATTTTTTGTTATTTTTAACAATTTTTCTCCATCACGAAAATCCCGGGATTAGGAAAAAATTACCCCGAAATTTTCGGGACCTAAAATCGACCGGGATCCCGAATCCCGGGATTCCGGGATCGAATCCTCTAGCTGCAATGCATGGCGCCGAATGTATGTAAAAAGACGAAAACTTTTTTCGTAATAGTAAACGACTGGTACTAAGGGATCACTAATGCTAATTTAAAATTATATATGGAGTTCGTGTTCAAAAACTTTAGTTGCTGACTTTGAATGACACGGAGGCGATCCGCGGACCGCGGAGGTGCGATGACTCTGCGGTCATTAGCCGGATCCACACTGGACGATCCAAAGCGCTCCGATCGCGCGCGGCATGGAGCGCGCTCCACGGAGCGTGAAGTGTAGACGAGCCGCGCGCGATCCATGTGCGCGGCGGAGAGCGCACGTTCCTCGCCTGCGATCCATTTGTTGTCGGTTTTTTGGTCACGCACAAAGGGGCCTCAGTCGCTTGTCGCGCGCGGCGGTCGCGTGATCCGCCATATAGATAATTCAACTGATTCAGTATGGATCGGCAGGAGCGCGTTGGAGCAGCCAGTCAGGATCGCAAAAGATTGCTGTTGGATCGACCTACAACGATCCACGCTTCACGCATAACGATCCTGGATCGCGGATCGCGGGATCACCGATCCATTTTGGATCGTCCGGTGTGGATCCGGCTAATGACCTTTAGCGCCTAAGCGCATAAAGAATGATAAATTTGGATACTACTTACTCGATATTATTATGTGTTGGTAGTGGTACTTACGTACTACGGCTGTAATACTTTGTGCTCGAAGATCTTCGTTCCTCAACATTATAAAATAAATTATGCAGAAATATTTGTCATTGAAACGTAGCTTAGTTAGTAGTTAGGTATGTACCCTATGTACCTACTACCTACATATTGAATTTACTTACTCGAAACATTTCGGTTTACATAGGTACTTCTACAGCAGTTTTATTTCCTTGCTCTGGATTCTCTTTCTTTGATTCTCTAAAATACAAAACCATAAGTCAGAAAAATAAGGCATCGAAAGGTAGACCGGTACCTACCTATAATAAAAACTATATTCACAAAAAGTACCTAGGTACTTTACTACCATCATTCAACATTCATCATAATTATATCATGGTATCAATCAGCCTACAAGACGTCCACAGCTGGACATTGGCTATCCCAACCACATAGTAAGCCGCCTCTACTCCATTCATCGATTCCCAGGTATTGTCCAATATTGTACCAATCTGAGACTACGTCAAGCTGGTGAGTTATAGTATTTTGTGTGGTTTGTTTACAAACTTCTACATCAAGTTTGGCTAGTGCGAGGAATAGTTCCTAAATACCTACTACTTACCTAGTGTATAATAAACTTACCTACCTTTAAACTAATCCTCGTTAGTTAGGTATCAGATAGATAGGTAGATACTTGGATGCAAGTTGGTAGGTACTGACAAGACTTCGTGCATTTTAGCAGCTTTCGTAGCTCTCATTTTCTTTATATTACTTTTCCTCCCCATTTTTTATTTCAAACTAGCTGCGCCCCGCAGCGTCGCCCGCGGGTAAATTTATTTATTTGTCAAATATCATATTTTTAAACATAATATGCTATTCCCGACGAAGACAAATCCAAAAACTTAAAAATCATAAAAATCGGTCCAGCCATTCTCGAGTTATATGTGTTGTAACAAACACGACTTTCTTTTATATATATAGATTACAGTTCACTCAATAAAAAAGGACCTTACTAAACTAGTTCAACGAATCATATACCTAAACAAGAGTCCGAGCTCAAACCAAACTAGGAATACAAACCTATTACTAAAGCGTCAATGCGCAAACAATAATGTTTATTTCAAATATCGGAATTATATCAAAAATAGCAACGAGTGACACAACCTCCACGTCGGACAGTCCGAGCCACACTGCCGCCCGTCGCCCGCGCACAGACCCGCTTGTTCTATTTCATAGTGGAAACACAAAATTATTAATTGCAGCCGTATAAATGATTTGTTTTATTCGTCATATGTACAATTTGTGCAAAATACTTTGACAAATATTTGAGTGAAAGAAAAATACTCAAAATCAACACCGTTTAGAAGAAATATCCAAATTTAGAACAAAAAATGCTTTACTTTGGATATTTTTTTTATATAGTAATAATATGAATTCAATCATTTCATATGTACAACTTATAAATAAAAGTCTATTTTGCAACATATATTTTTTTCATACATTTTCATCCACTCATCAAGGAGAAATATCATTTTGAAAAAGGCGCTTTAGCCCATACAACAGCCTTAATATAGAAACTTATCATTCGTCATTAAATTCAACTTGTAAACAAACACTTTCTAAGAAATCAAAACAACTTTTAAAATGAAATTTGAGATGCGCGCGTGGGTGAGCCAGACACGCAAGCCTAGCTAATATCTTCAAGCGATGTGGAAAGTTAATGCTAATGCTTGTTATTATAGGTTAATAGGAATGTTAGATATCACTTGGATATCCACAGCCAGCGAAGTGACAAATTGGCAGGTTCATGGTCGGCTTGCCTCGTAGTGCAGGAGTCTCGAAGGTCAACAGTGCCCAGTCTTGCGGAAGTTATGCTCGGCGATACGAAAGGAGCGCAATTTTTAGATATATACTATAGAGTTATAGAATAGAGGTCGTCCATTAATCACGTGAAGTTCGAAAGGGGGAGGGTGGTTCAGAAATAATCACGAAATATGACAAGGGGGAGGTGTAGTGAGATATTACGTGTATTTAGTTCTGAACTGAATACATTTGGATCACGGTGCTTCATTTTCCAGAATTAAATCACTATAATAAAGGATTAACTGGCTGATAGGCAACGCACAGCCTAAACCGCTCTGGGTTTAGATACTTTAAATTTGGAGTGTTTTTTATCCTTTTAGGGTGTGGGGGTGAACGTAAGGGGTCTAATAATTTAAAGGAACTAGGTATAATATCTTAATATCATAAATTATATTTGATTACCGTTAGTATTAGACCGTCGAAATTAAACATGCAGATTCTCCTTATAAAATAAACAACACAGGTTTCAGCGTTTTCCGAAATTTTCCTAAAAGGCCCGATATCAATTTGTTTCCCAAAATATTAACTTTTTTATGTTTTAGCCAGGTTTCAAAGTGTTCCTACATATTTAAAGTTGATTCGAGTGAGTAGGTTTTAGGTTTTAACTTTAGTTAGGAATTCAAGTGTAAAAAGGGGCACAAAGCGTATGTTCGCGCGTTCTCATTTAGTTATACCGCCACGACAGAGCAAGGGTAGGTACTTAACATCAGTTGGATCAATTGATAGTAGAAATATGTTACTTAAATAAGCGTCTGTATTCTTTATAAATATTTATAAACTCAAAGAAATTGATAGCTTACTTTAGCAGTAAATGTGTTTTCGGACTCGTTCAAAGTCCAAGTGTCCTGTAAGGTCTTAAGGAAATAAAGCACTTTGAGTTTGAGTTCCTTTGAAGGGATTATTCAATTCAAAGAATATCTCTTTTACAAAGGATTGTTGGAATGTTTTGTTGTTTATACGAAAAAGTTTCGTTCCAAAGTTCGCTCTTAATAAATCAGGGTGTATTTTCAAAAGTGCAAACCAATTATCGTTGAAAACGAGAAGAGTTTTAAAGAAAAACAATAAAAGTTATGGGTCACGAAGGGGGCCAACTTGGTGACAAGATTGGAAAGAGCAACTTGTAAAACTTCCACTAGGAAGTGAATGATGACGGAAATAAAAAGTTCTGGATAGAAAGGATCTATCGGAAAAAATATTCCTTTTAAATTTACAGGACTAGGCAAGAACAAAAGTCATGTTTCGGTTAATTTTTTGTATGTTACCATACCACGGAAAGGTAAAATACTTCTATAGAAAAAAAAACAACTTAGACCATAAGACTAACCAGACATATGCCATACATAAGTCCTTTTCGATAACCAATTGAAAATTTTAGTTGTATTGTATTGATCAATGATTTAATGGCCGATTGAATACATCGACATGTATTTACAAAGTATTATAGCATATTGGGATATCAGTAATCTATTACAACTAATACACCTAGGTACCCTAAGGAATTATATTCACCTAAATTTTTAACAATACAATACCTATAAATATAATATTTTTTATTTTTATATATTATAATAGTTTAAATTGGTTTAGTTTCTTTGAAAGCATGTTCTTGTTTGTTAAAAATTCAATTTAATATACGAGTATTAAAAGTTAGAGAAGAGAAACTTTTCGCCTCAGACAGTAATTTTCAATACAACAAAAGATTGTAGAGATCCCGAGAGCGTGTTATATCTTTCATACCGAAACCACCGTTTGGATATTAAATATTCATAGTAAGAAAATACCGGGATGAGCTCACGGCGGAGGTGAAGTTCGCTCTGTTAGAACCATAGATATAAAATTTTTGAACATGGTTTGAACATGATCCGTCAAGCGTGTGTGACATGCGCCGAGGGTTCCGAACTTTTGTCAATTAAACAAATACTACCAGTAAGAAACTTTGCTATCTACATTTTAGATTGCAAACTTCGGAGATAGTGCCTGCCCCGCCTCTCTATCTCTGAGGTTTTATTTTTCAACCTATTTCATATTTATAAAATCTTAGATTAATTACATAACCTTTTTAGAAACGTACAATCATTTGACGCCGTTTGAGGCATGTTCTAAAAAGGGCTCTTAAAAAATTTCGTCATAACAATTTGTAGCTCTTTTTTTCTATTCAAATTTGTTAATCCGTACACGGGCACGATTTTTGTTTCGCTAGTTGCTAATATTTATGAACAAAAAAAAGACATAGCGGGACCATAAGGATTGAAACGAAACCCTAAAAATGGTAGAAACACGTTTTGCGTGGCATGTGAGGCACTCAAAACGCTTGTAAGCATTTCAAAGGCTCCTGCATGCATGCTTGATGACTTGACTTTATATTCATGAAAAGAGAGTCGTCCCAGTTTTTATACAGATATTGATTACGATAAGTTATAAAATCGTATATAAATGAAGAATCAATGTATTGAAAAGACATCTATTAGCTAAATAGCGTTCAACTTCGAACTGATTATAAGCTTCATACGATTTGAATAGGAAACAGTGTCATTGAGGTAAACATAATTCCGAGAAATATTACAAAAAAACAAAGTTGTATGATCTACTTAATTCATCAAAGATCAAGGCTGCCTTCGAAAAACCACTGTAAGTTCAAATCAAAGCCCCTAAATTCCGTGAATTCTGGCTGTGATAAAGTCGCATTTCCAGCTATCCATCTTCTCAAATTCAGCCACATGTATGCTAGTGATTTATTCTCGTAGAGAACCTATGACCGAAACAATGCCCGGTCCGGTTACAATTCAAAATACCACAGATTGGTTTGATATCGGGGTCGGGGCGGGGTGCCTACGGCCAAATGGCTTTGGGAATAAATTTATTTGAGACTGCTCGACATTGAAATAAAGCAATTTGTGTTTTTGATCAGACTGTAAATTACCAAAAATGTTATCCGACAAAGGGGACTTAAAAGCTAACTGATTGTTTTCATTTTATATTTGTTTATAGTATAAAAAGAGGCGCTATGGCGATCATTAGGGGAGGCCTATGTCCAGCAGTGGACTAATATAGGCTGATGATAGTATATATATATACCCGCTCGCGATTTCATTCGTACTTTAGTAAGACCCCATTATAACTAACCTTAGAATAATAATTTCCAAAAATCCGTTCGTAGCGGGGTAAAAGGAAGGAAGCAAAATTTCAGCTATGTAGTCCTTGTAGTTACAGAGATCTCTTGATGAGTCACCCAGTTTACTCTTTTTTTAATATACGACCCGCCCCGGCTTCGCACGGTTTTATTATAATAAACAAAAAAAGAAAAAATACGTATACGTATAAACCTTCCTCTTGATATAAAGATATAATTTTTTGATTCAAGAAAAATACATATTTTGGTTAGTAGTATCTTAAATCCTATGTTAGGTTAGAAAGCGACTTTGTTTTATACTACACTCGAGAGCAATGAATCCGGGTCACTCAAAGAATCCAAAAAATCTCGGAAAGTAAGAATGCTAGGTTAATGCAATAAATTGTATTTAATAGACAATTTAATACTCCTTAAATGAAAGTTAAAAAAATATGAGTCACCATACATTTTATTTACACAAAATTACATAAAGAAAAAAAACTGCTGATCTCTCCTTAAAACAAAAATAGGAAACATGAAATTTTTGAACTTTATGACGATTTTCTTGAATTTCAATACTTCGTATTACCTCCTCGTGCTTCCATTACTGCGTTTACGCGGTTTGGCATGCTGTACACCAAGTTCCTTATACGATTTTGGGGAATATTCTCCCATTCCTCTGTGAGAGCAATTTTGAGCTCAGGAAGCGTGATTGGGGGAGGGTTTCGTTGTTTTACGCATCTCCCTAGCTCGTCCCAAGCATGCTCGATCGGGTTGATATCCGGCTTGCGCGCTGGCCACTCCATACAAGTAATGTTCATCTCTTGAAGGTAGTCATTCACAATCCTACCTGTATGAGGTCGGGCATTGTCATGCATAAATATAGCATCCTCACCCAAATTGACCATAAATGGACCAACGTGTTCGTTGAGGATTTCTTCCACATATCTTACGCTAGTTAAAGAGCCGTTTTCTATGATCATTGATCACTAGCTCTGTGCGACTTTCAGAGGAGATTCCGGCCCACACAAGTACAGACCCACCACCGTAGGCTACTTTTTCTTCGATGCATGCTTGCTTGAATCTTTCCCCTGGTCTTCTATACACTCTGTGTCTTCCATCGTGCTTGTAGAGCATAAATTTTGATTCGTCGGAGAACATAACTTTCGACCAATCTTCAATACTCCAATTTACGTGATTCTGGGCATATCTTAGTCTTGAAATAGATAGAAAATACATAGAAAACGGCTCTTTAACTAGCGTAAGATATGTGGAAGAAATCCTCAACGAACACGTTGGTCCATTTATGGTCAATTTGGGTGAGGATGCTATATTTATGCATGACAATGCCCGACCTCATACAGGTAGGATTGTGAATGACTACCTTCAAGAGATGAACATTACTTGTATGGAGTGGCCAGCGCGCAGCCCGGATATCAACCCGATCGAGCATGCTTGGGACGAGCTAGGGAGATGCGTAAAATAACGAAACCCTCCCCCAATCACGCTTCCTGAGCTCAAAATTGCTCTCACAGAGGAATGGGAGAATATTCCCCAAAATCGTATAAGGAACTTGGTGTACAGCATGCCAAACCGCGTAAACGCAGTAATGGAAGCACGAGGAGGTAATACGAAGTATTGAAATTCAAGAAAATCGTCATAAAGTTCAAAAATTTCATGTTTCCTATTTTTGTTTTAAGGAGAGATCAGCAGTTTTTTTTCTTTATGTAATTTTGTGTAAATAAAATGTATGGTGACTCATATTTTTTTAACTTTCATTTAAGGAGTATTAAATTGTCTATTAAATACAATTTATTGCATTAACCTAGCATTCTTACTTTCCGAGATTTTTTGGATTCTTTGAGTGACCCGGATTCATTGCTCTCGAGTGTATGTAGTGATAGTGATCAACGGAAAAAAAAATTGAATCATAGCAATCCCAACGTTGTTTTTATCCCAAAATTACCATAGATAAATACGGTCACGGGCCGAAAACCAGACACTTCGTTTAAATGGAACTAACTCGATAAAAGAGATCATCTGATATGATTCTGGTAAGAAAGTATGAGCTGGATGACATTTAACCTATCTATGGCGGCCCTTTGTAAAAAATTTCAATGGAGATTTATTTTTAACCACAATAATTATTTATCCAAACGCATAAATGCACGCAATAAATGTACATAAGTAAAAAGCTAATATGAGCATCAATTTGTATTGATACAACAAATATGTATAAATGAATAAATATTCTATTCTAGTCTATCTAAGATATTCATTGACACGAGAGTGGGCAATGCACAAATTGCACAATCAGCAAACTCTGCGAAGTTTCAATGAACGAAATGCGATCCAAGCATTCGGAAATTGCGCTTCTAAAACTCACATTAGCTTGGTCAAACATGGCCAGAGTCGATAAACTATAACGGCTAACTCTCTAGCTAGGTCAAACGTCATGAAGCGTCGGATTCAATTATTTAGCTTAGCAAACTCTATCGTGAGATTCGACCGCCTTGCCAAGTTCGTGACTGGCCTGAAATCTAATCAAAAAGTTCTATATCTTTCTTCTATTGAAATGAAAAAAAGGTTCCAAATTCAAGTTTTAAACTTTTGTCATTCTGAATGCGGTATTGAAAAAGACGACACAGCCGCCCCGCCGCGCCGCGCCGCTCTTGGTGGTTGGGGAAGAATCTATTTGTTTACTAATTTATTGATAACTTAAGCTTATGAATTGAACGGTTACGTTACAAATTACAATGAAATTAACCGAAAACTAAAGACTTTATTTTTTTAAATTTTATAAACCTAGACCTTCAGGGCGGTTTCAGACTAGAATTTAATCTGATCGTGATCGTATCATCAAAAACCCCTTGTTTGGAGGAGGCATTTTCGTATATGTATATGCATTGAAGAAAGACGACCCACAATAGGTCACATTATCAGGCTTTGACAAATTGCTGTAAAATGCGTCATTAAATTGCTTTTACGACAGTTTTAATACGAGCTCATAATAATTTGCTGAAAAGTCGGTTAGTAGTAAAAGGTATTTATGATTCATTTTACGAACCGCCATATTTTATTATAGGTGGGTTTAAGTTAAATTTTATTATATGCGATCATGTAATCGATTTCTTAAGTTCGACTTATTGATTTTTCGTAGGTTTGAGTACTTAATCAGAAAAAGTTTCAACCTCACAAGGTAAATGAATGAACGAATTTTTGATTGAGTGATCTTTTTATTGTATGTACCCTTTGACACAACTATTTTTTTTCTAGCCCTAGAGGTACTTTTCTACAAATAAAAAAATTCGCGGTCATCAAGCATTTTGAAAAAAATCGAAGAATTAATTACTTTACATCGAAACTTTCCCACCCTTTTCAACCACCCTAAGAGCGTTTTTTTTTCAAAAATATATTATCCTATGTGTTATTCTAGATCGTAAACTAACTAAATACCAAATGTCATCTAAATAAGTTGACTACTTACGGACATACCTCTTTACAAACATTAAGACTTTTACACGTTTATTATATACTAGCGACCCGTCCCGGCTTCGCACGGTTTTATTTTACGTATAAACCTTCCTCTTGAATCACTCTATCTATTAAAAAACCGCATCAAAATCAAAAGTTTTAAAGCTTTAGGCATACATAGGGACAGAGAAAGCGACTTTGTTTTTATACTATGTAAGTAAGTAGTGAAGTGAAGTTGGATTTGACACCAAGAATTTGTTTATCATTTAACAAAATTTGTTATTCGGTTATTTAAGCGAAAAGGAAGGGGTGTGGCGCGTGTCATAATAAAGAGTCGACAGAGTGACAGGGATATCAATCTTTGTCCAGTCCAGGCTAATGAAGAAAAGGGAACATTTAATAACTGAAGCCTTAAAAAGGGTAACCTGGCATGACAGTTTCAAAGGGTTTGTCTTATAGAATTTAATTGGCATGTTAGACAAAGAAAGAATTTTTCATTTCGTTCAGCATTTTGCGTTAACCGACGAAAAATGCGAATAGGGAAAATCAAACAAAAATACTTAATGTATATTTTTGCTTGTTACACTACCTCGCTGGTAGGTACTATGTCGTCCCATACTGTTATTTAATTACCTTTATTTAATGATCTGACTTATCTCATAGATAAAATTTGATTTTCGTTTTTTGGACTATGGGCCCAAACTATAGAAGCCATCTACGTAAGTGCCAAAAACCAATTCTTCGTAAACGTAGAGGCCATTGATTCTACGTAAATATCTAGGTATGTCTATTTATCGATCATCTCTTTGGGGAAAAGTTTAATGAATGTGTAGGTAGTTATATTAGTTACGAATGTTATTAAATATGCTTCTATAATTAGGTCCGAATAGGTATTTTGAATTGTACAATAATGAACAATACTTCCTTCTAGTAATACGACTCACTTAATATTAGCACGCCTATAAGTGCAGCCTGAATACTAAACAGATACAGATACTAAAAAAGTGTTATAACACCTAATCACTACATAGTACAAAACAAAGTCGTTTTTTCTGTCTCTGTTTCCCTATGTCCCTTTGACTGCTGAAATCTTTAAAATTACGCTACGGATTTAGATGCGGTTTTTTTAATAGATAGAGTGATTCAAGAGGAAGGTTTATACGTATAATAAAACCGTGCGAAACCGGGGCGGGTTGCTAGTAGTTTATAATAATGTATTCTAATCTTGTAAATAAATGATTTATTGTAATAACAGTATAATCTTAAGCCTATCTAGGATTAATTAGAACCTATTCAGCGCGGGTCTAGCCCAGAAGAACCCTATCTCGTTAATTACGTACCAACGAAATTTAAATCGAAAACACAGTCTATTTATAAAATGAACTATGGCTTTATCAACAAGGCTTGTAGCAATGGAGCGAGAAGCGAAAAGGGTCCCTAAATTAGGCCTAGGTAAAATTAGATCCTTCCTATAAAAACTTCTTGTAAAGGAAAATGACACCCATTTACTTTTCTCGTTACTGCCTTTACCCTGCACTTGGTAAGAAAGTTCCAGAACATAATGTTACTGGTCCAAATATGTGATATTAATTATTATTACGTGTACGTAGATGAACCGACAACAGTTGGTGTAAACGTGTTTTTGAGTGGAGACCGCGACTTGGCAAACGTCGTCGTGTAGGACGACCTCCGGCCAGGTGGGATGACGATCTGCGAAAGACTGCTAGTAGATGCTGGATGCGTCAAGCTGAAGACAGGGCGCTATGGCGCTTATTAGGGGAGGCCTAAGTCCAGCAGTGGACTAATATGGGCTGATGATGATACATAGATGGTTGACGACTAAATGGGAAACCATTATTATTATTATGATGTTCATATTTAAATCTTAAGAATTTTTACTGAACACAGTATAACAGTCCTATCATAATTTTAAACTTTTGAGCAGTGTTAAGGTCTGCGTGCAATGCAGGTGGTCGCCGGGAGAAATGTTTGTATGATCTGCAAATATTTGTTCTGTGTTCTTTCTTCTTCTCCCTATGTATAGTTAAAAATATATCTATTATAATTAAGTATTGTATTAAATATAAAATAATAGTATGCACATTCTGCTGACCTTGAGGCTAGATGATGCTGTGTGAATTGTCTAGCATTATCACTAAATAGTATAAAAACAGTCGCTTTCTCTGTCCCTGTCCTTATGTCCCTATGTCCCTTTGAACGCTTAAATCTTTAAAACTATGCAACAGATTTTGATGCGGTTGTTTTTTAAAAGATAGAGTGATTTATAAGGGAGGTTTATACATAGAATAAAAGCGTGCGAAGCTGGGGCGGGTCGCTAGTTTATTTATATTTCAATTAAAACAACAGAAAATTGTTCCAAAGTATCATTGTAATTACACTTTAGGTCCGTAAGAATCTTTATGAGTGTTTTTGGATGATAGGTCTGATTTACTTTCAGTTTTGTTTTACTTTTTATATACCCTGCTTTGTATTCAGCAAAATAAACTTTATTATTCTATCTACAGCAACTGTAAACAAATTGGTATGTGAAATTTCAGAACTAGAGTACTTACCTAATCTAATGAAAACATACAACTAATCAATTCTTATCTCATGATGACACACACAACACTCATAGTTACATTATCATGTGAATTTCAATAAAGTTTACTACTTTATTATCAAGTCAATTTCAATTAATGATACCTATTTCTAGTAGCTTCAAGTTTTAAGTTAGGTAAACCCGATCTTCAAAACCGATTTTAAGAAATGGAGAGGTTTTAGACACTCACATTCTCCATCCTTGTGAGCATCGCACACAAGAGATTGTTGTGCTCGAGACGCTATAAGTATGGTTCATAGTTATCCCGCAAACATAATGGATCATATTCCTATTAAATATTACACAAACATTTACTGTGACTGCACAGATTGCAGTTAAACTTAAACGAGAGGTAACGTAAAGAAATGCTTCACTTTTTACTACAATCTAGCTAATACAATTGTAGCATTTCACTTAACTGATTAGATACAGTACTAGTAGTCAAGGTACAATTTATTATGTGCTATTGATGATGTCATTGATAACAAGAGCCAGTAAGTGTTTTCCTTGTGGCAAAATAATATCATTTTTATATGAAATCTGCTCTGAGGTCCCTATAGTGATTGAAGGATGTTGGATATGTTATAAAGACACCAATACGGGCCAAAAGTTTCCATAAAACAAGGTGTAAACTAGTTTGCTGAGGATGTAAACAATTTGTTTTACTTACACCACCATACCATAGGCTCCTTCGCCTATGTACTGAAGATTTGTGTATCTGGGTCCGACTTCGAACACCTGGCCGCGGATTATCTCCGCATTGGGGTTCGTGGACACAACACCTGCTGCCTCAGCCATCGTAATGAACCACTTCACCAATTTACTCGCAGGAATGTTCCGACAAAACCCTCCGACTTGTCCATGCAATGCACAACGGCACACACCGAAAACTTTTCAGTAACAAATCACCAAAACAAACGATCAACGACCTACATTATCCACGGAACAATCGGCCACTTGTCAACCGCTTATCATTTCGCTGTTATTTGGTCCAATTTCTCACGGACACTCCCGTGTAGACGCAGTACCGTTACAAAAATGAACTGAACTCGTCTCGATTTTTTTATTCGCAAAACCTCGCATGACAAGACATCGCGCAATCAACAACAAATATGTCATCCGTTCTTCCCGTCACTAAAAGTAAAGGTGCCGTCTGACTGCAAAATAAGTCATTCTCGTTCAAGGAAAACTGACGGTGAATGGCATTCCTGTTTGAAAGACGGATTCATTCTTTGTCTGTGATGACTGACAGTGACATAAGTGGCATGGTGACAAAAAAATCAACCAAAAATTTTACAAATGGTGTTGTGCTGTACGATTGCAGACGCCTTTTTTGTAAAATCTATGTACAGTACAGTTATTCAGTTCATTTTTCTAAATTCTAAATGTTGTAATAGATATCTAGTAGCAGATAATCGACAGTAAACTATTTTAATATCATATTTTCCGGTTATAGTAGGTTTACGTTGTGACCTCGGCGCTTGAAATCGAAGGACTGTCGTGCATTTTATTTAGGTATGTCGGTTTGGTCAGCTAGTACAGCTGGAAATAATTACCACTGCGCCTTGCCAAGCAGTCGTTACCAATCCTCTAATAGCTGGTGTCCGAAGCCTAGTAAGGTATGAGAAATTGGTGTTTGCACTTGTTTATTGTTTCTCACAATAACTAATTGCCAATATTTTCAACATACTTATCAGTTTATTTATGTTGCAAGTCGTTAGGTATCACTCACTATAGATACTTTTGTGTAAAATTGATAATGATTATGCGATGTGCCCCTCATACATTGTAATTTTCCCTTCTGGATCAAGATAGTAAACCAAAATTGCCTAGTCCCAGCAATGATCAGGTAGACTTGGTAAATTAGAATTTACCAAATAGTGAAGACCCTGGTAACCGTAATATAGGTTCTTAGAACCATATTCAGGCACCTTCACTAAATGTCCTACCAAAGTGCCAAATAAAATCCTTACCAAAATCTAACCATTGTGATGTTGGTATCGATTCATCTGAATCGGATATCAAGTAAACTGTAAAGAAAACCAAAGAGAATTCCATTTATTTACTAATACATAGTACCTACCACTCTTTTACTTGAAAGCAATGCTTTAAATTTTATTATGTGCATATTTTATCTATTTCTACTTATATCAAAATATTTCTCTAATAATAATTATTCAGATTAACTTTTACATACAATTTTTACTAATTACTGTGAATCACAATTTAGTATTATCCTAAACACACCATTCAAGGTGGACCAAAGTTGAAGAGTTTTGACTTCCTCACTTTGCATTGTTAATTGCATGACATTTCACCCTTTAATATATATTTAAATAATTTACTGAAATCAGTTTTTTTGTGCAACACAGTTGACTCCAGATTGTTAGTTGGACAAGACAGAAGGGTCCTGTTGCTCTTCGGTCAGTCACAGTGAGTTTTATGTCACTTGTCTATGGTTCTATGGGATAAGGATCTTCTAGAAAAGGCTGTATTGTGTATCTATGGTCTCGGTGCTCTGGTATTTCATGCTTCTAGTTGTCTTCACTGTTGGCTTAGATTAGTGGGTCTAACAAGTTGGAATTCAATGTTAGTCATAATAAAAAGTTAAATACTGAAAACTGCAATCCTAAAGTAGGAATTTTTGGACTTCTAGATATTTTTATAAAAACATTTAAATAAATATTATCTTTGAAATCTTTTGAAAGAGCTTCATAAATTTTGTTGAATTTATTTATAATATTAATAATAATTAATACAGTTTTAACTGCTTCTGCTTATTCTATTGTAAAACTTAATATGTTGGTATTCTAAACTAGTTTTTTTTGCATAAGTTTTGTTATCAATAATTCAATCATTGTTAGTTGTTAATAACATCCATACATTAAAAATAATATACAAAACCGTTTAGTTGTAAAGCCATAAACTTATCAGTGGAATTCCTTAACTACTCGTAAATAATAATGCTTATAGCTTCACTATACTAAAATTGTTAATGTAGTTTAGTTAATTAAAACTTATTACCTACAGTAACATGAAAAAACCACAAACTTATCAGTGTGTCAAAGTAAATATAGTACATAATATTAAACATGTGGACTAAGAGATTACACAAAGGCTGAAAGGCACTTGGTTGACCAGTCCGTAAAGGACCAACTCCAAAAGGTGATTAATAACAAATTAATTTACGAGACACCCTTATAGAGTTGTTAACACCCTTATAGAATGATGTGTCTACAATAGTGGCACAAGCGGGGCAGCTGAGGCAATGCCAAGCTATTTAATTTTCATGCTGCCTTATGACTGCTCAACCAGTCTTATGTGTTTTCCAATACCACAACTGTGCCAACCATATAACCAGTCGAAAATCAGATGGACCTTCTATAGCTCAAACACCAATAGCTGAAGTTATCCAATACTAAATAAAATCTAAAATTTCATTTAATTAGTTCATGCATCATGATTCCACGATTTGAATCCTAGCGGACTCCTTGTCTGGCCTAGCCTTTTATCATCTGTTTAACTGGCCTAGCCTTTTATCATCTGTTTAACCTGTTATTATCATCTATGGAATATTATATAAATAAACCTGAACAATACATACACCATCATCTAGCCCAGAGGTCGGCAACCTATGGCTCGAGAGCCGCATTTGGCTCTTTCGATGTAAAGTTCGGCTCTTCAGTTCATACGCAGATAAATAAATAAATAAGTAATTATTTTATAATCAAAACCATTACAAATAGTGCAATCAATGAGTGAGTACCGTGTCATGCACAGGGGTATTTTTTTTTTTCACAACATCCACACATCTAGACCTAAAGTAAGCTAATCAAAACTTGTGTTATGGGTACCTACTAGATAACTGATATATTTAATACAAAGATACATATTTTTATACATAGGAAATACCCAGACCAACGGAACAAATTAAATGACTTTATCAAAAGTCCGAAGCTATATCGCGATGAAATATATGCGACTGTTGACAGTTTGACACAAATACCTACAGCAAAAAATTTAATGCAATCAATATTGTACCATTTCGAAGTGGTGCTGATTGTACATATTTGATTCAAATCATTTTTGTAAAATTTTCTTTACCTACTGTAATGTGGAAACGTAAAAATTGCGTCTCCTTAAAAACTGGCAAATTTTGTAAATTGTAACTTTTAGCTCTTCCGTCTCAAACGGTTGCCGACCTCTGGTCTAGCTAGCCCCAAGTTAAGCAGAGCTTGTGTTATGGATTTTAGATGGACAGGCTTTGAAATTATCAAGATAAATATCCTTCTTGATAATTATCAAATATATAATAAACTTTTCAGTCTTTATTTCTGGTATTTTGGCTAAAACCATTTATTTACATTAGAAGAATAAAATAAACACATTTAACAATCAAGGTAATCTTTTACTTAGCTTTAATTTGTAATTTTGAAACTAAAAAATTAACTACCTACTAGACAATAAAATTCGCGTTCCGATACGCGCAATACAATACGAAAAACTTAGATGCATCTACTACTATTAAAATAAATATTAAATATTTCCGATTATATTTATAAAAGATAGGATAATTATCGGTTTGAACCCTATTTATGAATGATATACTTATTATATAACTTTGGTAACAGCAGCACGGTTGCATGATGTCTGGAGAGACGCCCATTCAGTCGGCGGATGGGCTTCACACGCCGGCGTATCTCTCATGGAGGAAGATGCAGCTTTCGAGGGCCAAGCTGAAGGCCTCCAGCAAGACTTCAGCTCTGCTATCCGGGTTTGCTATGGTGAGTGTAGCTAAAGATATACAGCATTTCAGCCATTATAATCTAGCTAGCAGTGTATGTATCAGAAATGTTTGGTAGGGTAGAGAACACGCGTCTTATTTACCTAAAATTATGACTGCGATTATCGTCTACCAGTCCAGTAAGGTTAGTTTACTTCAGCTCTGCTATCCGGGTTTTCTATGATGAGTGTAGCTAAAGATATACAGAATTTCAGCCATTAAAATCTAGCTAGCAGTGTATGAAATGTTTGTTAGGGTAGAGAACACGCGTCTTATTTACCTACAATTATGACTGCGATTATCGTCGACCAGTCCAGTAAGGTTAGTTTACTTCAGCTCTGCTATCCGAGTTTTCTATGGTGAGTGTAGCTAAAGATATACAGCATTTCAGCCATTAAAATCTAGCTAGCAGTCTATGTAGTTATCAGAAATGTTTGGTAGGGTAGAGAACCGTCTACCGTCATAATTATTATGACTGCGATTATCGTCGACCAGTCCAGTAAGGTAATTTTTTCTTAGCTTCATTCAAATAACTTAGAAATAAGATTATTTTGAAACAATAGATTTTTAAGACCATATAAGTGATTTCCGTCGTAGTCAATTTATATCGTAAAACGAAGCAAAGGCGAACTTACCTCGTTCCATCGAGTAAGAAAGTATGAGCTATCGTAATGATATTATATTATTTAATGTACACCTGTGCATCTATCATTAAAAGTCGTCAGTTGACTTTTGTTTTGTCTGTTTTCTCCATCCAATTGAAATGTAATACACACTTACTTAAGTATAAAATGTGTGAGCACCATTACAATCCATAGTTAATTTAATGGTGCAACATTGTACATTTATGAAATACATTTTTTCTATTCCATTTTCCGAAACGGTTCACGTGAAATTGACTAAGTGTCCCTCTTTGACCTAGGTAGGAAACAAAAAAACCATTCATTGTAGACTTGTAGTAGGTATCGCTTACGAACAGCACTAACTAACGTACGGTAGGTAGGTACGTTAGTTGGTGCTGTTCGTAAGCGAACAAAGCGGATTTCGGTACCAACTAACGTAAGTTAAAAAGAAATCCATGTTGATGTTATGGCTAAAACTATGCAGGTATCTACAGTTAATAGTTACGTGAGAAGCAGACTTTAGATATAGCTTTACCAATTCACGCTTATCAGCCATTGAAAAAACACGGTTTACTCCGCTATGTCAACATGCCGGGTCCTTTGTTTAGCGATTCGCATAATCTTAGTTCTGGATCGAATGAGCCTCGGTTTTATGACTCGTGTTGTTCTAAGTGCCTCATTACTAGGTTATAAAACCTTGGTAGTGGGTATATCCGGATAATGGGTATCTCAAGGCAATTTAAATAATGTAGATACAATACGCGGTTTAATCATGCGAACTGTATTGTGCCCAACATTGATTAGAAGATAAACTACCATCTGCCCGCGTCTTTAACCAATAGATGAGTCAGAAATATTGTAGCTCCATTTTTGTATTAGTACCAGTACTTAGTATTGTTCAGAAAATCACCTTTATCTAAAACTAAAGTTAAGTTAAAAATGGTTAAGGCACGCAAAGGGCCCTATGTAAGCTATGTATGTAAACTGTAGGTATATGATACGATATGCTATAATAATATGATACGAGTACGACCGGCTTCCTTTTTATTGACTTAATTTCGCCCGCGGCTTCGCAAGCGCTTTTCCCAGATATGTTGCCTATATTATGATAACCTCGGTCAATAAGTACATCTAACCAAAATCCCACAGATATTCAAATGCGAAAGTTAGGATGGATGAAAAGATGTTTGTTACCTCTTCAAGCCAAAACTACTGAAACTGAATCGGGCTGAAATTTTGAATAGACGTAGATCTAGGCCTAGTATAATAAATACATAGACTACTTTTCAATTTTCGCGCCGCCGCGCCGGTGAAGCTTTGGGGTGTAGCCATGGGCGCAGCTATAAGTTAAACTCGGTCTTGAATGTCATCTCAGCCAAATAGCCTATAAATGTAATGTAAAACTCCGTCTAGAAATACATCTATACAAAATAGCCATAATAGCAATAATAATATATATTTATATTTAGCCTATAAGTAATTTCAGCCTGATCCGATCTTAGGCGTGCAGAGGTAGCAAACATATTCTAAAGTATTCTAAACAATAAATGTTACAACATCCCGCATTTATAATAGTGTGATACAAATGATACAATTATAATATCACTTCATAGCATCACAGTATAAAACAAAGTCGCTTCCTGTTGTCTGTCTGTTTGTCCCTATGTATGATTAGATCTTTAATACTACACAGCGGATTTAGATGCGGTTTTTTGAATAAATAGAGTAATGATAATCAAGGAGGTTTATATCTTACTAAGTTATATAGATGAAATTTGGTACTAGCTACGTATTTATACCTAGAATAAGACAAAGGCTAATACAATTTTCAAAAATTCACTTCTGGAGGTTTAAATAGGGTGGTAAAGTTTGTATGGAAAAATATTTTTCCTTGGTTTGATTTACTCAAAACTCGGTATAACTAAACTATGGACTGAATAATTAAACATGTATTTTTAATTTTACGCAATAACCCGGGGTGTGCAATAAATTGCTGATTTTTATTCGAAATAAATACTGTGGTGGGCGAAGCCGCGGGGCGCATCTAGTATAGCCTACTAGACTAGACTCTAAGTTAACCTCGGTCTTGAATTACATCTATGCTAAATAGCCTATATATCTTAACCTCTGTCTAGAACAATTTCAGCCTGTTCCGACCTACCTTAGGCGTGTAAAAGTAACATCTTCCAAACGATTAATATTTAATCACCCTAACTTTCGAAGAAAGGAGAAGAAAAGCAGTGTGATAGGTATACAGTTAGAGTAACAATAAAGATAATCGTAATCGCCTATTTCTTCCACAGGTAGCCATGGTCGAAGTCCAACTGAACCCACCTGAACAAACCAAGGTGCCTTCCTACATGCTCGTCGCATTCACCGTCTGCACAACTCTGCTGGTAGCCGTCCATATGCTCGCTCTGATGATAAGCACCTGCATCCTACCCAACATAGAAGCCGTGGGCAATCTCCACAGCATCGCGCTGGTCC
This sequence comes from Eupithecia centaureata, assembly GCA_944547425.1. Taxonomy (NCBI): domain Eukaryota; kingdom Metazoa; phylum Arthropoda; class Insecta; order Lepidoptera; family Geometridae; genus Eupithecia; species Eupithecia centaureata. The sequence goes on from OX155682.1 coordinate 12,411,737, forward strand.
ACGAATCGCCACACGAAAGACTGCATTGGTACATCGAAATCGCTTGGGCATTTTCAACCTTACTAGGCTTGATATTGTTCCTGATAGAAATAGCTATACTCTGCTGGGTGAAATTCTACGATCTTAGCACTACGGCTGCTTGGTCGGCCTGTGTAGTTCTTATACCGGTTATGATAGTCTTTTTGGCTTTCGCTGTACATTTTTACATGTCACTGGCTACGCATAAGTATGAAGTTACAGTAACTGGTATAAAAGAATTGGAGTTGCTAAAGGAACAGATAGAAATGGGAGATCATGATGCTAGAATGAATAATATGACGCTGATAGACCAGTCCAGTCGTATCGTTTGATTTGTGCTGTATTATTTGGAATGTTTTATTTTATTTTAGCGTACTTATTGTATTGTACTTATTATGTGCCGAATTTGAGAGATCATTGAGAGCAGCTGGGTGTAATGGATGTAGGGTGGGGGCATGCGAGCGTAATTTTTGATTTGAGAGTCGCGTAAAAATTAAATAAGTATTATTTCACCTTTTAATTTTTGATAAAACGCTTTCTACTTAATCCAAAAGTTCCACTAAAATATCTTTTATAATACGGGGGCTATATTTAAAAGGTTTTGGAACCCCTGCCCTAAAGAAAGACGAAAAAATTACACTCTTTATGTCAGCCATAATAAAATATAAACGTTGTTTTTGACTCATTCTGTGTGTGACTTTGTACTAAATATAAGTACACAGCATCGCATGAGTCTAATAAATAACATACAAAAGCGGTGCTCCTAAACTAGCAACTTTAGCCATTTTTTACTATAGAGATTTTTGGTAAACTTTCGTAGCTTCTTCGATCTAGAAACTTCTTTTGTTGTGCGAGGTATACACTACAGTCTCAGATCATAGTAATAGCTCAAAGACTAAGGCGTCGTCCTAATTGAGAGCGATCGTACGATGACACGATGCGTTCTCGTCGTGCGAGTTCAAACATACAGATTTCATCAGAGTGTCCTATTTGAACCTCGCAAGTAATCGTGCGAGCACATAAAATGCTTAATAACGATCGTACGATGCCTTTGGTCGTGTGATCATGTAATCAAAGTGACAGATCTCTTTTGAGTGTCCTAATCAGTTACCTACGCGATGCGTTGACGCGCGAGGGGCGATATGCATCACACGATGGACATCGCGCGATGTATTAGGACACCTGTTAGGTCATCGCACGACCACTTTGATCGTAAGATGAAAAAGGCATCGCGCCATCGTACGATCGCTCCCAATTAGGACGCCGCCTAAGCCTCAATCAATCGCATGATTGACATGATTATGCCTCGATTGAGTCTCGCGATTAGTTTTACGATCTTCGCAAAACCTCGTCTTGAGTCAAATCACGTGAGGACCCGGCGATACCTGCCTAATTTATCTCACTTATAAATGAGTACAAAAAACTCAATGACGGCAAAATGCATGACAGACGAATCTCTGACCGGTTATTATCTCATTCCCAAGTTCGTTTCTTTCAATTTCCAGTTTCGGAACACGAGTTTTCCTATAATTAGCTTAAGTATTTGTGTTCCAACGGTTTGTTCTATTTTACTATTTATTTTTCCATATAACTTAGTTAATCCAAAGATATTTAAACTTGATGATAATTTATTTGTTATGTTTTTGGATTACATAGTGGCAATTAAACTACCTACACGTTACAAACTTTGTTAAAATTTCCTTTTCTATATTTGACAACGTACTTAAAAATTAATTGAAAAGACTTTTTAAGGTCTAATTGTCCGAATGTGGCCCAAATTAAGAAGTTAAAGGCAATAAATAAGATGTTTGACTGTAAATACTTAATTATATAAGTACTGTGATATAATAGAATGACATAGTATTGGTTAATTGTAAGAGTTTTATTATACAAAATAATATTATAATTATAACATGTAGAGTTTTAAATAAATTTACATATTGACTGAAGACGCTTAGAGAAATGATTTAGTTTGTTTATTTGTTAAAATATATAATATATTTGAGTGAGTTTACCCAAGAGATACGAATTAAAAATAAACTTAATCGTCTTCTTCTTTAAGCGCCTGAAGTGGACAATTCGTATTGTATATCGAATATTGCTCATGGTACTAATACATGAATACCGAATAATATAATCTGTTCTTTCTCTCATTTAAAATTCCTTAAAAATCGCAGAAATTGTAGGCTTTACATTCGTTTTCTGTTACCTAGGTATACATTTATGGTATGATTTTGGAAAAACACTATAAACGGGTGCTGACAATGCTTGGTGTTTTGTTTCCAGTACTTAATAATCATGATATTTGAAAATTTTACAGCTTGTAAATTATATTATTGAAATAAATCACCTAATCACAATTTTGATCAGGCAAGCGCTTGTGCATTAAGTACCGAGTAGGTACAATATCATACAATAGGAATAAAATTAAATTAATAAAATTATTAATAATGGAAATAATTAATTCAGAAGAAAATATAGGATACCTTTGTATCAATAATTACGATCACTAGGTATCCATTTGGTCGATACAATGCTTCAATTGCTTGTCAATATTGCCAATTTTTTGTTGGAGCCAAAGTTCGCTTTTTTCTAGAATCGCTTTCGAGTCAGCTAATCGTTCCTGTAACACCATTAAACAAATTAATAATGCCGGACAGTACACACAGCATCATCTAGCCCCAAGCTAAGTAGAACTTGTTTTATGGGTACTAGATAACTAATATATGACTAATAAAACAATAGAATATGTTTAAGAAACACTCAACTCTCAAATATCATAGCTGGGGCGGGAAATCATTTCAAATTAATTATATATTTTTAATTAACTAATCCCCTACTACTTTACTGTATTGACGACCTTTGAAGGAGCATCAAAGATCACCTAGCACCCAGAACACAACGCTTACTTTAGAGCAAACTTTAGGGTTAGAAGATAAGCTTATTTTAAAGCAGACGTAACTAATCAAAATTGTGTAAATATCTAAGGAATGTGACCATCACAAAACCAAACCACTGAAAAGGACAACGTTCGCGTCAGTACAATTTATCCACTTCGCTTAGCTGACTAATCATTTGAAATCTAACCTCCCGTATTTACTCAGGTAGAAAACTGACCACTTGATCAGAAACTATAAGATCCCGTGGAAGTGAAAACTTTGGCATTTAGTATGAGTGAGATCTGATATGGTTATGATCTACACATGAGTAAGAGTAAGAGTTTGAAAAGTCCAGCATTGTTTATTAAAGCTTTCGCTGCCTAGCCCCGGCGGAGAGACCAATGCAGGGGCTTGAAATAAACTCGTCGGCACTGGAAGTGTTAGCTAGCCCACGAGTCCACGACTTAAATTCGCTGAGGTAGGTAACCTATGCATGCATAGGTATGACGTAAGTACCTACATAGTAAAACGAGAGGTCTTGAAAACAGCTCTTACCGGTGGCAAAGCATACGGAGTCGGCAAATCACAGCACTGCCGTATAAGAATATCGCTCATCTTTGACTTCACGCAGATGTCGTTGAGCCAACATCCCTCTTGCAGCTGCCCAGTGTGCATGTGGTAAAAACGGCCGATGCCGTTCTTTACGTTCTTTTCCCAGTGGCCTTCGTAGCGGTTACCGTTTTCTGAAGGTGCATGTAAAAATTTAAAAGAGGAAAACAAATAAATGAAGGTTTTCGAAACTCAAATGCATGTCTGATAGTCTCAGACTGCATGAGTAAGTACAAAATATATAGCTGTAAGTATAAGTTTGAATTTGGAATTCCTAACGAAAGAGGATAGTTATTTGAGATCAAAGTGGCCAGTACGACAAAAAGCCAAAACATTATTGCCGAGTCTCGTGAGTGAATTAGGTATAACATAACAAATCTTTATGAAAATCTGCTCATTCATAACACAATATATTAAGCGTTAGCACACCACCAACAAGCTCGGCTCGGTAAATGGGTTAAGTAACAAGTAGGTAAGTTAAACCTGCGGTTCAGAAGTCAAGAGGTTCAGTTCTTTTGCGACCATAAACCGTAATAGAAACATCTACCTATCAGTCGTCGCGTACAGGCTTTGCGCGGAAAACTATTGTAAATTCTAACCTGGATCCTCTAAAAGTAAATATTTTTCTTGCTTACCTTGCACAAACAATCCCAACCCCTCTCTCAGTCCCATATTCCAATAGCCCACATACAGCGTGCCATCTTTATACCACATCTTGCCGTACCCATGGCGCTTGCCTCGCCTCCAGAAGCCGAAGTACACGTCTCCATTGGAGTGGTACCACCAGCCAGCGCCTTCTGGCTTCCCGCGGACCCACTCGCCGCGGTATATGAGGCTGAAGCTTTTGTCTTCTAGCTGTTTGCTGAGGGTTCCAAAGCCGTGTCTAGAGAAATTTAGTTTGTAGTTTATTGATCCATAATACAATAATACAATACCTAGGTAGGTTAGTTTAGGCTACATTTATTCATTCATAGCCAAGTTACAAGTCAAAAACATAAGTATCTGAAGGCTCTAAGCATTAAGAAAGACTTACAGTTTAATATTGACCTTGAATAAAAGTACAATTAATTCGTTGAAAATACCTATCTACTAAGTAGGTAATTAAATGATAGGCAAAGCCTAGAACTCGTCTACAGTGTAAAAAAACTCAAGAGGTAGGTATTTTTTCAATCTTTTAAATATGGTGGACCTTGGAATTCATTGTAGTGAAGCGAAAACGTAGGTATAGCTACTAGGTAGTACCTATTTTGTTTTCTAGATGGTGGTCTAGGGTTCCAACGCCATGTCTAGATGAAGTTGTTATTTTAATTGAAGCGAAGCAAAAACGGTACGTTTTTGCTTCGCTTCAATTTCTTAAAGTATTAGGTAGCTACCTAGGTAATTTAAACAATTACCTACCTAGATGCGGACCATGGTGGTAGGTACCTATACTATTTACTTGTCATAAGTACCTATTTCGATCATCTTCATTTATTTCCTTACCTACATAAATGGAATCGCACTTATAATATGACTCTCTAAATGTCATGTAGGTATGTAATGAATATTGAATAAGTAGGTACTTAAGTAATTCCTTTGTGTACCTTCACCTACCTAATAATAGATAGATCAATAATTATTCATAAGTAGGTACCTAAATCCTTTGTACCAGTCGCCTTCGTACAATTTTCCTCCTATGGTTAAAAATAATCCTTTTCCTGTAACGGAAATGAAGCAGAAGTTTAGCCAAAATAGACTATACCTACCTACTGGGTACATCATACATTTTAGTTAGGTATATTTTTTTTAATCATGTAAGTACCTTTACCAGAACTAACCTACTTTTAATAATTATGTCTTATCATATCCTTGCTACTTGACTAATTGCTTTGACGAGCACAGTGGCGCAGCGTGCGAAAGTCTGCCTGCGACACAGAGAGTTGCGAGTTCGATTCCCGCCCGGGACAATTGTTTGTAGGTTAGTGCCTACTACGATCTGGCAACTAGCCCCGGCTTCTCACGGATGTATCACTACATAGTATGAAAAAGTCGCTTGTTCTGTCCCTATGTCCTTATGTCCCTTTGAATGCTTAAATCTTTAAAACTACGCAACGGATTTTGAAGCGGTTTTTTTTAATAGATAGAGTGATTCAAGAGGAAGGTTTTTATACTTATAAAAGAACCGTGCGAAGCCGAGGCGGGTCGCTAGTTATACATATAAACATTCCTCTTGAATCACTCTATCTATTAAAAAACTGCGTCTATTAAAAATCCGTTGCGTAGTTTTAAAGATCTAAGCATACAGACGGACAGACAGCGGAACGCGACTTTGTTATATAAAATGTAGTGATCTAGCTTATCTACATAAAAACCTTTGTTAACTACAACACCAACCTTCCTTGAGATCATGTTTCCAGTCTCCGACGTATTTATCAAGCCTCGAAGTAAATATCGCGTGATGTAGGCCGTTCTTCACAGCCTTCTTCTCGGCAGCTATCAACAGTGGTGTAAAGGTCCTTGGTTTGTGGTAAAGCGGCATAATATATACTAAAAAGTAGGTAAACAGCGTTCAAAGCACGCAATAAATTCTTTGGTAAATAGTATTCATCTATGGTAGGTATCTGGCGCCCCGATGGCTGTTGAACAGAGCGATTTGGTAATAAAATACCACTTTGTTAGTAAATTACAAAGATCCTACGACTACGTGTAAATCACAGGTGTAAATTATGAATCTGAAAGATAGTTGACATATTGTTACCTACGTCTATGAGTCCAACAAATAGTCACAAAGTCGAAAGGAGTATTTACTGTCCTAGCCCCTAGGAAATAACAATCAAGGAATAGAAATACGTAAAAACTAAAATAGGCCGAATTGTGTCGATAAGACGCAGAGCCATTAGACCAAGAATTGAATTGAATTAGAAACTAAAATAGTACACCCTAGAACACCTATAAACGTAGGTACGTATAAACAATTGAACTAACTGCAGACGGTTGCAAACAGTCTAGAGGTAGCTCAACTGATCCATATCCTGTCCTAGGTGCCTACTTATTTCCTTCTTAGAAACTATATACCATCATAATCATTAACAGTGGAAAATATCTGTCCCACAATTTATACCTACGTATATGTATAAGCCTTACCTAAATTAAACTTGGTAAGTCAGTGGGACCTTCAAATACCTATTAACCAACCCATTAACAACTATATGTATAGAAAGATGTTGAATTTGAACTCTCACCATAAATGAATTAAAGCTCACAATCAGCTTTGTAGGGTAAAAGATTAAAAAAGGTCTATGTATCGAAATCGCACCAGTAACATACTTATTTCATTTGGTATAAGAACCAGATCTTCCACACAAATTAAAACAATCAAAAACGTATCTAAACTCTTTATTCATAAATTACATTTTCCCATGAGCTTTCTGCAGCCCCCTGCTTAGATCAACCAGCTGCTGGTAATGCTCCCTAAAGCCCTGCAAAGCGAGTTCTTGTTGGCTCTTCATGTCTGAGTTTGTCTTGATGTATTGTTCGATGCATTCGATGCATTTGGTATCAAGCGCGATGTCGTCTTCTGTGAGCTGTTCTTGTTTGTTTAGTTGTACTGGGGTTTGAAGGATCTGAAACAAATAAGAGAGATTTTATTATTATTTATTTGACAAATAAGTTTTTTTGATGGGACGACGACGTCATTTACTACCTTCTGTTTATTACTAAGATTTTCAGGAAAATATAATAGTCACTAAAAGGATAAATAGTTGGGTTTTATTAGTGAATGCCTATAATTTTAGCTTTCTGTGTCTATTTTCAATTCTATTGTATTTAATTAAGCTGATAACAATTCGGATTAAATAAATAAAAATAAATAGGTACTGTTTGTAATAAAATTGGTCGCAGATAGTTTGGTACGCAGATAGTTTAGGACCTAGAATACACACACAGGATATTAAAATCTGGGAATTTTAACCCCTGAGGGGTGGTAAAGTTTGTATGGAAAATGATTATTCCTTTGTTTGATTCACTCAAAAATCGATATAAATAAACTATAAAGTAAATAATTAAACACGTTTTTTTACCCCTGATGCTCCGGTGCCACGCCAGGTAGAAGGACAGCGGCCCGAAGTGGCGAGTAACTACCCTACAGCCCACTACTCACCTGTAGCGAGAGGCTCTCCACCGAGTCCCCTCCCCCCACGTCCCCGTGCAGCGCGTGCCTCAGCGCGGCGAGCAGCACGGCCTCGCGCGCCGCGCTCGACTGCACGAGCTCCAGCATCAAGCGGTCGGTGCTCCGGTGCCACGCCAGGTAGAAGGACAGCGGCCCGAAGTGGCGGGTCGATCTGAATAGTCAATTGTTCGGGAAATTATTACTAGATAAGATACATTCTGATCAGCAGCGAGAAGGGCAGACGATATTACGAAAATCGAGGGGTGAACCTGGATGATACTGGCTACCGTGTGGAGTGGCACAAAAGTTTGGAGGCCTATACCCAGCAGTGGGTTAGGTGGATTGCGGATGATGATGATGATGAAAATCTGATTTAAATAAATAAATTAAACTTCTATCTATCTAATGCAATCCACACAGCCCCCTAGCTAGCGCCACCAAGCCCCAAGCTAAGCAGAGCGTTTATTATGGGTACTAGATAACTTTAGCAAGATTGTGAATGTATAAAAAAGTATTTTATAGTAGCTTCATCATTACCATTGAATAGGAAAAGGATTTCAACACTTTTCTATACTAATATTAGGACATTGGTTGCATTGTTTGTTATTTTATTGACTTCTATAATTTTCTTTCATTTCATTCTCTTTCAATTATATTCCATTTTAGTAATTTTATTACTTTTATTATTTGTAGTTCCTTCACAAAAACCAAAGAAGAAAAAGAATTCCGGCAATAAAATGCCATTTGGGACATACATATAGCCATGTAGCAGCATAGAAAAGGAAGAAAAATAATTGCTTTTTACCTTAGCAAGTCAAATTTCATAGCAGCATCCACATGCTGATAAGTTATACTAGTGATCCTCTGATACGAAGCCTCATCTGGCTCGTACTGAATGCAGGCCCGGTCCAGCACAAACTCGTATTTCTCGCGATCAAGAAGACTCATCAGTTTCTCCTGATCAGAGAACATAAGGGGCTCCCGGATCTTGCGTCCATTAATTGGGAAGTATACCTGAAATTAAAGAAGACTTAAATAGGTATTACATTGAGGCGAAGGAGGCGAAGGCGTGCCGGTTTTTCCTATGGCACCGCGCCGCCACCGCCTGCGGTGTGTGTAGGCTTTCACATGATTCAATAGAAAACAACTTGCATGCCTACGCCTCCGCTCCGCCTCTGGCTTCAGTGTGTGGAGACCTTTAGTCTCCACACGGAGCGGAGGCGACTTGACATAAGTTGTCTTATTATAGCTCAAGATCAAGATACCTAAATAAGTCCTGCCTATGGAGGCAATATCAAAAAAAAAAAAAAAAAAAAAATCCTCTTAGGGTTGCAAAGCCACAAGAATATATTAGTGCTACCTAATCAATGGATTTAGTGGCACTGGTGAATAACAAATCATTAAGTTTATTTCTTTTAGCTTACAAAATAAGAACTCAGGCAAGTCAAATTTTAAACAGTTTTGTACAGATTGTCATTTTTATATAAAAAAAATGTCTTAACATTTCCCCTTCATTTGTGTGAAGTTGCTTATATAACATAAAAAGACCTGACTCAATTTTCTTCTAAAGCCTACCTGATTCAATCTCTTTCTAATATCATGATCACAACTGCGTAGAGTGCCATCAGGGTCTCTGTAACAAAAAAACATTTAATGATTGCAGATTTGTAGGTTCCACAGGTAGTATTGTTTATGATATACCTATGTGTTTGCCAATAGAAAATGGCAAACATTTTGCCAATTATAAACTAACAAAAAAATCTGTCACATCAGTAGGCATATTTATTAATTTACAAATATACGCCCACAGCGTTTGTATACTTATATTTTTATAAATTATTATTACAAATTATACCTACATAACTATTTTAAATTGACATGTTACTAGGAGTAATTAATAAAATCTGTATTTCTGTATTTCAGCTTCACACTCATTGTTTCTATAGAAACATTTCAAGACTATTTCTCCATGACAACTGATATAAAAGGGATGAAAAGTAACCTATGTGTTATTCCATGTGTAGAACAAAGTCTTTTCATAATTTTAAACCCAATCCGTTCAGTAGTTTTTGCATTAAAAAGGTACAATCATCCATCCATAAAAAACTTTTGATTTTTAATATTAGTAAGGATGTAATTAACATGGATTTCATTAACATAAAACCAATGCACATCTACTAGCTCATACATCCAAGAGCTCATACTTTGCACCCTTTAAGCCTACCTTTGTACAATAATTCTGTGCTGGTTATCAACTCCAAAGGTGATGTCTGTGAACAAATGTGTGGCTGTATCCAAGCCTATGATTGCAGGGTCCTTGGAGATCACGTCGTTTATAGGTGTCTGTGTCTGAAATTATATAAACAAAATATGTTATTCAAATTTTATGAATAGGATTGAATTTAACGTAGCATGAATTTAGAAGGTATGTACCTAGCATGAATTTGGAAGTCGATCAATATGGACCAACTAGGATAACCATTTAAAACTAGCCTCAAAGTACTGACGTATTAGTCCTTAAAGGCTGAGCTTTAGACTAATTAGGTTTTTTTGCATTAAAAGTTACCTTGACAACAGGAGGCATCTGGAGTAACCTATCTGCAGTTTTATTTGCCTCCGAAATCTGTGCTTCTAATTCTTCATTGGTTAAGAATTTGTACGTAGGAGTTTTGAGAATAGGATATCCACTATTGGTCCTCTTACGAAACACCTTGTTGTAGTCTGGACGCGTTAGCCGTTTCAGTAGAACTTGGACATTTGGAGAGAAAAACTTAGGCGCAGGATCTTGTTCACCATCTGGAAAGTTCGTCCATCGTTTTTGTAAGCGATTTCTATCAGATTTTTACACAATAACAGAAAATCGAGAGGATTGTTATTCTTACCATATAAAGATGGAACAACACTTAGCTTTCGGCAAGTTACAACGAATACCTGTGACTCATGTCTAAAAATTGTAGTTCGTATGTTATTATGGCCTAATTTACGATATAGCAGCGACATTATGGGAATATTTTGAGATAAATTAAATACTATTTTTTTCGTGCAAAACAAACATAGGTACAGACATAACCTCAAACCCAATTTTATTTTTCAATTGACATCTGACAATTGTGATTTATGACAAAGGCATGAAAGACAAATATGACGTTTTGTCATGCATACAACCAATCGCGTTGTGGCTTCCGACGACACGACGACGAGCGGAATCCAAGCCATCACTAGGCCTAGTCATCGGTCTTCGGTGTTTTCATTCGGACGGAGCCTATTTGTATCTATGGCGTCAAGCTACTTGTCAAACAAACTGTCAGAACTTGAATATTTGTGATTTGTTTTTTAATTTGGGTGTATAGTTCGCGTCATGTAAGAAGAACGCTGGCGGTAAAGCTGCGCAGAAGGCGATTTATGGGTCTATTTGGAGGTAGGCGGTGGGGCGCGGGGTGGAAGGGTCATGCGCCGCATGCTTGCCGGTGCGCTATTGGTTCGTCAGTTGACATTTGCTGTCACACGTCACGTTTCTTGTCAAAATACCATCGCGCACAAAAGTTTACGAAATGGTTTTACATTTTAATGGTTTTTGGAAATTATGCACAAAGGTAAAGGAAATAGAGGTAGAGACCGATTACTGTAAAAGCGATCATTTGGTAGATATGATTACAGAAACATTTATTATTCGTGTAAGGGATGATGATTCTGACTCAAATAATGATGAAAGCTCAAGTGACGACAGCGACGATGATGAAATAGCCACCTCCAGTATCATCCCGCGTCCTCATCTGGTTTTCACGTCACCCAAGACGACTTAATGGATGGAGTTGCTACATTACATTATTTTTTTGTAATTAGATTAAACATTCTAAACTGAATCGAACTTGTTTTTAATTTTATCTAATATTATTTTCTAATAACCAACACCAAGCCGCGAGTGAAATATTAGTTAAAAATAGGCACAGCAAATTGGCATAGTACTATCGTACGCGAGTGTACCCATGCGCGAACATACCCCTTCCACTTTCTTCCAGCGCTCTTTTTACGTGACGCGACCTATACTCTCGCTCATTTTGCATTTATCTTATTTCCAGAATAAATAGCGCAATTTATTACGATCGCAACAGCAATCGATGATTCTAATGAAACGTCATGGCAAAAAGAAAAACCGCAGTTAACGATATCATTTATGAATTGGACAATGAAGATATCACGTTGAGCAGCGATGATGAAGCCAAGCAGCCTAAAATTAGCCGTTTAAAAGCGTATAATTGCTCTGATATAGTCCAAATCGACATTTCATCTCAAGATAGTACCGCCGAAGTAGTAGATTTAGATAGTTCCCTTGATATCACAAGCTGCGACGCACCTTCACCTTCACAGAATGGAGGGAAAAGTTCAGATGACCTAATTGTGTTAGACGACGATGGTAACAAAAGCAGCACAGAAGACACTCTTGAGGACGTTAGTGATATAAAACTGAACACCAATGACAAAAACAATGCAATATTTCATGAACACCTTGATGTAGAGGTTGTCGCTGATAAAAAACTGAAGACAGATTTCAACAAAACAACAATATTCCATGAAGACATTGATGTAGATTCCCCATGCGACAGTGACCTGGGTGTTGTTGGCTGTGAAAACAGAACCCCTTTGGTCACCGTGCGTTTCAGAGACAGCAAACTAGCAATGAGTTATAAGGAAAAAATTAAAGCATTTATGCTAAGTCTGATCAAGCTTCACGAAGATGAAGACCTGAACTCTGATAATGAGACTGACTTAGAATTGGACATTTGGCCAGAAGACTTAGAAAGTAATATAGATAAGTCAGAGCAGGATGAAAATAACTTTTTCTTTGTTGACACAGCACCATGTGACCAACATGAATTTGTTCCTGCTTATGATTCTCTAAAGGTGAGGAAAATTATACATTGAAAACAAAAAGTAATCTTATTCCGGTTAAATAGCTGATCTATTTGCAAATCACAGGTTTTCAATCAACTATAAAAAACCTTTTTCTGTTTTTTTTTTCAGGAGGAATCCCTCATATCAAATGTTCCCGACTTGCCAGTACAGCAACTACCTCAAAGGAGAGGACCTACATGCTTCAATTGTGAAGGTGACCATGCCTTCAGAGACTGTAATCAGCCCAAAAACTATACCAAGATCAATGAAATGAGAAAGAAAATTATGAATAAAAGAACTGAGTTAGTAGAAATATCTTGCTATATTAAACTATTTAAAAATTTATGCTCTGGAAAGAAATGTTGAATGAAAAAATTCAGATATATTAAGAAATATGAGGAGATTCTTTGTGGGGAAACTGTGGTCTAAAATTATATCTCAGAAATAGGAATCTGGGATGTCAGACCATAGTGTATTAGCTACATCTCTAAAAGCAGTATTCCACTAAACAATATTCTGGGACCCATACCCTAACTAAGAGGTGTAATAAGATTTAGAGCGTAAGGCAGACGGACCTGGCAAGCCTTGCTCCCTGATCACCCTAACTACTGGGCCCTGAATATTGTGTAGTGAAATACCGCTTTAACAATTTCTCAATCAAAGAAATTAGGCATGCCCCTTTGCCCACTAATAAAATCCTTTTAGATCAAACATCTTTCCTAATTTACCCCATTTGTTTATAAGTAGTTCCTGAAATCAGACTGCAGATGACAATGATATCAATGAACTTCAACATGGATTTTATTTTATCTTTCAGGCGATACCACATGGAAGATGACCAGAAATTCGGCCACATGATTCCTGGTAGGATATCAGGGAGGCTCCGAGATGCCCTTGGCCTGAAGAGGTACGAGCTGCCTCTCCATATCTACAGGATGAGAATCCTTGGATACCCACCTGCATGGCTGGAAGAGGCCAGGATTTCACATTCTGGGATCTCACTGTTTGATTCTTCTGTTAGTATGACCATTATTTACATTTACACATACATTACATTACATTTAGCTACTTTTTGTATTCTCCCCTCACAGTTCGGCCCATATTCACTGCTCATGAAATACGCGAAATTGAAGCACTCGCAGAAAGAATATCACTTTCGGACCCTGCTACAATTTCGCCCATTGAGTTCCTATAATTTCTTACTAGAACCTAGACTACTAAGACTACTAAGACTAGAACTTTGTTCAGAGGTAGGTTTTGTATGCAAGATTCAAGTATGTACTTTTTAATTTTTTCTGCATTCTGCACAGAGAAATAATTTAGCGCAAATCAAAATTCATAATATTAATACAATATAATAATACAAAATGGTTTTTCATAAATGAATCAACTATAATATCGCGATTGTCGCGTAACGAAATACGCCTACATCAGAGCGGGTCGTCTAGCGTTTGACGACCCGCTGAGAGAGATAAGAGATAAAAAATATAGCTTTCGCAAATTCCTATTCCTAAAAAGATCCTTTAATGTCTCAATGAACACCAACTTATTATTATGTAAATATAACCATCCTTAATTTTTTATGTTTATAGTAAAGTAGAAAATATAATGATAGAAAAAAACCAGTTAGTATTTTGGCCCTGCAAAAAAACCCTCTGTTATCACTACCTATTAACCTAGGTTTTATTTTGTTTCTATAAGTGGGATGTTATTAACATCCTCTATGCTGAAAAATACCCTAAAATAAATAAATAATAGGTAGTATTCCACCAGAATAATATACATATAGATTAGGTACTTTTATTTATCTAAAATAAACTAGCTAAACAATGCACAAATTGTTTTATGCTAACCCTACCTTCATTATTCAAACTCGCGACTTTCAGGGTCAAGCGACCTTAGAGCCTGATGAAGAGGAAGGTGAGGTCAATGAACCCGGTTCCAAGGACAAGTTTGACATCAAGAAGATCTGGGATTTCCCTGGGTTCAACATACCCGCCAGCAAACGTTATAGGGATGTAAGTAATTGTTTGAGGATTTTTGCTGTTGATCATTCATCAACTAAACTAACTTGTTGGCCAGCAATTAAACAGACGCCATCTTTTTTAAAATGAGCATTTTATTTCCTAGTTAATAACTGAATTTTCTGACTGTATGGACTAAAGAAAATAAAGCAGTTTAGAGTTTTACATTAATTTCTACCATTATGAAAGTGTCTGCAACATTATTAGTGGTGTCAAATTAGTTTAGCTTAGTTTTGGCTAAAATGAAATCTTCAGAATCGTCCATTATCTAGGTCTCAAAGGCATCAGATTGCATTATTTCACAGCATGTGCAACTTCTTTAAATATTTTAGGAGAAGTAGTGATTTTTGTTACTTTATCACTACATAGTATAAAACAAAGTCGCTTTTTCTGTCCTTATGTCATTATGTCCCTTTGAATGCTTAAATCTTTAAAACTACGCAACGGATTTTGAAGCGGTTTTTTTTAATAGTTTGAGTGATTCAAGAGGAAGGTTTATGTACTTATAATAAAACCGTGCGAAGCCGGGACGGGTCGCTAGTATAATATATAAAAGACGCGTAAAACTTTAATATTTTCATTCATAATTCAAATTCCGTAGTGGCAATTAAATTATGAAAATATTTTTTTAACAATGCTATTCTGCCATTCAGTGGTGTTGAAATCAGCCCCATTCTGATGAGTTTCACATTTGGTTACAATTGGCTTGTTTGATTCATTCAATTCATTCATCGGAGCGGAAACGCGTAGGAATCGACCAATACCGACCTTCTTCGTGAGTACTTTATTTTAGAGCTAGACGATGCTGTGTGGATTGTCCAGCATTATTAACTTTTTTGATGGAAACGCACATCGGCTCGCTCGCTGATTCCTTATTAATTGATTAAGTCCTACCTCACGCGTATCCGTTACGCACAGTGTTCAAAGTAGCTGAATCCAGGTACTGAAAATGTATAACCGACCATGTTATTTACTCTTTTTCATATTAGCCCGAAAATCCACTGCTGGACGTAGAGCTCTTCTGTATATATTATTTGTTTGCTTATTTTTTTTCTTTAGCTGAATACATTTATTCAAGTACCACCATCTATAATTCGCATGTACAGTATATCCTAAGGTTGTTTCCAATAGATCGCTTATATCAAAATGGTCGCCATTTATACTTCCTCTCTTAGTATTTCTGTCTATTTTTTCCTTTCTTTATGTGATATAAAAGTATTTTCCATTCCATCTAAATTAATACTCTTATTTCTCAGGAATCCCAATACCTAAACATGCCGCCGATGTCAGAGCAAGACAGCAAACTGGCGATGCTTCAAATCTTGGCGCCAAACGCCATGAAGGCTTACAAACGGAAGAAGCTGACTTACTTCCCCTCTTCCGGCGCTGACACTTCGCAGGGTGGACAGGCAGAGATGGAGATTGATAGTGGAGATGGTAAGAGCTTTGGAAAACTAGTGGCGGCTTTTTAAGTATCAGTTATTTAGTAGGTACACAAACTCTGCTTAGATTGGGGCTGGATGATGCTTTGTGGATTGTACCTACTATACTAAATTATTTATTTTATTTCTTACCTTTGGTTTTAAAATACACTAGATTGCGTTATGTTTTAAATTGTACAATAACTATTACAAAAAGTATTGTATGTACTTCATCACAACAAAGAAAAAGAAGCACCTTATGAGAATGTATTTACAATAAAAATAAAATAAGTCGAACATAAGTTATCTCTGCATAATACAAATAAAGTAAACTTCATGATGCTGCTGATTCAGCACAAAACAAATACATACTCAAAAAATAACAACTTGTCTATGCACTAAAGACATCTTTCCGCGTTTTTCTATTTACGATCTTTAGTTTTGTTCTGAAAATCGGAACGTGGCCTCAGACAGACTTGCCTAATCGAAAAAAAATTGCATTTTCAGAAACACTCGACTTTCCATCAGCACCGCCACTTCCGGACGAGGCGCCGTCCCCGCCACCCCCGCCGCCAGAATCCCCACCCCCGCTGCCAGAATCCCCACAACCGCTGCCACCGGGATTGCCTCCGCTGCCACCGGGATCGCCTCCGCTGCCACCGGGATCGCCCCCCGAGAGCGAGGCTGATGCGGAAGAGATCGTTATGTCAGATATGATTGTGTTGGACGAAACTGGCGATCTTGTAAGTAATATCAATGCACAAAATTACTTTTCCATCTATTTAGTGCTACTAATAGGAAGAACTGTATTATCAGGGACATAGTGCAGAGGATGGTCAATGTTTCGACTGAACCAGAGGTATTTTGAAGTAATGGTTCTAGTTCTTATTTGTCATTTGGCAACGGAAATGCTGTGTCATACAAATATACAAGAAAAAAACGTCCATCTTGGTCAGTCTTACTTGTTCTCTACGAGCATCAGACTGTGTGTCTTTTTGTTCCATGTAGAAATTTTATAAATATGAAGGAAGTTGGCTCTCTGCCACGCATCGAACGGTAATCTTCTATATTTCAATAACGTTAACTTGCAGAATTCGGAACCAACCGACGGACGCAGCAGCCCCAGTCTGGATGACCTCGAGGTGAAAAAGAAAGCGTTATTAGACGCACTCCTAAACGATAACGATGCTGACGCAGCCCCCGCTGGTAAAGGAAGTACAAGCGAGTTCAAAAGCACAGACAATCAAGACGAGACATCCAAAGCAGAGGTGTCACAAAGTGATACTCCCATGGAACTGGCTAGTGATGATGATAAAACTTCAGATAAAGAGAGTGTCTCCAATGTAGAACCAAGCCCCACAGAAATAGAGGATACAAAAGAAGCAGTGGCATCTACAGCTCCAACAGAGAATGCAATCTCTGACAGCACTGGGGTTCCCAAAACACCCAAAGCTAAAACTATTCGCACCGAATACGGTACTCCGCTTGTCGTCACCGTCACACCGTACAATAAACTACCCAGCGACGATAAATTCGCCAAAGACATTTGTGACGTCATAAACTTCGAAAATTTACCGAACTCGACAGGAAAGTACAAACAAATAAGTACATTACTAAAAAAAGTTAAAGATGAGGTGGATAGGATACAAGACTCATGATAATCAGTAACGCCCTTCTGTATGAAGCGGCAAGACCATAACTTGAAACAATAAGAATTTGAAAGTACTTTTACTAAGTCATATTTTTATAGTTAAGTTTAGGCGATCGTCCGTTTTTTGGATGTGTTATAATAGTTTATCAGGAAAGTGGGTTAGTTTACCTTACAAAGGTAAGTATAAACCCTCTAAGGCGACATTTCAAACTGAAGTAATAGCGACATCTTCACTACCTTCTTTTTCAGCAATGCATGCTGCTTTATTGTCCATTTTTATGGTTTGTTCTTTATTTTAACTATTTTTAATGTAATTTTTTGGGTACTGCAATCTTTTTATTATGTTTTTTGAAAAAACCCAAGAGCTGTACATAACATAGTAAAAAATAATTTTACCTAGGTACATAGTTTTCCTTTGTTATGCCACTGCGCTATGTGTGGCAATCTCAAAGTTCAGTTCTGGACAGACATAATCAGCAGATGAAAAATAAAAACCAAGTTAATTTTTATATATTTATTTGCAGGATAATAACAAAATCTCGATTGGTTATCTTTTTAACATAAATAGTTTTTATTTATTACAGATGAAATAAAAATCCCATTCCCAGTCAAATGTAACTAAAACTAATGGAATTATGCTCAGAGAAAATTTATTGATATCATGGTTCATGTGCAAGACAATAAGATATTCTGATTAATTAAATCTAGGTGCAATCAAACAAAAATTGTGCTAACAAAATCTAAAATAGTGAGAGATGAGATACAGCTGATACAATAATAAATTACTAACACCTGAGCAACAACTTTTTAAAAATTTAACCTTCTGTTGTTGGACTCTGGTATCTTAGATGTATTATGGTGTCTTTAGTAATTTACTACTGGAATACAATTTGAAGCAATCCTACCTATAAAACATGTTCGTAATTATTTTGCTTATCCATCGATTCGTACTACTGCTTACAATAATAACTTCAAACAGAGTTTATGCGCCAGATCTTTATAAATAAGAAAAAAGAACAAGATATTTCGAGTTCAATAAAACATCACAGTTAACGAATCTAAGATTCACAAGAAAATAACCTAGCTCATTGATACGATAGGGTATCATTGTAGCGGCAACGCGAAAACGGTATAATTACAGCTATTACTATACATATACATTTCAGACAATCAACGGTTTACATAACTTACAGTATTTAATACCTATCCACAAGATGTATTCGCAAAAGTAGAAATGTCGACTCTACATCATGACTGCCATTAAGCCACTTGAAGATCGTATAGCCATCTCAGATAGTTATCTTGAAACTATCAACCCAACTTGCCATGTGCCTGGTCTTAGCCTATCCACACGCCAACCTTTTCGCCGGTTCTACAATAAGAGCCAATGTTCGAGTTAGACCTATATTCCACGATCTAATCAAGAACATGTTCAAAAAAACCATTGACCAAATGTAAAGATCCAAAAGTCAGGAAATAGATTATTTCTAAAGCTGATGGTTCCCATTCCTCGCAGTTCGGTTCCTGTGACCACGCTTTGTCTACAATAATTATAATACATTAACTGGAATAGTTGGCATGTTCTGATGATGAACGGTATTTTAGATTCTTGGCGGCGTCGGGGGAGCTCCATCACGGTCCTAAAAAGAAATATCCTTTATTAATTTGTGTAAAAAGTGGGTGATGAGAAATTATAGGTAGAAAAAAATGCATGAGACGTACCCGCACGTCACATGCATTTTTCTACTGGACAATCTACTAGCCTGATATTAAAAATAGATGAAAGGAGAATGTTTTTTAAGGCGCAAACAGCACCCTAAAGTTGCGCCCCCACTTATTTTATCATATAATTCCATTAAACAAAGGAATTTTCAAAATTCCCTTGTACAGTTTGTTAAACCTATCATAAGTTTTTTTTAATGCTGTAGTAGTTTTATTTTGTCTATTTAGGAAGAGATACGAAGTTGCCTTTGGTGGCCACCAAACTCTGTTTTCGTATCTCTTCCTAAAATAGACAAAATAAAACTACTACAGATGCATTAAAATAAAAGCTTATGTTAGGTTTAACAAACTGTACGAGTGAATTTTGAAAATTCCTTTGTTTAACGGAATTATATGATAAAACTATGGGGGGGCGCCACTTTAGGGGCTGTTTGCGCCTTAAATCCTGAAGTTGTTTCCACGCTTGGCGCTCCTAAGCGATAAAACCCCCTTGGGGAGACTTATAGTATACATATATGTGCTAACTAGTATATGTCACACAAAAATATGCATTATTAAGTAAACAAAAAAACTAGACAAATAACGACCAATTTTAAATAAGACCCAAAAGGGAAATACCGTCTTTGATATAAAAAAGAATTATTGAAATCGGCCCACCCAGAAAAATGTTGTTTTAAACGGTGAATTGAGAAGTTCCTCCCATTTTGAAGTCGGTTGAAAAAGACAATTGAGGGTCAAACATTTTGATTGACTAAATTGTATAATTCTTTATTAACAAAGAAAATTACAATCAAGGAATAGAAACAAAGTTGGTAATAATTAATTGTTTGATATAATGTATTCAGCTACGTAATAAGCTACATAAATGCCTATTTCCTGTTGGATTTAATAACTGAATATTACTCAGAAGAAGTTGGCGAGCTAGATTATTTATTTATTTAATGTTTGTTAGGTACACCACCGTTACAATTTCCATTAAAATGCTTAAAATAGACAACAAACCCAAAACGAATATTATTAACGAAGAGTGAAGCAGCAAAGGTAAGTCAATGAACAGTCATTAGGAAACTTCTAGAATTAATACTTTACATTTTTATACAGGGTGCCACATGTGTACCTACTAAGCCGAAGGTGATTCTGCAGCCCGAAATTAATGATATTAGATTTTTGTACTTCCACGCACTCTTTGTGTTGTTTGACAATATAAAACATGTTTTTTTTTGCTTGAAGCAAAACCAATGATTTGGCATAAATTATTACTTAAAAAAAATCTTGTTATCTTTAGAAATTTTAAAACAATTCTAAAAAAAATAATCGTAAAATACGTAAATAAGTCCTTTTTTAGAAAAAACTAAACTAGCATCTGTCCGCAGCTTCGCACGCGTTATTTCTATGGAAAGCGTTCCAGGCTCTTGTTATCTCGTGGTAACTGATTTATGGGATGAAAACTAGCCTAAGTATGTGTTATTCCAGGACTAAAACCACTTCTATTCAAAACTTCACCCCGATTCATTATGAGTAGTTTATAGATCCGTAGTCTTTGCGCGAAAGAGGAAAAAACATCCATTCATCCATCCATACAAACATTCGCGTTTATAATATACTAGCGACCCGCCCCGGCTTCGCACGGTTTTATTATACCTAAAAACCTTCCTCTTGAATCACTCTAGCTATTATGTGTATATATAAAAAACGCATCAAAATCCGTTGTGTAGTTTTAAAGATTTAAGTATTCAAAGGGACATAAGGACAGAGAAAGCGACTTTATTTTATACTATGTAGTGAAGTAAAGATTCGTGGTAGTTTTGTGGCACCCTGTATATTATAAACAACAAATGTTAATATTAGATAAGTCGAATACACGAATAGGTTTGTTTTATGTGAATTTGATAAAGATAAAACAATATTCAATGGGTGTTTTGCCTAATTAGTCAAGATTCATGATCTAAGTAGGTACTTTATACTATGCCTGGGATATAAGAATGCATACCACAGGCCGTTGGCTGTGGTGGTTGAGGTAAGATAAGAATCGACCATTCAACCTCAGCTCGTAAGCAGGCCTCCGTCACTCGCCTATACCTACCGCGATAAGTACCTACAGCGTTCGGCAACTTGAAGTTGTAAATCAGTTCCATCAGAAGTTGTAAACAATGCAAGTACACAGGGACAGAGTTATAAGAAGAGAGTCAATGTAAATAAATATCGTGGTTTTTAAAAAGTATCTGTGCGTCTGGTCGATGCGACGCGTGACCCGAGAGCTGGTGAGTATCTGGCTCAACGCAACAGCATTGCCATACAGCGTGGTAATACAGCCAGTGTCTTGGGGACGCTTCCGAATGGTACTGCCATGGATGAATTGGGCTACCTGTAGACTGTTTGCAACCGTCTGCAGTTAGCTCAATGGTTTCAATTGTATATACTAGTTGTAATTTTTTCTATTCCTTGATTGTAATTATCGTTGTTAATATAGAAACCCATATCGTGGTAGGCACTAAGTTTTTCTGTGCGCTGAGTTGTACTGCGTCGCAGCAAGAGTAGCTTTTTACATATCTAATTGTTTTCGCGAATTGCAACTTCTGTACCGGTATCTATTCGGAACATTTTGAATGAATGTTATTCATAATGACAAATATTAATACATAATGCTGGCCATTCACAGCTCCATCTAGCCCCAAGCTTTGCAGAGCTTGTGTTATGATATGAGGTACTAGATAATTGATACTTAATGCATTTCACTACATAAAGATTGGTAGAAAACACCCAGATCACTCTTCTTATTATTATTTTTATATTTATAATAAATACGTGTCCAGAGGCGGGAATCGAACCTATAACTACGCCCGCTACGCCACATTATGTCGTAAATTGAATTGAATGATCCCACATACATAAGTACTAATGTATTATCTATTCCGTGGTTATGTAGGAAAACAGACATTATTATTACAAATTGAAGCTTAGCTTATCGTATTCAGTTACAGACTACAAGTACAGTACAGATAAAACAAGTAGGTCAATTCCAATTTCATAATCGGTTTAAGAGAATTCTAGACATTATTTGTAAACAAAAACAATGAAAATATTGGAATGTGTCGTGAAATGGAATATATTTTACGACACTATACAATATTACATTTTCATTTTAATTCTTTCTTCTTTTAATCATTATAACTTTAAATTGAAGTGACGCGGAAATCAATTAAGGCTTTATTTGATACTAGTTTATAGCTAAGCATTTGACTAGCCAGAGTGGTTATTTTGTTAACCTAAAGAAAAAAGGTATTCAGTCCTGTTTTAAGATGCCTACTATAAACCAAGAAACATGTATATATTTCTAGCAATCAAATTTTTTCCAACTCGAATTCACACCTTGATTTCTGGTACTGTTTGTGATAAAGGTTTACAAAAAGTATCTTGGATTCTCGAACCGGATCTTGTTTGCATTCACTGTCAAGTAAACTTGCAAAAGAACCTGTAGTATGAGATATGGTAAGTAGGTATAATTTCATACCTACTATTGTTAATACAATAGCCAGCCCGCACGTGCCTGGGTACAAAATGAAAATTACACCTATCGAAGCATTATGTATGATCACTCTCTTCCGTCGATTTTCATACCTAAGCGTGATATATCGTAATCATCATCAACGGAATCAAATGTACTACATGTTCTGTTTGGCAAAAGCACCATTAGAATCTAGTTTTACTTCATTGAAGTACTACTATTCTAGAATCGACCTTTAGCAAAGGCAATGCTTGGTTGCGAGAATGCAATAACACTTCAGTATACTATCGATCGAGGCAGCAGAAAGAGTCTTATTCTGGGGAATAAGACTTATTTTACTACGTATATTATCAACTACCACATTATTTTTATCAACTTTGGGTTTAAATGCAGAAAGAAAGGGAGTCCTGTCATATTTATAAATTTTTGAACCAACTCCTATTCGGAAAACAAAAAACGTTTGTGAATAGTCATAAAAAAGTAGGTACCTACTCTTTATGTCACCTACATTAGTTCTGCTTAGCTTGGGGCTAGATGATGCTGTGATTGTCCAGCATTATTTCCTTATTTATTAGTTAGGACTATATATTAGTTTCTGCCAACGAAAACGCGCACGCTGGAACTTGTCAAGTTAATTTCGGAGTTCATTATGGGGAAGAAATTACCCTATGAGTTATTCCAGGTCTACCTTCATCTTAGCTAAATTTCACATAGGTACTAAGTGTGAGGTGATTTTACCTGAAAGTTAGCGGCGCTAGGCTTGGCCGGTTCTTCGATCTGTGTGCGTCGCGGGCGCATAGCGTACAGGAGTACAGCCAGAGCCATCATCAGAAACATGGTGAGGAAGCCGTTGGCTGCCGACGCGGGCCGCGGCAGGCTCGGTTCGTCGAGGCATTCGCCGTCCGTGCAGTAGTCTTGGCTTTGGCGGAGCTGAAAGAACAGAAAAGGCATTTATAAAATGTTATCGCCTATAAAGTAGCTCGGCTAGGTTAAACTCGCCTTTGTACTTGTCCTTTATATTGTTACTAGCGACCCGCCCGGCTTCGCACGGTTTTATTATACGTATAAACCTTCCTCTTGAATCACTCTACCTATTAAAAAAACCGCATCAAAATCCGTTGAGTAGCTTTAAAGATTTAAGCATTCAAAGGGACATAGGGATATAGGGACATAGGGACAGAAAAAGCGACTATGTTTTATACTATGTAGTCAAGTTTTGGGTAATAATATTTTTTGTGTAAGTTACATTAAAAAAATTATGATTTATGAAAGTAAGTATAGGTATCTAATCTACCTACTGAGCGAGAAACTAGCTATCCTCTGGCGAACCACATGAAGCGATGCGCAGAACAGTGTGCAGGTTGTTCGAATGAACACTTTATTGTACTAGAAGTAGATCATACAGTGAATAACATACCAATAACTAAATTAAAATAAAAACCGTAAAAAGGCGGGCTTATATTTGTGAGCGATTTCTCCCAGGCCCTTGTTGAAGTTACTAATTAACCCAGACCCAAAAAAATTCAAATGTTTCGAACGATAAAAAACGAAAATGGAAATCGAGATAGAGTTATACGAAGCTGTAGGTATCTTTTTCGCATGTTATCGTCGGCATATTAATTATATGCATGAGTATACCTACGCAGACTACTTATTATCTCTTTTGGGCTCGTATTATAGCCGTTTCTTAAAAAAGTAGCCCATTAACGCTTACTAGCCTCTAGATACAAAATGGTGATTCTAGTGTATAATCAAAAATGAGCCATAATAATAATTGTTTATAGAATAAGTGAATTCTAGAATTAGATATTTAGTTTAAGTTATTAATTCTTGTAACTTAATATTGTTAACACTTCGCTTTATTTTATTTATTCTTGTGATAACTCGGTCCCATAGGTCACAACGGAAAACCAGCGCCGGTTTTAAATTTATAAAACCTGCAAATGCTGAGTTGGGACCTTTTTGTAACTATATTCTAAGGTTAAAACCGAAATTGCTGTAAGTTTTCTAACACATTAGTCTTTAATTTCTTTTTAACTAATTATTAATATGTATTGTAAGTTACAAATAAACTTATTTGATTTGATTTGATTTTGATAAAAATGTTTTAATATGTTTCATTTGCCTGTTACCGGAAAAGGCATAAGATTGGCATACGTTTGAACTTTAGCACCAAGGCCAATTCTCATTATCCATGCTTATAGACAAACCAAGAAGCGAATGATTTTAAGATTTACACAAGTGCGTGTTCATTTTGTATGTTTGATGTTGTCATTTTTCAGTTTAGTTTAGTAAACAGCTGCCGTTGTTTTTAAAACACAGTTATGTGGCCAAACAAAGTGGTAAACTTTCGAATCTTTATGTCAGTAGGTACAAACACAACAACAACGGTTTTAACTAAGGTTAAAAATTTGGGTATACTTAATTAATTAACATTGCATTGGACAATCCACATTAAACTTACTCATACTATCAAATTCAATTCAATTCAATATAACTCAAAATTTCAATACAACGTCATTTCCAAATGATTGTGTTTTGTTGCTGGCAATTTTCAATCGTTAGGTGTGAAATGCAAATGAAAGTAGATTAGAGGCAATATAAACTTTCACTTGCGAATTGCTCGATGAATAAATAGAGTACTTACTGTAAATGTTACTACCAAATACATGACAGGAAAACTTGTAGTAAAAAGGAAGAGGCCTTCATTAATTCGTTCCAGCCTAATTAGCAATATCGACTAAACCACCTTTCTTTACTTTGCTCCAGTTTGACTCCCTCCATCAACGAATTGGGCGATAAAATTATGAATTCTAAAAATAAATTGTATTTATATTTTGACATGTTTTTTAATATTGATTGAGCAGTAGAAATACCTCAGACTTAGGGTGCCTGTCCATTGGAGCGGAGCGAGCTGGCGGAGCGGAGAAACGAGGAAATATTAACCAATAGGATTGCCATGAAATCTCCGCTCCGCTTTTTCATGCAATCCTATTGGTCAATATTTCCTCGTTTCTCCGCTCCGCCAGCTCGCTCAATGGACAGGCAGCCTAAATCGAGAAATCAGTAATTTTATAGTTTTTTACATTGTTTTAATGGGCTATTAACCGAAAGTCATTGATATCGTTACGCTACGGTACATATCCATGCGTTTAAACGTAGCAATTAAAACATAAAATAAATTAAGTTTTTTTCAAATCTCGCGGTTCCACGTTATTGATGTCCTTTGATTCAACTGATTCATCATCATTCATCATACTACTCTTCTTCTAGTCATAGGCCTATTATTGTATTAAGTATTCAGTCATCTAGTACCAATAACACAAGGGCTAGATGTTGTTGTGTAGATTGTCCAGAATTATTTATTATTATTAGGTATATTTGCTATTTGACACAAAAGCGGAAATACCGAACCTGAGCTGCCTTCGTCCTAATTATAGCTGAATTTAACTTCAATATTGCAATGGATGAGATGCATGTAGGGCTTGCATTCGAATATTCGAATATTCGAATTATTCGAATATTATATTAGATCGAATATTCGAATACTGAAATTGCAATATTCGAATATTCGATTAAAATCAAAAACATCAAACTCAGCACTATGAATACTCGGATGTGCTTAGAATGCCACATACGAGCTCGCGCGATACAATATAATACACACCATACAAAACAATGTGGGTGATTCTACAAAAATTGGGTAACTTTTGAGGATATTTTGTTTACTATAGATATTTAATCAAATTCATATAAATTCGGGTGTATATGATGGCTAATCTAATGAATATATTGTTCCAAATCGGGCCAGTCACTTTTTTAAGTAGATTGTGAGATTTTTAAAATTTTCTGAATTTTACTGCCAGCGGACTGACAATGGTAACAAAACCACTTTTGTAATAATTATAATTAAATTAAATAAAATTAGTACAAATCTATTAGTATTTCATAATGGCACATGTCTTTTAAGTATTAAAATCACTAACAATTAAAGATAATAATTAAAATGTAACACCGGGAGAAAATAGTTATGTCAGTTTTCAAAACAGCCTTTTGACATTTTCAATTTGCTTTTAGCGTGCGTGGTTTGTTTTAAACTGTAATATAAAATGGTTATACACGGTCTCAATTAAGATTAAAGTGATCTTAAACAAAAAAACATCAGTAATATGGAAACACACAAGTCCTCTAGCGCGATACTTGACAAAGAACTGACGCCAACGGACTGACGAAACAGACATTAATTTGAGGTTATAAACAGAAATAATGTGGTTTTTGGTAACTTTGAATATCTACAAACTACATTTTAACAAATCATTGCTAACTACATAATATGTATAAATGAAAATAAACTTCAGATTAACAAGAAAATAGCGATTCACCACGGGACTGATATTTTGACTGGCTCAGCACGTGTATTAGACAACAAACACAACCACAGCACTGATACAGTTATGGCAGCCGTCAAAATGTGCGGTCCCCAAATAACTTCAGTACCAATATTTAAATAAAAATAGGGATTTGACGTTTAGTCTCTGATATTAGGCGCGAATTTCAAATAAAATAATCACATAATATAATATAGTACTTAAAAATATGGGTTTTGAACTTAATTATTTCACAAATTATGTGCATACAGAGAGTAAGCGAGCAAAATATCGTTAAAAATAGAAAAGGAACATCAGTAATTAAAAATAAAAATTAAACAGAGTAAGTATGCATGATTGAATCTAATTAATTCTATGTACATCACACATTGTATTAAATTTGAAAGTTTTCTTAAATCAGTGATAATGTTCAATATTATAGTCACTTGATTGTTGGTTTTCGGGATTGTGACAAGCCAAAGGACTGACATTTTAAGCATTAATAGTATTTTTTTATTAACTTGTATATAAAATGAAGACCTGAAATTCAGTGACCACATAAAGGACTTTTCATTGTTTTAGAATAAATTGTTATAACTATAAAATATACTATGATTTTTTATATATTGGCTGATGACATTGAGTTACCCAATTTTTGTAGAATCACCCGTGTGTAATGTCGTTCGGATAAACAACATGACAAAGTTATAGGGTTCGGAAACACTCGGGAGTGTCGCGCGACTGCGTAATGCAATCGCGTACTTGACGAGACTGTTGTCTATCCGTTTCTGTCACTTTATTTTATTGATAGATATTGTTAAAATACCTACTTACCTAGATTTTGAAAATTGTTTTTACTAAGAATTTGTGGTTGATTGTGCCTGTAAATCGTCAATGCCTCGTTACGGCGACACAACCTTCTAATAATTTTAATTTGTTTTCGCAAATAACACTAATAAGAATAAAAGCAGATGTGATTATATAAAAAAACAGATATTTTCTATTATTCGAATAATATTCGAATAATTCGAATAGTACCCGAAAAAAAATCGAATATTCGAATATCTAAATTTTCGAATATTTGCAAGCCCTAGATGCATGCTTGGAATTAATGCTGAAACTATCAGTAGGGTAGGGCGTGCAAAACCGGTTTTCGGTTTTGGTGAAAACCGGAAAACCGAACAAAATTTACCAATTTTTCAAAACCGGTTTTGAGCGACAAAACCGGTGTTAGCTCCGGTTTCCCAGTAAATTAATTGAATTTGATTTAAATCTATGTTTTTCGAAAGCACTCAAGAACAATGTCGTTGTTTTATTCCTTAAATATACAGGGTTTATAATTCCTAACGTAAGAGTAGAATTTTAGTATGCCAATTTTCTTTAGTTTCAGATAAATCAATTTTTTTAAGAATAACTTCAGAAATATTGTTTTTTATATAGCAAAATCAAATTAGACATGTGTTGATCGCTCATATTTCGTGACCTGTTCGACCTCGACCCACTGGTTGACTGAGTCTGTCGTTCAATCTGCACGATTTAAACTATCCTACTAAATAAAGTGCATGAATTGAGACCCGCAACACGTGACCCACAACTTACATTAGGTACGTGTGAAGTGACAAACGTCACGAAAATCAGTGCAAAAGAAAGAGATTAAGCTTAGTTGCGTGACATCAAAGATCGGACGAATTTCTATCAAACTTTAAATTTAATTGTTTATTACTTAACGTGTACGAAATAAAGTTGGTTTTTGTTTACAAATACGGGTCACGATCGAGTCTCCGTGACCAAATCAATCGCCATCGACACAGGTCTAAATAAAATGGCAGAAAGAAGATTAATCATTTACAGGTGTTCGGAAGTACAGAAAAACTATTTCACAGTAAATTATATTAAGTATACTGAAAAACTTGTTATCAGAACTTGAAAATGTAACTGAACATATAAAATGCTATAAAATTCAATTGATTACCAACTTGAAATAGCATTTAGAATTTCATGGTATTTTCCAAGTGTTTCATGTAACGAAAAATAATTGCTTTTATGAATGCTAAACTTGTAACTGATTGGCAATCTCAAATTGCAATACAGTTATGCAGCTGAACTTGATAACAAGTCTCCGTTTACATTTTATACAGTGGTGAACAACAATAAAAATATAACACTCATAATTTCACCCAGTCATCTAGTTCCCATAACACAAGCTCTGCTTAGCTTGGAGCTAGATGATGCTGTGTGGATTGTCCAGAATTATTTATTTTTTATTTATAACTAGCGACCCGCCCCAGCTTCGCACGGTTTTATTATACAAATAAACCTTCCTCTTAAATCACTCTATCTATTAAAAAAAACCGCATCAAAATCCGTGGCGTAGTTTTTAAGATTTAAGCGTTCAAAGGGACACAATGACATAGGGACAGAAAAAGCGACTTTATTTTATACTATGTAGTGATTACTTATTTATTTTCCATTTTTAGGGACAGTTAAGTAAAACTGACACTTTGACACCACATTAGGATTGCATGGACTTCTTATATATTTATCATCATCATAACATTAACATCTATGAAAGATGATTAAGGCTTACTTTTGTACTTTTTACATTGTGTATCAGAGCTTCTGAGAACTAAGGTTCTTCTAATCTGTGACCCAGAGAGAAATCAAAGGCACGCTCATAGATATGGATCATGGATACATTTGGCAGTGGGAAAGGAACTATCAAACCTTAAATTCCATCAGTGCCTAAATACTGTTTGAAAACCAAGGTGGTTGAACAGGCGAAGTTCCGCCTGTGACATAGGAGGTTGTGGGTCCGATTCCTGCCTTGGAACTAACCAATAGTTTCTACAATTTGCAGGTATTTGTTCCAGGTGTTCTGGATATGTTTAATTAAATTTAAAACAAATTTATATATGTTTATAATGAATTGTATTACTCTACTTAGCTTGAGGATAGATGATGCGGTGTGGATTGTCAAACATTATATAATATTAGTGTATTATACACAGGCACTGTCTGCAGGCAACTTTTATACATGTTATCCTTCATGTTGACTTGAAACTTGAGGAAAGAATAGACTAAGTATGACTATTATTCATCAATGTACTTGAGTAGTTTTACATTGCCAGATAGATTCTTACTATATAAAAGTATTGTAATAGTAATATTGTCCTTGATTGTTAATTAGGTAGGGTATTTTCCTGGTTAACAGGTTAAATCAATTTGGTATGCTTACAATAACGGTAGATACATTGAGTGAACACATAGAACTTACGTTTAGTATGTTACAGGACCTACAGGCGACCCTAATTATTGTAAAGCTGGATATTTGCGTACGTGGAATCCTCCCACTGCACCACATATGTTTGTCTCGGTCAGTCTCGCATCTACATTTTAGCTGGCTAAAAGTGAACTTACCAGCGAAATCAGGCGGCGCATCGCCAGCTCGTGGTTCCACAGGCATTCACAGGGATCCATTTCGTCTCCCATACTGCGAAAAAACACCCTCAATCAACCAGTCTGTAGATTGTGCGCACGAAATTATGTTCGTGGAAAGTTACCAGAATTCTAATAATTACGATATCAAAACAATAAAACACTCAAGCAAAAAATATCAATGGTTTTCAGTTGCGAACGTAATCTATTGTTTGCATTATCGACTTTGTTTTTATTTACAACACAAAAAACATTGAGTAAGAATCATCTGGACAGGAAGGGAAAGTAAATCTATCGAATTGAACGAAAATCATACCTGTCTATTGGCAAGATCAATATAAATACCAAGAAGGTATTGTTTTATTGATATAAAAGGGTAATCCACCCGCGTTTGAACGATTTTATGATCCTTACAAATAAAAATTCGCAAAATTATCTACACTCCCGACGACATTTTGACACAGAGTGTTGGAGCTCTGCTATTGGTCGAGGTCAAATTTTACGGTCCAATCGACAGACTTACGTTTTAGTCAGGCTGTCCAATCCATAATTCGGGCTGCCAGACATTGTAATCAAATATTGCTAGATTTAAAAATGTTTCTGCAATAGTAGAAAATTGTTTTATTTGGATCAGTGGTGTTAAAGGAAAATGGTGTATAGGTAGCCTTATTTTAGTGTCCGAATGGGTTGTGGGTAGATTTGGCGAGTAGCGCAGAATTAGGATATTTTATTTATTTTGGGGATAACAAACGACTACATACATAACATTATTATTACATTAGTATAAATACTACTACTTTAAATAACGTCTGTTTTCCCGCTAGAGTACGATCTCGGAGTCTTCAAATCAAGAGTGAATAAGTTCCTTCTGGGAAAGCGTGCTCCATCTTAGGCCACATCTTCACTTACCTGAGATAGTGGCCAAATGCTAGACCATTTCCAATAAAAAAGGCCACTCCGCTATCCACAAATTAGGTTTATACATAAAAATTAAAAGAACATGCAACTAGATGACTGATTTTCCTTGTATTTTGGAGACTGCTCGCTAGTAGAAAAGTATTTCTACAAAACCTATACCTATACCTACTCTGTTCTAGAAACTAAGATATTTTATGATAAAAGAGGCCAAAATCACTACATAGTATAAAACTAAGACACTTTTTCTGTCCCTATGTCATTATGTCCCTTTGACTGCTTAAATCTTTAAAACTACGCAACGGATTTTGATGCGTTTTTTTTTAACAGTTATAGTGATTCAAGAGGAAGGTTTATATACTTATAATAAAACCGTGCGAAGCCGGGGCGGATCGCTAGTACCTAATAAAAATGAAAACACGTAGGTAAAAATAATGACAACAAAAAAAAAGAACACTTTAATATAAAATGATAGTTTCAACTCAATAACGCCCACTAAGTGCAAAATATTGACATCGAAGGCCATCGTATTTATGTACTTAGGTACATGAGTCAAGTACCTTATTTATCTAACAAACTTTTGAGTTTCGTGCAGAAGAAACCAGAATATTTCCTCGACAGAGTAGTTTCTGAAGAAAAATTATTTAACAGGTAGTAGTTTTTTTATTTACCTATTTATTTATCTTATGGAAACAATAAGCTAAGAAGAATAAATATTTACTCAAAAAATTAGGAAAATCAAATTTACCAGTTTCCACAAATAGAGAGCCAGTGTCTTGGTGACGCTTTCGTTCGACTAATTGGACATGGATCAATTGAGGTATCTACCTTTAGACTGTTCGCAACCGTCTGCAGTTAGCTCAATGGTTTCAAATGTAGGTATATACTACTAGTTTTAA
Organism: Eupithecia centaureata; assembly: GCA_944547425.1. NCBI lineage: Eukaryota > Metazoa > Arthropoda > Insecta > Lepidoptera > Geometridae > Eupithecia > Eupithecia centaureata. Next base: position 12,444,222 of record OX155682.1, read on the forward strand.
TTTTTTCTATTCCTTGATGTTATAATAAAATCATCTAATAAAGTAAAAGCAACATGGAGACTAATTAATAACGAAACAGGTAAATCAAAGCCACGTTATAAAGAAATAAGGTTAAACATTAATAATTCAATTCTTATACATGAAAAAGATATTGCCAATGCTTTTGATGCATTCTTTTCTGCTATTCCTAAAGTTGTTACCCAGTCTCTAAACTCCTCAGCATCAATGGCTGTTAAATTTTTAGAATCTTCAGTTGCTAGATGTAATGAGAGTTTTATCTTTAGTTATGTAAATGCTGATTATGTAGTGAAAATCTTTAAGTCCATTAACATTAAAAATACTGAGGATCTCTGGGGTATATCAACAAAAGTATTAAGTTCAATTGTTAAGGAAATGGCTCCTTGTAATACAATAATAACAAGTTACTTTTATGTGTTTGTATTATAGTAACGGTTATATAATTTCTATTTGTAACTATATACACTGATAAAACAAGATTATTAAAAAAAATAAACATTTCTACATTACAAAGCCTTAAGTTGCATAAAAGTTTAAGGTGCTACCCAAATTAACAGCGACACCGTAAAAAGTACAATTTTTCGTCGCACCGTTAGCCGTACTGCGACATATTACAAGCCCAAAAAAAATTTAGTGTATTATATACATTATTATATATGTATACATGTATTATATAAACATGTATTATATATAGGCTAGGGTAGCAACTGCTACCCTAGCCTAACTAGGCTAGATCATTACAAGTTGGTAGATGTGCTACGAGTAGCGTAGCAGCTAATCTAACTTCATAGATGTGCTACTAACATTACTTCATAGATGTGCTACGAGTAGCGTAGCAATGTAGCGTAGCAGGTAAGCTAGATCATTATTAGTTCGTAGATGTACTACGAGTAGCGTAGCAATGTAGCGAAACAGCTAAGGTATTATTAGTTCATAGATGTGCTACGAGTAGCGTAGCAATGTAGCGTAACGGCTAAGCTAGATCATTATTAGTTCGTAGATGTGCTACGAGTAGCGTAGCAATGTAGCGAAACAGCTAAGCTAGATCATTATTAGTTCGTAGATGTGCTACGAGTAGCGTAGTAATGTAGCGTAACGGCTAAGCTAGATCATTAATTAGTTCATAGATGTGCTACGAGTAGCGTAGCTATGTAGCGAAACGGCTAAGCTAGATCATTATTAGTTCGTAGATGTGCTACGAGAGCTTAGTAATGTAGCGTAACGGCTAAGCTAGATCATTATTAGTTCGTAGATGTGCTACGAGGGCGTAGCAATGTAGCGTAACGGCTAAGCTAGATCATTATTAGTTCGTAGATGTGCTACGAGTACCGTAGCAGCTAAGCTTAGAAAAAATTGGATAATTTAATTAAAAGAAAATTACAATCAAGGAATAGAAACCAATTAAAACTAGTATTAACAATTGAAACAATTAAGTTAACTGCAGACAATTGCAAACAGTCCATAAGTAAGTATTAAAGAAAAGCAAATAAAAAAAACGCCAAAAAGGTTCCAAGTATGAGTTTTTAAAACATTAAACACCATGGAGGTACCATGGAGGTAGAAATAAGTTAATGATGTTTTGAATTAAGAAACGATGTTCTAAATTCAATTTACTTTATCATATAAGACGGCTTTGCACTCAGATAACAAAGAACAAAAATACATAGTATTTCCGAGATGGGGGCATGCAAAAATATAAATTAACTAAACTACATATCAAAATACTGACACAGTGAGGTGAGTCGTTTAGTATTTTACATCTTCCAAACAGTACAACTTATTCGCAACAAGGTGTTTTGACGGTAATAATAATTAGCTCATGTATTTAGTGCCAGAATGAGGAACATAGATAGAGATTGAATCTGGTAGGTTTGCAGAGGACGTTCAGCCTAATTTTTAAAGATTATTGGGACAATTTAGTTCTTCTTGTGATGTAAAAGACAAAATATACCTAAGTATATGAAAACATGTAAAGACAAAGTATAACATCTCTATTACCTCATCATCATCACCTATATTAGTCCACAGCTGGACATGCGCCTCCCTAATGAACCTCATGTTTTAACATAATTTAAGGCGCTACCAGTAGGTTACCTCACTTACGATACACAAGATCTAGAATCTACGGCATAGATTATAAGTTTAATGGATCTTCCACCTAGACAGGAAGTTGAATTAATCCATTTGAAGTCTCTATTAATAGGATTTACTCTCTTTCAGCCACAAAGCGTAACCTACATACAGACAAGCTTTTGCAATTTTATTATAGGATCAGCCGGAAGGCGTGGCTTCGCTTTCATGTGACAGTGGGCGTGTAAATTATATGCCCCGCCTAGCGCTAATTGATTTTATGAAAACACTTCATGACGGATTGGAAGCTGGGTGTGAAAGCATATGATGGGCAATGAAATAAGTCTCAATGGGACTTGACCCTCGCGTTCTATTTCAGAGCAGTATTATTTTATTTCACGTTTCTGGGACATACAGAGAATCCGATGTAGGTGCATTAGTACAGAGAATCCGATTTATGTCCATAAGGGTATGGGATGAAGATCAGCTCAAGTAAAAGGAACAATTTTTTTGCAAGAAAATTTATGAAAAGTTGCGTAGTATGTTTTTATATATTTTTTATGTTTTTTTATTATTCGGGGCACTCTGCTTTCTGGTGACGATGGCTTAGATTTTTAAGAGTCTGTTAGTATAATAGTAAATACTAGCTGCAGTAATAAGTCATTTTGTTGTTGTTTTTGGTACGTAGTTAGGAACTTACCTAGTCAAGTTTAGGTAAATTGTTAAGTTTTTAGATTATTGATGTATCAAACTATGATTTGCTTTGATTAGGAGCGTAAAACTTTATCATTTCATTAAATTATTAATGTTTTCTTTTGGTAACGGGACATAGGTACGCACTAGACCCTTTGAAATCTAGTAGGTAACCTTTCCTATAAAATACTAAGATCCCATTCATTTCTCGTGGTTAGACTAAAAAGAGACGAATATAGGGCTAGATCTAGTCAGCTCTTTTTTTACCACAAAGGTTTAAGAGACGAGTTGTCCACATCACTTTAGGATTCGGGAAGGTACAACTGGTCCGAATCTAAAATCTGAAGACTGGGACTCGGATGAGTACCTATATGAAGAGGATAATTCGTCCAAGGTCGAGTTTTTGAGCTTTTCGTACCAGATTTTTTTTGTCAACAATAGACCTTCGTTTGACCACAATGTATCAAGATGTACCTACCCAACCCGCGCGCGTTAAATTGATTGCGGTGAATTTCGTATAGTTCTGCTTGGTATTTTAGATGATATACGTATTATTGCACAACACGGTAAAGGAAAACGAAGGTAAAAAAGACTAGTTATCTTAAACAGTTTCACAGGTTGGGCATCGTTGTCGCTACGAGCTATTTCTTCTAGGCAACTTTTGGATGGACACGTGATTACTGTGCAGGTGGCGTATTACTAATTATACTAAATAAATAAATATACATAAACAGTAAGGATTGTGATGTACCAAGATCGTGGCCTTCACTGAAAACCTGGACTCTGCTTTTCACAAAAGATTTTTACATTAGTTTAATTAGTCTTAAGCCATTATAGTAGTATGTGGTACATTTTGGAGTAAATAACAATATTTCATTTCATTTCAATACTAATAGCAATAAATATAATTAATAATTACCCAGCATAGACAATATATACTATACTAGCGACCCGCCCCGGCTTCGCACGTTTTTATTATACGTATAAACCTTCCTCTTGAATCACTCTATCTATTAAAAAAATCGCATCAAAATCCGTTGCGTAGTTTTAAAGATATAAGGGAAATAGGGACAGAAAAAGCGACTTTGTTTTATACTATGTAGTGATCAAGTACCTATACATCTTCTAAATTTATGATGGTGTAGGACTATCGCTTATCCACTCGGCTTTGCCTACCGCTCTAAGTAGCGAATATCACGTAGGTCTGAACATTACCTAAAATTCTGAGAGGTTTTCTTTCAGTGATCGCAGCTTCCACCCTCTGCCGCGGAGGCGTGGCGTTAACCCGCCCAGCGCCGTCATTCTGGCACGGTCGCCGCGCTGCGCGGACATGGCGCGAATCCTGCGCCCGCCGAGCCGCACGTAAGTTACTTACTACAAATAATTTTATTCGAATTTTAAAATTGAAATAGTTTTTTTTATTAAAGATTTTTGTTGCCTCTATAAATTATGTAGGACATAATTTTTTTTGGTAAAGTACTTACTCTGTTTTGTTTTTATAAAAGTTCAATAAATTATTTGCATTTACACCTTTTTTCTGTAAGGCTAACAGATGAACTACCGTTATTTTAGTAACTTAATTGTACCTTCCCAATAACGTCTGAAAGCTCAATTTTTTAATTATTTATATGTATTTTATTATACTTTTTTTTCAGTATTATACTTATATAAAATTGTGTATGGCTTAATTTAAAATTGTGTATCACAGTAAGCACTAGGATGGTTATCCTAGTGCTCACTGTGATTTGAGAAGTGAACAAATTACAAATCAATTGATAAAAATTTAGATAAATAATAAATTACACTTACGTTAGGTACCTACTGTTCTCGGACCTTCTAAACAAAAAAAATATAAAAGTAAAGCCCGTTTATGTCTAACAAGATTTACAAATAATCAAATTTTACTTACTATCTTTTATAATCTAAACATTTTATAACGTAACTTTAAAACTCGCGTACAGAACTGACAACATACGCACATTAAATGTGCGGATGTCACAAATTTCACAATTATGTATACCCACATTTATTGTGGGACTTGGCAAAACAAAAGCACAAACTTCAGCGGAGTTAGTTCTCGTAAGCTTTTAATATTTTTTGGGATACAAGATGTATCTTGATAAGAACCGGTAACGTTTTTTGATGTTTTTAATTCAACTTAATTCAACATTTACTACTTGGTACTCTACAGGTTACTAGAGTACTCTTTTTATTTGAAACATTAGGGTCTTTGCAAAAAAAAGTCATCACTCTAGCTAACTTCATTGGGATTGGTCGGAGCATACATTCTAATAGCTAGCTAGCTACTAACTGACAAAAAGACCACAAAACGAAATTACCTCTACATATTCCGTTCTTTTTTAGAGTTTCTTAAATATACATTAAGTCATCAAGTCAAAATAAATATTAATTAGATTTAAATATGAAAATGTCGTAATTTGGTACATTTTACGTCGCTCGTTACATTTAAATTTATTTCGGAAATCAAGCTACCGGATGCATATTTTCAGACAGCATTCGCCAGTCGAAATTCAACCACTTTATCATCACTTGAGTTGGTAGATCCAATTTGTCCACTACTGACCGACCCGTCGGAGTTTTTCACTGGGCGTGACAGCCACTCTACACGTTGGTCCAAGGGCTATCTCGAATTTAGAACGACTAGGGTTAGCACTTAACTGGACGTTATGCGGCGTTATCGACTCGATAATATCGTAAAGAGTTAAAATTAGGGGTGATACTAAAATGGAAGTGTCTTTGTCAAAGTTGTATAAATTAAATTTTAATACGTTTATTTCAACTGGAAAAAACACGGTCGAATATTTGGATGATTTTAACATGGTTTTGTATAAATTTGGAGAAGAAAAAATAAATGATAAATGAAGATGCCTCGTAAATGAAGGTGCCTTTGTTTCATCTGACGTCTTATTTAAATCAATCAGTTAAAATTATTGTGTTAGTCATTAAATACGATATGCCTATATCAAGAGTTGGTTTAGTTTTAACTTAATTATAGATGAAAATAAATAATTAAAATGCTTGATGTTTTTCACACTGAATATTAAAGCCAAATTTATAAAAATCACGCAGATATTTATTTTCAACCGACTTCAAAACACAGAGCTAGTTCTCAATTCAACTGCTTTTAAAATTTTATGTGTACAAGCTTTTTACACAACAAATAATTAATTTCGAAGTGTTCGGTAACGTTAGAGACAGCCCTAAGCCATATGTCATCGGGCGACAACATTTGTCACTTCATTATTGGGCAGTATTGGGGCCGGGAGGGTGCGTTTCTGTTCGTTTACAGGGGTTTATTATGAGAAAAACGATCATAATAATGCTGCATTTTGATTATAATTTTGCCAAAGGTTTTAATGAAAACTGAATAGTAGTGTGCATCAAAAGAGTCGTGTTAAACAACAATTCGGCATATAAGCCTACGTTCAATTTGTACTTTTGAAAGCCTATCAAGAACTTTTTTTTGTTTATATAATCAAAAATCCGTAAAAAATATAATATCTCTTCATTTATATTCTCGTCTTCTTCAGTTTTATTCGTATTTTTTTTTATCGCGGTATATTGTTATTACGCTTCTATTTTTATTTAGGGCAATCGTGGGCAAATATCAGTTTAAAATATGCGGTCAAAAATATCAAATTAGAGTTAAGTATACATTTTATTGTCTTCTATTGTCTGTTCTAGTCTTTCTGGCAATCATTTTGAAGACTTTGTAAGCATAATATATAATATTTAGTATTAAATATTTACGAATCTTATTCGTAGTGTGTGTTTATCAGTAGTTTTTAAGGCGAGAAAGCGAGAATAAAACATTTCAGTCATTATTTATTCATCTCTGTTTTCAAAAACAGTCTTATTTTACGAAATCGGCGAAATGAAGTATATTAGTATTAAATTAAGTTTAAATGGATATTTATTTAATTCAGAAAATAAATAGGTAATTTTTTCTTAATACACTAATTTTTACTTTATAATGTAGGTACTTTATACTTTTCTCTTCTCTTCTTACTTTCTACTGTATATAGAATGTTTGTATGAGAACTAATGAACTTCTTTTCTTTCTTCTATCATATGTTGGGGAACTCCTGTCTAAATATTGTTGTATTGTTGCCTGGAAGAGATCGCTTTTAGCGATAAGGCCGCCCATTGTGCAACTTTGTTAAATCTCTTTTCCTGTATTTTGTTTTTTTTTTCGTTTGGTGTGCAATAAAAATCAACCTATATTAGTCCACTGCTGGACATAGGCATAATAATGTGTATTGTATTGTATTTGTTGGTCCACCAGACCGTGGCGGCTGCGTGTGGTGTAGAATGGCGGTAAAGACCGCGACGCCGGCCGTCGCCGAGCGCGAGACTTGGGGCAAGAAGGTGGACTTCCTTCTCTCTGTCATTGGCTTCGCAGTGGACTTGGCCAACGTCTGGCGGTTCCCTTATCTCTGCTACAAGAATGGAGGAGGTAAGTCTTTTTCATTACTCACTAGCGATCCGCCCCGGCTTCGCACGGTTTTATTTTACTTACGCTTAAACATTCCTCTTGAATCACTCTATTTATTAAAAAAAAAACCGCATCAAAATCCGTTGCGAAGTTTTAAACGGTGGATCACCGGCCGCGAATCTAGGCTCAAGCAGCCGGTAGGAGAACCGCTTTTTGGATCTGGCCCTTGGTCCAACTTCCTAGCGAGAGTCTCTTGAGATGTTTATCGAGGCTCTTCGCTATTACCCCGTTAACCGAAACGACTATCGGGACGATGTTCGCTGAATCCACATCCCACATGCTGACAACCTCTGATTATTATTATTATGATAATATCAACAGCTATCGTAGTACAATCGTATGAAGCTACTCCTACGAGTCCACACGGTCCGAGCTCGATCTGAGCGCACTCCGATCGTGTCAACGCGGCTATAAAATATTATACAATATAACCTACTAAAATCTGCCCTTGGCTTCGCACGCTTTTCTATGGAAACGTCTCAAAGCTATTTCTATCCTATGGGAACTGATTTATGGGATGAAAAGTCTCCTATGTGTTATTCCAGGGCTAGAACTACGTCTCTTCCAAATTAAAGTCCGATGCGTTCAGTAGTTTTTTAGTGAAAGAGCCTAACAAAAATTACATAAAAACTTTCGAATTCGTATAAAAATGCAAAAGTTTGTAAGTATGAATGGATAGATAGATGGATGGATGGCTGGATAAATGGATGGATGGATAGATGTTTGTTACTCTTTCACGCAAAAACTACTGAACGGATCTAAATGAAATTTGGCACAGAGATAGATTATAGTCTTCAATAACACATAGGCTATATATTACCCTGTAATTTCCACGGGAACGGGAACTGGGTAAAATTTGGCACAGAGCTAGATTGTAGTCTGGAATGGCACATAGGCTATATTTTATCCCGGAAATCCCACGAGAACGGGAATTACGGGTGGCGCTGCTGGAATTATAAAAGCGAAAGTTTGTAAGTATGGATGGATAGATGGATGGATGTTTGTTACTCTTTCACGCAAAAACTACAAAACGGATCTGGATTAAATTTGGCACAGAGATAGATTACAGTCTGGAATAAAATAGGCTATTTTTTATCCCGGAACCACGCGGGTGAAACCGTGAGGCGTGCTACGCGTAGTACGTAGTATGCGAGTAGTTTTACTGAATGGCTGGAATTAGCACAGAAATAAATTGTAGTCTAGAATGGCACATAAGCTATATTTTTTTCCGGAATTCCCATGGGAACGGGAATTACGCGGGTGAAACCGCGAATATACACGAAATTCTAATCCTGCTCAGACGAAGTCGCGGGCACCAGCTAGTATTACAATATATTACAACTAGCGACCCGCCCCGGCTTCGCACGTTTTATTATACATAAAAATCTTCCTCTTGAATCACTCTGTCTATTAAAAAACACCGTATCAAAATCCGTTGCGTAGTTTTAAAGATTTAAGCATTCAAAGGGACATAGAGATATAGGGACATATGAACAGAGAAAGCGAGTTCGTTCTATACTATGTAGTGAAGTAGGAAAAGTAAGGATCAACATGAACCCACATGCGCTACGTAGATAGGTACTAGATTTGCATCTAGGTCGTGTCTCCTCCGTCGCGTCTCCTGATGGGCCACACCACACCACACCGCGGTGCTAAGTGCCACTTGCGCCTCCTCGCCGTGCTAATTACGTCGCTACAACCTCGTCGTTTCTCTTCGTCATTTATCTACGGCAAAGTGCAGTGCAAAACATATATCAATACTTGACTTTGCAGGATCATTTCTTATTTTACTTACATAGTTTTCTCAAAAATAAGCTTTACTTTGCATAATTATACTATACAGAATCTATCGGCCCTTACCACAAAAAAAAGTTACGACATAGACACGTGTTTAACAATTGTTTAACATGGTTTTGTAGGGTGACTTTTGCTAAACAACTGTTAAACACGTGTCTAAGTCGTGATTTTGTTTTTTGTGGTAAGGCTGTTTATGTCCCAAGATATAGAATAGAATAGAAAACCTTTATTTGTTACTCAAACACATAAAATAAAGATATCGGTCAACTCTTATATTGTAAATGCGAAAGTTTTTATGGATGTGCGGATGTGTAGGTATAGATGTAATGTTTGTTCCTCTTTCACATAAATTACTGAACAGATCGGTCTGATGAATTTGGAATAGACGTAGGTGTAGCCCTGGAATACTTTACTGCTTTTCACCCCATAAATTCATATTTATGAGATAAAAAATATTCTATGTGCTATGTTACGTCTCAAGGCAAGGTCTCAAGGCTTTCCATTAAAACAAGGCATGCGAAACCGTGGGCTAGATGCTAGTACCTAATATTATAATTCAAAAGTATTTAGACCACGTAAATAGTCTTGGTTATTGGACAATTTCACGGAATCTTTAGCAAAACATATCCTGAGTAAAAATTTTAAGCAGAATAAAAGGTATAAGTTGTAAGATTAACCACCAATCTGGAAAGGAGATAAGATGTGTAAAAAAGGAAATAAATGATAAACAATCTTACGTAACAGAGTAGGACAGTTTTTCAAGTAAAAAATAAGGCTAAAAAGCGATTGAGGCAGGTTTTTTACTTGGTTACAGCCCATAAAAGCGAACGGAACATCTTTAAAAACATCAGCACGATCAGCAAAAGCCCTTTTTACCCTCTTGTTGAACTGATAAATATCTGTACCTAGCCTAGTTTCCACAACAAGACAACAAGATCTAATCCGTACAACCGCATTCTGAAAAGCGTTGATTGCACCCTAGAGACCTAGCCTGACTCTCAGGTCGGGATAATAGTCGGTTAACGTCTTGAACCCCAAGTGCCTGAGACTGAAGTGCCTTACACGAGGCCCAGTAATTGAGCTGTGCGGTGAATGTGGAATTCCATTGTACTAAAAGTATGTAGATTCGAATTCTCTAATGATGTATGAAGTATGCAACTTTGTAGTGATATCGTCCCTGGATGGATGAAAATTACATTAAAACCCATTTTTTGCTACAAATTCTGGAATTCTAATAATGTAAATTAAATTTTCCGGAATAGTATAAAGAGGACGTTTTTCAAAACACGCCAAATTAAACACACGTGCAAATGACAAGCATAGTTGAAAACACTGGTAGTACGGAAATGAAAGACCCTTGACATGACCGCGCCGGCTACGACACGTACCGGAAACTACAGAAATTGACTCCTTTGAACTTCCAAGTGTATACCGACCGACCTTTGGGCTCTTGGCTCTAGGCTTAATGGATGGTCGTCCAGTACTCGCTTATGCAACTGGACAACATAATAAAATTGTTAAAAGCAAACCAACTTAAGAATTTCATAAAATATAATTTCCTAAAGTACATAGCCGAAGTCTAAAATGAAAAATTATATGGTAAAAATTACAAAATGAATGCTACGTGTAATGCTACTAAAATAAACAAATCCCAACTAAATTATTTATAAAACTAGTATGTATACAGTATTATTACTATTTCTTTTCTTTTTTGCCTGCCTTCGTGATCGGAGCTGGCTCACATCCTGGCGTTTATTCTCGCACTGGTTCTTGCATTTGGTCAGTTTCTGGCATTAGATCAGGTTCTGGTATTTGGTCAGGTTCTGGCATTAGGTCAGGTTCTGGTATTAGGTCAGGTTCTTGAGTTCGGTCAGGTTCTGGTTTTTGGGCTGGCTTTGACCGTCGCCGGGTCTTCTCCTTTGTCGTTGGCGTTGGCGTTTCCTCTGGAGTTGGCTCTGGCGGCGGTGTCAATGGAAGTTTCTTGTCAGGCCACATTCTGTGGATGTACTCAACCACTTTCCCCAAGTTTACGAACTGAACCTTAGCCGACTTTGGCCCAGGGAAGACCACACTTAGCTCATTTATTAGATCTTGACTTAATGGTACTGCTTCTGCTTTGCATCGTTCAAATAAATCTTTCGTATTGATCGGCTTTCCACTTTCTTTGAACAACGCCATAAAGAAGAGCCCTATGTCAATTCTATTCTTCTTGTTTTGTAAACAGAGGAAATCAGCTCTTTTCAGAATTAACTCTCTGCTATCTGGCCCTTCTATCGTCCAGTTTTGGTAAACTCCACCGTAGGTTATTGTAAAGTTCTTTCTTGATTTCATCCTCTTTACTCTTGCGAGCCTTTCTAAAAAAATTTTATTCACCCATACATCTGTCATCAGAAGATTTTCTAGCTTGACTCTCCGTTTCAACATAATTTCAAGGGCATCATAGGCGTCATTTGCAGACATCGGATTATAGGACAGATCAAGAGTTACAAGCCTCTTAGCTAATGGCAGCTGACTAATAATTATAGGAATACAAGACCCTTCCAATCTATTGTTACTGATATCTAAAACAGTTAAGGTTTCGACGGACAACAGCAGTTTAATTGCATTTGCAACGCGTTCGCCTTCCAGGCTGTTCCAAGATAAGTTGACCTCGCTCAACACTGAACTTTCCGACAACGTGTTTAGCAGTTTACATAATGCTGGGCTGAATAAGTTGTTCCAAGAGAGATCCAAGTGAGTGACCCTATCGCTGAACTCGAAAGCATCAGCAAGCGCCAGAGCTGCTTCCCGCCCTAGCTCATTCTTGCGCAGAATTAGTTTTCTAACTGGAATGTCGTTCATAATAATCTTAGCAAGGAATTGGCCCCCTTCCTCGCCTAGGTTATTTCTTGAGAGTTTCAGTACCGTTAGCGTACGGTTGCGGTGGAGAGATTCACCCAAATTCTTAATACCGGACACACCTATTCGACATCCCGTAAGGTTAAGTTCTTCTATAGCCTTGTTAGTGATTAACATTTGTCCTAAATGGTAGCAGGCGTCGTCGTTCAAAAAGTTGTCGGTCAGGGTGAGTTTACGGACAAACTGGTTGTGGCTCAGCGCCATCGCCATAGCGCGCACCCCATTTGGGTCCACGCAGTAGTAGCTCAGGTTAATCTCAGAATTCAATAAGTTTCGATGGAAAAGTCTCACTGGGCACTGATTCATTTCTTTACATATAGCTAAATATAGAGTTTGGCCATTGTCATCGTGAATAATAGGCTTTTCTGGGTCAAGTATAGCTTCTTTGATTCCGGGGTCCAGCACAGCTGGATAGTTGTAGTAAACATGTGCGAACACTTCGCTGTCAGACAGCGTCACATATTTAGCGCACATTTCGCCACTGCCAGGTGAATATAGTCCTTCTGAGTAAAGTTTTTTCTTCGGATTAACTATTATTTTTTCGGCATCTAGAGAAGACCATTCGCTCATGTCGGGTTCCTCGCCAGAGCTCACCTCCTCGATCTCAAAAACCGGGATCGCTGCAGAGGCACTGCTGCCACTGCCCGATGAGGACATTTTGTGTTTTTCTTCGGCAAAAGAAATAGATATATTACTTAGTAAAAACTAAAACAACTAACAAAATCAAATCCAGTAAAAATACATAGCAAAATTTTACAAATAAAACATTTACAAATAGTTTTATTTTCAGATATGTCAAACCATTTTCTTTCACGTCTTTAGAAATTTTGTTGTTACTGGCAAGTTACTGGGCACCTTCTTCGAATAGAGGGAAAAGTTCTTCCTCATACCAAAGCGTTCCTAAAGTAAATTCCAAAGATTCTAGCATGACTACGTAAATTCAAATAAAATTTCGAAAATAGATTTTTCTATTTTATCCGTAAACTTTGTCAAAGTCTAAAATTTTGTACAATATTAGGACATTTAAAAAGTACCTATCTAGAAAACAATATATTTTACAGCATTAAAGAATTTTTAAATGCTAATAGATAAATTCAATAATTAGGTAAAGTACATACTCTATTGTGTTTCTGTTCTTCGACATAGGTACTTAATTAAATTTCAAAAATTGTAATATATTGGTATACCTAATAATGGTGAATTAAATGTATTTAATGTACTTGCTAAGGTAGGTATAACAAGTACTTATTTAGAGGTATATACTCTTATCCTATAACATTTTTTAAGGAAATCAGTGTTCTGCGTGCTTAATAGCATAGAAAACACAGAGTTGCACAACTAAAGCGATTTAATGATATTTATTTCAGAACCTTATAATAATAAAGTAATAATAAAGTAACCATTTATGTTAACTTACATAATATTAAACAAACCAGTACGTAATGTTAACTTATGGATGTAATACTTATTAACAAAGCTAAAGGTTGGTAAGTATGAGAGACTGGTGCCTGCGATTTTATTTATTTACTTAATTAATATGGTATACACCAATTACATTACTTAGAACAATATAAAGGTACACAATAAGATCATTAAAATTTGAATTTTACAATTTGAAGATAAAATTAAATAAAAAGTAACTAATAAGAAAATTTTAAAATAAATAGATGGGTTTATTCTAACCTGTGTTGGGGATCACCACTAGTCACCAGGCCCTCAACTACGAAGCAATTAAACAAACAAGAAAATAAATCATTATGGAACGGAAATGTTGAAAGGTAAATCTAGGTTACTAATTATGGAAAGTGGAGAACACTAGTAACTAACAATTAGGATAAAAAAAACAAAATAAAAGTATAAGTTTAGAGAGTTTAAGAAGGTTTTTTGTGTAGTTAGAGAGTTTATAAGCTTTAGAATTTTACGTTGTTTTAAGTTTAAACGTTATTTATGTCCAGATAAGACAAAAGATTTGTAATGAGAGAAATGGTTGTTTGAAAGTACTCAATAGTGAAACAGTCTCAGTGTAACTCAGATTCTTGAGGAACCTTTCAGAACCCTGGTCTCAAGCGGCCACCAAAAGGCGATGGTACAGCCAAGCCTGTCCACAAAGTTTTCCCACAAAGTTTCTCCTACATCGTAATTGCATCCGATCTTTGCTTTGAGCGTCCCTTTGAAAGTCGCATAATTGACTATCAGCACGCCCTTTGGCAGGAGAATTAGTTTAGCTCCCCGATGCAAGGAAATTAGTAACGAAATAATGGGACAGGGTAAATAATAAGCTAATGGAGGGAGGGGAGGTCCGATCAGATTCAATTAGACGGCAATTCTCGTTGAAATATGATCTTCTTCGTTCGAGATTGCCTGGAAAATGTACTTAGGCAAATAGCCTTTTAGCTTTTGAGCACTTTTGCTGAGTAAAGTCTTTTTTGTGAAGTAGGTACTTACGATTAAGTCACAGAAAATATTATAATACAAAAAACAAAGTACGTTTAAAAAATGTATGCTTACAAAATACCCACAACCCCAGAACAAATAATTTCAAATCATAGAAACATTTGTCCCAAAGCAGAAATCGAACCCGCAACCTCCTGCATCTCAGGCGGACCTTTACCCTTTACTCACCGCGTCACATCGTCGCAATAATATACGGTAGTAATTAATGTTTAATATTGAAACAAGTACCTAGTCCATATACATATGGGATGGAGAGAGAGAATCGCTAAAATCACTTCATAACGTCGCCTATCGTCCCTCACTACTAATTGATCGGGGCCACTTCATCATCCGACCCTCGCATTCATCATACCGAGTATCGTTGCTGGACTTTGACAACTAAGGTTCTAAGTACTTTGCAAAGATTCTAGCATGACTACGTACTTTGGTAATGTTATCAACCGACGAAAAAGAAAAGGAGGTTCGTATTTACGAACATTTTAATATTTACTTTTCTAAGAACTATTTATGTTCTATTCGTCTGAACTAGAAACTAGGGTCAGTGTTCTTCAGAGAAGTTCTCAGTCGAGCAATTTGAATTCATCAAAAACGTCCAATCAAACTTTTAAAAAACAATCTGTTGCCGTATTGGTCAAATCGGGTCTCTTGGAAACTTTATCAACCGACGAAAAAGAGATATTAAAACCTGAAAGTAAAAAAAAACTGACCCTGGCGAACTTGCGTCAATTCAGACGCAGAGCCATAATCAAGAAGGACTAAATTCGGCTGCTTGTTTTTTGTTTTATAACCGAATCAAAGAGAATATAATACCTCTATAATCATAGGGATTAAATTTTTAAGAAATTATTTTTTGTAAGTTTAATATCTTCAATATTTTGTATGTAAATACTTTTAAGTAAGTGCAATAAAGTGTTAATTTACTCATTCCTTAAAATTTTTAAATTATTTTAATGATGTCTGAATGAATCTTAACACATGTTAAGATATTTGCATGAATTTATCATCCTACGGGAAAACTGCACTGTTCCGGGATCAATTGTAATATAATGCCTGATTTAATCCAGGTTTAATTAGAGTCCTTTGTACCAGTTGTATAATTTATTAAACGGATACCAGTATGTTTTTATTTATAGTAGTTATAAAGTATAATATACTCTAATAAGTAATACTAAGTAATACTAATATATGTAATAACTTACACTAATACTTTAATAAATAAGTATAATATAATATACATATTATGTAGATATTTATCAGTGGCTAAGATGAACGAATAAATCTTTCGTTTCGATAGCAAGGAACTAATTTTCTGAGTTTGATAGCGGTAGAGTAGTTTCATACTCGTAGGCTACTAGAAACTTTGTTTCAAACGCACACAATTTTAGTTTTCGAATAGTGTTGAGATATATCCTAGCTATTTTCACGAAATATTGTATTTGTCTCACTCTGTTTTTGTACGTGTAAGCGAGATCCTAGATGGTACAATCTATCGAGCTCTCGAAAACCTTTTACGTACAGTACAAAAAGATTGTATTCTACTTTTAAAACTAACATGATCATTTATAACAGAATTTTTATATTTTTTTGTGCTTATTTTTATATTTTCCTACATTTCAGCACAGTTGCATGTGCCACCAACATAAAATAATGATTATCATTGTCATTCCGCTATTCATGACCTATCTATTTTACTGTTATAAATAGTCGGAGCTCGGATATTTATCAATTTCCTATCCGAAAACAATGCGATTGGACCCTCGATGATTTAATATCTACTATCTGTAATCTCGTAATACCCAATCTTCCGGCGCGTCCGCCGGGAGCGGATGAAACGAAGGAGGCGATTCAATTATTACTACAGTTTAAAAAGGTCTTGCTACTTTACCGTTTTTCAAAAATAAACAGCCAAATGAATTTTATAGAAATACTAGCGACCCGCCCCGGCTTTTTACCTTCCTCTTGAATCACTCTATCTATTAAAAAAACCGCATCAAAATCCGTTGCGTAGTTTTAAAGATTTAAGCAGTCAAAGGGAAATAGGGACAGAAAAAACGACTTTGTTTTATACTATGTAGTGATAATAAGGAGATCAGTAGGTGGGTTTTTTTTTATTCATTTGATTCGTTTCCGTAACGGAAACGTCAAATTCGAATTCGATTCCATTTCCGTCAGATCTTTAGAACGCTATTTTGATTTCATATCTAAACTAAGGATCCAAATTCAAATGGCAAAAGTTTTCCTCTTGTTTAAAATAGCGTTCGTCGTTAAATGTTTCCGAAATCGAATCCGAAGGCTTTTCCGATGAATTAAAATAACCCTGCAGTTGCATCAGATTTTGACGACCGATGTGGATTACCGCCTTGGGACAAATGTTTGTACGATCTGCAAATATTTGTCAAGTATTTTCTATGTAGGTAGTTATAATAAAAAATATTTATCTATCACTACATAGTATAAAACAAAGTCGCTTTTTCTGTCCCTATGTCCCGACATCCTTTGAATGCTTAAATCTTTAAAACTGCGCAACGGATTTTGATGCGGTTTTTTTTAATAGATAGAGTGATTCAAGTGAAAGGTTTATACGTATAATAACCGTGCGAGGCCGGGGCGAGTCGCTAGTATAGTAAAATGTGTTAAGTATATCAGTCAACCCAAGTTCCATACAAAAATAAAAATCGACTAAAATCTATTGTCTGCGGGTCCCTTTTATCCCCAACTTAAGCGAGTCGATCCTAAGTGAGTTCCCACTTCCTCTCACGTTCCTTAAGACTTCACCCCCAACCTGTTGCGTCCCGCAATAAAGTAAATCTCTTCACCCCACATAATATCAGCCATATTTTATCTTGGTAACCGAATGGTAGGATCTTCAGATCATAATAATCTCGACTCGGAATGTTCCTATAATACGTAGGTAGGTACTATTAAAGTTTAATAATTATGCTTATTAATATAAGAGGCCAGCTGAAAACTGGCAGTAAGCCGGCCTTATCTCGCGAATCTTAAATAAACGTAATCAACATAAATAACTAATGCTGGATAATTCATACAGGATTATCTAGCCCCAAGCTAAGCAGAGCTTAGAAACATAGTACTACCTAGTAAATAGTTCCACTCAATAACCTCTTTTATCTATTACGAAGTCTTTTACGATTCTGTTTCAAATATTTTTTTCAATACTTATTAAAGGAAAACGTTAATAAACTTGTTTCTATTGCTTCATTACAAAAACATAAAGCTGAGCAAATATAGAGAAATGATGGCGCAGTTCGAAATTCCTTGAGAAACTTAACAAATAACAACAGTTCACGTATAATGATGTGACAACATTATCGTGGGTTAGCAGGATTAGCGGAAACGAGTCATTTACCAATCACGTTCACTTCTCACTCATTATTAGTTCACGAGAAACTTGTCATTGTCCTACTGAGAAGAATTATGATCTTAGCGTTGTATTCTAGAATGGAGACACAGTTTGATACTTACTGCACCTCTCTCTCAATGCTACGACTTTTATATTAGTGTGGAAAAATGATTATTCGTAGACTTGCTACGGGAAATAAGCAGTTTACGAAACTTCGTAGACCCTTCGTAGAACTTTTAGGCGTAGACTTTTGCGTTATGAAAATGTACGAAATGTGTGTCTTGCGTTGATTCAATTTCTATGATCACTTGGGCTAGTTAGTGGACAATAGAATAATGTGATGAAAAACTTTATTTTTTTTCATTCTAGCTGAAGAAGAAAATTTATTGAAAGTAGAATTTGCTTTATTCCAGGCCTAGAAATAAGTTTATTCAAAACAGACCCATCCTTTCAGTAGTGTTGGCGTGAGGAGGTAACATACATCCGTCCAAACTTTCGAATTTATAGTATTTATGTGATTTGTATTATTTAGGTACTTTAAATGAGGCGCTTATCATGGGAAGACCTGCGTCCAGCAGTGGACCAGTAAAGGTTGTAGATGTATGTATGTATGTATGTAGGTACTTTAAAATATTCATTGTCCGTGTTCTTATTTATATACTACTCTAAAGAAAAAAATAAAATAAATTCTGATTTGAGATTGACTTTTACTGAGTATGGCTGCTATCAGGAAGAGCTTAATTAATATTTGGTCATTTATTTTATTGTAAATACCTGTTTTGGACTTTTTGAATAGTACAACTTACTTCTACATACTAAAGTTCTTCATTTACTGTTCTGATTCGTCGTAGTTCTACTTTCTGTTTCAAAGTATATTTAGGTACCATGGTTCTATATTTTCGAAATCTTTGTTCCCACTTTGATTTCTTCAACTGTGATAAAATAACTTCACCCGTCTTGGTAAAGCGTCCCAAGTTTCGATAAAAGCGTATTGTAAGTGGCGTCTAAAAGGGCAATTACCACACAATTTGCCTCGCCCTTTTCTCCTGGGAGCGGTATGAATTTATTGCCGGTATTGCGATCTTAGATTGGTGAATAAGGACACTTTTCTGATGTAATTGAATGAATTGATTCGCTTGAAGGATTTTGTAATGAATTGGAACTTTTTTATGATTTCTGGTTCTGTTTTTTTAAGATCACCTTTAACAGGTGTGTTTAATGTTTAAAACAGTTCTTAGTATTCATTTGATGTTGACCGAAGTGGGGTAGCGGGCGAAGATCTGCCATCTGAAGATCTTCAAATATTTGTTGCGGGTTTCTGGGTGTTTTTTTTTGCATAGTAAATTCTGTGAGTCATCTAATACCTACCCATGTAAGCTCTACTTAGTTTGGGGCTAGATGATACTGTGTGGATTGTCCAGTTATTATTATTTAGATCCTCAATTGTAATTCCTAATTCATCGTAAGCATACAAGATGATATAATAACTGGACTAATATAGGTTGATGATGATGATGATGATGATACAAGATGATTACTTATTGTTAAAAGTTTTAGGTTTTAACAAAATACAAATCGTCAAGAGTTCTTTTCGAAAGTTGAGTTCGATAAGAAATTGTTTTCAGCGAAAAGACCGCTTATTTAAATTTTAATTTAGATCTTTACATGTATTATACTACATATATACATGTATTCTACTACATATATATATATATATACATGTATTATATTACTTATTTATTACCTACTAGTGAAGCGACCCGCCCGGCTTCGCACAGTTTTATTATAGTTACGTATAAACCTTCCTCTTGAATCACTCTAACTATTTAAAAAGACCGCATCTAATCCGTTGCGTAGTTTTAAAGATTTAAGCGTTCAAAGGGACATAATGACATAGGGACAGAAAAAGCGACTTTATTATAAACTATGTAGTGATGATGCAGGTTAATAGTTATTTAAGGTATCAGATATTCAAATAAAAACCATTTTATCAGGCATTAAAATGGTTTTTGCTTTACTTCAATTTGTTTGTGTTCAGGTGCATTCCTGGTGCCGTACTGCATCATGCTGGTGGTCGGCGGCATCCCGCTGTTCTACATGGAGCTGGCGCTGGGGCAGTTCCACCGGAAGGGCGCCATCACCTGCTGGGGGCGACTGGTGCCCTTGTTCAAAGGTAACCTAGCTAAATGTTTTTATTAACAACGAAAATTACAAGCAAAGGAATAGAAAAATTACAACTAGTATTTACAATTGAAACCATTGAGCTAACTGCAGACGGTTGCAAACAGTCTAAAGGTAGCTCAATTGATCCATGTCAATACCAGTCGGAAGCGTCCCCAAGCTGAATGTTGACCATGTTGGCACCGAACACTGGCGTAGACGTGGGTCATGTTATTGTGAACAAGTGTGTGCATAAACATAGGTGCAATTTCTATACATTCACTCTTAAAATCCGATGTTACATGAACCAACATCGAGGTCTTGCAGCATATGCTGAGTGGCAATCGTTTTGGTTCCATGTATTTGTTTCTTCATTTTTACTGTACCTATATTTCGTGGAAACTAAATCTTAATTTTCAATATAAATTAATTAATTAAAGTAGCAATTAATTTACAGTTGCATTAATTTATTAAACATACAGACATGGAGGCATATGTCCAGCAGTGGACTAATATAGGTTGATGATGATGATGATGATTAAACATACAAGCATACTGAAATTAAATTTATTCATTATGTTTCTCGCAGCCGCTTTTGCAAATTCAAAGCTTTGGTAACATGAAATTTTGAGTACCTACCTACCTACTATTTGATAAAATCCTATTGTTTTATTAATTTCAAATACGGTTTGAGAACTGGATTGAGAACCAACTTTAAGTTGGAGTAGATTTTAAGTCTGAGTCTGTAGATTGGTTGGAGGGAAATCAAAATAAAATGCGTCACGTAATTCGGTCTTCCGTAGTCACGTAGCACTATGAAGTGAGTACGAATGCGAGCGATATGAGCTTGAATTATTGCATCCAGCACTTTACTAAAGTAACTGTTATGACTGCTCTCGGACTTACGAGAGAATGTTCATCTTTTAGTCTATATTCTCGAAGATTCATTTTATTTCTTTCACTATCATTGAGAAGAGTCTAACTAAAGTCTAAAGTCTAGAATACGACAACTGAAAGTTTCTTTGGTCCAGTTTTCTGGACCAAGGCGATACACAATATCTATCGAGAAACATAGAATTTTGAAATTCCTGCATTTTATTGTATACCTACTTAATCAACTAGTAGAAACGTTTCAAGTCTATTTCTATCCCATGGGAACTGATTAATGGGATGAAAAGTAGCTTAGGTGTTATTCCAGGGCTAGAACTACGTTTACCCAAAATTTCAAAACATCTTTACCTACAAACTTTCGCGTTTAGTAAGGATAAAGATTAATTAGAAACGAATTAACCTATATCAAATAACTGGACCTATCCTGTGCTAAATCACGCAGTCACATATCCTTTTATTCACCAAAATAAAACAAGAACAAAGCCAAACGGTCAGCCCTCGTCCGAACATCTCAAGAACCATGCAAAAGAGGACCCGCTCGTGTCACCCTCCACACTTAACACCCATAATTGACACCATTTCCACGCTCCCCTTAAGTGCCGGCATACGACCTCTTTGGACTTGGGAGGCTTATGCTCGCTGATTTCATTTCACCCGATTGCCGCGACCCTGAGAGCCTCTTGGCGATATGATTTTTGAGGAGAAATAAATTGTGCGGAAAGGTGCCGGGAAATCCGAGTAGAGGGCATTTTTATTGAAATGGATTTGAGTGGTCTCAGTTTGACCGATAAAGTTTTATGTTTTTAGTTCTTTTTGATGTCTGTTGTCCTAGTAGGTTATCGTATTTTATTTTAACATTGATGTGTTGACTGCTAGATAGATCTACCGAATATTTTAAAATTTTTGCATTGATAAAATATGTGCATTGAGGATGGGGAAAGCCTTTGAACTATAAAGTATTAATTTATTCATTAAAGCGAAATAAATTGTCGCTGCAATAAATTTATATCCGTTGATCTGTATTCCATATTTAATAAGTACGGAATTAAATTGGTTTTTTGTGCAGGCATAGGGTATGCAGTCGTCCTCATCGCTTTTTACGTGGACTTCTACTACAACGTGATCATCGCCTGGGCTCTGCGCTTCTTCTTCGCTTCCTTTACCACCATGCTACCTTGGACCAACTGCGACAACGAATGGAACACTCCCGCTTGCCGGCCGGTAAACCTTAAGCAAATATTCATTAGATTCTAAATTGTACGACATACTTATAATTTTTTCTATTGTGTTTTAGTTTGAAGCAATCTGGGAGCCATCGGCTGCTAATCGCACTCGTTTGCGATCTAACTCATCTACCATTGGTCCGCCTTCAACTACTCCATTCACCTCTGCTGCTTCTGAATATTTTAAGTAAGCTCTATTTTTGTATGTTTTGTCTATAATATACTCATTGCTTTCAAAAATCATTCAATTTCTTCAACATCGTGTAATGTTTCAGCCGTGCGATTTTAGAGCTCCATGATAGTGATGGCCTTCATGACCTGGGGCCTATCAAATGGGATATGGCCTTGTGTTTGCTTGCTGTGTACATCATCTGTTACTTCTCCTTGTGGAAAGGTATCAGCACCTCTGGAAAAGTAAGTATAGTGCCATGGAAATAGAAACAAATATTGTTTGACTTTAGCTAATGGCTTGTGATTTTCAGGTGGTATGGTTTACGGCTCTCTTCCCCTATGCTGTTCTCTTGATACTCTTGGTACGTGGAATCACTCTTCCTGGATCAGCAACTGGAATCGCTTACTATCTGAGTCCGAACTTCGAGGCCATTACACAACCTCAGGTACAAATTCCTCTATATTTTTCGTTATTTATTTGGGTTAACATTCAGTCTGACATACATTTTTGTGGCAGGTTTGGGTAGACGCAGCAACACAAGTCTTTTTCTCACTCGGCCCTGGATTTGGCGTTTTGCTGGCTTACGCTTCCTATAATAAATACCACAACAACGTTTACAAGTAAGAAATCCCTCTGCCTTTTAAGTATGTAACTATAGAATAGAAAGATTATAACAACGCTTTTTTCAACAGGGACGCCATCTTGACCAGTTTCATAAACTCAGCCACTTCCTTCATTGCTGGGTTTGTGATCTTCAGCGTGCTCGGCTATATGGCTCACGCGTCGGGCAGAGATGTCCAAGACGTGGCTACTGAGGGGCCAGGTCTAGTGTTTGTGGTGTATCCAGCTGCCATCGCAACAATGCCAGGATCGACCTTCTGGGCACTGATTTTCTTTATGATGCTGCTTACACTGGGGTTGGACAGTTCGGTAAGAATATTTTCTATACCTTTTTTATTATGTTTAACATGATATCACTTTCTATCATTTATATTATTTCTAGTTTGGCGGTTCGGAAGCCATCATCACAGCACTAAGCGACGAGTTTCCACCAATCGGCCGCCATCGTGAGATCTTCGTGGCTTGTCTCTTCACCCTCTACTTCTTCGTTGGCATGGCTTCCTGCACTAAAGGAGGCTTCTACTTCTTCCAACTTCTTGACCGTTACGCTGCAGGGTATTCCATTCTGGTTGCTGTTTTCTTTGAGGCTATAG
The DNA here is from genome assembly GCA_944547425.1 of Eupithecia centaureata. Classification (NCBI taxonomy): domain Eukaryota; kingdom Metazoa; phylum Arthropoda; class Insecta; order Lepidoptera; family Geometridae; genus Eupithecia; species Eupithecia centaureata. The sequence continues at coordinate 12,467,689 of OX155682.1, forward strand.
CTGTTTCCTGGATTTATGGTGAGAGATTGGACTGGATTATTTTTATCATTTCGCGTTCTGTACAAATATAATATTTTATTGTATTTGTTTCGAAAAGGTACTGAAAGGTTCTGCGAAGACATCCGCGACATGATCGGTTTTCGTCCAGGGATGTACTGGCGCGTATGCTGGCGTTACATCGCCCCCATCTTTCTTCTTTTCATCACAGGTGAAGTTTCTAAATCTATCTATAATATAAAAATGAATCGCAAAATGTGTTGGTAAGCGCATAACTCAACAACGCCTGGACCAATTTGGCCAAATCTTTTTTTAAAATGTTCGTTGAAGTTCAAGGATGGTTTTTACGGCGAGAAAAATTAGAATTATTGCTGGAAAAACCCTAAAAATAGCCCTTTTCTTTTTCCCATACAAATGATTTGTAACTAAAACGTAGTCAATTTGAGCTTTATTGCTATGGTATAAAGTTCATATTCGCGGGCGAAGCCGCGGGGCGCATCTAGTATTATATAAAAATGAATCCCTATTTCCCTTGGTCACGGCATCACGCCTGAACGGCTGGACCGATTTCGCTAATTCTTTTTTTGTTCTGTTCGTTATTATCAGGAGAAGGTTCTTATGAAAGAAAAAATTAAGGAAATTGCGCGGAAAATGCGAATTCTATCTTCATAATTAAGACAGGACAACGTATGTCGGGTCAGCTAGTTATTTATAAAACTCAATTAGGCATCGATTTTCTCATTAAGTCATATAATAAATTTTATTGGATCGTATGTCATTTATATATTTAACCCTCTTTAGGTACCTAGGTACCTACGTACCATACCTTATTTATTGTTGTTTTACAGCCTACGGCCTTCTGGACTACGCGCCCCTGCAATATGAGAACTATGTGTACCCTTGGTGGGCAAACGCAATCGGCTGGTGCATTGCGGGATCCAGTGTCATGTGTATCCCAACAGTGGCAATATACAAACTTCTCACGACTAAAGGCACTTTCTTTGAGGTATTATACTTATCTTCCTGATCATTTCTATTGATGTTTCTGCTTCTACAGCTTCTATTGTTTTCAACAGCGGCTGACCATCCTGACAACCCCGTACGCTGATACAGTTCACAACGGCACAGTCCACAACGGCATGGTAGTCTCCGAGAGTGGGGGGGTTCGCCTTACGTCCACCGTCAACACTCCAACCACCCCCACAGCGCCCTCGGCCCCTTCACTGGCATCTGGCCCTGCACTTGTCTGAGCATCGCTCTCTTTTGACGTCTACTATGTCTAACGCGTTCGTAAAATCCAGATTTCACGCGGGCTTTTAGGGATACATTCTAGGCCCCATTTTCTTCATGGCTTCTGAAAGTTTATTAACGCCTTTGTGGTTATATTTTACCTGTTTCTGTTCGGTAGACGTCGAAAATATAGAGTAGCTGAAAATATATAGTGAAAGTGTTAAACACTAATGTGGACTTCTTAAGTATTTTAATGTTATAAATTTACTTAAATCTAGTGCTTAAAATACTAGACTAGATATAATGCTTCATTGGGCAAAATGTGTGCTAGTAGGTAAGGTGTTACCACTCCCAAGTTTAGTAGGTATTTATGACAGTATCTATCTATCGTTTATTCTCACATTAATTATTATATAAAATAGGTATAGCTATAGGCTTAGAATAGACTGGCTGTGTGTAGAGCATTAGGTTCATTTTAAATATACCTACTTTAATGTTATGTCAAGTACATATATTCATTATTAAAACTATTATCATCACTACAATCATTATCGAAATATATACTTAGGTAAATATTTTGGAAATAATATTAACTGTAGTTTTAGAATAGATATAAAATGTGTTTTAATCTAAATTTATTATTATTATACGGTTAATATAAGGTATATTACTGATGATATTTCTGAATATTTATAATATGTCTGTAGTTCATATAATAATCACTTAATATAAATATGTGTGAAATGGTAAAGGTTGATGCTGGAACAAATGTTATTTTCCTGGAAGATGTTTTTTATTGTTATATTAAATTTAATACCAATGTATTTATTTGCCAGAATGAAAAACTACGAAACTGGCAGGATAATTAATTTAACCCATTTTATTTTAATGTTACTTTTGTTTTAATTACAAATTGGAAGTACTTAGATGAGGGCATAACAGAAGCATTAGGTCATTAAACATAATACGTGTATTTTAGCATTAATAATTAATTGTTATGACATAAGAAAAAATGATGCTGTGTAGATAATAGAAACCTTAGAGAGTAGGTAGTATAATTCTACAAATAATACCATTTTATTGTAGCTAGAATAGATGAGGCTTGGATAGATAAGATAGAAAGTTCATACACCCTTTATAAGCTTGTAGTCAAACATTAATTTTATCCAGTTCTCTTCTTCTCCTAGATATTTCTAGATAATATTATACTTATATTCAGCTTCTCGATGTCTAATTATCAATTTAACAATATTTTTCTTCTAATAAATATTAACCTATTTAATCTAGTTGTCGTAGGTAACTTGTAGTTACAAATTATCTTGTTTACTGTAGGTATAGGTACCTATTATTAAATATTAAGGTGCTCCATTCTTATTATTTTTAAGTCTATGTAAATTTATTTGAAACCAAAATAATTTCATCACTCCGTCATGGGCAATGCGGAGTGATGAAGTAAAATTATGGTTTATATTTTTTATTAACTTTTAATATTTTATTGTGGTGAAAGATGAAAATCAAGAGATCTTCCACAGTGAATAGATTAGTTAAACACGCTCCACAGATGAATAAGTATAGTCTTCATGACTCTATCACTGCTCCTGGGTCAGCTATATGACTTTTACTACCTAGTGAATTCAGGTTTATCCAAATGTTCGACAGTATTCAGTCTAAGTTGGTCAGATCATAGGTACCTAGGTACTTTGTGGTAGAGAGGGCCACATGCACTGAATCCTTTAAGTATTCTTAACAAGTATTTTAACATTTCTCCTCTCTCTTTTCTCTAGTATTTAAATGTTATATCAAGTAATGTTATAAAATTGGTGTTGTTATCTCTTTGATCTTAGGTGTGCTTAGGAAAATATATAACTTAGATAATAATTAGCGATTTTGATAAATCAAAAGTCATGCCAGCCATTGTGACTCTTGATTTTTTAAATATATTTATATTTAACTACTTTATACTGGACTTTCATTTTTTAACACCGCTTTTCCTCATTGGGGACTTCTTTAAACTAACCTAGACCTACGTACCTAATCGATTTCTTTACAATACAATACAATACAAAACGCTTTTTTGTACAACAGAAAAGAACATTACAAAAAAACTACATAAGACAGGCATCAACAACACATTATTAAGTAAGTACCTAAGTAAGTACCTACCTTTCTTGCCTTTGGATTAAAATGAATTAAGTTTGTGAATTTAGGAAGGCTTGGGGTGTGTAGACTACACATACCTACCTAATTTAAAATAAATAATAGTAGGTATAATAATATAAGGGGAGGCCTATGTCCATCAGTGAACTAATATAAGGTGATGATGATGATATCATTATAAATACGTACCTACCTACTTAAACTACACCTATCTAAACTAAAACCTATCTACTTTACGTGGCGAAAGGCTGGCTTGTATTATAATATATAATACAATACTATGCCAAAAGTACGAGCAAAATTTCAAATTTCCCTCCAAATATCATGGTAGTTCGTTAGTTGTCATTTCTACTAAATTCTACCACACGTGTATAGGGTTCCTTATGGCAAAATGTCATCATGAACAGATGACATTGACAATCGAATACAAAAAGAAAAATCGATTTTGCTTTCTTCATTCTTTTCAACTTTGTAGGTTGGGTTGTTTGCTGTCTGATAATTATTATTCCCGAGAAGAATTTCATGAGTTCAAAGAAAATCAAAATGGAAACGAAAAGTGAGGGTGGCCCCGTATCAAGGACTATTTTTGATGCCATTGCCGCAAACGATCTGGAGGAATTCAAAAACCTCTTAGGTCAACATAAAGACAGCGTTGATTTATTTGACGAAGATGGTATGTCCATGCTCCAGCACGCTGCCTATAAAGGGAACAAGGACATGGTGCAATTACTGCTCGATAGGGTACGTAACCTTAGATATAAATTTTAACCTCGTACGTGCTCGAACTGTCTCTAACGAGTCTGTTTACCATTTCAGGGAGCGGACGTGAATTCGGGAAAACATGAGTATAACTACACTGCTCTGCATTTTGGAGCCTTGGCCGGTAGCTCTGAGGTATGTAAACTACTCCTCGACGCTGGCGCTAAGCCTACAGCCACCAACTCAGTAGGCAGGACTGCCTCCCAAATGGCAGCATTCGTTGGGAATCATCATACAGTGGCCACCATCAACAACTTTGTTCCTCGTGCTGAGGTAGCATACTACACTATTCCACAAGGACAACAAGTTGAGCCATATCTACCTCCAATTCTAGTTGACCCTCTTCACAAATTCATTCTTGGTGTCAACATTCATCCTGTTAGACTAGCCCTTAATATACAAAGTACTCCTATCTTACTAGAGAATGCAGAGAAAGCTAGCAAAGTTCTAGAGCTTCTCAGTAAAAAGGAGATGACCCGAGGCACAGAAACAAATGAAGTCATGTCATTCAAATATCACTATCTTGCTTTCATTATCAGAGAAATTCATAACATCAAGGACAAGAGACCTGCTAGCAAAGAGGAGAAGAAATATGATATTGTTGAGGTGTTTTCGAAAAAGCTGCTGAAGCCAGGCAAGGATGGCATTTCCTTAGACCTGATGGATTCATTTCTAAAGGAATGTGTGAGAGAGTTCCCATTTAGGGAGTGCACTACATTTCACCAGATGGTATCTTCTCTGACCAGCAAAGATCCTCCTCCTGCACTCTCAGTAATAAACTGCACAATAAACGGACAGAGAGGGTTTGTAGACGCCATTCCCTACTGCAGCACCTGTGGTGACGAGAAACCTGCAAAGAAGTGCTCTAAATGTAGATCAGTGCAGTACTGTGACCGGGAGTGCCAGCGATTGCACTGGTTTGTGCACAAAAAGGCTTGCAACCGTGAAGCAAGCACTCCCATAACCACCAGCAATAGTTCAACCAGAGTTATTGACACCAACGAACTGAGCAATGAGCTTCAAAACATGATGGCGGGCTAGGGGGTGAGGATTTGAAGAGCAAATAAGTATAGACAAATGGCACCATTGATTACGAACTATTATTCTTGTTTTCTTGATGTTGTGAAATGCTTTAAATATTATGTGTATTTCCCTACCTAATAAGAATTAAATGTGACTTAAAAAGTGTATATTTTCTCTTATTTTCCGTTTACCTATGCACTGAGACACGCTGGTGACCATGCCTGTGCCTGAGTATAATGATATGTTTTAGTTTTAAGCTGTACTAGCGACCCGCCCCGGCTTCGCATGGTTTTATTATATGTATAAACCTTCCTCTTGAATCACTCTATCTATTAAAAAAAACCGCATCAAAATCCGTTGCGTAGTTTTAAAGATTTAATCAGTCAAAGGGACATAGGGAAATAGGGACAGAAAAAGCGACTGTTTTATACATGTAGTGATGATAGTGATATTGATATGGACCATAGAATGTCATATTAGATCTGTCTACTTGTTCTAATGTTGTCCGTAATAAATGAATTTATTATTATTATGCCCTAAATTGTGAGGTGGTATGGTATTCATACATTACATAATTATTATTCGGTCGAGCTTCAATAAGTTTTACTCTTTAACATCCTTCAACGCGAGGACGACGACGACGCCCCATTATTGAGTTGTAGTTGAAAGAAACAAAGATGGCGCTGTGAGTGTCGGGAGATGGCTGTAGAATAATGTTCTCTCACTGCCATCTACTGTCAGTTTTGAGTTTTTGAGTTACTTCTCTACATACAATACAGATGGAGCTAGTAGTTCTACACCATGCTACGCCGTAGGGGCCGTAGCACCTCTTGAGCAATTTGGAAAAGTATTATTGGTAAAGTTATGCCTACGAATACCGAACTACTAGGAATCGGTGACTTCAAAAAAAAAAAATATTAAATAATTATGTATATTTATTGTCTGTATTAGTATAGTGAATCCTAAGATCAACTAGATCTTAGAGTGAATCTAAATAGGATTGCAGGTTTGCAGCTCTATCTTCTATGAAATGACGGCGAATACCTTGAGCGATGAGCTTGATGGTATTTTACTGAGTTGTTTTTTTAACTTTTACTAAAATCAAACCATTTTGCATGAAATAATGTACTGTACTGTGCTACTTTTTGACAATTTTCACGCGTTAGAAGCTGCGAGACGCAGTTAGTTGAAATAAATAAGCAAGTGCTTTATTAATTTATTATTGAATTTTATCGGTAAAACAAAAATAAAATAAAATAACTAATCTATAATATAAAAATGAATCGCAAAATGTGTTGGTAAGCGCATAACTCAACAACGCCTGGACCAATTTGGCCAAATCTTTTTTTAAAATGTTCGTTGAAGTTCAAGGATGGTTTTTACGGCGAGAAAAATATGATATTTGACAAATTAATAAATTTCCCCGCGGGCGACGCTGCGGGGCGCAGCTAGTATTGGATAAAACCAATTTAAAAATTAAAAATAATAGAACGAATCTCGCGACTGCTCTCGCTGTACCTACCTACCTTGTATAAAAAGGCTATGGTACCTACGTAAGTACTTAGATACATAGCTTTCTGAGCCTCGACTAAATTTCCTTTAAAAATAAATAAGTAGTGCTGGACAATTTACACAGCATATACCTAGGTAGGTACCTACGATTTTTCTAAGTCAATTATTTTTTCCCCATCCAAAAAAAGTATTATTTATAAGCAAATTTCCAGTTGTAATGTTCTTAGCTCTGTCTAGGCGTTACAGATTGAGACATGTCAGTTCGGTACATGACCTATATATCTTAGCATATATATCTAGCAAAGAAAGAAAGGGGCTGCGGTGAGACGAGCGTTAATAATAACGGGGGTTAATAGAAGTGCCCCCCAAAAGTTAAAAAAAAAAACTGGTGATGTGTAATTTTGGCAAAAGTCAAAACAAAATTTGTTAATTATGATTTACCCAAGTGGCCTTTTTGAGGTTAATCATTAAACACCTATAACCCTGTAGGGGGAAGTCCCCTAGTGGCGGATACCTAAGGTTTTCAGACAATAAAAAAGAAACTGTAATGAAAAATTTATTTTTAGTTATTCTATAGGTTTCAGTAATTAAGTAAGTGGACAAAGTTTTAAATCAACGTAAATTAACAAAAATACAACCTGTGCTTACACATTAAAGTAGACTTCAGTCAAACTTTGGCAAAGAAAAATGATTTTGTTGTAAGTGGCACCTAGTACCGGACGGAATTAATTTCAAACCCCCAGCACCAGATATCTTTAAAACAATCATGATTGCATATGTAAGATTATAACATATAAGGATGCCAGAATAAGCTTCGTAAGCCCACCACGGCTGCTGGAAACTTGTATCTAGTCTTCGTCAAAGTCTTCTAAGCTCACTAACTTAAAAGAAGAAGTTCTTGAATGTTATGTTCTGCAGATTTCTTATATCGATTTCTCTTCGTTGTTCTAGTATATAAAGCAACATACAAAATCTGTCTTAAGAAGCATAATTTTTCAAGAAAAAATAATTTATTGTTGATCCGGCGTTAAGGGACGACTTTGTGTCCGGTACCACGGGACGGAAGCTCCCGAAAATTACGTAATTTATGTCAAAACCTCTTTGAAAATCATCAAAAATTATATGAATATCAAATATCTATGGATCAATTAATATACAAACAATAACTATGAATACATTAATACAAAAACATGGCAATTAAACCCACTCAGATCTTCTGCGATGCATTTTATTCCCGCCAAAAGCAGCAAACAACCTCCGATTTTGGCCACATGAGTTGTTGGCACACCGGGTGCCAATCGGGGCCTCGATACGCTCCCCCGCGCCCCTTTCATCCATTTTTTTATCGTACGTATTGCTACTTCCCGAGATAGTACGAGTGTCCGAACCTAGGTGCCGTCCGGCGTTACGGGAACTCCCCCTATACTTAATACAATTTAGCTCATCGTTCATAATTAGCACGGCCAGAGAGTGGAATGAGCTTCCAGCGTATGTTTTCCCGCTAGAGTACGATCTCGGAGTCTTCAAATCAAGAGCGAATAAGTTCCTTCTGGGAAAGCGTGCTCCATCTTAGGCCACATCTTCACTTACCTGAGATAGTGGCCAAACGCTCGACGAATTACAACAAAAAAAAAAATATACTTCATGATAAATATTTTTATTGTACATAGAAAACACCCAGAACCTCGGTACAAATATTTGCAGAACGTATAAACATATATCCCAAATCGCCAAGGCATCGAACTCGCAAACGTTTGCTACACAACCTTTACCCGCCGTGCAACTTGAGTAGTTTTTGTTTGGGATTTGATACAACAGCAGCGTCTCAAATCGTGCAAGGGAAATCTTTACTTCCTTACTAATATTATAAACGGAAAAGTTTGTATAGATGGATGTTTATTCATCATTTACGCAAAAACTATTGTACGGATCGTTCAGAAATTTTGAACAGACGTAGTTCTAGCCCTGAAATATCACATACTTTTCATCTTAAAAATAGAATAGAAAAGTTTCCATAGAAAACACGAAGCAGTGAACATACCTATTAAACTAGTGCCATATAAAAATGAGTCGTAACTATCACGTCTGAATACTATCATGAACCGGACTCGGGCATTTTGTGAATATTTAGTATAATGTTTTGAAATTAAGGCTTTCAAGCTCCACACGGACCTTCGTTTAAGTTTGGTCATTTTCAACCGACTTCGAAAAAGGAAGTCGAAAATAACAGACTTAATAAGCTTTTTTCTAGAATTATAAGTTAATCTTTTTTTTTTAAACCTCGTGTGGTGAATTTGACAAAATCTGACCAGTTGTTTTTGAGTTATTCTTAACTAGAAGCGCCCCGCGGCTTCGCCCGCGAACCAGTTTTTTTTTCATAAAAATTTCAGAAATTTAATACACAACCCCTAGGAATTATTTTGTAAAAATAAAAACGTGTTTAATTATTTCTATATTAATTATTTTCATACTTTTTTCGTAAATCGAACCAAGGTAAAATAATTTTCAATACAAATTTTACCACCCTATTTCTAGGTCTTATTCTAGGTCCTAAACCATCTACGTACCAAATTTCATCTAAGTAACTTAAGTAATTACGGAGATAACTTTATAACAAACATTCACACAGACTTTCTCATTTATTATAATAGATTCGTGAAATTAAAAGTCGGCTTTAGTTTTATAAAAAAACTTCATGTAATATAGATCACCCGTGGAGTTTCGCGTGCCATGTAGGTAAGTACCTACCTTTCTACCTATGTACAGACAGCTTCGCATAAATGTTCAGGGAAAAAGGAAGAGCAAAAGGGTTTCTTATATTTTCAAAAATTACTGGTTGTGAGCTTGTGTTACTACTTATGTCGAATGGTGTGATAAACAGTAAAAAGGCGAATAGATGAATCATTAAATATTTATTGCCATGAATAATTATAAAATAACAGTAATTTACCTAAAATTACCTTGCGGTAAACGATACTTCTGACGTTAATCTAGCCAGCCAATCATTAGCTAATAAACATTTTATATACATTATGTACAGTGCTTAGATTTCATGGCTACTTCCCATTACATCCAAAACCATTGTTCTCGGAAAATTAAACTTTCATACATTAGTTCCCAACCACATCCAAGGACCATTATAATAACAATTTTAAAAATATTTTCGTTCATACATTAGTTCCCACTCACATCCATGCAAAGTTGAGGTACCGTCAGCGCGAGAATCTTCTGATAGTATGATACTTAAACCTAGTAGGTAAGGTAACTGGTACTGGTAAAAGGTACGGATACTAAACATATTTGAGAAGAAAAAAAAGTAGAGGATTGTCTTAGTATGTATTTATTTTGTGACGACTATCTCTTACGAGTATTTTTTTGCTTTCTGTAACAATTTTTAAAATGAAATGATTTTTTTATGAAAATGTCTCTTTAAAGGGCATTTATGTGTTATCATTACCAAACTTTGTAATAACTAATAGTAAAATTTATTTTAAGATAGAGTTGCTTTTGAGGCAAACTGTTGGATTATTGTTGAAAATAGTATCTATATTGTATTATACTAGGACCATCAATAATTTCAAATTCCATAATTAAACTGGGCCCAGGGTCAGCATTTTGTTCACTCATTGTTAAATTGAAGCACAAGTAGGTACACAGTAGCAGATATCAGTACAGTAGCTCATTTACACTTAGCGTCACCGTAGATAAAGGTTGGCCGACTAACTGATATATAAAGATATAGATATAAAAAGTTGCATTTTTGTTCAATGCAACAGAAACAGAAAGATGGAGAGAGAGGGGGTTAAGTTGCTCTCTGATTGCATACAACAAATATTTCTGTTTTGCTAGTAAGCTTGACTTGTAAGTACTCTTGAGTAGGTAAGCTTACCTATTTGCTGATTTTTTAATTTATAAAATGCGTCGGATTTGTTGATATTTTCATATTAAGGTACATTAACTAACATGATAGGTGTATTTGGTAGAATCAAGAAAAATAAAAACCAGAAGACAGAAGTCGTGCGTATGTTGACTGTACTCAAACTTTTCGTGGATGTGAGAGGGAATAAATTTTTATTATTAAAAATGAGCGTGGATGTGGTTGGGAATCTTTTTTGGATGTAATGGGAAGTAGCCGATTTCATTGATCGATAAAATATTTATTACAATATATTTTGCTTCTATGTCGTAGTTAAACAAAATAAACATTCTTATAAAATAGATACATCTAAAGTCTTAAACGATGAGAGAGACAGAAATTCATACAATATCTTAAAGCAAATTAGGTATATAGTATAGTTATTCTAGAATAGTAGGTAGGTAAGTATTAAAGGCACATCCTTTATCACAATTATTTACAAAAAATATCCTAATACGAGGTAGATCAGTAAGCCAATGGCTAGCGTATACAATAAAATAAGCCTAAATAAACTATTGGTAGATTTATTGCGAATATGCCCGTCGCATACGTTCCAATTTTAATAAATAACTAACTTTCAACTATCAGCCTTCGCCTAAAAGGGCGCTTATGGTAAAGCTCTTAACGCGGCGACAAGGGGTCGCCACGGGTGGTAAAGGGGCTTCAATAACCGGCGGGGGCAACGCCGGCCCCCAGGCAAAGCCAGCCATTGGGTTACTAGGCCAGAGTCCTAAAGGCATGGGCATATGCAACGGCATGTAAGGAAGATTCGGCATGTCGTGCGGGTAGATCGGTAATCTCTCTTGCGTTGTCTCTGGTATAACAGGCGCTGGGGATTCTACCAACGGTGGAGATCGCGGAGAGGAAGACCGGAGGCTTCCTTCTTCTGAGCAGGAGGAGGCGGCGTCGGAGCAAGGTCGCTTCGGTTCGCTGGACTCGCCGGTAGACGGTTCAGAGTCAGTCTCGATACTCTTTCTCTTGCATTTGGACTGGCCGCACGCGCGGAAGCCTTTTGCGAATGGGTTGTTGTCGATCTTCAGTTTTGTTATGCGGTCGTTCTGGGGACAAGGAAATAACAAAATTAATCGTCATACCTACAATAATTTCCACCTGCTTAAAAAAACTTGTAAAGGCAGTTTTAGGTTGATGTATCAAGAATAATCTCGTAAAACACGTGCAGAAAACCATAATTGGGTGGATGTTTTATCCATGACGCCTCACGGATTTCTTATCTGCATTAGTGAGTGCAATTTAAACATCCGTTTCCGGATACATCCCCTTCGTTAATAGCTTGTAAGGGATAATTGTAGCACATGTGCGTGACATGGCGACAGGGCAATTAGCAGCTAGTCAGAGGAGCAGACTAGTGTGACGCCGCGTCGCCGCCCGCCGCTGGTGGCGCCTGCGACCTCCTGCACCACGTGAAACTGGATACCGACCATTCGAGTTCGCACAAGTGAAGATGACATTTTCGAGCAATATCGCATGTTTGCAATTGAAAGGTTTTGTAGCGGTTATCTAGCGGAGCCCCGAGAGCAAATACTAGTGACTCGTAAATGAGTGTTTGCACGCGATAAGGCGGCGCCGGCGGGGGCTCCACGGCAGCAGATAACCACCTCTCCAGATAGCGAGGAGTGCTAAAAGCTAGGGTGAGCCGTGCCAAGTGCATTTTTTAGCCGGCTGGAGGCCTCGGGCGCCGCCCCGGTCCCGCCCTGTCGCCCGTGACGTCAGCCCACAAACTTGCCGTCAATTTACTTTTTGCGTGTCTATTTCTCATATTGGCGACTGTCGCCGCTTTTTTAGAATGTGTAATTAGGGCCTAGGAGAGTTTGTTTTATTTATCTACTTAACGGATAACCAATGATTATCGGGCGGGGCTGGTAGGAATGCGATGAGCTAACCAGCGTCGAGACGAGGAGCGACGCTGCAAATAATTGAATATTTATCTAAGTGCTACGTCTTTGTGAAGGGCTTTTGTGGTGCTGTAATTGAACTGTCGTGCCACCTAGTTACGCTCTCGAATAAAGCGTCGGCTGATCTAAAAGCGTAGTCTAATTCGTGGGTAATTCGCAACAATGGGCAAGCGGCCACCGTCGGCTAATGCGCAACGATACGTGCCGGCGGCCATTGTCCGGCGCGATCCCGTTACGCGCACAATATCCGGATTATCCTTCAAAGCTGCCGAGGAGACGGACGCGAGAAAACTTTCGCGCCTCGGTGCAGGCGACGAACAAAACTGCAGGCGCAAAGGAGCCGCCTCGGACTCATTACCCCGGGGCGGATTATGCAAGGAAACTTCACGCTGCGCTTGCGCTCAAAGGGATGCTTTTTAATGTCGGAAAACAAACAGCGGGAGGGCTCTGTAGAGGCAGCATAATAGCTGGACTGGCGACGCCGGGTAGATTTAATATAGGATTAAGGTTCACGGTCTGATGTTAATTGCCAGCAACCGTGCTTATGTATCGTAGCTAACTAGTTGCCTTTGTCCAGAATAGATCGAAAAATCGATATCGATACGATGACGCAAAGTAACGGTTCGAGTTCACAGTTCTTGGGTTTCGAAGAGCTGCCGAAACAGTAATCGTACAAACGATATCACCGCCGACGCAAAAACTCTAAATTAGTTGCTATTGTTTTGCTAAGGGGGTTTACACAATGGACACTTGTCGCCGTCGCAGTCAGTCGCGTTTTTTCTGCAGGTTTAGACGATGCGTTCGTAAAAGCTTTGGCGCCTGTTGGTGCGAAAAAAATGCGGTCGCCATAAGTGCGAATCGCCGTATGTTCTCGGGAACGTACTACGCATTCGTAGAATCGAGGTTTTATCGCATGGTGTTGCCCGAGATTAAACTGATACCTACCTCACTCTCCGTAATTCGGATGACAGAACACGAGCCTATCTGTACTTTTTGTACAAACGCTTCCATTCTTTACGACTACGACTTTTTGCGGTACAAACAATAAACGTGTGCTCTTCATATGTAGAGTATGTGGAATGTTTTTTACTAGATCATCTTCGATCTACTGAATTTGTGAGTTGCTGGGTGAAGGCCATATCTTTTTGTGACTGAATCAATCCATACTTCTCTGGAATTATATTCACCGTAGTCTTCTAAGCAACGAGCGGGTAGACTTTATATGTACAAACATAAACTCTACTTATTTGAAGGGTTACCTAGATGACGCTGTGTGATTGTCCAGAAATATTTAATTAAATAAATAAATAAATAATTCCGGACAGTTCACACAGCATCATCTAGCTCCGAGCTAAGCAGAGCTTGTGTTATGGGTGTGATAACTGATATACATAATACAATACATTACATAGATAGATATTTTTTATGATACATGTTGAAATGAAAGTGATAATTACCTGATAAGCAGTGACTGCAATGAACTCTGTCTCCGGGAAAGAGAAGGCGGCATGAGGGGCTCCCCAGGCCAGGGCCGCCGCGTCTCTCGCTCGCACCACCAGCACCCGCGGACGGTACTTGTGCATCGAGGTCAGGACCATCTGAAACAAAAGAGGGACAGAATTAACCTCAACTGAATCTGAAAAACATTAAGTAGAGATTGCAGTTTTTGGTAATCTTAAAAACACGTCTTTAATAAATTAAGCATTTAGTATTGCACTATTCTTCCACTACTCAAAGTAATAATTCCTCTGAATAAGTGCATTATTTAGAACAACTATAATATAGACATTTTAAATCGGATGAATGCTCTGGATTTCCCTCAATTTTGGTCCCTACCTAATCTTTAAATAAGTAGTCTTGACATAAACAGCGCGCCTTAAAAAGGTATAGCCTTTTTAAATCGAACGGCTAGCTCCACAGTAATCTAATCATATTCAAACAACCAATAACTAGCCCGTAAAATCACCGGTGAAGGAGCGTGCGATTGGCGACATAGCTGTCGCGTCGTGCGACTTGCGACGCGACACTGCGGCGCTGTGTGCACAAGGGCCTATCGGTACTTGAAGACCGCTACCTGCACTGCAAGTGTTACCACTTCAAGTGGAAAGGGGTTTTAATGATGAGGTTTGGCTACTTGTTTTCAAACTTTGTTTAAAAAAACAACTTTTGGTTTTGTTGTTTAGGAAAGAGTAGAGTAGGTACAGGTATGTACATACCTATGGGTGTTTATATACAAACTAGCGACCCGATCTGGATTCGCACTGCTGTATTAGGTATACATATAAAACTTCCTCTTGAATCACTCTATCTATTAAAAACCGCATCAAAATCCGTTGCATAGTTTTAATACAGATCGAAGCATACAGGACGACAGACAGCGGAAAGCGACTCCGTTTATAATAATACTAGCGACCCGTCCCGGCTTCGCACGGTTTTATTATGGCATAAACCTTTCTCTTGAATCACTCTATCTATTAAAAAAACCGAATCAAAATCCGTTGCGTAGTTTTAAAGATTTAAGCATACAAAGGGACACAGGGATATAGGGACATAGGGACAGAGAAAGCGACTTTGTTTTATATTATGTAGTGATATGTAGTATAGTGATATTAAAAATTAACAAACATACACATTTCAAAAGTCAAGTTTCATGAATATATTAAAAATTGTTCCCTTTTCCAAGGTTGCAATTACATTTGCAATTTAATTCTGCGTATTTATCGTATTTGTCGGCAAGTTATTAGCATAAGCTCAGATATTGACTACTCGCTTGACGTCACAGATAAAGCTGGTGAAGCTACTTGCGTGTGGCGCGATAAAGTCGTAGACATTCGCTAATTATAGGTTGTGGAAAGCACTTATTGGCATACAAGCGCAACTGACGTGCCGCATTTACACAGGAATCAGTTTTCAGGCGCAAACGCAATAATAAGTACCTATCTAGACTAGGCACAACGACACAAATTTATTCGTTTCAGCGAATAGTAGGTATATTAGTAGGTATCTAAATTTTCGTGTTGAGTACTAACCTAACAAAAACCTGTGCTTCGGTAGTCGAACAGTCTATGCTAATAATTACAAATGAATATATGGCTTGAAATCATTTCGCGGTAGGTTTATAATCCGGGAATTATTATAATAAAAAAAAATTATTATAAGTAAGTACCTAGACTACCTACCTAATACGAAAACGAATGAACCTATTAATAAGAAGTAGGTATAAGCTATTCATAAATAATCGAATGGCAATGCGTTTCTGATAAATAAACTAACATCAGGAAGAATGTGCCTCCTACATTTTATTTTAAAGAAAACCAGCGCGCGCGCCTGCTTTCTGTAACTCCAGCTTTCGTTCAACATCCCTGCCAATTCGAGATACAACCACGCCTCGCTATATAGATGATTAATGTGCAAGGTGTATGTTTGTTTAAATTTAACTAAAGGGCCTGCCTTAAATTTAACTAAAGCCTCAAGTATTTTTATCGTTAGAAGGAAAATAAACGATGGATTTATCAATGATGTAGGTAACCGGTAATTAAAAGCTAGCGTATTGCGTTTCAAAGTTTTCTTTCTTAGACTTTTTTGTTTGATTGGAATCCGATTTTGAAGGTATTTGGATTGACAGATAGACAATGAAATGGAACACTTCGGAAGCTCGTCTATCATGCATGTGTCTTCGATCAAATTAGATTGAAATAGAGATATTAAGATGGTGGGAATATTTGTTTTGCGATGAGGTCTGACTTTGGCTTTAAAATATATTGTTATTAATGTTCACTTCATACTTTTGTATTAAGAATTTAACCAATTTTGATGGTAAAGAGTTTAGTTAGTCCGAACGAAATCATCTTTTTTTTTAATCGGTTGGATATTTTTCTCAATTCCTTAACTACTTTAGTGCAGTTATAATCTAAGTATGTATTTATAGTCCTAACAATAGTCCTAATACAGGGAAAACAAAAATAACGAAAGTTGGTTTCTAAAATACGCAACAATTGTCACACTGGATACGAAAATCACACCATACCATCTACATATTTGCATTGTGCGTAGGTATCATGTCATGATGTAATTCGGTTATATAGGTGATAATAAGATACAAATTGAAGAATGCCTAAACTACACGGTGCTTTGAATATCAGGCTATAAAAATCTAATACCCTTCAAAGTATTAGCTTGATACCTCGTAAAATAAAACTGCCGACACAATTTATTGCAATGAAATGTATTCTGAACTTCTCAGAACTCTGTTAATTTGTAAAACATTACAATTTACGATTTTTCATACAAAAGACTACAACGCGTGTTATTTTATAATTTGTTGCATTTTTTATTTGTTTTGCCTTTTTTATCTGATGGTTAAAATGTTGTTTGAGATCTTTATTTTTCGTTGAATTATGTTTTAGTTGATATTTGCTCCTTACATAGTAAGAGTTTCATATAAAAATAACCCTAAAACAAGAAATTCATAATAGTTTCTCTTATCTTGTAAAAGCTTAAAATGTCCCCAATTACAAAGTGGTAAGATTGATGTCGCAGATAAGGGTTGACATCGAAAGGTTACGTTTTTTACACGCATAGTAACCGAACCTACACTTTCCAGTCTGCTTCACACCGATGCTTGTTTGATAGCTTAATGTGTCGTTAAACCTGACTTACATATGTTTACCCTTAACTCGTTTCATTGGATATACTTTTTTACGCCTTAGTTAATTTTACGCATTCACAGACAGATAACATAAGAACACAATTTTATATTTGGAACTTTTTGTGTTGGAATCGTAAGCAAAAATTGTTGCGTCTTTTGAGGGTTAATTTTACGTATGTGACAATTCGAGAAGTATTAGGTACTCTGTGTTAGCTGTAATTAGTATGATTATGTACCTCATGGAACCATGTTGTAGGTAATCTTCATTTATGAAATGGCCATTAGATAATGAACTTTTAACACAATGACTTATACAATTTAGCTAATGCCACTTCTCACTAGGCTTAACTAAATTAAGAACTGCGTTTTAATCCCTAAAAAGATTCTAATCCCTTCTCTATAATTGCCTTTCGTTTACTCTTACTAATCTTTTTCGTAATTAGTCACTTTTTATCCCAATCCTTTGAAGTTTCGGTTAGAAAAGTAACAAAAGGGGATAAAAGAGAACTCCTTTTTATCAAGTGGTAAATTTCAAGTGCACAACAAGTGATGCGAAATTTTTCCGTGCGAATTGACATCCCAGTAGCTGAGGCGTATTGTTAGGGCTGCCGGGGTATAATGGATGAAAAGGTACCGCCTGCCGACTTGATACAGGCCTATCCCAAGGGCAGTGGACCGTGCATTCAGTTCTTAAACCTACCTGTCATAATAATAATGTGTTATGACTTTTTGTGATGCGTGATAACCATGAAATATGTTTGTTTTGATAGGTATAAGCTGTGTGTTTTACAAGTTGAGGTAATTATGTCTGTTTGTACACGACTGGTAATTGTAACTCGCCAAGATGGTTTAATGCATTCAGGGTAACTTATAAAGTTAATATAAAAGGTCATAATGTGTAATAGACAATTACAAGCATTACCTTTAGTACCTAACCTACGCCGCTAGTAATATGAAAATTATAACAGCGCTCCGCGACTTCACCCTCGTTATTTATTTCCAGCCCATTGCAGTTTTACAAACATCCATCCATCCAAACTTTCGCATTTTTAATATTATACTGGGATTTTCTAGTGCCTCTAATTTACTTAGATCGATCATACTGTATTATTACAATAATCGTACCTGTCTGATAAATAGTAAGGTTGACTTTACTTTAAACCTTTTTAAACGGCTAAAAATTATAGCCTTTATTTAATGGTTAGTCTGGTAAACAAAGAGTAAACTCACATAAACTCAGCTTAGTATGTGGCCCTGTACTTAACAGGATGATGTTCATGAGCACAACATAAATTAGAAACCCAAAATATTAAAATGCATCATAAAACACCGTACTCGTAAACTTTGACGTAAACACAGTAAAACCTAGAGTACACCATCAATCTTAGCGTCACCCTCGTTGTCCAAACAGCCGCCAAATACAGTTACTTCAACTTGCCACAAGGCTTGTACTACAAAGCCTCCATACAAAGCCTTTCAGCGTATTTGTTCAAGTGACGAAATGCTTATAGACTTCTTTGTGCGCAGGCGACTCCCGCGGCGCTCTTCAAGCGCATATTCCTACAATGGAATCGGAGCTTTTTGTCGACAGAATAAGCCCGATAATTCTTTGAGAGTACGGAGTGTGTTTTTATGTTGTTACGTTATAGTGTAAGGTTTATGCTTTCGTTCTTATCCGAAGTATGTAGAGCTCAATTTTGTAACTTGTGTAGGTATTTGTTATGGGCGAGCAGAATTATGGTAGGCGTTTCCTTCGAAACGGGTACTGGCAGACATGGTTTGTATAAAGTCACGATTGTCTCGGATAGTTTTCGGTGCATTAAAAAATAACAGTTACTTTTCTTTCGATAAATTACGATTTATTGATTGCTCTGTTTGGTTCTATTGAGATTATGATTCAATTACCAATCCCGTAAGTTCATAGAGTACTCTTTCATATTTTGCTTTTGGAAATGAAATATCTATGCCTGGATTTGAAACAAATGTTGTTGAAATTTTGTGTTTCAATTGCCTGCTTCAATAGAGTAACTTAACTTTAACTTGTTAAGCTAAAATTATCAGTAAAGCTATTTACAAAATGAGTCACTGCTCCAAAATATTTTAGATAACACAATTAGTTTTGCATTCCCAGACGTGACGAAGTTGCAAATCACCTTCCTTTATCGCTACTAAAGCTTTCGGAGTGATGCGTCACAGACAGTGTACACATGCCTTTACTTTTATTAGGTAAACAGAAACACTTTTTTGTGTTCGTGAAACACACAAGCTGTAGGTACACACATGCTGGTATTATGGTTTGTGAAGTTGTCACAATTTAAAAGACTGTGGCCCACTTAAGTATTCTAGGCTGTTTGTAAACATACTTAGTCTACACTTACTTTCTAAACTTACTCTACCTACTCTAAAACTTTTAACAGACTTCAAAACCAGGAAGAAATTCTATGTTCTGCTTATGTAAGTTCGTTGATTATTCCGTCACTTGTTTGTAGACCCATTTTGATTATATTTTTGCTATTGAATAGAGATTTATCCCGAGATGTTTCCATTTCTTTTCTCCCGAAGTTATTATATTCTACACAAATGTTTACTGATTTAATAAATCAATTTAAGTTTACCACAAATCATAAAAACAGTAACTTAAGGATTTTGAAGTAGGTTTTCTGTTCTTTGAAAATAATCAAACTACTACTTTGAAATTAAAATAATTTGTACCTTTGATTCATAGATATAGTTTCCAGGATACAAATACTTTTAAGAAAATATATTTCATACATCAAAAAATATTTACCCAATATCCCAATATATACCGAATTAATTTCCAAAAACAGAAGAGGTTTTCTATGTAGAGTTTTTGGGAGTTACACAAACTGTTATTACATACGGTTCCCTCAATTTGCGCCAGGTGGGTAATTGAGAGTAATTAGTTCAAGACGAACAAAAGATGACTCTATTCGCCTTTCCCACAATCTCAGGCAATTAAACTATTGATTGTGTTCGTTGTAAATCATTGTTACTGTAGATGGATAGCTGGTTACAGTTATATACAACTGTGTTTCAGTTATTGTAACGCGATTTGTTATTTTTTTTGAAGTTATTCTACTACAATGCTCTACCTACACTGCTCTAGCAGTAGTTATACTTTGTAATGTTATGATCTAGTACCTATAGTAGACTACTACTAGCCATACAGCGGGCTGTAAGGCAAGGCCTTATTTTAAATAACAATTTTGGGCAGTGTTTTAAGGGATTTCAAGAATTAAAACTACTAAAAAACTACATAATCCCTAACCTATAAGCTAGCAAAGAGAACAAAATAATAAAGATAGTGGTAAGAAAGAAGCACGAAAAATCAAACACTTACATGTCCCTGCGCATCCATAGTATTATTCGTCAGCTTGAGTTTACTAAAGGACACCGGATTGGCTGTCCAATGATGGCCCGGGGCGGGGGAGTCGGGATGCAGCATCAGCCGGCGGGGAGACTGCGGCTCCGCGCCGCCCGCCGCCGCCCACGCGCCGCCCGCCCAGCGCCAGCGCCGCCGCCCTACGAGGGACATCTCCAGCAGCACGCAGTACTCCTCGCGAGGGTCTAGTCCGGAGACCGAGATGCGGAGGGATGGGAACATTCGCCTGAAACAAGATGATAGAAATTTGTTTAGGTACAGTAATTGGACAGTACCTAGGTATAATTATTAACAACGAAAATTACAATTAATTAAGTAATAGAAAAAATTCAAACACTAGTTTTTGCATCTGCAGACTGCAGACGGTTGCAATCAGTCTAAAGGTAGCTAAATTGATTCATGTCAATACCAGTCGAAAGCGTCCCCAATATACTGGCTGCATTACCAATATTAAAACGCTGTATGGCAATGCTGATGCGCTGAGCCAGATACTCATCAGCTCTCGGATCACGCGTCGCATCGACCAGACGCTCAGTAAATTTTTAAATAGGTATACTTTGATTTAAAAATTTAATTTTGATTGATTTGGCGGGTTAGGATTCATTTCTATAAAAAAAATCCATCGAATTACTTGAAATACAATTTACCAGAAGAATCGCTGCAGCATCCTTCTGTCTATTTTAACACCTCTACATCGTTAACAATCAGTCTTCCAATTCTAATGATTCTAACGGCTAAATATTAGGTATGAGTGCTGATAAGTATTCAATCAACATAAAACAAGATCTCTTTAGGCCTAAGCAATACTGGTCTATAACAAAACAGTTATTAAAAGATGAACTCAGTCAGAAGCTGTTTGTCTATTGTTCTAACAGACTGTAGAATATCTTCAAGTGCCACATAAAAACTACTGTCCCAAAGAATTTCCCATCATTCTTTCAACCCTCAAGTCGTTTCACTTATAGAAACAAAGAAGGTGATAATAAAGTTACGATAGCCTACAATAGGGTTGACTTCGAGGTGATCCTTTATATCTTACCGGTACAGAGACCGATCCGGATCCGAGATCACGGATTTATCAATCAAAAGTTGAGGTGAGAGGTGAACGGGAGTTGTGATTTAGATGTAATCTTAAAAATTGAATCATAGATAGTTTAAAAAGTTAAAAAAAGAAGGAAAGCGAAAAAAAATTCAATATTTCAAAAAATCTTAATCATAATCTTATATTAGTGGTTGGTTTTTGGATTGTTTTTATGGCTCGCGAGTTAAGATAAAAATAGTTTTGTTTGTATAGATACCAATTAAAAATAAAACACACCGTAGAATTACATGAAAAACGGTTGCTTTTCTTTCATTGAATGCTATAGGGTGTTTGAAAGGCCTAAACCTGTTTAAGTCTACTCCAAATTCCAAAATTTAAGTGTCCTACAAAATTAAAAACTAACTACTTAAACAATATCCCAAATGTTTTTCGATATGGATCGGACTTGAACCTGTAGCCTTCTTACGAACCTTATAACCGAAAAATCTTAGGGTTTACGCACTATTATAACATGAATATAAAACGTAACGGGAGCGGAATGTAAGATATCCGGATAATATACGCTCCCGTCCCGTGACATAAAAATCCAACAATTTATCAGCTTTATAAAACCAGTGATAGTAGTAATGTGTTGACCAACGAGCTTTTGGCACCCGTTTGTTGGTCGGCGGTGTCGTAAACCGACGATAGGTGGCGATAGCGTGGCGCCGGCTTATCGCAGCCGCTTCGGGGTGGCTTCGCTTTCACAAGCCATGGCTGGACCTTGACCCACAGTCTGCCCTGAAGTTACTATAGACATAGGCAGGAACTTTAAAGGTGTAACAGTTGAAATCACTTTAGAACTGATTCAAAAGCGAAGGCAGCTGAACTGTGGACCACGGTTGACTTAATGCTGCATAGTTGGTCACTTTGGTCAGCAGGAATTCTAGACAGTTACAACTACTCAAGTTAACTCTACTTAACTTTCTATTTTTAAGGAAAAATAAAAGCTGTAATATTAGAGAAATTGTCCAAGGAAGTTCCATTTGTCTGAAGCATTGTTCGATTTAGAGTAACTATGAAGTTGTTATGATTTAGTTTTGCTTTATACCGCTAGATTGTTTTCAACAAAGAGCTAACAGACAATAAAATAGCTCTGAGTCCATAACTCCAAATTCAAACAAATCATAATCATTATAAGTAGACCTTAGACCTTAGATTTGAAGAGCACAGAACACCAATCAGCACGATGCTGCTGTGCAGTTTGTCCAGCATTATTTATTAGACGATTGCTCTGTGTTTAAGAGCCACGAGTGAAGCGAGATGTTCTTCATTCAAAAAAACTCAATCTTAAAAAGTACCTTAGATTTTAAGAACACAAACACCAAACAGCATTCCTCGACATTCGCTAGCAGGTCCATCAGTCATAAAGCGTTATCAGAGCGGCGACCGCGGCCGGCTAATGCAGCCTCGTGATAACGCGCCGACAGAAGCTCAATTAACAACCAACTAAATTAGCCCCCATTTAAAATTTACGATGACCGCTACTGCCTTACGTGTAAGTACCGACAGAGGAGCAGGGTTATTCAGGACCACACAAATACTAAATACAAATCATACAGCAACGTTACTTACAGCGCGAATAAATTTACATTTCATCTCTGACTGGTGAAATAGTGATTGTATTCGTTAATCGTCTTAATCTTCATATTGTTACAAAAAGGTCACAAGTCTCGTACATTTCAAACTATCTCTTAAATATTAGTACAATCCGACCTAAATATGTATCAACTTGCTTGTTGACCGTACATTGACAAATCCCTTCACTTGGCTACCGTTCCGGCGAGATGGTCTTATCACGCCGGCCACTTATCGAGCCGCTCGAGCGCTGCGCCCGCGCAGCCGCGCCGACAAAGAGGTGACGAGCCACGCGAAATACACTACACCGATCCGCTCTCCACTTTATCCGACTAGGATAAATTTCCCGAAACAAAGCTAACAGGCGATAACGATTAAGCGAAGAGTCATGTCAAACATCCAGCTTTTGGAATGTTAAATCAAACCGTTCGGAATGCTGTTTACGATATAGTTAATGAAATAAAGATTCTATAAAAAGTGGACCATAAAAGGCTTTGAGGGCGCGCTAAGCCTACTCCGGTGGGAAGGGACGAACACAATGGGACCACCAAAATCGCGTCGAATGAAGTTTAGAGTGGGTCGTAAATCGGTAACAACTCGCCAATTGCCACACGGAGGCGCTAAACGAGAGGGAAACGGCACATCCGCTCTGGCATCCGCACTCGAAATCTTGAAACGGTCCGCACACTGCCAAATGCTAGCATTTCCTTTGCGTCCTTCGCACCATACTTTCTGGTCTTCGTGTCCTTCAATGACGGTGGGTAAACATATTCTCGAGTGCACGCGTCGCTCAATAGAATATCATAAGCATGTAATGTCTGTTGATAATGAAAGGGTGGCCATGGCCATATCTCACGCAGTAGTAAAAGCTCCTAATGTGTTTGAGCCGTATCTTTACTGCTAATTTCACTGCCTTTTTATCGCCCAAGTTCAATGTTAAGTGTCTTCAGACAGTGCCTCCGTTGTCGAGCGACATCTGTTCCCTGCTTTCAATAAACAAGTTCGTTACAAGAATGCTTGTATCCTTCTCATTAGCGTTCATACGAGAGGTCCGGCCCGTTTTTTCGTCCGCCCAGATGTGGGCCTGGGCAAACATCACCGCCATTGTGGAGGTGGGTGAAAAAACCATACACCTGGAAGTGTCAAATTGTTCACTCGGACTGTGTGAGCGGCTCGGCCCGTGAGAATCGCATCCAAAGTTGTTTGAATACAAGGGCTAATATTTGTGTGTACTTCAGAACTGAGGATTAAGTTCGTATAAAAGAGATAAACTGCTTTTAGAATGTTCATGTTAAATATAAACGGCTGGTTAAACTACGGAGACAATCATTTTGATATGATCTTTATAACGATAAAGACATAATCATTGCATTTGTAAGACCAAAAGGCAGGCAGCAAACAATACGCCAGAGGCATGAATGTCAATAGGTACGAGGTTTCCTGTTGTAAAGTCTTGTTCACAATTGCGTAACCACAAATAAACATGGTTATTATCATTGTTTTTCTGCAAGTGGGCTGGTAACAGAACCGATAGACCTTCCCACTACATAGATTGATACACTTTAAAGGCGGTTCAGGATGCCGATAAATCAATACTCACCGGAAAGAGTCGACAACAATGACAAAACTCTTACAACCTTTATTGCAGTACAAATACCTTGAATTCATAAAAAGCACCCTTCCATATGCTCCATGTCGCTCAGCAAACCAAACAAACCACACTTATAAAAGTTATAAAGAAATACGCTCGTAACAAAACAAATAAACCAATTGGGGCTCACAAAAAACGGTTGGACTCGTCTCGGGATGCACTACATCGCATTAGCATATTGATCGACTGACTATCTGTGTCCTTTGTTCGAAATCAGCGACAACCACCTTCAATCATAAAGATTGCGATAAAAAAAGTTTCATTGGCTAGTTTGTGCAGAGAGCCTCTGCAGGTGGTAACAAAAACGCAAGGGATGCCTTGTGCAACTGTCTCGCAAAAACAAAACGATCGCCCGCATGATTAATTTATAATAAATCAAAATGTATCACGGTCTTTAAGTTTTTGACAATTGGAAGGTTTTATGATGGATCAGTTTACGACTATTGCATTATAAACTACTCTGGCATTTCTATCAAATCATCACTCACCCTATTCAAGTATTCAAGATTTTTATTTGCAAAAGGTAACATACCTACAATTTAACAAACATTAACTTAAATAGTCGACGCACAAAAATAGTTGCAAACAAATACCTGTTCAAAGGATATGAAACTTCAAATGCAAACTAAACAAAAATAAAAAAAGAAACTCAAACGATAACTTACAGCAAATGTTCCTATTTTTACCTTTTCTACTGCAAAATGGAGCTCAATAAAAATAATATTAACATATGAAAGGAGCAAGCTTAAATCAAAAGTAATGGCCGAGAAAGGTGAAATGCGGCGTCACAAATAGTAGCAGCATCTAGTAGAAAAACCAATAGTATTGATGGGCGGGCGGAGACGGGACAAAGCGCGCCCGCGGGGCGAACACCTGCCGACGACATGTTTATGCACAGTTCGGGCCATTCGCCAAATTTATGGACAACCCCCAAGGCTAGGGCCAGACAGATCTCGCGGAAATTTGACATTTTTAATCAAGGGTCCGGCCTTTGCGCAATTACCGCTATCCAAATTTTACCGACCGCAGGTTCCCAAGCAATTTAATTTCAGAATCACCCAATGAACCTTTGAATGGCTGTGCTGATTAAAACGCACTGGGTAGCAAAAGGCGGCGTTCCTGACGGCGTAGCTTAAAAAACTTTAGAGGACATTGAAGCTGGTTTTTAAAATGAAATTGTAAATGAAAATTCCGCTCATTAAAATCTGTGTCCATTTTGCCACTCGCAAGGTAAAAACCACTACATTTGTCGTCGCAACGAGCCAACAACACCTCGAGGTATGTTTTGCGTAAAAAGTTTGCAGATTCTAATGAATATGGATGCCGGTTGGTGAAAGTGAGGAATTAATCCAGGACCTTTTTAGGCGCCGGCGCTTGCTGGGCTCAAGCTCAGTGCTCGTAAATTGCGAACGGAAGGGCCAAAGGGCCGACAAACGGCGAAGTAATTTAGTTGACAGCCGGCCCCGACTATGGACTGTACAAAGCTTATCTACCGGCAGAATCTGAACACTATTATGCGGCTCATGAGCTTGACGCCGAACAGAAGACAACAGATCGTAAAGATTGTACTTTTTTTCGCAAGGTAGGAATTGGTGAGATAGAAAAAATAACATACCGTTAGGTTACACTAAACATGTAATTTAAATTGGTTGAAAAACTGGAATCTATTGAGAATTAACAAAATTATTGTCTCTTGAAATGACGTACCTATTTGTTCACAACACCATAGGGACAGTAAGAAACGACAGACAATAAAATGAAGATCAATTTAATCGCCCGTTGAAATTGGTCGATTAAGAACCTCAGACATAATAGACCTTATGCGGTGGTAATACAGGCTTTCCAGGATCACGCTGCAGTGTCACGGCGCTCAAACCGGTGGCGATCGCTCTCGGCTCCCGACCCCGCATAAATCACGCCGTTTTATGAGAACTCAATGTTTTTTCATCATTGGTTAATGAAATGCGAGCGCAGTATGGGACCAGTCTAGCGACATTAAAAACGACAAGCCATAAGGACGGACAGTTTCTAATTATAATCCTGTCAAAGCTAAAATAACGGATGAATTGATGATAGCCTGAAATGCGGCGATTCCTATCTTAGATAAGCGCTAAGCGATCGTGTAGATACAAGTCGTTGAATTTTAAATCGACATTTGCGCTTTTAAAGCACCGATGTTGACAAAATCAAAATTTTTATGTGTTTCCGACAAAGTTATCTTATAGATAACAGAGTAACCATTCATCTAACAGATAAGCGGCTCAAGCTGGTCGATCAATCAAGCACAGGATCTGCGCTCGTCGTACCGTGGTGCCGTACCTAGAAATTGCTAATTACAATCATATGTCACAGCATTACAGATCATTATTGAGAAACGGAAATGGCGCTTATTTTGGGAAGATTTTCGCGGAAGGTATTAAGGCACGCGGCTTGCATCAGACCACCAACTGATCATTTTCGAATGAAGAATGCAGATTTAATTGCACGAAAGAGATCCATAAGACTTTCTGCGATAAGGTTCAATGCCATCTAGCTGACGCTTTACAAACTTTGTCATCATTGAGTTACACCAAAGAGGTAAGGATGTCTGCACATGTGATTCTGGCTGCAGACGAAGCTCCACAAATCACGGGAAGCGATTCTCCGAAGTTCCGATAGCCGGTTGGTTACAGTATCAGTACACTGTTATTGCGAATTAAAACCGGCGCGGGCGCAGGGAGCTCACTAGCGCCGACAAAGGGGCCGCCACACGCGATCCGCGATTCACAATTAAGCCCGTGTGTGTTAATTGATATTAATTCTATGTGCGTGGTGCGAGTGGAGGCGAATGCTGGAATCTAGAGCTTCCTTTGTCTGCTCTACTAAGCGTTTTATCAGTGTAACATGTCGATATCCTTGGCGGGGATGATTTCCATAAATTGTAGTTTTATACCCCCTTTCAATTTGATGACATTCACTGTCTGAAATAATTTGAGTGTAAGATAGATAGATAGATAACTTCTTTATTGCACCATCAAAATTTGTTATAACCGATAAGCTTAATACTTTAAATCAAAGTTATAGAAAGAAAATTTACTGGAATCTAGAGCCTTTTGTATCGTTCAGGTTTCATTATCAATGGATAAGTTGAGCTACCTCTAGATTGTTTGCAATCGTCTGCAATCAATTCAATTATTTATTAGTAAATAATAGTTTTAATATGCTTTTTTACAAAGATAAGGCTGACAAAAGACAAAGATAGGGATGATTTGCTGTTCCTAGGATGTCTCACATTGATAATAATTACCGAAGACTTGATGGATGGATTTGTTTCTTCCGTTAGAAAAAGGCCTTTACGTGTTGAATTTATAGGAGAAAAGATGTTTGTTTTTGAAAAAGCCTGAGGGGCTAATCGTACCACACAAGAACCGCAGTTAATTCTTGCGCAGGCGCACCCTGAGCCAATTACGAAGGCGGAAAACTACGTTACTTATAACATTTACAGCCAATCAATGTTTTTTGTAGACCTACATGATAGAATATGATATCATATCAATCATTTCATTACGTGTTTTCTGTGAATAGAAAATAAAATTATTTCCGCAACAGTCATTTTGCATTCTTGATTGTGATTGGCTCTATAATTTGTTTTGGTTTTAGTGCACATGTTCACATACTTTGTCTATATGTCAGGAACCCTGCAGTGACTTACATATGTTTTGATTTTACTCATTAGGTATTTGGTTCCTGGAAGCCAGTTCCTTACTTAGTTGTGTAGTTTTCTTGTAATTAAAATTATTAACAGTAATTAAAATTATTGCGCTCACGCTTTTTCAAAAAAGGAATACCAACTCTGTCCCGCTCCTATTAAATCAAAATCCTATCCCTATCCCATTCGCACTATGGCTGCAATCTCCAAAACCATAGAGATTGAAACTCCAGAGAAATTGCCAACTGTCAAGTGTACAGGAACGCTCCCATGTCCGCACCTGTCAATGGCCGCTGCCAGTGCTACCAGCTACCAGGAATCGCGCCAAGGCTGCAGACTGCTATTTAGTCTGTGGTAATGTGTCGAGTTCAAACGCGCCGCGGTCGCGTCATCAACGCAATTAGTGGGCGTTGCAAGCCGTTGCGACATTGTCCAGACCGGAATCGAAGGGGTAAATGGGGGCTTAAATGTTAAACTCCCATATTAAGCTAGCTATGTGGCCTTATTATTGGTTCTTAGGTGGCTTCCATGAACTCTTCAAAAGGAAGTTAGATAACCCATCAAAAAAAGCTAGGAATAGAACCATAGAGGGTGGAATAACACGCCTACTATCTATCTATTTGAACTTATCCAGAAGTTGCTGCTGGATAGTAGAATTAGCCTGTTTATAGTACGCCTAGACTGTTTACAAAACGACCGCAGATTTTTGGAAATGGTACTTACATTCAACAAGTATCCACTGTCGATATTTTCTTTCATTTTATAGCAAAATAGATTCCTATGATTATGTTATAAATTCCGTATCTACCTAATAGTTTAGTACGATCTTTCGCACCATTTTCCAAAGCATAGTAACATAATCCAATAAAGTAAAAAAAATCTTCACTACTTTAACTATTATGACGATTCAACTAATAAATATTTCTCAGTATGCAAATAAAGCATGCTATGATTCCTTTGCATGAAATCCCCTTGCCCCCCTCCTGACTACGGCCAGCCGTCTCCTATTGACATTGAACCGTTGTTACATATTTCAAAGAACTGTGTTTGATCTCACATGGAAACGTCTCGACCAATTTGAACGCGCTTTAATCTTAACGGTCATAATTGTTCATTATTTGCTGCAATAACCGCGAAGTGCATTCTAGCCACATCTAAGGAAAATACTTTACAAGCAAGACTTTTAAAGGCATAAGTCATTTTCCTGTATTGGTCAGGAATTAAATTCTTTTCTGTAATGCAAATGAGTGCGGAAAATTCTTGTTGTCCATTTATGTCAATAGTTTATTGGAAATGGGAGCTGATTGGGCATAAGGTTGGTAAGTAAAAGGCTTGACTGTAAATTAGCACATATTTTTACAGTAAAGTCACGGTCTACGTGACACTGTACACATTTCTTCTGTACCGCATCATCAATCACACTCAATAATTAAATACGAAATTTTGGATTGATGAATGGAGTATGTATGTTTGTTACAAATTATTGAACGAATCGGGCTGAAATCGGACAGGGATATAGGTCATGCAATAAAAAATATAAAAACGCGGGACAAAAAATGGGACAAATATAATATGAATACCTATATATACGTGCTATACATACGTGCGCTTATTGCGTAAAAGCATTGAAGCTAGTTAACTCACACATAAGTAAATCGTAGCTGGCTTCAAAATCAAGAATATTGTTCATTGACATTTTGGGGCTAGATGATGCTGTGTGGACATTGTCCAGTATTATTTTATTAGGTATAAGTTATTTATTTATCTCTCTGCAGCATGTTATTCCTCTTCGTCAAAATGCTTGGACATGTCCAAAACCGTGTTTCTCACGGAACTGTAGCGTGTGGACGCCGCTGCGACACTTTTATTAGATAATCGTGGGTATGGTTGCACCCAGCCTCACCCAGGTCACAAGGTTGCACGGGCTTGTGACAGATTGGGAACTGTGATTATGTACACGAAACTTTTCAAGGATGAACAAACTATCAAACCTAACACAGTTTCTGAGGTGTTTCTTTTGTTTTTCTTGAGTTTCGGTTCAGGGCTTCACTATGGAAAATCCACACGGATAAAACCGTGTTTAGATCACATTGTGACGTCACAGGGTTTTGGCTAGGAATCTCCTATGTGAATAACCGCTCAGATCTTAAAGTGCTAAGGTAACGTGTGAGAAATGCGGTTTGGCCTCCTTTATTAACCATTGACAGATCGTTCGTTATTCTGTTACGAATTGTAGTATCAATGTCTCTCCAATTGAGTATAGAATATTGACAGCCACTTGACAAGGATTCTGCACTGCAGGGTAGAAACATCCCTTTCGCACAAAGATGTTGGCTGACCATTCCACAAAAATTAATAGGGAAATTAAATTCAAAATTGTACAATTCAAGGAGTTTAAAGAGAACTAGAATATCATGTACTTCCTAAGTCTAAATAAATCAAAGTTATTTTTTATCTAAATATGCTAAAGATTGGGCCGAAGGTTTTGAATTTTTTTTTTGCTAATTTAGAAACACAACCCTTTCGTAAAGCTCACAAGCAAGTGCCAGCCCTAACATTATCTTCAGTTTCGGTAGCGAGGCGCGATAGGATCTGCGCGTGATGTCGCGATGCGCGCGCGGCCCGACGATGCTATCGACGCACGAGCGCGGGTGGCGGACGTAGGGTTACCACATGATTTGTCCTGACATGTCTGGATTTTTGGATGCAGAGATTTTAGAAAATATCAGGGTTTTTCGTAAAATAACAAATAACTAAAAAAATATCACAAATGTATATATTTAGTCTTCACATTCTTAATCTTTACAAAATCGTACCGCCTCGCAAAGTTCTAATTTGAACCCCTTAATAGATTTTTTCTTTAATAGGTTAGGTTTTCTCAAATTTTATAGCGCTCATAAGTCGCAATATTGACATAAATATACTTTTACTGTCTGTAATATTTTGTGCACGACTGCCAATTTTTTGTCAGGATTTTCCAATGAGACCTGTCTGGTAACCCTAGGCCCGCCTGGAACAATGTGTCAGACATCACGTGTACATGGACCTTTCAGCATTCCTCTGGAGGCTTATGTAAATTAGAATGATCGAGATGAGAGGGAGGTTTGTCCTGCAGTGTAGGTTTATTATAAGCTCTGTTATTTTTTCAGTCTATTCAAATTGTAGATCAAAATGCTGAATCAAAAGGCTGTCATAGCTAAAAATAATGTTCTAAAACTCTATAAATGTATGGGCGTTTTTCACAGTCGAAAGTGGACGATGTTTTGAATTTGTATGACGTCAAAGTCTCTCGAAAATATTTGGCAAATCTCTGAACGGTCACCTGTAATTTCATCGGGGATTATGAAATCCCCATCTGATAATCACTAGCTGCTCACAGCGGGATAATGCTGAGACTAAGACCTTTTTAGCCGTTTATGTAGAGCTCTACATACATATTTTTTTGTGTATCTTCTTGTTGTTGTACCTATTGAATGTGTTATAATGAAATCGAAAAAATCTTAGAAAAAGGACCAAATCAATGGTTTTGCTTTCTTTCTTATAATTCGTCTTACATGGTTCTAGACTTGTTTGTTATGGTTATTCAAGGACCTATTCAAAGTCTTAAAGGATATAACTTCACAACCAGCTACTAATAATGGCATAGCTCTTACAAGAACAATGCTTAAGGCAATTAATAGTTTCCAATGAAGCGGGCGATAAAGAGTAATTAAAAGTTTCTTTACACGAATACCTACATGCTGTTTAGCCGTAATGGCGTGGACAAAAAGCTCGCACGGCTCGTTAGTGACAAATCTTGCGTGAAATGTAACAAATCCAACCGACTAGATGTTTCATCCACTTTATACTGTGCACTATGGGCTATGCCACTGTCGTCGTTTACAGTAGCAGCTTAAATCTTACTTTAGGTTATGAATATTTTAGGGTGTCTTTGCCAGTAAATACCTGGAACGATTATTTATTGGAAATTTTGACAGCTCATTCATGTCCGAGTACCTAACCATAAAGTTGGAAAACTGGCTCAACCTTCCGAAGACCAATTTGCTTCTGAATTTTTTAGACTCACTAATTTGCAAAAAAAGCTACTCTACATTCTATTCATCAGGTAAAATCAAGTTGCAGTCTAAAACTGTGAAATATATATTTTTGGGGTGAAGAGATATATTCATATGAACATACTCTACAATTCTCTGTTAAACAAACAAGCGCGTGTTTTTACGAGCTTTATGATTGACGACGCACCCAGCTCTGTCTCCAGATAATGACCGTGCTCGGAGACGCATTATGAACACGTACGCACAAATATAAACACGTACAGGCACAGTCCTCAAGTGCCAGATCTGATCTGACGGAATTAATGCGTAGTAGCCAGTAGGTGGCACTTTGTATCAGGTTACAAACGACTTGTGAGCGTTTAGTACGCCGCAAAACTAACTTGTTGCAATCTTGGTGCGTTTAATTTTACGCGCAAGTTTAAGGAGGGCTTTTTGCATTTAGTTTGAGAAAAAATGTGTGACGTCTCTTCCAGTCCACATTACAATTTGTTAGGTAGCTTGCTGTGACTCGTGAGAATGATTCCCGGGTTCCGAGTAACATGGGTTAACCGCTTGTATCGGCAGATACCGATCTAACTCGAACTGCTCGTTGGCGCCATAAAAACAAAACATCTTCAACACGACCACTTTCTTTACTAAATTATTCGTGGAATTTACGATGTTTCGACCTACAAAAATGTTATAACCTAATGAGAAATTATCATCAGGACCGCTGTCGCCCGGCAAAAAAGGAATCATGTTCCGACGATGATTCTCGGGCGCATTTTTTTGTATTCTACATTCGAAATTATCGTTTTGTTTTTTTTTATGTTCGTCGATTGTTTTAGCTTGTGGCGAGACAAAAACCCGCGGGAGCCGGCGATGACTGCGCGATTCCGATGATTGCTCGAACGTGGCTTCGTAGATGGATCTACGCCGTAGCACCGAATGCATCGGTGAGTTTTCACGGGGTGCATGATTTAATGAAGTGTGTGTAGAGCAGTGTAAAGCGCGTTGTGTATAAACATGTGACAGTTTGTTCGTGTCTCAAGGGAGATCGCGATATGATCGACGGATGCTGGCGACTCCTCGGCGCGTGCTTCGGATGCCAGCCCCGGGTTCGCCGGAATCACCCATTACTACCGATGACACTACGTTTTCGTAACAAATTCTAAGCCTTCATTACTATAAACGTTTTCTATCAAATAAATTGTACAAACAAGCTTACTGTCTGATAGTACAGCTTTTAGAGTAATTGCGGTTTACTTTATCGTAATTTTCTTGGTTTATGAAATAAACGGAAGCTTTCACACTTTTAATAGTAAACTTCAGCTGCAAGAGAAAGTTTAATTGCGTTTAATGTTCGAATAGTCCTTGACATTGCATGTTAGTGGTCGTTGAAGGGCAATTTATTTATCATACGCTTTTATTGGACACGTTTAGTCCGACTTCATGAATAAATACCACCCGCTGTTGTCGGCTCTTAAAACAA
This sequence comes from Eupithecia centaureata, assembly GCA_944547425.1. Lineage (NCBI taxonomy): Eukaryota > Metazoa > Arthropoda > Insecta > Lepidoptera > Geometridae > Eupithecia > Eupithecia centaureata. Next base: position 12,501,771 of record OX155682.1, read on the forward strand.
AGAGCTTTATGTCAGCTGATAAGCGCTGCATCGTGCTGCGGCTATCTCTCGATCTGACGTTAAGGGAGATATGTGAACGCTGTCAATTTTTCAGGAAACTGACGAGTGGATGCAGGAACACAGATTTAATCATACTCCTGCTAAAATGTTTCACTTCTAACTACACAAAGCTGGCGGGAAACTTATGAAAAGCTCCCGAGTAGTTGAGCAGACATTGAATCAAATGTTGTTGAGATAAAGCCTATTTTACATCAAGTATAGATAAGGAGTGATACATGCATAGTAGGAAGACGATCGGCTGTCATAATCTGATTATTGCTGCGTGGTGAGGGCGGGGCGCGCGGCGGGCGTCCGGCGGCGCGGCGGGCGGTCGGCGCCCGCGCACCTCTCGCTCGCACGCCCGCGCGCCGCCCTGTGAGCGAGCAGCCGGCGAGACTCGCAGCCAGCAAGCAGGCGACAAACGACCCATGGTAAAACAAAAGGAATGTTGCCGGCGACGCTTTGAGGCGCCGGCGCCGTCCCCGCGCCCTAATCACCCATTTTAATTACGACACAGATCAAATCAATTAATCGGTATTTCTGTTAAAACAAGCGCCGAATGAGCTTCTCGATCATTAGATATGATTTCGTGGACGTCTCCCGATCTGAGAGGAGATTACAGATGAAGGGAACTGTTAATCGCCCCATAAAATGTGGAAGGAAACTGTAGATATACATTCCTAATTAGATGCCTTCAATCGCATAAAGAAATCTGTGATATTGCTGAGTTACCTTTCTTGCCGACTGAGTTACGATGCACACATGCTCTACCAAACGCTACCTGCGCACCAATAGAATTTTTAATTATAACTTTATGATTATTTCGAGCAAATTCAGGCGCGCCCTTCCCGATGAAACACACAAATAAATAACGAGTTTTTGTGCTGTGTGTTTGTTTTTAAAATGGCGGGAGGTCCCTGCGACGACACGCGAGCGGCCGGCGCGCCTCGCCCATTTGTCATATTTCGGTTTTGAGAAAAAATAAATAACCAACTCTATCCCAACGGTGTTTGTTTGTTCGAGATTATTGAGGGTTAAGTATTATCATATAGCATTGACTGACGCAGATGGGTTTTGTCAGCGATTGTGACAATTTGTTTTCAGTTAAAAAACTTATAGCAATTTTTTGACGGGTGGGTGTCTAACAAAACTATGGCTCTTCTACGCCATTTACGGCTACGCCGTACATAATGTAGGTGGTCATATATCAGCTACATCTCGTAGACAAAACAATAGGTCCGTCTTTATATTATGTTGGGTACATAATTAACACGAAAAAGCAGGTGGAATTAGATGGTACAATCCAAAGCTTTGTCTATTACATAGCCGAGCGATGGCTGCGAGAGCAGGTGTTAACTTCTCGAGCCTGGCCCGCACAAACGAACCGCCCAAATCTACTGTTTGCCGTTCCAATTCACCACCGAAATCCTGCCCACTGGCCAGGAACCACAAGAAACAAGTACAGCTTTTAACACCGTACCAACAAAGAGTAAAAGCGTTGGGCCCCGATGACCAATTTGAAATATTCACGCCAGCGAACAAACTGTAGGAATAATAGGTACTCGCTGTGGATAGAATAACTCAATTACCTCGCGCACGCACGGGATAGCTCATTGGGCTCAATAAGAGAAATGCATCAAATATTTAGGAAATATTCGGTGGGTATGGCGCCAGGAGCGGCGCCGGCGCGCCCCCGGCCGCTCTCACGTAGGGTTACCATATCTCCGGAATTGTCCTGAGATCTCCGGACTTTTAGACCAATCTCCGGAGCTCCGGAATTGTCGTATGATCTCCGGAATTTAGGAATTTTAATAAAACCGAGCAAATCATCAATAGATTATTATTAAAAACTAAGAGATCAAACAGTTAGCAGTTTTTTTTAACTAAAAGATCAACTAAAATTACAAATAAAATCAACTCTAAGGCAGGCTATGTCTAGTTTGTTCGTTTAAACTCTCCAGTAACCAATATTTTGAGAATTCAATCAAAGGTAAACGTCCTGACAGATGGGCGGCGGGAGGTGGACGCGTCGCGTGTATGTGGTGAGGTGATTAAAGAAATTATAAAATTGTGACTTTTTATTGTATATATAGGTTATAGAGTTCCATTACGTTTTAATTGAAATTACGACTAAATCTCAGGAATTTCCAATACAAATCTGGCGAATCTCCGGAATTTTCATTTTTCCATATGGTAACCCTACTCTCACGGGCTCGGCGTACAAAACAAACAAGAGTGACCTCTAGACGGACTGAGCTAACGAGATTCACCAAACGTTCGGATAAAGCGGTAAATTTATCAGTATTTTAGCGAGAGCGCGGTGGTCCGCGCCGGCGGCCGGCTCGGCTAAAAAAACGTGTAGGAGATGACAGGAGCTCGGATGAACCTGCCTAATTACCCCCCGCGCAAAAACCTGGCACGCCGATACAGCCAGCCAGCACGATAGCGATTTGTTTCGGAAAACCATCTGAACGGTTTTTGTCGCCCTCTTAATAAGAGAGGCCGCAGCCGCAGTCCCTATGCGGCCGAGCCCTAATTACACGCCATTAATTACGGAGTATTTTTATTTCAATAAGTACACTCATAAGTTTGAGGACGTGGCATTCATTATTGATCTACTTTTGGCAACAGTTTTATTCCCAAAAGAAACATCCGGTATGCTTGTACACAAAGTGCCGACGCGACGTCGAATTGCTTCGTCGAGTTCCGTGAGTTAAATGATCATTGCGCAGGCATAGTGCGGATGTGAGAGTATAGATCGGAGAGAGAGTGGTGAGAGGTAAGTCGTCCACGGGCCGCGGGCTGCCAGCTAAGTACCAGCACCGAGCTGGCACGTAATGACCGAGGAGCCTCGGTGGTCGCCCGGGAAGGCGGAGGCGCCGACTCCGGTACCACTCTATAATTTCTTCACTGCTCGTCCCACATTATCGATCACGGAAAAAAAATAATTGAAGGGGTACGTCGTAAAGCAAACAAGCTTATAATAAGCTGTAATTTGTGCTCGGCCATTTAGAGAAATGCACAAATTGTAGAGGCAGCTGTTTGTTTTGTCTATGACGGAGGTCCGGCGACTCCCAAATTATCCGTTAACAAGCCCCGCGTCAGATTCGGCAGCCCTAATGGGTTTTCGTTAAGTTTTTGTTATTACGGTGTAATTTATTACAATTTTTTTTGGAAATTCAATTCTAAGACAGCTGTATCGATTAATTGAGTAATTCTTAAGATGATGTAAGATGATAGTCAAAGCTACTTTTCGCGGAAAAATCATGTTAACATGTCTATAAACTCAATGTATGAGTACCTAATTATATGTGAAGATTGGATTTCACATATGTAAACGAAGATAGAAGATAGATATTTGGTTAGAAATTGTAAAAATTTGAATCATTTACATTCTGACACCATATTAGTGCAATATTAACGGTATAGTCTTTCTAGTAATTAACTAAAGTCATTAGTAAAACAAATTTCTAATTTTTTAAACCTGATAGGTACCTACGATATACCATATACCTGATAGATACCTATGATACCTACAGGTCGGTAGATCTCATATGAATATGTTAGATATTGTATTGAATGACTGCAGTTTTACTGATGTTTATTTAATGTCCAAAATTAATTGCAATGCCAATGATAAGTGAGTGTGTCGTTTTTAATTTCTTAAATTATACGTTATATTGGAAAGGCTCATGTTGTGAGAAATTTTCTTCGTTTCGTAATTAATATTTAAAGCTTTTCGGTCCGCTCCTGGGTACAAACCGGTGGATATGAATTATTTTTATAGGTAACTGTTTAGGTCATCGTCCAAACTTTTTTGTAAACTTTGTCCATGTGCAAAGAATTTTCTTTCGCTATTAAATTAATTTATTATTAAATATTGTCGCGATTAGCATAAAATTGGGGCTTAGTTTTTTATCCAAGTTTTGCAGTAGGTACACAGAAGATATGAAATTATAAATTTTTATTTAAAACATAATGGCTACGGTGGAAACACCAACTTATATAAACCTACACATCATCATCATCATCATCAGCCCATAACAGTACACTGCTGGACATAGGCCTCCCCTAATGAGCGCCATATCGCTCTGTCTTCAACTTGCCGCATCCAGCATCTGCCAGCAGTCTTTCACAGATCATCATCCTACCTCGCTGGAGGGCGTCCTACACTACCTTTGCCGATTCACGGTCTCCACTAAAGAACACGTTTACCCCGGTTGTCGGTTCTTCGCGTGAAATGGCTGATATACGAGTAGGTACATATACACATAGTTCAGTTGGTAAATGTTGCTGTAAATGGTAATGATGAACGTTCTAGAAGTAGTGTGGTACTCACCGTCCTCCTTTGGTAATGATCATCTCAGTGCCGATGTCATGGAACCTCTGCCAAAGGTCTGCGTTCAGAAGTCTTGCTTCGCAGGCTGGTGGCTCTGCATCAGCTCCCATTCGGTGCTCTGCAATTAATAATAATAATAATATATAAACTCAGTAAATGGGTGATTCTCCCAGGGTGGAAAAAAACATGTCCGGCTCGAAAAATCATACAAAAAGTATCCCTAGCCCTTTGATTTTTTTTATGATAGTAGATTAGACAAAGATAATAGGGGAGGCCTTTTTTAGTTTTTTAATAATCTTATTTTAAATAAGTAAAAATAAATAAAATCCTTGGAAATTCTGACTTCCGTGGTGCGTCCGGACCTCATGTTCCTGTGTTAATAAATTTTTATATCATTTCCTGAAAACAATAGTACTAATTTACATAGGTTCACAATTACCCAGATAGTTACTTGCTTATTTGACGCTATTACTACGCAAAACTAAGCTTTAGTTGACAAGTTACAACGAGATAACTTCACGTCCGTCGTTTAGCTCTGATTCCCCTGGTGCACACTAATTCATTCATAAATGCCGTACTTTAACATCTGCGTAAATTGTTGTTAGATCGAGAGAAACTATCAGTCACGCCCCATCAGTGGTGTGTACAACAAGTGTGTATGTCTCCACGTCACTCTGTTATTTCAGTACGTAATCACTTTCCGTGGCTTGGTATCTAGAAATTCTGATTACCATGTTGACTATAAATTTGTTTATGCTAATCCTATTGTTTTATTAATTATGATGATTCATGCCTTTTGTGTTCCTAATTTCGACTGCATATTTCAATGTAAAATAAACCAGCAAATTAAGAAAATTTCTAAGATTTTGTTATTATTTTTGATTTCCGTGGTACTGATTTCCGTGGATTTTGCGGGTGCATTAACATCTCAATAATATTTTTTTACAGTTTTTATGATGTTTTTTAGGATAAAAGTTTATAATAAATACAAAATGAATAATTATAATATTTTTAATACAAAGATAAACATTATTAGTGTGATTTTTGTAAAAAGTTACTTGTATTTACAGTAATGATTGAAAGGTGTTTTTGTAAAAACTGATTAAAACTACAAACGTCAAATAATTGGTCCTTAGTTTTAAGAAGCTTAATAATCTACTTACTAGCGAAAACACATATTTTTATTGATAAACCAACCCATATTTGATTTTGGTGAAATAAATTCTGATTTCCGTGTACACCATATTTTTAAAATTTAATAACTCCGTAACCATAAAGCCAATAAAGTTCCCTTCACTACCAAAAAATTCAAAATTAAATCTTCATTTAGAATATACTATCATGATGTGCAATTTCAACAAAAAAAAATGTGCCACAGAAGTCAGACAAAAAACGAGTTTTCGTAGAATCACCCAAATATCTTGATTTGGCTAACGAGGTTGTCAGCATGTGGGATGTTGATTCAGCGACCATCGTCCCGATAGTCGTTTCGGTTAACGGGGTAATAGCGAAGAGCCTCGATAAACATCTCAAGAGACTCTCGCTAGGAAGTTGGATCAAGGGCCAGATCCAAAAAGCGGTTCTCCTGGATTCGGCACGTATCGTCAGGAAGTTCCTCTGTCTGCAACCCTAGTCACCGGCTGCTTGAGCCTAGCTTCGCGGCCGGTGATCCACCGTTTTGATATATTTTTTACTGTAGATTAGTTTTATAATATTTTTGTATTTTCTATAGTAAAAAATGTATTTTTTAACGAGTATTAAAATAAATAAAGTGAAATAATAATATAATAATGCTGGACAATCCACACAGCACACAGGACAGTCCAGCAGCTTATATATTTAAATACATAATTTGTCAGTTCAATTCATCATCGTCAATTTTCTACGCCTTTTTTGTTCTGGTTGCGGCGTGTCAACCGTCTAAAAAATTTGCTTTACGCGAAATTTAAAAATGAGTATTGTTATCTTTGCCTTACGGGAATCAATAACATTCAGCTTGAATGCTACTCAGTCAATACTGAACTATGGTAGTGCAGACGGAATGAGGAGCCTTACAACAGGCAGGCGGTGGGGTCCATATTCCCACCACAAGCAGAAGCGGTGGTACCCTTAAGGTTTTAGTGGCTTGGAGTCCCACATAATCATTTTATTTCCCCGTGGCAGTGCGATATGCATGAGCATATCCCTCAGGAAAATAAACAAAGAAAATCTAGCAAGTTTATTGGTAATGTATGGTAACGAACTCTTCTATAAGCACAGGTTATTTGTGTTTTGATTTCTGTAAACATTTATGTAAGTAGGTAAGTATAATCGTCAACAAAAAGGTTAGTCTACATGAATAGTCATCACTCTTGAAATTAAGTAAGACAAATTCCCGAATGTTCCTTTATCTTGGAGTTTTGGGGTTTGCTCAAAAAACTATTTGCTAAAAAAATATATATATATATAACTAACACAGAATTTAAGGAGGCTCCCCAAATAACGAGGTTTTCAGCTATTTTTGCTGTAGGTACGTTTGTCAAGGTTGTTGTATAATTTGAACCGTAATAATTAACATTTTGACAGGGTTAGTATAACTTTATGAACAATGAAAGTTAAATAAATTTAGTAAGTAATTGAGAAGGCCAATCACCGAAGTTAAGCAGTGTCGAATGCGGTCAGTACATGGATAACCGCTCATGTTGACTTTTTGCCGTTATCAATCCATCAAAAAGTTTTAGAGTTAGTTTTCTTTCTTTTACAAAATATAGTTTCATACGATGGTACGGAAGCCTCTGCGTGTGAGTCGACTCTAACTTGGTCGCTTATTGTGGGTACATAGCGAATTTAAATTGAAAACGTATAGCTACTTTGTCGTTAACTGTACCTATAACCAAGGATTTGAATATTCATGTCGATCGAAAGACACCTTTTCATTGGCATTTTATGACCCCGTCCGTTTCGGCGGCAACGCACAAAGTGCCGACACCTGTATTCGAATCTGCACTGATATGAGCTGATACATGATTTCCTTTGATAATTGTCAATCAGGTTATAAACACCCTTTTATAAAACCTTAATGTTTGCTATAAAATGAAACGAACTTTGCAGAAATCGATAACGGTTTTTTAATTAAAAATTAAGGTGATTGTATTTCGGTTTCAGTTTTAACTCAACCCATTTATATTTATTTTACCTATCACGTTAATTTTTATAGAGTCGCTATTTAAAAGTTTTTATCCCAAAGGTCCCATACAAGGAACACAAGGGGGTATAAACATGCGTTAAAAACCAACAGGTGAACTAAATTAGGAGAAACCAACGCAAAAACTATGTTGATGGGTGGTTGATGGGTAGAACTTCACGTTATAACAAACAAAAACCGTGGAAAATTATACTAGGCAAACATAATTGGCTGATATTCTAGCAGGAGGCTGCAACGTGGAATTAACTAGGTTGTTTTTTGGTAGTTTTTCTTGTAGAGTAAATAAAACTGACCTTATAAAATATGTCAGCTTTTTGTCTTTTGGGCGGTGCATTTTGTTGAAGTACTTACATAATCTACTAACTGACTTTATGTACCTTCGGTATGCATACACATGCTGTTCTTACGAATAATTATTCGATCCGAGAAGATACAAATGTCAACAATCAGTTTTTTTAGTTATTAGCTCCTGGAACCGATTAGGTCGGCATTTTGTGGTCGCTTGTACAAAATTACCCGATTCTTTGAACCGATTCTGTCTGCTGATAGGTTAAAGTATTTGGAAATTATACTTAGTAAGAGACAGGTGAAACGAAATAAGGAATGACAATCTACATTGAGATGCAATATAAGGTATCTTAATCCTACTTAGACATTTGGTTGAAGACTAGACACTCCAAGACCAGAAAATAGTTCTTGCTAAAATTCTGCAGAGGTAAAATTTTGTTGATTTAAATCAGGAATTACATAAGTTACTTACCTACTTTTTATCGGGATGAAATATATACCGCCGCGGGCAGAAGCTAGGTGAACAGAATGATAGAAATAGGAGCAAGAAAGTAAGCTTTTGTTTGTACTCATCCTAGAGAAACACTGACTAAGGTAGAACATGATTTTACAAATTTATCAATCTATTATTGCCTTCTTAGACTGTCCATTGCATGCAACCGCGCAGCCTTTACGCAAATGAAGTTACCTATAATAAATATTGTATAGTAAAATTTATGTTACCTACCACCAAGCTACTTTTATGCTCTAGCTGTGTGATATTTTATTTTAGCTTGTTTTAAAAATTTAACAAAGTTTCTAGGAACAGGCGAAAGAACAAGGACAAATTAAACGACCCTGTTGTAATTAAACCCATCAATTTATTTAAGCGGAACAAATTATCCATTCTAGATATCTACTTGGATCTGAGAACTGGTAAGTATCAATAACTTTTTTCGGAATTTATAGTGCATTCTTTACTATAGGTAAACTTACCATCTACGCTGCTGGGCTAATTCTAGTTTTAATAGTACATTGTTACCCAAGGGTTGAAAGTAACTTATTTAGTCCCGAGACGGGGTTTGGCGCCCGAGTGTAACGAGGGCGCCAATAGTTCGAGGGACTACATAAGTTACTTTCACCCGAGGTAAACACTGTGCTTTTCATTACGAATACAAGGAAATATAAATAAAAAACATGAGAAAACAAATTAATCAAATTGCAATTTTTTTTTTAATTTAGTCTATCAAGGACAGGCGAAAGCCATAAAGCCATACTGCCTTGTCTTTAGTATTTTTTGAATTCAGTGAATTGTCGCTAAGGAGATTTTTTTTTTAGCTTCAGCATTTATTCTGCCACTATCATGGTTCAATAGTAACGTTATAGCTGTCAGTTGAAAACGATTCTCCTTAGGGCGGAAAAGTATCACTTTCAACCCGCTCTTCAGGCATGTTCAGACCTACTTTCCGAGTATGAGTAATGAAAATATTATTTTTAATTACCTAGTAACTACACATGCTAATTTATATAGTTTAATACGTTTATTTTATTTGATTATGTGCATGTAATTAGGCAATTGTAAGTCCATAAAATTAAATAACATTGTTAGTAAGTACATATTTAATGTACTACCATCTTTTTAAATGTAATTGCAAAAAATATACTTTAACTTTTTAGATAAATATCCACTTAGTACTTTTCTATGTCATTATGTGCCTTGGCATGTGGTCATAGTTGGCTTAAAGAAAAATTTTGTATCGTTGAGAAAATTAGCCCTTTTCAAATACAGGATGTCCCATAATGAGTGGATAACCTGAAAGGTGCTTATACGGCAAGTCAAGGCCAATCAGAAACATTGTGGATTATGATGATTATGTTATTACTAGCTGGTACCCGCGACTTCGTCTGCGCATGATTAGTATTTGGAGTACTCGCGATTTTACTTGCGTAATTCCCTTTCCCGTGGGATTTCCGAGATAAAATAAAGCCTATTTCTTATTCCAGCTTATAATCTATCTCTGTGCCATTTCATCCAGATCAGTTCAGCAGTTTTTGCGTGAAAGAGTAACAAACATCCATCCATCTATCCATTCATACTTACAAACTTTCGCGTTTATCAGTTCAATTCAGTTTGGTTCCCCTGGGCTATACGGGTTTTCAAAAATTTCTCACAGCATCTGAACGACGCGTACACACGCGTCGTTCAGTGATGCTGTGAGAAATTTTTGAAAACCAGTATACCCCAGGGGAACCTAACTGAATTCCGGGATAAAATGTATCCCATGTCCAATCGTCCCGAGTTCCATTCGAATTCATTCAATTCCGTCGTGATGCGTGGTTAAAGAATTTTTCTTTCACCCTCTCTCCCAGGGGAACCTTACCAAATTCCGGGATAAAAAGTATCCCATGTCCTTCCTTGTACTATGAACTCAAATCGTCCCGAGTTTCATTCCAATTCATTAAGCAGTTTCGGCGTGATGCGCGGTAAAGGAATTTTACTTTCATACCCTCTCCCATGGGAACCTTACTGAATTCCGGGATAAAAAGTATCCTATGTCCTTCCTCGTAGTATGACCTATAATCATGCCGAGTTTCATTTCAATCCATCAAGTAGTTTCGGCGTGATGCGCGTTTACGATACAGACAGACAGACAGACAGACAGACAGACAGACAGACATGAATGAAAAAAATTACAGTTTTGGCTTGAGAATCGATAATAAAGTGCCCTCCAAAAAAAATTTTCAAAATATCTTCAATGTACAGAATTGGACCTGTTACAGTTTTATTATAAGTATAGATATAATTAGTATGATTATGCTGTGTGGATTCTCCACACAGCATCATCTAGCATTTTTTCTATTTGATTTTTTAACGAATAAACTATAAATACCATCTCTAACAAAAAGTTAAAGTTAAACCCAAGTATTTTATAACTGGCTAGCTTTACTTACTTAAACTTAAAAATGTTGTGCTTTTTTTATAAATATTAAACCTACATAGGTAAGTACTTACCTAATATTTTTTGTGGCATTGATTCTGTTTTGCATTGGTAAGTAGCTTTAGGTAACTATAGCTATTATAAAAAAAGAAGTTTAGTAAGTATCTATCTATCGACACTTCTTATATTATCGATAAAGTCAAAAATTACAGTAGGCAGTACCTAAAAGGTGGTAGTTGTTGAAAACACCTTTGTTTAACGTTACACTGAAAGAAGAGATATTGAGAAAAAAGAAAAATTGGTAGTTAATTTATTTTTAAGCTTTTTCATGTCTTCCTTTGCTTTTAAAGAGCAACTTTATTGAATCTGTATAAACTGAATAAATATACTGAACTTATTGAAATATACTGAACTTATTAAATATACTGAACTTATTGAATCTGTATTGAATCTGTATATACTGTATATACTGTTGTTTCATGGTTATATTGAATTCCACCGAGCGCTACAACATACCTACATAAAATAATACCCAAATACGTACTGTCGAAAAGTTGAATAAAACTTCTATCATACCTACTTATGGTATTACATTCCTACCGCTTGTACTTAACCAAATAGTAACTAATAATGTTAATAATAATAATGCTGGACAATCCACACAACACTATCTTGCTTCAAAGTAAGCTACTACTCATAGCTGTGTGTTATGGGTACTAGATAACTGATTTATACCTAATACATTATTTACATAAATATATATTTTGATTAAATACCTAGAAAGCACCCAGACCAACGGAACAAATTTCTTAGTTTTTAATAATTTTATATATTTTTTCAGAAACAGATCTCGAACTCACTGCGTTTATTTTACCGTCGGCAGCGTGCGCGTTCATACAAAAGATTTCAACGCGCTTCTTCCTCGTTGTAATGAAATTTCAGATCTTAGTTATCATGCCTATAATTTATTTCTAGGTAATAGAAATAATATTATATCGATATCTATTTTGAATACATGTTTGCAACAGTCTGCATATAGCTCACTTGATTCAATTTTTATTATAGATACCTACTAGTAAAATAATTGTAATGTTTTGATTTTTAATTTGTTTCTAAATTCCCTGATTGTAATTTTCTTTGTTAATGAAGACTTTATAGTCGTAGATTGTTAATATTAATATTATAATTTATTTGCAACTAAAATAATAGATTCGTGAAATAAAATATACTTACTTGTAGCCTAGCTTAATTTTACCTATTAAAATAAGGGACGCTTCCGACTGGTATTGACATGGATCAATTGAGCTACCTTTAGACTGTTTGCAACCGTCTGCAGTTAGCTCAATGGTTTCAATTGTAAATACTAGTTGTAATTTTTCTATTCCTTTGCTTGTAATTTTCGTTGTTAATAAAGATTAGTTTTTGTTTTTAAATAAGAACAATATTTCTACATTTATCTTACTTCTTACTATTATAATAAATGGGAAAGTCTGTGTAAATGTTTGTTATAGGTAATCTCCGTAACTACTTAAGTTATTTAGATCAAATTCGGTAGGTATGTATAGTTTATGACCTAGAATAGGACATATGCTATTAAAATTTGGAAATTATAACCTCTGATGGGGTTACATAGGGTGGTAAAGTTTGTATGGAAAATAATTTTTCCTTGGTTCTATTTACTCAGAACTCGGTATAAACAAACAACAAAGTAAATAGTTAAACACATATTTATATTTCTACGAAAGGAGGCTCTAGGAGGCGTGGAATAAATTTCAGAAATTTGGCAAACAAATTTCCATGCGGGCGAAGCCGCGGGGCGCAACTAGTTACGAATAAATTCTTAACGTTTAAACGTTTGTTGAACTTGCTGTTTCAAGAGATCTTTTAATATTTAAATCAAATTTTCATACTACCTGCAAGGGTAGGCCTGCAGTATAAAAAATTAAACTTTAAGAAAAAAAAATATACAAAGCCCTTTACCCTTTAAGTAAGGGAACACATAGTTCTTAAGTGCAATTTATTTTGGTGCTTGTTTTCTTGTATTGTGATTCTTTTGTTGGGTTTCCATAATAAATAAATAAATAAATAAATAAATGTAAATTATACCTAAGGTATATGGCGGGATCTGTTCCTATTTTTATTAAATTATAAGTTGCTTTGTTTTTACTATTGTTTTTTCCACTGATGGTTATAGAAATTTAAAAATATATTTACATAAAAGTTATACATTTTGTTTTGTTTTCGCATTTGAGTGAACCCTTATTATGACGTATTCTTTGAGAAAATGCAGATTTTTTTTAATAATAATATAACTATCAGCCAAACATTATTGAGTAAGGTTTCCTAAATTTTTTTACTTAAGAAAAATTAGGCTTTTATTTATAGGCTTACATAAGATAAATTGAAACTTTTGACAGGCTACCTATAGATAGAATGTATGTGTATACCTACCTACACCTCCCTAATTCAAAGAGATCTAATTGTATAAGCACTTACGTAGCCCGCTCAGCGAAGCAGCCTGCAGCATTTGCTGCCTCAGCAAATACTCCCCAAAGTGCGCCTGATCCATCATCATCCTATCGCAAAACTTCGAACAATCACTGTAAAAATTCCACCTCTCAGTCACTTCACAAAAACCATATCACAGGACCAGTTCAGTAGAATCTTACACTACTAATAAGACAGTTCAAAATCGTACAGCTCTTGATCGTAATCAGAAAAAGTTCATAATTAAATGTAAACGCAGGAAATCGTAGGACGAACGTGACAACCGCGCGACAGCTGCGTTTACACTGAATCGATTTGGTTTTACAGGCGGCGCGTGCGCATGGCCACGCCCTTTCGCCGCCATTGGGCGCTTGTTAGCCAATAAGGTAGTATAGCGAAGGCTTCGCGGGATCGTGTTCATCATAGCCTTTTCAAGAGCTTTCCGCCCGCCCCCACGTTTGACAGGTAATCGAACGCGGTTGAGGATTGACACGAGGTTTGGACTGCGTAGGCGCATTTTTTATCGCTGTAAGTTATTTAAGGTAGGATGTTAGGGTTAGGTATCTATAAATTCATATTCATATAGCCGCAGCTATGTTCAAGAATACCTAATTATTCATTTGATTGAAAACTGACTTTGAAAATATTTACACTGTTTTTAATTTTTGCGGAACAAATAGGTACTACATATACTTAGATACTCTTTCTTCGGGAATAAAGTTTTTACAGAACCATCTCGAGATCATTTTAAGAATCAAGTTTAAAAATCAAATTTACAAATCGAAAACCGGTCCACAAACCCAAAAACAAACATGCATAAAATTGATTTGCAAAGAACATCTATTTCATTTACGTATGATATTTTTAAGTCGATATTATTATAACTATCCTACATTCAAAGAAAGTACGGTACTATTAGGATACTCAATAAACAAGGACAATTTTTAACAAATCAAACTACTAATGTTTATTCCTCTTTGCTGAAAAACTATTGAACGGATCTCTCTGAAATTATGCTGAGATGTAGTTCTATGCCTGGAATAACATAACACAAGCTTTTACGTCGTATAAGTTAGGTTTAGGAGTGATGTTGTTTTGTGATTTTGTGTATATAACAGGGCTTTGAAGTCTTGATCCGTTTAACCCTTTTGCCGTATTGATTCTATCTTATTTAACTTTTACCCTGATCCTCAACGTCATCAAGAGATCTGGGAACTTACATATGGCGCAAGCAGCACCTAAAGTGGCGCCCCCATTTATTTTATCATATAATTCCGTTAAACAGAGGAATTTCCAAAATTCATTCGTAGGTACAGTTTGTTAAACCAATCTATTTTAATGCGTAGTTGTATTTTGTCTATTTTAGGAAGAGATACGAAGTTGCCTTTGGAGGTCACTAAACTCTATTTTCTACGTATGTATCTCTTCGACAAAAAATAAAGTAATAAGTGGGTAGACTTAATACTTTATTGTCTATTTGAAAATTTTATTTGCTATAGACTGTAAATTTGATTAGGCATATGAAGTTTTGTGTGTTCATATGTAACAAATAAATAAATTGAAACTGCAATTATGCAAGACAATGGAGAAAAATGGTTCTTAGGTACCCATGTAGGGAAAACCTAAACCCCATCTAATACATGAAAAGAGGAGTAGAGCAAACCTTTGTTCTAGTTGGGTGTTTAAATAGAACCATTCGATTTCATTAATCTTAGTTTTTAATGGCTTTCTTATTTTTTTTTTTGCATTGTTTGACTAAATGACCTGAAAGAGATAGGTCGAGTTCCAGACCACAGCCAGAAGCATTTTATTATAGCATTTACCTATGTGTTAACGGTGTTATTACAATATTGTGTTTAATGTTGCGGTGATGGTTGGATTGATAGACACTGACTGAGAGTCACCAGGCCCCGTAAAAAGTGGGTAGATAGGGACCGTTGCTTTGAATTTATGTCATTTTCCCAATCTTTATCAACGATTTTCGTGAAATTGATAGAAAATCATTAATTTATTTAAATTAATTGCATTAATCGGGTAAAGCGATATAGGTAGATAGGTAGGTAGGTAAGTACAAACAAGCCTATTAGTCCGCAATTACTGCACGGTCACGCTATATATTAAGTATGATGGCCTCATCGAGCTAAGCTTACTTCGGTCTCAGCATATACCTACAGCTCTAACTATCCGGCGGATATATCTAAAACCCTTGGCCTTCAGTCTTGAACTTTACTTCAGCTCGCTTGTCCACACTGTTATCGCGTGGACCTGCGCTACGCTGCGCTTTCGGCCATCATCATCGCGGCCAGCAATACAGACTTCAGACATTCAAGTCACTAAAACGACAGAGACTCTTACAGATTTCGACAGTAAAGGTACCTAATTAATAATAATAAGGTAAATAATTAATTAAGTACTTATTAGATGTATGAGCCTTATATAAATATCTACCACCTTCAGGTAATTAGGTATAATTACCTACCTTTGTGACAATCAAAATAACAACAATCAAAAGTGGCGTTATATTCTTAAAAAGTGGGGATTATTGCTAGGTACTTACTTACTCTACGTATCACTTTTACCTTTACCTACTGCCTACCTGCTGATAATGGTTTCTAATGGTTTAAAGGCAATTTTTGTAGAGGTATCGCTACCATTATTTAAGCTTATTATTTCTACCTCACTACCACGATTCTGAAGTGCATCTATAAGATATAGATAGATCATTTATTAACATAGAAAATAACAATCAAGGAATAGAAAAAAAACTAGTAAGTAGGTATTTCCTACTTACAATTGAAACCATTGAGCTAACTGCAGACTAGATGGTTGCATAATTTATTAAATACAATTTCGTTCATTGATAACAAAAACAAGATTTTATTCTGATTTCTGTGATTAAATACCTACATAAGCAAGCAGTAGAGTCATTCGGGGCAACTGTGCGCACTTTTGCTTTTCAAAGTATTCTGTGTCTTATATATTAGGTATAATAAATATAGCTAAGAAATAAAAACTTTATCTTTGAAAAGTAATATATTGTTGAAACTGTGTAAGTACAAAAAGTTCTTAAAAGCTAGGTAGAACAACAGTTTACCTATCCAGAAAAGAAGATTAGATTTAAGAGCAGTTTTTACTACCAGTCCATTTTACTACCTTATAGCCTATGTTGTCTATCTAGCACTGGGTTTTCTTCGATTTTGCGTAACTACATAAAGGTATACTTCTCGGCCTTTTGGCTAAGATCAAAGTGTACTTATAGGTATAGGGTTAGGTATATTATAGGTAGGTACCTACCTACTAGGCGACTGTAGTTAAAATTGGGTATTGTGCAATTGTAGGTATATTTGTATTAGGTACCTAAAAATTATACCTACTAACTAGCCTAAAACTTGAGACGCGCGAATTTTTGCTATATTTATTTCGGCCTTTTAAAGGTATGTCGACACACGAGGGGTTAACAGCTCATTTGGTAGGTACTAAGAAGCATATACCTACCTATGAATTTGTAAATCAGAAGGAAATCGCAGCAGTTTATAAGGACAGGACAGTCATCAACACTGCTACGATTTCCGATTTACAAAATGGTCCACTTTGCAGCGACATCTATGAGTGAAAAGTAGAACTAGAGGCCAGACTATTCCAGATTTCTACTTAAATTTTTCAGTTATTTTTTAATTAAATTATGTATAATCGAATTAATTTTTCACACAATATGCACCCCTGAAAAATGTTAGACCATTTTCAAACAAACCTAATGAAATCTCTTGCTAACTAATAATACTTACTTCAATTGCTAATCTTTTACAAACATTGTTTAAAAAGTATATTTTAAGGGATTATTACTATATTTTTCGGATCAAGGATTTGTAGGTATAGGGACAGGCAGGGGACAGTATATAAATTGAATTAAAGCGGTTACACTCCACGATATTCAGGGCCCGGTAGTTATGGCGATTAGAGAGCAAGGCTTGTCGGGTCCGTCCCTTAGGGACCCTTAATCTTATTACAAGGGATAGGATCCCATAATAGGAATATCGTGAAGTGAAATAGGCCTTTTGCTTTTTGTAAAATCATTTTTGGAACCAGTGCTGACATCTCCGAGACATAAGTGTTACATGCGATGCGACACAAGTCCGTCCGTCCACTCACAAACAGATAGATGGCACTTTTAAAAATTACAACTGTTGGTGTTGCCATGCAAAATAAAGTAAATGCCTTTATTTTATTGGAAACACCAAATTGAAAATGTCAAAATAATTATTTTCTCCGTGATTTTCTTGCCGAATTACCGCAATTTCCCTAAAAAAATATAAGATTTTTATCGCACCATGATTTGAAATAAAGTCTATAAATCTGCGCAATGTTTTTATGTAGGATGAAGCTATATGAGCGATAAATCGTGCTCTTTCAGGTCTATGCCTGACAGAACTGGTACACCAAAAAGGAAAACAAAGCGATTATTTGTGTTGTGCTTACTGTAGGGTTGTGAAGATGTTCTCAAAATCTCCGACGAGCAAAGACTCGTTCTTGGAGCAGACAAAAGCCGCCAGGGAAGAGCGCGCAAATGAGAAGAAACGCGAACAATCAGCTGCGACGATACAGGCTGTTGTTAGGGGCTGGCTGGCGCGACAGAGATTCTTTAAACAAATACTGTAAGTAGCGTAGCTTCCTACCCTCACGACATCTCTTTTATTATCAACCGGCGGGATCCCTTTGTCGGACAGAGGCCTTCCTTCCATCACAACATACCAAATACCTACCCATACCTCAGCCAAAGTAAAGTCCCTTAGCTAGATCTGAATTATATACTTAGCATTTGACAAAACACGAAGTAGGTATGATATATATGTAATGTAATAAATCTTCTCTAAAATAAGTAACAAGGCTTTTCATTGGCTAAAAAAGCAGTAACATTCTCTTTATTTCAGAATTGACTTCGATCTCACCCTACCTGAAGCCTCACAAGAGGAACCCACTCAGCCAATAGACCTGGTCCCAGCTTTAGACGTCTACCGAGTCACATGCCGTCTATTCCTCATATTCAAACAGGAAAGAGATAGGAAGAGGTTTGAGAAACTCTGCAAGTATCTGGTACACAGCCTCCATTCGGACTCTGTAAAGGTTTCTTATGTTGGAGTTTTCTTGAATAAGGATTACAGGTTTGTTACTGCTTTTTATAGTTTTTATTTGACATTCTTTACACTATTTACTCGAAACGTGGAACCACATTAATGTGACATGTCAGGATATGTTTAAAAACGTAGTATCGGTAGTGTTATTGGTTTGAACTAATTGTATTAGTGACTAAATAAATACAATTATAATAATTAGTACCTACCTTGTGTTGCATTGTTGTAGTTACAGTGGTGGTCATATAATTAAGAACGCTGATATGAAGGGAAGATTTTTTTCAAACTAAGATGCAAAACTAAATGCATGCTTTTTTTTTATTTATCTTGGTATAGTAAAACTTTTAAAAATTAACAAAAATTAAATGATTAAAAGTGAATTATATTAATTATTCCTAAGCCGCGTTTGCTCTATTAATGTGGCTATTTTAAAACATAATTAGTTGCTTCTCAGAAGATACACATCTCTGTGTATGACCCAATATATATAAAAACTAGCGACCCGCCCCGGCTTCGCACGGTTTTATTATACATATAAACCTTCCTCTTGAATCACTCTATCTATTAAAAAAAATCTATTGCGCGTCAAAATCTATTGCGTAGTTTTAAAGATATAAGCGTTAAAAGGGACATAATGACATAGGGACAGAGAAAGCAACTTTATTTTATACTATGTAGTGAAGTTCTATAACTTCTAGTTCTTCTTGATTATGGCTCTGCGTCAGCATTGACGCAATTTTGCATAACTTAAAATCATTCTAAATTATATGACCACTGTATGTCTAACCATAGTCAATGTATGAAACCAATTTTATGTCACAACACAACACCACAATAGAGGCAGCTCTCTTCAGAAAAAAATCCACTAAGACAAGAGAACTAAGTCATAAGGAAAACAGAACTTATCTAGAAATAATTGAATAGCTACATGTTGTCAAGAAAGTACAGGAAATTGCAGTCATGCTGTTATCTCCCTTAGTTCAAACTTATCATTAACTTACAAAAAGCATATAATATCTAGAATATTTGTATTATCTACCAAATTCTAATAATTACACTATGACTAATTAAATTACCCACCTTTGCTTTGCTCATACCAGTATTGCGTTAATCTAACATTATTTAGAATCTAAAAGAGAATATTTTACTTAAAACAGCCAAAGCAAAAATAAAATACAACTTAAGCTAAAGGCTGAATAAACAATTTGCATAATATGTCTTGAGACACAAAAAATGTACATCTTATAATTTACTAGCAACCTGCCCTGGCTTCGCACGGTTTTATTATACATATAAACCTTCCTCTTGAATCACTCTATCTATTAAAAAATCGGCATCAAAATCCGTTGCGTAGTTTTAAAGATTTATGCATTCAAAGGGGCATAAAGATATAGGGACATAGGGACAGAAAAAGCGACTTTGTTTTATACTATGTAGTGACTAGTATCCGGCTGCAGCTTCACACAAATTGTTTCTTTGGAAAAGTCTCAAGGCTTTCTATTTTAGCCCATGGTAACTGATTTATGGGATGGAAAGAAGCCTATGTATTATTCCAGGACTACAACTAACCCCCATATCTTTATTCGTTTCCTCAACCTCGATTTAACCTCGAATCAAGCTCCAAGTGTGTTTTAGTATAATAAAATATTTGGTTGTAAAAAAATCCAACTCTTGAAATTACCTAAAAAAAATCCTTATACGAGTGGTGAGATCTGTCATCTCAAGGTACGTCGCGACCTACCTTGAACACTCCTGGAAGAGTTTGAATAATTTAATAATGAATGAAAAATTTCAACCGATTCAACCTTAGTTCAGTGGGGTTGATAAAGAACAAAATTAGCTACTAAGCATACCGGACTCGAGTATGTTTTGTAGGAATGCTCAATACTTTCTCAGGCGAGTTTGAGTGAAGGAATAATTTCGGAATTAATGAAAGATATGGGTGTAAGTCTATTTAAACTTAAGCCGGATCTTTTCAATAGTTTTTGAGGAACAAATATCCATACAATCTTTCACATGTTAGTAAGCATTACATTACATTTTCAGCTTGAGATGGATAACCCACATAAAAGATGTCCTATACAAATGCTGCCTCTACCTTGAGACTCTCAAACCAGAATCCCCTGTCGACATGCAGAGTATTCTAATCCACCTCCACACACTACTGGAGTTCACAGCTACCAGTACATGGGCGTTGACTCGGTCGAAGAACTTTGAGAAGCTTCGGGGAGGCATGACTCAGTTATGTGCAAATATCATGGGCTCTTTGTTCCATAAGGGATACTATCTTACACTAAAGGTAAGCATCCCAAAGAATAACGTTGGGAAAATCAAATTTTAGTCTGAGGCCAATGAGTATTATTTTTTTAGTTGTAAGTTGCATAAAGTAGTTCCACTACAAGGTTGCCTGGCAGAAATCGCTTTCAGCGATAAGGCCGCCTTTTGTACCATATTTATTTTTAATTAGATATAAGTTATTAACCGTACCGTTTAGTACAATAAAATGTTCATTCATTGATTCATTCATAAAATGGGTTGAACTATAGTATATTTTTCTTTGTGTGCATCAATATAGTTTGTTGGGAACAATGAATTTTCATTTCTTTTGGAATTACTTACACACTTTATGTAACTTATAGCTCAGAATGCTTTAAAATAATAATATGCATAGATTTGATTTAGAGAAGATCTATTTTTTCAGTGGTTAGTAAAAAGTAAGTATTAAATTCAATTTTCATTTTTATAGGTCTTTTCATTTTTAATCAACAAATGTATGTGATAATATTATAAAATACAAAGTGAATATCATAGTAAGTGACCAATCAACCTTTATTTAACCCCTAACTGACCTCATCAGGTCCAGGTCAGTTACATAGGTTAATCACTTTATCAAAGGATCTTCACTATCGGAAATACCAACGTCATAGAAAGCGTATTTATAGCATGCTGCTACGTTGTTTTTATGCTGTATAAATTTAGCAAATTAGCAATTCAGTTACAGTAGGTACCTATGCATATTGTAATATATTGGCGAAGACCATTTTGGCGTGGCGGATGAAGGTCCTCTTGAGACGGAGAAGGTTGCGAGTTCGATTCTTGTCCTGGGACAAAATGTCTGTACTGTCTACAAATATTTGTTTTGGGTGTTATTTATCTTACTCTAATATTATAAACGCGAAAGTTTGTAAGTTTGGATGGATGGATGGATAGACATTTGTTACTACTTCACGCTAAAACTACTAGCGGATCTAGGTGAAATTTGGCACAGATATATATAGATAGCCTGGAATAACACATAAGCTATATATTATCCCGGAATTTCCACGGGAACGGGAATTACGAGGGCGAAATCGCGAGGCGCTGCTAGTGTATAATAAAAAATATCTAGCGATGTAATGTATTGTATTAAGTAAGAGGTATGTATTACTGTAGATCTAGCATCACCTAGGGTTAAAAAAAGAAACCTGTTATGATGTTACGATGAATAAATAAATAAATAAATTATAAATAGGAATATCAGTTATCTAGTACCCATAGCACAAGCTTTGCTTAGCTGCTTGGGCCTAGAAAAAGTTCGAAACACACAGAAGCCGGAGGCGGAGCGGAGGCGAAGGCGTGCGAGTTGTATTCTATGGAATCCTATGAAAGCTTACAGACACCGCAGGCCGTGGCGACGCGGTGCCATAGGAAAAACCGCCACGCCTTCGCCTCCTCTCCGCCTCCGGCTTCAGTGTGTTTCGAACTTAATCAGCAATTTTTTTTCGCAAGTTTCATTAAAATCTTAATATGTAAATTTCAGTCCCTGCTCCTCCGAGGTCTTTGCCGAGAGAAAGTATTCCTGAAGACGATCTCCCTGACTGCAATAGTAACGCTTTCGCTGCGGCCGCTCGTCTCGGCCCAGTTCTCAGAGAAACTGCTGACGATGTACATCATCCAGATACTGTCTGTTCCGACGCTGGTGTTCCACATGCAGCAGATATCTTCAGAGGTATGTGTTTCTTTTCAATCGACTGCAGAAATATCAATTTGACTGTTTCTAGGGTTTCGTACCAAAAGGGTAAAAACGGGAAATTATTACTAAGACTTCGCTGTCTCTCCGTAACCAGGCTGTATCTCAAGAAACGCGGTATAATGGACCGGAACCCTTCGTGAGCGAGTCCGACTCGCACTTGGCCAGTTTTTATTTATGTTATGCGATTACTAAAGTATTATCTATCTATCTATTACTTTTTTCTAGGTGGACTAATTTTGATGATTATTTTTTTAATTAACAATTGGTCGCCGTGTGGTCACGTTTAAATTTATTCAAGATCTAATGAAAAAGAATCATAATCATACGTCTCAGTCGTTAATGCTTGAACAGATGTCGCTCAGTTCCAAACCTTCAATAGTATGTTAGAATTTCAATGTAGTGCTAAGCTATTTAAATATTTATTGATACGTATCCCTGAAGACCATCGTTGTAATATTTAGATTTATAAAAGGAAGGCAAAACAAATGAGTATTAACATACAACTGAAGAGCGATGTGGCGCGGCGGGCGTATGTCTGTCTGCGATGCAGGAGGTTGCTGATTCGATTGCCGCTTTGGGACAAAAGTTTATAAGTTCTGCAAATATTTGGACGTATTTCTGGATGTTTTGAATGTACTTAAAATAAAACATGTTTATCTGTGTATTGTATTAAGTAAATCAGTCATCCAGCACCTAATACGAGGTTAAGTCGAGGTCGAGGTAATGACTATACCTATACAATATACATACATACTATACATACTATACATATAAGTGTAAGACAAGTCAAATTTTGATCTATAAATCTATCGAAACGAAATAAAATTTACATTCATTTTTTTTTCTAATACACACGTTTTTTTTACTTTTGTGGAGTAAGTTGCACTAAAGCACTTTCATATAAAATTTAAATTTTGAAATGTAAAGTTATTTACCAATGAGTAACACTAGAATTGGAACATACCCAATGAATGCAGTTTATCTCTATCAGTTTAGTCACCTTTGTGCAATTTTAGTTTTAACGAGTCCCTAATGATATCACTAATCCCCAAAGACAGTATCTACTGTTAAATCAGTTATCTAATTAGTTGTTACAGTGACTAAACATGTAGGTAGTCAAGGTATGGGAATTGAACCTGATAATATTGACACAAAGGAAGTGCTTTGTTGGCGCTAATCTCATTTTAATGTATCCTCTACACTCTAACAAGTGCTTGTGAAAATATCTGGCTATGACGCATACTGAAAGAAATATTTTAATGACTCAATGTTAATAGCTCAAGAATTTTGTCTCAATCTGCCCTATGCACTCAAGTCGTCAAGAAAAGAAATACCTACTCTCCATTGTCATCTAATTCAAAACTTGTTCTACGATTAGTAAGTGCATGAGGAAATATGACTGTGACTCGTTTTGGCAACATTTATGACTGAATAGCTTAACAATTGCATCGTAATCTGCCATATGCGCTATGAGTCGTCAATGGAAGGAAATACCTTATTCCACCATTGTCGTAGGCATTCAAAATTGGTTTTATTTTATATATGTACTTACTTTATAATTTACTGGTATCTGGCCACGGCTTCGCACACTTTACTTCTATGGAAATGTTTCAAGGCTGTTATAATTTTTAATAATCTCATAGGGAACTAATTTATTACTAACTAGCGACCCGCCCCGGCTTCGCACGGTTTTATTATACGTATAAACCTTCCTCTTGAATCACTATCTATTAAAAAAAACCGCATCAAAATCTGTTGCGTAGTTTTAAAGATTTAAGCGTTCAAAGGGACATAATGACATAGGCACAGAGAAAGCGACTTTATTTTATACTATGTAGTGATGTTTGGGATGAAAAGTAGACTATTTTCTATTCCAGGGCTAGAACTACGTCTATTAAATTTCGGTCAAATCCTTTAAGTAGTTTTTGTATGTAAAAGTAACAATCATCCAAATATCCATAATCCATAGATACAAACTTTCGCGTTTATAATATGAGGAAGTAAACATAGAATGATTAATAATGCATGAATTCATTGTGTCATACACACAACACAGTCATGTGTTTTGTCTTGGCCTCAAACGTGATGTAACTCACATCACGACCCCTGACAAAATAGGTTTTTACTCATAACAAGTGTTTTTGAATAGAGTTCCTACCTACCTAAGTAATCATCCTAGAGAGTAGAATTCGTCATTATACTATATGGAAAGTTCTCGTACGCGGTAAAGGTTCTTGCTTCTTTACTTTAGCTTAAAAATATTGAAGTGAACAAAAATCATAGTGATAAGAATTAGTATGAAATTTTATGACGTGTCCAAGAGTCCTCTCAGGTGTAAAGGGCGCTCCACATTCTCACGAGACATTCACGCGAGAATCTCCGGAGATTCTCAGCGAGAACTGTAGCGAGAACTTCTTTGGGTACACACTCTCACAAAGTTCTCAAATAGTTCTCACTACAGTTCTCGCGCTCGATGACGATGGACGCAGAAGTAACCGCTGCGACAAGTTTATTGTTATGCGGCTCGCGCGCTATTGAGAAACATGCGAGTGTGGAGTCAATACACGTTCTCGCCTGTTCTCACGTTCTCGCGCTCCTTTGTCTCGCGCCAAAAAACCGACAAAAAGTGGAGAAAAGCCGGAGAACAACGAGAGAACTTGAGAAGAATACGTGAATCGCTTCCACATTCACGTTTCTCGCGTTCTCGCGAAGTTCTCGTGTGAATGTGGAGCGCCCATAAAGAATATAAGAGCTTGTGTTTGGGTTCTAGATGATTGATATAGCTACTTAATACAATACATACATAGATTTTCATTATATATAGAAAACGCCCAAACCCGTTACAAATATTTGCAGATCATACAAACATGTTTTCTAAGGCGGGAAAAAACGAGCAACTTCCAGCGTCGCAGGCGGACCATAGCCCGCCGCGCCACATCTCGATCATGAAGATACAATAACATTACAAAGATAGACATTTTATAATGGCAGAGGTTTAAAGTTTTTGATTATACAAAGATATATATGTGCCAATTTAAGGCGTTGAGCTCAGCCAGGATATTGGATGGACAAAAGATTGAAGCGAACTGAAAAACAAATATCACTTGATTTCTTATATTATTTTGATAATTATGAACCTATAGTATTAAATTTGACTTGTCTAAGTGCTTATTTTGTAAGCCTAAAGAAATAAAGATATTGATTTGCTGATTTACTGATCCAGAGGTAGCCCCCAGAGTTGATTTTCCGCGGTCACCTTGGAATGTTACAAAGTGGTCCCTTTGTTCCAGTCAATATCTGTATTCCGGACGAATTCAATATTCGACAAGTGCGTGGAATTTCTCAGTACGGACCAGAACATGAGAATAGTCTTCAACACCCTCGAAGGAAACTACGCACTGTGTCTCCTAGCCAACTTGGTCCAACTGGCCCACTCTGAAAGAGAGCACGCGCTGCCTGAGACTTACTACCCGCTGTTTGTGGTGAGTTGATCATACCTACTAGGGACTAAGAAAACTATGCACTGTGTCTCCTAGCCAACCTGGTCCAACTGGCCCACTCTGAAAGAGAGCACGCGCTGCCTGAGACTTACTACCCGCTGTTTGTGGTGAGTTGATCATACCTACTAGGGACTAAGAAAACTATGCACTGTGTCTCCTAGCCAACCTGGTCCAACTGGCCCACTCTGAAAGGGAGCACGCGCTACCTGAGACTTACTACCCGCTGTTTGTGGTGAGTTGATCATACCTACTAGGGACTAAGAAAACTATGCACTGTGTCTCCTAGCCAACCTGGTCCAACTGGCCCACTCTGAAAGGGAGCACGCGCTACCTGAGACTTACTACCCGCTGTTTGATGTGAGTTGATCATACCTACTAGGGACTAAGAAAACTATGCACTGTGTCTCCTAGCCAACCTGGTCCAACTGGCCCACTCTGAAAGGGGGCACGCGCTGCCTGAGACTTACTACCCGCTGTTTGTGGTGAGTTCATTATTCCTACTAGCGACTAAGGAAACTACGCACTGTGTCTCCTAGCCAACCTGGTCCAACTGGCCCACTCTGAAAGAGAGCACGCGCTGCCTGAGACATACTACCCGCTGTTTGTGGTGAGTTCATTATTCCTACTAGCGACTAAGGAAACTATGCACTGTGTCTCCTAGCCAACCTGGTCCAACTGGCCCACTCTGAAAGGGAACACGCGCTGCCTGAGACTTACTATCCGCTGTTTGTGGTGAGTTTATTATACCTTCTAGTGACTAAGAAAACTACGCACTGTGTCTCCTAGCCAACCTGGTCCAACTGGCCCACTCTGAAAGGGAGCACGCGCTACCTGAGACTTACTACCCGCTGTTTGATGTGAGTTGATCATACCTACTAGGGACTAAGAAAACTATGCACTGTGTCTCCTAGCCAACCTGGTCCAACTGGCCCACTCTGAAAGGGAGCACGCGCTGCCTGAGACTTACTACCCGCTGTTTGTGGTGAGTTCATTATTCCTACTAGCGACTAAGGAAACTACGCACTGTGTCTCCTAGCCAACCTGGTCCAACTGGCCCACTCTGAAAGAGAGCACGCGCTGCCTGAGACATACTACCCGCTGTTTGTGGTGAGTTCATTATTCCTACTAGCGACTAAGGAAACTACGCACTGTGTCTCCTAGCCAACCTGGTCCAACTGGCCCACTCTGAAAGGGAGCACGCGCTGCCTGAGACTTACTACCCGCTGTTTGTGGTGAGTTGATTATACCTACTAGCGACTAAGAAAACTACGCACTGTGTCTCCTAGCCAACCTGGTCCAACTGGCCCACTCTGAAAGGGAGCACGCGCTGCCTGAGACTTACTACCCGCTGTTTGTGGTGAGTTCATTATACCTACTAGCGACTAAGAAAATTAAGCGCTATGTCTCATAGAAGCTAATCTAATAGGTAACCTGGGGCATTATGGTCTAACTCAACTGATAATCGAGATCGATTCATTTTTGACATTTGAAACCTAGCCTGGATTTTGATTGTACTTACCACTGGTTGGCATTTAAATTTAACTGATAATCGATTTCAAGTTAGACAATAAGGCCCCTGTTACTGCCTCCAATTGGTCAACTCTTAAACTAAAGTATCTACATTCCAAGTTTCATCAAAATTAATTTGTTAGTCACGGAGATACTTGGTAACAAACATTCACACACAAAAACTTTCACATTTATAATATTAGTAGGATTGTAATGTCAATATCACGTCAAAAATTTCGAAAAATCCAATAGAGAGGTAGAGATCTAACTGGTTGTTGTAAAATAAATTTTCCACATCCAGTTAGATTCCACAGTAATCGATATTCATATTTAAGTAAAAGAAAGTACTTGAATGATTTTAAAATTCACTGTTATATAATAATATTGGGATTGAAATGTCATGTCAAATGTCGAAAATCCAATAGATATGGTGGTTGAAAAATAAATGTTCCACACCCAATTAGATTTCACAGTAATCGATATTCATATGTAAGTAAAAGTAATGGAAATGTTATTCGCCCATTGTATAACTTCAATAAACAATTGTTGTAAATAATTTTTTTTTCTGTTCTGTTTTATGTATTTTGGTGTGCAGTAAAGAGTTTTTATATTGTATTGTATTCTCAACGTCATTTGCAGCTAGTGGTGACACGATTCCTAGATTCTTGTCAGCAGTACGTGGTCTGCAAAAAGGGCAACCTCAGCAACTGGCATCCGATCCTGGGCTGGTTCTCACAGAGCTTTGATGCATATCTACCGCCGGCTATGGGTGGGTACCTTAACATCTGCTAAATTTAATTTATTTCGCTATTTTTGAACCCTTTTTAACTTCGTATCAGAAAGGTTAAAACCGCGACTTTATTATACGGACGCCCATCCAAAAATGACATACGAAAGCCATTTTGATGGCCTTCGTAATTTGAAATTGTATGGAAAGGACGCGCGCGATGGAAATGGCTTTGGAATGTCAATTTGGATGGGTGGTTTTTCCGTAATCGCTCAGAGAAGGATCCCTTGTGTGTCTGTTCGTCCTTCTGCCTGTCAACGGGTGAACCGTAAACGATTTAAATTTTTAGTTTATTGCTATTGCTACTAAATCACCAAGTAACTATAATTAATGTAAACAATTAGGACAGGGCGCTGTGGCGCTCATTAGGAGAGGCCTATGTCCAGCTGTGGATTAATATAGTTGCTGATGATGGCTGTGAAACAATAATTAAAGACGCCAACATTACAAAATTAATTCCAATCACCGAAGTTAAGATTCATGGTGATGTCAGTTCCTAGTGTATATGGGTGACCGCTTCCTATCGGCATTTGCTTGTTTAAAGTTATTGTGTTAGTTTTATATGGCATGCTTTGTTTAAGGTGTTTCTGTTTATTTTGCTTAAGTACATATAACAAAAAGAAAATAAGTTTTGAACGATGGACCGCACTTGGCCGTTTTTAGGCACCTTGATCTGACTTAAAGCCATAGAAAAATTATTACAAAACCAATAATACCATTGAGTCCAGGTTTAGAGTAAGAAATGGAGTATCAACTTTTGATGCTTATTAGTTTTTTATAAATATTGCTGAGTGACTAATTAAATTTATTGCTGTTCTTGTCTTACAGCCTAACTAAAATTCCAGCCTTCTTCCAGGAAACCTGCGCACGCAACTATCGCTACTCTGGGGCGCGCCTCTCCTAAAGAAGCTGTTAGCTCAACCATTGAAAGAGATGGCAGACGGTGGTATCACAGAGGAGGGAGCGGGACCGTCGCAGCCTTCCACTCCGGTGCAGAGCAGCAACCCCGCTGCGTTCATACGACGGGCTATCGAGGCGAGGACTAGTCGGTGAGTCAGAGGGAGATGGCAGACGGCGGTGTCCCCGCTGCGTTCACACGACGGGCTATCGAAGCTAGGACAAGTCGCTAAGTCAGAGAGAGATGGCAGAAGCCGGTGTCGCAGAGGAGTGAGCGGGAGCCGGTTAACATCGCAAACCTAGTTGGTACGTTCCAACAAAGGACATGTTATTGTCGCATACTATCTATCGACTCGGCATCGCTTCGCCGTCAAAGCAATAAGTTTAACGTTGGAAACATATTTTTCCACATAAGACCCGATCTTTGTTTCTTTTACCTTTGAATTAATCCTTTTGTTCTAGATCGAACTCCAGCAAAAACTTCAGAAAACTAGGATCTCCGGACAGTACAAAAGCGGCGTTGATATGTTCTATGTACCACACCGCACTACAAACGATGTCGCAAGTCAAACTTGATATATTAACGGGTAAGACAATTAGCTTATCACTACATAATATAAAACAAAGTCGCTTTTTCTGTCCCTATGTCCCTATATCCCTTTGAATGCTTAAATCTTTAAAACCACGCAACGGATTTTGATGCGATTTTTTTTAATAGATAGAGTGATTCAAGAGGAAGGTTTATACGTATAATAAAACCGTGCGAAGCCGGGGCGGGACTCTAATAAATTATAATTAGCTAGTGGTTTACACATATACATACATTCAATATAAACTTGAGCTAATGTGGAGATACAAACAGACTAGCAGATGTTAGGATAGACGAAGTATCCAAATATAGGAATAGGTAAATATGTTATTTTTTTTTTAAATTAATTGAGTGGAATTTTCTTCGTTTTCAGTAAATATTCTTAATTAAATGTGTTAGAATATAGATTTAAAAAACATAGTCCACTTTATTGTATTGTTAGTGTATATAAAAAAAATACTGTCGATAGAATCCCACAGTTACGATAAACCTTTCGGTGACCAACTACCCAAGAGGAGTATATTAAAAAACCGCTCTGCTTGCTTATTAACGCACTGCCTGCGCCCCGTGGCTTCATCCGCGTGGAAATTTAATGAAAAGTAGCCTACGTTTTATTCCAGGCCTAAATTCATAATTCATCAGTTCAGTAGTTTTGGCTTAAAGATATATAAACATCCATCCATCCAAACTTTCGCATCTATAAGATTAGTATGATTTCAGCAAAGTGATGAATTTACTCCTTGAAATATACACAAATTTTTGTCTTAGTTTAACTACAAAAAGGTACTAGTAAAAGGGTACTCAGCTTATAAAGATTTTTAAAATCGTTTGGTTACTAGGGCATGAATTTAATAACTAACGGACTAAATAGTATAATATCTTTCTGATCAGATATTATTCTATTTAGTCCGTGAAATTTGAATTTCGAAAAATATTGAACACATATTTTTTCATGTATTTTTCGACACGAGCTTTATCGTGGTCATTTTTTGTTTGATTGACAAAAGAAAAAATATATGTCCAAAATATATATAAAATATATGTGAAATATATTTTTCGGAAATTAAACTTTTTTAGGCATCTAGCCTATTCTTATACACCATAGATATATGTTTCCAGGTTTGTGTAATCAGGACGAGATCCTCTACTCGCTCTGGCAGTTCCTTTGCACGCTGGGACCAAACTGCGGGCTGAAGTCTTTCCTCGATCTCCTAGCTGTCAACTCGAAGACGTCCGCGCCAGAGTTCCAGATGCTTATTCTCTTCGCTGATTGCATGACGCATTATGTTACGTAAGTTTACTATATTCTTATCATCACATTTCACTAAAATATTATACGCTAGTATCTGCTTGCGGCTTTGGTTTGTCTATGGAAACTTTTCAAGGGTTTTTCTTTCTTGGGAACTGATTTATCATTTGCAAAGTAGCCTATATTTTTTTTCCAGGGTTAAAACTATGTATTTTCGAAAGACACCAATATATAAATTACTAGCGACCCGCCCCTACTTCGCATGGTTTTATTATATGTATAAACCTTCCTCCTAAATCACTCTATCTATTAAAAAAAACCGCATCAAAATCCGTTGCGTAGTCTTAAAGATTTAAGCATACAAAGGGACATAGGGGCATAAGGACATAGGGATCGAGAAAGTGACTTTGTTTTATACTATGTAGTAATTTCATTGCATATTTTGAGAAAAATAGACTGGAAAACTTTAGATATTAATTTCTTTTTTTACAGGATTTTAGATGATATGGAAATGTACGAGCAACAAGAACCATTCAAATTACAAGACTTTATAAACATGTCACTATTTCTGAACATGTTTGTTTACAAGACTATCATGGGCCAACTATTAGGTCAGTATTTTAATAATTTGATTCTTTTAACTAAAACTAACTGAAATTTCACGCATTATTATGGATAACTAAAAAAAACTGGTCAGTTATTGATCAAAACTAAAAGAAGATTCGAGTAGCATTAGTTTAGGTTCTTCCACACTCCGTTTCGCATTGTTACTCAGAAAAAAAAAAAATGCCATTTGACAACGAAAATAGTTATGTATATTGTACTAGCGGTTTCACCCGCGTTAAATTCGAATCTCGTTAATTGATCTCGCATGGGAATTTTATGTTTTACTAAGACAAAAAGTGACTTATGTACTCTCCATCCTTTCAACTAACTCTATGCAAAAAAACAAGTCGATTGGTCGCTTAGTTTTTATCTTGTTATTCGCCTCCTTTCAGCATTCTTTATTCCCAGGGGTTGATACTAACGATTTGGTCAAGATTTGATTGATCATAATTTGCGTGGACGGTTTGAAATAAAATTGATAGGAAGTTGAAATGTAGGTCGGTTATATGTAGGACTTTGAAGGAAGGACACAAACAAACACACTCTCGTATTTACAATATTAAGTTAGATTACGTTAGGTTATATCAAATATTTTTACATCCATCTTTTTATAAATTCACATGTTTCAGATCTCAAAACAATCCAAAACAACGAGCTTTTCGCATCCCTACACACGCTCCTGCTAGTGTTGTACCGGCGCGACTGCCGCCGCCCGTACACGCCTCCCAACCACTGGCTGGCCAGAGATATCAGAGACTCGCAGTTTATACACGAATTCGAGAAGGGAAAGAAGCCGCATTTGGTAAATATTCTCACTTTCCAAAAGGGCTTTATTCACTATGAAAAATCCACACGTGTTAAACAGATATGACGAAAGAATTTTTGAAATCGGTCCAGTAGTTTTCAAGTTTATTCTTTACATATCTTATATCATCTTTCCTCTTTAGTTATAATACTAGCATAGATAGGAAGAAATACGAAAACAGAGTTTGGTGGCCACCAAGAGCAATTTCGTATCTCTCCCTTATCTAGACAAAATAAAACTACTACACATGCATTAAAAAAAAGCTTATGACAGGTTTAACAAACTAAACGTGTGAATTTTGGAAATTCCTTTTTTACATAATTATATGATAAAATAAATGGTAGCGCTAGTTATTTCCTGTTTGCGCCTTAAAGAAAACGTGATACTTGCCGAGATTCCCTTCACGTGAGTTTGGATAAGGTTTCGTTTAACCTTTTTCCACCCAAACGCTTCACGTAATTAATGGAAAATAGTCATTCATTCATTGCATTCATGTTTCGAACTGATTTGAATGATTGTAATCGTATTTCAGGTGTTAGTGCAGAAGACACCGCACATGATAGCTCACGGAGAAAGAGTCAGATTGTTCAGGCGAGCGGTGGCTGATGAGAAGGTAACTTTAGTTTCTCTGGAGTGGCCGATTGAGGCATTTCAATGCGAACTTTTTCAACCGCGACATCTTTGGTTTTTGTAGAGGAACTACGAAACCGATGTCCCAAAATGTGCTGTAGTTTGAAAGGTGTGAAAATGAAATGCTTCTTCGGAGATTGGTTGCGTAGTCACTACATAGTATAAAACAAAGTCGCTTTCTCTGTCCCTATGTCCCTTTGTATGCTTAAATCTTTAAAACTACGCATCGGATTTTGAAGCGGTTTTTTTTAATACATAGAGTGATTCAAAGGGAAGGTTTAGAGGTATAATAAAACCGTGCGAAACCAGGGCGGATCGCTAGTTCCTCTATAAAAACCAAAGATGTCAGGGATGGGATGAATGAAGGATTAATTCGTCCATTAGAAAACGCTGTGACTAAAAGCCATCCCTTGTAATATTTTAAACGAAATTCACTAGTATGGGAAGTATATTTTTTCGGGCACTATAAAGCAATAAATCCACAGAAAAACGCCCGGAATGCCAGTTCTGTATCGACGTCTGCGATTCGTATTGTAATGTACGGAAGCGGGATTGCCAGTGGCAGCAACAAATCCGCGACGTTGCCAAACCGTCCGGTAAGTTTACCGTACATTTCAATATGAATCGCTTAGACTTCGTGATAAGAAAGTAATTTAGAGTAGAAATCCGGGTAACTAGTATAGAGGTAATATTTATTTTAATAACCGTCATAGATAGATACTACTACACACATAGGATGTTGAAGTAAAAACATTTGAATAAAAATTAACAAGTTGTCAAGAAAAAAGTATAGATTAATATTGATGATACAAGTTATGAAAGCAGAATTTACTAAAAATAAGGTGTTTAATTATCTGTAATTTGTAGGGTGCCAGCATTTATTTTAAAAAAAGTGTTTATTATATATATTACTATCTGTATTTGATAAAATAATGTATTTAACTTTATTTCTGTTATTTCTAGGCTGCATTCCTAATTAGAATAAAAGTTATGTTACATATAATGTACTTATACGATTTTGTTTGTAGATATGACATAATTATGATACTCATGTATAAAATATTGTTTGTGTACATAAGTTTGTAGTGACAAGATATCTAGTGTATTCAACTAACCTTTCCGAACGTATGCAACTCGTTGACATGGCGATATGAAACAGCAAAACATGTAAAAAAGTAGTAAGAGAAAAAAGTTGTAATAGTTAGTCCCTGATCTTATCAAGGCTTGAAAAAGCCTTGATAAGATCAGGGACTAACTATTACTAATCAAACTTTGGTCTCCCGTCAGAGCCTTTTGGTAACACAACCAACATACATACATTTATTTATTTATACAGCCGGCCCATGAGACAAATAATAAAAAAAAGAAATTAAGAAAAACCTAAGAATAATATTGTTAGTGTGTACTTAAATGTTATATTATTGGTGTATTGATTTTGTACATAAAAAAAGTTGAGCAAATAATTTTTTATACCTGTAATCAACGCGTCACTTAGATGACTACAATCTATGGTTTAGTGTAGGTACACTGAAGCGTTGAAAAAATTAAAAAATAGTCGAGTCTGTACACACTAAAGTCACGAAATCGTCAACAAACTGTCGTCAGTCTACATTGCAATGTCGCACTTACTCTGTCTCAGACTATTTCAGAACAGGTACTTTTTTACTGTGAAGACTAAGTATGTGTTGTTGTTTGTAGGTAGTGCTAGGTCTAACAGAGCGCGCTTGCGGCGGCGGCGGCGGCGCGGCGCGCGCGACACTAGTGCAAGTGAGACGGGCGCGCATTGTGGAAGATGGATATAGGCAGCTCGGGGCTTTGCCCCCGCGCGCGCTCAAGGGCTGCGTGCGAGTGCGCTTCGTCAACGAACAGGGGCTGGACGAGGCAGGGATCGACCAGGACGGAGTCTTCAAAGGTGAGCTATCCAGAGAAGTGAGACGGGCGCGCATTGTGGAAGATGGATACAGACAGCTCGGGGCTTTGCCCCCGCGCGCGCTCAAGGGCTGCGTGCGAGTGCGCTTCGTCAACGAACAGGGGCTGGACGAGGCAGGGATCGACCAGGACGGAGTCTTCAAAGGTGAGCTATCCAGAGAAGTGAGACGGGCGCGCATTGTGGAAGATGGATACAGACAGCTCGGGGCTTTGCCCCCGCGCACGCTCAAGGGCTGCGTGCGAGTGCGCTTTGTCAACGAACAGGGGCTGGACGAGGCAGGGATCGACCAGGACGGAGTCTTCAAAGGTGAGCTATCCAGAGAAGTGAGACGGGCGCGCATTGTGGAAGATGGATACAGACAGCTCGGGGCTTTGCCCCCGCGCACGCTCAAGGGCTGCGTGCGAGTGCGCTTTGTCAACGAACAGGGGCTGGACGAGGCAGGGATCGACCAGGACGGAGTCTTCAAAGGTGAGCGATCCAGAGAAGTGAGACGGGCGCGCATTGTGGAAGATGGGTATAGGCAGCTCGGGGCTTTGCCCCCGCGCGCTCTCAAGGGCTGCGTGCGAGTGCGGTTCGTCAACGAACAGGGGCTGGACGAGGCAGGGATCGACCAGGACGGAGTCTTCAAAGGTGAGCGATCCAGAGAAGTGAGACGGGAGCGCATTGTGGAGGATGGATATAGAAAGCTTGGGGCTTTGCCCCCGCGGGCGCTCAAGGGCTGCGTGCGAGTGCGGTTCGTCAACGAACAGGGGCTGGACGAGGCAGGGATCGACCAGGACGGAGTCTTCAAAGGTGAGCTATCCAGAGTTATACTCCGGTAAAATTCAAGACATTTTTGTAAACATGGATGAATGGATGGATATTTGCTAAAACTACTGAAGGGATCGGGCTGAGTACACATAGATGTAGATTGTAGGCCTGAAGTAAAATTAAAATAGAAGTTTTTTTTTTTTTTTAATAATTTCACGCGGGTTGCACGGTACGGGTTGTTACGGGTAAAGCCTAAAATTAGTTTCAAGCTTCCAGCTAAAAAAATTACGAAACTTTTATTCCCTATTTCGGCCCTTACAACTCTATTTTCGCTTTAAAAAGCAGCCTATGTCCTTTAAGTATATCAGACACCTATTACCCATAATACAAGCTCTGCTTAGCTTGGGGCTAGATGATGCTGCGAGGAAAGACCAGCATTATTTATTATTATTCTCGGGCTCCAGACTATCTTTGTACCAAATATCATTTAAATCGGTTCAAAAAATTAGAGTTATTTTAACTTTTGCATGTATAATACTAGCGACCCGCCCCGGCTTCGCACGGTTTTATTATACGTATAAACGTTCCTCTTGAATCACTCTTATCTATTAAAAAATTCGCATAAAAATCCGTTAGCGTAGTTTTAAAAATTTAAACATACAAAGGGACATAGGTAAATAGGGACAGAAAAAGCGACTTTCCTGTCCTTGTCCTTATGTCCCTATAGGACATAGGGACAGAGAAAGCAACTTTGTTTTATACTATGTAGGGATTAGACTTAAGCCTTGTCCTTGCAGAGTTCCTCGAAGAAACAATAAAGCGAGTGTTCGACCCCTCGCTAAACCTGTTCCGTGCGACGAGCGAGGAGCGCCTCTATCCCTCTCCCACGTCGTGCCTGCAGGAGAACCATCTGCAGCTGTTCGAGTTTATCGGCCGGATGCTGGGGAAAGCGGTCTATGAGGTATTCACTTTTATCTTAATTAACCAAATATTGTGTTCTTGAGTGGAGACCGCGACTTGGCAAACGTATACGCCCTCCGGCCAGGTGGGATGACGATCTGCTAAATACTGCTGGCAGATGCTGGATGCATCAAGCTGAAGACAGGGCGCTATGCGCTCCAGCAGACCAGCAGTGGACTAATATGGGCTGATGATGATGATGAAAAAATTGTAAGAGTTAGGGCCGTAGATATTGGCTTTGGCGGCTGTGTTCAGGATTAAACTTGCTCTATAAAGGCAAAAGTTATGATGTTCGGCTATACTATCTTCACATCTGGTCAATGTTTCTATGGAAACGTTTCAAGGTTATTTCTATCTCATGTGAACTGATTTATGGGACGAAAAGTAGCTTATGTGTTAATCTAGAACTACGTCTATTCAAAATTTCAGCCCGATCTTCAGTTGTTTTTGCGTGAAAGAAGAACAAACACATCCACCCAACTTTAGCGTTTAAAATAAGTAAGGACGTTTCGTCTGTTATCCAGGGTATAGTGGTAGACGTCCCGTTCGCCTCATTCTTCCTTAGCCAAGTGCTGGGACAGACGCAGCAGGCGCTGTACAGCTGGATCGACGAGCTGCCCTCGCTGGACAGGGACCTCTACAGGAGTCTCACCTACATCAAACACTTCCAGGTATTGTGTTACAACGTACAATGTTATCCAGGGTATAGTGGTGGACGTCCCATTCGCCTGATTCTTCCTAAGTCTCACCTACATCAAACACTTCCAGGTCTTGCATTACAAATTACTTCTTACTTAGCTTTTCTGTTATAACCAGTGGTCGGAAAAATCGGAGCTAAAATACCTACTGTTCGAAAAATAACAGGGGGTCTACTTTTTTCAACGAAAAACGAACCTTCGATCGAAAGTTCGCGTAATTCCTACTCCGGTTTCATTTTTTTACGAAACTTCGTTCGAACGAAAATTGTTTGACATTTAAATTTTCTAAACCTACTCTGTTTCACGAAAGTTCGAAACGAACATTTGATTTTGACGGATCTTTGTTCGGAGTTTTAACCTCAAATCGACGAAACCAAACCTTTTGATTTTCGTTTTTCTGATTTGATAAAGAAAATTGACTGAACTGAATGAAAGATTACTTTTAATTGTACCTGCTCTTCGTGATGAACGTTTGGAGCGTAAAAGAAACCATATTTGTCGCATTATAACGAGTTCTTTATAGTGTCTTGGGTAAATTACGTCAAAAGTAGTAATTGGTCAAATTCTAGTTGTTTAATTATATGTTTTGCTTAGATACAACAGAAAATAGTTATAAAACTACAGAATAGATGTAAAATTTAAAAACAAAGCGAAACATTTTGTTTATTAAAGAAAAATCCGTAATTGGCATGTTAAAAGACCTAGGGGAAGCAGGGAGAATGGCGATCACTTAAGGAAAATTTGCAATAACTTTTTTTTACAAAGGTTTTATTTTAGAGAACATCATCATTTCAAAGGAACATTGGTTAAACTATCCAGTAATCAACATGCATTAAAACCACTTATCTATTTATCACACAAAATTGGTAGGGACTCGTACAAAAAAATATAGGTTTGACCGTCATTCTCCCTGAGCATGGGTAATGCCGGTCATGCAAAGGGGTAATGGCGATCAAAATTATTTGCTTATATATGACAATGGAGAACCATTTTGATTAATTATAATGATGAGATCAACGTTACTTTAACTTATTAAAAGACTACAATGATATTTGAGCATAAATGACTAATCTGAATTAAATGTTTCTATGAAAATATGTGATATCTAATCTTAGGTACATAAATCACAGATGTATCCTTTAGCAGAATCCAGAACACACTACATGAGACCATTGGCCGTATGTGGTGCATCGATACCACATCTCATCGTTTTGTCCGAATTCTTTGCAAATATTGCATTTTTTTTTTCTTTCATCGTCATTACCTACGTCCATATCATCATAACTATCGTCGTTGCAAAGGTTAGGATGAGTTTCTTGCAAAACTTTGCGTTTGTAAGACTTTCTTGTCATATTTCTTACAGCTTTTTCTTGAGGCTTAGTTTTCTCAGCTCCTTTGGTTTTACCAATTTTCTTTGCCTTGACTTGACCGGTATAACCCCAAAAGACGGTTTTGCAATCAAGCTGAATTTTAACAAAACAGAGATACAATTATTAAGAAATGTTTACTATATTGTTTAATTTAATGTTTGAGCGCAAAGATAATGAATAGCAACATTAAATGAGTAAAATAAATCTGTACTTGCCGACAAACGCACTCAGCCGAAAATTAGATCCGGGCGGCCAGAAACAAACATACGCACCAGTGTGACCAGATTTGAATTGACAAATCTACTGTAACATAGGGTGAAAAATTACCGAAATCTACTTAAAATAAGCTGGAGTCTACTAAAAATCTACTATAAAACTAACTGGGTTATCAATCAATTTAACATCAGGAATTCAGTCACAATAGGTAGGTTTTATTCTCAATGAAGGTTCATTTATCATATGATACATGATAAATCTACGCTCCATGTTAGTTTTGTTTATATTTGCAAAGCACACCCACATAAAAAAAACGGAGTAACGATGGTAACTTTGAGTTCAAACTGCCTACCCAATACGTACGTAATTCTCGGTCTCACTCATTTTTGATAGCAGTGAGCGAGATAGACAACAAAACTTACACAGAATGTTCATAATCGGGGAATTCCTGCATGCTCTGCTTCTATCGGAGTTGCCAGCGTAACATATTGATAATGAGATACATAAAACTTGACGATCAATGAGGCACGGCGGGCGATGGTCCACGGTTGCCCTTGTAGCGACATAATGACCCGCCTAAAAGTCGCTAAAAGTCGCTATAAATTTTTTTCTCGCTAAACGTGGCATTTTGTCCGCTAAACATTCATAAAATCCCCTAGTTCTAGCGACAAAGTCGCTAGAACGGCAACACTGAAATTTATAATGAATGAAAATAGATTGAACAATTAATTACCTTCGGGGGAAGCCCCGGCTAGGCTTTGAGTGTTTGTTCTTTGAGTACGTGTGTTTAGAAAGAGATAGACTGATTCCGATTCACATAATGGGGGAATTCCCATAAAAGAATAGATTATAGAAGAGAGTTGCCATCTTCTTTCGAAAAAATACTACCAATATACCAAAAAATTGCAAATTCTACCAAAATATACTGATATTTTTTTTCCTACTAGCAGCTGTTGCAAGTTCCTCAAAATCTACCGAAAAAGTAGAAATCTACTAACTTTGGTCACACTGATACGCACCTCTCTCTCACGGGCAGCGAGCGGGCTGACCAACTGACCCTTCAGCCCGCGCACCGTATTTCTATGAACTGTATTTTGTTAGTTTTTTGAGTGACCGCCATAACCCCATGACCGGCATAGCCCCTGCTTACCCTACACATATCATTCGTTCAATTTCATTCACGAAAATTGTCTATGAATCCGAACTTTGTGTGCGTATCCGAAAATGAAAGAGAGTAGGTTCATCACCGAAACTTCGTTTTAAATTCGTTCGTTTGCGAACCTTCGTTTCAAAGAAAGCGGGTCGACGCCCAGATACCTAATTGGAGACCCCATAGGACTAAATATTTTTCGGCCCAATATTTCCCAATATTTACTAAATTACATCTAAAATTATTTCAGTAAAACAACTATCGAACTAACTTTCGGTTCTTGTTTTTTTAAAGAAAAACCAAGCACGATTTGTATTTTTGAAAAAAATTAAGAGGTAATTTTCTTTTCCCTAATAAAATTCTTGTAGTAAGGAAGTCTCCACTTTTTTTGACTCTGTTCTTTGTGCTTAGGCTTTTAGCTCCGATTTTACCAACCACTGGTTATTACAAATTTTAATGGTGCAATAAAGAAGTCATCTATCAATCTTACAATGTTATCCAGGGCGACGACGATTCGTAATGAATACATCAGTAAAACATTAGACTCAGTAGGCTTACACAGACATGTACATTTTTAAACAATAGGTACATAATTGCGAAGCGATGCGTGACGAACTGGACACCTACGTCTAAGCTTGGGTCCAGCTAGTTCAGGACCGAGATGCGTGGAGGGAAAAGGGGGAGGCCTTTGCCCAGCTGTGGGATACAACAGGCTAGTTGTATTGTAGGTACATAATAAACCAAGTAATATAAGAAATCAAGTTTAGTGTTAATTGAATTTCACTTACCTTCAAAATTGTCCACTAGTGGAAGTAGGTATCATCAGAAGGTTTCCTAACAGTTAACATTTGTTTAAGGGCGACGTATCTTCGCTAGAGCTGACGTTTTCTATCGACGAGGAGCGGCTCGGCGAGATAGTGACCCACGAACTGGTGCCGGGCGGGAGAGCGATACCCGTTACTAATGAAAACAAGTAAGAATACACTACAAACGCTCTTATACAACCAACGGTGTTATATTGGTTATGAAAACAAGTAAGAATAACAACAAACGCTCTTATACAACCAACGGTGTTATATTCGTTATGAAAACAAGTGAGAATACACTACAAACGCTCTTATACCACCAACGGTGTTATATTGGATAAGAAAAAAGTAAGAATACACAACAAACACTGTTATACAACCAACGATGTTATATTGGTTATGAAAACAAGTAAGAATAACAACAAACGCTGTTATACAACCAACGGTTATATTGGTTATGAAAACAAGTAAGAATAACAACAATCACTGTTATACAACCAACGGTGTTATGTTGGTTATGAAAACAAGTAAGAATTCACAATAACGCTGATTAATGGTGCTATATTGGTTAAAATACGTCCTTACTAATATTATATTTGCTAAAATTTTTAGGGATGGATTTTTGTTTCTGTTTCATGCAAAAACTACTGAACGCATCTGGCTGAAATTTTAATAAACTTAGTTCTAGCCCTAGAATAACACCTAGGCTACTTTTAAGCCCATATCAATTCACATGGGATAGAAATAGCCTTGTTTCTGTACAAGTGAGTGCGAATCTAAACTGCACACGTTTGTGGTTTTCATAAAGTAACAGAAAGAAGAAAGAAAATCCATTTATTTGACCCATTTTATCTAGCTATTACGTTATACATTTTAATACAGATTCAAGAAACTTAAAAATGTGAACCAAATATCGTAAGGGGCTAAAAAGTTCCCTATCTAGGCATTAAGGTCTCCACACACTGAAGCCGGAGGCGGAGCGGAGGTGAAGGCGTGCGAGTTGTATTCTATTGAATCATATGAAAACCTACACACACACCGCACGCGGCGGCGCGGTGCCATAGCAAAAAACGGCACGCCTTCGTCTCCGCTCCGCCCCCGGCTTCTGTGTATGGAGACTTTTATGCCGCTACAAGCCGCAGCTAGAAGCAAACTAGTAACAAAACTTTTCTTCCAGAATAAACTACATCCATCTAATGGCACACTTCAGAATGCATACGCAGATCAAAGACCAGACGAATGCTTTCATCAAAGGATTCAGGACTATCATCAATCCGGAATGGCTTTCGTTGTTTTC
Organism: Eupithecia centaureata; assembly: GCA_944547425.1. Classification (NCBI taxonomy): domain Eukaryota; kingdom Metazoa; phylum Arthropoda; class Insecta; order Lepidoptera; family Geometridae; genus Eupithecia; species Eupithecia centaureata. Next base: position 12,543,916 of record OX155682.1, read on the forward strand.
TACGCCTGAGGTAATAGCTCGCTTATGTTATAGTTTATATTGTGTGGGTATTCGTTTCGATGGAATTGATCTATAATACTAAAGTAACGGAAAAACACCGTCGAATTAATAACAATAGAAGCGTTTTACATAAAATAAAACGCATATTAATTTACTTACCTTGGTAAACGTTTATATAACTGAGAGATAGGCCCTACATTTCCCGCCATATAAATAAGTATTGGCTTTGACTTTCTGTTAAAAAGTACTAGCCAATCAGTAACCTCGTCCAAAGAGGAGTTGGCCAATCCGGTGTCTTCCCGCCACCGGCCGCTACGTCAGATGTGCGCTTGGAGCGCCACCATCTTGTTTCTTCATTGCGTCGAATATCACCAGGCAGAATTTAAAATGTAAACGTTTACCAAGGTAAGTAAATTAATATGCGTTTTATTTTATGTAAAACGCTTCTATTAATTTGACTGTACCTTGGTAAACGTTTATATAACTGAGACGTGTTTGTTATCGCCTGGTGGTGGTGAAGACACTCAACGCCAATGTGAACTTACTATTTTTTAAATAATGTTATAATCGTAAGCCACATCACTTTGAATGCAAATTAGTCATTGTGACATTCAAAACTGCAATACGTATGGTCCAAAACACAATTAAAATAGCCTTATATAAACAGATGGCTTAAATAGTTAAAAGACATTTATGTCTTGTTTCGACTGGTTCTGAAATCAATATCATAGAGATACCATTTATAAACAAATTTATCGCACTCTATCATGATGATGATAGAATGTGCCATCGATCCTAGTATAATAAATAAATAATTCTGAACAAAACCTTACACAGTATCATACAATAGGGCCGCCAAGCTCAGCATGAATATGTTCTGAGTGATTGGGTACTGATGACTGATAAACTTATAACAATAAATTGCTAAATATGTTCGTTTTGTATCAGTATACCTAACTGTATAATAATACTTCAGCAGCTTAACTTCTTTTAGAAACAGTTTTTGCAACTTTTGCAATGCGTACGACCTTCGGTGACAATAAATCATTGCACAACTGAAAACTAAAATATCTGCTCCAAAATGTGAGTAGGTAGTTACTAGGTATTTAACTCATTAATTTTCTGGACAAAGTACGCGTATTAACCAATTGAAAGCATGTGGGAAAACAGTTACCTACATTAACATTTCAATTTATTGCAGTGCGCTGTAATACCTGATTAGGTACTTAGTAACCTTTATAACTATAGTAAAGCTTTGTATGTTTATCTAAAATGTCCAGTTATGGGAAGTTCTTATAAAACATTTGAATAACTGGTTTTTCCTCCCCACAATGTTTGGACTAGATTACAAGTTTTTCGATCAGACTTGTGTACATTTCCACTGTAGAAGCGTAAGAAATCTTAGATCCGATACACATAGCTAAAAATACAGGTATATCTAATTCTTTTTCCCTTATAGGTACTTTTTTTTTTTTTTTTGCTCTTAAATACGCATTGGGTATCCTTCTAATGTTATTCGAATATCATACCGAATAGATTTACAAATTCTCACCCGAGAGCATATAGGTACTTAATATAGAGAGGTCTATTGAGACATCAATAAAATTAAGACCAATAATGGTAACTAGCAAACCCTAGATTACAAAGCAGCTTGTGACAGCGAAACCAACTTTACTTCGAGAACCAACGTTATTGGTAACACTGTAGGTATTATACTTGTGCATGAATACCTCACCCATTGTCAATGTACCTCGAAAACAAGCTCTTCATTTGAGATGCAGTAGTGTCTGTAGTACTACAATGTTTATAAAATAATAAACAAGAACCATTTTCCGCTTAACTAGTAGTTATGTTGAAACATCTCACGACAAATTACTGATAATCTGACGTCATCGCTTAAGAAGCGATAATATAGATGCACTTTTATTCTTATTAAGTATCACAGAGTGCTAGAGATTAGAAGCTGACAATGATCGCTTACTTGTAAAGAATAGTGTATTGTAACACTATATAAAATATAAACAGTTCTTTACGTCAAGGACAGTGGCTGTCCTTTACTGACGTTCAAAAAGAAGTCATTGACGACTTTCCAAGGTTTTTATTCCTATAGTGCGCAAACCCTCAATTGCTCACGGTCATTTCTAAGAATGATAATGATGATGACAGTTTCAAATATTAATTCTAAAAATGTACTAGTATTTGCGATGTCTAATACATTTGAGAATACATTCAACAATTTATCATACAAAGCAGATAACAGAAATGCCACTTATGATAAAAAGTATGATGAGGGTAGTTGTAAATAAACGCGTGAACGTTCATTACCGTACACACCTTTATACAGATAACCAAGAAATGCCACCGGTTATAAAAAGTATGAAGAGGGTAGTTGTAAATAAACACGGGAATGTTTCTTATCGTTCACACCCTTATCGTTCCCACAATCATAAATCCGGACATGGGTTGAGTACAATTCAGAGCCTATACAGCTATATGACATACGCTAGACACTTTTATAGATAGTAAAATCTCTAAGTTAGTGCCGCAACGCCAGTACTTTCACCAAATCTCCTTCTTTTTGTCTGACAAGTAAAGTCTTTTAGACAATGTACTCTTAAAACGGTCAGGCCAGTGAGTGAGCTAGACCCATACATTTGCGTGGACATATCCACTGATAGACAGTATCTTGATACTGAAGGCAACTTTGTGCAAGATATTGTGTTTTTGGTAGAAGCTACCTTATTTATACTAACAACTATCTCACGCACGCAACATTCAAATTCGTGATGGAATGAGGGATACGAAAGGATAATAGGCACTAAATTTTTAGTGCGGGTGGGCAGCATTTATCTTATAATTCATTTCCATAATTATTCGTGGTACCCACCCTACAATTGTTAATCATTTTATAGAACTTTTCTCGTCAGTGAGAAGTTTTGTAGGTAGACTGAATAACTTATATGTTAACCTTAGAGTCTTTCCTGCGATCTCACGAATGCAAAGGGTTCTTATATCTGCTACCGTTCAGATATCATACAGTGTGAAAAATAGTAGCTCTGGGTTAGACTATGTAGAATGTAATTCAGGTCGAAGGCTTAGGCTTGCCCTTAATTCACAATGACACCTCAACCAGCTGCTATACGCAATTTATAATTTGCCTATAAAAATATCAGCCCATCGATAAATTTATCAACCCATCACGCTTATCAGCCCGAGTTTCTTACGATATTCTTATATGACTTTTGTCACAAGTACGGTTTATCGGAAGATTTTATTATTCCTTCAGCTAAACAGCTCCTTCTGAATGCTAATGTCTAACAAGAACAGAAACTCTTTCTATATAGGTATCGAACCTCCCAAATCTTTTGTTGATAGGTATGCAATACACGAATCATATACATAGATATTGGTAAGACATTTGTCAATAGGTACGCGATACCCTGCACTTTTTATTTTGATGCTTCTATTTAATAATAGTTAACCTTCCTGGAAGTTCAAGTCAATAGGTACGCGATACCCTGGACTTTTTATTTTCATCACTGTTGGAGGTGCACCACGATGCTTTTATAGTTAGCCTTCCTGGAAGTTGTTGTGAGTAGGTACGCGATACCCTGGAATTCATCGCTGGTGGAGGTACACCACCACGATGAATTCCTTTATTCAAACAAGCAACCCTTTCTGAAGCTTATGTAAACACATATTTATGTTGAATAAGACTCTTCATTCGAGAATAATGCTCATCACGTCCAAGACAATTTACGAGTAAAGCTGGAAAATATTCGGTTCGCCCGAATTTTATATGTCATCGCAGCCGTGCGAGGGAGCGTAATAAACCCTGCGAGGGTTTTATTATATACTTGCAAGGAGATGACAATACGCCAGCCATTGTAGCCCTGCGAGGGCATTAAAACAACCCTGCGAGGGTTTTTATTCCTTGTCCAAGATAATCTAAAGCTGAAAAATATTCGGAGCGCCCGAATTTTATTTATGTCATCGCAGCCCTGCGAGGGTGCGTTATGAACCCTGCGAGGGTTTTATTATATATTTACTTGCAAGGAGATGACAATGCGCCAGCCATTGTAGCCCTGCGAGGGCGTTGAAACAACCCTGCGAGGGTTTTTATTCCTTGTCCAAGATAAACTAAAGCTGAAAAATATTCGGTGCTCCCGAATTTTATTTATGTCATCGCAGCCCTGCGAGGGTGCGTTATGAACCCTGCGAGGGTTTTATAATATATTTGCAAGATGACAATGCGCCAGCCGTTGTAGCCCTGTGAGGGCGTTAAAACAACCCTGCGAGGGTTTTATTCTTTATCCAAGATAATCTAAAACTGAAAAATATTCGGTGCGCCCGAATTTTATTTTTGTCATCGCAGCCCTGCGAGGGTGCGTTATGAACCCTGCGAGGGTTTTATTGTATACTTACAAGGAGATGACAATGCGCCAGCCATTGTAGCCCTGCGAGGGCGTTAAAACAACCCTGCGGGGGTTTTTATTCTTGCGAGGTGTTTTGCTTAAAAATCAAGGTACTTAGCTCATATCGAAAAATAGGAACATAGATCATATCAGTATTTATCCTTGAAATGTATCTCGTCAATCGTGGACTTGAGACACATGTTTATATTTGCATTTTCTACACTTCTGTTTGGTACAAAAACAATAGGCAATGAAATATGTATCTACCCGCTCCTGAAAAAAAAGTTACTTTCTTGCCAACCTAGATTAACACTCAGTGCCCTTGCAAAACCACCTGCTCTGTGCAATGGTTAGGCAGTGAATAGGTTAGACAACCTATTAGATTAATCCACCCGACGACATTGGGTGTAGGCCACGTGTTATTTGCACAAGTGTGCAGATAAACTCAACATTTCATATTTTGTATATTCGCGTATAAATTACGGGCAGGTGACAACCAAACGTATCGTACATCGTACGCGTTGCCCACGTGGCCACGTGGCTGCGTGGCACAGAATAACCAAAACAACGATATTTTAAAGTACTCACGATGTTATTTCCATTACCATCCAATATTGACCTCCTTCTCCAGTTGTCGCAAGTCTCGTTTTCACGACATCGGTCAGAATTTTGCATATTATATCGTGTTTACATCCTTGCTAGAAAAATAAGTATTTTAGCACATAGCAACATATAACCTCAAAATAAATTCGAACGAATCGAACGGAAAAACCGTTAAAATCTTACTTAGGAGTAATAGAAGAAAAATTATGTCACTGGCACATGGGATGCCAGGTAGTTGTAAAAAGCTTCGGCTTTTGTCATTAAAACAAATATAACCACGTGCTTTCGAGCACAAATAATAAGAAAAATGTCACGGTCTTAGTGCAAGGTAGTAAAAAGGCGTATGCTTTCGTACTAACCATGCGACATGTGTGCGACTCGTGAGTCTCCAAAAAAATATAAATAGAATGAACTCATTAGTCCAAAAACAAATTACGAAACTTATTTCGCAAATTACCATTTTATTGAAAAAATGTGGGTATGTTGTGGTGTAGACAAAGAAAAATGTACTTACGCAGTAATGCAATTTTACACCAAACCTTTAGAATACTATGTGCACTTTGCAATAATCCTTGTATGCACTTTGAAATATTTTCTGGAATATTTCTTTAAAAGCGTGCTGCGTATTTGGTAGCACGTCTGTACTCGGCGGGAAACTAAACGCCAATGAAGAAACAAGATGGTGGCGCTCCAAGCGCACATCTGACGTAGCGGCCGGTGGCGGGAAGACACCGGATTGGCCAACTCCTCTTTGGACGAGGTTACTGATTGGCTAGTACTTTTTAACAGAAAGTCAAAGCCAATACTTATTTATATGGCGGGAAATGTAGGGCCTATCTCTCAGTTATATAAACGTTTACCAAGGTACAGTCAAATTAATAGATAAGTATACACATCAATAACAGACTCCTCGTCTCAAATCAAATCACTCAAAGGCGTTATTCGGTACACTATTCCTTATAGTGTAAATGCAGTGCATATTAAGCGCATGCAAAACCAAAGCGTCGCTATAATAATAATGGAAATCAACTCGGATAGTTAGGAAAATCCCAGAGATGTTCATTGTCACTTTGCAACCACGTACTTTTTTTTTTTTTTTTATTTATTTAATACAAACAAGATACATTTTAAATTAATATATGTACCATTTAAACCTAAGGAGGTTTGTCGAGGTACTTACATTCGTCTAAAATCTTACTACTAGGTAATTTAGTTTAGATTATTCAGCCGAATTCCGCTATACTTATATATAAATTCTTACAAATCGCACAGTCGCGACTTTCCTCTAGCTCCCTCTCGCTCGCGCATGCGTAGCACTAACCTCAGCGAGCGCTGAGGTTAGTGCTACGCATGCGCTGTGGTAAAATACAATAGCGCTGCGCGAGAGTGCATTCGTAGGCAAAAACTCGGTACAGGATGTTTCTTTTTCTCACTTTTTACAAAATAAAATTATTAAAAATATAGTTTATTTTTTATTTTATTTTTTATTTCGTGCTATGATTTATATTTTATAAAGTGCAAAGTTATGATTTGAAAAACAATTATATTTAGTTTACTTACCAAGATAGTAAGCTTTATATTTGCTCTTATAGTTTTTAATATTAATTTCTTTTCTGAGTGTATTAGGTAATGAATTCAAAATGTTTGGAATAAGATATTTATTTGTGCGTCTTCCGTAATAATTGTTCTGTTGAGGTATATATAATTTTTCTTGAGTGATTTTTCTAGTTGTAATTTTATGTTCTATTGCTTTATATAAATGAAAGTTGCTATATTGCTCTATTAATAGGTTTAGTTTAACTCTGTCATGAACAGGTATTACCTTACAGTATTTGAATATTGCATCAATATCTCCGCCGAGATGTTTTTTTATGTTTTTGGGCAGGATCATTTTCAATAATCTTATCTGTAATGAGAATATTTGGTCAAGGTAAGTTTTAAACGTCCTTCCATAGCTAGTTATCCCATACCCTATTATTGACTCTGCTAATGCGGTGTGCACATTTAACAATATTTTGTAAGGGGTTTTTGTTTTAATTATATAGAACTTAGCTAAGATTGCGCGCAGTTTGTTGCATATAGAATTTATATGTGATTGCCAGTTAAACCTGTTATCTACTATTAAGCCTAGGTAAGTGTGATTGGAGACTTGTTCGATGCTGGGACACGGGCATTTTAGATTATTTGATGTCGAATGAAGACAATCATGATTATGAGCAATTATGCTAAATGTTTTCGCTGCCATTATGTGAGGTGAATGCACATGTATAATTTTGGTTTTGTCAGCATTTAGGACTAGGCCATTATCGTGAGCCCACTTTGCTATTTGAGTGAAATCATTTTGCATTTCTTGTGCAGCGATTTGTATATTGCTATGGGAGGCTATTAAACAGGTATCATCAGCGTATTGGTATATTGAGCATTTTTTAACAACGTTCTCCATATCGTTTACATAGGCTAGGTAGTGGAGAGGGCCTAGGACTGATCCCTGTGCTGTGCCTTCGCTGACCTGTTGCTTGTCGCTAAAATGGCTAACTTAATGGAACATGTTTTAAGTTTGTAAGTGTAGGATACCATGTCCTATTTTGTTTTGGTAAAATAAAAACAGCTGTCTTTCTTGTACAGCTCCAGCGACTAATAAGCGGCGACAACGTGCCTCTAGACCTGCGCGACCTGCGGCGTCACACGCAGTACTACGGCGGCTTCCACGACTCGCACCGCGTCGTGTGCTGGCTGTGGGACGTGCTGCAGAGAGACTTCACAGAGCAGGAGCGAGCCATGTTCCTCAAGGTAATGACAACGTGCCTCTAGACCTGCGCGACCTGCGGCGTCACACGCAGTACTACGGCGGCTTCCACGACTCGCACCGCGTCGTGTGCTGGCTGTGGGACGTGCTGCAGAGAGACTTCACAGAGCAGGAGCGAGCCATGTTCCTCAAGGTAATGACAACGTGCCTCTAGACCTGCGCGACCTGCGGCGTCACACGCAGTACTACGGCGGCTTCCACGACTCGCACCGCGTCGTGTGCTGGCTGTGGGACGTGCTGCAGAGAGACTTCACAGAGCAGGAGCGAGCCATGTTCCTCAAGGTAATGACAACGTGCCTCTAGACCTGCGCGACCTGCGGCGTCACACGCAGTACTACGGCGGCTTCCACGACTCGCACCGCGTCGTGTGCTGGCTGTGGGACGTGCTGCAGAGAGACTTCACAGAGCAGGAGTGAGCCATGTTCCTCAAGGTAATGACAAAAATCACTGCAAAATCAACTAGATTCATAATATATAATAATAATAAATCATATTTATACCACATTAGTAATGAAATGAAATGAAATTATTTATTAAAAAAGAAATACACGCGAAATGATTTACTTCATGTTAAGGTGTTATCAGTTTCTCGTCATATTAAAAGTACCTATAAAATAGGTAGTACATAAATTAGTTCAAATTAGGCATGTAGACAGTTAGTCAAGAACACGATGTAAAAAACTTAAAAACTACGACCCATATAAAATATACTTAGTCTAACATACATAAAATAAACCTATTTATAATCAAGTATGTTTATTTTCAGTTCGTGACGTCATGTTCCAAGCCCCCCGTGCTCGGGTTCGCTCATCTGAAGCCGCCGTTTTCGATACGCTGTGTCGAAGTTGGTGATGATGAAGATACGGGAGATACTATTGGTAAGTTAGCTTAACTTCTAAGCATCGACGGGATTTGAAACCAACCTTAACTACGTACGGGAAAGCGCTTATCAATTACACTACAAGGTAGTATTTGATTTCTTTTAAATTTTAATAATTACGAGACACGCACTACGATTATAATCACGAAATTTCAATGACGTATTTAATGTTTCTATAGGAACCAAGTAAACCGGCATTTTTATAGCAGAGATCGACTCGGCTATAATCGGCTCGATTTTATAAAATTTCATATTTTTATCAAATAATAATAGTTTGATATATTATAGAAAAATCTATACCTACTTGATATTTCAGGCATTGACAAGTAGTTTTTGAGTTATCCTTAATGAGTATGTTATCGACTTCGACTAAATTTATTTATTTAAATAAATAAAATAATAAATAAACAAAGATGCTTTTCTCATTTAAAAATTTAAAGTCGTATTATAGCTTACTTTAAAACCTTTTCTGTATATTGATCGCAGGAAGCGTGATCCGTGGCTTCTTCACGATCCGCAAGAAGGATCCTCTACACCGCCTGCCGACATCGTCGACTTGCTTCAACCTCCTCAAACTACCCAACTACCAGAAACGGAGTACACTGCGCGACAAACTAAGATACGCCGTTAACAGCAATACTGGATTTGAGCTCTCATAAAAACGTTGCGTTAAAGAATTACCAGAATCAAACCACCACCAGAATCGCCAAGAATTTCCAGATTCAAATATCCGAATATTCAAATATCGGTGTATTAGGTTAAGTTTGGAGTCTATAGCAAATTAGCCCAGCTAGGCATCTTTATTGTCTATGGCAAAGTCGGCGGCTACGGAGTTCGGCCATAGTATTCATACATATAAATACCGCCTCGTATATCACAGTCGCTGACATGATTTTTATAGAATCTAGGCGGGCTGTGTCGGCGAGTTCGATGTCGAGGTTAAGTTTGGAGTCTGTAGCAAATTAGCCCAGCCAGGATCTTTTTTGTCTATGGCATAGTCGGCGGCTACGTAGTTTGCAAAAAATTTCGGCCTTAGTTCATACACCTCAAGTCGTATGTCACCGTCGCTGACATGATTTTTATAGATTCTAGGCGGGCTGTGTCGGCGATTTCGATGGTAACAGAATCGGACTATAAAATAGATAAATAGACATTGTCAAATTGGTAATTGAGATAATAGTGACATAAATAATCGAAAGTGAATAGTAGGTACATTGCAAGGTTATGGGTAAGTCTGCTTTATACTAAAGATTGTTAGGTGCAATACAATATTAACTAAGATATCTTAATCGAAATTGAAAAGAAATGTACTTTAAATGAGTGGAAATTGTATAAGGCTAATTAAATAATCGTTCAAATTGTGTAGGTGTGGTAGATAATACGAAACTTTACTTTGGAAAGGGTAAGTGAAAAAATCTATTGTTCAATGACGAAAATACAAGAAATACAATTTTTATATCTTGTTGAATCAAACCACGAATTTTTGCATCTCAATTTATTTTACTACGTTATTAGGATTTTTTTAATCATTTTGATTTGGTCTCATTTATCTATCAGCGGATTTTAGTGAAATATATTTATCGAAAATGAATTGAAAAAATATCGAACCATGAATAAATTATGTTTTATCTGTACTTAATTTATACAAGTGATGTGCAGAACGACTAAAATAAGTTAGTGTGAATAAAATTGTTATTACATGTTTTTTCGTTAGGCATGTGTCTTGAGTAAGATAAGATAAGACAGTTGCATCCTTACTCCTTGATAATATCCTAAACGCGAAAGTTTGGATGGATGGATGTTTGTTCGTCTTTCACGAAAAAACTACTGAACGGATCGGGCTAAAATTTAATTGTTATTTAATTATTATTTTTTTAAATAAACGTAATTCTATCCCTAAAATAACATATAATATACTACTTTTTATCCCATAAATCAGTTTTCATGGGATAGAAAGTCTTCAAACATTTCTATAAAAACAACGAGTGTGAAGACGCAGGCAGATACTAGTACGGAATAAAACTATTATAGAGGCTAGACAAACTTATGATAGAAAAAATAAAAAACTGCACATTTCAAATTTTAAAAATTAATAATTAAAAAATTCTTTTGTTTAGGTAATGATTATAATAATAAATAATGCTGGACAATCCACACAGCATTATCCAGCCCCAAGTTAAACAGAGTAATAATAATATAGATGGTGGCGCTAGTGTGCCTCGCGGTGACGCCTTAAGGTAATCGTTATCCAAATAAACACATTATTAAATTGATGTCACTGCCATTGATGTTTCGTAAGAATCAAAACTTTTGAATATAATTTTTATCAGCGGAACGCAGCTTGCGTATCGTAAGATCCCGAACAGGGAAGTCTATGGCAAATCTCTATCTATAATCATTACTTAGTATAAATCAAAGTCTCTCTGTCCCTATGTACATGTGCTTAAATCTTCAAAACTACGCAACGGATTTTGATGCGTTTTTTTAATAGATAGTGATGCAAGAGCAAGGTTTATACGTATAAAACAGTGCGAAGCCGGGGCGGGTCGCTAGTGTAAAAATATAATAATGCTGGACAATCCACACAGCACCATCTAGCCCCAAAGTAAGCTACTCAAAGCTTGATTATGGGTACTAGGTAACTGATTTATTTATTTAAAGATATTTAGGATGAAGTTTCGGATTGTATAGATCCAGAATATACATACATATATAGAATGTATAAACAGACAATAAAAAGAAGTTAATAGTTCACATTCAGCCAAAAAAACAAAGTTTTTCTGTTCGCCTTTGCAATAAAATGTTTTATGTACTTATATGTCTTGTGGAAGATGCTTGAAGATTTTGGCTCTAATTTTGAATAGACCTAGTTTAGGCCTGGAATAAAACATAGGCTACTTTTCGGGTGAAGCCACGGGGCGCAGCTAGTATTTTTATTTTGATCGTGGAACATAGTCTGGAGTCCTAAATTCCTTAAAGAATCAATATTTTTAAGACAAGAAGTTAGTTACAAAATGAATCCGCTAGAGGCGCTGTTAACGTTTTTATCCAAAAACTTATCTCTGGCTAAGGTAATAAACGTATTGTGAACTTTTTAGGAATATGGAAGCGAAGAATTTATATCTAGTGTTTATATCGTTTTTGTGAGTACATTATTAATTATCAAAAGTACATTTTGCCTTGATTTGTAAAAATTTGGGTTGTACGAGTCGTAGTTCATAATTATTATGTAGGTGACATACCCAATGTTTATTCTTTTAACATATTTATATGGAATTTAGATATCATCACATATTTGTAAACTTTGCACTAATATCGGGACGCTCTTTTAACACCCTCACTGCCCAGTCTTTTGAGACCTGAAAGAGCGTGTTATATGGGCGTCGTCATGGTCAATAAAATGTGTATTCTAATAAACCAATGTCCACAAAAAACACAAAGTAAATTACAAAAAGATCGTCTATTTTTAAACAAGATGGTGTGACGCTATTTAATTTCTCATAAATCTTAGAGAAAATAATAAAAAAACAGAAACAAATTAGAACAAGTGTTTAAATATGAAACAACTGAGCTAGCTTTAGACTGTTCCATACAGTCTATAGGTAGCTCAACTGATCCATGTCAATACCAGTCGTCGCGACCCCAAGACGCTGGCTCTATTGCCTCGTATGGCAATGCTGCGCCACATACTCACCAGCTCTCGGGTCACGCGTCGATAGAAATACGATAACTCTATGATTATTTATAATACTCGTATACTTTGTAAAAGTGTGACATACATAAAGTATATTTTACTGAATCATGTAAAATACAATTTAAGTACATACACTGACCGAGCGCACCATTTAATTCCTCATATCACATAAGAAATATAACGAATCCTTTTGTATATTGTGTAAAAATTAGATTGAGTAAACCAAATTAAAATTAATCAATATAATTATTTTGTATGAACTACTGTATCGTTGTATTAGATTTAATGATTATGTTATGTATGTAGGTTACTGAAATGTCTGTATATTCATTTTTCATATATTGATGTTGATTGTGTATGGTTAATTATGTATGCTAATATTGTAGTCTTTAAATTTATCACACCTTATACAGGTTGTCCCGTAATGAGTGGGAAAACCTTGTAGGTGCTTGTGGGGGAGTTGAGAGGTTAAGACCAAACAGAAATCTCCTACCTTCGAGCTTATCCTTTCATTATGTGGCACCCTGTATAAGTCGCGTAGATAAATAGTGGAATTTAAAAATGACATGATGTTCCGCTTAAATCATTTATATCAAATATGATCGAAGTTGGACACCGTCAGAGAGGCTTTCATTTTTTATCCCAGTTTTTATCTACGACTCATACAGGCTGCTAAGTAACGTATTAAGCCAAAAAGGGTTGGTTCTGGACCCCAGGTTGAACAAGATTTTAAGATTTAATTGACTTTTTTTTTGTAAAAAAACATCTATCTACTTTCTTTTTATGAATATTCTTACATTATTTTTAGTGTATTAAAAATTCAAATATTTTTTGTAAATATTCATGAATAGCGTCAAGCTGAAGACAGGGCGCTATGGCGCTCATTGGGGGAGGCCTATGTCCAGCAGTGGACTAATATAGGTTGATGATGATGATGATGATTCATGAATAGGAAGAAAAATATCTTCAAAAATAAAAGATAGATATACCTATTAAAATTAATCTATATGTATCTAATATTGTAAGTTGATCCTTTCGGAGTCCAGAATCATTCTCTTCTGCTTAGTACACATGTATAGCGGCACCCTGTATTTAGAGTAATAGAAAAGGATGTCATATTTAAGACATGGCATTCCTTTTCAGACCGCACGGAATCAACATCATTTAATAATTTAATGTAATGTCATAACATGTGTTGTATTCCATCTAGTTTATCATGAGTGCCTTGAAGTAACGCGAAATCATGGAATTTGAAATCAACTGTTCGATGTATCTTAAGGGAAGATTTATATTAGACCGGGGCCGGGCCGTATACGTGGCCCGGACGGGGCACGGATTTGAAACGTTACATACATTTTATATGAACCAGTTTATATTACACCGTGCATGATCCGTGTCCCGTCCGGGATGAAATGGATGGGCCTCGCTCCGGCCCCGCCACGGCCCGGACTCGGCCCGGTCTAATATAAATCATCCCTAACTCCTGATTCGGCCTACCCGGCCTCCTCTCTATATACGCCCATGTTATTCATGCTGTCCTGCTCAGTTCGAATCCGATAGAGTATGACAGCATTAAAGATGATGTAGGTAGTAATCAATCAATTTCATTCTAAAAGTACGCAGACTTTAATTTATATTCTTTTGTTTGAATTTAGAATCAACTGGCAAGCCAATGCCGTATCGATTGTTGTCGCTTTGGTTGACGCCATTGCTTTCGTAATTTAAATATGCTCCAAAAAAAACTTGAAAATAGTTTACATAACGTTTAAAAGTTCATGATTCAGTGTATGCTTCTTCAGGCTTTCGATATATTATTATTAAATATGTTACATATTAACGTTATCGTCGTTTTAGTGTTCAATTTCCTATAGATTTCTTCAACTTCCTATACCTATTTCTGCACTTGTTCGCAAATATCTGTAGTGTCAGTCATCCTTATTTATTTTCTGAATTGTAACGAACTTGAATCATTACGATGTTATTTTGTACTAGCCACGTAAATGATGTTTATGACACCATGTGATTCTCTGTGATAAATATAATTGATATTTATTAGCTTTTGTTTTATTCGTAGCCGAACAGTATGTAGATACTACCACGCGACTTTGCCCGCATAGAATAATATTTTTTAACAATATGTTTTTGCAAAGGAAATATATTATTTGGTCTTAATAAGTAGGTAGGTGCTTCACACCTTCCAAATTTAAGTAGTTAAAACTATTTCATGGATTTAAGTAATCTTTATAACGACACCAATCTCATGTTGAATAAAGCTTTTTCATTTTAATCTTGAATTCCTAAGTATAGTCTAAACTTAAATCTACTTACTCTTTTAACTTTTGCTATCCTGCACTTTAAAATCTGACTAAAACATGAAAAAGTAAATTTTAACATTCTTTTTTTCTAGCTCTATAACATATTGTTTATTTTGCAGTAAGTATTGTTACTAGTTGCAAAAAAAACCGAGATAGAACTCCAAAGTCGGTTGATAAGATGGGGCTTTTAGTTTGAAGAAATATTATGGCACAGACCAGGGACCTTATGGAAACTTAAGATAAGTTTAATTTTAATACCTTATGCCTTAAGTTTAATACCTTAAACATTACCGAGTACATTCTGACTGCGTCGAGCACTGGTACCTAATTGATTTCAAGTTAGACAATAAGGCAAACAATGGATAAATAAAATAAATCAATAGGTAGGTAGTGTAATGCTACATTTTACATAGGTACTTCTAAGTAGAATTTTTAATAAGTAGATATTTTTAATTATACATCTACATAGAAAACACCTAGAACCTCGGAACAAATATTTGCAGAAAGTAAAAACATTTGTCAAGGCGGATATCAAACCCGCCACCTCCTGCGTCGATCGCAGGCTGATTTTCGCACGCCGCGCCGCCGCCGCCGCGACATCGGTCATCATCAGATAAGAATGATATGAGGACACGTGACTATTTTCTGGTTCCGAACTAATATGTAGGTAGTTATAGTATTTTTCACCTAGGAAGCGTTCGGTGACGTTTCAGTTTGACAGTTATAGAAATGAGCTAAGTGTAATCGTAAAAATTTGATTCGATTTTTGACTTGATTTAGTAACGAAAATCGATTATTCGTAAAATATTTTCATTAATTTTAAATGACTTTAACAAAGTAAAACATTAAATTAGGTCTATATAAATAAAAACAATAGTAAAAATCTACATTTCCAATAGGTAATGCGCCTAGAAATAGGACGGTAATAATATCAACAGATAGGTAGGTAATTGAAAATCAATAACAAATAATCAACAATAATCATAGGTATGTACTTCCGTGATAAAATTTTAAAATGATGATGTTGAAAGTTACGATTTTAATTTGCGAGAATCGATTTATAGATTTGCTGGAATAATATTTGTTTGCCTCAACTCTATTACGTTCTGTTCTACGCAAAACAAATTGCCTCGGATTTCATAAAATTATTGATTTCTATTTTTTATTACACGTGGAGGCTAAAATAAATTTATTTTTGGATAATTTATGTGTCGTGCTATACTTTTATAGCTTAATTCATATGTTTGAAATGAAATAAAAATTGTTTGAATTTTCGAAATTTCAATTTGCCGAAATCCTAGTCAATTGAAATGAAACGCATTCCATCTGTCAGGGAACGCTTCCTACGTGAAAAAGACTATAGGTATCTACTAGACTTTAAATTCGCAAAGTGAGTGCGTACATCAAAAAAGTCTTGAAACGGAACTAATTTTTTTGTTTAATGGCAACATTCTTAAAACAATGACGTTTGATGTAAAATTGTAAACAAAGATTACGAATTCTCGGTTTTTTTACTTGGATCGGTCAAGCGGTGGTGATAAAGTGACGAAAAGTGAAAAATAATGAATAAAACAGTTAGAAGTGCTGCCAGGGAGGTTATTTATAAGGTATACAGGCGATGTCTGGCAGAATTTGAAGCCAGAACTATTCTTTCAGATCTCAACAATGTTTTTCAAAGAACCGCTGATATGACAGGTTTGTGAGAGTTTGTTTTGTAATTTTAAGTTGAATCAAAGGTAACTTGATGGTCCTAAAGCAGGATTAAATTAAAGTTCCACGGAACAAGTGAAATATTCAACAATAAACATCGAGCAGTTAGGTTATGTTTACGTTTGTTCTGCGTACTCTGCTATAGCGCGGGCATAGAATTTGATACTTGAGCTAGACTAGCTAATAATATTAGCTAGTCTAGCTCAAGTATCAAATTCTATGCCCGCGCTATTACAAAGAAATAACACAACATTTAAATTATGTAGAAATAGATTTACATATTATGTAAATCTATTTCTACATAATTTAAATGTTGTGTTATTTTTTTGTAATAAAGTTACTATAGCGTTTGTATTTTAATTGGTCTAGAAATTAGGTGCCTAAATAATAAACTGAAAAAGGTAAGATAAAGGTATCATAAGAAGTTTCTTCTTTATAGGAAGCAGCTGAGCGTGCTAAAACGGAACGGTTCCAAGCTATTACGGAGGAGGATTGGAAGAATTCGTGCCAGCACGTAATAAAAATAGAAAAGGAATACTGTGAGAGAGAACTTACAATGTATTAATAACAATGTATTAAATTTTAATTTACTTTATATTTTTTTCTTTATATCCTTACATAACGAGAACCTTGCTCAATTAAACAATATATACTGATACTAGTATACTATGTGTGGATAAAAATGTACGTATAACAGAAATATACACCTAAGTATCAAGACTAGCTTGGTGCGCTATAGGTGTTGCCATAAGGACCTACAGTGGCGCCCCCATTATTATCTACTCTTTTTTGCCAAGCTATATATGCCAATGCTAACAAACATTAGCTTTCTATTTTTAGGTAGAGATGGCGCTAGGTGTATTACTAACTTTTGGCAGCGCAATATCTTTTTTTGTCGCTTGAAGAATATTCACCCTACACCACAGATGCAGCAAGCTGCAATGTGCAATGTCAAATCAGGCAAATGCATGATAATGATAATGAAACAATGAATTAAAATTTACTGCCGCAGAGCTATTTCTAAGAAGTTGAAGTTGTTGATAATAGGAATCTTGAGGAAAGAAAACTAATTTTTCCAATGTTATTAAAAATTTGTAGCTTGGGTCTGCCGATAAACTTTTATTTTCTACATGAACCAAGTTTGTGAGGTTCCGGGCGGCTAGCAGCTGTTAAAGCGTCATCGGCATTGTTATTTGTTTTCTCGTTCTCTCCAAGGCGTCCCTTGCTGAACGGCGCGCTTGCCCGCTCGCCCCCTTCGCGTCCCTCCCGCGCCCGCCGCACCGCCAGTTTCGCTCGATTTTCATCGTGAGCGGACGCTCGTGCGTCGCTCCTTTGTCGTAAATATCACGGTCTCATCCTTTGTCTATCCAGGAGGAAGCCGCGAAGACAATAACAAGCAACATTCTCATTTCAAACTTTGCAACTTTAGTCAAAGTTTGGGTGCGCGATCAATAGTTCTATCCCGGCGTTTCGTGTGTTCAGTGAATTCCCGCATAGTCGACCGAGCATGAATAATAAAGAAGTAACCGGTGATATTGTCGCGTGTCCCACGGAAGGCTCGTGGTGATCGGTCCGTCGAGGTCGGCGTGTGATGCCGAGGAGTGTGCGGTGACGACCCGCCGCCGACTGCCGAGCGGTTGGATGGCGGCTGTAAGCGGCCCCGCGCGGCACTCTCGCGTCTCCATGAGTGTGTCCATGTCTCTGATGCAGGGCGGAGCGCAGAGCGCGCCCCAGGGGGCCATCCTGGCGGCGGCTGCGCCCTACTACCAGGCGCCTGCCATCCCCACGGACGTGCAGCCGGACCGGCCCATCGGATACGGCGCTTTCGGAGTTGTCTGGTGAGTCACACTCGCATATCGCTGCTCTCATTTGTTTATTGTTTCTGGACCTGGTTCTGTAGGCTTTGATTACGTAGACAGCTGCCTTTCTACTACATTTTGCTGCCATGAACCCTTGATCGCTCGGCGCAGGAGTGGCGGTAAGGTACTTTCTTGCATATTATCTTGTCTTTATGCCAAGGTCTTCCTGGAACCAACAATAAGCAATTTCATATTTTTCTCTTCAGGTAGGTACTCCTTTCAATTTGAACAGGTCTCAAACAAAGATTTTTGATAGAAAACATTTAAAATAATGCAACTTGACAGCTGCCAAAATCAGATTTGCTTAGTACCTACCTACCCAGGGTAATAATTCCATTAGTATTGAAATTTGATTCTTTTTTTTGCAAATTGAAGTTTGCTGTTCTCATGCTTAAAATAAGTTGGTTCCTATTTATTCATGATAGTTTAGCACCTGAAAACTAGGTATCATAACTCAGATTTACATGTTGAAATATGCAATTTTTTTTGTCAGTTTTCAAAGAAAACATGTGTAAAATTCATTTTATGCATGTTGTATTTAAGCACTGTATGCAGGGTTTTTATTATGTTCTTCTTAACTTTTCCTGTCAGAATTTAAATATACAGGAAGTTTAAATTCTAGATCTTGGGTTTAAGAAACAAAGAATCCTGATTTTAGGTCAGAGCGGCCACTTGAGACATCCTTATTTTAATTAAAAATTAATTGTCGAACATTTTATAGCTATTTAGCACCTGAATTTTAAACAGACTGGCAAGCAGTATGTAACTACTATTGGTAATTTCATTATAGTTAAGTATATTATATTTGCATACTGAGCTTGGTTTGTCTTTTGCTAATTTGAAAGATATATCATACTGTAACTAGGCAACAGTAATATTTATGAGACTATTAGAAAATAGCCAAGTACCAACCTACGCATTTATGATATGATTTAGTAGGAAATAAAGATTAAAAGTAAAAATTGCAATTTGTATTTGCAGTGAGAATATTTTGATTTGTTTTGTTGCACTTTCCTTTATCATTTACTCATAACTTTGATGTTCTTGATAGTTGATCTTTGTTATTATACTAATATAACATAGCTTCAATATCAAATAGAGTAACATTGATAAATCAATCAGATAATTAACTAATAGGAAATCAACTCCTTTGCTCATTATCATAAAGTTTCTTGAAGCTCAAATGCAATAAAGGGCTGCGTTTATCTATTCTCCTTCTAAACCTGGCTATAAAATAAACCTATCCTTTTACGCCTTTGAGTATAGACAGGAAAAAAAACGGGCGGTAGCGTAAAGGGGTAACGAAAACTGCCCTGACCATTTCAGTTCTGATATCCGTTTTTCGGTAGTAAATTTTCTCAATGCTTTTACTAAGCTTTTACTCTACGCTATCGTTTGAATGTGCACTGGTCTGGGTACAAACTCATCGTTAAAACGAGGAAATCCTTGGTAGCCTTATGACACCTACCTACTTTCCACTCCCGATCTCTATTACTTCGTTTTTAACTGCCACCATCTCGGTTTAATTGCGAAGATTCCGATCTTATTTTTGCTTTAGTTGATACCTACAGAACTGTGCTTAATTTATGTATATATACGTATCATACAGAAAATATTGTAGTTTACACAAAAGTTTAGGGACGCGCTGAAAGTTAGCCGTCCGTAATCCCGCCAGTTGGCTTTGTAAACACGTGGAGCCTGCGATACCGATGACGTGTATTCAATTCAGTTGTTCACGACATAAGGACGCTTTTCAATATTCATGCCTTGCCTACCACAGCATGCACATGCGTCCGTCGAGCGGCCTACCTCCGCACAAATCTGTGCCTTATTGCTTGGGCTGCAACTCGCTTTGACACGACTTGTCGGCCTTCCTATCGAAATGGATGCAGCGAACTCGTGTTTATATCACACGAGCGAGGGATAGTATGCTCTATGTAGCGGTGGTACAGAAGGAAATGGAATCTGGCGAAGCGATTGTGAATTAGTGCACGGTCGTGCATCGAGCGAGGGTAGCGGTTAGGTATGGGTGGATGCTTTGTGTAGTCGTCGTGCGTAGGGTCCTCGTGGCGCGGCCGAGTCGATTGTGTGTGAACGACCGCGAGGGGAGCGCCTGATTATTCCGAGACTACGTCGGTCGAGAGCCCTAAAACCTCGACTGCGCCTCGCTCCTCGCCGAACTCGTCCCTCGAATGCAAATAAGCGCGTTTTAACATTTTAGTTACGATTATATTTCGCTCTTTCACGATGTTTTTAATTTATTCCGAGCTCAGCCCTGCGGTCTTTTGTAAAGATGCAATGGATACTAAACAATAAGATCCTATTTACGTTTAGCACAATGCGATCTCTCGTGCCCAGTCTGCATGTAATGAGTTTCATCACAGCTGACGGTGACAGGGCACGACTATTATTACGGCAGCCTACCTGCGCTAAAAGCCTCTTAGAAAGTTACCAGTAAGTACCCGTTACTCTAACAATGCGTAGCCGCGTGTAAATTGCTAGAAAAGTAAGCAAAAACAAGGCAGTGAGTGATATTGAATAGCACTCAAATACAGGTGTCGATCAATCTTGTTTAAACTATAACTGATAACATTTACACGCAATAATTCTCATTCATTGCAAATACCCGGTATTATAACGTCAATCGAATATAACAGTTATAAAAACCCTATGATACATACTTGAAAACTTCAAGGGTTTCATTTCTGTGGAAAGAAATGGGTAAATTCATGTAGCAAATTGCAGCTTCGCTTCGAAAAAGCAGTTTTTTCTCAGAATCGCTGAACATCCCGTTATGAGGTTGTTCGCACTTCGACTGAGCGAAAGTGCTCTGCAAACTTTAGATTCTGTACATTTCGCTGAATACAACATTTTAAATGATCTCAATTTGTTCCATGCGCAAAACTGCTCATAGACAAATTCTAAACGAACATGTTTCCATTCCGTCGTTCACATAGAGCCTACAGTTTCAGTTTCAGTTATTTATTGATATGAATAAACATACATACGAGGCAATAGTAACCGAATACCACAACAAACGCATAATACAAAACTATTATAGGGTTCCGCAGACCACGGCATTTAACTTCTTTTTATTATATAATAGCAAAATTCCTAACCTACCCATATGACCAGCAATGACCAGCATCTACCTGCGGCTTCGCACGCGTTATTTCTATGGAAACGTTTCAAGAATATTTCCCCATGGGATCTGATTTATGGGATAAAAAGAAGCCTATGTGTTATTCTAGGGCTAGGAAAACCTCCATTCAATTTCAGCCCATTCAGTAGTTTTTGCGTGAAAGAGGAACTACCCCTATACATTCATTACATCTATACAACCACACAAACTTTCGCATTTATAATATAAAGTAAGGTAAGGTTAGGGTGCATCATTGATTAGACGTAGACTCGCTTATGCCCACGGCTATTGCGCCGTGTTTAAAACTTGCTCCTGAGCTACATATTCCAAGATAGACCTAATCTTTTCGTTTTCAGTCTAATCAAATCGACTAGTCATCTTTTCCCTTATAGTCTGTTTACCAAATGATTCACATTCCTTCCTTGATCTAACGTATCCTCTTGAACTATATTGGTTACGATTTTCACCACGCTCGCAGAAGAACTATCTATAATGTAGTTATAGATCTATCTCTAGAATCTGCAGGAAAGGTTCTCTATAGTAACGGTTAGAAACACATCGAAGACTCGCAGTATCTTATAGTAACGGTTAGAAACACATAAATACGTCCATGACGCACATGCAGACTAAACTTTGCAGCAAATCGGAGGGGTCTCCTAATCATTGCAAGTATTATTGGCGTTGATTCCACTGACACAAAAACTGTTCAGCCTTGACGTACAGTTCTCCGATAAATTCATGAACGCTCGCTAACCTTCCCAGTTTTAACAAATGATTTACCTGCTCATTTCAATAGGCAACGACGGATAGAACTATCCATTCCATCGTTGCCATTGTCGTAAACCGGCTGATCTCTACCTGCTTTGGTATGTATTCTAAATTATCGTGTCACTCAAACGAAATGATTTCTTATCTTCTCGAGTCTTACCCACTTCAAGCAAAAACCTACGCATCAAATAAAACAAGTTTTTGTTCTCGTGATCTTATTTTTATCACCCTCGCAGTGACGTTGTTCGTTAAAGTTTATCTATCAATGAGTACTTACCTAGGTCAAGAAAGCAAGACGTGGTCATCGTCAATGGATAATTCACAGTCTTTTTGCGTTACGACACTTTTTGTTGGTGTCGATTTATTTCGTTTTCACTTGATATCTTAGGAACTGTTTCATTGACTGATACTGGGGCTAGTTTATCTCTGGTTATTCCGATAAAATGATTTCAGAAATATAAAACTCGCATAACTGAATTGCTTCAAACCTAGCACATTTTCCGGAATTCTTTTTATAAGTTGGTTAATATTTCGATCTCACCCGGATTTAACTTGGCATGGTATAATTTTAACTTTGCTAAATGTAGCTATACTTTGTAGTGGCGATCATTTTTACTGTAAGAATCTTGCTTTCTTAATACATATTTAAAGTGAATCAAATTAGCATAAACAAAAATGCATAAACGAGAGTTCTACCTAATAGCTTGTAAACATTGCGATACGCGCCCAGTATTTTTTGCCTACAAATGAATGTGCTAATGAGATTATTTGCAATCAATTAGAAAGGGTATTAATAAGGCAATGTTAAATAACAATTGATCACTGACCAGGTATTCTTCTTGCCTTCATCTCATCTAAATTATCTAGAAATAATTAGAACCAAAAAATACAAGTTTTGGATGTTGTAGTTCACCCAATTTATATTTCAAATGCATGACCCTCATTAGGGGAGGCCTATGTCCAGCTGTGGATTATTATAGGTCGAGAATGATGATGTATACTAAATCATTTCTACACCCCCTGCCTTTCTTAATAATTTTCTCCGTTCAAAGGTACTGTGTTTAATGACAAGCACTGCCTACATTGGGGGTTTGAGAACACTGCTACTTTCGTGGTGGTCTCGGCCCTGACAAACAATGCTAATTGTTAGCCAGTTACCGAGGGAACTAACCCAGCCAGATAAAAAAGGAAACCTGTGATTGGATGCGATAACGGCGGTACAGTACACCATCTGAACCGAACTGGCCTGGTTACTATCCAGGTCACGCCACCTACTTATCGTGCGTGCATTATGTGACTTGACATAATTTAACTATCAGATTTCTAGGTTAGATAATGCCCTGTCAGAACCTGTTCTGTCCATTGGATCTTGGGAAGTTGACGTTTGGATTGTCTCGAATTTAAACGTTGCGTCTAAATAAACTTGTCTGGCTGTGGTTAGTATACCCTTACCCGTATCTATCTCGTATCTTAGGACACGTTAAACATTCCTATGTTGTTTTAAGAGGGAAGTAGGTAACACTCTACTTTTGTGAACAGCTTAATAGTGTCATAAATTATGTAGGCACACTTCGGGAAGGAAAAGGTATAGTCCAAAAACAGCATATTCAGCATTCTGTCTTCATTGAATCGAAATAAAATAGAGACATTTTCGGAAAACCTTTCGAATATAACTGATGAAGGTACTGAAGCTGAAGTAAGCTGAAGAAAACTTCAGGCAGTTTTCTGGGACTACGCTCAATTTCGAAACAGATGTTCTTATGTTATCTATTGAATATTATCTGCGACACTACGAAATATGACAAAGAATGAAGAATGAAGCGGTTCACGACGTTTTTTCGTATTTACGAAGATATTAGTAGTAAACGATAGTCTAATGGTGGCTCCAGAACAAGCGAACGAAAGCACACTTGTTCGCTTAGATTCAACGATCGGTACCGCACGTTCACTCGCTTTCCCTGTTGTGTCCACCGAACGCATGTGAACCCCAGCGAAAGCCGGTGACAGACCACGGCCGAAAGCGAATAAAGACCCTCGCTTTCTTTCGACGTGACGTCCACTCCACATTAGTTCGTTCGCGTTCGTTTGTTAACCTTCGCTCACTCTTGTTCGCTTGGTCTGAATCCACCATAACTAAGGCATGTCCGAGTTCGTTGCCCAAGCGTTCTATCACGTTTCGCATTCGAATACCCTATTACTCCATCTGAGACACTTCGCCTCGGCTACACAGATACGACGCCCCATACAAGTTCCAACTCCCCGGCGAAATTTCCCGTCATCTTATCTATTTCCCCCCGACGACGACGCGAAGCGCGGGCATGTGTGTGTGACTTCTGTATTTTGACTGTCCTTGCATGTTTTAAGATATCTTAACTCTACCACTACTAACGACTAATTAAAAATAAGGTTTTGTGGATGATCCTTGATCCACAAAACCTTATTTTTTGATGTTAATTCGTTTGGACACCATCGATAATGGTCTAAGATGGAGCAGGCTTTCCCAGACGCAAACTAGATAATTCGTACCTAACCTATTAAGTAGATACCTACTCGGAGATATGCATAGTTTGGTGTGTCACGTTTTCTGTTAATGAATGGTGGCAATGACCCACTTCGATTGTATATTTAGAAGCAACGGAAAACGAAACTTCTCTCTTGTTATTAGCATTTCCAATAATAACCTCAGCCAGGGCGATTATTGGGTGAAAATTCTCTGACATTGAACAAACTATTCAAAAGAATTTTGATAGATTTGTTCAAAGAAAAGTCTTTGTATGACTAAATAATCGTCAATATTCTATACTCCATTGAAAGCGGTTCTAATGGTATTTACGTCAAGTTTCTTTTCATAATCACCGTGTCAGATATATCTTTTGAAGTCTTCCCACAACAGAGCATGAATACAACGAAATTCCTACATCAATTCAAATTGAGAGAATCAAGAACGACCCAATTTGTTTGAAAGCCACGTGTTACGAACAACTGCGTTTCGACTGTTCTGGGGCAATTCAGGAAAATGTGGATTAATGATTAAACACAGTCTGCGGCTTGACGTCAAAATCCGTGATATGCGTGTGTCAGACGCATTAGTGTCCAAAGCTGGTCTACCTCGACAGGGGATTAATTGGCCTAGCTGGACAACGCTTCCCATGCACCCGCATCTCGGGTTCAATCAACCTCACGATTTGTTTATGAGCGGCCGAACATCGACCACGAACTGTAGTGTGGTACTGGAGCATCGCTTCTTGTTTACATTCAAGAAGTGATTTAACCTGCACCTTAGTTACCAGTAATAAAGCCGAAATCGCTGTGGTTTCCTCGAGGCAATTGTTGAAGTTTACGTGCCATTGACATTCGAGTGCGGATTTGCAAGGTGCGATCGAAATAGCACGCTAATATTAACACGTTATGAAACACTTTATTTTTGTGGAGAATCTGATTAACCTAGTTTAGATCGTAGTGCGTAATGCTTGTGCACTATTGTTCTAAGTTGTTAGTGCAGTTCGTTGGATTGCATTAAGTATTGCAGCGCGTTGCAAATTCATTTAATTCTTTGTTGCTGTATGTTAATTTATTTATTCAAAACTAGTATCTGCCCGCGGCATCGCTCGCGTTGTTTCTATAAAATCGTTTCTAGATTTCTATCCCATCTGAACTGATTTATGGGATGAATCAGTTCCCTGGAATAAAGAGAAGAAGAATTCTAGAAGCTCTAAGCTCTAGAATATAAAATAGGCTAAGTAGCCTATGTTTTATTCTAGAGCTTCTAAATTTCGAGTAACAAACATCCTTACATTCATACATACAAACTTTCGCGTTTATAAAATTAGGAAGGATAGTACCTAAGGATAAGATCGTTCGTTATTGCACTACAAAAAGATTACAGAAGATTCCAGATTACAAAAAGTGGACTACTAGCTTCTAAAACATTTTTTTTATACAGGGTTGTTTGTACAGGTCAGTTTCTAACTGAAATAATTTTTGATTATTATTTTCTATTCTCGAAACTTAACAATCAACATCTGTCGACTTTTTATTGGTATAAAAATAGTAGGTACTTTTTTACTTTGTTAAAAGTCAACCCTTGTCGAGTTGTTGACAAACTTTGCAATAACAAACAATTCTCACAACATCTGACCTTTGGGGCGGATTGGTCGTATATCCGATTACGACGAAGAAGGTATCCTTCTTCTGGGTTCTATTCTTGCCTCGGGACAAATATGTATAGCAAAAAATATCTAACTGTAGTAAAATGTATTAAGTACCTAGTAGAATATAAGTGGTCTAGTCCACATAACACAAGCTCTGATTTGCTTGGGGCTAGATAATGCTATGTGAATTGTCCAGTATAGCCACAACAGAGCATGTATAATTATGATTGGAACTTTTCGAAGGTTTTAAAATCACGAGGAGAAATCGCCCAACATCGATTACGTGTTAGTATTTGTGTTGTACAGTTAATTCTAGTGTAAAACAGCATAGCAACAACAACCTATGGTTGTAAATATTAAATTTCTGCGTGCAAATACAAGCAATCAAATCGCAATCCCATAATGTTTGGATTTCGATAAAGGTTGTTGACACAGAAACCGCAGGTTTTTTCCTCGTTTTGCCCGGCTCAGTCGTAGGTGGCAATTGGATTACAGTTCTACCCGAGGGAATCGAGTCTGACTTGATTGGTTTAATTAGCAAGTAGGGATCTTGCGCAATAATTAATGCATTCACTGCCCAGCCTTGCTCACCGCGCTGTCCGCCTACAAGATCAACATATGCCTCATGGGCTATGAATGTGTAAGTTTAGATAACAAGGCCGGTCAAAAACTTTATAGTTCTGGTAATGACCATATAATCGATTGCCATCGACACCATATCAAAATCAATCCTGCCTATGAATCAATTTCCTTATGACCCGTGAACCATTTGAACTTGGTGCTTGGAATTAACTGGTATTGCTTAGTAACACGCTCTGTGGCTACTCTTGTACAGCGACCCACAAGCACCACGGGGTGCGTATTTAATAAAACGAGCACATCGTCTAAATAAAACCTTTTCCCAGCTGCGTATCGATCACGTTTGCCCTACCCGTGCGTTACCTCCCTTACCTACCAACTGTAGTATAATCTACGCTGTATTGTGCGTCACTGAGCAGGAACCAGGACCTCACACTGCGCGTCCCCGATGCCCTCCCGTCATATCCATCAATCACTTCCTAATAGAATTTATGAATGTTTGCAGCCCGGCTCGCATAACTCCTGAGAACTCATGAGACCCTGGTACAATTTGTTTGAGTTTCTTAAGTGGGTCTCCGCTCCATTGCTAGGTGTCGGTAACAAAGACCCTTTCCCAATTTCAAAAAGGAACCACCTTACATAAAATAAATAATTGCAACTTTAAAAAAAAGATTACAAGTAAAACGGCACCAGTCATTTAAAAAACACAGCATCAGCGTACATTTTGTATCAGATCGTACTTTCATTGCATTTAAATGATAAAAGCGGAACAAAACCACGTTATCTGGCTTATTTTTGTGCGAATCCGATTATTATCTCGAGTGAAAGTGCCAGATGAGCTAACATTTTTGGTTCTTCGTGCGTGTTCATGTTCCTTCCTTCATGATAGGCTTATGGGGAAACCTAGGTACATAGGTGAACGTTACGACAACGCCGCTAGACCAACAAATCATCGCGTAATTGTATGGGCTTCCCCCCTAATAAATGCGATGCTAGTCAGGTTTCATGTTCGAGTTTTAATTAAATTTAGGAGACTAACGAATTTATGAAAGGGGCTGGACTAAAACGCTGTTTAAAATGTGTATTTTTGGCTGGAAAGGTACTCTTAATTCTCCGCTGTGTTTTATATGCAAGGAGCGTGACCCAAGTTCCGTTTTCGGACCCATGTGAAACGTTTACACAATGTCAAATTGCCTACCTGCCATTGCAAAACACGACCTTCCTGTTGAGAGGGGCGTTGGCGGCGATACAGTTGCTTCACAATATTTCTGAACTTGTGATTCTTTTCATTCGTACAATTTTAGCCGGTTGAAATATTTCTAACGCTTGGTTTGAACGGTTTCCACGAAAATTTGCCTTTTCTGTTGATTGATCTACCCACTCGTTGAATACCAATATTTTTAGGGAGTTTGAAATATAACTTTTAGCTTATTTTGGGAACATATTTCATCATGTTAAGTTAACCCAAGACCTCAATGTATTATCTATGTAAGCGAACACTTCCCTTAGAAAATAATTTTCTTTATAATGTAGAGTGTAGACTAAGCTAAAATCTTAATTCAAAATCCTTTGTGTGCACTGTGGTCACTTTTCTTGGCTAATACAAAACCGCGTCGTGGCCAGATGTTTTATCCGGAGAGCTAACAATATCGTGAAATAGATTTTGCTTCATTTTCACATAATGTCTGTAGGATTTTCTTATTCAGTTAGTTTGCTAGAGCTCTATTGATGCAGCTTTATATTCAGGCTTTTAGGTTAAGTCAGATTATAGCACACATTACGAAACACTGTCATATTTTTTTTCTTATAGTTTTCTTAGTCTTATGGGGCCTAAGCCAGCATTATACAAAATTGTACATAATAATATGTACCTCCTATGTTGTATGTTGTTTGTGCCGTTGTTATATTAATAAATGTTATTAGCTTTGACTCTAATATTCCTCCATTCTTGTATAGCGTAGGCATTTAGAAACCGTATGCCTTGACTAATAATCAAAGTACCACACTTTGCCGGTAAAGATTTTTATTTTTTCTCACATATCCGTGCAACTCTGAAATAAGTGACTTACTGTGTCCTTCCACATATAAAACTTGTTAAGATTGTCTGGATCTTGAAATGGAACCGCTTCAATCACTAAAAGTAAGATCGACGCAATCGAAATCTAATCAAAATGGGATATAGCGCAATGCAAAAGGGTGTCCATGCCTCTATACTATACCTCTATCTAACTATCTTTGGTACGTGTTCTATGCGCCGATAGTACGTGAGGAATCCTTAATTTCACCAGTCTGCCTGCTTGCTGCTCCGGAGATGCAGCCGGAATGAGCTTCCCCTCTGTGATTGCATTCGCCCCCATCTAGTAGAGTCATGGCACCAAATTTATGCCTCTAGAGTTCTTCCAGTCTGCACTTGCACGACTTTATGTTACGTTGACAGAATTCTGCAATCAAACTAATCAACTTTGTCAGATATATGTTTTTATATTATAGTAGAGTAAATAATTATTTAGCATTTATTTAGCGCAGTTTTTCAGTTATCTTTATCCAATAATGTTTAAATAATTAATATTTTTTGTGTTTATTTTTTGTTTTCCTAAATAATGAGTGATATTTGAAGACGATTGTAAGTTTATGTACAAAATAAATAGGTACAACAATTCTTTTTGGCTCTATAGAATCCAACTCTTTGTATGACCATAGTTTTCCTTATCTCGCAAATAGGACATGAAGTTTTATATTTACTTTAAACAAGGAACAGAAATAAATATAAATGTCCTTAGAATTTATGAAAATGGATAAACAAAGTGACAAGGCACAAACTGAACAATTTTATTATTTTCCCACAACTTCAACCAAGTTGGGCGAAGTTCGCAACTCGCCATTCAGTAACATAGACGGCGTCGGTGTAGAATTCTTACTTGTTATTCTTTTGAAATACTTGGCTTTTATTCGTTTTCTTTACAATAATTATCGCATTTGAGCCTATTGTAACTGTACTTTTTCTGTTTTCAGGTAAGAAATGCACCTTTTTACTAAGTTTAGGTAAGCTATTATGTTACTTTTCATTCATTTCACATGAGAAACCGAATTTACTTAGCTACAAACTGAACTGGATTTTGCCACACGTTTTAACCGTCGTCGTAACTAAAGTGATCCTTCCATAGTCGCAGTTTCTAGCAGGTTTGACGAGCTCTGTTCTAACCTACCGCTCAAGGGAATAGAACCGGCTCTGGTCCGTCCGATCAATTCCGGATCTCCACCATCTCTAGTTACGAGGGGTGTAGGGTTTCGGCGTCGCTGCGTCGCCACCGGCACAATGGATCTCGCTTCAGCTCTCGCAGGCCCGTCCTACTGGATGTAAACTATATTCTACGAGAAATAAGCTCGTTTATTGTTGTACTTTTCTGTTTTATGGCCTTTACAAAGGACTGCACTGTTAGTGGTAACTCTAGGATGTGGTTTAGGTTTTCTATTTAATCCCGATGAGGGATCTGCATACGCAATGGTACTCTAAAACGTTTTAGCTTTGATATCTTACTCGCATAGAGTAAAAATAATCTTGCAAATGGTTTTTCCCTCCCGTTTCAGTACATTTCAAACACTTTATGTGAAAGTAATGGAAACGCAATACATGTAGCAATTTATGCTTATGTGAATTTTCATCTAATTGGTACAATCACCGCGTGTTTTCGACCTCGCTATGTTTACCATCCGCCGGGAACGTGACAATTTTCCCTTGTTTGTTTATCTTCGGATATATCGTGCGGCGGTTATCAATAAAAGCTTCCGAGTATAGGTAGCCGCTAACAAACATGCAATTATAATAGCTGAAACAAAAATACACGTTAGATTTGTGGTGGTAACGTGTGAAGCGAAGCCTGGCAGTGCGGCAGATGCGGAGGTCACCGCACCCGCCTCGCAGCTGGGTATTATGCCAAGCTCGCTTTTTGTGCTCCCACTGGCTCGGGGGTACGCCATCAAATCCACGCACACATCTCACGTGGGATTCGAACCTTCCCCGTATGTTTTATTGCCTTCCAACATCCAAGGCGTTCCGAACAGACACCGACATATGTAACATAAAAGCCAAAATACTCGTTTCCTGTTTCATCTTTAGTAAAACGGCTACTTCGTGACTCGGTCGCTCTATGCGGTCGGCGGGCTCGGCTTGGTAATTTTCTCTGTCCGACTGATCATTAGTTCCACAGGCAGGGACTTTGTCGCCGGCCATTAGCGGCACACGCACCGTGTGTCCCGTAGTCTCACCGCCCCGATAGGTAACATTGCCTTGATCCGCCTTTATGCTTTGAAATTTGTTCATTCGATAGGCAGTTGTTTGTTTAGAAGTTATCTTTGTTATCAATGGCATTGAGATGTTTTTTGCTATGCAAAGAACGTGCCCCTCGATTCGTTTGGACGACGGGTGCGGTGGTCGGCTGGAGTTAGGGGTGCGTTCACCGCAACCACGCGATCGATGCCCAGCCCCGGGCGAACTAAGTACAAAGACTCACCTACCAGGCTCCAGTTGTTTTCGGTAAAAACAGGGTGTTCATGTCACTCATTTCTATCCAATTATTGTTTCAACCGCACGCAACAATTTCCGGAAAACTTTTGACGTATAACTTTTTGTGGTACTTTTCAATTGCCAATATGGGTGTAGTAAGTGATGCACCACACTTGAAATACCTATAGGTACGTTGCCTCCATAAGTCTTGATCAGAGTGTTGTCACGATCCGATGTCTGTATTCTAAACGCGTTTCGTCACGCCATATGCTAGGCCATCAAACGAGTTTCCTTTTTATATAAATTGAAATGGTGTAATATAAGTGAATTCTATGAAACGCTTACTCACCGCGAGCCGTCCTTATCATTTCGGTTTAAGTGCGAATGCTGAACTCTAGTTTAATACTAGGTTATCGATATTAACGTGGTATTTCACGTGCGTCCGTTGCGGTTAAAATACTTGATTTTGGGAATGGAAACCGACGTAAGGAATAGCCAGATTCCGAGGGCCGATTTCTACGAACGGATCGTGAGTGGAACTGGTTTGCTACAGGTACACGGCTAAAAATTATACGTAGACAAAGCCCAGACCCAAATTTCGGCACCGTGGAGTGGGCCTTTGACAAAGGCGCATTCCGATCGGGTATCCGTTCGTATCGCTCGGCTCTGACAAAGGAGATTGAAGTTTTCTAGAGAATACCTCGCAGGGTGCCTTCTTATAGAATCTTATTCATTCATTTTAGACTGCGACTCTGCGAGTGCCCCTTTAAGTGTTTACTTGAACTTGCCGCAAAACTTATGGAATACCGAGGTTGTTGTTGATGTTTGTTTACCCTTGATGTTTTTTACATCTAATGGCTCTTATCTTAAGTCGTTTAAATTATATTGCACAAAAATCTCATTATCTGTAATGGAATTTTATTACCAATACATATCTTGACCTAAAATCACTATACAAAGTTCAGCCAAACTAAACTAAGGATCATAAAAATCCTCTAAGTCTTCAAAGACTACGTTTGTTTAATAAGTTTCTTTCATGCTCGGTCGTAAATTGCTTCTCACCGGCCTCTCTGTCGATTTACGGGCCTTTACATGGCTTGAGCATGCCCAGCTTTATGAAGAAATTACGCTATAAAGAGCAGCTCGCACCACATCTTCATTGTTCCAGTTATTGGGGACATTTAGCCCTGTGCAGTAGCGTCAGATTTAGTCAGAATATTGTTACTGTGCCTTGGATATTGTGGTTCAAGATATTAGTAGGATAGTCGAGTGGTCCGAGTGGAATGCCCGCCGGAAACCACATCAGGTAAAGCAATCCGATGAACCCCAGCGAGCGATCACGTCACGCTTTCTCGGTCGTTCGTCCCGCCCATGCATCTTGCTCGCTGCGAAAAGGTACTAGCAACATAACTAAAACCGATGACGAACCCAGCGCGTCCGCTCTGTATATTTATTAGGGCGATGGTCTCCGGCGATTTATTACACGAGTTTACGGTATGCTCTTTATTTCAAGAAACGAAATTTAATGTTACGGTCTCGGACGTTTTGATGACAACTTTTGTTAATGGTGGGAAGATAATGCCATTTTCCTAATTAAAATGAATGAACATTGCCGTTCTAGTTATCCTGATTAAGGTTTTGGGGTTGTTGATCTGCGGAGTGGGATGTCGGAAAGGGTGGGGGGCACCTCCATCCACTCCCCCCGCCCGGGCCGTAGCACTCCTCATTCAGTGGCTGCCTTCGCCCTTCAGACCTACGACCTTTGGCCAGAATGGAAACGCGGCCGGATGTTTTAGAGAACAAACTTGAATATGGAAACGGTCTTCTGCTTCGTCGAGAAAATAGTTGGCGCCAGAATTGGGGCTAATGTTGCTATAAACAGAGCAGATTAATGTGAAATTTAGAGTTACACAAAGACGAATTCCATTTTCTAAGTATCCATTCAATTGCTTCGTCATCATGTGATTGTAACTAAAGAATCCTTCGACAATAAAAAAAAATGTGAAGAAATAGTTAGCGCCTGAATTGGGCTAAACAGAGCAGACAAATGTTAAATTAGAGGTAAACAAAGACGAATTCCATTTTCCTAAGTATCTATTCAATTGTCCCATATTGTAACTAAGATTTACGTTTTTGTTCCTTAATACGAGTTCGAGAAATGTAATGAATTCTCGCTCTGAAATGAGATTAGAATTTTTTCAGACTGGTTTAGTACCTACTGCCACATTATTACTCTACAAGTCGTTTAGATTTTTAACGGTCTAGGGAGCAGTAAGAGTGGAGCCTGCCTAATTGAGGGGAAATAATCGATTCTCCTTACGCGGTGCGATGCGATCGCACATCGTTGGATAAGTGTCTCGTTTAATCTTAAGATTTCGATTATCGTAATGCTAAAGTAAAGCTCTATGTTGATGATACATTTTGATCTTTCTAGATTTTGGCCGTAGTCTAGGTATCCATCCACATAATAATAACAATACTGAACAATTCACACAGCATCATCTAGCCCCAAGCTAAGCAGAGCTTGTTATGGGTATTAGGTAACAGATATCTATACATTACTAATACTTGTTTAATGACATAAATACCTAGATATATTTTTCCAAAACTCTTAGTTGTGTTGTGGATTCTTTCGGTAAAAGTCCTAGCTAGAGTGAGAAAGAATGATCTAATCACTATATTAGTATAAATAAAGTTATTTAAGATTATAAATAAGCTAATTTTCATATTATTTGCATTATTTAAATACACAATCTTATTATAAGAATTTGCTAGTTATAATTTGGTTCACCGTTTTAACATTCATTGAGTTATCTAAAGATATCGGAGAGAACCTCAATGAGTCACAACACAACACTGTAATGTATCTGTTGAAACTTAATATTGGTTGGAAACTTGAAATGCTGTTAGCAAACTTGTCACGGTGATTTAGGTTCAGTGGACAACTTTAGCGACACACTAATAATGTAAAGCTATTTCAATTCCAGACCTAAATTTCTCCTTCTATTGCTTAATTGGTGTGAATATTTTCGGAGATTATTTTAGAAATCGGTGCTAGTTTATTTGTCTGGTTGGCTTTATGAACAGGATATCCTTTTCTGAGAATTAGCCGTTAACATTTTCTAATAAAACAGAATATGACAAAATAGGGACTATTTCTCTGTTCAATAGAGGTGATTATGATGATCCCTTTTCCTTGTCGAAAACTATGGCGAAACTTGTAGTGAACGTAATTGACAGGACAAAGTGTTTACCTTGTAAACTTTCTGCAGCATGACCGACCACATAATTGGCATCTTTGTTGGATTCAGTTCTCTGGAACATTTCCTAATTCCCTACGCTTCCGTGTATCTCAAATTAACTTGGTTTGTATTCAGTGATTTTATTTCCTTGTGCATACGACAGTCGCATAATGTTTTCAGCTGCCTAGCTTCCTGTCTTCCTGTTTGTGATCAGAACACCTGTCTAACCAATTAGTGGCTTCTGCCAACAAGCTTGTAACGGGAATTGTTTATGGGCTCTGAAAAGGAAAATAAATACGTAAAATCGCGCATTTTCCGGCTTCGGTATCGTGACGATCGTTTGTTTCATAACCAGCAAATAATAGATATCGAATGCGCGTTTGTCAAAGTTATTCCGTTACATCAGGCGTGATAAACTCTCGCATGTGTGCGTAATACACACTCATGTGTTCAGCCTCAGATGTGCCCTTGTCCTTTGCTAAGTGAAGGGCAATAACAGCGGGTGTGAGACGTCAATACCACAGCATTTATCTTCTTCCGACTAGAACTTCCACAGGGCCAGCTCGTAAATAAACCCTAGAACTAGATTGAATCAGATGCTTCGTTGTTTCCGATTGCTTCCGCGCGAGAAGTTGGCAACCGCGATTTGGGTTAACTGCGCCTTTCGACACACAATGGATTTAGCTTAGGTGCATAATTATCACTGCTAACTTGGCTGTGTCCCCGTGTGTCACACGGTCAGCTGGGGACAGCGGGAATAAACCCCTTCTTTGTTACTGAAATAACTCGTGTTAAGTCGCCAGTTACTGGAATCGCTGCGAGTGGGAATGCTAGCTTTGTTTAGATTTAGAATAAATGCGGCACAAACAAACTGTTATTACGAATTTCTCTTTACTTCTTAACCAACTTAAACAAAGTAAGAGGTTCTATTTATGACTGTATGTATGTTTGTTGATTATTCAAATGTGGATCTGTTTGGATGATTGTTTTGCTAAGAAGCTGAGAGAATGATCCCAAGACAGTTCCATAAAAAAGTCGCGAGTTTAATATTCCCGCAGAGGAAGTTGAAGTCGCTTTTAATTTGTTACTATTCTTGGATTTAATTTTTTTTTTGCCTAAACATATAATGGATTTATGAATTTAGATTTACCAGAACAATCGAAAATATTTTTATAAGTAAATGAAAACTGTATAATTCTGAATTCTAAGGAAACTACATTCATATTTAAAACCACTTTCAACTGTGAATTCTGTCTAAAGATGGAATTGCGCAGAATTTCTTAGTATTTGAAGTGTGTAGAATTGTGTCGAGTTCATAGATTGAAAGTAGTTTTATGAATGGAACTCTAAGTCAACTAAAATTCGTGTTATGGACATACATTTTCACAAACCATTACGAAGATAGGACTGTATAGAAAGGTATATTGCGTTTCATTGTCTGTTGATTTTATCAGAGCAACATAATTGCATTGTGATTAAGCTCAGAGGGTTCTCTTTTATGACCATGAACATAAAACCCTGGTCTTGTTCGTGGGAAACCCTGTGAAAATAGCTTATGATTTCCACCCTGCGTAATTTGCATATAAGCAGCGAAGTAGGTCGCGAGAGTGCAGTAGTGCCAACGCCTCAGTCGCCAAGAGACTGCTCCGATGCCGTGCAAAAAGGTCTCTGGGTTAATAGTCCACCATTAGTGCACTTAATTATACCCATTACAGCTACCTGGGCCTTTATTTCACTAAATTAATCGATTCACCATAAAAATTGTATCGTCCCCGAATGGCCACCAATTCCAGTGCCTCTCTTTGGGATAAGTTTACTAAAGGGCTAGTTGTTTAAAAAAAGCTTTGTAATAATGGATTATCTATCGATCGTATGACTTTTAAAAAAAAAAAAAATTGAAAGAGATACGCGTGTCAAAGAAACCATTATACAGTGTGGAAATTAAACTCAGGCCCTGGAGGGAAACTACTTAAAATCCTTAAGCTAGCTCATTTTACTTAAAGGAGACATTCCTTTATTTTTAAAAAGAAACAAATCTGCATTAAAATATTTTTTTAAACTCGCTTGCTTCGCCCGGGACTCGAACCAACTAAAATTTAAAAAAATAAACACTCTTTATTTTATTATACTAATCGGTAGTATTAATATTCAGGATAAAGTTTCTGTAACAAACATTTGGTCTTAAAAATAAAAATAATCGTTAAATCTAACATCAACTTTATTTTACTATCAATTTTGTAACACTTAAATTATTTAACTGATAAATTGTTCGAAATGAGCCCCGTCGTTCCGGCTACACAACATTAGTCGCCGTTGAAATTCATTTCTTGTAGCCTTCAGCAAAGTGTTGTGGTGTATGCCCCTGATAACATTTTCTACCGCAATCCTTAGCTCTTGAACGGTTTCATAGCAAGTTTCATAAACAACATTTTTTACATGACCCCATAAAAAGAAGTCCATGGGCGTCAGGTCTGGACTTCTTGCAGGCCATCTAATCGTACCGTTTGTACCTATCCAGGCATTGAAATTTTCATTAAGGTATGCCCTGGCAATTCTGCTGTTGTGGGCAGGTGCACCATCTTGTTGAAAAATGATATTATTTCGTTCCTCTTCTGGCAGAAGGTTTAATTGATTTTTTAAAAGCTCTAATATTTCAATGTATTTTGCTGCATTCAGATGTCCTTCGTAAATGTGCAACAAAACAACCATGTTACTTTTGATTCCACACCAAACATTAAACGAAAATCTGACCTGATTGTTCGTTTCACGGACACGGAATGGATTTTGACGAGACCAATAATGATTGTTATGTCTGTTATACATTCCATTATTACTAAAATTTGTTTCGTCAGACCATACAATACAGTCCAAGAAATTTGGGTTGAGGGCTATTTCTGTTCGAATATTTTCACAAAACTGTAATCTCCTTTCACTATCTCCGGGATGTAGTTTCTGCACCAATCGCCCATCACGATAACATTTGTATTTGTATTTTTTCAGAACTTTAAGTATACTAGTATGGTTGATGCCTATCTCTTGAGCAGCTTCCCTGCTTGAAGCTTTCGGGTAACACTCGAAGTAGGTTAAAATGTTTAACTCAACATCGCTATAGTCCAAATTTTGTTGCTGTGGGCGTCCAGTCTTCTTTTTAAAACTTCCAACGGTCAGTAAATTATTCACAATTCGAGACAAAACCTTTCTAGATGGTAGTTCTCTGTCTGGATACTTCTCGCGATACCACTGCAGAGCTAAATCGTAGCTCTTGTTGCAAACAAAGTAAGCTTCTAATAAATCGAATTGTTCTTGATACGCCATTATGAGATAATTTAATTACGTAAGGGAAGCAACACTACTTAAATAAAATCTGTTGATAAAAATCGTTCGAATTTTAAAATTATTGTCCCGCCTCGCAAACAAAGTCAAACGTTCCATTTTTAAACTTCTCCACTGAACGCCTCGGATCATGTAAGAAGGAAATGTGCATAGAGGTATTACCACCATTGAACAATTTTCTTATCGAAGATTTCAACAAGGTACTTAACGATAAATAAGCAAGCGTGTACTTCATACGAAGTCTTTGAGTGTTGGAGAGATAACAGAACTGTTACGTGTCTTTTACTTGTTAAAAGTGAACAGTAACCAAATATTTTTTAGAGAAACTTTATCCTGAATATTAATACTACCGATTAGTATAATAATAAAATAAGGAGTGTTTATTTTTTAAATTTTAGTTGGTTCGAGTCCCGGGCGAAGCAAGCGAGTTTAAAAAAATATTTTAATGCAGATTTGTTTCTTTTTAAAAATAAAGGAATGTCTCCTTTAAGTAAAATGAGCTAGCTTAAGGATTTTAAGTAGTTTCCCTCCAGGGCCTGAGTTTAATTTCCACACTATAAACTTCAATATACACCTACACATGATAAAAAATATGATCTAAAAAGATGACAAGAAACAATAAAAACTAAAAATTATTGTCTTTCTTGTAATTCCAGGGTCTGCCTGTATAGATCTCTCCTTCTATCTATCTAGTCTCTTTCATCTATGGACGATTATGCGAAGATAATATTGTTAGAATTCTGTCCCTGGACGCACTTGCACATGTTTTATCGGATCCCTTAATTTTGAAACTCAAACGTGAAGATGCGTGTCAAAGTTGAGCCACTGTTCATTGCCGACCTCTATAGCACAGCGGTTGACGGTGAAGGTCCGCCTACGAGGTCAGAGGTTGTGGGATATTGTACCTCTATGATCTGCAAATATTTCTTACTGGGCCCAAATTCCACTAAATAAATCGCTTCAACATTTAAATAGCATCGTGTCAAAATGTCAGTGATAAACTCTTTTTAGTATTCTACTACCACAAACGATTGTTTAGTTTATCAAGTATTATTAAGTATATCAGTCATCTAGTACCCATAACACAAGCTCTGCTTAGCTTGGGGCTAGATGATGCTGTGTAGACTGTCCGGAATTATTTATTTATTATTTAGAGATTCATTCATAGCTGTGACGATTACATTTCTGACTACCAATTAGACATTCTAATTATGAATGTCTCTTCAACCGGAAAAAAATAGTAGAATACCAAATGCACGAACGTCATTTTAATCATCTTGATTGAATGGCACTATTGAGACCTTTGTTTTGAATTCAATGGAATTCGGTCCTGGTGTTCTGGGTATTTTCTCTATAACGTACTGTTATAAGGATCAGTTATGTTGTACCTATAACATAAGCTCAGCTTAGAACCATAGATATTGTGTGAATCGTCAATCATTATATATTTATTTAGTACTTAACATCCATAACGCAAGCACTGTATGTTTTGGGACTAGTCGATGCTGTCTGTCCATTATTATTAATTTACTGATTGCATTAGTCGCTTTGCCACTGCAAGAGACGTTTGTCTACACGTAGTATAAGTCTTATAAAACTATACAATGCGTTAAGCAGTGTATAGTTTTGTTGATAAAAATTCAATTCGATAGGAATATATAAATATTGCTCGACAGTTGCCTTTTATGTGCTAGCTCCGCTGTTTTCTTGAGATTCAAATATCTGCTTTGTGTCCTACTGTTTTGCATTGTTATTTCTTCCTCGAGAACTGGTCAAGAGTTCAGCTTTTAACACATATCTCAAAGCTTGTTAGACTTTAGGTTTCTTTTCTCTTACTATTCGTTTATTATATGTTTATCCGGTAATATTACGATCCCCCACGCTGAGAATCTCTCTTTCCACATAGAATTTTAAGTAACGTTTATCAAACGATAGTCTGGCTTAAACCAGTTTTTGAAAGGTAAATAACTTAATTACCGATATCTTTAAATCCAAAAGGTCATTACTAATGAAGCGGTTAATAATTCTGTGAATATCAAACTCGCTTCACCTTCAAATCGCCACCGTTAACGATGTTTCTATTAATTTTTTAAATGTCTTAAACCTTAATACAAATATTTACTTTATATTACTTTATCTAACTAAACAGATGAAAAAATAACCTAAATTGTTGCAATTGGAAGAATGAATTTCATAGTCACACTAGCTTATGTCATAATTTTTTTTTATTGATAACGTAATGAATGTATAAGGAAATCCATTTTCTAGTACCCATAAAAGGTCGGTTAAAGTATTATTGATTTTTGTCCATTATCCCCGATAAATCTGTCACGTTTTTACTTATGAGCGACTTCATGGATTTTAATGAAATCCGACATCCGTCGGAGGTAGACGAGACCATATTTTATCCCTTTCGGTACTTTTTATGGTACCTACTTGTGCTACTTCTTATACCGGAAAAGCGCTAGCGAAGCCAGGGACAGAAGCTGTACTATAGTTATTCTGTGCTAATGTAAAAAGTTTTTATTTTTATTTTATTTTAATGTAAAAAGAAGTAAAAGCAATAAGCAGCGCGTCGCCCGTCTCGGTCGGTGCCTAGTAAGCACTTCCGCCCAAGTGGCTGCACCTGGCCATTATCAGCTCATTCGGGGTCGCTTAAAAACTTCTTGCTGTTTCCCGATAGGAGTTCGTTTATTATGTGCTTTTTGATTACCAACCCTAGTAGGAACAGAATAAGAATTATCTGGTGGTTTTAATAGTTTATTGGAAACTGGTTTTCTTTTGTTTTTCCGTCGTTGCCTTTGGTTTTTTGTGTTCTAGCTAATTTTTTATCGTTTTTGTTAAGTGTTGCATGTAAGCCCACTGTCAAATCAACACATTCTCTGATATAATAAAATAAGTGTTTCATTCAAAACTCAAAAAAAGAGGTGGATCATTTTATGAATCTAAATATATCCTGATTCTGATTTAACTTTCATAAACTTTTAAAGCTTGTTAATTACTAACACAAAAATTTCAGTTCTCTGTAGTAATCTCAAATCACCATCATCGTCAAGACTCGAGAGCAACAAGGTCATTTCCAGTAACCCCTAGTTGGCAGTAAAATTGAATTGATTTCTAATTGGCTCCAAACTTGTTACGCAATTAATAACAATCTTGGAACAAGCCACAGAAGGAACAAACAGTAACAAGATGTACTGGGCCCTTAGGGCACAGAGTAAGTAGCAGTTTCCACTAACTTGAACCAAACCCACGGTCTCTGTCTACAATATTAATTAATGCAAAGCTAAAATGAGAGTGAATATTCGAATATCACAAAATCATACCAATATTATAAATGAGAATCTTTAAGTCTTTGTTATTTCTTCACTCCAAAACCCTGTATCTATTCTATGCCAAAACTACGGTACGGTTTTCAGGCATGATAAGTAGATTTATTTTTAAAAAGTCATGTATTACAATCAAAACATTTTGATATCAGAAGGCTGGTCGAGTGACCTTTCATGTTTATAATTGCGAAGCCAATTTCATTACTGTATGAATAAATAGGCATTGTGTTTTAATTGGCTCTTACTGGACGAATTCAATCTTCTTTTCATTAGCTCGAACTCAATTTGGCTCACTTCGATTACTTGTCCTTGGTTCTATGTACGAAGTTTCTCTGCGATAAATTTTTTGAAGACGACTTAATTGAACAAGCTATGTCCTTAAATTATATTTCAGAAATTTTTGTTTGAGTGGTCAATGGAAACACGATCCATCTTCCTAGGCGACAAAATAAGCACCATGTTGTTTCATGGTTGGTGAAATCCACTGGTAAAGGTAACCAAATATAGTTTTTTTTAATCAGTATATTCCAGTCATGTTTTAGATATATAACTCTGTCAACGCCGGAGAAACTCTACTATGTAACAAACAACCTCTGAAAACCACAAATTTCATCAACTATGCTTGAAATTCCACCCACATCGAAATACTTACGTAAGCTTTCCTACTTACTGAAATTTCCCTTTGTAAATCTATGTAACAAACTACAAAACGACAACCAATAAAGCTTATCTGACGTGTGAATTTAAATAATAAATACCATAAAATGCTGTAATAACTAGTAGCAATCAATGGTGGTAAAGCAACAAAAACTAGTCGCAAGCGGATGGCACAGGTGATGCTCAGAATTCCGCACGGCAGCTGGCAAATAGACACCTGCCATCTGGCTTACCTGAATACTTTGCATGGATGCCTTTTCTCACATTTCAAGTGTTATTGCTGCAAGAATTATGCCATTTTTGAACAGTTGTCATCGAATTTCATGATTCGCGCATTCCGTATAGGTAAATTATAATAGGATTAAGTCTGTATCCCCCAGGGAACAGTGATTTTATGCAAATTTACTAGCTCTGCTCTTACATCTATCCATTAGCTGACCAGTTTAATGCCGATCCCATTAAAAACCCTGGTAATCTATAGTAAAAACTGCACGCTGACAGTTTTACATTCTTTTGCACTCAGCTGGAATTTAGTGCCGCGTTCGCAGCGCATTCTATAAACTTAAAGAACCTTCAGTATACTTTGTGTTATTGTTATTCGAACGATCTTCGGAAAAGTCTTGCCAGGTACTTAAAGGTTAGTATTCCTTTGTTCATTGAGTTCGCACTGCCTTTTGTTTCCAGACCTAACTTCTGGATTCCAATATCAATAACGATTGATGTGGAAGTGTTGCGCAACGGTTCTGTGATTTTTAAACTGTTAATGCTATCTGAGCCGCTTTATCGTGTGATTCTCACGGGCTCGGCTTTGGCCGCCCACGCCACACCCGGATTTGCGAATTTGCCTACATTACCTCAGATATCTTGCCTTCGGATACTGTGGGACAAGGCTTTATGTTGCCATCCAAACGAACGCAGGCAAAATAAATTCAGACCCTGTTTTTCCTCGGTTTCGTAATACCATCTGTTTCCGTCCCAAAAATTACGTGCCGCAAACAGTTTATGTTCACTGAAATTTTCACAACCGCAAATTGATCACGTAGTTTGTATTTGGTAGTAATTAACCGCTAATTATCTTAAATTTACACTGAAATACTTTGAACATTTCACGCTGATGTCGCCGTGCAATTTTACGGCACTACACCTATTTTACACCAGATGGTCCTGCATATTTATGGAAGGTTCATTAACCTCACGTTTGAAAAGTAAATCATACAATATTCACCGCTTTGTTTTGGCAACTTGCATCGATTTTATTCCCGACAAGCCTATCAACTATCATGAATTGCAATCCCCGCCGGTGCCATGTCGCCCGCGGCACGAACGTAGCGTCGCTGACTCATTCAGCCGAAACTATTATACCAACCGTTAGTTTCGACTCATGGGGAACACTGTCTGCCATTAAACTTTCACGTGGAACCTTTGAATTTAAAAGTCTTTGTCGTTAATGTCAAGAGGAACATGATGATGCGCTCGGCGCTC
Source organism: Eupithecia centaureata (assembly GCA_944547425.1). Lineage (NCBI taxonomy): Eukaryota > Metazoa > Arthropoda > Insecta > Lepidoptera > Geometridae > Eupithecia > Eupithecia centaureata. Next base: position 12,587,385 of record OX155682.1, read on the forward strand.
ACAAATGTGTGTCCTCGACACGTTTCCTTATTGCCTTAAGTTTCTAACGGTAACTATGGCTAAGTATATCTTAATCGCCACTACGCCTACGTATGTTACCACTTAGGTGGCAATCAGCAAGACTGGTGATAAGCAGTTCCTGTGAGGTCTTTCGATCCCTGTAACATCTAGAAACCTTGCACATACTTCAAATATTTTATGCAAAATGCACTTATCTTACCTACCTATGTCTACTGCCTGTTAATCATGATACCTACACCGCCTAAAGTTATTGTTGCATTTGAATCAACATGACAAAGTTGTCAAGGATTTCAACTAACCACTTCCTTATATTGCATCAATTTGTATCCAAGGATTCACACAACACCATAAATTATTCACTCCATCTAAAGCTCTTTACAAAATATTTTCCTCTTGTTGTCGTTTCTGAAAAGACAAACAATATAACAGGGACATTCAATATCGTGATATAAGGGGGTGCTTAGTCCCAATATTTGGTTTGTCCTTTCCGTAATTTGGGCGTCAGCGTGTGTAACGAACGGATTGCTTTTCCGAGGGAATCCAGAAAGAGCCTCGGTTATTAACTAATAAGATATTACGGCAATGCTGAAACGTAATAAATTATGTAGCGTAATATTTTTTGTTGTGAGAAACAAAAGATTGTTTGGATGCTGAAAATAATAAACGGAATTTCGAAAGTTGAATGATCTCACAACTCAGGTTAGCTCTCATGATATGTAAAACATTTATATTGACCATCTTGTACTGACATTCTAATTTATGGAGAAGACGTCATACATTACCATCCAATTAGAAGGCATTCATGTCACTACAGGGACAACTTTTTAATTTATGCCCTGTGTAGCTTTGAAGAGATTACGTTGACCCGTCAAAAAGTGGAAATCCCTAAAAGGGTTCTTAACGTCGACTAAATTAGGTTGTTTCTGCTTAAAAGTTAAGCCAAGATAAAATGTCACTGAATAGTGCGTTGACCCAAGTCGTTGAATAAAAACAGAGAAAATTATGATAGGATGTACATACATACATACAGCTTATGAAAGAAGCTGACGGTAGCTAAACCAAAAAGATAATTATTTTAGTTGACCGAAACAACAAAACGATAATCCTAAATGCTTTGTTTGGCAAAAATAAATTCTTTTTCTGCTACGATAACAAAAACGAAACATGAAATCATAAAAGCTTTTATTTAGGCAGACACCTTGAGGATCTTTTGTGAATCTTCAAATAAACAGTAAACAAAGTTCTTCAATGGTCCCGGTAATTAAATTTTGAAAGAACATTATAAATTTGTAATCAACTTTCCCTCGTTTAGTTTATCCATTGATTTTCCCCGATAAGGGCGTGCTGGTAGAATAGGCTTGCGAATTTGAGCCCCTGGCAGGCGAGTTGTTTGCGAAAATGTCACGTCTTCTAAAAGTGCCTGTCGGATTTAGCGATACGCAACCTACGATGCGACTTTTACGCCGGCGGGGGTGACATGTTTTCATATTAGAACTGAAATTTACGAGTTCGCCTCGCTGATTCTACATTATACCCTTTTTTTAAAGTTCGATTAAAGTCGGTTGTCCATGCAGCAATGTTTTAGCTAGATTCTTTGTAGCTTTAGACAGCTTATTAGACAGAGTTCTGGTTGTATTTTGGATCTTTCAACATGTTCGTGTTCTTTGGGTGAACATTTATGAAATAAAATAATAAAATGTATGTAGACTGTTTTATTCCAGGACTGAACTACGTCTCAGACCGATCCGTTTATTAGTTTGGCGTGACATCCATCGAAACTTTCGCATTTATAATATTAGTGTGACGAGAAAGTTTAGATGGATGTATGGCGCAGCTAGTTTTTAATATACTAGCGACTTGCCCCGGCTTCAAACGGGTTTATTATACATATTGACCTTGGTCTTGAATCACTCTATCTATTAGGAAACCGCATCAAAATCAGTTGGGTAGTTTTAAAGTATTTAGCATACATAAGGAAAGACAGACAGCGGGAAGTGACTTTGTTATATACGTAGTGAAGTGGGATGCTGGACATTTCTACCACGGCTAAAGCTAGGTTCATATTGCTGTGTCGGGGTGTGTTGTGGCGCGACAGAACGCTATCGGTCTCATAGATTTAGTATGACTAGATTCACATTAGTAGCTTGTGTTGGGGTGTGGCGCGATCTGTCGCTAATGTGAATCTAGTCATACTAAATCTATGAGACCGATAGCGTTCTGTCGCGCCACAACACACCCCGACACAGCAATATGAACCTAGCTTTAAACGCCGATATCATTCTGTTTTAACTTACTCACGTATACTTAAACTGTACGTACGTATAGGCAAGTCTCCCCAAAAGCCGTCGAGCGAGGCGGTCGGGTCGTGTCACTCAAAGCCGCCAAAATTCCTCGCGCACGATATTTTCCGAAGAGGGTTCGTCTGAGACATGGCGTTGCGTCTCAGCCAGGAGTTATTGCTAAATTCCCACCCTTGGGGTTACACTCCTGCTCTTGTAGAAATTTATTATTAATTCTCCGTTTTTGTTCGAACAATTTTATAATGACATTTAGCTTGTCAGACAAATTAACATCGGTACAGCACGTACTGAAGTTCGGGTCGACGTGCTCAGTCGGATTTACACACAATGGCACTGCGAGCACGTTTGTGTGAAGTAAGCCATGAAATATTGGTAGCGCACACGATGGTCGAGTTAGGGCTGCGAGATTACTATCAAATTAATAAGGTTTACGCTCTAATTCTAATTTCAAAGTGTCTGCGCTTACATCTAGTATCGGAGTGTATTGTGCATTATTCCCCTCCCTAACCAGGCCCTAAACAGCCCAGCTACTTGAACAACCGGATCGGGCTGATTTTGAATAGTTCTAACCCGGAAATAAAACATAGGTTAATTTTCAGCCCATAAATCAGTTTCTATCATCAGGCTACTTATATCCCAAGTAGCCTTAAACGGTTCCAAATCAAAAATCCCGTGTGAAGCCTCACTCCGATACTAGTGTTTCTATTAATCCATTAATAAGTGGCAAGTAGGCTCTTTGTACCGATTCGCAGAGCTCGATCGCGTGACCCTTGTCCAAACTCCCCTATCTCTGACGGACAGAGTCTGGGGATTAAGAAACTTCTCTGTGCTTCTATTTCTCCTTGGCTTTCGTTATATAACCTCTGAAATTCCTGCTTTTGTCTAAAACTCATAAAGACATTGCCAATAGAACGTTTATAACTCATCGATTTTTTTTACCGATGTTTCGTTTTTAATATTGAATCATCTGATTTGTATATGTATATCTTCTGGGTATTTAAAAAAAAAAATTAAGAATATTAGATAAGTCAAATCAATTTCTGTTTTTTGAGAGTTTTTCATGTTTTGGTAGACTAGGGTCGCAGAGGTTGCTTAAAGATCAGACTGCCGCAATGGCCATACGCGCGTAACTCAAGAAACCTTATCTTTCCTTACGATTTCTTTGTTCGTTCGTAATTTCCTAAAGAGCCTGATAGGTTACGCTAGGGTGAGATGAAACGAGCCTGGAGATGGCAGATATTTTCCACCAATCGCGACGCTCGCGCTCCGGCCTACGACGCTCGCCTGAAATATGATTTTGATTATGAAATAGCGAATAGGACAGACGATTCCTAGCTTTCCATTTACTTTCGTTTATAGCGTGAGAATATTGCGTTTTTGCTCGCTATCATCCGTCGTGAATTACTATTTGCCATTTAAGATTCAATTCATCTGATTCTATGCTATGATTTAATTATTTCAGTGTTTTGAAATACCATCTGTGTTATTCATAGGAAGTGCCGCAGGTGTTGGGTTATGCCTAGAATAACGACAGGTGTGTTCGTACTCATAAACTGCATAATTTTCTTGTTCTGCTTAGCTCAAGTTATTCAGGATTCCACCAGCTTTTAAAATATTATAAAAAGTATGATTGACTGGTTGCATTATGTGTGAAATAACGATGTTTAAATGGTAGTCATGCACGTCCCATTTATTTATTTATACATGTTAAAATTATGACAGTTTTATGTTTTTTTTTAATAATTGCTCTATAATTATATTCACCTATAATGGCAATTTTAAAGATATAAAACCGGTTTCCTTTAATTTAATTTACTTACGATATACGATACACTTATCCCCCACATGTTATAGGTATTCCTAAAGTCGTCTACCTCCATAAAGTCTTCGTTCATAACATTAGTCGGATTTAATATTAAGATTATTTCGATTTGAACTTACTTGATGTTTGGCTCGGTGCTATATTCGGTATGCGCTTGTACCAACATTGCCGTATGGATTCCATATGTTCGACCCGAATATTTCGGAGCTAGTACTAAACCCATATCATCGTTTCCGGATCAAATGCCCCGCGGTCGACGGCGGCTCTGGCCCGTACCTATGACCCCGATATTAACGACTATAATAGCGCACTTTTTACGCTGAACCTAATTAAACTGGAGCACACTGCCGCCCGGTTTAAAATAATATTGCTCAACCTAATAAACCAACGTTCATTGGCCTTTATCGAGCAGTCATCGCGAAACAGTTACGCTCCTAAATTTCTATAATATCTTGATTTACGCGTCCACGGAGACTAGATAAATATTAATGTGACGGTGGTGGGCGGATTCGTATTGGTCGGTGGAGTCGCGAGCGTGGGAGCGTTACTATGATTTGTTTACACCGGTAGAGTGCGCGCGATCAGCTGTGCGCGTGACGTGCCGGGGCGTGCGCGTCTCGCGTCACAGTGACGCCACGTAATAGCCACGGCTTGCGCCACCCAGAAGGTCTGCTGACTTACAGCTGTGAGATGTCTGTTCAGACTCGGCTGAGATTCTATGCACCGAGCGTCTTAGTTAACCATATAGCGATACATTATGTATATATTATAGCTAGACTCTACGCTGCTAGACTAAAGGCTTTGTATTAAGTTTTAGTCCTTGATTCTGAGCTTCTGGGTAATGCCAACGCTAGTTAGTAATGAATCGGCCTCGAAAGCGTCCCGCTATTCACAGCTCACTAAATTGCGGCAATAAACGATTGCTTTGTCAATCTCTGCGCGATGTTGTTAAGGCTTTCATCTTGTACTATTTTGAGACTTTGTGACTGCTAGGTATGTATGATGTTGCATTGAGAGTTATGCTTTCTTCTGTTAGGTACAGTAGGAATGGAATATCTAGGCTAATGTTTCTTTAAGTATCGCACTTGCATAAACTCGCCTTCCAAGTTTTGTAGCTGCCTGATTTAAATGTTCATCGAAGCAAATCACTATACAACTTCCATATTGTAAGACACCTAATTTGCTGTCGATTAACTTCAAGTTGGTTGCTGCTTTACTTGTTCCATTAAACAAATGTTACTTACTATATTTATTGTACTGTGTCAATTTCAACAGTTATAACACCTTGAAAACAATATTATCTTTGAATGTCAGTACTCGGAGTTCATAAGCGGGGAGCAGTTATACGATATGTGTAATTTACTCGTTCATGTATGAAGTAGCTAGGCAGCTGCGACCGCACACGCTATCAGGTTTCAAACTACCTCTCCAGGGTACCAGGAGTAATATAACATGTGTACTTGACTACATGGACTGCTTTAAGGCTCTCCACTTCCCATATATTTCTGTTATCTTTCGGTAAAGGGATACTAACTATCTGACACCGTGATTTGTTACGGACGTTACGAGATTTCTTATCTGGCGAGGAGGATTTGCTTGAATTGTAAATCCTAAATCCTTTTCTTGCAAACCAGTAAAGGGATATAAATGGTTCGACATTTATAGCGACATAGTTTTGTCGCGTCGCAAGCGAAGCGAACCAAAACTACATCCCGACTAGAAATAATCATCTTTGATGTTATTCTGCTAGCAAATGCGCATTCCAATATCTCGTCACGTGTAAATTGTATCCGAATTATTTACTTTTCTCACTCCCAGTGATTACTACTATATTTTATGCTACCACCACTCTGCACATACATCTACGTAACATAGTGAAAACGCGAAAGTAGGTTCAGTTCCGTACACTTCGTTCGCTTGTACCGAAGCCTTACGAAATGAGGTCGCAATCCCTAGACCTATTTTCTACATAAGTGAAATTACTTTTAAAACTACGAACCTCTAAAGCTCCCTTTCAGGGCTATGTATTGAAATGGCGCAATCTACCACGTATTACTGGTATTAACTTCGGTAATCCTGTCTGGAGTTTTCTGGCCTCACCCGGTCCGATGTCGTTGGAAGTTGATTGGTTTTTACTTCAGACGGGAGTAATAATGAAAGCCAAGTATTAGTATTCAAACGCTAAGCCATTCATTACACGAGATTGGTCCTTTATGGTTTTTAATGCAAGAGCTTCACTATTAATGGACTCTACGCGACAGCTGTGAAAATAAATCGAGTGAACAAACAATTCCGTATTCAGTTCCCTATAAGTTGGAAGCGCAAAAAGTAATTTCCTAAGTTTCCACAATAAACCGTCGAAACAATCTTTGTTGTTTTACCGTCGTGGATTTATTGGCTTGCGCATTGTTTTCCAGCAATTAATTCGTGCATAATAGGTCAACCGGCTATGCTCTAACGACTTCCGGGCAGGTTCGATCGGTGTCGGTAAATGTTAGAGATAATTACAGCACATTATTTAGCATGCACCGGTAATGTGTGAAGACCCGCTGAGCCTGTTCCTGGGATGGCAATGATTATGAAATAAGGAAGCATCTTTGTAGGTCCTCCTCCTGATAATACTTTTCAATGAGTTCTTTCGAGGTTGCATGGTTATGCCGTGGCATGATAACCCTAAAGTAAATTAATATTATAATATTATTTATTTATTTATTAATCTGGCACTGGGCTATCTCTCCACTCCACTTATCAAAATCAATCTCGAAGTTCTTTATTTCCCTTAGGCCTTACAGGACCATTGGACTCATACTCCATGTACTCATGTCAGAAAATTTTATAAAACTCGGAAGTAAAGTGATCACTTTATTTATGTTCACGTCAATATTTTAACCTTTACCTTGTAAGGTTGTTAGTTTTCGAGCTGGAACCAAAACTGGAAACAAGTCTCAAGCTTCTTTATCCTCTAGATTCTATTTGTTAGTAAGTTTTACAAAGGACAATTTGGACAATTTGTTTGAATTTATTTACAGATAATTTTTGCAACTCTCTTAGAATTTTCTGCCATGGTGGAGCCCCGTTGGATCCACTTTATCTCGACGTACACACTTACGTAGTACTGTATTCTCTGGTCCACGAGCCGTCCCTAACTCACGTAGACAACCTGTAAAAACACCGATACGCTGACATTGACACACTTCCCGCGTGGACTTCCTGCCCGCTACTCGGAACTCCATTTGTTTTCGTCATTTTACACTTTTTGCTCCTTGTTTCAGTTCAGCTCGCTTCTGGACCGATTTTATTCGCGTCCAGTGCATTTTTATTCACGTTTGCCGTTTCGTTTATTCTGTTTGTGATTCAATTCAAGTTCACTCGCCACGCCGTATTTTGGAGTATCCAATGTTTTAAGTGTTCCCAACGTATCACTCGATTTGTTAGTGGTTGAATAATGCTAACGGAGTATTTTTTCATTGCTCTCTAAATTCTTAACCAAGTTGTTATTGTATTCATGTTGTTATTGTTACTTTGGAAATCAAATAAGTAAAGCTGGTGCCCAACAAAATAATGCTCAGCATTTGTTATGGCTCGTAAAATCTAGGAGCTTTATATAAAAGTTTCAAGCAACAATGAAGTTTTGGCGTTCAGTCCAAACCAAACCCGTGTGATAAGCATGAGCTCGCGTGAGCATAGTAGTTTTGTAAAGCTGATGTATTGTGTTCTGCCGATGCTATAAATTTATTGCAACTTGATTGTGGTACCGCCCACGGGAAATTACATTATCCGTACAGTCCATATACTGCGTTACTTTTATAATATCCTTATTTCAAATTTATTATAGATAGCAGTACGATACTTTCAGTTTTTATGCTACTTTCTATCCTTATTCAAAATAGTTCCAAACCACAAGACAAAGATAAAATTTCATCTTTTATCTTTACAGTCGTTTCATAGATACCCAGAGATAAAACCTTTGATGTTTCTTCTTATTGCTGATTCACAAACCATTTTTTCTTCGCAATAAACGTAAAAAACCTTGCCGTGGCAAAAGGAAAGATGTTCGATATTTCAATATTTTAAAGGCAAAGCGAAAAGGTGGATTGTGCCGAGAAATTCATGAGTTTAACTCTTTGGCTGGGTTAGGTATTGAATTTTAAACTAGCAAATTTTGTGATAATAATGGAAAATTATTTTGTCTTACCTCCAATGTCTGATTGTATGAAAATGTTAGCTCCCTTCAGCGACAAGTGGATTTAAGTGACGATACTTAACTTTGAATGTCCAAAGGAGCTTTTGAACTTTGCGACTGGAATTTCTTGATGATTATTTTGTATATTAAAGGTTCGAGGAGAGTATGTTTTAATTATTTATTTCTTTTAAGTATAACCTTGCTTCGTGACTTCGTCTCGACGACGCTGACTTTCGCAATTTGACTAAAAATATACCTAAAGCAGCAGACCTTTTGTACATAGGTTTCTCTTGTTGATGCTTTTAAAATTTTACTTTTCTCGTGTCGCACGCATCATAAAACGAGGGTGGCGTTGGCAATGGAAGATCTCCTCTCGTATCATCGCTGATCACAAAAATAAATTAATAACTCAAGTTTTTAAATATAGGCCGACTCATAAATATTAGTTACATTTATATTTTTATAAAACCCTACAAACTTGTTAAAGCGTAGAGTAGGTACAGCATAAAATGATAAATTACTCAATTTAGCACAAAGAAGTTTTTTCAAAGGTTGTTAGGGGAACAACTATAAGGGGAGCAAGAAGCAAATTTTGGGTCTTTGTAAAGCGCTTCAATTTTCTCAATCCATTTAAAATGGTTCGGGTTCGCTTACGCAATCACTTATTCGTTTTTGCTTCTTAAATACTCATATTTAAGTAGCAAAATAGAATAGAATACGCGGAGTACTTAGGTACATACAAAGCGCAGAGAGATACCGTATCCTATTAAGTAATTCTAGGCGATCTCCACACAAGGCAAGCCTGTCAAGTTGACCATAGAAACCTTAATACGATTATTGACGTTCTGAGCCAAAACCATGCTACGAATCGATGTTGTTAATTGTTTCTCTTGTTTGTGTTTCATTTATAGAGGGTATATGAGGGTAGGATGGGATGTCGCGCGGAGAGTGCGGAAGCGAAAGTTTTGGAACATGCTCTCCCCTTTCAGTCATTTAGCTGTATTTGAATGGTTGTCATAGAGTTACGTGTGCCGCTTACCGACTTGCAAGTGTATACGTGTGTGTATGTTTGTGTGTGTGTGTGTGTGTCAATTTTTGTAGCGAGATCTATAATTTGAAAAAAAAAAACAAGAACATTAAAGAATAACATATAAATATTATACAAAGTAATTATTGAAAAGGACTTTCTGCAAATATATGACCATCAATCCATTATATTTTATGTGCTAGATGTAACTACCTGTAATTGGGAGATCACGACTGGAATAATTTGTATTAATTGTGTATCTTCTGTTGGTAGTTCTAAATAAATAAATAAATCAAACCACTGTGTCAGTAATGTGATGAGGTTCCCGTTGGGAACGAATTGCAGTTCTTCGAAAGAAAGTTTAGAGAAGTGTGAAACAAGATGAGCGAAGCGCTGGACAAGAACTAGTTTACGACAGGGACCGAACTGCAAGTAAAGTTTCAAGTCTTTGTAATAAGAAGCATTCAATAGAAAATTTTATAGTCCAGATAAGATTTAGCAAGATAAATGTGAAGACTCAACTTCTAACTTAATAATTCTAACTTAGAACTTCCAGCTTATAAAAGTGCCAACTAAAACACTGACAGATACATCTCTTATATGTATCTTTATGCGGAAACATCTCCCAAAATAATTAAAAAGACCTTACTAGCTGCGCCCGCCGGTTTACGCGCGGTGATAAATACATTTTGATCATACCAAGAGTAACACTGGTCCTTGTAGATCAAGAAAAGTAAGTTCAATCCAGGATCTAATATATTAAAATTTTATTCAAATCTCATTCGATTGAGCGTCAAGGTTAACATACATACATAAATACACTTACATAAAAAAAAATTGTTCGACGTGTCATCAGATCTCAACCATCATACCCCTCTAAGTAAAGTTATGTAGTTGATACTTTCAAATGACCTAAAATTTGACGCTTTATGTTAAAAGTTCCTAAACTATGCTTATTCCAGAAAGGTAAAGTTTAGTAGCGGTACATAAATTCTGGCGTGTTCCCTACGGTTATAGTATGGACGCATAAATGCGGTTAGAGCGGTGTAAACAACACCCAGTTCCATAACGTTAATTTATTCCTTTTGGCCCTCGAATTTTGTTTCATAACGCGTTACGTTATCTCGAATGTGGACGATCAAGCCCGTTGTCTAATAGGACCGCTGCGTGCTTTGTAGGGTTACCAGCTTACCTGCCGGTGTGGACAGCAATAATCTGACTTTATTAACAACGAAAATTACAAGCAAGGAATAGAAAAATTACAACTAGTATTTACAATTGAAACCATTGAGCTAACTGCAGACGGTTGCAAACAGTCTAAAGGTAGCTCAATTGATCCATGTCAATACCAGTCGGAAGTGTCCCCAAGACACGGCGGTTACCAATAATCTTAAATAATGTTCGATTCTCTCACTATCATCGTCAATGTTTTGGCTTTGTTCTCTGTAACAATACTAATTTTCAAGAAAAAACCAGAGCACACTTGAATTTGGAACACATATACCTAGGTACACCGAAATCAAATACCTAGCACGTTTTTTTCCAGATTTGGGAAAAACAAACTAACGTAGTCTTATTATCTACTTAGTTAGCCAAAAAACAAACTAAAATATCACAACTTAAAGAAGGAAATACAACATTGATCCGCATTGGCATCCCCCTAATAATGAAAACTTCTACAAATCTTTCACAAAGTCTAAATATAAAGATCGTCCTGTAAATTTTCAGCCTCGTCGCTCTTGTACTAGTTTCACAGATTTCTCAATGTGTCAGTCATTTTTTCTCTTTTATAAATATAAATAACGCAATCATGGGATCTGTTCGGGCGATTTAAATGCTCGAATAAATCTGAAACAATTGTACGAATGTCAATCGCAGTAACCGCGTTACGAATCGTATACTGAAATATATTCATCATTATTATCTCACGATGAGAATACTCTTTGTCACGTGCGTTTTATTTATACTCCGTTCTAGAATCAGATATAGTTTTTGTAAACAAAGTCCTACAAAACTAAAATAAATAAAGGTAGAAAATATTGTACTTACATGACTGGTTTTATCGGACCAAATTCCAGAGGTACGAAATTTTTATTATTTAAATTTTTCATTCATCTCTCGTTTACTCGAATATGAACATATTTCGCTGCCCGTGTTCAATCAGGGGAAGCTAAAGCCTACATTTTTGTTGTTTATTTGTTTTTATCTGTTACTGTTGACTGTTGACAGTTTTTGTTAAGTTTTGATTCCTTAACCGTCTTCATTATGGCTACTTCCCATTACATCCAAAACTTTTTTCTCCGAAAATTTAACTTTCATACATTAGTTCCCACTCACATTCATGCAAAGTTAAGGTACAGTCAGACTATATAAGACATGACTATAAGCGGGTTACCTAGGAACCTACTTTAGGGTGCCTGTCACAGGCACCCTTATGTTGGAAAAAAAAGTCTTTGTTGACATAAAATTTTTTGATTGTAGAACCGAGTATTTCTTACTGTGAATTCATATAGCTCGGGTACAAGACGGAGCTTAGGCCCGCTATTCTTTGTAATGTTTGCTCGCAGGTGTTCAGTACCTGTTAATATAAACTCCTACTTCCCAAAGTTTATTTGGAGACGTGTTTAGGGCTCGGGCACCGTGTGTGACTTTGTAATGCCATCTTACATAATAAATGGGAAAGTCTGTGTGATTGTTTGTTATAAGTAACCTTTGTAACTTCTAAAGTTATTTAAATGAAATTTGGTATGTAGATAGTTTAGGACCTAGAATAGGAAAATTTTGAAATTTGGAAATTTCTACCTCTGAGGTAGTGGTAAAGTTTGTATGAAAAATATTTTTTTCTTGGTTCATTTCACTAAAAAATCGGTATAAATAAACTATGAAGTGAATAATTAAACAGATTTTTTTATTCTTACACAATAACCTTTAAGTCACCCATCAAATAAGGGAGTACAAAAAAAAATCTGAAATTTGTACGAAAGAAAAACTGTTCGCGGGCGAAGCCGCGGGGCATCAGCTAGTCTTTAATACATTACCGTACCGTACTTTGGAAGTTCACAACGAGAAATTGTTGTTATTTTCGATAGGTAGGTACGTAATATTAAAGCTAGCATATTAAAGGATTTTTACGACTCCAATAATGAACGTTGTTTAAAGTTTCCGGGAAGTGATACTGAATTTATTTTAAAAGGCCTTTAAAACTCAATGGCACCGTGTGATACTCTTAATGAATTCATAAATATTAATGTTTACCTGCAATTTCACCTCCTTTCCTGTTTGAACATTCGTTAAAATGGTTTATCGACTCCTTTGTGTTTGCGTATGGCATTAATTACCACTCATTATTTGATTTTGTACCCTGACGGCCAAACACGGCTTTTGTTGTCTAGGATAGAATAGACAAAAATGACATTACATCGTCATAAATTGAATAAATTATTAAAGTTGAAGGAAAGTTATTCATATGTTTTACGCATTTGATATGGTTAAGAAGTATTTTTGATCTATTCTTTCCTAGACAACAAACGCTGTGCTAGGCCTACTGGGTTTTTGATAGAAATAGCTTTATGAAAGTTTAATAATGTTAAGCAGAAATTCATGTACGCCAAATCACGAAATTGTCCGGCGTTTTCAGCACATACGCGTTCATTTCAGTGGCTGGAGTGGACAGGCAACAAAAAGTTTATTGTTCCCTCTGATTCCGGCTGATTAATTGCCTATTTAACTTTCCGTCCGTTGTCGGATGAAACCTGTGATTGCGAAAAATAATACGTCACTACCTCAGAAGTTTTAATTCGTAATGCCCCATCCCTAAACCTCGATTTTGGTGATGGTTTGTGATATTTTAAACGGGTTCGCGATGTGAATTTTTCTGTTTTTATAAAAAGTTATGTTCTAGCTATGTATTTATATCTAGATGAGTGAACACGTTCGTCCATTGAAATTCCAATTTGGGTCAGAGCTGCGTTTACGACCGTTCTATTTTAGGAGTATTACTCGCGTTTTACTTAGATCGCAATATACCCTGTGTTGCCCTATATTATTAGACTTTATAATTTAACTTTCAAACCGTTTAACTGATCGCATAAACTGTTTAGTAAAATGGACAAGAAATTAAACAAAAGGGGTTGTTTATCCTTACTAATATTATAAACGATCCGACATAAAGATGGAAAGTATGGATGGATGTTTTTGGTGTTCCTCTTTCACGTAAAAACTACTTAACGGATCGGACTGAAATTTTTAAAAGACGTGGTTCTAGCCCTGGAATAACACAGGCTACTTTTCATCCCAAAAATCAGTTCCTACGGAATTGAAAAAGCGTTTCCATAGAAATAACGCGTGCGAAGCCTCGGGCAGGTGCTAGTAAATATTCAGGGTAAATTCTAAAGGTTTTGACGAGATGTAGAAGGGAGTTAGAAAACAAATGAACCCAAAAGTGGCCTTCAAGGGACTGTGCAAAGTCTTTGACATCGTTTTCCATGAACGGCTAAACGTTGCTGAATCAATTCGGCACTAAACATTACTTCCTGTCTTTGTTCGCAATGCTTATTCAACTTGCCCAATCCAGTTTATCATGGACACTCAATTGTATGCACTATTTTATTTTATTACTAGTATATCCCCGTGGCTTCGTATGCGTTATTTATATGGAAACCTTTCAAGGCGATTTCTATTCCATGTGAACTGATTTATGAAATAAATTCAAAATAACCCGACCCGTTCAGTAGTTAATGCTTGAAAGAGTAATAAATATCTATACATTTTTACAAACTTTCGCATTTATTATATATGTAAGTAAAAGGATTGTTAGGACTTGTTCATTGTTCAAGATATGATGAGGCTTCTATGGCAACCAACTTCGAACTCGTTGTTTAAATTAAGGTCTATTAATATTCTCAAAAAGTTCATCATTTCTAGCTAACGATCCATTCGTCGGAATATGTATGTAGGTACTTAGTAAAATGATTTTTTCGCTTACCAGTCACTCCACCAATAATTTCATCGTTTAGGTTTTACTAATTAAAATTAAACAATTTTAATAAAAATGCTAGACAATTCACACAGCTTCATCTAGCCCCAAGCTCAGCAGAGCTTTTGTTATACCTCTAGGTACTCGATAACTCATAAAGTTTATAATTACTTATACTACATAGATAGATACTTTTTGGTATACATAAAAACACCCAGAACCCTCAACTGCAGATCGTACAAATATTTGTCTCAAGGCGGAAATCGAACCAGCAACCAACTTCCTGCGTCGCAGGCGGACCTTTTTCGCATGCAGAGCTTCTTTGCCACAGTGATCATTATATCGATTGTATGTCGATTCATAAAATTCACAACTTATTTTACTTACGATTATATGTCGATTGATAAAATTCACAACTTTCATGAAATAATGCTCTTACAGTGATTCGTTTGATCTCATATTCCAGTCCCAAGTCTCATGTAGCAGTCCGCGATAAATCAGTGCCAACCCTAATTTGAAACATCCCAAATGCTCCCGGCTGGGCTAGCGCTAGGTCGTTGGCCCTCGAATACCCATTCCCGCCATTCCCCAGTCCCCTGCCAGGGACGCCGACGACTGCCACGGGTATTATCACAACCTCGGGCGTAGATAATAATCACAAGGGAAGTCCTAACGTTCCCTTTTAATGCCTACTGTTTCGGAGCTACCTCGAATCCATTTTCAAATCGCTATTGTTATTTTTATTGCTTAAGTAAATTAACATTTATTCGATGCAGTATGGATTAGCATTTTTAGGGACGGACAATCGAGCATTCAAACTTCCGTTGATAGTTTTTCTAATGATTAGGCATATTCGTACGTTTCCGCAAGAATCAAATTCCGACCAAAACGTATCTATTGTGAGGACTAAGGCCTTAGTCGCATAAAGTATAAATTTCAATATATCTTGCGGCACACGGAGGACTTTTGTTGGAAGCTACTCATTTTACTCGACTCACAACAGAACTCAAACAAATACGCTCGTTTTGCTTGTAATTATTTATAAGGCAAACATGTATTAGACACATAAGTTATACACATGCTAGTGGTTTCTATTTCACCTCTTCCACTAGTGGACAAAAAAGTGAGGCGAACTGAAAATCAAAATAATTATCACTTTATTTCTTATATTATTTTGATAATTATGTACTTACCTATAGTATTAAATTTGACTTGTCTAAGGGCTTATTTTGTAAGCCTAAAGAAATAAAGATTTTGATTTCCTGATTTACTTCAGCATTAGGACACAGCTATGCTCTGTCATGAACGTCACATCTATAATATATTTATTTATTAATTGAAAAGAAAACTAGAGGCTTATAACTAAAAGTCTTACAATTAGAAAATAACTGTAAGCTTATTAAAAGTTTTAACGGATAGAAACGATAGTCGCGGGGTGACCTGAAATCATTTGAAACCGACTTCAAAGAAAGGAGGACAGTTTTTCTTTTTAAGCACGTCAACTTGTATTAAATGTTAACTCTGATCATGAATACTACCTCTATAACTATTTTCAAAGATCCTGTTATGGACTCTTACTTATTAAGGCAAGTAGTGCTCTTCCTTTGTTAATTACAGCTTTGTACTCGTAATAGTAACAAGAACCGTTAAATAATGTAAAATTAAAGAATTAGGTAGGTACATTAATTGGTGTGTAAAATTATAACTAAAAGACATGCGTAATTTACATAGTTATGCAAAATGACTTTGAAAACTAGTCAGGTGCCTCTAATGTGGTTATTAGATTTCAACGATATGGGCCCGAAAGTTCTGCAATTATGCTTTAAACTTTTGGTCTGATACTTTCTTTATATTCATAGTGAAATGATTAAAATTTGTTAGTAATAAGTTCAGTAGTCTGGAATTAATCATCCGATTCTCACAATTCTTTCAGTAACAGACCTTCCTAAGTTCTAGTATGTTTTATCTAGGTATCAAGTGAACTGCGGGTAGAATATAACATTATTATGACATTACGAGACCGAGCCCCAAACGCTCAAAATTATGTCAGGTTCATGCAGCCCCATGTGACATAATTTATGCCGTAAAAAAATTTGCTGTTGTTTCCTGAACTATTTTAAGGCTCGATGCTGTGTATGCTGTTCAGCATATCTCTAGAAATTACGGTTTTTAGCCTGGTTTTCCCAGTTAACCATGTCGATCTGAAAAGTTTTAATATCCTGCTTAACACCTATGTAGGCGTGTCAGATGTCTCCCAGACAAAATGTTGCTACGTGAAATATCTTTCGAAGATGTAAAATAGGCCAATTTAATGTTCAGCATTATAAATTTTGGGAACCCAATTTTGTAATATACACCGTAAATTGTAAGCTGTTACAGCGGTGACTAATTTCTCTATCATCATCAACCTATAGGTATTAAGTCCACAATATAAACTCAATTTCTCAATTGTAATATGTGTATATAAGAAATTAAGTCTAATGTATTTGTCTGTTTGTCCACAGGGCGGTGACAGACCCTCGCGATGGTCGGCGCGTGGCCCTCAAAAAGCTTCCCAACGTTTTCCAATCGCTCGTCTCGTCGAAACGCGTCTTTAGAGAGCTCAAGATGCTCTGCTTCTTCAAACACGAAAACGTGAGTATTGAGAATATACAGGGTGTAAAAAGATGACTACTGAAAACGAAGAACCCCCAAACTTAAACAAAAAACAAACCCGAGGACTTTTTTTTTTGAAAAACATTCTCAGTATCATGGTCTGATTACTACCCTCCATTTTCGAATGTAGTCTTTTTCACCTGTATAAACCAGGGTCATACCTATTAGGTGCATGCGGTAGAAAATTCCAAAATGCCAAAACTGGTTATTATCGCGTTATTTTGTGCTTTAAGGTAAAGTTGCATTTTAGCATGTTACCTCTATGTTAGCACCAGAATAGTTTAGTCGTTTTTTTTTCTCAGAGATAACCTAGGAAAGTTTATAGTATGGGTCAAGACAGACATACAGTTTACTGACACGAACATCATCATTATTTTTCCTTTTCCTCGGATTATCGACCAAATCGGAGTATCGAACGATCGAATAATGACATGCGGCCTATGGTAGATATAATGTTATCAGATATAGGCTTTGACTTTGCTTATAAGGATACGAAAAAGCTATTTCACTTTATAATTACTTTTATTATCATCATTCCCCGAAACACGAAAAACAATTTTACCATTATATAAGGATAATTTTCTTCAAAGAGAGCAGAAGTATTAACTTACACGTGAGATCGAATTTAGCCTGACTTCATTAACATGCTGCAAATTAAAACTCGACGAGTCAAGGACTTTCCTATTCCCTTGAAACCTGAGTTTAACGCCAGTTTGCTACATACAGAGCCTTTATCACGATTAAACTATCTTATTCATTGCGGTAAAATATTTAGGCGCTTGTCAAATAAAGGAGAGTAAGTTGGTGCTTACTATTTTTTAAGTACCTACCATGTATATAAATTTTGTAACCATTTTACTGATTGCGTTTTATTCGTCAGTTGTTATAATGTTGTCTCTGTGGGTAATAACGTCTAAATTCAGAAGAACAGACTTTTGAAAAAGCTATTTGATTTTCTGACATTCTAACTGAATATATTGCACCATTTTGATCGCAGTGATTTCTATCCCACTCGATGCTTTGAAATAATATGAAAGCCATAAGCGTAAATAACTTGTGCTCCCTCTACCTACGAGTATATTCCGGACTAGTTTATAGCTGCGGCTTCGCACGCGTTGTTTCTATGGAAACCTTTAAATATTTTATTATATATCATGTGAACTGATTTATGGAAAAACTAGACCGTGTAGTGTGTGTGTATTAAGGTAGCCTTCCGTTCCTAGCGACCGCGACCGGGTCGCGCGACCCACTGCTTTGTATGAATTTGTATGGAGCACAAAACACAAGGTGCGACCGGTGGGCGTGGCTCCATATAAATTCATACAAAAAAATTGAAAAAATTGGCACACTCATGAACGAATGCAATCTTTTGCACTTTCTGAAGTGTACACACCGAAGTTGGTCTTCTTCAAGGTTTCAAGGTTTAATTTGATGAACCTTGATTCAAAGATCTTCCATAAATATAATTTACCTTATATTGGCTATACAAAAGCTCATACAAAACAATATTAGGTCCCCTATCTTTGTCAAAGGACACTCTTAAAAGGTTCAAGCAGCGAGCCGTTCTCACGGCTATTAAGTAAAACTGAAGTGGAATAAATTATCAACACGTTTGTTTTTAGTTTCGTAATTAGACCCTCCAGAGTCGTACTCTCGCTACGTTTTATGAATGCTAATGAAAAGGCCCTAAAATTACACCTTCCGCTCCAATTACTCCTAAAGCAATTCCTACACGTAAAGTTCACATTTTATCACTAAATTTTCGATTCCCACTCACATCCTATAAATTTACCTGCCTTGGAGCTCTTTATTACGCTAATAGGCTTCGGATATAACGTTATCACGAAATAATTATAAGTACTTTCCACATTATTTATTCATTCCACTGTGTTTTGTCGATCAACATGTATTATTTGCGGTGGCGCGCACAAACATGGATTTGCATACAAACGAGAAAATTGCGTAATGTCGTCCATTGTTTTAGTTCAATAACGTGTAAAACCGATATATTCGGTCGCTGACCGCTTGTAATGCTCCCTTATCTTTGCAGGTTCTATCAGCGTTAGACATCCTCCAACCGCCGAGCCTCGACTTCTTTCAAGAAATGTATCCTTTATCAGATAAAACTCGAATAATAATATTGAATGGTTCGGTAAGTGTGTGCCTAGATGCTTTACGAAGCGGCACGTTGACCTCGCCAGGGAGCCCTAACATTGCATTTCTACTTAAAATCGACGGAACTGTTAGAATGTCGGCAAACTGTATACAACTTCGTTTATCTCTCCGCCCGGTATTGTCTACTCAGTGCTCTGTAAGTGCTGTCATCGCATTTGCTGCTTGCTTCATACGATTACTATTCGTTTTGTTCTCACAATGATTCGATGAGCAAATATTTTCTGTTGTATCATTACCACCTTCCCGGAGAACAATGTTTGTCATCCGTGTAAGCAAAGCAAGCATGCCAAGGGCATAGGTATATGAACGCCTAAAGTAGCAAAATTATCGCTCGTATGAAACGTGAATTTGTCTGCAGGTATTAAATTTCTTTGAAGGTCGAAACGAATAAAACGTAAATATTTCATTTAAACTTTTTATTATTTAAAAATACTGCCATTTATTCGTTGTGAAAGTAATTTAGAAGTTTCTGCCCCAAATAGAAAATTTCAGAAGCGTTTTAATCTTTAATTTCACGCTGTCAAATCTTATGGCGATAGATGATCTACGAGTCATAAACTAAGGCGCAAAATTTTCGTGAGTCCATCCAGAGTCCAATTTCCTCTTCGTTTCGACGACCGACGATTTATCAACCCCCATGGGTGGGAGTGTAAAATATACACCGGCATGCATAACTGACACTTTTATGCTTAAAATTTTATACGCCATCCATTGTCATGTAAGCAAGCACATCGTGATCTTTTACGACTTTGTGTATTTTTGGAAGATTATATTTTAACGGATTCATATTGAGATTTTCTTAAAATATATAGTACGGAGTCAAAGTTTTGGTATAGATCCCACATTATTTAGTTTTGGTATGTTACGCAGTTATTATACGGTTCTCAGGTTGCCGTAAAGCTTCGTGTCTGTTATAACTATGTCGATTATTGAATATTATTATCGAATAATGACCAATAATTACATTAATAGATGCTCAATTGACAAAATAATCTATAATCTATTTGTGAATGGCAGATGTGTTTTGAATTCAACCTGACCCACACATTTTGTAAATTATTACAGCGATAATACTGTTTATTATATTTAGGAAATCATCCGACCTGGGCGGCTGAAGGTTGATAGATAGCTTGCGCCTTATGCCTGTGAAAATAAGTTATACAATGGATCGGGTAGAGTTTCCTTTGGGGTGGGTTGCGTCAGCTGCGGGTACAATATAGCCGGTCGTACCCCCGCTCCATCCACGATTTATTTCCCTTCAAGTTTTATTGAAATTCGAATGGCACTCGTTCTCCTGCTGCAATGAACTAAAGCTAGACCGAACATCAAAAGGAAAACACTCGAAGACTCGGGAAGCCATTCTGCGAACGGTTGCATTTTTAAATTATAATCATACTGATATCACTACATAGTATAGAACAAAGTCGCTTTTTCTGTCCCTATATCCCTAAAATCCCTATGTCCCTTTGAATGCTTAAATCTTTAAAACTACGCAAGGGATTTTGATGCGGGTTTTTTTAATAGATACAGTGACTCAAGAGGAAGGTTTATACGTATAAAATAAAACCGTGCGAAGCCGGGGCAGGTCGCTAGTCATCTATAAAATAGCTTAGAAAGTATAGCTCAAGTACGAAAGAATGCATGAATTTATTAATCTCCTTATTGAAAGACACGAATTCAATGCGGTGCGTAATGTTAAAGTCTAAATCTGTAAATTTCATTTTCGTACAAAGGTGGAAAAATTAATGGATTGAAAGCGAGAACTGTTGAACCGCTACTATGGTCATTTGGTTAGATAATAGGAATGTTACAAGAAACAACGCAAATTTAGCTGGAGCTTTTTATGACAAAGAAACACTTAAATATTTATGAAAAAATTGCCTTGGAAATTAGTTGTTTATATGAATAAGAAGAATAGTGTAGTAACCTTATCAAATTATTTGGAGGCGTGATATAAATTCCGTGATTTTCTTACCGATCTTTTTTTTCTGGCAATGAAAAAACTCATAAACATAATAGCTGGAAACTGTTGCACGGTGATGAGGTGTATATCCGAGCGCTTTCTCGAGATAACCGAAATAGAACTAAGTGCTTCCGCTTGCAGTGTCCTCTTTGTGTATCGCAGTGACGTCATTAAATAATCCTATAATACACATAGAAAAACACTCATATAATAAATACCCAGCGAAGTCATGTGAAAAGTTAATGAAGTCATCAGATCCAAACGGACCCGCTTTATTAGCGTGACAAATAATTAAGTTGGTTTTTTTGCTTAAATCTTTAACTTTAATTTATTTTTCTATAATGTAATGCTCTACTAAAGCTTACCTACATGGTTTCTATACTTATAAGATAATGTATTTAATACGTTCAGTACCTAACCAATTATGTTACCAACTCATTATTTCTCAATAGTGAAATATAAGTTTAAAAAAGCGTATAGCGCTTATAAACGAGTTTAAAGTTGCTTAATATTTTCTAGGATTAATGTACACTGGATTGTATTACTTTGATAAGTTAAGTTTATTAATAAAGATATTTTAAAATTGAATTGAAATTGAGATCCAAACGGACAATAGAGGAAATTTGAGATCTCGTTGGGCCTTTATTGAGTTCTATATTCGTTCGTCAATACTTTTGGATCTCAAATTTATTTGGGGCTTATGGTCCGGGAAATTGAAGCAACAAGATCGCTCCTGCTTGACATACTTAGACGTGCTTACTAAACTATGCCATACATGCCACTATCGCTAACAATGGAGAGAAATGAACCATGCAACAAACGGAGAGATTCATAACACAGTATCGCGGCATACTTAGCGCTCCAGGACCGGCGCCTGAAAGTCTGAGTACTAAACTAAGCCGATAACGAAGAACGATTTTTCCTCCTTTTCAATGACTTGACATAAAGTTCTTTCAAAAGGCCAGCAAATTGATGTGCTGAGTTTTCCGGGAATCAATTTTAATGTCTTTTGTCTGCTTCTAAATAAATAATCCCTAATATTTTATTCATCAGCGATGTTCCTAAATTGTACTTGTTTACTCCCCACACACAAATGTGTCTGAATACATATTTCAGCTAAACACTCATTCGAACATTCTCTCGCAGACATAAATAAAAGCCAGGACAGGAGCAGACTTTGTAAAACGGTACGACGACGACGCCTCATCGAAATGACAATCTACAGAAACATAATTTCATGAATTTATTTTGCGCAGCGTGGAGCATCGTGCTATCCTTGGCACTCCTCACTCGGGTCAGGATACGTCACGTAACAAAACAAAGGTTCGCAAAACACCCCTTTGTGATGCGTCCGCTGACTCGCTATTGTTTCTTTATTCCATTTCTTTTGTTACATGAGGCGTTTCTTTTATTTGTTTGGTGTGTGTATGTCTTTGTTTCGGGTGTGCACGCGCATGGTTGCGAGGTGCAGCGCCCTTGCGCTTCCTAATTAGCGGTACAGCGTGGGCTGCACGCTTGCCCCGATTTAACCTCGAGTGCGCGTCACGCCAGCTCGTTGTTGCACCGTAATTATTGGTACAGCCACAAAAATGCCCTAGAACTGCCAATTTTCGTTGTGCAAGGCGGTTCCTGATAGAAAATGTTAATGTTGTTAATGTTAAAATTTTTATGTAAACTGAGTTTCATTATACTACCCAATCTCATGAAAAGGATTTGCTGTTCCATCATCAGGTTCAAATTACGGAATTCGGTTACGTGACTTTGATTCCCAATTGCTTTATGACGTATTAGGCAGGCTTGTGTTGTTCGAATAACGTGGGCGAAGGAGTCAATAGGTCGAGCCATCTCGCCAAGCGTTCCACAGGCTTCGCTTTGTGAATTGTCGAATTAAGGGCCTCGACCTTTACATTTTAACTGACCTTAGCGGTCAAACTATGTGGTTATGCGTAGTTTGTTGCGAAACTTGATCCGTCGGAGTGACCCTGTCCCTTTTACTGACATTTTCAGTACTTCCAGTTTACTAGGACGCCATGTAGTATAATAAATATCTGCAGGTTATCGGGACCTTAACCCCGTTTTGTGTACGTGCAACCTTGACCGCCGATTAACATTCCGCCTGCTTTTTTTATTTGCATTAGAGATCGCGACAAAAAGTCATGTTTAAATTAACAAAAAACTGTAAATCATTTACCAAATACAAATAAAAAGAACCTTATACCAGCCTCCTAATTCTAGTTTAAATAAAAGATGAAAGTCCTGCTGATTTCTAATAAAGAAACAAAGAAGGACTTCTGTAACAAAAACGGAAAGATTTATCGACCGCCAGAGACATTTGGACGTGGCATATATCAAGTGAATCATGTTCCTCTCATATTTGCTATAGATATGTTCGAGAACGATGACATTGTCACGAGGTAATCTCAAGGTTCAAAGACATCTGTGTAGACAATTTTAGGAATAGTGTAGTTTTAGTTCACAATGTTCCTGTCAAGCCATTGCAATCGATGCAAAAAAATCTCTAATGACCTCGCTGGTATAATCACGTGATTAAGTCTTACGAAGTACCAGCCAATGTTCGTTCGTACAGCTATAATTCTTATGTTATTTTGGCTTATGTTTCTTAGATAGCATGTGGCGAATCCTATGAAATATTAGTACGCGTGGCGTAATCACATGGACAATTAATCAGGTCTAGGAAGTTGGCAGCTTATCGGTCTGTAACCATGTCACATAGTGGGTGACTATAGCCGTAAATAGCTAAACCCAACAGGGGTTCAGTGGGTCCGACCGACCACTGAGATTCATATTTCCAAGGTTTATGATGGCCATCCTTTTTACTGGCAATCTAGGTTGTGTAACCGTAAAACTGGAAATGGAGATCCTGCGGTAGAGATTTGATTTTGGTCGCTTGGATAAATGTGATTCTTTTGCAATTTTCTAGGTCATAAACTGTTTATATCATCTATGTTTTTCATACTCTGCTAAGTTTAATGTAATCATAACGTTTTCAGGAGGAGAAATATTAATTTCAGCGCGAACTTGGCGCTTTGAAAACTTATTAAGTATAATATAACTAACTTAGTTGCTAATGTATTTCAATTTTCAATGCTGCCGTCTTTGTGTCTCCAGTCTGGCTTTAAATAAGTAGCTTTTGTATAACTTATCGTACGATCCTTATTTACTTTTCCATTGAATCTTTTTGAATACTGAATAGGGTCTGAATGTCTTATTTAAGCTTATGCGAGTTTATGTTGTTTGATTCAATAGAGAATATGAGTTTATACGGCATGTCTCCGATGGCGATAAACGAGTATTTATTGTGATCGGGAGATCACAGTTTATTAATGTGGAGGCGGTTCACTGCCAGACGTTAAAACACAGTCAGTCTGGTGTATGAAGACCAAAAAGAAACAATATCACGTTATTTATAGACGAGAATTCATTCATAGCATTCATGCATAGGATGTGTAAAACGTAAAGTTTACCTTCATAAACCCTCAATTTATTTTGGTTATCCTACTAATATTATAAACGCGAAAGTTTGTAAATTTGGTACAGAGATAGATTTTAGTCTGGAATAATACATAGGCTATGTTTTATCCCGGAATTCCCATGGGAACGGGAATTACGCAGGTGAAACCGCGAGGCGCTTCTAGTTTGTTCATAAAGGGCCTTTTGAGTTTTGTTTTATATTTAAATCCCCAATTATTACACAAGCTCTGCTTAGCTTGGGGCTAGATGATGTTGTGTGGACTGTCCGGAATTATTTATTTATTTATTATAACCCGAGTTTCTTCGAGTAGAGAGTGAATTAGTGTTTATGTAAGAAGGTCTAGAATCTTCGTGATACATCTTCAGTCACATCGTCACTTACCATCAGTTGAGAATATAGACACACAACGGTTTATAAAAAAACTTTAATCGATACTGCATACCAGGGTACTAGGTGACTGATATACTAATGTATACAAACATAAAACAAATACACCCAGACTCGAAACCAATACCAGAATATCAACACACAAATTTGTCCTGAATTCGATGCTTTGTATTGTATGTAAGCTACGTTAGTGCCAATGTGATCAAATTACCCCAGCAGGTAGTGGTAGACCTATTTAATCAACCGATCGATACGCCATCTAGCCCAGCACACCTAGAAGCGAATTAGCCAGCTATTAATACATTGTGATTGGTTAATCACCTGAAGTTTTAATGAAGCGGCAATAACTTCAGTCTCCGCAAATTAATTATTCTGGCAGCCACGTGGACACCGCAATGACATTGTCGATTGAATGAACTCAATCCTGGAATTATCTATCTACATAAGGTGGTAGCTGGTGCAATGTAAACAGGGCTCTGAGTCGAGATCGGAAGGTTGAGTGTTTGGAGTTGAGTGAATTCTGTTGCAAAATTTTGATGTTAATCAGTGGTTCTACACATTCGATACCTAAGTATCTAGTTATCTAATGTGTAGAATTACTTGAAGAGTGTCAAATCTTATTCAGAAGAATTTTGTTATGGGTATTAGATGACATAACTACTCAATACAATGCTTCACATAGACAGATTTTAATATACATTCAAAACACCCAAAACCCCAAAACAAATCACTACATAAGTAGTATAATATAAAGTCGCTTTCTCTGTCCCTGTGTCATTATGTCCCTTTGTAGGCTTAAATCTTTAAAACTACGCAACGGATTTTGATGCGTTTTTTTTAATAGATAGAGTGATTCAAGAGGAAGGTTTATAAGTATAATAAAACCGTGCGAAGCCGGGGCGGGTCGCTAGTATTTGTATATATGATAGTAACAACATTTCTCCAAAGGCGGGAAACGAACCCGCAACCTCCTGCATCGCAGGCAGACCTTAGTCCACCGCGCCACATGTATCGTCAAAGATGCTAATGCTAATTACAAAATGATCTGCCAAGACTTTTAATCCATTTAAAAAACCAACGAAAGTAGAGATAGCAACCTTAATTTGGTTCATACGCCCGGGAATTACATACCACTCCCTTACCGTAGGTATATACACGGATGCGAAGATCCAACTTTATTTAGCTCCCAGGTTGAGTAGGCTTTTCCTAAGAAACTGCTCGGGCACGGTAATTTAATTTACCTTCGACCACTCAAAGTATCAACTTCAAAGCAGGATTGACTTTAGTTTAGATAGGCTCTCAACTATCGGCTGCTTTGCACTTTACTCCATTAAGGCCTATAACACACTAGGCGTACCTTACGCGGCACATTTTCATGCGCGTCCACGCATATATATTTTGCAGGCAGCACGTAATAGGGCCTAGAATTTTCGGGTTCATCTTGCGTTCGATATTTGGTTGCGGCATCGGCCAGTTTCAGCGAATGCATACTGGCTGCGCTGTATTCGACGTATTATGGGCGACTACAGCCACACAAGCGTTTTTTGCGCCGAGTATCAAGTAAAATATGCCCTGTGTATTTTAGGCCTAACATTTGTCGATGTGTTGTCGGTTTGCTTATTTGTTGAGACTGAAATAGCTTTGTCAATAGCATGTTGCCTTGGGCGACCTTCGAAGGTACGTGATATTTGAATATAATATCACGCTGAGATTACAATACGGGGAAAACTTATCCGCGATCACGTGGTTATCTATCTTTTTACCCAACTGCTCAAGATGCCTTCTTCTTGCAAATGTTAAGCTTTTCTCTGACTTCAAACTCCTTGTTTGGAAGTTCTATGTTCTACTAATGCGTATATTTTATTTCTCCGTCAATTTTGTACCGATCGATTATTTCGCTATTGTATAGATGAAATTACTCTATCTACAACCTTATTCCCGAGCGATTAGTATTTGTCCCGCAAAACTTTAAAACATTATAAATATTTGAAATTGAAGTCGTAAGTTTTCAGAAAGGTAGAGTTTTTTTGTAGTGAGTAATCTCTGGAAATACTACAGTTCCGGAAACTACTGATAAACGATTCTTTAAATTATTTCACCGATAGATTATAACTATTATTTTCATTGAGTGAGATAGGCTATGTTTTATAGCCCGCAGACAAAAAGAGATCCAAATATGTATTCTGAAATAGGTTATTTTATATAAAGGTTGTAGGTAAAAAATACAACGTCGTCGCTCTCAGATCAGGAGAGGCAGTGCCTCATCAAATAAGTGCTTTCGAAATGTTTGCATCCCTCCGAGTACCGATCTAAAAGGAAAGTTAGTTCCCCGAAATGGTATGAGTGTGTAGCCGGACGTCAGGGGAACAGTAACACGTTTTATGTTTATGATCCGTATCAGTTACGTTATTTACGTAACGTTCTTAACGTTCCCGCTTTTTATTTACAGCTAGATCTTGTTTCGTAAGGACAATTTTTAAAGGTCTATATAACTCTCGTTTGTTCCTCTCTATTAAAAATTACATGCACCACCAACTCTAAATAAAGTTAAATCTATTGTTCGTAATAACGTTGCATGGAAGAAATTGGTTTCAGCAATAAGGCCGCCTGTTGTACTGTTTTTATTTGATAAGATTTAGATACAAGTTAATTTAATTATTGCTTTAATGTCAAAAAGGTACAATAATCATCATTTATTCGCCTGAAACCGTCCTAATTTGGTATCTGAATTGATAGGAGATATCGGCGCAATAATATAATAATGAAGAATTCTTGAATCAACATATATTTTTTTAATTCATAGTTTCTAAAGATTAACAAATAATTGATTTATGTACTCAATTATTTCTATAAGTAAGCCTAGATCGCACAATCTGAAATCGTAAAAAAAATACTTCACCGCCAAAAAGGAATAAAAAGTATGTAACTGAAATTGTGGGACGCGCAATAAAATCTGTTACCGCAGTTTCTGCAGATAAGTATTTTCTTTCGCAGTATAATTTTTATTTCACAAAGTTTAAGGACCTCGTAACTGCGGGTAAATTACTCGAAAGATTCGTTTGGGCCTAGACCAAACAGATCGTTTGGAGTTCACAAAAGCCTTCAAAGTATCGGTCGATTATTTAAAGTAGCACACATTTAGCGCGGAACTTCCTAACGACCTACGAAGGCTAAGTACGAACTCGTCAAATAAATGTATGTGAAAATCACGCTCCGTATAAACGTGAGGACACTCGTAAAACATTAAACCTTGGTTTGATACACTTAGAAGAATCTCGTTATAAATAACCAGCTTTTAAGGGTTCCGTAGCCAAAGGGTAAAACAGGACCCTATTACTAAGACGCTGTACGCAGGGCTTGATACCGGTACCAATAATACCGGTACTTTTACGGTCTTAACGGTACTTTCATTTCGTTAAATTCGATTATCGATACTTTTGAAGTACCGGTGCTTTGCCTTAAAGTACCGGTATTTTAAGCGGTTCTCGCGTCGTCTCGTTCGTCTTTTCTAATCAGTTTTCTCTCTCGCTTGCACAAAATAAAATTGTTGAAAAGTACCGATACTTTCGAGCATAATTTCGGTAATTTTACCGATACTTATAGAAAATACCGATACTTTAGTACCGGTACCAATGAAAGTACCGATACCACACTAAGTACAATTACACCGGTTCTCAAAAAGTACCGGTAAAATTTGTATCGATACCAAAGAAGTACCGGTACCATGTCAAGGTCAGTCGAACCGGTATTTATAAATACCGGTATTCCAAGCCCTGGCTGTACGTAAGCCCGTGTGTGTGCTGTCACCAGGCTGTATCTTATGAACCATGATAGATAGATGAAATTTTCACAGATGATGAATTTCTTTTGCTGCTATAACAACAAATACTAAAAACAGAATAAAATACATATTTAAGAGAGCTCCCATACAATAGACATGGATTTTTTCGCCTTCATTAGAGATAGTGGAACGGAACCCTTTGTTCGTGATCTGACTCTCACTTGGCCGGTTTTTATGATATTTCCACGACTTCATTATGCCCTCAATGATATTACTTTGTGCTGCGTTACGGCCGTAAATTATTCAACAAAGCGCGAGTTTACACCGAATATGTAGGTAGGTATTCCGCGGAAATTGGAAAGTTGTCTGTTATCCTGATAGAAAATTGTAGAATCCTATTCAGAAAATGTAAGCCACAGCTTACTGGGCAGGTTGTTGAGATAGGGCGGAAGAACCCCTCGTTCGCTAATGTATTCAGCCAATTTTGCCACCGTCGCTTCTCCCGGGAATTACGAACCCTAGATTAAAAGCGCCCTTATCTCGCTTTTTCTTGTAAACTTATCATCGACAGTTTATTTTCTATTCATTCCTCAATCTTCTCACATGTCTTCATGTCATCGGCCTTTGTCCAAAAGTCAGTTGAATACCAACAAATTACACACCTATGTCTGTAATTTCACTTCCAAATTACATTCGTGTATCATGTAGACATCTCACAGTCGCACAATACGCATAGTATCCATAATATATGATATACGTAGTCGTTTTGTCGGAATGTAGAGGCGATTAATGAGCCCGATCGTCCGACACCTTCCATCTGACGGCTCTCTCACGTGATTAATCGCGCTGCGGAATTAGTTCTCATGGTTTACCATCCTTATTAAAACGAAGGAGAGTCATTAACGCTATCAATTCGAAGACCTCTTAAATAAAGCGGGCGAAGCTGCGAAGGTCCGCCTGCGACGCTGGAGGTTGTTGGTTCGTTTCCGAATATTTGTACGATCTGCAGATATTTGCTCAGGGTGTAATAAAAATAAGATATTTTTATTACTTAAGTAGTTATTATTAAGTAAATCAGTTATCTTGTATCCATAACACAGGCTTAGCTTGGTGCCAGATGATGTGTGGGTTGTCCAGCATTATTTATTATTTGTTAATCGCGAGGAAATACTCGCACATAGCGTCCATCTTTTCCACGTGGAAATCACTTGGCACGAGGTGACCGAGAGGCTTCTTGGCTGGGCTCGAGCTCGTGCTGGCGTAGCCCCTTGTGCTCCGCCCC
Organism: Eupithecia centaureata; assembly: GCA_944547425.1. Classification (NCBI taxonomy): domain Eukaryota; kingdom Metazoa; phylum Arthropoda; class Insecta; order Lepidoptera; family Geometridae; genus Eupithecia; species Eupithecia centaureata. The sequence goes on from OX155682.1 coordinate 12,617,449, forward strand.
CAGTCTCAATGACGTCTTGGAAGCTTGCCCGATGGCTTTAGATAAACGCTACCGTATTGCGGCTCACATTTTTTCTATCCTAAACTAAACTGCCCATAAAAACATCGCATGTCTCAACGTATTCATAAATTCGGATACCTCATTTTAAATGTTAAAGTATTCATGTGGTCGTAATGACGATATCTCACGTCGCATTGAATTTGAAGCTCTTCGCAGTTCGTTAAATTTTGCCTTAATATTCTGGAGCTTTTCGAAATTGCATGGTAAAACTTGAAACGTTGGAAATATTCCGCCTGCGGTGGTTGTCGCGGAGCTTGCTACTCGGAATTATTTCGGTGTCTGTGCAAAGACCGGAGTACGCTGTCGAACATTCTTCAGCCAGTATTCGGTTCCATGTTGCCAACGATACGCTCAATTTACTGATTTGGATCGTAAACTCGGCTTAAGCACTCATATTTTACAAAAACCCCGTTTATTATTAAGCAATACTATATATACTATATGGACTAGGTCACTGACAAACCTATCTGAAATATTTCAACTGGTATTTCATTACTTTGCTTAATATTTCATGGGACTTCAAAGTTATTCGGCGGTCAGTCTCCAAAGGCGTCTTTTGAATATTTCGTCGTTGAATTTAAGTTATTTCTGTTTCGAGTTCTAAATTACTTAGATGTGTGTTCAGGGACTATGAGAAATGTCCTTTCGACTCTCAGCGGCGTCTTATTTGCCATTCGGAAGTTTGCGGCAAAGTTTTAGAGGTCAAGTTTGATTCAGATTTCTTATTACGTTAAGGTTTCTCGTGGAAATGAGAGCCGTGAGCGGTAGGCTTTTGTTTTTCAGTTAATTTCCATTGTGCAGATTAGCATCCTGGTAATAACGGCGGGGGAGTGGAGCGGAAGTCCTCGGGTCGGGAGTATCGACGCCGCCCGCTCGCTGCCGCGATGGCACAGCTTCATTGTGGATTCTATCGCAAACTTTTCTTATTACGACAAAATGGACACGCTTACGTACAATGCTCTAATATCTTTTGTTTATTATAACGGCACTTCCAGTTCCACAACTTTTGGTTTCGCTAAGTGCTTTCGTAAATTTAATGGTACTTTTCCAGTCACCCTCGAAATGAGTATTTCTCATCGAGACAGCTGTGAAGTATGCATTGAGAATATATCACGGGATCCTGTTTCCGATAATGCATGGTATTATAATCCTTCAGGTCTCGCCGGCTCGGCACTGGCTAGCGCTTCCTAAGCCTCTATACATCAACGTCCGTTCGCTAGCTTTGCTCCGCTTAAACATCGCGCATCGTGTTGGCTCAAAACTTAGCGGGCAAGTATTCATCATACTTTCATCCGTTTTCATTGAGACATTTGCATTACTCTACATGTTCTGGTTGAAACAATGAGAAGGGACGTGGAAACGTCTCAGGTACAACTTGCTCTAACACAATGTAAATACTACTCATTGGTTTTAAATATTTTTACCAAATTGTAAGCCTTGTTTCGCTTTTGGAATTGAATTGCCAACGAAACAAGGTCTTCCAAAATGTCGAAACGATTTCCATTCAATCACTACGTTGCGTATAATGACAGAATTTCGACTCTAAATTGGAAACACATCCATGGCTCAAGAGATTATCGTGTATCTGAATTGTATTCGCCGATACATGTGAATCTCAACCAGCCTTGATGGATGGCGGATGTAGAAAGAGGGACGGATGACACACATAGCCCCGGATTATCAACTCACCTGCTCTCGCCCGTCCCGATGCACGTGAGATTAACAATCAACAGAATTGTTGTTTAATTATCAAACCTACGCAGAATTAGCGAGTATGACCTTTTTGTGATTGATCTTATTAGCCAAACAAAAACTATCGAAGTTAAAACTAAAATGTTTGAGACTGAGTTTATTAACTTACTACACCCACAGCTATAGACAAGAATCAAGATGCAAGGTTTCAAAGGTTGTTACGCAACTTTACGAACCCTTTCAAGGTATAGAGCTTATCTTTAGTAGTAATCTACATAATTATCAATAAAACCTAATCGGCTTTACTAGTCATTAACACTGTTACTGGCCGATAGTTATGGAAACGGTCAGCTCGATGCCAGATAACAGTATTTCTGTCTATATCTGTAATTTTCTTTCAATATCTTACTCTCATTCATTCAACTATCTATAAAAAGAATTGTTGCGCGTTCTTGTGAGATATAAAGGATCACTAAACACGAAACGGTCCTCGAGCCAAATCGAGTTTTATAGATTCTCCCTAACCGGATGTCTTCCTTGCGATCGCAAATGTATGGTCGTATAATAGTAAGAAATCCCAGCTCATTTGTATGAAATACACGTAGAGTCCTGCTGTAATGTTTCAGTTCGTCCATTGCGCAGGAATGCCATTAGTCTGTGTCTCCCTTTCCCCGGTCCCTCTGAGAGGTCAGTCCCACAATCCCTCGCTAAAGCTCTTTAGATAATAAAATACTTTTACTGCTCACTTAAAACTAATAAATAATTAACAAATGAAACACTTAAATGATATACGCGACAAGTAGCGCTGCCAAACTACCAGGTAGGATAGGTGTTCGGATTGTACGTAAGGCAAGATCTGTGTGTGTCTAATATGGGAATTACTTAAAAATAAATACCTAATAAAATACATTGCATTACGGTAAAAAATACCTACAAAGTCTTGTAGGTATAAATATGTAGGTACATGTGTCTTTCATCGCCAACTGAATATTACTCATTCATTCCCAACTAATCCGGCTTTATTAGCTGTTTATTTGCATGTTTTTGTTGCAGTTGTCATTTTCATTGCAGCTATTGAATTTTAGTGTGACGCTTTTCCCCCAATTATAAAACCTCATGTGACTGGTTAATATTCTGGTCACGATCGGAGCATTTCCATATTTGAAGTACGTGGATATGCAAATATGACGGACAACTGAGCGGTCTTGTCTACTCAACAAGCCAAAGTCGATCCATCAATGTCACCTTTTTACCTACCCTCAGTAGTTAGAGGGCATTCTTTATGATATGTCGTTGAAAAACGCATTGACAATCAGCCATTGTCAGTTGTATGATAGTTCTTAAAGAATAACTTCTAAGTTACGAGTACCTATGGCTAGTTTTCAGTCTCACACACAGCTAAAATATCCATTTAACGTATTTATTCTACAAAGTTGTAAATGTATTCCTATAAACAAGTAAATTTAATTATAAACACATTTTCTAAATGGATTGTCAAGCTTTCAACAAACAGAAAAAACTAGTAAAATTTATCACTAAAAGCACTTTTACGTCGTATTAATTTGACATCATGAGTAATTTAAATTAATTTATAAACAAAACTCGAAAAAGCAAATAAAAACAAAATCCGCATCCATTAGTCGCTACTGTAGCGCAAGGGTTGCCCACAGTAAATCAGAATTACCTTGCATTCACCAATTTACGTTCAACTAACTTGTTCTCTAATATGAGCTGACAATATCCATATATTTTACGGCTACTTCATACATAACATTGTTGTGAGTGTGGTGCGATGACGAAGTGCGCATTGTTTCTGGACAATGTTGCTGCTCTTGCTAATGGCCTGTTCACATTGATTTATAAAAAAACATTTTAAATTGTAGCTGCAATACAAAAAAGTTGATTTCAGCTTGTATTTCTCCATCAGAAGGCTAATAGATGTGTTTTAGTCGAGGTAGTTGGGCATCTCTTTCTATGCAAGTAGAGTGAGGCTTAAACCCAGTTAGCTAGCTGAAGCACTAACCGATGTAAAACCACTAGAATACCTGACGGTACTCGGAAACTCGAAGGCAGTTGTACGTTTACATTCAGGGTCCTAGGAATGCGACCGATTCAGGATGAACTTGTATTGTTGGCTAGACAAGGTAACGCACCGGGACTGCAATGAAAAGACAATAACTTCCATACTAGACAAGTTTTTAAAGGATAACTAATTAACTTCAAAAATTGGTCAAATGATAGGAAAATGTATAACATAATCTTTGGCATGTATTATATGACAAACTTGTAGAGATGTATTTAGAGTTAAAAACATCTTCCTCTCATTATTTTTGTGGTTCGTGAGGTGTGGAATGAGAATTTTTAGGTTTTCTCTATCTACAATCAAAATATCTATATAGTTTTATCAGTTGTTATGTTTATTAGTTATCTGGTACTCATAACATAGTCTATCTACCTAAGCTGTCGAATTATCTTTGTAAGTTAAAAATGGAAACAGTATTTTCGTTACTGCCTCCTTTTCCTAGACACTCTGATGTAAAATGAACCCCTATAAGGAGGCAAGTATTTATTTACCGTTTTAATTTCACGATCCATATCGCCGTTTCTAGGTTTTGGATCGTAAGCTCGGAAACGGCTTTTATGGCTGCAGTGCAGTCGGCTTGGGGTTTTAAGGGTTCCGTAGTCAGAGGATTCCAACTGGATCCGATCGCTAATCTTGTCGTCCGTCTGTCTTTCTGTTTGTCATAGCCTTGTTTTACTTCTAACGGATACGTTGATTTTGATTCAATAAATACCTTTATTTACAAAATCTCGCGTAATGATTTTTAATCATAAAGCTATCGTGATCAGCTTTAGAACTTGCAATTTTTATTGAATCTTACAATACCTATATTTAATTTTGAAAAATCAGAACACAGTAAGTACATACTGCCTGTACCGGTTTTGAAGTACCTATGTAAAGTCTGCAAAAAGTTTAAAACAAAAAGTTCAAGGGACATGGAACCTTGACATTTGACATTGGTTACACTTACACCTAGGTGATAAGGAACCCTTAGTACGCGAGCCCAGCTCTCACTTACCCAGTTTTTTGTGGCCGTATTGTACGCTCGTCGCGCGACGGGAGTTTGGGTGCACAGCTGCAGAGCATCCGGGCTTTGTATGTTTGTATGTATGTATGCCGTGTAGATAGCAAACACAAGTGTCTTTATCTTTGCGCCTGGTGCCCTGGCTAGCGTGAACAGTAATTAAATTCATTTCAAGTTATTTCGCTCTCGGGTTTCTAAATTTCGTTGCGTGGTGTAGGATAAACGAACAACATGTTATTACGGAGTATGCTTTGTTATAATGAAGCTTAAACTAAAACTGCAAGTTTAATGAAGTACTTAAATATGGGTGTAGCGTTCTATGAAATATTTTGGATTGACCGTGTTATGCACGAAAACCTTTGCTTATTATGTAAACTGAATTTTTTTAATCCGATTACCTGTTAGTAGAGCTATTTCATCAAAGTTATGAGATTCTTCTAAGAAATCTCGGGTCTACATCGCCTATGAGTTTTTTAGATTCTAGAAGTTTCAGCATTGAACCTGGAAATAATAAGCATGGAGCTGGGTTCCAAATGCGTGGCCGGAATCCGATTAAACGACTATAAAACGTTAAAATCAAACAATATTGGATGTTCTGTCCATTAAAACTTCGTTACTCTTTTCAGTGCGCGTTCAAACGCGATCCTGTTGGCTGGTAGGGGTCCAAACGAGCGGGGGCGTTGCCGACCCCTCGTAAATAATTACCGCGCCGTGTCGCGTATGGGGCTTTGGGGGCGCAGTCCCTTTCAAGGGTGCTCCAGAGCGCCGAAAAACTTAACGACCGGTGCTGCATTACTCATCAGATAAATCTTTAGGGTATCGAGATAAGCGATGATTACTGCTTGCAGTTAGATATTATTGTACTTCAATGCTTCCCAAACCATACCAGAAATTGGTCTAAATGTCAACCCAAAACCATTCGAAAGCAACATTACTGAATGAACGAGTGAGTATCATAATATACCTCTATAATAATAAAAATATTTAGTAAGGTACATAAAATGCCCACAAAGCGTCGATATAGCCTTAGTATACAATGTGGTTACTGGTTAGTTTATCCAATAATCTTCTTGTAAATCATGAAAATAAACTTGTGTAATATCTTTATTACCCACGGCCTTGTGTTTCTAGCTGATGCTGGCTGTGTGGTCCCAGATGGATAATTTAAGGCATTCACGTTCATCCCGTACAGTTATGAGTAAGATGTTATAGCTTTGAACGTAAAATTCTCATTGTTGAGGTTCCACGATTCTTGTGGTTTCAACAAAGCTAAACATAAAATAATCCACTGTCAAGAAAATAGACGCTGTGTTCACACTTCTAAGACTTATCTTCATTATCAAAATGAAAGGGTACTTTCTGTACATTGTGTAGAGAAACATAGCATGTTTTACGTAGGAGTGAACTCCAAAGCAATTTATGTTATGCATAAAGATTGCAAAATAAGAGAATGAATAATATTCCTGAGCTTTACAAATGGGCCATACCTGAATCGAAATCTCGTAGGATGGGAAACCGCGCTCCAAGGTACCTGCTACCTGCAACGAATTGAAATAGATTAAGCAACTGACCACAAGCCTCTACGTGACTCAGAGACTGGTTATAAGCGAAGCATGGATTGTAATTGATTGAACCCTCTTCTAGCCTGTTTCTTTTACCGACTACAGTGTTAACTAAAATTATGTAGCCTGTTCTTGTTTCACATCTCCGTAAATCGATTATTCTTTGATCCAACCCAATACATCTGATTTCAAAGAGTGCATGATGCGGGCTGATCAAGATAATGTTCGTTATGAGTATGGCCCTCCTGACGGGATTTGTGAACGTGTTACGAAAATACGCTGTCGTTTACGTCGGGGCTACACATTTCCGTTTGAAAGTTACAATTAAAAAATAAGACTGTCTCGTATCCACGGGATATTGGTTGATGGTACAATACTTGTAGATTGGAATGGTGGTAATGTGTGATTTTATTCGATTGAACTAACAGTGTCTCGGACTACACCTGCTTTAGATTAGCGCAAGATAGGACATTTAGGGATTAGAAAACATAAAGAAATGAGAGATAGCTATGATCGGATGTCATGGCACGTCATGTCCCAAACCCAAAATTCTGTTCTACATAGGGTTGGGGCAACTGTTAGTTTTTGGAGGGCGCGCACAATTCAATCTATAAAATATATGTTTGTTTGATACAATAATATCCGCTACAGATTTTAAATATAGCAAACAATTTTTTTCAGAGTAATACAATTAAAGCGCTCGACACACCGGGTGCGTTTGATTCCAGGATTTATCGTTTTCCAGGAATGAAGGCCGTGGTCCAAATATGGTAGAACTCGCTACAGTTTTACTGATTACTGAGTAAAGTTATCGCTCTCGATATAATGTCAAGGGCTTAATTTTATCTTGTGCTGTAAAAATATCGAAGTCTTCTCACAAATAACGAATACAATCGCCCTAATGATCACGTCATGACGTAGCGGTCTTTTCACTTTAGACTTTGACGGGGTTGCCAAGTTCAAACTTGCCTCAAACATGAATTGATGGTTTAATGTCTCAATGAGGTAAAGTCTGGGAAAGTAATGTGTTTTTATAGTGAGCAATCTCCGGCACTATCCACTCCTACTCTATATTCGAAAATAGGACTTGATATTCATGGTCATGTAACCCTAAACGAAAGAAGTGATTGAAGCTTTATTGGCTTACTCCCATGGGAATAATGAACATTTTCCAAAGGAATTAGAGATCGAGTTTGAAACATCAAAATATGTTTAAATTTCTTACCTACATCCGTATGATGAGATTGTCTGAAATTAAAAGAAATATTTAGAAGCAAAAAAATATAGCGAAACACTGCCTTTTGATAATTTGATTTATTTTTTTCGCAGAAATTTAGGAAAGCAGTATTTTGAAAGCGTATTCTCCCGCTGGAAGCTTTAAAGATAAAACACGTCTCGGACTCAGAACTCATTGGCTCGTGAGTTACTTTAGAATCCTGAGTTGTAATCGGGATTCAATGCCGCCCTTGACTTAATACACTGTTTTATCTCCTCGTTCCATAATCTATTATGAATATTCTATGTGTAAACTAACATAATAGGTACGTTAGTATTATGTATCCAATAGAAGCTTTAAAATTTAAATAGATACATAAATTTATAATACTGTACATATTATAAATTTATCTATACACAGCACAATCTAGATAGACACATTGTGTGAGACACATTGTGTGAGCCACACTGAGACGGATAAAAATAATACAGAAGGCTTTATCGCTATGAGCGATCTCCTCCAGGCAACCTTGGGTCTGGACAAGAATGAAGAATAAAGACGATGACACTCGCTTTAATTTACTAAAGAGAAAATAAAATTTCCTAAGGACAATAAGGACTGCTTTCATCGCGCTTGGCCAGTAAAGCGGAAAGGGTAGATGTGACATCTATTAAAAAACCGCATCCAAATCCGTTGCGTAGTTTTAAAGACACATAGGGAGCGTACATAAAGGGACAGAGAAAGCGACTTTGTTTTCTATTATGTAGTGATATACCTTTTGACCACATTCTGAACTGGTGGTGAAGTGAGTATGTCCCCGACAATTGTGTCACGAAGATCTAAAAGATATTCACTCTAGTCATGAAGAGACCAGGTTGTCATTGGCTGGAAAAACAGAAGCAAGTAGGAAGTTCTAAATCTTGTAAATAAATAATAGACATCTCTATTATTTACACAAATATCCTCACGGAGCATGTACGATCTGTATATTTGTTCTGGGTATTTTCTATGCATAGGTAAAAATAACCATACATTTATTTAGGATCATAGATATTTTTTTTGAAAACACGAGCACTTATTAGTGAAAACTTAACAAAAACTGATAAGATTAACAGAAAATAGAAGGCTAGAATATATTATAGCAAAATAACAACAAAAAATCGAAACAATAACTTCGCATAATTACTCAAGCAAAGCGAAAAAGATGCAATTTCGAGTTCGATAACGAATGAGATACCGTAAACCGGGGCTACTTTGACATTGGGGGTTACTTTGACACATTTTGGGGCTACTTTGACATATGGGTAATTTGCAAGTTATATGTCTTGTTTTGTTTTTATAACTTTAAAATTAGGTGCTTTCTTGTTCTAGGTTATTAATTAATAAAAAGAAAAGCTCGTAGATATTAAAAAAACGGTTAGAAATCATAAAAAGAAGGTAGGAGGGAGAACATGTAAAATTACAGTGAAGTTGATCTGAAAAAGGCTGTTGGTGAAGTGAGATCAGGAAGAATGTCACATAAAGTCAAAAAAAAGGATCCAAAGACCCTGCCTATGAGTGTGAGATCTCGATCGGAGCGACATTTTATTATTTATTTTATTTTTTTGATTTTTAATTTTCTTATAATGAAAGTTCCTATGTATAATTAAGTGAAACTTGTGCCAAATGTTGATCAAAGTGTCCAATATCGTTAATTAGATGTGTTTTTGACAATTTTTATGTAAACGTAAGTTGCAGTAAGCTAAATTAAATTTTTTGTCAACATTTAGGTAGATAACTAATTATACGTTGATTTTCTGTATTTTCTTTGGTTTTAATCCTTTTACATGGTTTTATATGATGCAATACAGGATAAAACTTTTTTGTTAGGTGCCGAAGTAACACTGCGGTGACATAACATTGCCTTTTAATGCAATTAGAAGTTGTGTCAAAGTAGCCCCACACGCGGGGCAACTTCGACATCAAATTAATAAAAAAAATACGAGCTAAAGGAGGGTCCTAGAGCCCTGTTTTTTTCCAGACAAGTAGCCCAACGATCAATTGTTCTATTCAGGAAGAAAAATCTCGATTATCACATTCTATAAAAAAATAACATAACAAAAACCTTCCAAACTATGTCAAAGTAGCCCCGGTTTACGGTACCAATGGAATGACGAATGAAAACTGTCAAAACCAGGAATTGTTTGGAACTGCAGCTTGCTCTGATGATACCAGTGCTGCAATGTCGGAAAATATATTACACCAATATTTCTTTTATGTTTTTGAATCGCAGTAAAACTCTATGATATGAAGTATAAGATTATCCACTAACCATAACACAATCTCTAGAATCGGACTAGATGCGGGTGTGTGATAAATTAAATAAATATATTGAAATGGAATTAAATTGTGTGAACATTCATTTATTTAATGTTAGGTAATCATCTAATCCCGTATGATAACTTTATAAACAATGCGTACACTGAATAATCCATTCATTTTCGTTAATGGACTTAGAAGAACAAATAGACGGTGGTTATTGAATGAAAATTCTTGACGACCTTGATATGCGTTCTTATAATATCTATTACTAGTATATGCCCGCGGTTTCGCACGCGTTGTTTCTACGGAAGCGTTTCAATGCTATTTCTATCTCATGGAAACTGATTTAGTTATGGGATGAAAACAAACATCCGTCCATATATACATACAAACTTTCCTGTTTATACTATTAGTACGGATAAGGATAGTGAGACTTCTCTATTCTTTAACGTCTTAACTTCTATTCTTTATCGTCTTAAGTTCTAAGAAGGATGGTTCATGTCGAATATCTCAACGAATCTCGCATAGTTTTGTTTCATTTATCTTGTGTTTGTTAAATTATCACGGCAGGGTCGTGATTCCCTGGTAAGATGCTTTAACAAACGTAACACAATCGTCCAAATCTTCAATTCTTAGTAAATACGTAAAGTTTACTTGGAACTAGCTTTTGTTGCTCTTCTTAAAAAAGTTTTCAACAGTACTGTTGTGGCTCTTCAATGACTTCATCGTTATTTACTTGAATGAAGCGAGGAGTTGAAACTTTAAAAAATATTACGACACAAATTTATTAGTTTAATTAATCAACTAAAACTAAGCTTTGAAGTAATGTAAGAAGAAAATAAACCTTTAGGCGATTTATTAAACTTTATTATGAACCTAACAGTCTGCTCAACGAATATTGATTCATCTTCAAACCATTAAGCACGTGACAAGAGGTTGACCTTAGGTTTCTCGAACGCAGATCAAATTAATCAATGCACACTGATTAATTTGATCGGCGTTCGAGAAACCAGCGTCAAAGTGCCTCAGATCTGCAGTGCTAACTCAATAATTGTGAATCAAACCACGTAACCACGTAGTGCTAGAAGCTACGCCGTACTATCGTCGTTACAAGTGTAATTTATTTATTTAATGTAGGTAATGTGTTATTTAAGTTCTACGTACTGTAATTTTGATAATGGCTAGTAAGCAGATGAAAGAGATAATAGAAGATTCTTGTATAAAAAAATATGAAATCGTGTAAAAACTCTTGGTCGCAATATTACTCTGTAATCTTCGGTTCCTGGTAAGGCGTTGGTTTATTTGTCTCGCATTCCTACCGTAATGTGAGAGGCTGTGGCTCAAATCTGAGATGCATACCTACCTAAGTATGAAGTATCTATTAATATTCTTGACGACCGATGTGGAGCGGCGGGCGAAGGTTCGCCTGCGATTCAGGAGCTTCGTGGTGGGTTCGATTCCCACTTCGGTACAAAAAAAATACGATCTGCAAATATTAATAAAAATATCAATAAAATATCTAATCTAATCTCTATATATAATCTCTATATATATAATCTAATCAGATATCTAGTAAGTACTACCCATGACAAAAGCTCTTGGCTTAGGCTAGATGATGTTGTGTGTATCGTGGAGAATTATTTATTTATTCATTCTACAGTTCAGAGTTCTGAGACGAATTTTAATTAAGAGTAGGTACTAATCGTTCTCTTCAGAAATTTCTAGTTTTTACACAGTCAAAAAAGAGAAAGCTCAGGTTTACACTAGAAGGGCTCTACCGCTGTGTAAAAAATGAATATAGTACAAACACGGCAATGATAATGAAGTTCGTACAAATGTCCTGTAATTTGTATAACGGTCGGCGGGAGCGAACGCTGCAGATACGACAGATAACGAGAGAGGCGGCCCTCTAGCCCTGGCTATAGATACCGCCGAGGGATAGATACCGCTCAGGGTATCTATAGCCCTTACTCCGTGGTGTGAACGTTGAAATGAACCTTGTAGGTACATATAGCACAGTGCTAATGTACTCTGAAGTTTAAATTGCCTTGTGTTTGGGTCGCTGTTCAAAAACAAAGCTGTTTCTAATTTATTTACTCCGACGTCTCCAACCATCAACCGAAGAAACTTAAACTCCAAATAAAAGTTTTACAGTAGGGTTATTTTAAATATATCGTATTTACATATCATCCGATGCACTAACCTAACCTATAGTGATTTGATAATTCGATGATCTTATACAATGATACGCCAACTAGAAATGATAGAAGGGCTTACTTATTTTTCGACTGAGTTTCTCAAGTAGGCCACATATGGGCCCTTTTTTGCATATCTGGCGGGAGGGGATTAGTCTAACCACCCGATGATATCCTCAAGGAAAGTCAATAACTTATTGACGCCGTGACAAGCCTCACTAGGCAGAATGACTTTTATTTAAAAGTCATCAACTCCATAAACATAATCGATGTTGGATTCCAATCAAAGAACGATAAATACGACCCAATATCGTATATTTTAAGCGATAGGTACCTCTATCGCTTAAAATATACGATATTGGGTTCCTAAAAAAAAGGATCAACCTTTCAAAAAGTTCTAAACAGGCACGTATTTTACAAAAAAGCATTCCCAAATGTTATCCCTAATCTTGCCGCGCCAGGCCTCCAGTTCCAGGGGGCTGTGAAATACGTTTTCTGCGTAGGCGTCCAAATTACCGCCGCCTGTCATGCCGCTCGAATCGATGCTTTTATTTTACGCCTCCAGCTAGCTTGTAGGCAATGTTTACCATTTATGAGAACATGACGGTTTAATTCCCTATTTGCATTGCGTTTATTTTGTGGACCTTTTCGTTTGAATTCGGATCGTGTTTTATGGGTTAAAAGTTTAATGTTTTTTTTCAATCGAATCCAATATTTTATTGGTTTAACGACAGTGCATAAGTACATTACAATACAAATCTCTCAGAAATAAACTGATAGATAAAAAAAAATAATTACACATTTACTGAAATACATAAGTATAAGACTAATTTTTTTTTATTAAATGTCTTGATATCGAAGCTTTCTCATTCAGGCAAGTCGTATTCTGCTTTTCAGTCTCTTAAAGCTCCAAATCCATTTAAAATAATGAGTTCTCTAAAGTAAATTATCTGTCATAGATGAGCATTCAATTCCACAAACTCCATCTGCATAAACTAAAACATTCGCATACGCTTCGAGAAGTATTAACCTGCGGTTCCGTGGATTCCGCTAACTTTCCGTATTACCTGTAAATTCCCTGTGAACTCTCTGACATTTCCTTAGCTATAAAACAGTTACGTGATCACCGAGCTCCTGCAGAGCGACCTGCACAAAATCATCGTGTCGCCGCAGCATCTCTCCGCAGATCACATCAAAGTCTTCCTCTACCAGATACTCAGGGGTAAGTTATTTTTCCGTTCTTACTTTTACTAATTTAGTTCTAACTTTCTTGTTTTGAATAAGAATGTAGAAAACGGAAAGCAATTTAGAAATGCCAAGAAGTTTTATACTGCTTCCCGTTAGAAAAAAGCTTTATTCAGAGTATTTCAAAAGCTTCAATGACTCTTTCAGGTCATACATTAACAAACAAATGTAAATGACAAATGTATAAAGAGATTTGCTAAGCAAGGGTGTTGCTCTTAAATACGAGTTAATAAATGAGGCTGAAGGATAATAACGTTGTGTAAAAAACTTTTTGCAACCCGAAACACATCAGTGGTATTTACATTTCTAAATTGTTACCCGTTCTTCGTTATTCTGAAGACAATACATATGCAAATGGATATATCTGAAATTATACTAAACAAAAGATTATTTCAATTTATCTAGCAGCACCAATCGTCTCTAATCCAGGCCTGAGCTCCTTACATATCGATGTTTCGTGAACCGAATTCTGAGTAACAAACAGTTATTGTGGTAGAAACATTTTGGCAGAAGCTCGGAGGCTGACTCATAAGCTAGGGTGCTCATGGCCGAAACGCGATCCACAACTCGTTGTTTAAAACCCTTTCGTGCGCCCATTACTAAGGAACCAATTTACCAGCTAAGCGGAATGCCTTCTGATTTGCATATTAGGAACGCAATATGGCCCACCGATTGGTTTTTGTGTCATTAAAACCGGTTTTACGAGGTAATCAAAACCCTCTGTAGACGTTATCGGAAACTATTTTACTCAACTATTCATAATAATTGCTCAGCTCGCCACAACACCCTATCTCCCAAGTTTCATGGAAGCCTCAACAAGTTAACTTTATAATGTGAGCTGATTTTATGAACTAAGTTAAAGCACTAAATAGCAATAACGGTCCATGATACCAGTATAGGTAGGTAATGAGAAAGCAAAACTTTTTTAATTACGTGTAGTAATACCCATAAAAGGCCGGATGCTCTAAATAGCTCACTGTAAGTGTGAGTTCGCAAAGATTGCATTCACCTTGTTAGACATGAGCATCGAAAACAACTTGTTCTATTTGTTCATCGAGTTGGTAAACATGGGAAGTTGATTGCGGTGGCTCGGACCGAGTGCCGTCGATAAATTCAAGTTTAAAACAAACCCATCTCCTCGGAGAGCTGAGACAACGCCGCAGCCGCTCTCCTTGCCTCGCGTTGCCTCGCCTGTACTTCGTCCGCACACCCACTTCCAACCTGCCGTAAATCAATTAAAACTCCCAAGTGCTTCCAACTTGCGTCCGACTCACCCGCCCCGCAAAAACTAGTGCATTACCGACTGCGTGCTTAAAAAGCTCTATGACCGGGCAGCTCTCACTTTAATTTCAGCTACGTTGCTGATAGCTATGCTAATTTGGTCCACTCTCGCAAATGAAAAGAGTAGCCTCCAAGCCGTCGTCCTGTCTCCCGATTTCGCATTATTAATTTGTGCAATTATTCGTACGGTGCCAAGAGATTTCCCGGGAGTGAAACTCGCGAAGGGAATCTAGAAAAATGTGGTCGTTAAGCCCCCAGCGCTCGCTTTACTCGTTTAATTAAAAACTTTACTGTTGCACCGCCTTGATGGCCCTGGCTTAAATTAACTTAGACAATCAAAACAAACTTATGCTTGTACGCGGGTTATTCCAAAGTATTTAAGGCCCCTATTACGAAAAAAGGCGAAAATGCACTTATTCGTCGTCCAAATTCTATAGCTTTCGTTCGTTGCTTGAAATAACAATTTCTTGTTAATAGTAGATTGTTTCCTCAACTTCAGTAATAATTAACCAGATTTTAGATAACTTATTTGTTTATTTAGTTATAATCATTCTCCCGATGCAAGTTTAGGCAAAAACGCTCGGAGACCTGTTTTGGGAGCTCTAATTTGAAGATTCCATTGAACATAGACCATAAAACTATTTTTTTTAATTTAACAAATATCCCATTCTTCGATAATAATTAAATACATTTTCGATAAATGCCTTTATATGAAGGGAAAAAAATCTGAACCGAGGTTAACTATCGATCGAAAAGGCTTCGAAACAAACCCTAATATCTCCAAAGTTCTACATCATTTTGACATAAAATTTATACCAAAATAATCTTCATTGTTTTCTTAAACTACAATATTAATTTTACGTTTTAAATCCCAACTAATTTTTTTTAATGAATTTATTAAAAAAAGTATATATTTCATTGTGCCGGCAATCTGCCCTCAGTACCGCGCGAGCGCTTGTCGAAGGTGGACCTATGTCACTTTTGCTCGCACTCTCCGTCGGACGAAACGCCCAAAAAATGCTGCGTTTATGAGCGAGTTGGAACGTTTTGATCGTTGTAAATATTTACATTCGCATAGTATATTTCAATAATTTTTTAATTCGTACATTTATTACATATTATACCAGATAGTTATTTTAATTATAACTGAGGTTTATCACAAGCCGAAATGGGGAAAAATAAATAGAAATGCGTTACTAAACAAAAAAAAAACTAAATATTCTATCGTTGAAGAAAGCAAGGCATGGTATTATTTTATTATTTTGTTACCCTTTATATAAAATGGTTTACCACTCACTGACTCACTCACTCACTGACTGACATGATTGTTCTCCCTGTTGGTGGAGGGGGAGGTATGGTTTTTTTTTTCGGAAATATGTAGGGGGGTGGGGGTGAGTTTGGGAAAATTTCGACTTTTTTAAATTTCGAACCCCCTCTAGGGCCCCCCGGGGGTTCTTCGGCCGTGTGGGGGGGTGGGTCAGATTTTTTTGTGGGGTCGTATGGAGGGTTAGAATTGGTTTTGGGGGGTGAAATTTTTTTTAACCCGAGACCCCCCAACACCCCCGCTTTTGACTTGCTACCGGATAGCGTACCGATAGAGGATTTCGGATGGCGGGATCGTATAGAGAGTTAAGTCCTTAATAGGAAGGAAAAAAAATCGACCCCCCTTCATGACCCCTTTTTAGAACCCCCCTTCGTATCTCCCGAACGGCTCGCTATGGAAAAAAAGTCTTTTCGCAGTCGCGTAGAGAAGGTCGAATAGTTGCGGAATCAAAAAAAAGTTTGACCCCTTTGCACCCCCAGACCCTCTTTTTTTTAAAAAAACCGTTTTTTGGCCAATTTTAAGGGTTTTTTTAGGGTGGAGCATCGAGGCGAGCGAAGCGAGCCGAGATGCGACACTGGGAACCAGAACGGCGAGCGAAGCGAGCCGGACAACCCCCTCGACCCCCCCCTGGGGTTCTTCGGCCGTGTAGGGGGTGGGTCCGATTTTTTCGTGGGGTCGTGTGGAGGGTTCAAAATCGTTTTTAGGGTTCAAAGCCGAGATGCGACACCGGGACCAGTACGGCTCGCTTCGCTCGCCGTGCTGCGTTCCCCCCACGACCCCCAAGACAACCCCCTCGACCCCCCCCTGGGGTTCTTCGGCCGTGTAGGGGGGTGAGTCAGATTTTTGTGGGGTCGTGTGGAAGGTTCCAAATCGTTGTGGGGGGTGAAATTTTTTGACCCCCAAGACCCCCGCTTTTGAATTGCTTCCGGATAGCGTACCGATAGATAATTTCGGATGACGGGATCGTATAGAGGGTATAATCTTTAATAGGAAGAAAAAAAATCGACCCCCTCCCCATGACCCCTTTTTAGAACCCCTTTCATATCTCCCGAACGGCTCGCGATGGAAAATTACCCTTTTATATAAAATTAATATATAATATTAATAAATAATACATTAATAAATAATGCTGGACAATCCACACAGCACCATCTAGCACCATGTAGTGGTATGTTTTTTTTAGACGGAATCGTAGAGGAGAGATCAGGGCAAGTATGAGAAAATTCCGACTTTTTTATATTTCGACCCCCTTCTTGACCCCCTCTAGGGTTTCTCGGCCGTATAGGGGGTTAGGTAAGATCATGTAAAGGGTTATAAATATTTGTGGGGGATGAATTTTTTTTGACCCTCAAGGCCCCTAAGGCCCTAACATTTCAGTTGCTACCAGATGGAGGAGCGAAAGAGGGTTTCAGATGGCGGCATCGTATAGAAGGTTCAGATTCGCATCGCAAAAATAAAAAACCGACCTCCTCCATGACCCCTTTTCACGACCCTATTTCATATCTCCCGAACGAAGCGCGATGGAAAAAAAAACTTTTCACAGTCACGTAGGGGAGGACGCATAGTTGCGGAAGTCAACAAAATTTTGACCCATTTGCACGCCCAGACCCCCTTTTTTTAAAAAAAACCGTTTTTTGACCAACTTTCGACCAGACGGCAGCACCGCTCGCTTCGCTCGCCGTGCTGCGTTCCCCCCGCTGTTGATCCCCCTAAATCCCATTCCCCCCCAAGTGATATGGGTATCGTTTTCGAATAACGCAAACCCGAAAATCACGATAAAGATGTCCGTTTTGAAATCCAAGATAGCTGACATTTTTTATCGCAAAATACCGTCATGGGTATCGATTTCGACCAATTCAGGAGTGTAGGTTACGAAAAGGGGTTCTAAATAAAAAAAAACAGCTTACACAACCGACGCGAGCTGCTTGCAGCTAAAGATTAGTTTTTTATTATAAAAACACTCGGACAAATTTCGATCACGTGATCGTTTCCGACTAAACCCAGGGCATGTTGCTACGAATTTGAGGTGTGTTTTTAATTTTTCCAAGTTTATTTTTCATTTCAGGCGATTTTTTTTATTTTCGTATAAACTGAGGATATCAATTACGAATTTCAGGTAAATTTTTAATCCAATACGCCTTATTCATGTCCCTAAAATTAATCTTTGGTATCGTTTCACTTATTTTATTAATAACAATATTTAAATAAAACAAGTTTATTGTTTGGAATCAATTAATCAATTCAACATGTATTTCAATACGGTTTAAAAAAAAAAATATTAGTCGCATACATTTTTTTTATTGTACTAAAAAAAATCTATCCATATACATATTGTATTACCTATATTTAAATAAAATAAATATAATTCTGGACAATATAATTATAATAGTAGTATAATTATAATAGTTTTCTAGTTCCCATAACACAAGCTTTGACTAGCTAATTTTGGGACTAGATGGTGCTGTGTGGATTGTCCTGCATTATTATTATTATTTTATTATTATTGTACCAGGGTACAAATAAAAAGCCTTTTCTTGCGACGACGGCGTTAATGACGGCGTTTTTTAAATGAATATTTATTATGACGTCACTGTAATAGTTAGACATATATTGTAGCGATATTTTTTGTAGATAATAATGTGTTCTGCAAAGTCGTAGTACATTGTTTTGATCTATCATCAATAGTTTTCGTAGCGCACGCGCCGAAAGACATTTTGTTTTATACTATGTAGTGATACACCCGTGCGAAGCCGGGGCGGGTAGCTAGTAAAGTTATAAGTCGTCAAAGTTTAAGGTAAGGTCTTTATAGCAAGTACCTAGGCTGTCGGTAGGTACTCGGTAGATATTCCACCACTTACCTAAAGACACGAGCATCAGCTGGGGTATTGCTGGTTCGGCTATCTTTCGCAGTAAGTAAATGCGCAACACTTCTGACGCATTTCCTAGAGCTTCACCATAAGAAACACCAACATTTGCCCATACTCCATCGCACTGAACATTATGTTGGCAAATAAAACTCACTTATTAAACACAACCGATACCAACATCTACACACAGACCTCGGACACAGACACGAACTAAAAGTCATAACATACCTACTTATTCGAAAAGTTACAAATTGCAATTTACATGACCACCCGGCGCGGTGCATGTGTTCACTTTTCTTTTTTACACCTTGTTTTAGATAATTTAAGTTTTAGTAGGGATCCTTTTTTTTACTTATAAATATAGTCTATGTTGCTGAAGGATAAGTAGCATTCTAATGGTGAAAGAGTCTTCGAAATCGGTCACTTTGTGAGTTTATTCGTTACATACATACAAATCTTTCACATTATAATATTACTAGTTGCGCCCCACGGCTTCGCCCGCTTGTAAATTTATTTGTCAAATTGAGAACTATATCGATGTCCAAGGCTGAGAATAATCACTACGTTTGATTCTTTGGTGGGTAGGCCACGTTTTGGAATTTAGAGCCGACACGGAGAGCGGATGCGCTTATCTATTATTTACATACGTAATGGTTTTCAGGTAATGGTATCATGTTTTGAGTGAATGAGAGAAAAAGGAAAAGTAATTTTTCTTTTCCTAAAAATTTATTGCAAAAGTAGGGGTTATATTGTTAAACATAAAAATACGTATTTAATAATTCACTTCAAAATTTATTTGCACTGAGTTTTGATTGTTTCGAACCAAGGAATAATAATTTCCCATACAAAATTTACCACCCTATTTAACCTCTTCAAAGGTTAATTTTCAAAATAATACTTCATATGTGTTATTATAGGTAAAATAAATTAGTAGTTACTGCAATAATTATAACAAACATTCACACAGACTTTCACTTTTAATGTAATAGTAACATAGTAAGTATAAATAAAATTACCTACATAAAAACGATAAGACAAACCGATACTATTAAATTATTTATAAATCTATGAAAGCGATATTTGATTCACATAAAAAAATCATCTACCGAAATCAATCCTAAGAAAACTTTGTAAAAATTACTGGTGGATCAAGATTTTATAGCAATACTCGCTTGTGTAGCACGATGCCCCGCCCACTCGGTGCCGAAATACCTAAATCAGCATAACGTAGATTTGTGAACCCCCTCTTAAGAAACAGGGCATTGCGAATTGGTGCTGCAGAATAGAATATAGATGGTAATGATGCCAGCGCCCGTGCCGCTGAATGTATTCACTGCGATTATCAGAGGGGAGACACGCGACTGCGAAGCAGGATTCTTTTAATATTCTGCGTGCACTTTTGTATTATACAAAGCCGTTGTGTCGTGTCGTTGTCGTGACTGAAGAGAAGCACATGGCGACAGTGCTACTCTTCAGTCTGAAGTAAGGGGAGAAAATTGAAACTCTTGCATTGTGCTGTTGTAAGGTTGTAACTGAATAGGTGATTGACCAGTATGTTAAAGCACAATAGTATGCAATGGCTTTAGCACAAAAAGGCATGGATCGCGGGGAATGCGACTCGAGTCGACTAACCAGCTGGTTCATGCGCATGTTTGGCGCGCCGCTGACCTGACCGGGGTGGCTCGGTAAGGCTAGTTGCTAATGATACATTTCCTACTGTAGCATATAAAATCTGCTTAGTAGTGATAAATTGACAAGTCTCGTTCCAAACCATTTATCAGAAACATTTCGGAAAGCCGGGCGGTTTACGTTCCACTGATCACATCCCACTATCAAAACAATCTTTGTTTGGACAGCTTACTGAGCCAAAAGCGTCACCGTGTCTAGTCGCTGGGTTTATGTAAGCCTGCCTTTAGCTGACCGGCCACGCCTGTCCGCTGTTGCCCAGGTATGCTAATAGCGCTGCCTGGGCTCGTCCAGCTATGCCCGATATTAATAATGTATGGATTGCGATGCGATGCAACGAAGCGCGTCCACACCCTGATAGGTACACCTGCTCCCGGTACTCATACATAAGGCATTTGGACCATCTCTCACTGCCACAGCCAACGTCAGAATAACAACCTGATTATGAACGGAACTGACTCGTTTGTCTACCCGTTCTCATTACCGAGCACCTGTCCATAAATATCCACATCAAAACGAGATTTTCTCTCAAAAACTTATTCTTAAGTCCTTTTGATAAATGGATCGACATTGTCAGCGATGGACATAACTCAGAGCGACCGGTTTGATAAAGTGATATTTTACGAAATGATCAAAAGAGCTCGTGAAAGGCTCTCATTAACTACACATCTAACCGACACTACTGGGCGTTTAATTAATGTAATTTATTTACTGAATCGTGTAGATCGCATCGAGTCGGCGAGTGGGGATGCGGCGACGGTAACGAGCAGAATTATGGAAATGCGCGTTTTCCCGCCTCGCCGTCACTAGCTATAATATTATCTATGCGCGAGCTTTTCCACGAGGACTTCACCTTCGCGTCCGTAATGTTAGCTACTCTGGATTTTGTTCTGATAAATCAAGATCTTCCTTTTTGTTCCTTAAATTCAATCAGCGTAAGAGATTGCGAATATGGTTCTTATTTCAACCTCCTAGTCTAGGGGTTGGTTCTTGGCCTTTCATTGGAGAAGAGTATATTCGTAGCGCAATTATATTTGTACCTGGTCAGTGTGTTTCTTTTCTGGAATGAAGCCTTTCGAACGATTTGTTTTCATGTTTACCGCGCGACAATGAAAGGAGGAACAGGAAAATGTATTGACACAGCACAGGGCTTCGGCGCCGGTTGACGGAAAAACCACTAAGTGGAAAGGCCTGGTGTCTGTCTCGCTCCGTAATGGAATTTATTTTGCTGGCTTTAGCGAAGTTTGTCCCTTATTATTTTTATTTTTTTCAATTTAATTAGAGCCTCTCACACCAAATAACTTGATCACACTTCTATGTATCTATTATTATATTCGTGAAAAACTTCCAATAGTCTTCTGTTTTTATTTTTATGACTTTTAATTATTATATATGTGCTGCTGGTTTTCTTTAAATATCAGTAAAAACAGCATAAAAATGCTGTTTTTAGTTTGTCGCCTCCTATCCTTGGTTTCAGTAAAGCAATCAATAAAAGAGGGTCAGGTAGTAATTTTTTTTTCTGTTTTGACTATTTAGGGTTTATGTACTGTCATAACGTCGCTCATAGATACTTGTGCTGGTTCAAAGTGGATTCCCACACCGCTATATTTCTATCCCTTGCGAAACTGCTAATACCTACCAGTAAAGTTTTCGACAGGATCCTACCTATCTAACTTTCAGCATCGCAAAAGCCCTTTTCTCAGACCTGCTTCAAAGTTTATTATCGCTTTTGTACCATCCTGTTTCTACGGACTATGTCTACAGGATCATTCTTAAAATCATAAAGGTTATTTTTACACTTTACATCATGTACTTAGAACAACATTATATTTATCTTTGATAAAGATCAGTTCCCATATTAACAGGAAACAATTTATTCGAACAGAAGTCTGGTTTGCCACTGCAAATTACCGTCTATTTGTACAAACTGGTCAATCAATATTCAACTTTGTTGCTAAACGATACACACCTATTATATCTGGAATGACAAGTGAGGTAACTTTTAATAACCGCGATCAAAATGGGATAGGACTATTTAAAACGGAAACAAGCGCTTTAAGACTTAGATGAACTTTTGACATCGCGCGAACTGTACCGTAAATGTCAAAGTAAACATAAACTTAGGGAAGACTCTGTCCCATCCCATACCCATCCATAACAGAGTTACGCCCCAATACTCTAACGCAACTCAAATTTAAGCAAGTCTGAGGTCGCGATATTTCGTACGTTTTCAAAAAAATGTGTTGAAAATACGTCTCTGGCACGAGCTTTGCACTTTACTCGATAGACCAGATGTTTGCAAGCTACACTGCCTGAGCGAAAGAGCCGCATGTTGGTATCAGATAAACGACTGCAACAAGCTATTTGTTTATCACTGGACGCGCCTATGTCGTGATTTATTCGATCATGGTCCCGGCATCGGTCCCGCGGTGCCGCTAGAACCGGCTTTATCTCACGAAGATAACCCGCCACGCTTCCCGCTTCCGATACTCATTTAGAATACATAACTGTTCTCTGGTAACTGAAGTTATTCGGAGAATCCTAATCCTGATTCGTATATAAAGGTAATAGATGTTGTAATATTGCGTATTGATAGCAGAGATGTTCGGCAAATAGTTACTACTAACAGCACAGCAGGGAATGATTTTTGTTCAAAAGGCACGATAACACAACAAAATATGTGGTGCATTGCATATACATGGTGTATATGTTCTACCTTTCGGAAAGATAGAGGAACTGATGTCCCTTGAATAATGTGAAAGCCCACAACTATGCAATCGTGAGATGCTTGTGCACGCGTTTCGTTGCCTGTTTGTTCAGCGGCCAGCCGCCGCCGCGCCGTGAGCAAACAGCACGGTGTGAACCTCGCACAATGGTACTATTGAACCAGTTCCCAAAAACGGCTGCTTCAAACGAACGCAGATGCTAAAACCTTACGCTTGTGTACGCAACGCATTTGTTGAATTAACATTGTCTTAAGAAACAGGAAGAGGAACAACCGTGGTCTGTCAGAAGGTAAATACCCATTGAGTGGTAATCGTAACGATGCTGGAAGTATAGTATTGAAAATTCCATTCGCAGGTGCGATCGGCCCTCGAAGTGGAATCTGATTTATAATAAAGCATCAACTCGTTAGGAGCACGCACTGCACAAGCCTATCAGGCGTCATTCGAGGAATTTACTGAATCATGTAATCGCACCATGAAGATTGCAATTAGGTTGATGATCGTCGATCAGATGTCGACTACAGAGCATTGTCCTCGGGCTAGGAACGAGGATGGCGGCGTCGCGGTTGGATGCGCCTGCGCCACCGGCCGACGACCTGCCGCTCGCATTAAGCAGCCACCTTTATTGCATGCCACTTCTCGAACCCTTCCTTTTATGTCGCATTACTTCTGATTTATATATTACTTATATGTCATTTCGTAGTGGTCGAAATGATATAAAAGTTGTCTAACGACCACAAGCTAGGACAGTCGGTTTTGTTTTGAGCCAAATACAATACGATTAAAGTAAAAATGGTTTTTATTGACATTAAAGTTTTACAGTCAGTAAAGAGTGCATAAGCTCCTGAACTATTTCAAAAACTGTGTTTCAGGAGCCAAAAAATACATTCAAGTTTCTTTTCTTAGAAGAAAAACAAGAGATGTGAATAAATCCCGTACATTGTGTAATAAAATATGTAACATCCATTGAATAACTGGATTTGTCAATGCTCAACGAGATATACAAAAAATATCCTCAAAGTTTTCGGTTCAACCTTGACTTAAGGAAGCTCGTTATTTCAACACGTTCGTTAGGAATGTAAGCAGTAAGCTACACACCTGTTAAAAACACATGCGTTTCACTCAAACTTTAAATTAGCAATTTGTTACGCGATAATTGAAATGACACTCAAACTGAAAACTTTTAACCTTCAGGTGTGCGCATTAAGAGGTAAAAATGTGAAATATTGGGCGCTAGGTGAGGAAAACTGCGGTAACACCCTTTGGGAAATTAAACTCGCAACGTACCTACTGTGTCGTTAATTTGTTTTGGCATCGCAGCTAGCGCCTGGGAGCTGGTTGGTTCTACAACACCTTTGCGAAAACAGGACCAATTTCGTTGAACTCTATCACACATAAAATATGTTAGGAGTCGAAAGAGTTTTAACATTGCCATTACAGTGCAGGGCTAAAGCGACAAAGAATAAAAACAGATACAAAAATACACCTACTAATCATTAATTTTAATTACTACTACTTAGTAACGAGCTACTAGGTAATTATAACTTAATACTTTAAAAAAGCAGGTAGGTACTTAATAAAAAAGGCTTAAAATAAATAACTTTTTTCAAAAGCCTCTTAAAAGTGCCATTGAGTGAACCAAGCGAAAATGTCGTAAATACTACTCTGTCAAGAAAGTACCGGGAAAAGATCAATAATACACAAAATGTTTGTTATTCATCCAAATTTATTTTATCACCTTCAAAGTATGCTCCTTCAGAAACGATACACTTACGCCAACGAATTATCCAATCATCAAAACATTTTTTAAACGCTGTTTCCGGAATTGAGTTCAGTTCTCGCCGCGAATTCTCCTTCATGTCTTGTACCGATTGAAAACGGGTGCCACGAAGTGGTAATTTGAGTTTAGGAAAAAGAAAGAAGTCGGCCGGAGCCATATCTGGTGAATATGGTGGTTGCTCGATGGTATTTGTTGAGTGTTTGGTCAAAAATTCGGTCACAATGATGGCCTTGTGCGAAGGCGCATTATCGTGGTGCAAAATCCAAGAATTTTCTTTCCACAAATCTGGCCTTTTTCGTCGAATTTGCTCTCTTAAACGCCGCATAACGCTCAAATAATATTCTTTATTTACCGTTTGACCTTCCGGCAAGAATTCCGAGTGCACAACACCGCGAGAGTCAAAGAAAACAGTCAACATGACTTTGACTTTTGATCGACTTTGGTGTGGTTTTTTCGGTTTCGGTTCAGTTGGATGGAAGGCGCCACTCCGAAGCTTGTTGACTAGTTTGCATATCAAACTCATAAACCCACGTCTCGTCACCAGTAATAATGCGTTTCATGAATGTTGGGTCGGAATTGACTCGTTCTAGCATGTCCTCAGCGACTCTCATGCGATTGAGTTTTTGGAGAAAATTCAGGTCTTTTGGGACTAGTCGAGCGGCAACATGTTTCATACCCAAGTGATTATTTAAAATGGTACGGATCGACTCGTGAGATACAGAAAGTTCGGCGGCTATCTCTCGCAAAGTTGAATGAGGATTTTCAGTCACTGTTTCCTTCACTTTTGCGATGTTAACTTCAATTGCAGACGTTGATGGCCTACCAGAGCGAGGCAAATCTTCCATCACATCTCGACCGCTTTTGAACGCTTTGTACCACTCATAAGCACGTGTTTTTGATAAAGTCGATTGACCGAAAGCCTTCTGTAACATTTTCAGTGACTCCGAACACGAAATTCCATTGGCGATGCAAAACTTAAGACAAACTCTTTGTTCGATGTTTTTGTCCATTGTGAAATTCGCAATACACACTAGATATGATGTAACTAAAACAGCACTGTATTTAATATAAATAACAGATGCAACTCAAACTCCGCGCCAAAATGGCAAACAGTTGTGCCAACCTAACAACAACAAAAAAAACAAAAATTTGAATTTGGAACCATAAACAAATCATCCATTCCCGATACTTTTTTGACTGAATGTACATTCATTTTTTTAAAAGAAGGTCCTATACCTACACATCATGTTAAGTTACAAGATTCAGTGTCATTTTTTAAGTTATAGTTAAATGTTAAAAAGACGAGCTGATAAATAAAAACCCTTGACTATGATAATATTACCTGTCGCTGAATCCACATTTGATAGCTAGGGTAGGGGGACGATATGTCGACCCTTATGAGGTTTTGACCTACGAATCGGGTGGTTGTCCAATAGCCGAAATAATTTGAATCTTCACAAACCATTCTTAAATGTCGTAAATAAATTCCTTTTTTTAAGAAGGTCGTATGCCTACACAGCGTGTTTAGTAACAGGTTTCAGTATCAGTTAATTTCTGACGCATGTAGCGCGAAATAATGTCAATAATAGGCTCACACCCCCCGAGCAGACCGGGCTTGGCTCGAGAGTTTCCGCGCCTTTGTGCGTCATCGAGCTCATCCTACATCCATGTACTATGTGCGAAACAACATCCCATGACATATACATTGTAGTGGCAGGAAGCACCTCCCATCCCACCGTTTGTAAATATTGTCGTCTTTCGGTAATTACTGATATTAGATTATCGAGGATTACTGAAAATCAGTGTTTGCTCTTCGAGTGAAGCTATGCCCAGAGTTATTGCCTTTTTCTTAGGCTGCAGCACACATACACTTAAATTTAAAAATCTTTACTTTTTGATTGTTGCAATAGTTCTTAACTTCTTCAGTTACTTTTGATATGTCTATGTGTCTATCTTACTTGTTTGGATTTCCATTTTTTATTAGTTCAGTCAGACGTTTCTAACATAAGTCTGAATGGAGGAATCCTCCTTTTTTCTAACGTAAGATTCCGCTTAGAAAGAACCAGTTGTCCTCAACCAAGCTGCAAAGCCTAACTCCGCGCAAATTTCCAACGAAATAGACAACGTTATAAAGTGGCTCAGCCAACTGTTCGTGCTCACGATTTCTGCCGTAGACCTAGACAGAGACAACTTGTTATTACGGTGAGCGCAGCCTTGTTTAGGGCTCATTACGCTCAATGAGCCCAGCTAATCGGTTTGGGGTAATGCCCGCTTGACTCATGCGCGCTATTATGGAATACGGTGCAAATTATGCATTGCGGATACTGTTTGAGCTGCTTGAAACAGGATTATAGATTGGACAAAATGCCTACTCGATCGGTATATCGGGCATTGTTTCGTTCAAAAACCATTATGGAATACATAACCAATAAACTTTTATAACAATGAGGAAAACTCTCAACTGTATTTTTACCCTGATTGTAGTTGTTTTGAGTGTCCCAGTGTGTGAGTGTAGGTAAATGACTTTAGTGTTAATAACCATGATCGATGATGATGATTTTAAGTGTTATAACAGAAAACTGACGCAGCGTTGTACATAAGATAGGAGCGAGCGTTATCGTTCTGTACATAATCGAAATCCCATAAAGTCTTCGAGACTATTAAAGGGAGTAGTCAACAACGAACTGGCCAGTGTATCTTTTATTTATAACGCAGAAAACCCTCTTCAAACCGTCTCACACTCGGGAGTTACAGGCAGCCGCTCTACATTGATCCTCAACGGCGCTTATGATGAAATGGACTTTATAGTAGGATCACAGTAGCCTTCAAATTTCATTGATATTTTTCCTTTCTCCCGTTTCAAAAGATATATGAGAGTTATTCGATTAAGTTCTAACAACTTTAACTTTCGATTAAGTATAGGCGTTATCGTCTGTTGAATGGTTCATAAATGCAATCTAATCAAAACTATTCTAGTGGTAACTACTATGAAATTATATATTTCGAGAAGCATCATCCATCACACACTAATGTTATAAATGTGAAAGTTTGGAAGGATATATGGATGTTTGTTACCTATTCACGCCAAAACTATTGAACAGATTGGGCTGAATTTGAAATAGACATAGTTCTGGGCCTGGAATAAAACATGAGAAAGAGTAAGAAATCAAGAAAATTCATTTATTCGTTCCTTTTTACATATAAAAGTATGGGGTGTAAAATTATTTACATAAGAGGCCAAAACGGTCCCTGTCTCAACATTATACATAGGCTACTTTCTAAAATTTTCACGCGGGTGATGCCGCGGGGCGCAGCTAGTTACAGATAAATAAACTGTACCTATTTAACTGAGATATTATCAATACAAATGTTGTGATTGCTTGTGATGTAGCGAGTTCAGAGGTGTTTATAAGACAGTCAACCACGAGCATTAGTTGTTAGAATTCAGTTAAAATAACGTAAGTTCTAAAACTTAGGATATCTAAAACAAGACACGTCTAATTCAATGTAGACCGAACTGGATTTGGAAGTGACAAAGCGGTCCTAATATTAACTACCTAGATCCCTACTTAGTTCTAAGCGGTTTGCCTCATCTATCAATTTAAATCATCTTTCAATTTTTTTTTTTTATTGATTCCAAATATCTTATTTGATCACGTCAATACCAACCGACAGTAAATTCGTTCATCTTTAACTGCGTATCAATTTTCAATGATGAATGTTGATGTTTAAATTACGCGCCGGGCTTAACTAGCAACTAATACTAATTGCTTACTAATAATGGTAATGGTCAGTTGCCATTAATGTTTTGATGGCTTCAAACGAGCTATCTTAAGTGTATGAAGTTACGATTAATTGGTATTATAATGTTGCCTGGAAAGAGGTTTGTAAATCGAAAGGTTATTTGCAACTTTTGTATGAACGGGACATGGTCATTGCGTGGGAATTTCTCAGAATTATTTCTTAGTTCAAGACTACTGCATTCAGAACTGTTTGTTACTCAGACGCGCTACCAGCTTTCTTAATATTCTTGCATTCCTTACGCATAAATCAAACTAATTTCATATTATTACTTTCCAGTTTTCAAATCCTTCCTACTAATATTATAAACGCAAAAGTTTGTAAGTATGGATGGGTGGATGTTACTCTTTCACGCAAATACTACAGAACGGATATGGATGAAAGTTGGCATAGAGATTATAGTCTGGAATAACACATATATTTTATCCCGGATTTCCCACGGGAACGGAAATAACGCGGGTGAAATCGCGAGGCGCTGCTAGTATCTAATAAAAAATGAATATTGTAAGTATTTGGTGTCTGTAAAACTTGTTTATCTTTTCAGGATTAAAATATCTGCATTCTGCGCGCATCCTGCATCGAGACATCAAGCCCGGCAATCTCCTCGTGAACAGCAATTGTGTCCTCAAGATCTGTGACTTCGGCCTCGCGAGGGTTGAGGAGCCAGACGCCAGCAAGAACATGACGCAGGAAGTCGTTACGCAGTATTACAGGTAAAACAAATGGCATTCGTTAGACTGTATCCAAAGGGAGCACCTTTGGATACGTTTGCGTCCGAATTTAATTCGGAAACGTGCGATTACGTACGAATGATCCCGACCTTGCAAAAGGACGAAATCTCGAACTTCGAAACGTATCTACGTTTACACGTGCGAACCAATTCGTATCTAAACTATCCAAAGTGAACACGGCCTGATAGCTTTAAATGCAAATCAAACTATTGCGAAAAACAATTAAACTCTGTTAGTAGACAGAGTTACTTCGTTTTTCAAGCGCTTACATTAGAACAGATCTTATCGAAATTTGGCAAGGAGGGATTATACCATATCCCAGATAAGGACAGGTTACTATTTTAACTGTAATAGACGTGCGAAGCCACGGGTTGAAGTACGGTACTATGTCTCATAAGGAAATTTACTATTACCATACCATATTATGGAAATTTTATGATAAACTGACATCTATATACACAAGGTAGAGCTACCGAGAATGTCTACGACCCTCATTAGTGTTACAAGACAGAAGAGTGCACCAGTTAATTACTAAGGTCGACTATTGTTAGCTTTTTCTTCCTACTGCTATGCACTAAGAGCTTCTAGGAACGGCGTCTGTTGACAGCTCAAATGAATTTATAGGTCTGTAATTTACTTCTAAGTTGTTGGCTGTAAAATCTTTACAGTCCTGTTTTGTCCTTATTTTATTTTGTTTACTAGAGAATGAATTTCCTGATGGTTTTGGGGACGACAAATATCAGGTCATCTTTATGAGTCAGGTTGCTTTCATGCACTGTTAGGATAAAATACGGCATTGCAGTTTTTGGCTTTTGTTCTGCTCGATATGTTTTCAACCAATTTTTGTCAGTAGGTATGCAAAAAATATCGGAATATCGTTTTGCTACACAAAGGATACCTGTGGCAAAAATAGCATTGTTCAGTTTGTTTTGACCGTGGACTATTTAACAAAGCGAGGGCAACTTCTCATGGTTATTCAATTACTTAAATTTACAAGTAAATGGAATTGAAAAAATATGACGACGATTTATGTGACGACTATAAATTTTCGTTAAAATTTCGTGTCAAGTCAAGCTTATCGCTCACCGCCCAAGTTTCTCCAGTTGCTTGTTAGTCGCGCTCTCGTGTTTCTTATTCTTAGCCATAATTACGTCGTGTAATTATTTCTTACATCTAGTTCTCAACGAATGGACCTATTTAAAGCCAGCGAAGCGAGCACGGTTGCTCCGCGGGTGTTGAATGGGTAAAAACTGAATGAAAGAATGACCTTTGCGTTGACCGCAGTTCTGAAAGTAGGCCACGTTTCGTTCTCTTCGCATTTGTTACCAAAAACGAGAGTCTGAAATACGGAGCCGCATACTTTCAGCGGAATATCTTTCAAGACTTCGTGCATGATACAGGCGCTGCTCATTTTTCATTTACATCGTGAGCGGACCTCTTTTGTGAATTCCCTACGTTTCTACCTTCTTTGGCTGCTATTTTGGAGTACCGTCGTATCTCTCCCATAGTGAAAAACACAATTTAAGCGAAGAGAAAGTCATTACCTTTTTTCTCATAGTATTTTGGAAATTACTTATACCTATATTTTAAAATTTGACTTGTCTAAATGCTATTTTGTAAGCCTAAAGAAATAAAGTTCGAGATTTCTGATTTTTTCTTTTGTTTTAAAATCTAGTATGATTTGTTTTCGTAGGAGACACTACAAAAACAAATTATAATACTCGATGCAACGAGTCCCTGACCTTTTCGATGGAACTGCGTCGCATTTATTTGTTAGGATTTAACGTATGTGCATACGGTTGCGGACAAATCCGGTCATTTAGTTCGTTATAAGAACATTAAATCTTGTCCATAAAATGGAATAGCACTGTTTACCTGTTTCCTTTATGGAATAGCTCTTATAATAAGTTTCGTAATCACCCCCTTTATCTATGTCTACGGTTCTGTTTGCGTTAGCATTTCTGTTTATCATTTTCATGGGACTCATTTATTAGGTAGACAAAAAAAGCTTTAGGTATTAAATTTTTTTGCGGTTTCCAAACGAAATCCATACAATTTGTACTGAATTTACTTAACAAACACAATGTGGAGCACAAAAACGTTTTCTAATATGGATTGTGTACTTTAAAATTCTCACCATGTTTCGTAATTGAATACAGTGGTAATGCATGTATTCAAACGTCATCATACGGAAATCCATATAAGGGAGTATGTCGTTGAAATTTTTGTCGTCTTACCAACAGCATGCCATAAATGTGAATAACATGAC
Organism: Eupithecia centaureata; assembly: GCA_944547425.1. Taxonomy (NCBI): domain Eukaryota; kingdom Metazoa; phylum Arthropoda; class Insecta; order Lepidoptera; family Geometridae; genus Eupithecia; species Eupithecia centaureata. Next base: position 12,649,271 of record OX155682.1, read on the forward strand.
TGCGGTTATAGATCACGGCAGCTGTAATATGCGAGTGTAAATTATTGATTATTGTGACTTGTTCCATGGGAAACATCGTAGGCTTATTGTTATGACTAGCTCCTTGCTGGTGACAATAGGTATATGCATTCTCGAGTCTGTATGTGGTTCCTAAAACTGTAAAAAATACTGTGAAATATTGATAGTCGTACAGAATACTTACTCTTATGACTAACAGCTATTTACTATAAAATGCAATTTTAATAAACATACGATACATTTGGACGAAATAAATTGAAAATGGCTTTGTGCGAATTAAATGAAACGATTCAAATTGAGGTTGATTTCATTCCCCGGTTTGATTAATCCCGTATTCGCCAGTAAAATATCCCGAGGCGTATACTCTCGTTTAGTTACGTGGTGTTTCAGTTTAGTAAACAAAAGAGATATCGTGTCGAATTTAATTGTGTAGTGTTGTGTTATTTAATAAGACTAGCTATATAACGTGTTAAGCTATAGACGCATTTATGCTTTATGGTTTATAGCTATGTACGTACATCCTATGCACCCAATACTAATACATAAAATAGACGTTGAATGATATGGAATGGGATAAAAAAGCTGGTGATGTTAGTAGCCTGGCTATGCTTATTTGATAACAATGTTTAGTTTGTTTGGAAGCTTGTTGTTTTTTAATCAAATGCATCTTATGATTCGAATATTATATGCATCATATACATGGTGTAACAATATACATGTACTAAGCGAAAAGCTGGGTATTTCTACCCCCCCGGGGAACAACTTTTGTTCAACGACTTTTCTAATTTCGATTGGTATCTCTGAAAAAACTAAAACAAAGTTTTCACATGGCCAGCTGATTTTTTACGAAGTGACAACCCTAAAATCTGCTGTTTCATATACTTGCGACGATGACCTCAGTATGGTCACAGAATAGATGTAGAAAAGAGTGACAGATTCATTTTCTTGAAATAGAAAAACGCCTACAGCATCATTGAGGCAAATTGTCGTAAGTCATGGCTAAAATCACAATTTAATTTGAAGGTTGAGTTACGTGTAGTTAAACATACGAACTAAACTACGCTAACACAGTTATGTCTTTTTCTAACTGTTTGTTCTTTCTTGTGTGTTGATCTAATCATAATAACCTACTGACTGAATACACATTGATGTCCACTACTGAAAAGAGCTGTGAATCTGGCGGGTATTGCCATAATCACTTGGCTGGGGATTGCTGATCAAAGAAACGGTATAAGTAATTCACACAATAAAAATGCTGCCTTTCATTTGGCGAAGCCCCTTGGTCGACTTTTACGACATCCGACATACGACGAGCTGAGTCGCATGGGTCGGTTAACTTAATTAAAAACTTTACCAAATGACTCTTTCCGTCATTATGTAGTTTATCTGTCCGTTCTGTACCTACATTAATCTTTGACACTTGTATTTCCACAAAGGAACGCGACTAAATTTTATTGGCTGTAGCACTATGCAAAACCATGGCAACCAGCCAACCGCCAATCATAGACAAGTTAGAGAACCATTCATTCATTCATTGACTGTCGGCATCTATCAACATGCGATACACCCAGTGATGCCAGATCTACCGATTTAGCAGTAGATCTACCTGCTTTTTTAGGCGTCTACCGATCTACTGATTTATTTCAAAAATTTAGTGAAACCTACCTGATTTTCCCGAGCGCCTTCTAAAATTTAGTGAAATCTACCTGATTTTCCCGAGCGCCTTCTAAAATTTAGTGAAATCTACCTGATGTCCCGAGCGCCTTCTAAAATTTCGTGAAATCTACCTGATTTTCCCGCGCCTATAGCTCCGTGACTAAATAACCACTTGGCGACCTTTTTTTTTTTTTTAGCTGCAATTGTCTGCAAAAATGCAAAGAATCGCTTCCTTTTTACGAATGCACCTAAAAAAAAAATATTATATATTATTATATATAATACATATGGTACCTCTAGAATTTTCAGTCGTTAATTTCTACCTACTGATTTTTATTCCAATCTACTGATTTTTTACTGAACTTTCTACTGTTTTTTTCAAATTCCATCTGGCAACACTGGATACACCACATGGCGGTGCTGTATTTGCCAAGCGGGCCGAAATATTTTTTAATACGGGTTCCGTAATTTTTTTAATACCAAAATTTAAAGAAGTTCGTTTGTTTAAAATCATAAAATCAAAAAAAAAAAGCTTAAATCCGTTTTCTACGGGATTTTGTATTAGGTATACCAACTATCAGAATTCACGCAAAGTGTATGTGTGTGTAGCAGGTAGGTACCTACATTGTGAAATACCTATGTAAAATAAGACCAGTACCTACCTACGTATTCATACAATTTTCTACCACATACCTATTATTTCACTACTGTGATCCTAATACCTCCAACTACTAACTAGGGATTGAACTGCCAACTAGGGATTTATTAAAATTGAAAATGAACCCTAAAAATTATCCATCTTTTCGGCGAACGAAATCAAAAGAATGAATGATGAACTATTTTAGTGTGACCTTCGTCGCGGTGCCGTGTAGTGCTATAATTACAATTTTTATCTTTCGTGCCTAAAAAACAAGTAACTAGGACTTAAGAATACCTTATGGGTGTGGTGTATGCATCGGAGTGTCACAGATCTGAAGAGATGAAGAGGCGTGTGTTGGAAGCGTGTGCTTACTTCCATAAAATGTGTGTTGTTTGGAAGAAGGGAGGCATATCGAACCTTACTTACATGCATAGGTATCGATACCTACGTCATGCATGTGTAACTTACTAACTAACTAACCTAACTAGTGCTAAAGTGAGTGAGACATGTTAATGCCTAAAAAGAAACCTACCTTGTGCTGAAGTGTGTGAATTGTCTGTGACTGTGTGTGTGTACCTACAAGTGACCTACCAAAACATACATAAATCCCTTCGTAAGAAGCCATCTAGACAGCTGACAAGCGAGAAAATATGAGGTTTGTAACTTGTACCTACACTTACAACTTTCCTAACTCAGCATTTTAAGATTTTCTCAACACTACCTAGGAACTTACATACTAGCATCTTATTATTATCACGAATTTATTAGGTCGTCTAGTAATCTCCCGCCATAGCTGAAATCTACGAAGATAAATACCTACCTACATACCTGTAAAGTTAGTAGGTAAGCACAGGTTGCGCGAATAGGGTTGTCACTTTATTTTGGCACTAGGAAATGAAAACTTTTTGTATGGGAAACTGAAAATAGGAATTTTTAATTATCTCCCCCCCACAACTGATCACCATGGGTTCCTGAAACCCCCCCCTTCGGCTTAGTAGGGGTAATATGTTATACCTTGTAGACGTCGAATCGTATGTAATGGAAAAGAAATAACCTATAAACAAATATGTAACAGAAGTTATTGAATAAGACGAACGCCATGGCGCACATTAGCGGAGGCATAATATCCAGTAGTGGACGAATATAGCCTGATGATGATGATGATTGAATAAGCTGGTGATGTTAATAGCCTGGCTATACAAATTTTATAACAATATTTAGTTTGCTTGCAAGCTTGTTGTTTCAATTCAATGCAATGACACAGCATTATAAGACAAGCTTACAAAAATTTAAATATTTCAGAATCAATACTTTTCATAATCATCATCAACCAAATATTAATCCACTGATGGACAAAATGAGCTCCATAGCACCCTATCTTCAGCTTGCCGCATCCAGCATCTGCCAACAGTATTTCGCAGATCGTAACACTGATGCTATCCATATTGGTTCGTGTAACTTAAGTGGGTAATTCTTTAATTTCAGGGCACCAGAGATCCTAATGGGCGCGAATCACTACACGGCTGCCGTGGACGTGTGGTCAGTTGGCTGTATATTTGGCGAGCTGCTCGGAAGACGGATACTCTTCCAAGCGCAGAGTCCAGTACAACAGGTGAGCCTTATACCTTACTAGCGACCCGCCCCGGCTTCGCACGGATCTATCTTACTATTATAATAAATGGGAAAGTCTGTGTGAATGTTTGTTACAAGTAATCTCCGTAACTAGTAAAGTTATTTTAAAGAAATTTGGTGTGTAGATAGTTTAGGACCTAAAATAACACATAGGATATTAAAATTTGGAAATTTTAACCTCTTGGGGGCTTAAATATGGTGGTAAACTTTGTATGGAAAATAATGTTTCCTTGGTTCGATTCACTCACAACTCGGGATAAATAAACTATGGAGTGATTAATTGAACACGTAATTTTTATTTTTACACTAACCCCCTGGGGGTGTGCAATAAATTTCTGAAATTTGTAAGATAAAAACTCTGGTTCGCGGGCGAAGCCGCGGGGCGCATCTAGTTATACATATTAAACCTTCCTCTTAAATCACTCGTATTTATTTTGAAAAAACGGTGTCTAATTCCGTTGCCTACTTTTAAAGATCTAAGTATACATAGGGACAGATAGACAGCGGGAAGTCTTTGTTTTAATACCATGTAGTGATGAATAAAGAAATATGGCCTTTTATCATAATTTTATATCGCATTCAATTTGTATAGAAACAAGAAGAAACTGAAAAAAATGAAGAGTATAGATATTTAGATAGGGACCTAAAATGTCCCTGTTTCAGCATTATGCCGCTACAAGTCACAGCTAGAAGCGACGCTGATGTAGAGAAGAGTCAGACAGTAGAGAATAGACGCACTAATATTACATTTTTGATGTATGAATGTTTGTTACCTCCTCACGTAAAGACTACTGAATAGATCGCTGAAACTTTGAATAGACGTATATCTAAGCTGAGAAAAAAATTTAAGCAATTTAGGCTGCTTTTCATCAATTATCACGCGTTTAAAGATGCGGAGCACAGCTAGTAAATAATAAATAAATAATGCTGGACAGCATCATGTAATGGGTAGGTACTAAAGTACCTATAACACAAGCTCTGCTTATAACAATATTTTTACCAAACTAAGCCAGGTTATTTAAAAAAAAAATCACAACTTTCTTAACCTACAAGCATTTACTCAAATAAGAGAAAAATGAATTAACAAAACAACAGGAAAATCACTAATTCAAAATACAAAGGTACTTTTAGCAACGATACAGCAAACACACAAGAGAGTGGACGTCCGAACAGCACGACGAATTGAAGCAGAATGAGAGCCTGTCCCTCGCTCCTTCGGTTTTTTATGTATTAAACAGCTACCTGCATCTTCAAAGCACTTCTATCAATATGTATATTTCCAGCTGGAGTTGATAACAGAACTACTCGGCACTCCGTCGCTGGAGGACATGCGGTACGCGTGCGCCGGCGCGCGCGCTCACATGCTGCGCCGCGCGCCGCGCCCGCCCGCGCTCGCTGCGCTCTACACACTGTCAGTGCAGGCCACGCACGAGGCCGTGCATCTATTGGCACAGGTAATTAATAGTGAATAAGATCGTTCTGGGAAAGCGTGCTCCATCTTACGTGAGAGGCCAAACGCTCGACCAATTCCCATAAAAAAATGTATTCTCTAAAAAGTTCATGATTTGTTTACAAAGAGTAAAACTCCGGACTTATGCAATAGGTGGGGCAGAGTGACATCCGGACACTCGAATTCGCATAAGTCGGGGTTTAACGGTACAACCTAGCGATAAGAAGACACAACCTTCGTATTTTGATATGAGCCCTAATTGGGCACTTTCGCCTTAAAAGAAAAAGTTAAGAAAAATTGGCCTAATGTCATAATTGTATAGTATTGTAAAGTTTCAAACTAATCATTTATTTTATCCGACTGATATTCACTTGATTTAAGCGGATGTGACTCAAGATATTAGTAAAACTTTCCTAATCTAAGCTCGTTTTACGCACTCACCTATAACTACATCTCTTTCTTTCCAGATGTTAGTATTCGACCCAGCAAAACGCATTTCAGTGGTAGACGCGCTAGCCCACCCGTACCTAGAAGAAGGTCGCCTCCGCTACCATTCTTGCATGTGCAAGTGTTGCTATAGCTCGCCGCCAGCCGCCCGCCACTACTCGCCCGATCTCGAGCCTCAAGCCACGCATCCCTTCCACGATGGCTGGGAGCGTAAACTCACCTCCGTGCATCAAGTCAAAGGTAAGACTGACGCTATTGCACCAAGACAAAGGCAAGACTGATGCACTTGCACAAAGTCCAAGGTAAGACTGACGCATGTGAACCAAGCCAAAGGCAAGACTGACGTGTGTGCATCAAGTCAAAGGTAAGACTGACGTAAGTCAAAGGTAAGACTGACGTGTGTGCATCAAGTCTTAATAAGTCTGACGACTGTGCACCAAGACAAAAGTAAGACTGACGTGTATGCATCAAGACAAAGGTAAGACTGACGCGTGTGTAACAAGTCAAATGTAAGACTGACGTGTGTGCACCAAGGCAAAGGTAAGACTGACGTATGTGTAGCAAGTCTAAAATAGGCCGGACGCCTGTGCGCCGAGCCAAAAGCTTAGACTAATGCCAAAAAAAGTCGTGCAAAGTATGTAAACGTCTGCAAGTGGCTACAGCTCGCTGCCAGCTGCTCGCCACTACTCAAAACCCTCACATCTCTCAAGTCAGGTTAAAGGTAAGACATGGAACGACAAATTGAGATGTATTTAATTGCATTGCATTGCATCAATGTTTATGAAATATATTTTCGTTAGGACCGCCCTCAAGGACAAAAGGAATATCAAAATGCTAAAATATTGTCCGCCTCCGAAATGATCTCTGTTAGACCAGTCATAGTTTGATTGTACGTGATTATAATTAGATCAGAGGAATTTGACTTCAAATTCTGACTAGCCTTCTAACACCTCCACTTCCCGCATTCCAGAGGAGATCCACAAGTTCATAGCGGAGCAACTGCAGACGTCACGGGTCCCTCTCTGCATCAACCCCCAATCGGCGGCGTTCAAGAGCTTCGCAAGGTAAGGGGCCGCCTCTCCGCAACCAACCGACACTAGGTGATTTCTTTGCGATACGTTACCTAACACGCTTGCGACAATCGCACCCAACGGCCATCCCCCCATTCCCGAGGCTTGCAGACAACGCTGCCTTTACAATCGATATATAATTGTGCTTATTTTGATTTGATTCTAATGGAATACTGACAGACATTGCCGAACTTAAACGAACGTAATCAATTTATAAAACAAGCGGCTTATAGAAACATCTTAAAGGCCGTTGAAGAATGACCCTTTTCAACAATATTATAGGCAATTTTTAAGTAAATTTGAGCTTATTACTTTGTCCAGCATTATAGAGACCAATACTTAGTCGCTGAAGAAAGTAAACGCTTTATAACAAAAATGTTGCTAAAGGTTGCGTCGGCGATCAAAACTTTGTCACGTCGTTCTATAAGTTTACTCCAATCAAACTCAATAAATTATCAGAACCTTACACCGTGGCAAATATTGGTCGTTCCCTCTTCTATCTGTCACTTGATTTAAATAGGCTATACTATCGGTAATAATTTAAAAAATGTGTCAACGTTCGAATCAATATAGCCATAGTTGAGTATTGAATTTGCTTAAGTGTCTTATTGCAGATAGAATTGAAATTAAACGAGCAGTGTTGCCTGCAAGCCGTATGAGATAATAAAACAGACGAAGCAAACGGTCATCACAACTCGGTGTGGCACGAAGCGCTCTGTAAAGAACAGTGTCACTGTAAAAGAAATATACTAGCGTTCCATTTGCGGTTACTTATGGGAATTATTTTTTTTCCTGGAAATATATTCTGGTTTTTGTGTACCATTCTGACGCAATAATATAGTTCGAGAATTAATAAAAAGTAATTGAAAAGTAATTGTTGTTTATACATTTTGTATAGTGCTGAAATTTTTATTTATGTAAATATCTGTGATCAGATACTTATTTTGTATTCAATCCAAATCAACGTAATTTACTTAGTCAACCTACATAAACATTTTGTTAAAAGGACGTAAAATCTAAAAAAAAAAACAAATCCTCATTTCATTTCTGCAATCATCATTCATTAAACACATTTTGTTTTGCATAAATGAACGATATGGTTTCTTCAATCCTTACATAATAATATAAGAAATGCGTCTTGTGATAGTCTTCAAAAACAGTATCAATATTTTTTCCATGCCCATTTGTTACCGCAACTCAAACAACCTCCAACCCCATCATTTTTTCAATCAATGTCAACAAAGTAGGTCTAGCAATCGTGGTCGCACAAGTAAAGAGCCTATGTCGCAATTTCCTGTCCTAATTTATTCCTTGCCTTGTTATCATTTTACATTTCGTCGGATAACTTAAAGTAGTAACAATAACTAAAAAGCTTGACCTACAATTCATTCCTCATTAGTCTTCATAGGTCTCTAGCAAATTTGAATCTTCATGAAATAGGACTGAGTATAAAGTTCAACGAAATGTGAAATAGCAGTTCCAAGGGCGAATGTTTCACATGTTTACAAGTGTCGTGTGAGGCCATGGCTGTGCATGGTGTTCTATTTGTAAACTGGATTTTGTTAACCTGAAACAGATGCTCAAAGGCGGATAGTTGACGTTATTTCGTTTAACAGACTTCATAGACTAAAACTAAACTAATTTCCGCTGCGTGAAATTCATGAGAAATTCGTGTGAATCGTCCGAAATAATCGCGCTGGACAGTAACGAATTTAATACGAAAGTTTGAAATGTAAACTGGCTAGCTATAAATAAACTCCAACTAAACGAACGAATATTTTTAAGTTAAAACTTTGAAGTGACAAAAGAGTCCAAGTAACCATAAGACTACCAGTTTGTACCAGTCTTCTCTGGTTTACGATTTATTATTGAAACCTCATTGATATTTGATTTACAATCTCAGAGGCCTTAAAACTTGATTGAACCTCAATACCATGAGTCTTCAAAGGTTTTGAGAATCAACAACAGTATTTAACATTTGTAGTAAGTTAACGTCAACCATTCGCCGCAACTCCTTCCCACCCTGCCGTCGCCCCGCAGTCGTAGTCACCTCACACAGTACGGGTGGCTTCGCTCCCGGATTGTGCATGGGTTTTACTTTCCACGCTTGAAGCGATGACCACGCTTCGGTATCAACCCTCTTGAGATGTGGTTCACGCTTGGCAGTAGCACAGAGAGTAGTTTAGATAGAGAGAGATGGTCTTGCTTTATCTTACGTCTGGGTGTGTGTGAGTTAGCTTCGGTAATATTTTTTGGAATATAGTTATCAATTTGAAAACTCAGGGAAAGCTTTGAGAGTATAATGGCTAATAATGATGATTTCAATTTGTGAAATGATGGTTAAAAATAGAAACGTTAGTTTGATCTAAAGTAGCATGTTAATGAAATCGCTTGAACAGAATTAATTATAGACGATAATAAATAAGTCTTATTCGTAGTAGATTCTTTAAAGCTTATGACCGTCCGCCATGCTAGTTATACCATTCCTTTAGGAATTTTAGTGGGACGTTAAAGATTTAATCAGCAATTTTGAACAGATTTCATCAATACAAGCTAACTCTACACAACAAGACGGTTGAAACTAGACAGTCCCCTCTCGTACTATAGTAATAACCTGCTTTTTCTGTGTTTTTGCGACAGCTCTAGAACGGGTACGAAAACAAAAGTTTGTTCCCCTTTCAAGACGGCGGCAAAAATACTACTGCTATCGCCCGTGATATTTCTGTGCGCAGCGTAATCCGCCCAGACCCCCAGTAAGCTCCAAGCACGCCTTATGCACTGTATTGTCCCAAACCCCGCTACAAATGTGCTTTTAAATGTTGTTTGATTGAGGGGATAGACCAGACAAGATACACTGTTGGATTATGAACATTGAATGCATGAATGGGGTAGGGTATTTAAAAATTTATCTTAAATTTTTAGTAAACAATACTTGAATCTGAGCTTGATGGGGATTTCTAGAAAGAATGTTATGATAGTAAAGATATTTGAAGCTTCAGAATTCAAACAACTTTTAAAAGCCAAAGTTCCTAAATAGTGCGCGGACTAAGTGCGACAGGGCAACATTTTGTTTTAAAACTGATTGATAAATGAATTGTATTTTAAGAGATTTACAAATGCACTTGAAATGAACAACAAAAACACAAATTTATCAAACATTACACACAAATTTTGATTCATAATTTTAGATTTTTTTTAACCAAATTTGTCTAAATACCTATGTTTGTTATGAACCTGTGTTTGTTGCCTTTTCGCACACTAGTCATTTCGTTATTTCAAAAGGGTTGATCGTTAGATTTCGCTCCGCTCCTTATTTCGGTTCGGTTGCAGTGCATGATAATATTCGTTTGTTTTGTCCTGCCTCTTATCTGAGTTGCCAGTTAGCCTATTTATTAAATGTTAATAAAGTTATTTGGCTTCCAGACTAATGATAAAATCAAATGGAATCATGTGTCTTGATAGGTCTCAACTTCCAATTTAAAATTTTGAATACTTACTTAATATGATAAAATAAAATTATAATGATAAAATTTATCAATTGTCTACCAAAAATAATGCAGACGGCTAACTAAAACTCATTTAAGAACGCAAACAAGTTTTCAAAATTGAAAGTATTGTTATTTTATCCGTATTAGAGGTTCCTGTCTCAGTTTCAATTGAACTCTATTTCTTTTATGTAAGGTTCATTTAAATCTGGGATGGTAGTGCATGTGTAGAAAGGAAAGCGCAAACGCAGTGCCATGCTCGAGGGTTGTGGTGATTCCGGTATCCGTAGTGATTCTAGTAGTTTGTGATGCAGTTTTGCTCAAAATCTCTTTTATTATCATCATTATTTAAATTCGAGTAAATTTATTGACTACTCGGTCAATTTTGAAATTTTTTGCATGTCTCTTAACGCTCGGTGGATTTTGAATCTATGTTTTGCTATATTCGACAAATATCGTGCCAAATGGCTATGGCTCTTTGACCTTATAGTCTAGTAAAAGACACATCAGCAAATACTGGTCAGAATCCATCGAGCTGAAATATGCCGTGGGTGTGGGTTTAACACTGTCCGACGACTTGACTAACCTCGGTCGACACTTGCGTTCTCTTGCAGCTCTACAGTCGCTCATCCGTCAGAACTGCCGCCTTCGCCCCACCAGTGGGAATGACCTTCCTACCAACGCGCCATCTACGACATCACGAGAGATAAGCAACCCTACCTTCCTATATGCACGGAATAGACCCGTGAAATGGATGTGACGACGGATTATGAACTCAATTACAACTCAGCTTTAATTCCAGTATCGTTGTTTTGTCGTAATACGTCGATAGGGTTCAAATTTCACTTGTCAGCGTAGTGGTAGCTTGTTCGAAACGCTTAAGTATGTTATTTTATGGGAAGCCCCATAGTTACGAGTATATGAATTGTAGATAGTTTCAGCTTACGCGATTCATTTGAAAATCATCACAACAGTTTGTCATTTTTATCAATTGAACTATTTAATTAATCAATCTTTTAAAATTTGGAATCTCTTGTAAATCGGCGGCGCTCGATAAATTAATCGAAGCAATGTTTGCCCTGCTTAACCAAAAACTTAATATATACGTTTGTCGTATTGTAAAGTAGCATGTAGATACATGTTTTAGCATAGTGCTGTGAAACTTTAGTAAATTTGAATATTCCTTAAAATATGGGCGTAAATATTGCTAGTGTATTTGTTACAACGAAATCTGTAATTAATTGGTTGCCCAAATGTTGGAGAATAAAATAAAAAAAGAGAGGAAATGTTAATAAGTAGGCATACATATTCTTGTGTAGCCTGACAAATATTGATTTACAATTTACATATGCCTGTATTTTGTACCTAGTAGTAGTTTGATTTGTATTCAATTCCAATTTATAATATGTGTATGTTTTATCAGAGTTATCAAAACACACAGACTAAATCTACATCATAAGCAATGGAAATGCCAAAAGATGACGAAAGATAGTGCTTAAACGCCTAGAGCTACAATTTTCAACCTTAAGGTTTCTATTCGTAAAGTTTGTAAAGGAAAAATTACCACAACAGAGGAAAGTATTTTGCTTTGATATGTATTGATGTGGTGTGTTTTAGTCTGTGTATCTTGAAAATTCGTTTGTCGGCGGTAGCCGTATATCGTCTTTGGTAAAGACGTCAGCAATAACTATTGCAATAATATCGTCGTATTCGATTTTATATTATTGACTATTATTTTAAGATTCGTGTTTTCTAAGGTTGCGTACAGACTACCGCTTAGTACTTAAACGATCGGTTGTGTGCCAACTCGAATCTCCAAACGGGCGTGTGTACGCAGCTTTCTCGTGTAAAATTATACTAAGCTTCCCCTTAACACCATTTGTATGTAACATCGACTGAACATTTTTACGTAGATAGGTTAGGATAGGAATAGCAATATGACATGGAAATGATAGCTAAAAATAAAAAAATATTGTACGTTGGCACCGAACTGAGACCACAGACCAAATATGAGAATCCATTTGAGATGGATTTTGTCATGGAAGATACAATTTGTCTGACAGTTATTTAGTCTGTGGTCTTAATCGCTCGACCATCGCGTAGTGAGGTGTATATCTATCAATGTGTCTGTATATGCAATGTGTAATTCGAGCATTTAATAGTTTTATTAGAAGTTTGATATAAATGTACCTATGTGTTGGTGTGCGTGATAATTTTAATAATGACATCGTAATATTGGCATTTTCATACACACGGTTTACAAATTTGATGTTTTCATTCAAAACGCGGCTAACATTAGAATAGAGAGACTTGTGTGAGTGTTGAGCGACGTCGTAGCCTTAAAACTAGTTCAAAACTATAATAAAATAATAAAATGTATATAAACAAAACGCATAGTATTAATTTTAGGCTCTAGTTAATGGGAGGGTACCCGATGTATGTAGAAGCCCACACAGAAAGGAAAGCATTCTTGAGGTTGTGTGATTTAATATCCAGAATTTCTGTTATATTATAATAATAACATCAAATCTAGCGAAACTCGCAGAAATCAGTGACCGCCATTCCATGAGTTCTGAAAACAAAATGGCTGGCCTCACGTTGAATTCTAAATCACACAACAGCAGAAGTTTTTGTTGGTACAAAGGAGGATGGGTTTGAGTGTTTTCTTTTTTCACAGCAAAATTTGCTGAAACTACCTCAAAAGAGTAAAATTCTGCAAAGTCGTGTAAATTGCAAACACTTAAACTCGACCACGACAGACCCCACCTTGCCTTATCTCAGAAAACTGTCACTGTGATCCGTTAGGCGTAATTATTGGACTCTAACACATCCGAATACACCAATTTATAATAGTGTCTGTAATGTAAATACAATAGAGCTCAGTTTATCCTCATTTTGAATAAGTAAGCTTTGTTGTAACTGCTGTTAATAGCGCGCGTCCTGCGAACAATGTATATAGCGTAAGTAGATAAATACAAGGCAGGACTCGCGGTAAAAAGAGAGGGTAGATACGTTTTGTGTGTTGCATGAGATAGGTATTCTTTTGTCTCTGTCGCTGCGGAGAATACGTGGTCTCGCGCGAAGCTCGCTTCGAGTTGATACTTTGTAATTGTACGTATTGCGCTTCCGAAGATCTCGTATAACTATTTTAAGTTTTAAGTACACGACTGTTCATTACGCAAGTGATTTTTAATTTGTAGGTAACATCACGTTTTTATTGTACGGCCAGTCAGCCATTGCTTTTCTTTCTTTGACGTTAAGTGTCGCACGCATCACTGATGCTCATTTACTTTCTATGATTTCCTATTGTAAATATTTGTGATTGTGGTAATTTTTAGGTCTCTTGTCAATAAGTTGTGTTCAATAAACTTGATTTACTTTATAATAATTACATGATTCAAAAATTACAAAAAAAATACAAAATGAGAAAATAAATTTGTATTCTCCATGTTATAAATAATTTTAGTGTTTACCAGTCGAAATGTAAATAGTAGGTATTTTGTGCACTGATAGTCTGTTTTAAGTTACTATAATTAGATGATAATATCAAATGGCTGTCATAATTTGTCATTGTATCGCCCAAAACTACGTACACAATAAGACTTAGTAGAGAATCTTCGTCGAGCCCAGACTTATCAATTTCCTTATGATTACGGTTTAGTTATCATTACATAATGTACCTTCGTGTCATTTTGCAACTGTTTTGGCTCATACATGATGCCGGTAAGAAGCTTTGTTAAGAATTACAGCGCCTCTATCGGAAAAGTTTAAAGCTAAAAAACAAGTATGGCGCCATGACAGCTGTCAAACCAACACTTCCGTTAGGTATGATTTAGTATATTTTCCGGTATGAACTAAGAATGCGTTGTAAAATGTAAATATGATTAAATACGTGTTTCTATCGTGGACCGAGTTACTTAGATGCATTTTACCTTATTGTTGCGAACTGCCAAAACTATTGTAATAATTTTTGTAGCGATACGAAAGCGGCCATCCACATAAACAATTCTGTTACAGGCATTTCAAATAATACTCAAGGGAAAAATACATTCCATGGACTAAAAAAACATTTTGCCGTCAGAATCTCAGTTAGCGGCGAAGTTCTGTTTCCTCATCGAATGTACAGTTAAGTGTAAAGGTGTAAATAGATAGATTGTTTGTGTGTGGCCGCCTGTACGTAGTGCGGGACTCGGCGTAGTTGGGTCGACCTCGCGACACTGTAACAATAAACTACTGCATAATTATCACTCTTTCATTTCATAACTCCACACCCCTCTCTAGTTAAATTACAGAGAAAACTTCAGTGCTAGCTATGTGATGATGCTACTTAATTTATATGATCGATAGGAAAGTGACGGCAACATATTTAGTACTTACTGTGCTGTCATCAGTTTCGCAGCGGGCAAGAGCCCGCCTGCAATGCAAGAGGTTGCGAGTTCGATTCCCGCCTAGGAACAAATTTGTGTACGATCTGTAGAAATTTGTTCCGTCGGTAGGTGTTTAAACAGTGCATCAGCGAATCACTTTAATGTTACGAGAATTGACATAGTTGATAGTAAGGTAACATCTATTAAAAGTAATTAAAATAACTGTCATTAAGTTTACGACTTCGATTAGATAGCTCCAAACGAAATGGCAAGTCTAAAATAACGATACAAAAGTCGATAGGTAGGAACATATCAAATATCACAGGCCAAGAAGGTACCTAGGTAATTGCACTGCTTTTTATCTCAAAAGCGTAATAAATAACAAACTTATCGCAAGTCAGGGTCTAGTTGCTTTTGATTAAGGTCTATTTACTTCATAATTGTACTGTTTTGACCCAGGAACGGTTGTGTATTGCTATGGAAGTGTACACCGTTTTTATCCTGACTACGTTTTTCTGTAAGTATTAATTTTTACATTATGTATTTGCTTTTTATCGATTTGGTATCGTAAGTTTTAAGGAAGCTTTTTAAAAGATACCTAGTAATAGTAACTCCGTCCATGCTACATTTATTTACTAAGCTTAATTTTAATTTGAGCATCATGTGGTTTAATTAGGCTATGTTTTTAATTTTTTTTCTGTATTTGTACCTAGAATACCTAGTAGGCATTCATTCGGTAATTACGTAAGGATGATTTTGTCGTTTTCCGGACCGTAGGTATCCTCATACATGCATGTAGGTAGGTAGGTACATATGATTTCTCCATCCATCTTTTTACGTAAGAATCGATCACGCTTTTTAAAACGGGGTATTTCAAAATGACTATTAATACTAAAAAAACAAATTTATAATTAACTAGCGACTGGCCCTGGCTTTGCGCGGTTTTATTTTACGTATAGAAAACCTTCCTCTTGAATCACTATCTATTAAAAAAAACCGCATCAAATTCCGTTGCGTAGTTTAAAGATACCTACATACATACATGCATAGGTACAAAGGAACATAAGGACAGAGAAAGCGACTTTGTTTTATACTATGTATTTATAATGAATTCATAAATTAATGTTAACAAGCTATTATCATGTTACAGCTTGCGTTTCTGCCCTTCGCCCTTACAGCAAGGTTTACAGAACAGACTATGAGTACAATGAGAACACTGATGCTTTCTACAAGCTTCACACTGAACCCAGGCGGAACTCCAAAGCTGTTGAAGTTTGTGCGATCGAAGGTATTCAATTGGTGGACTGACAGGTTGATGATGAATTGGTATTGGTGGACTGTTACAGGTTGATGATGATGATGAATTGGTATTATAATTAGATTTTATAAAAGTAAAAGTAGGTACCTATATTTATTGCAATTAGGTACGTGTAAAGAGATGTAACCATAGTACCTAATTACCTTTGGGCTTGCAATTGTCTAGTTACATTCATGAAGTTGTGCAAGTCTCTTGTAAGAACACTTTCTACGGAACTTTATAATTGGTTTCACTGATGTTTTGTTATTTGTAGTTATGGCAAGCCTTATGGCATGAATAAATAAACCATGGACACACTGAAATTATCTTCTTTATTCAAAAGTTAAGTTCTCGAAAAGTAACAAGACATTTATAAGAATAGCATACGATTTATAAATATACCTAATGTATGAATTTATGTTGTATCTATGAATCGCATCAACACAAGACTCACAACAGTGCATATTGTGATAGTGGTATACACTAATTTCAACAAAAAATACACTGTATTAGTAGGTATATATTTTTTTTATATTAAACTAGCTGGTGCCCACGACTTCGTCTGCGCAGGATTAGTATTTCAAGTATACTCGAGGTTTCACCCGTTCCCTTAGGAATTCCGGGATAAAATATGTGTTAGTCCAGACTATTATCTATCTCTGTGCCAAAATTCATCCAGATTCGTTCAGTAGTTTTGCGTGAAAGAGTAAAAAACATCCAACCATCCATCCATATTTAGACTTATTCATGAAATATCAAATCAAGGCTAGTGCTCTAAAGTAATATCAAACGATTTCCTTTATTTAAAGGAGCGCAGCTCATGAAAGTAGAGACGCCTGAAGATCTGAATCAAGCTCACGGCATGTTCAAGAGATACCCTGACCTGACGCCGTACGCCTGGGTCGCAAGAGATGGATTGATACACGAGCCGGCTGATGAACGACCGCTCATACAACGTAAGTTAAGGGTATATTTTATATTAGATACCTAACGGAAACTAAAATTAAAGAAAATAAAAACACGCAAGTTCTAGACTTACACAGTACAAGTACAATATTTTTAGTGTACAAGTTGTAATAAGTACATAGGTACAAAGACTATAAAGAAGTAATTGGTTATCTACGCGTTCAATATGACCACAAAAGTTTGTATAAGCGTTTTTTTGCCCTCAATACCCATTAATAAATGCAAATGTTTCATTCATCAATAATAACCAAGCAATATTTAAAAAAATCTAGTCTAGCTATCAATAGTTGAAAAATAATTTAGAGTCCTACCATTTTACCTTACCTTACCTTTAATATGGTATTCTAGTGTCGGAAGAAGTGGAAGCATCATCGCTGGCTTTAGACTGCGATGTGGTGACGCGTGCTGGGGAGATGGAAACCAGCCGGTGCTATGGTTGGCAGCCTTTCTTCTGCAAGGTCAAGGCGAGCGAGGCGCCCTTCAACTCTCGCTGTGGTGTTTATGGCATAGGTGAGGATTTCACCTGTCTTTATGAAGCAGTCTAGCAGTGGACTTAATTGTAGACTTGAGCGAAAGTAGTTGGTCTTTTTCACAAAAATAGAACTGGGTTCAGCTTTGACGTATTTAAAGTTTAGTTTACCTAGTCATCATATTTTCAGACTATCATCATATCGTCTGCGAAAATGTTTTCGCGCAATTTCAAGAATGGCATACTATTGCCGGGTTTCTCTCGAATCCGGCGAATCGTAGTTTATTTTCCTTTTTAAAATTTTTGAACACGCCCTCCGAACTTAAAGTGCACTTTAAGCCATTCGGAATTATAAGTAACTAAAAATACGGTTTGGAATTAATAAATAAACCTCCTGACTAACATCTCACCTAACTTATATTACAGACTACGTTTACATGGAGTCGGTCGGTAGCTGCTACAAGGTTCCCTCGTATGCTTACAACTGGAACGAGGCCTACGCCGAGTGCCGCGCGGAGGGCGCTCTCCTTCTGACTAACATCTCACCTAACTTATATTACAGACTACGTTTACATGGAGTCGGTCGGTAGCTGCTACAAGGTTCCCTCGTATGCTTACAACTGGAACGAGGCCTACGCCGAGTGCCGCGCGGAGGGTGCTCACCTTCTGACTAACATCTCACCTAACTTATATTACAGACTACGTTTACATGGAGTCGGTCGGTAGCTGCTACAAGGTTCCCTCGTATGCTTACAACTGGAACGAGGCCTACGCCGAGTGCCGCGCGGAGGGCGCTCACCTTCTGACTAACATCTCACCTAACTTATATTACAGACTACGTTTACATGGAGTCGGTCGGTAGCTGCTACAAGGTTCCCTCATATGCTTACAACTGGAACGAGGCCTACGCCGAGTGCCGCGCGGAGGGCGCTCACCTGACTAACATCTCACCTAACTTATATTACAGACTACGTTTACATGGAGTCGGTCGGTAGCTGCTACAAGGTTCCCTCGTATGCTTACAACTGGAACGAGGCCTACGCCGAGTGCCGCGCGGAGGGCGCTCACCTTCTGACTAACATCTCACCTAACTTATATTACAGACTACGTTTACATGGAGTCGGTCGGTAGCTGCTACAAGGTTCCCTCGTATGCTTACAACTGGAACGAGGCCTACGCCGAGTGCCGCGCGGAGGGCGCTCTCCTTCTGACTAACATCTCACCTAACTTATATTACAGACTACGTTTACATGGAGTCGGTCGGTAGCTGCTACAAGGTTCCCTCGTATGCTTACAACTGGAACGAGGCCTACGCCGAGTGCCGCGCGGAGGGCGCTCTCCTTCTGACTAACATCTCACCTAACTTATATTACAGACTACGTTTACATGGAGTCGGTCGGTAGCTGCTACAAGGTTCCCTCGTATGCTTATAACTGGAACGAGGCCTACGCCGAGTGCCGCGCGGAGGGCGCTCTCCTTCTGACTAACATCTCACCTAACTTATATTACAGACTACGTTTACATGGAGTCGGTCGGTAGCTGCTACAAGGTTCCCTCGTATGCTTATAACTGGAACGAGGCCTACGCCGAGTGCCGCGCGGAGGGCGCTCACCTTCTGGTCCTCAATTCGGAGGCCGAGAGCCAGGTGGTAAGTAAATTTTAACCGATTTAAGGCAGTACCCGAGGCAAACTAGTGCCGCCGCAGGCACCTATTTTATCTTATTATTACGTTTATCAAAGGAATGTTTCAAAATATGAAATGGGCTTATCATAAGTCCTTTTTTAATGCCTTGCACGCGGACGAAGTCGCGGGCATAGCTAGTCTTACTATCTTACTATTATAAATGGGACAGTCTGTATGAATGTTTGTTATAAGTAATCTTTGTAATTACTTAAGTTATTTAAATGAAATTTGTTACGTAGATAGTTTATGACCTAGAATAGGACATATGCTATTAAAATTTGGAAATTTTAACCTCTAAGGGTGATAAAGTTTGAATGGAAAATATTTTTTCCTTGGTTTCGATTCACTCAAAACTTGGTATAAATAAACTATTAAGTAAATAATTAAACACGTATTTTTTATTTTTACGAAACTACCCCTAGCAGGCATGCAATAAATTTCTGAAATTTGACAAATAAATTTGCATGCGGGCGAAGCCACATACTTAGTAATGAATAATTCTAGACAATCCACAAATCATCATCTAGCTCCAAATTAAACAGAGCTTATAAGGGTACTAGATAACTGATATACTTAATACAATACATTAGATACATGGATATTTTTTTAAATATTTCATAACAATGTATGAATAGAAGATGAAATGTAGATAATCCAAGTCAAGCATACTTAAAGTGTCATAATTTGGTTTCCAGGTCCAAAACCTGACTCGTAACGTAATCGTGGGCACATCCTATACGCCCTGGTTCTACTTCGCAGGATACCGAGCTCGTAAGCCTGAGGGAAGAGAGCCCGTGCTGTTCAAAACTATATTTAGTAAGAATAATAAATAATGCTAGATCCACACAGCATCATCTAGCCTCAACCTAAGAAGAGCTTGTGTTATGTATGAGTTACGAATTAGATTACCGATATACTTAGTACAATACATTAAATAGATATAGATAGATATTTTTGTTACATATAAAAAACACACAGAACCCCGGGCGAATATTTGCAGAACGTATATATATATTTGTTCCAAGGCGGGAATCGATCCCGCAACCTCCTGAATCGTCGCAGGCAGACCTTTGCCCACCTCGTCACATCGGCCGTCTGTTAACAATATATTTTTTATGATCTTCAGATCTTCTGAATGATTTTCATAGTTATTATCGCATACTAGCATATAGTGAGACATGAGTGCATTACTCAATTATATTTTTATACCATGTTTGACGCAAAAAATATCTTTGATCTAAGCCGGATCTCCTAAATATGGTATCATACATTTAAAAAATGCTATACACGATTATAGTTATCAGTCACACACTAGTTTATTTTTGCCCCAGACGATGCTGCGTGAAACGTAACGCATCACTTACCTTCCAGACCAGACCCTAGAAGAAGCTGGCTTCAAGCAGTGGTCTCCCAACGAGCCGAACAACTCCCACGGGAACGAGTACTGCGGCTCATTCTTCAGGAACAACGGGAAGCTAAATGACGTCAACTGTAACAGCGAGCTGGGGTTCATATGTGAAAAGGAGGTGCAGAAATAAATGTAAGATTGCTATAACCGATTTTTTATTTTTTTCCCGATAAATCGTTGTTAGCCCTATCAGACTCGTAAAAGAATAGGAACCCTATTGGAGGTGGGATCTTACGCGGAAAAATAAGGTTTCTAAAGAATAGAATAGAAGTACATTTTAATGTCATCATCATCATCAGCCTATATTAATCCGCTGCTGGACCTCGTCTAATCAGCGACATAGCGCTCTGTTTTAGTAAGTACTTCAATACAGTAAAGATGATATGACGCACTTTTAAGATACATTAATAAAGTTTTTATAATAGGGTACCTACTTAGTAAAATGGGGTGTCATAGGTACTATGCACGTTCTATGCCATTCTAATTTTATCAAACTTAAGCTTCAGCTTTTCAGTCTGGTCCTTTTTGATTGTAAGAAAAAGCTTAGGTGTTTCCATCCTGAAGGCTGAACCCTTAATTCGGTATTTCGATAGTATTCTAATTGACTTTATTTTTCACAATAATAACATTACATACAGATTTTAATAATATAATGCGTTATTTTGATCACGCAACTCAACTCATGTTTTGATAAACGGTACCTAGGTATCTCATTTTTATAAACTGATGTTCACCTTCTATTGGATTAGTTAATTAGGTACCCCTACGTTTCATATAACTGTTGACTGATTATATAAAAGGAAACAAAACATTGAAGGAAAATAGGTGCATTTAATACTTTAATATATAGTGGTAAGTACATAAAAACAATACACCGGTATTTCCTACTATTTACGAACATAACAGTCGATACCTACCTACCGACATATTTAGCAATTCGGACGCGATACATAAAACATATAGAATATAACATATAAAAACTAAAAAAGCATGAATTAAATTGTAAGTCGTTCTCAAGTTATTATTATTACATTATGACATGACCAAGAAAACAAGGTCTCATTATATTCTTTAGATAAATGCCTCAGAACTAGTAAAATAAAACGTCCATGTGCGGTAATGAAAGTGTTGAACTTAGTTCCGTGCCATCGCAACTGTTAAATGAAAAGAAATGAAATGAAAATTATTAAATGGAAGAACCGCTTTTGGTTCAGATTTTTTATGTGAAATGAGACTTGATCATTTTTAATTTTGTTTAGAATAGAATCGCATTTATTTCGACACACATAAATAAAATATCATGGAAATCTACAAGCTAAATGACACTAATGGTAATCGTCAAATCGTGACTCAGTGCCGAAATAGGTGTTGGCTCAGCATATGCTAAGCGAGCGCACTCAGCGCTGTTCACCAGTTAAAAACCTAAACTCTTTGACAAAAATCTTATGTTCTAAATACAAAGCAGTAATTTCTGTTCCCGAACTGTTGTTTTTAAAGATACACTGAAGTTGGCTCAGCATGTACTGAGCGAGAGCCGCTCAGCGCTGTTCTTCAGCTAAAACCTAACTTCTTTGACAAAACCTTATGTTATAAATACAAAGCAGTGATTTATAAAGAAAAATCACTGAATTTTCGACTAGTTGTAAAGTGATAGCTTGTGCCCTAGAAGTCATCGATAATGACCCTTCTAAATCCAAAGCAGTCATTTCCGTTCCCAAACAGTTCTGTTTGAAGAAAATTCTGTGAATTTTCGACTAGTTGTAAAGTGATAGCTTGTGCCCTAGAAGTCATTGATGATGACCCTTCGATCCTTCTTCTTCTTGTCACTGTCGTGACTCGCCTCAGCCTCTCTGACGAGAGTCTCTTGGTCGGCGCTTGGGGGACGCGCCATCATTGATTTCCTCTGTAAAAAAAAAAAAAAATATTGGACAAACCACACAGCATCATCTAGCCCCAAGCTAAGCAGAGCTTGTATTAAAGGTACTAAGATGGATGGACTAATATACTTAAATTGAAAGGAATTTGTACTCGATAATTTTGTTCATTGCGACTCTACACTATTAATTCATTTATTGATCTAGATTGGAATAATCCATAATTTAATCTAGGATTATAAATTTAAGCTTAGATTTATGAGGAAAATTTTATTTGTTTGTCATAGCACCCTATCTTCAGATTGCCGCATCCAGTGTCTGCAGTTTTTCACAGTTGTTCATCCCACCTGGTCTCATGGCTTCCTATACTTCGTTTACCTAGTCGCAGTCTCTACTCAAGAACTCTTTTACCGGCGATTAGTGTGCTTACCATCATTGTTTGTCTGCGGACGCTCATCCTGACTCTCTTCAATTCTTCTTTGTTCTTTCTCTTCAAGCAGCCGCACTGTTAATAAGAAAAAATATAAAAAATCCAGGACTGCTGATAAGTTTTATAGGGTTATTTTGGGATTCTCTTCTCAGATGATATATGTCCTTCGCCTTGGATTAACGCATTCACTGCCCAGCCAGTGCTGTGCGACCGGGCTGCACGTCGCCGCAGCAGCATGTAACAGACGTCCACGTGTAGCTTTGCCATGGTCAATTAAAGTGTTAACATTCTTAGGGGATCTCTTGAATTCGGCTCTACTCATTCAATTGACTACTAAAGTTTTAAACGAAGAGGAAATCATTCAACACCTTATTTTTTTTAAATTTAGATAATAACTAGTTTCAAATTTTACTCGTCCAAGTGTTTATTTTGTAAGCCTAAAGTAGAAATAGTCTTTGATTTCTAATTTCTACTGGTTATCATGGACGTAAACTGTATGATGTATGAATTCATTCAAAAAACTTCTCTGGTTCTTAACTCTTCAATCAAACACATACACACACACACACGCACATGCCCGTAGTTGCTATATATTAATATTGTCATGAAGTTTAAAATATAGGTCTTACCTCTCTCAAAATAAAGAATACTATGACCAGAATGAGGAAGGCCAAAATAGAAGCAGCAATAATGATCCAAATTGGGACGACGCCTTCGATTAGCCTCAATTCGCTTATGACCCTGCAAAGGAATATGGATGAGAAAAATATGTACAAGAGTAAGTATGTATAAGAATAATAATAACAATATTAAGAATGATAAAATAAGTAGGTACCTTCAATTACCAACCTAACCAGAGCACCGTTACCTTGGGTGACATTACCCAATTTTGTTATGGCAAACTGTAGATGTGTCTTCTTCGTGAAAAATATCCATTTGAGTTGGGTATATTATACGCTACCCTATTTTTTTCTTAATCTCCCCTAAACATTTATCAAAGGTGACACATAGCGCAT
This sequence comes from Eupithecia centaureata, assembly GCA_944547425.1. NCBI lineage: Eukaryota > Metazoa > Arthropoda > Insecta > Lepidoptera > Geometridae > Eupithecia > Eupithecia centaureata. Next base: position 12,673,180 of record OX155682.1, read on the forward strand.
CATCATCGTCATCATCCGCCCATATTTAGTAGTTAATCAAAAAGCATACCTATGTATGTAGGTACCTATGTAGTATGCTTTTTAGCATCAAGGTAGTTATTTGAGCGTTAACGATGTTTTAAGGATTGAGAATGAGGTAAAGACTTACTCAGCTGCTTTCAGTTCTCCGTTGAGTTTTACTCTTATTTTCGAGCTCACCGTTACGTTCTGATTTTCGATTTTGGCATCTGAAATCAGAGTATAATCATATCAAGCAAAAGGTAGGTTTTTATAACCTGAGTGGCTAGCACAGAGGTGGCTAGTATGAATATGCAGTGCACAATCCCAGAAGTTTGACGCAATTCTGCCCAGGAGTAGGTATCATATAATAACATCGGAAGCTTTTTAAAGGAGTGCGTATTTGAGAGTCAAGTAATATTTATAATAAAAAACTGTCTTGTCAAAGTTGTAAAAATTGTACGGCAAAAATGCCACAATATCACTAAAAATCATTAAAAAACACATATTCATATTTACAAAAACTACAAAAAAATACTTTCTAAAATTTTCGTAAACTATGCAAAACTCATTCTAAGGTTTCTATACCTTTACAAAAATAACGAAGAGATGTTAAAATAGTTAATCAACATAGTATAAAACAAAGTCGCTTTTTTTGTCCCTATATCCTTTATGTCCCTTTGAATGCTTAAATCTTTAAAACTACGCAACGGATTTTGAAACGGTTTTTTTTAATATATAGAATGTTTCAAGAGGAAGGTTTATACATATAATAAAACTGTGCGGAGCCGGGCGGGTCGCTAGTAGTTATTAAAATCAATAGGACGTTCACTGGGCATTTCAAATTTCATTTGAATAATTCAGGTCACGTTATTTCTAGACAAAGTGGAATGGAGTTATTATATAGGTACTTAACTAGCGACCCGCCCCGGCTTCGCACTGTTTTATTATACGTATAAACCTTCCTCTTGAATCACTCTATCTATTAAACAAACCGCATCAAAATCCGTTGCATAGTTTTAAAGATATATGCATATTATGCATACATAGGGACAGAGAAAGCAACTTTGTTTTATACTACCTATGTAGTGATGATGAATTGTTGTTTTATTTTAATGTCTAAGACGACAAGTAGCCCCCAGGTTGATATAATTTCTAATACGAGTAGGTACTAACTGAGTTTATCCGGCACGACTGTGAATATGACATGGACTTCGACGTTCAACGACGTGTCTTTCGAGATAGAATCCGCTGTGCAAGAGTACATGTCTTCGGCTCCTGCCATCATTTGATCGCATTTTATGTTATTTAGCTGCAATAAATAATCTCCATGAGTATTTAATACGTACGTATAGCTTGAACAAACACAAGATACAATGTTAGTAGGTAAACATTTTCCCTATCCCTCTATAAATTTACCGTCCAGTACGTGTCCCGATGCGGGAATCGAACCCGCAACCTCATGTGTCGCAGGCGGGCCTTCTTCGTCCACTTCGCCAAAGAGGTGGTATTTTTTTTTATTTATTTATTTATTGTTAGGTACTATTGTGTTTGTATGCAAAATTGCAGACTGTGGTACACTTTAATTATATTTAAAGATAACCTAGATAAACTTAATTTAGGATTTAAGACACTACTACCCCAAATTTTTTTTTCGATAAATATCTGCATTAAGAAAACACCCAGAAGTTTATGATTTCATACTCATAATAAAAATATCTATGTATGTATTGTATTAATTATAGTCACTAGTACCCAAAACTCAAGCTCTGCTTAGCTTGGGGCTAGATGATGCTGTGTTGATTGTCCAGCGTTATTTATTTTTAACTTATCTAATAATAATATTATTTAAAGAAATGTCCGGTAAAACTTACATAGACTGACGCATTGACGATGTCCAGTTTGGGCACGGTCAGACTTATCGGCACGTTCACCCAGTTCGTCGGGCCGCTGTTACCGATCTGTGGAACACATTCATTATTGATTAGGTACTAGCTGTGCACATTTTATTTATGCACGGAACGCGACCAACCGTTCTTTAGTTAAATTGTGTAACAAACCATACTTTGTATCACTACATAGTATAAAAAAGTCGCTTTTTCATCCCTATTTCCCTTTGACTAACTACGCAACGGATCTTGAATTTGATGCAGTTTTTTTAATAGATAGAGTGATTCAAGAGGCAGGATATTATGTATAATAAAACCGTGCAAAGCTGGGGTGGGTCGCTAGTTATTTATAAAACATATTAGTAGCATAAAGAATAGCGGTACCATGCGATTTCGTCCCAAACTTTATCAGCGTGTAAAAAGATTTAAGTAAATTTTTGTTTCTTTTAATTCACACCTCTTCATCCTAAGAGGACCTTCCAAATTTAATGTTGCTGAGACGATTCTGTTAGAATTTTTAAGGCTTCGAAACTTTCTTTTGTGACAAAATAAATATCGATAGTCTTTCAATAATTTTATGTGTCTGATTTTTTTTAGATTAATTAATTCATTTTGATGAAAAATCGGAAATATCTAAAATCTGAAGTTGGTGCTTGTCATGTGATCCAATATTATGTTTATCTATTTAATTCAAAGATGGATACCGTATAAACATGATGGAACTGCTTATGCGCGGCAATGTCATCTCTAGTCAAGTTCACCATGCTGTCCACACCTTCGTCTGTACGTCTGGAAATGAGATAAGTATGTATTTATTTAAATAATGTCATAGATAACAGAAACAAGTTTTTTTTAAAGTAAGTTTTATTCTGTGTTCTGTGGATAATGCCTTACATAGTACTTGAGTATGCGTGGTAAGCCACGGGTAGATGCTAGTCACTTTATGCATGACTAGCATCTCCCTCTGGCTTTGTACGCGTTATTTCTATGTAAACGTGTCAAAGCTATTTCTATGGGACAAAAAGTAGGCTATTTCTATTCGATAGCAACTGATTTATAGGATTAAAAGTAGCCTTTGTGTTATTCGAGGAAAATAGATCTATTCAAAATAGAAATACGTCTTTTCAAAGTTTCAGTCCGATCCGATCCGTTCAGTAGTTTTTGCTTGAAAGAGGAATAAATATCCATAATACATTTATACATCTTACATCCATACATCCGAACTCACATAAAAACTTTCATATTTATAATTTTAGTAAGGATCAATTTAAGGCGCTACCCCGAGGCACACTACACCACCGCCACTTTTAACCACTATAATCTTATTTTTACGTAAAACAAAGGAAAAAAATCAATCGTTCTGCTTGTTCCTAACATGATTTTTTTTATATCCTCTGTAGTTTTTAATTTTATTTTGTCTCTTTAAGGAAGAGATATCAAAACAGTCTGGTGTCCTTTGAATACTTAGACGTAGTTCTAGCCCGAGAATAAAAAATATGCTATTTTTCATCCCATAAATGAGTTCCTGTAGGATAGAAATAGCCTTGAAACGCTCCCATAGAAACAACGCGTTCGAACCCGGGGCCAAATACTTATATGAATACAAACAAATGTATATTTATTATTATTATTACATTACCCTTGAACACTAATAGAGCCTGCATCAGCGGTCAGTTGGAATTTCATCTCTTGTTTATCAATTATAGTTTTAACATTTCCGCACTCGTTAAAAAGTGTCATATTTATTGAAATCAAAGAGTTCTTATTGGTAAGAGACGAGGTGTCGAAGCTTATTTCCTTTTCCTGGAAAACAAAGCAGTGGTGTCAATTCAGTAGACTTAAAACTAAATGGATAAAAACAATCATAACAATAAAGTCTAGTGAGTATCTGGCTCAGCGCATCAGCATTGCCATACAGCGTGGTAATGCAGCCAGTGTCTTGGGACGCTTCCGACTGGTATTGACATGGATCAATTGAGCTACCTTTAGACTGTTTGCAACCGTCTGCAGTTACCTCAATGGTTTCAATTGTATATACTAGTTGTAATTTTTTCTATTCCTTGATTGTAATATTCGTTGTTAATAAAGTATATTGGTATAGGTATTATAAAGTCTTATCAAACTAACAATATCACACTAATATTAAAAATGCTAAAGTTTGGATGGATAGATCCGATTATTACTATGTTAGCCTATAGTAGCTTATGTTAGTATAAATTGTATAGGTATGTATGTAAATTGTTTCTTAGTTTTAAGTCTGCAATAATTTATTTTCAATATTTTTCTATATTACATTATTTCTACCTTATTTTGTGATTACATAGTGGATCATCATCATCATCAACCTATATTAGTCCGCTGAGCCAACCCCTATTTCGGCGCAGGGTCATGGAGACAAAGCCACCATATTATTGAAACTTCCACCATTTTGTGTCACTTACCTCATTGCAATTATATTTCTGTTTGTTAATTTTATACTGTTTTTTTATTGTACCTGTGTCCAAATAAATGTTTTTTTTTGTATTTTCTATTCTATTTCTATTCCACTGCTGGACATAAGCTTCCCCTAATGTTAGTAATATCTTATTAAAATTAGTAACTAAATAAATTTACCCATTTTCCCTCATTGTACACCGGCTGCTGGGGTCTACATTCAAGAATATCAGACTCCAGTTCACGGCAGTTTATAGGGAGTTTCGTTATTTCTGCTTCTGTCACGGTGATATGAACGCAAGCATCGTACGCTACGTCCCCCGAGTTTACCACTGATATTTTAGCATCGATGGATGAAGTGGATCCTATAACGTACGGACTTCTGTGGAGACAAAAAATCAATAAAAATAATTATAGTTTCCTAAAAAAAGATACTTGAAGATGGCAAATGCTGAAATTAGTGAAACCAGAAAAAAACTTATTAAGTAAAGCTAAATCTCCTCGATTTTAATCGGCTGTGTTTATGATTATTTTTATTTATGATCGCTGAGACGATGACTCATTAGGTGAGTGATGATTCTTTAGGTTTTGAATAGAGAATAATTACGGGTTGGTGCCACCCCAAAAAAATAAGCCCGAGTGATATATACTTAAATACTTGTAACCCAAAAAAAAGTGTATTACTAAGGGAATTCCAAGTCGGTTTTTAGTCTTTTCCTTTAGTAAAAACATGAAATTACGATATAAATTGTATTATTTCAAATCAAATTAACCCGATCATTTTATTTCTAATTGTCCTTCCCCCTGTTATATGAAGTTTATTATTAGCTTTTTGGTTTGATTAAGACTTCGGATAACTCGAATAACATGGTGTCATCGGATCTATAGAAATGACATCAAAACAACCATTTATGATGATTTATGATGAATGATTTATCTTATGATTTATGATGAATGATTTATCTTATGATTTATGATGAATGATTTATCTTATTATTTATGATGAATGATTTATCTTATGATTTATGATGAATGATTTATCTTATTATTTATGATGAATGATTTATCTTATGATTTATGATGAATGATTTATCTTATTAATTTTTATGCTTCCTCTATTATTATTTTCTTCTATTACTGTTATGTATAAGTACTAAAGATTGTATAAGTACCTACTTACTTTTCGGAATATGTAGCTGTCATCGCCAATTTAGGCAAGCATACACCTTTACCGCATTCTTGAGCCCAAATCAAGCCTTCTACAGAAAGCTCGCTTTTAACACTCAGGTTCACGTTTTCTGGTCTAAAACCCTTCTCACTCGATGGCTCATGAGTGGCCTTCATAGTGTAGAATATTTCCTTGTTGTATTTGCCAGTCTGAAATACCAAATATTGATTACCTTATACCATTATCCTTACTAAAGGGTATTTTGGGATTATCGCGTAGGTTAACTTACCTTGTTACTACAGTTTGCTGGTAGGTTAGACCAAAATTACCTGAATATTTCAACTGTGCATACATAGTTTTCATTTATTTATATTCTTTGTTTTTTATTTTCTTTGTTCATAAATCTACCTCATGCATCGTCAACAATTTTTTTTGTACTATTACAGTACTGTAGTTATATGGATGTATGAATGTATTGCTGTTTGTTCCTCTTTCACCCAAAAACTACTGAACAGATAGTATGTAAAATTTTGAATAGACGTAGATGGAATAACACAAGCTACTTTTTATCCCATGAATCAGTTCCCATGGAATATCAATAGTTTGAAACATTTCTGTAGAAATAACTCGGGTGAAGTCGCGACATGCTAATCACTACATAGTAAAAAACAAAGTCGCTTTTTCTGTCCCTATGTCCCTTTGTATGCTTAAATCTTTAAAACTTCGCAAGGGATTTTGATGTGTTTTTTAATTGATAGAGTGATTCAAGAGGAAGGTTTATACGTAAACTACTAAGTTACTAGCGACCCGGGGCGGGTCGCTAGTAATAAATAAACAATCCATACCCCTTTCAAAAAAAGCTCTATATCTTGACAATAAGAGTTCTTTTTCTGGTCTATCATAAACGTGAGCCGGCCATCGGCTGGGACCTGTAGGCTGGCGCCGTCGTGACTGACAGCTATTTCTACATTTATTTCTGCAACATAACAACCATATAATTATAAAGTATACGTAAGTATACATAATACCGAAGAAAATATGGATAGATTGTGTGAAAACAGAGTTTGGTGTCCACCAAAGGCAAGTTCGTATCTCTTCCTAAACTAGACAAAATAAAACTACTACAGATGCATTAAAAAAAGCTTATGATAGGTTTAACAAACTGTACGTGTGTATTTTGGAAATTATTTTGTTTAACGGAATTATATGATAAAATAAGAGGGGGCGCCGCTTAAGGTGCTGTTTTCGCCTTTGAATACGGAGATGGCGGATAACAGAGCAGAATGGAAGAAAAATACATGTTGTACCGACCCCACTTAGCGTGGGATAAGGTCCGGAGAAAAAGATACATTATACTGCAAACTAAATGAAAACTAAACAATCTGAAGACAAGATTTTAAGAACACTTTTTCATTAGTTTTGAAATTAATTAGAAATCGGAGCTTTTCCTTTGTTTGAGCTAATATCTTTTTTCCTCAATAAAGATAGTGAAAATCGGTTCCTTTTCGTCAATCATGTGTTTTAACTTTTTTTTAAAGTTTTCATTTCCTTACCAGCGTTAACCTTTTCTGGTTTCACCGGGAACTGAATGTTTAAACATACTGGAAGGGTTTTGGTTTCATCGCCTTTGCTCTGAAACATAAAACATAAACTGATTGGTAATTGTACTATAAAGGCCTACATAACCTACCTGCTGGTATAACATATGTACATGAAATAACTACATTATTTATTAGTACTAGTACTGCATATAAACTTACCTTTGTTATGGCATTTGGTAATTTCATTAGTTTAACTGTAATAACTGCTATACATCTCAGTACTGTGACCTCGTTGCTCTGCGGAGCGCCGATTACCAGTTCTAGAAATAATAAATGATTTAATCACACAAATATTTATTTACACTTTGTTTCTACTTTTAAATGAAAGGTTCTGCCCGCGGTTTTCGGACGCTTTTTTTGATATATAAAGTAGCCTATATATAGCTAAAAGCCGCCAGCAGAAACTGGTAATAAGTAGGGTTGACCGAGGACAATAGTACCACAGGGCAATAGTGTCATCGTTGATATTTCTATTACTACACAAAGCTTTGTTGTGCGAGTGAGAAGATAAGAACCTTGCACATCCTGCAAGGTTCTCTTTAGAAAATGTATGGATTTGATATGAATTAGTAACAAGCATTATATGAAACAGCTCAAAAAAAGACCGACGAAATTATATATTCGACTGAAAGGATTTTCAACCGGTAGCATTAGTGCGAATTGATCGAGTTATTCGCTTGTCCTGAGCTTTACCGCTGCTAGTTCGTAGAGAGCTACGAGCGTAGGCAATAGTTCTTTATTTTTATTTATTTATTTTTATTTTTATTTATTTGGGAAACAAACAGTTATAATAATTAACTAAACGTAAACATACTTAAATAATTTCTAAACCAGCTAAGTTTCCTCCTTTAAAAAATACATTATTTGGAAGCAGACAGTTCAGAGCACATAAATAAATTTTTTTATGAAACAAGGAAAAATAAACTAACAATACTGGGTTGAAAACAAAAAAAAATATTTTAAACACAATGAAACATAAACCAAAAGCAAAACAAATAAAGAGATAAGTACATCAATGATTGCGGAATTTGTACAATGAAGTGTTAAAAATATCAATGTCACCGAAGGTGCTATTAAATTGATCACAGGCTCTTGAGAGGAACATATTTTTTCTATAATTTGTATTAGAGGTGGGCGTCCAAAACGTTTTCTTTTTACGAGAAGATATACGAGGGCAATAGAAAAATATATTTTCGAGCAAAAAAGGGGACTCAATTAAATTAGACAATATTTTAAATAAGAACATTTGATCTCTTATAGTACGACGGTCTTCAAGACTTAGAATGCAGTCGATAGAGTTAGAAGGAAATCGATATCTACAGAATTTTAAAAATTTATTCTGAATCCATTCAATATCCTCAATATGAACTTTATATTGAGGGTTCCAGACAGAGGATGCATATTCAAGCACAGACCTAACAAAGCTATTGTACAGGAGTAGCAAGGTACTAGGTTGTTCAAACACTCTCCCAACTCTTAAAATAAATCCTAACATCCGATAAGCTCTAGAAGTGATACTCTCGAAATGGGCATTAAAAGTAAGTTTACTGTCTAGGTAAACTCCTAAATCTCTTATAACAGAAACCCTTCTTGTAGCACTTCTACGAAAAGCTTCAAACGTAGTAAATACGTGGCTTATTGCCTCTGGCAATGTTCGTCACAAAGATTATAAAGAAGGCTTCCGTCAAGGATAAGTAAAACAAACACAAACATAAAAACCCATTTGATGAACGCATGTAGAAGATGGCGCTCATTAGGGGAGGCCTATGTCCAGCTGTGGACTAATATATGGTTGACGATGATGATGTAGAAGAATGTTGAAATTGACATTCCAAAGACAGCCTTTATCGTCCCGCAAAATATCAGTGCCCCCAATTGGGAACGTTCATAAAAAAATCGAGTGTCATGTTACAACTATCTCGGTGGAAAAATATTTTTTTATATTACTAGTATATCAATAATCATCCTATCTCAGCTATAAAAATGGGATCTACAGTGTCTACAGTAGCTTTCTGTGACAAATACCAAAATTACTAATAAGATTTTTTATGTCATGTTATCTTTTTGCTTGTGTCATGTTCTTTGATTCAAAGTCTAAACTTTTAGTTCGTACAATCGATCATATTCTGTTTTCGAAGCTTAACACTATAACATTGGCAAAGTCGTAGCAAAAAGCAAGCGGCGCCAATAACAACAAGAAATTGTTCAAAATTATCCGTACTTCCATTGTTCAAGACAGAAGATAGCAGCCGCATTTCCAGGCTATAAGACTTTATTTACTGTTAAATGTTATTACCATCACAGCCATTGTCATCAAAGTCTTTCAGCAAGCCCAAGCTGTACCCGAAAGTCCTGGTGCCAGGTGAAGGGATGATCTTCTGAAGAGGGACTGGTTTCTTTCCCTCGGTCGCAAGGTCATCCCCAGAGTAGAGATATACGCAGCCGGTGTCCCCGAAATACGGGGCTGCTATGGCGATTTCTGTTGCATAGAATTTTAAAATTAAAAAATCAAATGAAAATAAGGCCTTTTCGCAAGAAAACTGATAATGTAACTAGATTGAATTAAATAAATAATGATGGGTCAATGTTTATCTTGTTCAATGTTTTAAGTTCCTGTCGGCTCGATTATTCTTAATAAACTATTTTTTTTTATATTTATAAATTAATATTTATTTTTAAAGAAATAACTTTTCTTGTGAAGGCCTAGTTAGACATCCGAGTTATTCACTATCGAGAGCAATACTGAAAGCTGAGTAAGTATTTGGCACGTGTCAAAAAACAATGTAGTCGATCGTCAATAAGTTATGCATTACCAAGGGTAACTCAAAAACCTCTGGTCAGATCTTGATCAAATTTATATGCGATTACATGAGTAGCACCAGGTTTCAAATACAGAAAATAATTAACAAATCGGTTTACTTAGAAAAAAGTTATGAGGTAACTCATAAAAAAAAAATCAGTTTAATAGAGAACTCCCTTCTTTTTTTGAAGTCAGTGAAAATGTCCGCGAAACCAAGAGAAATATTTTGCTGTCACTTGCTTTGTGTAGCAAATACAGCGTAGTACATATACATGTTTCATGAGAGATTCAAATCTTATGAATCCTCATGTTTGGCTTATACATTTATATTCATATATTTGTAAATCCATATTCATACATTTATTTACCTATTTACATATTAAGACTTTATTACCAAAGAAAATTAAAATCAAGGAATAGATAAAATTACAACTAGTATAATATAAATGAAAGCATTGAGCTAACTGCAAACGACTATCTCCAGTCGACAACATAAAACAACTGAATAAATGATTTTAAAATGATCCGAGAAAGTTTGTCTGTTTTGAGTGTGTTAGCCCATTATTGAAATTGTGTGAATTCTAAAAGCTTACCGTCTTTTTGATCCCCATTTAAATCTCCAACGTTGAGGATTGCGCTTCCGAAGAATGAATTGGAGGCCTCTCCAGGAAACATAGTTATGGGGTTTTTCTGTAACAGACGTTCATTTGTTTTGTTTTTGTAACGTGTCGCAGAAAAGTTAAGGCGGAAACATACTACTAAAACGTATCGCGACGCCACACCACCCGACGCATGTCAGTACTTATCAATTCCATATATTTAATACGGTCAGAAGCACATAGACAACACGCCATGTGACCACACGCCGTAAAATCCAATCGATTTGGATCAGCCTGTTACCGGGAGAGGGGACACACACGCCACCCGACGAATCAGCGTCATGTGTTTCTAGTTAACACCCGACGCCACGCATCATTCTTTCGAGATCGACGTCACACGTCAATACACTTCCGTCTTTCGCGAGACTATGTATAGTCTCATAGTCCTTATGTGTTGGAAGAGTCCACGCGATGCTACAATACAACACGCATCGTGTACGATGCGTGTTGTATTGTAGCATCGCGTGGCGTGTTTCCTATATGCACGACAAGCGTCGGGTGTCGACACGACACATCGCGTCGCGTTTTGATAGTATGTTTCCACCCTAATGGTGGATCAGGGGGGTGGTTCACTATGGGCAATCCAAGCGTGTTACACACCTAAGACAAGATAGAGGTATGGAATCGGACAAAATCGTATTTAGAAGACATTGTGACGTCACACGATTTGGGCGTGGAATCTCCTATGTCATAGTGAATCACGCCCCAGGTGTTCGAAAATTCTATATGTCAAATACTAGCATCTAATAGCGGCTTTGCACGCGACATCTCAAGACTAATAAAATAAAAAAAGGATAAAAAGTAGCCAATGTGTTATTCCAGGCCTAGAACTACGTCTATTCCGAATTTCAGCCTTATCCGTTCTGTAGTTTTTGAAAGAGGAACAAAAATCCAAACATTCATACAAACTGTCGCATTTATAATATTAGTAAGGACGATATGTATCATCATCATCATCTGCCTATTTAATACACTGCTGGACATAGGCCTCCCCTAATGAGCGCTATAGCGCCTGTCTTTAGCTTGCCGCAGCTGTATGTAAGTTTCTTAGATAAATAAATTAATAATTTCTTAATAAGCTGCTCACCTGACTACCAACCAATACAAGTTACAAGTACAAACCAGGACGCCATTCTTCGTTGCAGCAGTATAAACATACACGGCCCCGGTGTTGTAACCGTCGTAGTCAGCGAATGCTGGGGCTCCGACCAGTAATGCGCTCTTCTTTCCATCCTTGCTGAAGGAAGCCGTGCAGAGGGCAGCACCATACATGGACCCCACGGTTGGACCCACGAGTTGATTCGTACCCGGCTTCGTAATGTCGGTCCATGGCCGGAAAATAACCTGGAAGATTTCATAGTGTTAGCTTTTAGATAGAGGTACTATGAATAAATAAATAATAATAAATAAGAATAAGCTTGTGTTATGAGTAATAGATGACTGATATACTTAATACATATTATACATACTTAATACATAGATATTTTTTATTATACATAGAAAACTCCCAGACCAACGGAACAAATTTCTGCAGATCGTACACATCTTTGTTCCGAGGCGGGAATAGAACCCGCAACCTCCTGCGTCGCAGGAAATAATGGACTTTACAAATCATGTAGACCCAAGCCAAGCAGAGTTTGTGTTATGTGTAGGTACTAGATGATACATATAATACAATACGTTACATAGATAAATGTTTTTAGAAAATACCTAGAACCCTGGAACAGATATTTTCAGATCGTACTAACTTTTGTCCCAAGGCAAGAATCGAATCTGCGACTTTCTGCGTAGTAGGCAGACTTTCGCCCGCCACAACGTGGTCGGTATGTTTATTTATATTTCATTCAAAGAGTAGGAAAAAGTTAAACCTTGTATGTATGTACAATTGAGCTAATTGCAGACGGTTGCAAACAGTCTAGAGGTAGCTCAACTGATCCACATCTATTATTTCATGAATTATGTCAGTTACTGAAAAGTTTTGGTGAGCAGCCCACCTTGGTACAATGAAATTTGAAATACATACATGGATCAATTGAGCTACCTTTAGACTGTTTACAACCGACTGCAGTTAGCTTTAATTTTTTCATCCCCCGAAAATTATTTGAAATCAATATATTATATATATTATCAATATATTATAATACTATCGGCTTCGGTATCTTTTCAACTTCTTTAGTGTAGTATTTTAAATACATACTTCAATCTATCAATTTCCTACCTTTCCATGTCCATCGCTTCCATAGGTCGAGCCCACAGCGACTTGCTGAGGTTTATCAGAGTTTGGTTTAAAATCTCCGGTGGTTACACTGTAACCTGCAAGAAAACCATTCATGGAGATGGAATAAAGATGACACTTTTAGGTTAGAAAAACTTGCCTAAAAAGTTTTTTATTCTAAGCAGGTTTTTCACTATAGGTTAACAATTAAACAGAAATGAGTATGAAGTGATTCTGAGCGTAATGTTGTATTTTGTCGGTAAATTTTCAGTTTTCTAAACATGTACAATTTTTTAAGATTTAAATAACTAAGTATTGATTTTCTTATATTTTTACTAATGAGTGCGAACTGGTAAGTTCCTTGCTTAATTTTACCATAGTTAAGATTTGCGTAGCTAATGAAAAAAAATACCTTCATTTAGATAGGTAATCTTGCTAAATGAAGGTATTTTTTTTTCATTTTCTTTCGTTGCGTTTTTGCATGCTTTTGGGTCACTTCTCTAGTCCAGTAATGAAGTAAATACTCACCAAAATTATATGAAGCCTTGTATCTAGAAAAATCTCCGTAAGTATAGCCATCCAATTTATTTGATTTGATCCTTATGAGACGACCTTAAATGAAAACGGAATGATAAGATGATTAGATACCTAATTCACAAGTTTATGATGATATTACGATATGGTAACTATGTCAACAGTAAAAACTAACAAAGTTTTACTAATTCACTATGACTAATCTACGAACCTTTTGTGTTGGAAGACTACCAACATTATAGAAAAATGATATTTAAATATGGAACCTATATAGATGAATAAACATTTTACCAAGGAGATCCGTAAATTGAGATCTTATTTAAATATGGAACCTTTTTATATAGATGACTAAACATTTTACCAAGGAGATCCGTAAATTAAGATCTTATTTAAAATTCGAACTACTGTTCAGAAGGCGAAAAATAAATTAATGCTGCGAAATATATTACTTACGAAACTTTTAGTGTGAAAAGAAGAGTATTATCTAGTAGACCTGGGAAGTTTTCCATTTCCCGTCAAACGAAACGAGACGCTTATTTTAAGACTAAAAACAGTTTCTTGAAACAGTTTTTTTAAAAACGCTTTTTTGTTCAACAGTCATCGTCACTTAAAATGAACTCCTTCATACTTCACCCAGGCTTACTTGAAGTCACAGAATTATTACGATCAAATTGACCCGAAGATCCAAAAACACCGAATAATTGCAACTTGATCGAAAGCAATGCACAATACACACATGACGGACGCTCGTGTCAAGTGTTATTATAATGCAAATTTGGTCATTTTGTATCTTACCATTATCACAATAGAGTTCACTATTCTATCCAAAAACGACATACGTAGGCGCACTTCGCAACTAGTTTCTTCAAAAACGCTTTTTTCTGTAATCCCACAGCAATCAAAACTTTATGCTCTATAAAATAAGGATCTGTTTTGTCTGTTCCTGCCTGTCTTGTATAAAAACGTTTTCGAGAAGACACTAAGCTCTTTTTATTTTATATTTTATCTAAATAACATTAGAGTTCATTATCGTTCGCACCTGTCAGACAGATTTGAAACTGTTTTGGCGCGCCATTCCTTTCAATCATTTCGTTCGTTCAAAAAGCGTTTTATTAGAAACGTTCATTTTGTTCGTTTGGCAGTCTGGTTTCAGTCAGCATAAGTTTGTGACGTTTGACAGTTTTCTAAAAAAGCGTTTTATGATTGAACGAGAAAGCGTTTTTAAGTTTCACATAGAAAAAGCGTTTCATGAAAGTGTTTTAAAAAAAAACGCCCAGTACTATTATCTAGATCAAGCTGTCTTCGTCTTGGGCATGATAAAAACCCTTTTGCAATCAGGACATTAGTAAATCCCTCGTTTCAATCGTGAGTTATTCTTGAATCCCAATTTAAGTTACGCTCGGGATTCAATATGACGCTTTATCCCCTTAGTAAGTACATAATATTAAAATTATAATCTACTATTACTTACCTGATGCCATGCCTGGTCCTCCAACGTATATAGAGTCTTCGGAGTCGATATTTAAGGTCCATCCAAAAGTTTGCATTGTTTTCTCTAAATATTAACATTATATAAATCAAATTATAACATAGGTATAGAATAATGAGGTAGACTACTCATTTAATAAAATCTTACAGAATATGCCGATACATTGGGCACCAGTAGCGTATAGTTACTGTGGTTGGTTGATGCCTGTTATATTCAATACCAAAAGATCCCAAAACTAGAGTTCAGCTGCTTTTATGATTTTACTAGCGACCCGCCCCGGCTTCGCACGTTTTTATTCTAGGTTTAAACATTCCTCTTGAATCACTCTATCTATTAAAAAAACCGCGTCAAAATCCGTTGCGTAGTTTTAAAGATTTGAGCATATATAGGGACATAGGGACAGAGAAAGCGACTTTGTTATAAACTATGTAGTGAAGTAACCATTGAGTCACTAGGATGGCTCAAAGACTTCTGACTTGTCGGTCACTGACCTCTTAGCTTAATTGTTAGTGCATTCCCGTACGGTGGGGAGGTTGCGGGTTCAAAACATGTTTTATAATTATAATTTCTTAGAAACCATTTTTGATCATTGCAAAATTTCCTTGTTTGGTCATGATCAACAGTGAACATGGACTTGGAAATATGCTAGATGTGTTAATAAGGCGGCACTCTATTTTTACGGACTTACCAAATGGAGTGTGGGTTTCTAGCAACTCGTTCGGAACAGGACTCAAGAGCATGGGACTTGCACTCGAGTCTTTGTATGAATAACATTTTCCAAATATGCCCACATATGTTGAATTATAAACTGTATAGAAAAGAAAAGATATAAATGTAAGCAGCCTTACCACAAAAAGCAAAATCACTACTTAGACACGTGTTTAACAGTTGTTTAGCAAAAGGTATCATACAAAACCATGTTAAACACGTGTCTAAGTCGTGATTTTGTTTTTGTGGTAAGGCCGAAGATGTTTATTGGTTCAGATATAAATTTAATTGAAAAGATCAATTATTTTAAAGAACTCCTCGTGATCACGTGACTCGCAGTCAAAATAG
This sequence comes from Eupithecia centaureata, assembly GCA_944547425.1. Lineage (NCBI taxonomy): Eukaryota > Metazoa > Arthropoda > Insecta > Lepidoptera > Geometridae > Eupithecia > Eupithecia centaureata. Next base: position 12,689,021 of record OX155682.1, read on the forward strand.
TAGCTTCGCGGCGTACAAATCAATCTATCCAACAGAAAATGTGGGTGTTTCAATAATGGACCGATGATTCGATGATGAATCTACCAGGGAAAACAGCTGTCTTTCCTCTGGGAAATCTGGTCCCACACTCAGAAAAGGAAGCCACTGAGCTTTTAACTCAAAGAACTGTGATCTGCACTGACTTCTCACATGTGAGAAGATTTTAATTTTGATGGACTCCCATGCGAGAAGTCAGTGCAGACAACCAAAACAATGCACGAAATCGCGCAAAGTGAGGTCGCGTAAACCGAGGTATTACTGTATTCATAGTTTATGTATTTAATAGTTTTTTTTTTTAACACACTCGTATTATGTATTGTTTTGGTTGCTAACCAGCCCATCTCTTAGAAGAATCGAAGCAGGACTTTTGGGGATCGATAGCTTGGTGTGGACGGGATTGGTGTCAAAATGAACCTCTTAGGCACTGCTAGAGGTATACTAGCCCCGCCACTTATTTTAGCATATTATAACGTTAAACAAAGGAATTTCCAAAAATCAAACGTAGGAGATACGAAGTTGCTCTTGGTGGCCACACTTTATTTTCGTATCTCTTCTTTAAATATAAAACATAAAACTGTAAGAAGCATTAAAAAAAGCGTATGATAGGTATAACAAACTGAACGTTTGATATTCCTTTGTTAAACGTAATAATATGATAAATAAGTGACACCGGCGCTAGTCGCTAGTGTACCTCTAATTAGCGCCATTTATGAGAAGCCTTATTATACAATACTTAACTTACATTTTTTCTTGGCGATGAACCGTGGTGCACACGCCTGTAAAAAAGACTCTGTTACAGTAGATCTTCAGAAATGCAGGTCTCGACAGAACCTACGCATTTGCTCCCCTTGGATTCGAGACCTAGGTCCGTGGGCTACCGAGGCTCTCTGGGTTTTAAAAAAATATCTGAGCGTCTGATCGATGCGACGCGTGACCCGAGCGAGAGCTGGTGAATATCTGGCTCAGCGCATCAGCATTGCCATACAGCGTGGTAATGCAGCCAGTGTCTTGGGGACGCTTCCGACTGATATTGACATGGATCAATTGAGCTACCTTTAGACTATTTGCAACCGTCTACAGTTAGCTCAATGGTTTCAATTGTATATACTAGATGTAATTTTTTCTTTTCCTTGATTATAATTTTCGTTGTTAATAAAGATATAATTTTAAATACAACTTAATAATCAAAGTCCTTTAATAGCATTAAGCTCTATAGTACTTTTGTTGGAAAAGCAAACATTTTCACAAGTAAGTGAAGTTTGTTCGATTTTGAACATATTTTAATTTTAATTATTTGTTGTTTAACTAAAATATTCTGTAGAATATCATCACTATCATCATAATAAGCGTACAGTAATATCTCGCTTTACGCGAAGGATGCGTTCCGATCAATTTCGCGCTAAGCGAAATACGCGTATAACGAGGTCAAAGAAATAACAAGCAAAATCAATTAGCATTTGATTGACTTTTATTGCCTATAAGCTTACAAAAAAACGAAATACCCATAAACATACTTATTTTAATTTTTCGAGAAATACTTATCTAACGTTTTTTGAGTAGAATTTTTCTTGCGCTCAAGTAAAACTTTTTCGTAGCAAGCAACACCGTTTTTTAGGGATTGCCGCAGATATAAAACACGGTTGACATCACTGTCCGAACTTTCCAACATCTCTAGACCAGAATATAGACTATAGTAATATAGAATATAGAAATCAATGCGTTCGCGTAAAGCGAGGTCAGTTAGCGCGAATTTTAAAAACCGCGTTATAACGAAATCGCGCAAAGTGAGGTCGCGTAAACCGAGGTATTACTGTATTCATAGTTTATGTATTTAATAGTTTTTTTTTCTGTCTTTCTTTTATAGCCTTTTACATGACCAGACACGATATTTTATAATTATCATAAAACGAGATATTATAATAAATAAATAAATAATGCTGGACAATCAACACAGCACCATCTAGCCCCAAAGTAAGCTATTCAAAGCTTGTGTTATGGGTACTAGATAACTAATACATATAATACATGTATATTTATTTAAAACAAATTAATCTTACCACATAAAAATCTTTTGTGCCCGACACCGTAGCTCCCAACCAGTAGCCCTGGTTTATGTAACGGTTATCTTCTATAACTGTAGGACCCAAAAATAATTTAATAAACAACACTGACTCAACAAATATAATATAACATATTACTTATATTTATCCACTGCCTATATGAGTCCATTGCTGGACAAAGGCCTCCCCTAATGAGCGCCATAGCGCCCTGTCTTCAGCTTGCCGCATCCAGCATCTACCAGCAGTCCTTCGCAGATCGTCATCCCACCTGGCCGGAGGGCGTCCTACACTACGTTTGCCGATTCGCTCACTCCACTCAAGAACACGTTTACCCCAACGGTTGTCGGTTATTCGCGCGATATGGCTGGCCCACTGCCACTTCAACTTGCTAATTCTTTGAGCTATGTCGATAACTTTGGTTCTCTGTCGGATGTATTCGATACGAATTTACGAATCCTATCCTTCAGAGAAACTCCGAGCATAGCTCTTTCCATAGCTCGCTGAGCGATTTTGAACTGGTGGATCAGCCCTACCGAATCACCTCATAAAACATCTGTGTCATAAAATAAATTGATTATAAAAGATCGAGGATGCATGGAAGAGATCGCTTTAGCGATAAGGCCGCCCTTTATACTTAGTCTTAGTATGTAGTATTGTATGTATTATTTTCTTTCTTTGTGTAGTAGGGATAAGTATATTATAGAGTATTCTGCTCTATTCTATATAAAAAGCAGATAATTTTTCAGTCTGTCTTGAGTTTTAAATTACAAGTGATACCAATCAGACGTTTTTTTAGATATAAAAGGGGATTTCATTGAAAGTAATCACCTAGTTATGTTACGTTACATGAAAATTTGTGCAAAATGCATGTAGGTAGTAACAAAAATAATTATATTATGTAATTTACCTATTCAGAAAAGTTTACTTAGTTAGTTTCCCTCAATTTTTTTACGTAGATGACATTTTAATTTATTTTACCCTATAGTACCTATGGTACCTAATATGCCTATGTCACTGCTGCATAGTGATATGTGTGACTCATATGGAAAAATTATTAGGTACGTGTCGAAATCCATATATCTACCCATTTTGTTTACTGGGCGTGCCTCTTACATTGCGTACATTATGTACCAGTCTGGTAATAATGTACGTAAAATTTTTGAATATGACACTAAAACAAAACAATTTCGTTAACCAATTTAATTCGGATACTTAGATAACAATAGCTAATTTAATAATTACACTTCTTCAATAATATATATTCTGTAAGTTTGAATTTATACATCAATTTATTAATTTTACATTTTATTATACACTTAAATGCATTTTTCTATTTTAGGTTGACATTTTTAATTTTATTGACGATTAAATTTTTTATTTTTAATAATTTTATATCTATGAACTAATTTTGCAGTGCCATTACAGTTTTCATGAAGGTACATACTTACCTACCTACCACTTAGCCATTTGCGTACCTAGACTAAGAATGAATGTACATAACTATGTATATCCATGTATAAGAGTGTATAAGTATACATAGGGACAGAGAAAGCGACTTTGTTTTATACTATGTAGTTATGATATTGATAATTAATATCACTATCATTCTTTCTTCATCATTCATTCTTTCTCTGTCCCTATGTCCCCATGTCCTTATGTCCCTATGTCCCTTTGAATGCTTATCTTTAAAACTACGCAACGGATTTTGATGCGGTTTTTTTAATAACATAGAGTGATTCAAGAGGAAGGTCTATACGCTGTGTTTATAGGTATAACAAAACCGTGCGAAGCCGGGGCCGGTCGCTAGTGAATGTATAAATGAATGTATGAATGGCATATGCCTTGTCATTTCAAAACTCACACGTGTTGATGCCATCTCTGCTTACAGGGGAACAAACTTGTGTGGACGGATTGCAAGCGAACACTCCACCAATATTGTCCTGTTTTGGTGCTCCGACTATTAACTTTGACCTGAAATTGAAAATAAAACTTGATGTCTTTTACATAAAACTAACAACCGACTTCAAATTGAAAATTTTACGCTTTATTAAGGATAACTGAAAAACGAATAGTCAGAATAGGTATTGATCAAATTATACACACAATACATGGGATCACAAAAGAATCAAGAAAAGCGATTCACCTTGCTTGAAAAGGCTATGATGTTAAGTCCATAGCTGGTGAGTATTTAGCGCAGTGTCAAATACTAACCAGCTCTCAGCTTTTCGATGTCCTGCTGTAGGGCATCGATTCCAGCATTTTAGGATATCCAGCTTCCCTGGTATTGATTTATTTAAATCAAAAGAACTACGGACGTTTGATTTATAAATAATTCTTCTTGTAACTTGTTTCTATTACTTGTAACGATATTTTTTATAAAGAATTAGGTAAACAATATGAACGTAACTATAATTTCGGTTACAGAGGATATAAGGTTTCAAGATCTTCCCATTCTTCTTTTTGCATGTGCCTGACAGTGTGGCCTAAGTTCACTGGCTGAAGTTATTGAAGCGTACTTACTAGGTTACTAAAATGAACTACTGAAGGTATAAATTCATAAAGGTATACCTATAAAGGTCACTACAAGGTCACACATACATCCACTTACTTTGGGCCTGTCGCCATTGAAGATACGCTGAACCCGAAAAGTGCGTCATCTTTCAGACCAGGGTGTTTGTAAGTGTTCCATGAATCATGGTAGAACGCATGGCCACACCTTAAAGATATAGCCACAGCTATGGTCCAGGACACTGAAAAAAAAACAAAGCTAAACCAGAGAATAATTAATAAAACGAACGTAACACACTTAAAATAATAATAACATATATATTGGCGTAAATCAAGCTTCTACCGAAAAATAAATGAAATATATACTTATGACAATGATTTTGCCAGATGAAATAAAATATTTTGTTTAATTTCACATTATGAATGATCATAATAAAAATAAAACACTCCAGACTATCAACACAATAACTCGTACAATATATTCATATAGTGACTCTAGAAGTCTGTTTTAGTTGCATGTGTAGTACAACGCAACGCAACACAGGTTTTTTAAAGTCCAGATAGACATTGTTAAATAACAATCTACCGAGACGAGACTGGCATGATCAATAAAGATAATTCAAGTTGGAATTAAAAACACAAATAGATGAATAACTTATGGCTGAAACGAAAAAATATCAATGACTAATAAGAATAGTCTTGAAAAATAATAATTAAGTAATGGATAAAACAGCGAATAGAAAAAATTAAATGGTTGGAAATAATGTTTGTACATATTATAATATTAGATAATTTTAAATTTGGGTTGTTAAATAATGTATTTAGTATTAAAAATACTCACAATACATAACGGACAGTCAACGTATGGAATCGAGTACTGAATAGTCTTAAAATCAAAGCAAGTGGATTCAAGCTCGTAGAGGAAGGAAAACATATTAATTATTCGATAATCAAGGAAAAATATTACTGTTTATCACTTCACATTACATTGCTATTGGTTATAAAACCTCGAACCAGAATAATAAAATGAACATATAAGAACTTTATTTATTTTTAGTTTGAGTTGTATTATCATTTTGGTTTTCAAATGCCTGTTGCAGAAAATAAAGCAGGAATAGACTTCGCAATTATAGTATATCAAAAACATTTTAATTCGAACATAAAGGTAACATTACCAATTTTACCAATTTCCAAAAACGTAATACATAATTCTGTAGTTAAATCATATGGAAATTATATACAATTATTAATATGGGTCACATCTATGTGTGTTTTTTTGCTATTTTCATATGATATTTTAAGTATCATAATATAATAATTATAATAGTCTAGCCTAGCCCTGAATCCAAAATCAGTACTATACTAAAAGATTAAATAATAGGCATCGCCGTTATTAACAACGGGCTTGACATAACCTTCTCGGACAATCCACGCATGTCTTCAACTTGACCTGATCATAAGGTTTGTTTGGAAAGAGGAAATAATGTCCTTAAATTTTTTTTCGGCGGGTTTTACCCTTATCACATAATTTACCTGTTGACCAAGCGGTTACAGTCATGGTTAAACTAAAAAATGACGTTACTGTTAATAAACGGTACTCAATATTAACCATTCTCAATTTTTTTTAAATATCCGAGCTATCTGGTCTCATATCAATGGGTAAAAAAAGTCCATTCATAGATCCAGATCCAGATCAAAGCTAAACACCAAATCCACTGCAGAGTAATTCTGCAATTATTGCCTATTTTGGAGGGAATGTAACTACCTTACAAATTGTAGATAGAACATTTTACTGAAAGAAAACTTCATTTTGATCGTCCTGTATAATGATACTACTGGGATTGAAATCACTCTCACTAAAAGCATCGAGGATCCTGATCATGGAACCGGAGGAAGCCCAAACTAAACGACGACGTAACTTCTTCGAATTTGGACGAAATTTATCGTAAAAGCTGGTCTTAAAAAGTTTCCCCAAACCTGTTTCATATAGTGTTGTAAACTGAATTTAAGGTTGACCTTACATACGTCTTTATTGTTCTAATATTTAGGATTCCTTTTCAATAAGGATTATGTTTACGCTCATTTACAACATGAAACTGCTTATAGCTACGGCAGGGTTTACAAATAAGGATCGACAATACGTCAATTGAGTCATTAATAAGTGAAATTTTCCTTATAAGTTCAAATTAAATGTGGCTATGTAGTGGCTGTACGTGTGTGATATTTAGTGAGGAATATTAACATTACAATGACCGGTAAGTTCCTAATTTAAAAACTTTACTTAACTTTAATTTAAAATAATGATACTTAATAATAAATAATGCTGGACGGACAATCCACAAATCATCTTCTAGCCCCAAGCTAAGCAGAGCTTGTGTTATGGGTACTAGATGACTGATATACTTAATACAATACATTACATATACATATGCCATAACACTAAATATTTACTTCCAGAAATGGCGATGATTCTCCTATGCGGAGTCCTAGGCTCCGCATCAGCGCAGTTCTTCCACGAAACCTCTGGAGTCACGCTGAAGCCTTCGGAAGGGCCGGTGACCTCTGCTTTCGGGTTTTCTATAGCATACCAGAACGGACCATCAGCTAGATTGGGTACGTTTCACACTAGATATTGAATGAATTATATAATGTTGGACAATTCACCAGTGCCGGATTTATATCTTTTTTCCGCCGCCCCATACGGAGCCGTTCATTATTAGCTGCACCCCCCCCCCCCGGTAGACATAGAATTTTATTGTCTGCAATCGAGTGACCGTCCTCTGAAATCTGCCGCCCCCCCTAAGACGCTGCCGCCCCCCTAGGACGCTGCCGCCCCTAGGCCGCGGCCTGTACGGCCTATTTACAAATCCAGGACTGCAATTCACACAGTTTCCACCAAATCAAGCAACTAACTAATATCAATTAACCGATATGGAGCAGTGAATGGAAGTGAAGCAGTGAGCGAAGATCCGTCTGCAGTTCAGGAGTTTGATTCGGCTTAGGAGAAATGTTTGTACGATCTGCAAATATTGGTTCTATCCTTCTGGGTGTTTTCTATGAGTAGTCATAGAAATCAGTCATCCAGTACCTTAACAAAGTTTGGGGCAAGATGATGCTGTGTGGATTGTCCAGTATTAATAATTTATACATTTCAAACTTACTTAATTATATGTATTGTTGCAATAAGATAATATAAGTTAATTAAATTATTGTTTAATGTCAAAATGGTACAATAAAGTGTTAATTCATTTATTTCAAATTTTTTGTCAGTGTAATGTGTTTCAATTTCCAGTGGTCGGTGCACCGAGGGAGGATTTTGTGGGGAAAGTATACAGTTGTCCTTTATCCGATCTGTCCTCTATTAAATGTTCTGCAATCGACATGACGTCGTTAAAAATAGAAAAAAAAACGACAACGGCACGAAGTAAGTTGACAAAACTATTTTCTAATGTGTTTTTATTCTAAAATAGACCTTATATTATAGTAGAAGATCCGACACTATATGGACCTTCACCGGGTTGATAATAGAATCAAACTTATTTTATACAAAATTTCGTATATTAGAAAATATATTAAACATGAGTTGACAAAAAAATCCTGGACATAATAAAGGTTATAAACGTTTATTGCCAGCTAGCGACCCGCCACGGCTTCGAACGGTTTTATTATACGTATAAGCCTTCCTCTTGAATCACTCTATCTATTTAAGAAAACCGCAGATACAAAGGGACATAGGGACAGAGAAAGCGACTTTGTTTTATACTATGTAGTGATGTCACCGCTGTAATTCAACACGATCAAAAATAAGCTAAGGTTTGTGCGTTGTTTATTTTACCAAAACAGAGACAAACTTAGTTTGATTTTAGAAGGCCCGATTCTCAGCTATATGCAGGTTCAAAAGCTGTCACACACATGTCACAAAATAGGTTCTTCCTTTTTTGATTTTTTTTGGATTATTTTAACTCAACACACGTTTTTTTATGAGTTTAAAAAGAATAGTTTATTGTTTGACGCCTAGAGGTAGGTACCTACGCGAGAGATAAAACTCTTGATGACATTTTAGAGATGCAGTTTTGAATTTGCTAAAATTTCAAAATCTTCTCTATCACTACATAGTATAGGTACAACAAAGTCGTTCTCTCTGTTACTATGTTCCTATGTATGCTTGTGTAACCATCTTTATTTTTATTTCAGAATTAAAAAATCCAAACGGCAATTATTTCTTTGGTTCTTCAATAGCAGCTACTTCAGACTTCTTTTTTGTAAGTAATGAATGAATGATGAAGGAACTTTTTTTTATACGCTTAGGCTGTAGCTAAGGGACGCGTAAGTGCGCGGGAGGGGGTAGGTAGGTTAGGTACCGCTTGCTCGCCCTGCTACTATCGAAGGTCCGCGTTAAAGAAGAAGAATATTTATTTATTTATTTATTCGTACATAACGACATGACTGACTCACAGTTATTATTCCAAAGCGTCAGACCTATAAATTATAATTACAAAATATACACGCATTAAAAATTATTAAAAAATTGATGAAACTTAACTTAAATAATATTACTTCAGGCCTAAAGGTACGTCTATTTAAATTTGTGCCCAATCCGTTCAGTAGTTTTGATGTGAAGAGGAGAGCAAATATCTAAGCATCCGAAAGACTATATAAAAATCCGTCGCATTTATAATATTAGTGTAATTTCACCTTTAGAAAACCAGAGAGACTTTAAATCAATTCAATTATTTATTACGGAAAAATGGTTTCATGGTTAAAAAGTGAAAACAATGCCATCTGCGGAAGTTAATGATGAGCTCTCGATGTCGCAGAAAACAACGTCCTCCTCCGAATTTAAGAAATAATAGAGTTTAAAAATTTCCTTAAAAGACGATGACGATGTATTTTATTCATTATTTTCAGACGTGTGCACCATTATTGACAAAGTCAATAATTACAAATATGAGTTTATCTGAAACCTTTGGTGGATGCTACGTGAACAACTACACACAGTATTCTGAGTGGATCGACAGTGCTGCAAGGTTTGAGGACAATTATAGGTCCACGCCAAAATACCCCAATGATATCAAATTAAGCAGAGTAGGTGAGTAACAACTACCCAGTTCAGACCTCTTTAGTACTACGCGACATTTACTACCCAGAGCGCGAAATCTGAGTGGGATACGACAAGCTGTAATACACTTTTTATAGAAAGTAATAAACACGAAAATAAACACGAATAAAAGGATGTAAAATCTTCCTTCTAGATAATATAAAAGGGGGAGCTCTGGGATGGAATACCATAGTCGACGATAGTTTCCTCCTGGCAGCCAAGTCTGGGTATAAAACGGACATCCTGTATACAAACTCCGAACACCCGCTGAATACCACGTCTCATTCTCTTCTCGAGGAAAATTACAAGAAAATGATCCTTGATTTCGCTAATTATTTTAACTTGGGTAAATAACTTAGTAATTTAATGACTTTTTAATTGCTTAATTAATAATACTGGACTCACAGCATCATCTAGCCCCAAGCTAACAGCGAAACTAAATGCTAAAATATCGCGTAATTTTTGAATAAAAATAATATTTTAAACTGATTTCAAAAAGGAGGAGGTGTTGATCTTTATTTATGTTTCTTTTTGCCTTCTGTCCAAGCTTCTGTCTCGCTATCATTTTTCCGCACTAAAATCTACGCTTCCATTCAACCTTTTGATCTGCCTAGATAGCTTGTGCTTCAAAAGTAGGTACCCAAGAGACCACGTTAGGATAGCTACGAGTCAAATATAAAATACATACTTACTTTAAGTGTAGATGTCACAAGTATAATATTTACTATATTCACAGGTTACGGCCTAGCCGTAGGAAATTTCTTCAAAAAGTCAGAAAAAATATACGCTGTCAGTTTAAGAACTGATTTGAATGGAACGGTGAGTCAAATTTCGAGCAAAAACATGCAAAACTCGATAACGAATGAAACAGATGAAAGCTGTCAAAATTTAAACCTCGAATGGTTTTGAACAAAGATCCTGCATGACTACGTTTTGAACTTCTGCAGATTGGCATATAATACCAGTGTATGATGTTAGACCAATTATTTATTTTGTTTTCTAAGTCGTTTGAGAGATTTGTACAAAAACTATCTAAGTTTTTGAATTCTCTTCCATTTAATTATTTAAAAAAAGAATTGGATTCGGAACTGTATCAATGGCGTGTTTTGGTTTGTATGGATGTATGTATCGTATCGCAGTACCAAATATGTCTAGCTTTCATACTTAAAAAAAATGCATTCACAGATATTATTCCTACAAAAGAAGTTTGCGGAATACGGTCGCGGCTACTATCTAGTATTCATGAGAGATATCGGCAACAGTCTGGCCTACATAGAGGATTATGAGCTAAGCTCTATGTTCGGATATGCAATGGCGGCGGCGGATATGAATGGAGACGGACTATCGGAACTGCTTGTGGGTGCGCCCGCGCTGACGAGGGATGGGAGGGAGCTGGGAGCTTTGCATGTCTACGTTGGAGGCGACTTCGTATGTTGAATTCTTTTAAACTACTAGTTGACTTACTCATCATCATCAACAACATCACCATCATCATCGACATCATTGTCAACCAACATTATCATCAATCTATATTAATCCACTGATAAGATTAATCCACTGATAAGATTAATCTTCTGATATTTATCATATATATATATATATATTTATAATATATTTTGGTTGGTATGATGTCTATTATATAAGAAGAAAACCGACGATGATGTATGAATTGACCAGCATTATTTTGTTAATGGCTCTGTTGTTAATCCACTGCTTGACAGCCATATGTAGCGTCCTGTTTTCAGCACTGTGTTTGTGTTTTAACAATTGACTCAGGACAATTTCGTCTGTCATAAGGAAGTTATGGCAAGAAAAGATGTCCGCATACCCATAACTGTTTTATATGAAAATGCCATTTTTAAGAAAGTAGTTACCTTAACACTAAAGTAATTTAAAGTAGGATATTTACGATGATTTGAATATCCAGCTTTAAATGACTTTAATGTCAATAAACATCTACAGCCTTACCACAAAAAACAAATTCTCGACTTAGACAGGTGTTTTTTAACGGTTGTTTAGCAAAAGTCATCCTACAAAACCATGTTAAACAGCTGTTAATCACGTGTCTAAGTCGTGTGTGTGTGTGTTTTGTGGTAAGTCTGGATAGTTTTAAAAGTTATAATTAATGTTCATTATTTTTACAGATGTCACGTAAAGACAAGAGGAGGATGCGGACCGTGCTAGCTGATGAAGAGAATGGTAGATTTGGATCGGCCATCGCCACTAGCGATATTGATGGTGACAGCTTACCTGGTAAGCATAATAACAGTGGTCATCTGATAACAACTCTACATCTGTGAAAATTTCAACTGTCTAACATGGTTCATGAGATATAGCCTTTGTCTTAATAATAGGGTCATGTTTTACCCTTTGGACAGCACTAAAAATGAACGGCTTGTAATATAAGTCCGTTTCATCACCTAGTTGTGGTGGTTTTTAGATGTAATATCAGCGAAATGAATCAGTAAAAAACTAAAAAGAAAATAAAAATAAAGTTTACTTTTAGCGGTGAAGAATTTTAATACTTTAGTGGTGCAGAAGTAGTCTTACTGGTGAAGTATCGACGTTTGTTATGAAGTAGCCTACGATATTAGCGAATATAATATTGTATAGATAAAATTCAGTTTTAATTTTATGAAAAAAGAGTTATCGAAATCTGTGAAAAGATATACGCGTCGTATTGTGAACCACTGCCGTTTTTTCGTTGGTAAAAATGGTACAGAGCAATATGGCAGTGTGTTAAAATGTCGTGCACAGCAGAATTTATTACATTTATTCAGAAATTGTATAAAGATTGTCAAAATTTCAGAAATTTTCGTGAGCGCACCATACGAAGACTCTGGTGTGGTATATGCGTTGTCTGGACACGAGCTGAAACAGCTGTTCTTCAGAGACGATGTCTTCAAGTTGGTCAGACTGTCTGATCTGAAGTTAACGCAGAAGCTGCGGGGTGACGGCGAGCTCAAACTCTTTGGATTTAGTCTCCAAGTGGTGAAGGATGTCGACAAAAACGGATGTGATGGTACATTTAATATGAAATTATCTAAGTAATTCAGGGATATACCGGGGGGTTGGCAGCAGCACTCATCCAGAACAACCCCACCATTAAACTGCGATCCCCGACCCGCATGCTCAGCGTGGGGATTATGAGTATTGCCTCTAAATCATACAGTTACTTGGTGCTTATTGGAGGAGGCCTATGTTCAGCAGTCGACTAATATAGGTTGATGATGATGACGAAGTAGGTACTTACATGTTTGTACCATAGACCTAGAATTTTTTCACTAAATTCATATGGTTTGTACACTTTTCTCTGGCAGCGTGGTGAGTATCTATACCACATCAACCTTTTTTTTAATAATCTATATACATTTTTCACTTTTCAGTATTTTAACTCCGGAATTCCGAAGTTAAAATGCTCCAGCATTAAAACAACCAACATCAACTCGAAAAATACGATAAAAACGAAAATCGAAATCTCAGATTCGTTTTTGTACAAACGCTATTAAGGTTTTGTATAAAAACGAAATAGTAAATTCGAATTTTGTTTTCCGAGTAGGCCCCTAGATCTGTCTGAATTCCGAGTAGTGTAGTATAAAGGCAAACTTTTGATGGTTTTAGTCTAATTTTCGAAGGTTTTAGTTATTGCCCTTCACATTTTTGCTAAGATAGATTTTTGGTTCATTTGACTACAACCTAGAACTAGAGTTTAAAACATAGTCTTATCGTATGTATCTACTGATTAACAGAGCTGGCTATTGGTTCCCCGGACAGCAGCTCAGTGAGATTGGTGCGATGTCTACCAGCCGTCAACACTTCGCTCACACTTGAACTGCTTGGAGATTCGGTGAGTACCCTCTAAATACAAACCTATCCAATATTCATTTTGGGAAAACTTATAGCTAAACAATGAAATAGAAAAGTACCTCCACTGTGATCTGTATCCTTCGACCAAGCGTGGTAATTAATGTTGAACTATCTTATACTGAGGAGGCAATATGTTTAACATGTTATGCTGATAAGGCTGCGCTTAATATAATAACTAGCTGCGCCCCGCGGTTTCAACCTCGTTAAGATTGATGAAAAGTAGCCTATGCTTTATTCTAGGCGTCTTTTCAAGAATTCAGCTCTATCCGTCTAGTAGTTTTGGCGTTTTTTTATACTTTGTGTATTTTGTGTTTTTTCTTTTTCTTTTATAATATTAATTTCATAACCATGTCCTATTCTAATAAAGCGCTTATATTTTTCAGACTGTAGCATATGATGCTATATCGTTTACAGTACAAGTGTGCCTCACCGTCACAATTAATGAGAAATGCCAGTCAGTTTCTGGGGGTAAGTTTTATCCAATTTCATTGTCTTTTTTTACTAGCTATTGCTCCTGACTGGCTCAATTATTACTTTTCGTTTTTTGAGCAGAAACGTAGGTAGACTTTGTTTGCTAGGATACGATTTGTCTTCTTTTTCAACTTTTCAACTTTTAAATTTCAACAAACTCGCTCATTTATGATTCTTTTTCACTATGGTTCGTTTTAGAAGATATACTCGTAGTATTATTTTATCAGTAGTTTTCTAGTCATTTCTATATTTTGTTGTAACATAACTGTTATGCTAAAAATCAGATCAATCGTAAAATTATCATCTTGGACCAAACGAAAATATAGAAAAGAAATATCCGTTTAAATATGAGGTGTTTCATTATATATTAGTACAATATGTTTAAGACTTACTTCGATATTTAAAGTTACATTTTATTAAATTTCTATTTTATTACATTTATAATATTTTAAATACTTTAACAGATATTTTAGTGGAGAGCGTGGCCACTGGCCTCACCAATATTCCTGTCCCGAAGTTCACGTACAACATCACGTCAGGCAAAAAGCAACAGTACTGCGAACAAGTTAAAGTTGATTTTGTAAGTTGAATGCAAACATCTTTATTTTTATTTTGCCAGTGACTCAACGATGAACCTTTAGAAAAACTCAAAGAATATGAGTAATTCCTGGTTGGTAACGTAGTAATACTTGATCTTAGGTAACACCTTATGAGATAAATAAAAAAACCTATAGAGAAATAAAAGTTGCACTCTTACACAGTGTTGAACAATGCAAGCTTTATTTTCCAATCGTATCTATGTAACACAAGAGCCAAAAGTTGTAAGGTTCTTTTAGTTATACATATAGTTTGCTAATTTGTTATACCTTCTGTTTCTCCGTAATTAATTTTTTATTCAATTTCAGACGAAAGCCGTGGAAGAAACTGATTACACATTCACAGCAAATATGAATATAATAAGAGATGATCCAAATCCTAGTGGTAATAGCACATTGTACAAAATAGTGGCGTGTAAATTAGTGGTAGAAAACGCTTCTACTGTGAACACACCATGCTTACTAGACGACTTTAAAATAGTGTCAGTAAATTCCGCATTCAAGTAGTACCGAATTATTTATCTATTTAGCTCATCCGGGCCACGGTATTTTGAAATATTAAATTTTGAAATGCGAAGTTTGCCACTGGACACCCTGTATAGCAAGGGACTAAACCACTCCATTCCATAATACAAGGTGGTATTGCGACCGATATAATTTATTGGGCATGAGCTACATATCCCCGGTTGATTCAATTTGCTAAACGTATGGTTGCTGAAATGATTTTCTAATTCGAAAAATCGATTTATTGCTTATTATATTTACTGCTCATTTTAATCATAAAACATGTCTTCATTGTACCTTTTTCTACTGCTTTTTATAGTACTACTCACTATAATCTTAGTTTAATTTAGTTAAAGTACAATTCAAACGATTAAAATATTGTTACGGTAAAAATAATTTTACCCAACAGCATACAACTCCTGGGCAGTGTTCAGTGCCTACAGTGAAAAAGAAAAAAGTTTAACAGTTCGTAGATACTGCACTGCGCATTGCGAGCCTGATCTGTCTTACAAAAAGTTTTGGTCAGGAAGGAATTGCATTGACTTTTCAAAATCAGAAACTGTGAACGAGACGCTCACATTTGAGGTAAGAGACCTTATTTCAGAGCAGAAGAGGCAGCGAAAAAAACTGACTGCTTTATACTAAAAAAATAAGCGAAAACGTCTTCGAGCGAAGTACGTTTATCTTTCCGCCAAAATAATACTAAAAACGGGCCCTACCTGAAAACCAAAAAGTGTGGCATTTGGCCTAACTAATGCTACACATGCTGAGGTAGATCGAGATACCCTTTTTAACCCTTTAGATTTCCGTTTTTGCAATTGTTTCTGTGTATAATATAGATTATAGATTTAGTACCTTGTTTAAATCTTTATTCCTTATGTGAAAAACAAAAAAAAAAATTTGCACTAATAACGTTGGTGTCCTTTTCAATAAAAAGGATGACATTTTATTATTATGTAGTGGTCAAATAAATGTATTTTATATGTATATTTTTATTTTACAGCTAACAAACAAAAATGACGCAGCTCGTAACGTTATCCTGGAATTGTTGATAAAAGGAGGACTACTGCGCTCGGGGGAGTGCACCATAAATAAGAATATGATCAGCAGTAATAATGACATAAAAGCATACACTTGCCCTCTACTGAAAATGCTGAACAAGGATGTAAGTATCTATAGATTAGATACATACAGGGTGTTAGTGAGAACAGCGTTATCCTTGAAACCAGAGCTTCAGTATCATGAGTAGAGTCCAAAACCTATGAGATAAGGTTAATGCCTGTTTTAGTTTTTCAGTATTTTGATATTTTATGTCTTTTATATTGTACGCGATATTATGGTCACCCTAGAAAACCAGGCAAGTTTCCAGGTTTGTTTCTAGGCAAGATAAACTGTTTTAAAACAAGTCTAAATTCACAGAATAATCAAAAAATTCAATAGACTAAAGTACCTTGGTAGGCAGGTATTTTTGGCGTAATCAACCCTAGGCTATTTCTTGTTCTATTCATAAATGTTCGTCCCTTAGACGAATAAAACTCTCTATCTGCTCAATGAAACGTCATTGCGAGTAAAATACACTTGCGATGTAGTTGGTTGTATGACTTATGAAGGTGCTTAAAAGGTGTATCTGATTCGCTTTACAACTTTGAATCATTTTTACGTTTTGCGCGGTCTGTGACACGAATGTTAATGAATCTAGGTTTAAAGTTTATCATCAATCAATTGCATCTACTATTCAATTTAAATTTCAGTTCTTTGTACCGTGAATGAAATTCACTTACCAAAATAACACTTCACCATCACGCAACCTCCGCACGTTTTCTTACTCGCAGATTAGGTATTATTACACACTCGAGAAAACACAAATTAGTACCTAATTTGTCAGCTTATTAAACACCTTACGAACACTTGCATTTTGCATGACTGGGCATGGTGAACTGGCCATATGTACGTACGTACGTCTTTGTGTCTTTGGGATAGTTTCCTAGCTTGGCACACGTTATCCTGGGATGGAAACAGCTGAGCTCTGCGAACATCGTACAAGCCAAGTTCACCAGAGCGATGGCATAAGGCCGCACCATTTCAGTCCACTTTTATTCACATTTATGTAAGACTTCGTCACTCGTTCGTACTTAAAACTATTGACGCCTGAAAATCTGTGTCAATGTCGCGACGACGTGCTCTCCGTAAGCGTGGCGGTCTGTCACTTGGACGGGGCGCGCGTGCGGCGCGGTGAGGTGCGGGGCGCGGCAATAAACACTTGCATGGCGGCGCGGCTAGTAAGCAGGCTAGTTAAGTAAAGTAAAAAAATGACACGAGTACTTCGAGCAGGCCGCACGTGATACAGGTACATCGACGGGCCGCACGTGACCGCCGCCGCCGGCAGATATTTTATTCCGTCGCGCCCGGCGCCCGCGGCGACCGCCGCGCTCCGGCCGCACGCGCCCCGCTCCCTCCTCAGTCATAATAATGCACCTTCAGTACGAGCGCGTCGCGTCGCACAGATTTCCGTGCGTCAATTATTTTAAGTAAATACTTAACCTGTATAAGTGACAAAAATGTAAAAAACAGTGGAAAGAAATGGTGCGGCTTTATGCCATCGCTCTGATGAACTTGGCTCGTACGATGTACGCAGAGCTCAGCTGTTTCCATCCCAGGATAACGTGTGCCAAGCCGGGACACTGTCCCAAAGACACAAAGGCTACCTACGTACGTACCTATAGCCAGTTCACCACACCTAGTCATGCAAGTGTTCTTGGCGTGAAGGGAGCTGAGAATTTACTAATTTGTGTGTGTTTGTGTTTTCTCGAGCGCATAATAATAATCTAAGAAGCATCAAGATAGCAGTACGGAGGCTTGCATCGCTGTAAATGGAGCCCATTTTGAAACATTTTACGTGTTATGTAGGTAAGTGAAACATACTTGATTTATGAACTTTTTAAATGCACCGAAAACCTGAGTAGGTACTTTGTCCTACTTACTTTTTTGATTAGTTTTGTTAACTTTGTCTTAAAACAATTCACAATAATTTCAAACAAAAATAAGGAAAATGTGTTAGAGTAAGTATTCTTGCCTGTCCTGACCAGGAATGTTTGAAGGGAAAGTTCTATCACTAAACAAAGTTAAGGAAGTTACGATTCGAGCAAAGCGTGGGTGACCATAAAATCGCGTACGATAGCGACAACTTGAAATATCAAAATCCTGCGAAACTAAAATAGGCATAAACCTTTTCTCCCCGGTTTTGGACTCTACTCATGATGATCTCTGGTTTCAAGGATGATACTGTTCATATTAACACCCTGTATAGATCTTTGAATTTTGCTGTTTTAAAACAAAGAACTTTATTTAGAGTTCCGCAAAGGTTAAAACGGGTCCCTATTGCTAAGACTGCGCTATCCGTCTGTCACCAGGCTGTATCTCATGAACCGTGATAGTTAGAGTTTTAGTTGAAACTTTCACAGATGATGTATTTCTGTTCCCGCTTATACATATAAACACATACATATGTATGCATATATACGTTTACTAAAAATAAAATTAAGGGGGCTCCCATACATCATGACTTTTTAACCCTTTTTAGAGAAAATGGTGCGAACAATTTGTGCGCGAGTCCAATTCACCCTCGGTTTTTTATCTATCATATGAAAACCATAATTTTTAATATCGTTTCTCCTTCCAGGAAACGTATAACATGACTGTCCCGGTATACCAGCCTGTTCCGACCAATAGCCCTCATCTGAACATATCAGCTAAGTTGTATGACGCTGTGTTCCCAAACAAGACTTTTCAGGAAAAACCACTGGTGATCCCGTACAAACTTGGACCAAGTGACGTCACCGTCAACGGGTAACACACCTTATACATCCACTACTGAACATATTCACTTCTTCTTTCATCCTATTATACCTTCTTTTAATAAATGATCGAATCTAAACCATCATAGTCTGGTCTTTTTTTACTTTTTGTTAAATCCTGTAGATTTTACGTCATTGCATATTATAACCTTACTATACCTAACTATATATTTTTGTACCTACTACAAAATTAAATGATTTTCTTGCAGGTTAAGCGACAGTTTTAATATAACAGATAAAGATTTGGAGGACGGTAGTATATTCGTTGAGTCTAATGGTATACATCAAGAGTTTATTGTAAGTACCTACCCACAGAGTATTAGATATTATGCTCTGTGGTACCTATCTGAGTTTCAATTAGTTACCTAGTATAATTTTTAAGAACATAAGTGTGCAGATCTTCGAAGGATGATATCATCATCCAAATTTTTTACCAATATTATATACAAGTCGAGCATTTTTGAAGCGCGCCTTGAGTTGCGCGATTTCATGTGATTTTGTAGCGTGATTCCTTACACCTAGCAGCGTGTTGTAAGAGACTCCGCTAAATCCGTAAACACAATACACAGCTCTGTGTGAAAAATGGCATAAGTTTTAGTACAAAATGTAGCTACTGCAAACAAATATCACAACAAATCGCGCGACACAAAGACGCTCTTAAAATTGCGGCTGTGTGGTAGAGGCTTTACGACTTTCCAAATATTTAAATAAATAGCTACCAATAATATTATTCCCTTTAAAATTATACTCGAATTGTTAGAAAATATTAAGTCATACTTACAACATGAAAACTTTGATAATTTTCATAAAATAAGCAAAGATCATCCTAATAAATGCTAAAACTCGGATCGGATCTCAACTTGGTTAATGTTCCACAAAAATAAGTGTGGAACAAAGGAAAAACACAGGAAAAACAAAGGAAATACGAATGGAACAAAGGAAAATCCTTTACATTGTAAAAAAATGTTATTTATTTATTTATATATTTATTGGTCGTAAAGTTTACAAATTTAAACAAAAACGTATAAAATTGTCCCCTGGAAGCTTGTACCCTTCAAAAATATCTCTATCACGACATCTTTGTTTTTGGTGAGGTACTACACTTACCCGAGACGGGCAATGTTTGTGTAGTTTGAGAGGTGCTGAAATGCTTTATTAAATGTCACAAAGATGGAGTTTCTAGCAAAATTGAATTTTTTGAAACCGCCAATTGTATCTAACATTATGAATTATAGTTTCTTAGTTTTAAGTGTGCATTAAAGTTTTTTCTATTCCATCTAAACCGTGTCTGACTAAGTTTAATTCTTTCAGATTACTAATAATGGCCCAGTCACATGGTATGGTTTACTTGCGGTTCTACAGATCAAGGACGAGCACGTTCAACGTGTCACGGTAACTTTATACTGCATTTAATTAAACCAAAAGATCATAATTCATCATCTTATCTTAGTAACCAAAAAATCTTTCACCCGAACCCAATTTCACCAAAAGATGGTTACATTTTAAACATAAGTTTTCAAAGTTACCGATGAAGCTACCTAATAGTCCGATTCTTTTTTGGTGAATATCAGCCTAAATGATCTAAATAGATTTATAAGTCATGGAATCCACAGATTAAAGTTTTATTGGTTAAAATAGGTGAAGGTTTTACTAAATTGAAACAGATCAAACGAGACTTCTTAGTGAAAACCTCCTTGCTCAAAATTTTCATGTATATTTTGAAGTTCCAAATTTAAAACTCACTTTTGCTTTTTTAGTGGTAAAACATAACATTATGTGGGATTTATATACATACCTTTGAAAATTGTTAAACAATCTTTTACATACTTCTTAAGTCTAATGAAGCAATGATGACCTAAAAAAAGGGATAAATATGGAAAACTACGGAATAGATTCGACAACACGGGCGCTATAATTACTCTTTGAGAGTGCTGTAGGCTTTTTGATGGCACCGGATTATCGGCTTGTCAAATGCACAAAAGAGACACGATGGATATTTGAGCGCGAAACACAAAACGCGAAAAAAAAAATGCACGAGTACATATTAAATATAGCATTTTAATTTCAGGTTGTGACAAGATCTGAAAATGAAAAATGGGTTAAGCAGGAAGACCCTTATAATAGCAGTAACATTGTTTTCCACAGTCGAATGACATTGAAACCTAAATCCAAAAAGATAATTGAAGTGAGCATGAGATTATCAAAGGACAAATTAGGTAAGTATGTACATTATATTAATAAAATACAAGGCCCATACCGGTTTTAATATGTTTTTGTTCCTTCATTGTAATTTTCTTTTTTAATGATAGGGCAGTGAGTGACCAAAAACACAAAATCTACTTTAATTAGTTTGGGGATTTGTGAGTTATGTAGCATTACCTACCATTTACTAATTAGTGTTTTGTCTAGTCTATCAACATTTGTGTTGGTATCCACAATTTTGTCAAAAGTTTATTAAAGTGTTGTTTATTTTTTACCTAGATACGAGTGGAAAAACGGACATATATACTACACGATCTAGTAAAAGACTGTTTTTTTACGAGCCCGTGTGGTATATGTCTTCGTATTCCTCTATATAGGAAGACGAAAAAACAGGGGAAGGACCGCAACTTTCCCCTGGGTATTTTTAAAACATGTTTGGGGGAAGTACAATCGTCAGTATGTTTTCTAAGGATGATTTAAGGGGTAGACTTTGTGAAAATTTTACTTACAGCATAGATCGACAAGTCTTAGAATAGGATCATGATAGAAAAAAATTATCTGAGTTTTCTCTATCTTTGGAAGCATACTAAAAAGTTATTTATATTATTCCAGAAAAAGACGTTATCAACGGGGATTTGAGCATCATTTCAGAGTTAGGGTTCGTTTTGGACCCCCTCTCTGATACTCGGGAAGCAAAGTAAGTTCTTAAGATTTAATAAATAAGGTTCAGGATTGATATGGTGCCAGTTATGAATTCAATTGCGATCTCCAACTCGCATACCCAGGGTAGAAAAAAAAGGGCTGTAGTGCGAATAATTATTCGCACTACAGCCCTTTTGTTCATTTAATTAGTACCTATAGAAGCATAAATTACAAAATGCTTAATTTCTACTAGGATAATTAACCATAAATCTCTGCATTAGGATTTCATTTAAAACCTACTGTTTCAGATCATCCACACAAATTATCTACAACAAAATTCTGACGGTTGGCAACAGTAAATGGTTGACGATTTTGTTAGTAGTCATTTTGGCTGTTCTGCTATTGCTGATATTGATAGTTGTTTTGTACAAGGTAAGATTTAATATATTTTGCATAATTTATTAAAATAACTACCATTTATCGACCGTCTTCAAAACGAAGGAAGTTCTTCATTGTTTTTTTTTTATTGTGTAAACCGTTTTTATTGATTTGAAAGCTAAGGCATAAAGACGGTAGTTTTTGAGTTGTCCGTAATCTTACTTCTTACTATTATAATAAATGGGAAAGGCTGTGTGAATGTTTGTTAAAAGTAATCTCCGCTTTTAAAATTTGGAAATTTTAACATCTGAGGGAGTTAAATATGGTGATAAAGTTTGTATGGAAAATTATTATTACTTGATTTGATTCACTCAAAACTCGGTGTACATAAACTGCAAAGTAAATGATTAAACAAGTATTTTGAATTTTTACGAGACTACCCCCTAGGAGTCATGCAATAAATTCATTAAGTTTAACAAATAAATTTCAATGCGGGCAAAGCCGCGGGGCGCTTCTTGTAATTCAATAAAGCTATTTTTTATGAAAAGGATGATCCCGATGTGCGTGTTGATTTGAAGTCGGCTGTAAAAACCTAGTTGTTTTTTATATAACCATATACATAAAGGCTGTCTCAGCGCCGATTTTACTCAACGGAAACTGTTTGCAAAAATACGCCTTCATGTATGATTGATGATTCACCTGTTAGTATTAGTTTTATAAACTTTTTAATTTTAAGAACATTTTCATTTCATTCCAGTACGGCTTTTTCAAACGAGCTGAGAAGAAAAAGCTAAGTGTTCTTCGCGAAAGCGTCAGAAGGCGAAGTGTGGTAAGTTTACATTTTTCAAAACAGAGGCATTCTTTCTCAAAAGTTTTACTACAAACTACGTATTCAATAAGAATGTAAGTGTTGTTTCAACAGAAACTAGGTTCGTTGTAAACTCACTTATGTTTATAATCAACTAGCGACCCGCCCCGGCTTCGCATGGTTGTATTATAAGTTTATAAACCTTCCTTAAAAAAACCGCATCAAAATCCGTTGCGTAGTTTTAAAGATTTAAGCATTCAAAGGGACATAAGGACATAGGGACAGAAAAAGCGACTTTATTTTATATACTACTAGCGACCCGCCCCGGCTTCGCACGGTTTTATTATACATATAAACCTTCCTCTTGAATCACTCTATCTATTAAAAAAAAACAGCATCAAAATCCGTTGTGTAGTTTTAAAGATTTAATGATATAGGAACAGAAAAAGCGACTTTGTTTTATATGTAGTGATATGGACTTTATCCGTCAAGATCTTGTTACCATAACCCTAATTATTAAAAAAGCACTAAACACATTATGTCCTATAAGCACTGTTTAATGATTTTCTCTATGAAGTTTTCGAATACCTAATCTTTATTATTATGTTATACCTTATCTTTACTATATCTTTAATATTACTTTTACCCTATTTGTAAATATTGTATATTTTCAGAGATTGACTTCTGAAAACAGTAGAGGTTTAAGGCCTTCAGTTGCAGATGGAGATCATGTGAGTATTTCAGACGAATCAAAATTCGTAATTTTCTGCTCACCAAAGTCACCCGCGACACCAACCAAACCACCTTGTCCCTCTTACTCGTATACAGTAATTCTTGTATAAATATCTAAAAACCTTGTGATGATATCCAAAACGCAAATCTTTGGCAAAATTGCGTCAAACTTAACGCAGAGCCATAATCAAGTTGAAGTTAAAGACCGCCGCTGATAAGTTATTTTAAGCAGACGACAGAACACTGTCGTCTGCCTAAAATATTCAAAAACTGTTTAATTAGGAAGAAGTTTCCAAAACTCGATAGACTTTTAACTTTTCGCTATCTCGCTTACAAACACGAACAAAAATGAATGAGACAACTAGTGTGTGTGAAAATAGCCCCCGTTAAGTAGTTATCTCATTCGAAAACTAAAATCTAGTTCGTATGAACTTGAAAATGGAAAAAGCTCACTGGCGAGGCCCATAAAAGATTCGTTTGAAACAAAGATTCTATTAGCCTACGGGCATGAAACTATTCTACCGTCGCCCCATTCAACTACGTGAAGCTCTGAAAGTCGCAACAATTTGACAGACCAGCTCGCTTTGACAGCGGCCCGGATTCCACTAAATAAATCGCTTCACCATTTAAATAGTACCTATCGTGTCAAAATGTCAGTGTTAAACTCTTTTTGGTATTCTACTACCACAAACTTTTAGAAATTCATTCATAGCTGTGACGATTACGTTTCTGACTACCAATTTGACATTCTAATTATGAAAGTCTCTTCAAGCGCAAAAAATAGTAGAATACCAAATGCACAAACGTCATTTTAATCATCATGAATGAATGGCACTATTGAGACCTTTGTTTTGACATTAATGGAATTTGGCCCCAGTTTGCTTTGTAGGGTATAATGTAATGAAAACTTCATATTGATATTATGACTTTTTTGATCAATTTAAATATTATTTCAGTGTGGCATCGAAATAGTTGATGACTGTGCGTTCCAAGAGGTTGAAATTGCGCCGGCTGCGACTAGAAGCGACCTGTCACTCATCGACACTTCTCCAGAAGAACGAGCCACATAATGATGTCCATCTAGGTAGCCGGATCTTTGGGCACATTTATTTATTTATTTATTTATTTTATTGAGGTAAACCACAGCGTTACAATTTCTGTTAAAATACTTAAAATATAGTTAAAAATAAGGCCAAAAAGGATTACACAACTTACACAACAAGGATTACATCACTATAAGAATAGTGTTTGTGATTTTTAAAATCACTGTTACGTTTTTAAGTCATGCTTTTTATTTTTTTATTAGATTTATAAGTTCTATTTTGTAAGTTAATAGATCGTGATCAAAACTTTTTCAGGTGTTTTATTTGACCCATGGCTCATTCGACATTTTTTGACACAGAAATTATTAAAAAACAAAGGTAGATTTATATGTCCGTCTTGTTTTTTTGAAGCAATGTGGAACTCACAAGTTGTTTTTTGTCTTCGCGGCTTCCGCACAGCACAACATTCAAATATACACTTGCGAGCTATAAACTGGAATCACTTCATCGCTGGTTTTTGCACACCATATTTTACAGTTTCCATGCAATAAACTGTAGGTTGTGGTATATTATTTTAAGATAATTTTATTAGCTTTCAAACTCTTTCGATATCATAGCGAAAAAAATGTTCATCATATGTCATGGACCCTGAACACCAAGTAGTTTCGCTAAGTTAAAAAAAAACAGCGAATCTCTGTTTTTTACATAAGAACAGTTTATGACTAACGTTCTGACGAAGACCCGTGTAACTTTTAGAATTCAAGCCCGAAAATAACCTTTTGTTGTAAAATGTATGCAAAAATAAATAAAGGAATGTTCCCGAGGGTTAAAAACAGCGGTTTGTGGTACACTAGCTAGCTAGCTTCGGGACTCTCTTTACAGTATAATACAATAAAATATTTAGGTAATTCACACTGTATCTTTTTATTCAGAAGAAAAAGGTTCACGTTTGGCTCTATTATATATATATGTATTGTACCAATTATGTATGCGTGTGAATAAACATCAACAATTATGATGTTTATATGTATTATTTTCGTAAGCTTGATGATTTTGATGATTCTTTAGGTTTTATATAGAGAACTAGTGACCCGCCCCGGCTTCGCACGGTTTTATTATACGTATAAACCTTCCTCTTGAATCACTCTATCTATTAAACAAAACCGCATCAGAATCAGAAGAATCAACAAAATTGAAACACCTTGAAAAAAGGCTATGATAACTCCAGAGAGCTGGTGAGTATTTAGCGAAGCGTCAAATACCTCTACTAACCCAGCTCTCAGCTTTTCGATGTCCTGCTGTAGGGCATTGATTCCACCATCTTATGACGCTTCCCAGGTATTGATTTAGATCAATAGAACTACGGATCTCGTTTGATTTATAAATACTTTTCGTAACTTGTTTCTATTACTTTTACTATCTATTATCTATCTTTGTTAAAAAAGGATTAAGGAAACTATTTATAGTAACTATAAATTTGGACACAGAGGATAAAAGGTTTCGAGATCTTTCCTTTTTGGATGTGTCTTACAGTGTGGCCTAAGTTCACTGGCTGAAGTTATTGTAGCGTACTTACTATGTTACTAAAATTAACTAGGTACTTAAGGTATAAATACTCATAAAGGTATACCTATGAAGGCGCTCATTAGGGGAGGCCTATGTCCAGCCACTGCTGGATTAGTCCACTGACTAAAAGAGGATGATGATGATAATGATGATGAAGGTTACTTTGGGCCTGTCGCCATCGAAGATACGCTGAACCTGAAAAGAGCATCATCATTCAGACCAGGGTGTTTGTATGTGTTCCATGAATCATGGTAGAACGCATGGCCACACCTAAAAGATATAGCCAGAGCTATGATCCAGGACCCTGAAAAAAAAACAAAGCTACCAGAGAATAAATAATAATACTAACATTATCGAGTCCGGCAGTGAATCCCCGTGATCTCACTATACAGGCCTTTTTAGTCCTAGTGTGAGGAACAGAGCCTAACTTAAGGGTACCTACTTTCCATTGATATTTTACTCGTAATGTGTAACTTAAGACAATGTACCTCTGCACTGTTTTATTGAAAATAAAGATTTATTTATTTTATTTTATTATCTAAGCGCGTAAAACGAACTCAGATGAACATCAACCCTACATCAAGTGTAAGTTTCGAAGTTGGTGACCAGGAAAATGAAGCTAAGAATTTAAAAACTGTTATACGACCAATTTTAATGTGTGGCTGCTAAGATGGGACACTGACACAAAAAGAAGAGCACAAACTGCTGGTGGCAGACACATTTACGGAAAAATTCTGGGACCCACCCAACGGGAGGATGGAAGCTGGAGACTTCGCAAAAACCAAAAGATCTATTATCTATTATTGATCTTTTTATTGCCCGAGCCAAACATCAAAGGAGAAAAGAAATCCTCGAGAATAGAAGTCTTATAAAAATTTCTTAATAAGTAGGTATACTTAGGTAATAGATAAAACAGCGAGAAAAAAAATTTAAATGGTTAGAAAATATTTAAGTATACATTTTAAAATATAAGGAATTTTTAAATTTGGATTGATAAATAATGTATTTGGTATTTAAATACTCACAATACATAACGGACAGTCAACGTATGGAATCGAGTACTGAATAGTCTTAAAATCAAAGCAAGTGGATTCAAGCTCGTAGAGGAAGGAAAACATATTAATTATTCGATAATCAAGGAAAAATATTATTGTTTATCCGTTCACATTACAATGATAATTAATTAAATAATAATTAAATGGTTTTAAAACCTCAAACCAGATTAATAAAATTAACATACATATAAAACTTTATTTACCTATTTTTAGTTTGAGTTGTATTATCATTTTTGTTTTCAAATGCCTGTTGCAGAAAATAAAGCAGGAATAGACTTCGCAATTATAGTACCTATATCAAAAACATTTTAATTCGAACATAAAGGTAACATTACCAATTTTACAGCGTGGTAATGCAGCCAGTGTCTTGGGGACGCTTCCGACTGGTATTGACATGGATCAATTGAGCTACCTTTAGACTGTTTGCAACCGTCTGCAGTTAGCTCAATGGTTTCAATTATAAATACTAGTTGTAATTTTTCTATTCCTTTGCTTGTAATTTTCGTTGTTAATAAAGATGTTATTTTACCAATTTCCAAAAACCTAAAACATAATATTATGTATTTAAATAATATGAAAATTATTTACAATTATTACTATGGGTCACACCTATGTGTGTTTTGTTTTATTTTCATACTAGCGACCCGCCCCGGCTTCGCACGGTTTTATTATATGTATAAACCTTCCTCTTGAATCACTCTATCTATGAAAAAAAACCGCGTCGAACTCCGTTGCGTAGTATTTAAGATTTAAGCAGTCAAAGGGATATAGGGAAATAGGGACAGAAAAAGCGACTTTGTTTTATACTATGTAGTGATGATATTTTAAGTATCTAGTCCAGTCATTATAGTAAGTTCACCTCGGAATTCGAGATACATCTTTAAATACTTGTATATTAGCACCCTAAATATTGTCTCAAAACCTACCTCTACATATGGTAGGGTGTGCGCAGCTATTAAATTTCAAGGTCAAGTGTCACAAAAATCATTTCTTATGGGTTGTTACTATTTGAACAATATTGTATCAATATTGTAGAATACAAAATTCTCTACAATTTTATTTAAAAAAAAATATACAGTGAACGGTTTTCGAGATAGAGGGCGGAGAGCGCGTGGTGACATCACTTCAGGTCAACCGGTGCCTCTGGTCGAAAACGCGCCATGGTTGATGAACTATCGATAAACAATGATTATAAATATTTGATATGATATTTTAAGTATCATAATATAATAATAATAATAAATAGTCTAGCCTAGCCCTGAATCCAAAATCAGTACTCTACTAAAAGATTAAAGAATAGGCATCTCCATTATAAACAACGGGCTTTGGGTACATAACTTTTTCGGACAATCCACGCATGTTTAACGTTAGACCTTCAACTTGATCTGATCATAAGGTTTGTTCGGATAGAGGAAATAATGTACATAAATTTTGATTCGGCAGGATCTACCCTTATCACATAATTTACCTGTTGACCAAGTGGTTATGGTCATGGCTAAACTAAGAACTGACGTTACTATTTATAAACGGTTCTCAATATTAACCAATCTCAAAAAATGTTATATTACACTTCGATGTTACATCCTCTAGATTTAATTATACCATGTAGTCCGTTTTCCGTCGTTATACAACGTCCCACTGTTTAAAGCACTATTTTAGGCTTAATATGGAGGAGATCTATAAATTATTCAAAAACTCACACAGCACCCGCCTCTCACCGGTTCCCGCCGCTCAGCGGCGCTGGCGTCATTCGTTCTTCGAGTTACACATCGTCAATATCGAGTGAAAGATTTTTACAAATACAGTGCTTATTTCTCGCGCGATATCGAAGTGAATAATTGATTATGAGAAAAGACAACACAAGGATTACAGTGATTATTATATTCGCCGTAAAATTCTACGATTACAAAGGAAATTAAACCGAGATACAGGTAAAATAGAACTACCCTCACAAATATACAAACAAAGTGAAATGTTTTCTTATCCCTATGGAAATCTGTATGACAAATTATACCCATGCCTACGTACCGTCTTAAGGTGGTAATACCCGATATTATCCTGATGGTTAAATAAAATATATTCCTTAATGTGGTAAGGGTATAATTAAATCTAGAGGATGTAACATCGAAGTGTAATTTATGGTTAAAATACACTTAGGTATTTTGGTAGAAATACCTAAGTGTATTTCTACCAAAACTACACGAGATGTTACATCCGAATAGATTTAACTCCCGCCCGCCCTAGGACACAACACTCCTGCGTGCGTGTTGTGCCAAACCCACCAGTTGCAGAATGCTGCCCTTGCTGAACGAGCACTGAAAATAATGACGCCAGCGCCGCTGAGCGGCGGGAACCAGAACCGGTGAGAGGCGGGTGCTGTGTGAGTTTTTGAATAATATTTTTAAATCTTCATATTAAGCCTAAAAATAGTGCTTTAAACAGTGGGACGATGTATAACGATGGAAAACGGTCTAGGTACATGGTATAATTAAATCTATTCGGATGTAACATCTCATGTTATTTTGGTAGAAATACACTATGGTAAGTTATTTTATTCATAAATTATAAATTAGCTTTTGACCGGTATAGTTAAATTAGTTTTTAATGTCTTTTACAATTTGTTGGGTTCGATTCTCTGTTCAGACAGGCGATTATTCAAAAATCTTTGAATAAATTTCAAATTGTTAATAAAATAAAAATCTTTTTTCAGTAAAATTTTATATTTTCAATAATTATCCTTTTTCTCTCCACGTGGCACGGCTAGGATACGGGGTTTGAAATTATATTCGAGAAGACATTGTATTTAAGATTGACGTTGCATACGTCTTCATTGTTCTAATCTGAATAATTTAAGATTCCTTTTCAATGAGGATCATGGTTGTGCTCATTTAAAGTATGAGACTGCTTATAGCTATGGCAGGGTTTACAAATAACGAACGACAATAGTTCAAGTTGATAGTCTGAGAGCTGATTGAGTCATTATCAGGTCAACTTTTCCTTATAAGTTTTACTTAAATGTGGCTATGTACTGGTTATATTTTAGTACGTGCGTGATATTTTCTGAGGAATATTGACGTTACAATGACCAGTAAGTTTCTAATTTAAAATCAATAATAGGTACATGCATTTGATTTAAACAAGATGCTTACTTATAACTCTGATTTAGAATAGTTTTTTTTTTAGTATTAGTAACAAAACAAAAGAAAAACGTATTTTACGACACTGGTCATCAGATAAAGCCGCAGGAGATACAAACAATTTCTGGTTTTGACAGTTTTCATTCATCATTACATTGATCTCTCATTCGTTATTTGAATTTGCATCTTTTTCGCTGTGCTGGAGGATACATTGTTCAAGTTTTCGTTTCGGTATTTAGCTGTTAACTATCCGTTACCCTGCTGCTTTCTGTTTCTTATTAGTTTTGCTAAGTTTTCATTCATAAAAGTGTTTGTTTACAAAAAAAATCTATTCTGCTAAAACGGGGTGTACGTGCTAGTTTTCTCACACGTTCGTACTTTTGCCAATTATACAAATCCTTTTTACTACAGATACAGATTATGATTTAAAACTAAATATTTACTTCCAGAAGTGGCGATGTTCCTCCTATGTGGAGTGCTACGCTCCGCATCAGCGCAGTTCTTCCACGAAACCTCTGGAGTCACGCTGAAGCCTTCGGGAGGGCCAGCGACCTCTGCTTTCGGGTTTTCTATAGCATACCAGGACGGACCATCGGCTAGATTGGGTACGTTTAATACAAGATTGTGAAAGTTGAATAATCAATAATAAATTAGTAATTTTGGACAATCCACACAATTTCCATCAAACCAAGCAATCAACTAATAGTAATTAAACGAAGTGAAGCAGTGGGCGAAGGTCCGTCTGCAGTTCAGGAGTATGATTCCTGGCTTAGGAGAAATGTTTGTACGATCTGCAAATATTTATTCTATGTTTCTGGGTGTTATATTATAGTATAAGTCATCCAGTACCAGAGCTTAATATAAGCTCAGCATAACAAAAGCTCAGCTTAGTTTGGGGCTAGATGATGCTTGATTATTGTTTTATGTCAAAATGGTACAATAAAATGTTAATTCATTTATTTCTAATTTTTGTCAGTGTGATGTGTTTCACTTTCCAGTGGTCGGTGCGCCAAGGGAGGATTTCGTGGGAAAAGTGTACAGTTGTCCTTTATCCGATCTGTCCTCTATTAACTGTTCTGCAATCGACATGACGTCCTTACAAATAGAAAAAAACACGGCAGAGGCACGAAGTAAGTTAATAAAAATCATTTTTAAAAGAATTATTTATTGCTAATTTCACTGTTGCAATTCAACGCCATCAAAAATTAAAGCTATGTGCGCTCTATACAAGTTTACCAAAATAGAGTTGATCCGGATGATTTTTTTTTGTTTGATTTGATTTTGAAGGGCCGATTTTCAGCTTTATCCGGGTTCAAAAGCACATATGTCACACATATGTCACAAAATAGGTTCTTCACTTTTTGATTTTTCTTCTGTGTAGCGAGGAAAAAAGGAAAAGTTTATTGTTTGTGTCCCAAGGTGGATAGGTACACGAGAGATATACTATTGCGGCCTTATTATAAAACGAAATTTAGAGCCATTCTAGGTTTAAACCTCGAAAAAAACCATGGTTTTACGTAAAAGTTATTATAAAACGAAGTTTTAGCACCAAACCATAGTTTTTCTATGGTTTAAAGATAAACCTCCGAGACCCCTAGTTTATCTAAGGTACTAACCTCAAAATTAAACAAACGTCAAATAATGCTTTGTTTGTTTTGTGAAGGTTTTATGACAAGACATGGCCTTCGAATCTCTGACTACATAAACCATGGAGTCGGCCTAAGTGAAATCATAACAATGCATGTTTGAGGCTGGTTTGCCGTTTTAGGTTCTCATTGTAATAGGTATGTTAGCTGTCCACGCGAGTTGTATTTGCAGTGTTTTATGCAAAAAATATTAGAATTCGTGACTTTTTCTTGTGAATACTTATTTAATATGTGAAAGAAAGCAAAAATATCGTCACAAAAATACTTGTTGATAAATAGATCGATAAAAATAGGGCAGCTCTATAGAAGGGAGCCATTTTTGTGTCCTAGTAAGTTAAGGTAACACGTTTATTTCGTAGTTATGCCATCTCGATGGTTTCTGTAGCTTCGAATCGAAATGAACGAACTTTTTTAACAATGTTTTTGTTTTAGGTTTAAAGAACTTTATTCTCATACAACTACAAATAGTTTCTTATAATGAGATACTTAACTAAAGAAATAATCTAGGTTTTACAATGATTTCTGTATACCTCTGGTACCTTAAATACATTTTAGCTTATTACTGTGCATTGGTTACTGTTATATATATATAAATTTACTAACACGGTATACTGTTATAAGAATAGAATAGGTACAAATACATTTTAAAAAATTTGATCTACATACTAATTATTTCCTACTAAAAATTTTGCAAAATAAATGCTTGATCTTTCTTTCGGTGTCCTTAAATACTAGTTATCTAAGTAGTTCTTTTCATGTGTCCTTAAATTTACAGAGTATGTACATATAATTTAAGTTTATTTTTAAAGGTATTTATATTAGCACATTCCTTTATATTGTTTGGTAAATTGTTAAATATCTTAGCTCCTTCTGAAAATATTGTTTTTTTACCATAATTTGTACGTGTATTAGCTATCTGTAATTTTATTTTATTTCTTAAATTATATTTATTTTCTCTTAGCTGTAATTTAATGTTTGATTGAATTGAGTTTGAAGTTATTTTTTTTATTAGAATGCATGTATTATAAATGTAAAGTTTCTCTATATTGAAAATATTAGTTTTATGGTATAATTCTTTAGTCGGCGTAAAATAGTCATAATGGTATAAAACTTTAATTACTTTGTTTTGAGTTCTTTGAAGGGGGTTTAAATTTGAAGTAGAAGCCGTTCCCCAAATTTCCACCAAATAGTCTAAATGTGATTTTGCAAGAGAGTTATAAACAATGTTACGTTTTCATCTGTGGATATCATTCAAACCATGGACGATCTCTGATTTAAAAAAATCTTGGTAAGACCACGATTTGTAATAAGACACAGTTTAAACAGTGGACTAACTTTAGAACCTAGACCAAAAAGTTCTGGTTTTATCCATGGTTTAAGTCGTTTTTTGTAATAAGACGGTTGATGACATATTATAGTAGAGATGCTGTAGTACATATGTGTTTATTAGATATGTTTTTTAATCTACAAAATTTACCAACTTAAATATAACGTTAGAAGGGAAAATCATAATAATAATAATATGTAGTACATGTAGTAGAGTTTTTAATCTGCTTAAATTTCAAAATATTGTAGCCGTCTATAACCATGTTTAATTTTTATTTCAGAATTAAAAAATCCAAACGGAAATTATTTCTTTGGTTCTTCAATAGCAGCTACTTCAGACTTCTTTTTTGTAAGTAATGGATGAATGATGATTGAAGAATTTTTTATGTACGCTCGGGCTGTTGCTTAGGTACCATTTTTTAAAGTTTAAAATTTGGCTTGTCTAAGTGCTTATTTTGTAAGCCTAAAGAAATAAAGTTATTGACTTACAGTTTTACCGCCCGCTCGCCCCGCCACAAGTATAGGGCCGCAACGTAACCCGCGTGAAAATTGATGAAAAATAGCCTGTTTTACTGCAGGCCTAAAACAACGTCTTATCAAAATTTTGCCCGACCCGTTCAGTAGTTTTGATGTGAAGAGGTACCTACCAAGCAAACATCTAAGCATCCGAATAACTAGTCAGTCGCATTTATAATATTAGTGTGATTTCACCTTCAAAAAACCAGAGAGCCTTTATTAATATAATACATAAATGAATATTTTATTAAGGAACAATAAACGCTGCCATCCGCAGAAGCAACCTAATGAATTTGTCTCATATGAATACACCCTCCTCAATTCAATTCTTGGTTAATGGCTCTGAAACACCATCCTCCGAACTTAAAAAGAATATAAGTAGTTTTAAAAATTACTTTCAAAGACGATGACGATGATTTTATACATTATTTTCAGACGTGTGCACCGTTATTGACAAAGTCAATATTTATAAATGGAAATAAGCGTTTCCCTGAAACCTTTGGTGGATGCTACGTGAACAACTACACACAGTATTCTGAGTGGATCGACAGTGCTGCAAGGTTTGAAGACAAGGATAGGTCCAGGCCAAAATACCCCAATGATATCAAATTAGGCAATGTAGGTGAGTAACAACTACCCAGTTCAGACCTCTTTAGTACTACGCGATATTTGCAGAGTGGGATATGCGACAACCTGTAATACACTTTTTTATAAAAATTAAATAAACACGAATAAAAGGTTGTAAAATCTTCTTTCCAGACAATATAAAAGGGGGAGCTCTGGGATGGAATACCATAGTCGACGATAATTTCCTCCTGGCAGCCAAGTCTGGGTATAAAACGGACATCCTGTATACAAACTCCGAACACCCGCTGAATACCACGTCTCATTCTCTTCTCGAGGAAAATTACCATGAAATTACCATGAGAATTAATTTCGTTAATTATTTTAACTTAGGTAAATAATTTTCCAAATTAATGCATTTTTAATTGCTAGACGCATGCTTAGGATTTAAGCAAAACAATTAATAATTAATAATAGGTACTGGACTCACAGCATCATCTAGCCCCAAGCTAACAGCGCAACTAAATGCTAAAATATCACGTAATTTTGGAATAAAAATAATATTTTAAACTGATTTCAAAAAGGAGGAGGTGTCGGACTTTATTTATAACTAGCTGGTGCCCGCGACTTCGTCTGCGCATTATTAGTACTCGCGATTTTACAGCGTAATTCCCTTTCCCGTGTGATTTTCGGGATAAAATAAAGCCTATTTCTTATTCCCTCTACTCTGTGCCAAATTTCATCCAGATCCGTTCAGCAGTTTTTGCGTGAAAGAGTAACAAACATCCATCCACCTATCCATTCATACTTACAAACTTTCGCGTTTATCAGTTCAATTAAGTTTGGTTCCCCTGGACTATACGGGTTTTCAAAAATTTCTCATAGCATCTGAACGACGCGTGTGTACGCGTCGTTCAGATGCTGTGAGAAATTTTGAATTTTGAAAACCAAACTGAATTCCAGAATAAAATGTATCCCATGTCCAATCGTCCCGAGTTCCATTCGAATTCATTCAATTCCGTCGTGATGCGTGGTTAAAGAATTCTTCTTTCACCCTCTCTCCCAGGGGAACCTTACCGAATTCCGGGATAAAAAGTATCCCATGTCCTTCCTTGTACTATGAACTCAAATCGTCCCGAGTTTCATTCCAACTCATTCAGCAGTTTCGGCGTGATGCGCGGTAAAGGAATTTTACTTTCATACCCTCTCCCATGAGAAAACCTTACTGAATTCCGGGATAAAAAGTATCCTATGTCCTTCCTCGTAGTATGACCTATAATCATGCCGAGTTTCATTTCAATCCATCAAGTAGTTTCGGCGTGATGCGCGTTTACGATACAGACAGACAGACAGACAGACAGACATGAATGAAAAAAATTACAGTTTTGGCTTGAGTATCGATAATAGAGTGACCTCCAAAAAAAATTTTCAAAATATGTTCAATGTACAGAATTGGACCTGTTACAGTTTTATTATAAGTTAGATATAGATTCTATTGGCCTTCTGTCTCGTTACCTATCATTAGGGTTGCCATAACTTCTAGGAACCAATATGGGACGTTTTCTCTTCCGATGCTCGAAACTCATAACATAACATACCTACCTTACATATTTAACGCCGACACGCGGCTTTTTAACTACACCAGACATAGCACGCATGTGGACATTATGAGAGACAAAGTAATTAATTATATAAAAAGATTTTATATAAGATAATTTTATTCTGGCAGTTTTCTGCCGTCTTCAATGAAAATATTCTTTCAACATTAGTATTGTGGGCAGGAATTGCAAATATAGGTAGGTAATGTGATTTGTCGAACCTTGATCAAACGAAATGTTCGGATACACGACACATATTTATCGTTAAAAATCGGGATAAAAAAAAATATTTATTTATCTCAAAAACAAAGCAGTTTTAATATTTTTTTAAATGAAGACTACTTCATCTGGTTTTTTCTTCGTTTCTTTTTGAGTAAATGGTGTATTTTATTCAAAGTAGTTTCATTTGATAGCTAAATAGTTTACCTAGCTAATAAAATAAATAAAAAATACAAATACGATACATAATCGTTGTAAAAACAAAATTTTTTTACAAATAACACAAAAAAAAAACGATTTTTGTTTTATTTTTTCTCTGTAACTTTAAAACTGGGTTATTGAGGTGTACTTTTTTGCATGTTGTATTAAATTTCATAATTTATTCTACAAATCCTCCAAAAATTGGGGGTCTATCTCTTTCCGTTGTCATGTTATTCACCATTTAAATAAGGTACTTTCTTTCAAGTACAAAGATCAACAGGAATCTCAACTGATTTAATCTACATGTTTCTTTTTGTGTTTATGGCGTATTTTATTTGAAGTAGTCTCATTTGAAAGCTAGATAATTTACCTAGCTAATAAAAAATAAAAAATACAAATCGTTTTTTTTTACTAAATTCTAAAAAAATATTATTTTTCTAAAATAATGTACCGAATTGGTATTTTTTATTTATTTTATTTGCTAGGTAAACTATTTAGCTTTCAAATGAGACTACTTTGAATAAAATACACCATTAACTCAAAAAGAAACGAAGAAAAAACCAGATAAAGTAGTATTCATTTAAAAAAATATTAAAACTGCTTTGTTTTTGAGATAATAACAACAGTTAATATAATAATAATAACATTTAATTTTTTTATCCCGATTTTTATCGCCCCCTCACCTCTCATACGCGCCCCGCGCCGCCCGCCGCCCGCCCTTCTCACCTTTATTTCCATATTTTGTCGAAATACGGGACAAATACGGGACATGCAGTAATACGGGACGGGATGGTCAAATACGGTGACAGTCCCGTATATACGGGACGTATGGCAACCCTACCTATCATTCATTTTTACCGTCATTTTTCCGCACCAAAATTTACGCTTCCGTTCAACCTTTTGATCTGCCTAGATAGCTTGTGCTTTAAAATTAGGTACCCAAGATACCATGTTAGGATAGCTACGAGTCAAATATAAAATACTTTTAATGTAGATCTCACAAGTATATTTCTATATTCACAGGTTACGGTCTAGCCGTAGGAAATTTCTTCATAAAATCAGAAAAAATATACGCTGTCAGTTTAAAAACTGAATTGAATGGAACGGTGAGTCAAATTTCGAGCAAAAACACGTAAGTTCGAGTTCGATAACGATGAAACATTTTTGGAGTGAATGATTATAAAAAAATTAAACCACGAATTGTTTTGAGCTTCTGCAGCTTGGCATATACCTAATACCAGTGTTGTACCTATAGTTATGATGTTATACCAATTATTTATTTTGTTTTCGTTTCTCGTTTGGGAGATTAGTACAAAAAACTGTCTAGGTTTTTGAATTCTCTTACATTTTATTATTTAAAAAAATAAATTTTGGAATCAAGGGCGTGTTTTGGTTTGTATCGATGTATCGATTCCATCGCACGCCTATCGCAATACCAAATATGTCTAGCTTTCATACATAAATAAAACGCATTCACAGATATTATTCCTACAAAAGAAGTATGCCGAATACGGTCGCGGCTACTATCTAGTATTCATGAGAGATATCGGCAACAGTCTGGCCTACATAGAGGATTATGAGCTGAGCTCTATGTTCGGATATGCAATGGCGGCAGCGGATATGAACGGAGACGGACTATCGGAACTGCTTGTGGGTGCGCCCGCGCTGACGAGGGATGGGAGGGAGCTCGGAGCTTTGCATGTATACGTTGGAGGAGACTTCGTATGTATTTGTCTTCTTTTAAATTACTAGTTGACTCATCATCATCAAAATTATCATGAAATTCATCATCAACCTATATTAGACTGGTAGATTAATCCACTGATAAGATTAATCTACTGATATTAATCCACTGGTGGATTAATATAGATTGGTTTGTATGGTGTCTGATTGACATTGCATATTAAATAAGAAAAAAACAGTTGACTTACTCGTGGATTTGGTCACTAGTAAGTTTAGGAAGTTGTGACAAGAAAGGCCGTCAGCAGTTACCACTACTATTTAAATTGAAAAAGCAAATCTTTTATATTTTTCAAGAACGTATCTAATAGGTTATACCATAATCTAAAGTCATTTCAAACGGGATATTTAAGTACTAAGTTGATTTGAATATACC
Organism: Eupithecia centaureata; assembly: GCA_944547425.1. NCBI lineage: Eukaryota > Metazoa > Arthropoda > Insecta > Lepidoptera > Geometridae > Eupithecia > Eupithecia centaureata. The sequence goes on from OX155682.1 coordinate 12,727,767, forward strand.
GCTTTATATTACATTAATGTTAATACCAATCATAGTTCTTAAAGTTAAAATTAATGTTAATTTTTCTGCAGATTACTCGTCAAGACAAGAGGAGGATGCGAACCGTGCTAGCTGATGAAGAGAATGGTAGATTTGGATCGGCCATCGCCACTAGCGATATTGATGGTGACAGCTTACCTGGTAAGCATATTATTATACTTACACGAAATACACGAAAGATCCACATCGACTTGCGAACTTCCGTTTTATCATCAGTAAAAATGGAACAGAGCAATAGTGTAGTGTTAAGCCGCGTACAGATTGCTGTAACATAACATGCAATGTAACATGAAAGGAGCATTTCACAAGTGTGGACGCAGCGCGCGCGCGAACTGAGCACGTAGGTGTTCGCATCTTTTCCGGCATGCGCGCGGCGAACATAGCTCAGTCTGCCGAGAACACGCGGAGAGAATTTATTAGATATACAATTATTACTGGCTACGATGACTGTCGATGCTTCAATGATTATCATCAATCATGTGAAAAAAAAACGTAACATAAACGACTCTACTGTAGCTGTGTTTTCTTCCATTCTTCTAACGTTCGCGCGCGTTCGAGTAAACAACCCGTCCACACTGGCGCTCCGCGCACACTGCGCGCCCCTTTGTGTTCGGCGAAAAAACCGACAAATGGCGGATCGCGGCGAGTACGAGTTGAAATGCTCTGTTCGTGCGCGTAGTGTGCTCGGTTCGTGCGCGCGAGGCGTCCACACTGTGTGATTTCTGTTACATTGCATGATACATTGCGACAGTGTGGACGGCAATTTCTTTCATTGCGTGATACATTGCATGTTACTTTACAGCAATCTGTACGCGGCTTTACAATGTCTGCACAGCAGAATTTATTAGATTTATTCAGAAATTGTATAAAATTTGTCAAAATTCCAGAAATATTCGTGAGCGCACCATACGAAGACTCTGGTGTGGTATACGCGTTGTCTGGACACGAGCTGAAACAGCTGTTCTTCAGAGACGATGTGTTCAAGTTGGTCAGACTGTCTGATCTGAAGTTAACGCAGAAGCTGCGGGGTGACGGCGAGCTCAAACTCTTTGGATTTAGTCTCCAAGTGGTGAAGGATGTCGACAAAAACGGATGTGATGGTACATTTAATATGAAATTATCTAAGTAATTCAGGGATATACCATGGGGGTTGGCAGCAGCACTCCTCCAGAACAACCCCACCATTAAACTGCGATCCCCAACCCGCATGCTCAGCGTGGGGATTATGGGATTATGCCTCTAAATGATACAGTTACTTGGTGCTTATTGGAGGAGGCCTATGTTCAGCAGTGAACTAATATAGGTTGATGATGATGATGATGACGAAATAGGTACTTACATGTTTGTACCATAGACCTAGAATTTTTTCACTAAATTCATATGGTTTGTACACTTTTTTCTGGCAGCGTGGTGAGTATCTATACAACATCACCCTTTTTTTTAAATAATCGTTATAAATTTTTCACTTTTCAGTATTCGAACTACAGAATTCCGAAGGTAAAATGCTCCAGCATTAAAACAATCAACATCAACTCGAAAAATACGATACAAACGAAAATCGAAATCTCAGATTCGTTTTTGTACAAAGGCTATTAAGAATAAGTTTTGTATAAAAACGAAACAGTAAATTCGAATTTTGTTTTCCGAGTAGGCCCCTGCTTAAATAAAGGCAAACTTTTGATGGTTTTAGTCTAATTTTCTAAGGTTTTAGTTATTGCCCTTCACATTTTTGCTAAGATATATTTTTGGTCCATTTGACTACAACCTAGAACTAGAGTTTAAAACATAGTCTTTTCGTATGTATCTACTGATTAACAGAGCTGGCTATTGGTTCCCCGGACAGCAGCTCAGTGAGGCTGGTGCGATGTCTACCAGCCGTCAACACTTCGCTCACACTTGAACTGCTTGGAGATTCGGTGAGTACCCTCCAAATACAAACCTATTCAATATTCATTTTGGGAAAACTTATAGCTAAACAATGAAATAGAAAAGTACCTCCACTGTGATCTGTATCCTTCGACCAAGCGTGGTAATTAATGTTGAACTATCTTATACTGAGGAGGCAATATTATGTTCAACATGTTATGCTGATAAGGCTGCGCTTAATATACTAATAAGAATAACTAGCTGCAGTAGTATATTATTGGGCACACGACCCCACTTCAGAGCCTTCGGCCCTTCCGTGGGGTGTGCTGCCCAATAATATTGAATTGGATATAACTTATTTAGTTCCTGAAATTGATGTCATTCTACTTCCAACACTCTCATAATGAAGTTTGTTAAACAGCCAGAATCCTTACATTTGGACAACATTAGTATTGATTCTGAAAAAAAAAAACTTACGTCATGGAAAACTTTTACCAAACACTGTACGTTGCATAATCTGTGGACCATCTAACTGTGGAAAAACTAATTTAGTAATTGGTTTACTCCTCCATGAAAATGGATTGCAGTTTCAAAATGTTTATGTGTATTCTAAAACTCTTTATCAGCCAAAGTATGTATTTTTGGAACGCGTTTTTAAGATGGTTCCAAGTATAACATTTTCTAAATATCATGAAGAAGAGGTTTTAAAACCAGAGGCTGCAAAATGTAATTCTACCATAATATTTGATGACGTAGCATGTGAAAATCAAAATAATGTGCGCGATTATTTTGCGATGGGTAGACATAAATATATAGATTGTTTTTATTTAAATCAAACTTATAGCAAAATACCTAAACAGCTAGTAAGAGATAATGCAAATTTAATTATCCTCTTTAAGCAAGATGATATTAATATGAGACATGTTTATGATGAGCATGTTAACACGGATATGACTTGGCAAGAATTTTGAAACATGTGTTCAAATGTTTGGAGAGAACCTTATTGTTATTTAGTGATAAACAAAGATTGTGAAAAAAATAATGGATGTTATCGTAAAAATTTTGATACCTTTATTGAGTTTGATTAAATCCCAATCATCCATAGCTTCATCTCTATTCACTTAGTGTTCAGAATTGGCTACCAACTACTTGTAGGTTAGGTTTCGACTGCCTTTGACATAACTGACAAGCGTAATTTTGGCACTTGCATAACGTCATGACGTTCTCGACCGTTAGTGTTTTCCCGCTAATTTTCGTAAAACGATTCTTTCGGTCTTAGATTTTTGAACTGAGAAGATACCTATTTGCTTGTTCCGCTTTTCTCGTATAATAGTTAAATTTCGTTCGTGTCGTTTCGTAACTATTAAAAGTCCTTAGCTTACACTAGCCTGTGAAGTGTGTGTGATTGCCTGCCTACGAGATTCCACCCGGTGTTAGCTCTACTGCTCCGACCGGCCCTTTACGCTAAGCGAGCTAAGCTTGCCCACCAGTGAAGTAGGGGAACCTGGGGAGACTTGATCACCACTTTACATTTTACCAAATAACTCAAAAGTTATAAGCTTATGTTAACATTTTTTAAATGATTAGTATAAAGAATTTCAGTACCAACTAAATACAACTGTTATTTTCCAATTAAAGACAGTAATTGTTTAACTACAGCAATTTTAACAACAAAAAAAGTCGGCAAAAGGATCATGTCTCCCCTATTCTGGGAGACTTGTTCACTGCAGTAGGGTAGACTTGATCATGGGGGATCAAGTATCCCTGTTCCTTAGATGACTTGTTTTTAATAAGTATTTTTAATTTTAGGGGATGCCTGTTCTGTATTCTATGAAATTTTAAACGATTTTCAGTAATACTTTTAATTAGAATTACTTTTTAAGTAGAATTTAAAAGTTTAATGGTCTTTAATTTATATGTTTTGAATTAATTATGAACCGGTAGGTAGTCACTAGATTATATAATTAATATAGATGTTATTATAATTTAACCAGCCTCAAAATTTACCAAAATCTTGTGTTCAATCATTAGAATACTGAAAATTACTTATACCTACTAATCGCTCTCTCTATTTTCAGAAAAGTAGCTCAGCAACTAAGAATAAAAATTAAATTACTGTACTTATAACTTTAAACATCATTCTAGCAACTTTGAATACTAATTAAATGACTGTACTTATAAAATTAAACAATATTCTAGCAACTTTGAACAAAAAAATAGCGACTATGCTTGTATTATATTAAACAACATTCTAGCAAATAAGTATACAATAATAATTAATAGGAACTCCGCCTACGCTTTAAGCTTTCTTTTGGGCATTTTACGTAGAAAAGAACTTGTAACATAAAAAATAGTACCTAAAATCAATTTCGGTAGACTTGATCCCGGGATCAAGTCTCCCCTAACAGATAGGGAACAAGTCTCCCCATCCCTAGTACTTATAACAAAATTTAAAAAAAGTTAATAAAACAAAACAATTGCTTAGAACAAACTTAGAATACACTTTCTTAACTGAATTTCTAAGCTATTTTTCAAACCAAACAAGAATTATTATATCAAAAACTGTTCAAACAAACCAAAATATAAACTTACAAAAAAAGAATCAATGTCTTCAAAACCATTTTTCCTTTAATACTCAGATGTTGGCTATGTACGAATGTCTTTATCACGTTTAACATTCCAAATCATCAAAGAGCTACAATGTTGCTAAATCGGAATTTAAAAAACTATTATAGATTTCGATATATAAGGGGGTGATCATGTCTCCCAAGGGATCAAGTGTCCCCAGGTTCCCCTACGGATCTGAAAGGTATAGTTACAGCCGCAACGCCCCGAGGAGTCCTGGAAGGAGCTGAGTAGTTCGACACGCCAGTCCTCACAAGGTCAGTGGTTTTTCGTAGCACATACAGCATACAGCATTACTCACATCTTTCACGCCCTACCTATCATCTCATTAGGATCGAATCACCTTTTCGTTTGTGTCGACACAATTTTCAAAGTCACACATCAATTCATCATACACATAAAACATTCGTTAATACAGTCCACTATACTCATAAACCTTAGCAATCGAACATTTGGTCCTACGGCCGGATTTATTAGCTTACATTTTCGCTATAACATTTTGTATCTTTGTTGTTTTGTTCATAATAGTTTATTGGAATCGGTATAATTGTCGTTCGTTACCGCTCCAACAATATTTTTTACAATTCTTTTCGGTAAAAATATTGAGGGTAAACATTTAAAACAATCCAACGGGTAAATGTTCTTTATCGTTTTTTACTTTCGTGTTGTCATACTAGGTTGACAGATAAACGTCAGCTGTCATTCTCATTCTTTGTACCTACTAGGTTTGTTTTCGAACGGAGAAATAGCTTTAAGATTTGTTTACATTTTGTTTGTGTAAAGTTATAGTAAATTCTTTATTATGGAAAACGAAGTTGGAGACAAATATAGAATCGCGAGAGATTACTCCTTCATGCGTATAGAGTTGCTCGAGTCCTCGGATCTTGAGGGAGTAACAGAGGAGGACCTAAACGTTATTGTTAAAGAGTTTCACTCGGCGCAAGTTTACGTATTGTCAGGTATGTCGAAGGCAGATCGTATGAATGAGTTTTCGCACACTATTTCGTTTGACAAAAAAATATTAGGCCTCAAGTCTCGTTTGGCAAGGAAACATGAACAAAGGAACAAACCCACCAACCAAAATAGTAGTATGTTAGCAAAGTTACCCAAGATAGTTTTGAAGCCATTTGATGGAAGTTTGGAGAACTGGGTTTCTTTTAAGGAGCTGTACGACTCGCTCATACACAGTAGGGAGTTGGCAGAGGTGGAGAAGTTGCACTATTTACTGTCTAGTGTACAGGGTGCTGCCTTTGATCTTATAAAGAATTTCCCTTTAACAGGGAGCAACTACATGGCAGCATACAATGCTTTACATAAATACTATGACAGAAAAAGGACCATTGCCAACACCTACTATGACAAATTATTGAAGTGTGAGTCGGTGAAAAGTAAAAGTGCTTCAGAGTTGGAACGGGTTCATCGGACGTTCACAGAGAACTTAGCTATACTGTCGAGGTATGAACTTCCTAATCAAGACTTTATGCTGTTCCAGCTAGTATGGTCAAAGCTGGATATAGGAACTCGTGAAGCTTTCGAGCTTCAACTTAACCCGTCTATTGATATCCCATTGTTCGACGATATCATGGAGTTCTTAGAGAAGCGTGCTCGTGCGCTTGAGAATTGTCATGGGCAGCCCGCACCCACTAAGTCAATAGCAAAAAATAAGACATCACTAATTGTGTCACCTGACTTCACTTGTGACTTTTGTCCCAATGACAGCCATAGTTCTGAAAATTGTTCAGAATTTCTTAAACTGACTCCAGCAAGCAGATTCCAAAGTGTGAAGGAAAGGAGGCTATGTATTTTGTGCCTAAAGCCTGCACATTCCGTTAAAAAATGCACCATCAAAGATACATGCGGCAAATGCAGTCAAAGGCACCATACTTTACTGCACTTCGATGAAGCTGCTCCTGCCCCTTCTATAGCCCAAGAATCGACGCCGCCTGTAGCACTGGCCGCCTATTCATCTAGTACAGATTCATTATTTTCTACTGCTGTACTTTTAGCAAAAAATAGAAATAATGAATCTGTGAAAATTAGGATTTTGCTTGATAGCGCCAGCGCTTGTAATTTCATGACTTTGTCATGCGCACGTCGTCTTGGACTAGAAGTGGGCCCAAAAGCCCAATCTGTCGATGGAATTGGCGGAGTATCCACCAACACACTTGGGTCAGTTATGTGTGAGTTGGGTCCCAAGAGTCAGGACTTCTCAAAAAATTTGATTCTGGAAGCTTCTGTACTACAGAATATATGTCATAACATGCCGCCTGGTTTTATTGATACCTCATCATGGGAACATCTACATGGTCTGGATCTTGCAGACCCTAGTTTTAATAAACCAGGGCCTGTTGACATGCTCGTAGGTGTCAACATTTTCGCATCGGCACTCAGACCTGGGTTAATTAGAGGTGCACCAGGTCAACCTATCGCTATCTCTACTATCTTCGGGTGGATAGTGATGGGTGAGTGCACTACTGGCACCGACTTCGCTCGCCTTGGCAACAATGCCAATAACCATAAAAATTGTTTTCTCGTTTCGAAATTGTCACACGATAATTCAATAAAAAGTTTCCGGGAACTGGAAAGTGTCGAACCGCCCAGACCAACTATTTTGTCGAAAGGGGAATTAGTCGTTTGCGACAAATACGTTGGCGCAAATACCTTTCGAAATTCCGAGGGACGATTGATTGTCCCACTGACCTTCGAAGACCCTCAACTTAAGCCTACTACGTTCACTGGAGATATTGCTTCTGAGCGTAGGTACTGTCGTGCATCGTGCAGTGACGGGGCGACTGAGGTCCGACTAAGTTCTGACAAGTCGAAAGTTGCCCTCCTTCGCAAACGCTTGGACCTGATGGCAGCTGTCTTACTGAGTGTGAGTGAGTTTATGTTGTCGTTTACTCCCGCTCTAGATGGTCTTCATCGCCTCGATAGTGTCTTCGCTTGGTCTGATTCCAGTGTTGCAACAACCTGGATTAATTCGTGTCTCTCGCATTGCGGAACGTTTGTCGCCAACCGTGTTACAGAAGTCCAAGATAGCATACCTGCTGAATGTTGGCACCAACATAATGCGGACAATCCAGTCGATCATGGTTCGCGAGATTTATCGCCCGAAGATTTAAACCCGGGTCAGTCATGGTGGTCGGGTCGCAATTGGTTGGTGCAGTTCTTAGTAAAGCATGTACAGTTTGCTCCTGAACTTCATATGCTAGGCACCCCAAATTTGCTCTCCAAAGCCAGAAAACTCTGTCTTTTCTTATATACAAATGGGTTGCTCAGGGTGGTCGGCCGTCTCGCACACGGAGTTCTCGCTCAGGGTTTTTGGATCCTCTCGGTAAAGCGAGCAATTCGTTTTGTTATGTCATCTCGTGTCAAGTGCTTTCGTGCCAAACCACAATTGCCCGCACTTCCTCGTATGGGAAATCCCACGTGTTACCGCCGTAGTCAGTTAAAACCGTTTTCATCGGCTTCAGCTTTTGGGGACAGTAAGCTGTTAATGGACTTCGTGTCGCAGGCAACGCAGGCTGAGAAGGTAGAGTTTACGTTTAACCCTCCTGGTAGTCCACATTTCTCGGGGCTAGTCCAGGCAGGAGTTAAACCCGTTAAAACTCACCTTGCTCGTGTCGTTGTTTTGCAACGCCTGACTACTGAAGAATTTAACACCTTGCTGATCAAAATAGAAGCCTTGGTAAATTCACGGCCTCTTTCGCCATTAAGCTCCCTTGCAGCTTTGACCTCGGGTCATTCTCGTACACTTGAGCCCTTGAAGTCGAAATTGGATTGGGTAACACAGCTCCACCCTGGAGCCGATCATGTCTACCGAGTGGTTACTCTGCGGACGGCTTCAGGAAAAATGCAAACGGCCTGTGGTTAAGTTGTGTGTCCTTCCTGTGAACCAGGACACCGAACTTGATGCCCAGTCCACCTAATTCCAGCTGTAAGGCTTAAGTAAAATCTAGTTAGGTTATTTTAGTGTAAATAATATTTGTTTTGTTTTAAATTTTATCGTTTGGTGTCGTAATTGTATAGCTTGATTAATTTTGCGGAAAATACTGCGTATTTTGGTGGTCGGAATGTTCAGAATTGGCTACCAACTTCTTGTAGGTTAGGTTTCGACTGCCTTTGACATAACTGACAAGCGTAATTTTGGCACTTGCATAACGTCATGACGTTCTCGACCGTTAGTGTTTTCCCGCTAATTTTCGTAAAACGATTCTTTCGGTCTTAGATTTTTGAACTGAGAAGATACCTATTTGCTTGTTCCGCTTTTCTCGTATAATAGTTAAATTTCGTTCGTGTCGTTTCGTAACTATTAAAAGTCCTTAGCTTACACTAGCCTGTGAAGTGTGTGTGATTGCCTGCCTACGAGATTCCACCCGGTGTTAGCTCTACTGCTCCGACCGGCCCTTTACGCTAAGCGAGCTAAGCTTGCCCACCAGTGAAGTACGGATCTGAAAGGTATAGTTACAGCCGCAACGCCCCGAGGAGTCCTGGAAGGAGCTGAGTAGTTCGACACGCCAGTCCTCACAAGGTCAGTGGTTTTTCGTAGCACATACAGCATACAGCATTACTCACATCTTTCACGCCCTATACCTATCATCTCATTAGGATCGAATCACCTTTTCGTTTGTGTCGACACAATTTTCAAAGTCACACATCAATTCATCATACACATAAAACATTCGTTAATACAGTCCACTATACTCATAAACCTTAGCAATCGAACACTTAGTCATATTTGTTGAAACGTAGCAAGTGTCGGTCGTGTGACTTTTAACTTCGTCATCAACTTAAAAATAAAGTTATAAAGAAAAATGCATCCTGTGCATCGTTACTATGCTACTGAAAGTAGGCGCTTAGAGAGTTTTAAAAACTGGCCAATCGGATTGACTCAAAAGCCAGTGGATCTGGCAGATGCAGGTTTTTTTTATACTGGACAAGGTGATAGAGTTATATGTCATTATTGTGATGGAAAACTTAAGGACTGGCCACCCGATGACAAACCATGGGAAGAACATGCACGCTGGTTCAAATCCTGTTTATATGTTTTAATCATGAAAGGTGAAGAATATGTACGGAATGTTGATAGTTGGATTGACAGAAATCCAATACCCAGTGATGATTGTAACAAAGTTAACGAAAATAATGTTATAAAAACTAGTACAACTGTTATCTGCAAAATTTGTTTAGAAGAAGAGGTAAACACATGCTTCACACCTTGTGGTCATGCTGTGGCTTGTGCCAAATGTGCTCTTACAATCTACAAAAACTGTCCCATGTGCAGAAAAGTGTACACAAACATTATTCGATTGTATTTTTAAGCAAGTACTATAAATAATAAAACTACAGCTAAAATTGATCCATTCCTATGCTATAACTCTCACGTGCATCGCGTAGTTCATTTAAATTATTTATATCATGACGGAAAAGGATATCAAAAGACAAATTGTGAATGCTGCAGAAGCTGTAAAAAGAAAGGTAAGAAAGATGAGAAACATTGAAACGGAGAAAAGTTTTGTTCTGGATTCCTTTTTTAAACCAATAACAGAACCCCTGAATCAAATGGTGAAAAAAGAACTACAAGTTGGTACAAAATGTACAAATGAACCTAGCTTTGAAACATCAAGTCCATTGGATAAAACACTTAAGAAAGGAGTATCTTCAAGTGTCGGGTTCAATACATCTAGCCCTCAAAATAAGGTTTCAAACGAATCAGACAATTTAATAAGCTCAGAATCTGAGGATGAGTACCATGAAGAATCATTCAAAACAAGCACGAGTGAGCCTAGTTATGAAGATGAAGTTTCTTCGTGGTCTTTAAATTTAGAAAATGTAAGCGATGTTCCATTCGGTGTAAGAAATGAACGTGGTAAACTCATGATGGGATCCGCACGTGTTCTTATTTTTGATGATGACTTCCAAGTTGGTACAAACAAATTTAAAAAGACACCTGGCTTAGTCGAGCTTTTATTCAAAAGAGCTCCTGATCTTTCAACAGTAACTGATCACGATCTAAGAAATTATAAGTTGATGTTGTTGGAAACAAATGTTCATCGGCGAGATTATGATCCACATAAACCAATTAGAAGTAACAGAGGACGAAAATACTTACACATCATTAAACCGTTATTTAAGTTAAGAAATGTTTCTGTTAGCACTGTCAGTAGTCAACCGAATAAACATGGAGGTGAAGGGTTGCCTATTTTGAAGAAATGGAAGAAAAATGTTGATTATGTTTATTGGGATGATCCTAATGAATTGGTTGATAGGTTGAAATTATTAATTGCTTCTCGAGATGCTGGTAACACTGGGTTGGATAATGAAATTATATCTATTGTAGAAGAGTTACGTGAGTGTGGAATTATTTCAAATAAATAAGATACAGTTCAAAACATGCTTTCATTCAAGCCTGATCCTTTTAACCTATCAGTTCCCCATAATAATGGATAAATTTGGTCACCACATTAATAAACGATTACGCTTGTCCGATTTCCTAGAAACATCTGACAAAGCATTATTACCAGAAGAAATAGATGTACAATCAAAGAGATTGACTGGTGTTTTAATTCCTTTGAAAGCAAATGATGTTGTGAATAAAGAATACGTAGATAAAAAGTTTGAATCATTTGTAAACAAACAAGAAGTTTATGATTTATTAAACACTGCAAAATTAGACATCCAAAAATATATTCAACAATTCATGAAAGACTACTATACAAAATCTGATATAGATAAAATTCGTACATTACTATCTATAAAATGAGTAAACTGCAAGTTGTTAACGAAATTCATAAAGCAGCACGAAAAAATTTTATTCGACGACCTGTTATCTTAAAAGGAATTGACGACTTATGGCAAGCAGATCTTATTGATTTTCAAAATTTAAAATCTTATAACCATGGTTTTAGTTTTATATTAGTAGTATTAGATTGTTTCACAAAGTTTACTTGGGCCATCCCAGTTAAAACCAAAACAAAATCCGAGATTGCTAATGCATTTAGTAATATCTTAGATATAACAAACCGTAAACCGGTTAATTTACAAACGGACATGGGTACAGAATTTTATAACAACGAGTTTAATAAAATTACTACGTTGAATAAAATTAACCATTATTCATCATATTCAGTAAAAAAAGCTTCTATTGTTGAACGAGTAATAAAAACTCTGAAAAATAAACTGTACAAAGATTTTAGTTTGAGAGGTAGTTACAAATGGGTTGGTAAGCCATTAGAAAATGTTGTAAATACATACAATAATACAATACATAGAATAACAAAGTACAAACCAAACGATGTTAACAAGTCAAATCAGAATATAGTAATGAAGAATATAAAAAAAACACAGATAAAAAATATTCGATTAAAGTTAAGCAAATTAGCTATAGGAGATTTGGTACGGATAAGCAAATATAAAAGTACTTTCGAAAAGGGTTATACACCAAATTGGTCAACTGAATTATTTTTGATAAAAAAAGTTAATCTTACAAATCCTGTTACATATATTATTGAAGACTTGCATAATAATCCGATTTTGGGGACTTTTTATGAACAAGAACTTCAGAAAACAAGCTGTCCTAATATTTATTTAATTGAAAGAATTTTAAGAAAAAAAGGTAGTAAGCTGTTAGTTAAATGGTTAGGTCACCCCAATAGTGAAAATAGTTGGATTGAAAAACGTGCACTGTTATAATAAGAGTTAGAAATTATATAAAAATATGTAGAAAAGGTTATAATCAGTCATTTCTATCTAAACGATGCGCGGTGGAGGACTAGTTAATAGTCTGATAAATAACTTACCATTTGAGTTGCATTTACCTGGATATAATTATTGTGGTCCTGGTACAAGATTAAGAAAACGTTTATTGCGAGGTGATAAAGGAATTAATCAGCTGGATAACGCTTGTATGCAACACGACATTGCATATAATAATTCTAACGACTTAAAAGATCGACATAAAGCTGATTTAGAACTATTAAACATGGCTAAGGAGCGAATAAAGTCTAAGAATGCTGGGAAAGGAGAGAAATTAGCATCGTGGCTAGTAAGCAAAGTAATGAAAAATAAAGTAAAGCATGGCGCAGGAACAAAATCATTCAAATCTATTGTTTCTACAATTCGTAATCATCTTAAGAAATTAAAACCATCAAACAATTCAAAAGCTATACATGTAGCATATTCAGCTGCGAAAAAACTAGTTAAGAAACATAAAGGTGTTCGAATGCCACGCATCATACCACTACCGAAAACAGGAGGCATTCTCCCACTGATACCAATATTTGCAGGTCTGTCTGCACTTGGTGCGTTGGCTGGAGGTGCTGCTGGTATTACTAAAGCGGTAAATGATCACAAATCTGCCAAAAAGAACTTTGCAGAAGCTCAAAGACATAATACAATGATGGAATCAATTGCTTTAGGAAAAGGTCTTTATATGAAACCTTATAAGAAAGGAAGTGGACTCTTTGTGGAAAGTTCAAAAAACTGATGAAAAGGTTACCCGATCGTGCTCTTACTAATATAGAATTATCTAAATATGCTTATGAGTACATACCCTTTTTTAGAGGTGTTTATATGAGAGATGAATTGCCCAAAAAACCAAAAGATATCGAATGTGGTATTATTAATTTAGATAGTTCCGAGAATGAAGGTACACATTGGGTAGCCTATGTGAAAAGATTTAGTTATTGCGAGTATTTTGATAGCTTTGGAGATTTAAAACCTCCTTTAGAGATAGTTAAATATTTAAAATCAAATTTAGCATACAATTATTGTAGCTATCAACGGTTTAACACGAAAAATTGTGGACATCTTTGTTTAAAATTTTTACACGAATTTTGGGATGAATGTATCAGAGCTATTTAATTAATAAAATAAATTGTATAAATTAATACACTTGTTCTAATTTACTCATTTGCAAAATGTCCTTTACACTGTCCATAACTGCAAATAAATCAGCTTTGTCGACTGTATATTATCCAGCTTTGCAATTTGATGGTGAATATGAATGCGCTCTATTGCATTTATCAACGTTTAATTCAATTCCTAACATTGATAGTAAAAACAATATTTATTTTTATGGAAATAATGAAAATTTAGAAATACCGGAAGGTGCATACGAACTACAAGATATTTCTGATTATATAAGACAGAATTTAAAATTAAAGAACACAACTTTCAATCTGTTTTGCAATAACAACACGTTGAAAACATTTATTTTTTGTAGTAAAGACATACATTTTGAAAAAAACAGCTCTCTTGGAACATTACTAGGGTTTGACAAAGAAACTCTGAAAGCCAATATATTACATGAGTCACAACATCCAGTCAACATTTTATCGACGACCGTGGTAAGAATCGAATGTGATATAGTGAGCGGCTCCTATATCAATGGAAAATCAAGTCATATCATTCATGAATTTGCACCTAACGTTCCACCAGGATATCGAATTATAGAAATACCTAAAAATATCATATACTTTCCTGTGAATCAAACTACCGTAAGCTCTATAAACATAAGATTGTTAGATAATAGGAATAATTTGATAAACTTACGTGGTGAAGAGGTACAGTTGTATTTACATTTTAAAAAAAGATGATCGACTATAATAAATACAGTAATGTAAAAACCAAACACATCAGTGTCAATCGAACAATCAATAAAGAAAGAGCTAAGAGAATAAAAAAATTAACTGAAGAAAATAAAAGATTTCTGAAATTAATTGGACTTGTAAAATGAGTATTTTGGATATATCAAGTACACCAGCTTTTGATAATACCATCGATGGTATTGAATATCATTCATATAAACCATACGTAACAAGTTTCAACAGAAATGATGAAATTCGCATACCTATCAATCAACAAGATCTATACATATTACCATCAGCAAGTACACTTTACTTAGAAGGTTCAGTGAATGTTGTAAAAAAGGATTCCAAACAAAAAGTTACGAGTGTGGAATTTACTAATAATCCTTTACTTTATCTTTTTCAAGATATTCGTTATGAAATTAATGGAGTGGAAATAGATAGAATCAAAAATGCTGGAATTACAACAACCGTAAAAGGTTTACTATCTTATAATCAAAATGATGCTAGGGTATCGAAAGCATGGGGGTGGGATATCAATGGAACAAAAAGTGATGGAAGTTTTTCAGCTTCCATTCCACTTAGAAATTTGTTAGGTTTTGCTGAGGATTATAAAAAAATTATTATAAACTGTAAACATGAATTGATCCTATTACGCAGTAATACCAATTTAAATTCAGTAAAAATTCCAACTAGTGAACTTCTTGATGACGTAATAATAAACAAATTAGTTTGGCGTGTTCCGCACGTTAAGGTATCAGACAAGGAAAAAGTCAATTTACTAAAACTATTAGAAAAAGATCGTCCTTTACATGTTGCATTTAGAAATTGGGATCTTTACGAGTATCCATTATTACCGCGAACTACTAAACATACCTGGTCTATAAAAACGTCGTCTCAGATTGAAAAACCTAGATACGTTATCATTGGACTACAAACAGACCGGAAAAACTTAGCAGAAAAAGACATGTCACAGTTCGATCATTGTAATTTAAGAGATGTTAAAGTTTATCTCAACTCTACATATTTTCCTTATGAAAGTTTTAATGTCAATTTTCCGAATTCTAAATTTGCATTAATATACGAACAGTATGTAAAATTCCAACAATCATATTACGGACGTAGAAGTGAACCGCTGTTATCTGCTTCTGAGTTTAAAGAAAAAGCACCACTTTTTGTAATTGATTGCTCTAGACAAAGCGAAAACCTAAAATCAGGTCCTGTAGTAAACGTTCGCGTAGAACTTGAGTGTAATTCAGAGATACCGGATCAGACAGCTGCGTATTGCCTCATTCTAAACGATTGCTTGATCGAGTATAGACCACTGAGTAATACAGTAAAGAAAATAACATGAGTTGTAATGATACAGTGATAGTAGATTTGCAAGGATTCAAAGACATTAATAATTATTTTATTATTAAGGAGTTTGCTATTATGATCAACGGATACACTCAAATATTTCT
This sequence comes from Eupithecia centaureata, assembly GCA_944547425.1. Classification (NCBI taxonomy): domain Eukaryota; kingdom Metazoa; phylum Arthropoda; class Insecta; order Lepidoptera; family Geometridae; genus Eupithecia; species Eupithecia centaureata. Next base: position 12,743,347 of record OX155682.1, read on the forward strand.
TATAAAACCTCCATATCCTTTCAACAATTTAACTAATGAAGAAAAAAAGCAAGTACGGTGGTTGGAAAATAATCGTGGACTCTTTTGGAGTGAGGGTTTTATCGATCATCGAGAATTCAAGCGCACTATCATACCCTATTTGAATGAAAAGAAAATTATAACTAAAGGTATGGAAAAAATTAAATGGATTCGAGAATTGTGTCAAAATTGTGATATTGTAGATATCGGTGATAAAGGTTGTCCTAATTTAATGAAATTGTACAGTGAATATGAAAAAAATTCTATGAACTGTGTGCATCATAAGAAAACATGTGCTTTGAAAAATGTGTTGTGTATTAAAATGTGGTGTGAAGATAATAAAATAAGTGTACCTGACACTTGAATTATTTTTAAATTATATAAACATATAATTATTTTATCAGGTTAATAACTAATAATTAAGAACCTAGAATTACTACTACTTAACTGATTGTATGTTTTTAAAAGAATAAATTTGTTTTTGTTTTACCTACTTTGTTTTATTATTTAAATTATAAATAAAAACCCAATAGCTGGTATGTAATTAATATTTATTAAAATAACTTATAACTAGGGAATACATGATATATTTTCACAAATCTTTTTTACAATTCGTTCTGTTTGATCTAACACCTCATCATCATATATATTTTTAACTATATACTGAGCAGAGACTAGATCGTTTTGAATGTCATCATTAATATCAGTAATTTTAATTTGAATCAATCTTCTACCCTTACAAATATTGCGGCTGAGTACGAATGTAGATTGATGAGATCGAAAAAGATGCTTATCCACACCTTCTGATTTCTTCTTAGAGCGTGTTTTCTTAGCCCGCCTAGTTAAACTATTGAATGTCATCGGAGGCAAGTCTCCCTCCGATTCTCCTGGAGGCACCTGTGCACAGTGGAACAGTAGATCTTGATTGTCGACGCCAAAAAGACCGTCCTGGGTGACATCGAATCCAAGATCTGCCATTATCTGTAAATAAAAATACATACATTAATAACAATTTATCATAGGGTAGGTATATTAAAGACTAAATATTATTTTTTATTAAATTGTTAATCTTACCAGTAGTTTAGCTTCTTGATGAGACGCGGCTGACTTTAATATTGAAGAATTGCGTCAAGGATCTGAAACAGAGAGATGATAAAAATATTTAAAAAAATAACAATATAAAATTTAATAAACTAACATAAAAACAAAATTATAAACTTACAATTTCTGATTTCGATCCGATGTTTCACCTTCAATAGTAAGGTGACGAATGAACTAGTGATCGCTTTGCAGTAATAAGATGAATTTAAAATGTGTGAGTGTATTCAGCATTGTCGTGTTCTAACAGGTTTGTATAGTATGTGACGTAAGTTATACGTCACTTCAGAGTTGGTGTAGACCGAAGCGCCTTGACAAAATATACCTACAGAATAATTATGTACCTACATACTATGTAGGTAGATGTTTCTACCTACATACGTCATAAAGAAGGGTAAAGAGTAAAAAACAATAAGTTATCGATAAAGCTGTTTATTCTATTTACTTACATTAAACCACAAAGAAACCTTTTATTTAATAATTTATTTACTTAACATTTAAAATTATTTTATGATTGATTCTATTCTCAAATTACATAGGTAATTATTTACGAAAGCATTGAACCTAAATACTCATAGTTATCACTATAAAGCTAACTAGCTTTTGATGACTCACATAAAGAACACAAACACAAATTCTTCTTCACAATAGTCGTCATAGTCATAGTAGGTCTGAACAAACTAAATTTAGAGGTTCGAGCACCTAAATGTACAATAATAGACACCTAAAATTTATATAACTTGGAAAAGCATTTATTTCTTAAATATACTTGCATTACCCCACGCTAAAGTGGAGATTTTATCAGACGATAGTAACCGTTTATCATCATTGCTAGAAAGTGCTACTTTATTTACACTCTGTGTATATATTTCATGTTTTATTGATTTGAATAGTACATTTTTTTTGCGAATAACGCTGCAGTTATACAAAACATTTTTATAGTCAGATATATTTAATTTTCTTACAACTGATTTTTTCGTACCTTTTGCCTTCTTTATTGTTTTGTCTAATCTTTTAATGTTTTAATACAATAAAGTTTTGAGCGCAGTCCTACAAATTCTTTGATAATTCGTCCACCCATTTCATCTTTAAATAGTCCTGGAATCTTCTTATTGATGATGGGCAAGTCAAATTCGTTGTTAACGTCGTAGTTGCTGGTATCAAAATATTTCAAGAAATTTAGTTTAAAATCTAGGTAAGGATTATTGGTTTGTAGATAATATACTAGACTGTCGGTATCAGTATAACATAATTCAACCCGGTTACCATAAAACGGTTTAATAACGGAGTAGTGAAAATCATACATGTGGCTCTTAGATAATTCTAATACAGTAAACCCTATGTATATCGGTTTATCGAGAATAACATGCGATGGTTTCAATTGGACTGCTACTAAATCTTCAGAAAATATCGAAGCACTGTGAAAATATGGGCTGGCTATCAATTTCTCTGCACTATTTGTCTTTTTCGTTTTATTGTTGGAATCACACCACTTGTTTACTAATTTTACTTCTATTCGTTTTTCATTGTTTTCTAACGTCTTTCCAAACACACTGTTATTCAGTAATTTGTAAAAATCACTCGCGAATATAGATTCTGCCTCCTGACGCAACTGAGTGTTAAGATCAATGTATTGCTTTAAAAAATTACTTTGTTTGAATGTAATAGCTCGATGGATTTTCTTTAATACCAAACCATGCTCTAAACATTTTTTTAAATGAACGTAATGAATTATGTAGTGGTATTTATCATACAAATTTGGTATTAGTTTTTTGTTCTTACCACCTGATGGTATGAATTTTTCTGGGCAAAATGGAAGGTCATTATGTTCAGAGTGCAATGTCTCAGGGTACATTAAATCAACTTCAAGAATATATCCATTTTCAGCAGTTTCACTAATTTTGGTTAAATTTAATTGTAAAATATTTATTTCATCTGTATTCATAAATCTAAAATCAGAATAGGGCAAGCATTGACACATGCTGTAACCATATAAATTGTTACAGTCCAAATACATAATGAAAGATTTTTTATTAGATGGGTTGAAAGTATCGATGTATTCATTATTTGCTTTAACATGTCTTTTAGAGCACAAACAAATGCCACCACGAATACCTTTTTGAATCATTCTAAAAATTTCAACATCGCTTATCAATTCTAACCGAACACCTGTTTTCAATAGCATTGCATCAAATGATAGGCTTGGTGCTGTAAGGTAGAACGCAGGGTCAAGATTATATGATCGTTTAGAAGTCTTTCTAAAGTTTTCAAATATATCCGTTAGCAAGAGAACATCCGTTTTAAGATATAAATCTGTGTACATACCCATGTTTTTAATATTGAACACTATCCAAACTGCCTGTGCATGTTCATAGTCTTCATCAGTAATTGGTTCATCAGTTATGGAGTTATAAAATTCATTTTTAGATGGCAGACAAGTATCTTTATAACATTCCCACTGAGACATATAATCATAAGGATACACACCTTTTCGAGTAAGCAGGTTGAATTGTTCTTCGTTAGGAAAATAAGATTCCAATTGTTTAAAGTCTTGTTTGTTCATTGTTTTTGCTAATTTTTCTAAGCTAGTCCCCAAAAATTTGAAAGAATCGACAAACCGAACCTGAACGCTTTCTTCTTTAGAAATCGGGATAAACTTAGTGTAAGAAATATAATTTTCTTTAGTTTTAGGTATCAGTTTAATAGACCCTGGAGCTTTGCCTAATTCTTTTATAAAAAGATGACTGTCGTAACCAGATAGGTTGTGAAAAAATATTGGTATGAATTTGGGTAGTTTGTATTGTATATTACAATAACTATGAGCAGCACCTCTATATTTCCGCAGGTTGTAGGGGGCCCAAGTAGCGCGCCAGCCACGCGTGAAAGGCTGCTCCGCCGCCTCGCGAAAAATCCCGGAGTGCTCCATCGTGCCGGTTGGCGACCGGATGAGAGGACCAGGTGGCCACTTCCGGGGGGGTTCGGGCGTCCCCGCAGTCTCCACGACTGATATCCTATAATGGTGTGGGTTGCCGTCTTAAGTCTTTGTCACTGTAAAGTAGTGCCTCGCCCTACTGCCGTACTCCCCAAACCCTTCGCTCCCAATGACCAAAACAAGAAATAGCAGAAACGTTAAACAGCGGAAGCACGTCCTCTCACTTCATGTGCACCTCATTAACATTAGAGGACTGCACTCTAATATCGACGCAGTCCACCACCACCTTGAAACTGCTAAACCACATCTGCTATTCCTCACGGAGACTCAAATAAGGTGTCCTGCTGACACGGCGTACCTTACTTATCCCGGTTATGTGCTCGAACATAAGTTTAAGCAAAAAGCGGGCGTATGCTTGTTTGCTCGCGAAGACATCTGCTTTCGACGTCTTAAATATCTTGAAGACTCCAAATATTCTACTCTCTGGATTTTGGTCGATACTGGCACAGAGAGGATTCTTTATGCCTGTGTATACCGGTCACACACTAAAGACTCGGAGACAACATCCTTCTTTCAACACCTATGTGTTGGCACTGATAAGGCCCTACAAAAGTTCCCTAGTTCTCAACTGGTGTTCTTGGGAGACTTTAATGCTCACCACCAGGATTGGCTTCACCCGTCTAAGGGCATTGATCACGCTGGGAGAGAAGCTCGGAATTTCGCATTGACTTTTAACCTCTCTCAACTAGTCAATGATGCTACTAGGGTGCCAGATATCAGTGGCCAAGCAGCAAATTGCTTAGACCTTCTTCTGACAACGGACCCGGACAGATTCAATGTGTCTGTGTCATCACCTCTAGGTAGTTCTGACCATTGCCTTGTTAAGTCCGTGTCATCTCACTCTCCACCTGATACCAGCCTCAAAGGCAGCAGACGCGTGTGGAGGTATAGGTCAGCAAATTGGGATGAAATGCGGCACTTTTTTGCATCTTACCCCTGGCACCCTATGTGTTTTTCTTCTGATAACTCTTCTTCTTGCGCGGATGCCATTGTTGATGTGCTTCGTCAGGGTATGGAGTTTTTCATACCGTTCTCCGACAAACCACTGTCATCTAAAGTTGACTCCTGGTTCGATGAAGATTGCCGGCGTGCTGATGCACAAAAGCATGAAGCCTATCTAGCCTGGGTCTCGGCTCGCAAGAACAAGACTGCAGATTTGCAAAATAAGAAGAAGGCTTACAACAGCGCTGCCAAATCATGCAAGAAGGTGTTGAGGCGAGCAAGATTCAAACACATCAGCAAGATTGGAACCAAACTAGCTTCTCACCCACCTGGGAGTAAAGCCTTTTGGTCCTTGGCTAAATCGGTTGAATCTAACTTCTCTCGCCCTTCTCTACCTCCGATGCATAAACCCGACGGGACGCTGGCCCACACCGCCGAGGAGAAAGCAAACCTGTTTGCCATTCTCTTTGCGGAGTCTTCACGTCTAAGTGCTACTAATGAGATACCCCCTACTCTTCCCAGCTGCGGTTCAGTGATGCCTGAAGTTCGCATAAAACAGAAGGAGGTACTCAAAATATTGCTTTCGTTAGACGTGAACAAAGCCAGTGGTCCTGATGGGATCCCTGCTATAGTGCTTAAGAGGTGTGCTCCCGAACTATCTCCGATTCTCACACGCCTATTCCGCCTGTCTCTTAACACTAGTACGGTGCCATCATCATGGAAGCTTGCAAATGTACAACCTGTTCCCAAAAAAGGAAGTAGGACTGACCCCACTAACTACCGTCCAATCTCTATCACCTCCATCCTCTGTAAAACCATGGAGCGTGTGCTTAACTCCAAACTTCTAGCATACCTTGAGAGTAATGAGCTCCTAAGTGATCGACAATACGGCTTCCGCCGAAAACGGTCTACGGGAGATCTCCTTGCGTATGCTACGCACATTTGGAGTGAAGCCATGGAAAAACACGGGGAGGCTATTGCGGTCTCTCTAGACATTTCCAAGGCTTTCGATAGAGTTTGGCACAAAAGTCTCATTGGCAAGCTTTCTTCCTACGGTCTTCCGTCCAATCTTATTATGTGGATTTCTGACTTCTTGAGAGAACGATCGATTCGGGTGGTCCTAAATGGCTGCTCCTCCGATTTATTAGCTATCAATGCTGGGGTACCTCAAGGGTCTGTTCTATCAGCAACCCTATTCTTGCTGCACATCAACGATCTGCTACAACCCGGGATCTTTGGGTATGCAGACGACAGCACAGTTGTTGATAGATTTTTTGCTAATCCACGAGATAGTCTGGGCGAAATTCAAAAACTCCGTAATGAGATGGTGGAGCGCTTGAACAGCAAGCTGAGGTGGGTGTCTGAATGGGGTGACACAAACCTTGTGCAATTCAACGCATCCAAAACCCAGGCGTGTGTATTTACGGCAAAAAAATCCAAATTTAATGTTGTGCCCAATTTTTGCAGTACTGCGCTTCAGATCACTGACAGTCTGAACCTATTGGGCGTAGAGCTCAGCTCGAACTTGAACTTCGGCTCCCATATCGAATCGAAGGCTAAATTTGCTGCCATGAAGCTGGGCGTCCTGGCTAGAGTTCGGCGGTACTTCACACCGGGACAGCTTCTTAGTCTATATAAAGCACAGGTCCGATCTTGCATGGAGTACTGTTGCCACCTTTGGGACGGCTCGGCTAAATACCAGCTTGAAGCCCTAGATTCGATTGAGAGACGCGCTGTCAGGCTTATAGGTGATGACTCGCTCGCAGAGTCAAACCTACAAAGTCTCGATCACAGACGACGCGTCGCCAGACTGTCAGTGTTCTACAAATACCACTTTGGAGACTGTGCGCAGGCACTGCACGACCTTATTCCATCTTCTCCATTCCACCATCGGACCAGCAGACGCACTGAAAAATACCATCCGTACCTGGTCGATATTCCACAATGTCGAACTAAAAAATTTAGCTCATCGTTCATAATTAGCACGGCCAGAGAGTGGAATGAGCTTCCAGCGTCTGTTTTCCCGCTAGAGTACGATCTCGGAGTCTTCAAATCGAGAGTGAATAAGTTCCTTCTGGGAAAGCGTGCTCCATCTTAGGCCACATCTTCACTTACCTGAGATAGTGGCCAAACGCTCGACCATTTTCAATAAAAAAAAAAAAAAAAAAAAAATATTTACCAGTCAAATGACAATGATCACGAACTCTATCAACATCCAATATGTGTTCGCAAATGTGACATGTGACAGCGTTTTCAAAATCATGAACGTCGTCTTTTGTGAAAATCATCGGGACGCTATTTTTTAGAATAGAATAAATTTTTTTAGCGTCTTGATAAATGGATTCTACAAATTTTGTTACACAATCAGAACCGCGGTATGAAACGAGACGATTGTGACTTTCGTCTAAGGTGCACGTTATATGGTAAGCGAAAGCTACAGGTACATGTCGCTGTCGCGTTACTGTACTCGCCGTAATTGGATCAGGTTCACAAGATTCGTACCGTTCGAGCATCGTTTCAAAATCTGCATATATAACAAACGGTACAATTTGTTTTCTATTAAAATTTTCAAACTGTATGAATGAACCCTTCGGAGGTAGTTCAGTAGCGACACCTCCACAACTGTGAGACTTAAGGTTATCGCTCGATTCAAAAAATACCAAGCAATCGTCACACAAGTACAATTTACTATGGTGTTTAGTTATTTGATTCTTTACAAGTCGAGACAAATCTTTGATAAGACAGTAATGCGATAAATCGTCATTTTCTAAATAAAGTAAATGAATGACTCTTCTATTTGAGGTTTTAGTTCTGTAAAGAGGTCCTACTACGGTGTTATTTTTTAAGCCATAAATATTAATACCAATATCAGGGTTATTTGCTTCAAATCGCTCAATATCCGTAAAACTTAACGGAAACTTAATATCTTGGACGTTTAATACGTTACGAAAGTCGGGGTATGACGTTACTCTTTCAGGGTGACTGTTTGCAGGATGTAATGCAGCAACAATTGACCATAAAAAACAATAATTATCATTATTGCGAATATTGACACAGGCTTGCTTTGATTTAATTGCAGCTGGCAACTTGATGAAGCTCGAACCTCTTAAAGGTTGATATTTATTAATGTTAATTTCTAGGTGAGAACTGTTCAGAAACGTCCAACCACTATCTCGATCCTGAAATTCTTCATTTTTCTTTAGAAAAGTGCTTTTTAGTTGAAAAATTAATGAATCAATTTCATAATTCTGATGTATAGTAAATTTTTTTGTACAAAATGATTTCACCTCCTGTGTATCATTTTTAACCATCAAAAATAAAGCATAGTATTCAAAATTGACTTTTAAATTTGTATGTTTTTCGAGAGACTTGTCTATTAACATTTTGATTTTGTCTTGAATATTATTTAAAAATAGTTCTATGGAACAGTTATTCTCATAAGGATCCATAATTCTGAAAGAAGCTATACGATTACGAAAAGCTGAATTTATTTTCTCAACGCCTGCACAAAAATGTGAAATGTTTCTATTTTTATGATTAGTGCTGCGTAGATGACCTAACCAGTGACTGCGCTCAACAGTAGTGCTACAAACGGTACAGAAAGGCATTATCGTGAAAATATATTTACGTATCGTTCAGATTATGTTTTACTAAATTGATGTGCTAACAAGTCGAAACTATCTGAAATTATTTATCATAAAAATAACAAAATAATATTTCAGCATTCAAGCACTTCTAGCATTTTAAGTTAAGTGTCATATACGATAAAGTTTAGCAACTGTTAAGCTTTATAAAGCTTAATATATTAAGTGTATGAATATCTAATTCATAGTCTTAACTTTATGATTTATTTTAATGACATGTGTTTATTTTATCAGAATAATAAATAGGTTCCGATCCATCGAAAAGTTTATGACAATGACTCATAAATTTCTGTAGAGTGTTCCAATGCGGAGTATCTTTATCAATTTGTACCTTCAAGGCCACCTCAGCTTTTTTCCATCTTTCCAGGCACGGGGTATTAGTTATTTCCTTAGTGTTATAAACTTTTACCTCGACGAAATAGGTACCAGTCAGGTCTGCCGTGCGACGCACCTTCCCGTTTGCAACGCGAGACACCAGGGATGATGTGAGCTCTCCACTCGTAGTCGGTGGAGGGATCTCGAATGTGTCTTCTAACCCAAACAGGTCCGCGTTACCAATGCGATCCCCTTTAGACCAAGTAACTCTGTAAAACAAATATTAAATTATTTATTGAATTGATCAGCAGTAGACGATAATGATGATGATGATGGTGGTTGTAAATGAGGATATTAGTAATATATCAATACTTTATATGATAAATGTGTAAGTAACTCAGTCTACCTACCTGTTCACAATCGGCTGAACAGATCTTAATAAAATTTTGCAAGAATATAGATAATATAATACGATTTGACATTACCAAAACTATTGTTTCAAAATGAACCTTACAGTGGTCGAACACTAACCAAATTACAGGCAACAGCATATTCTATTGCTTGGTACCCAAAACCTTAACTCAGTTTGCGTCGCATAGCAGAAAAAGTGAGACATTCTGTTAACATGATAAAGTAATTTACCTTAATTTTGGTTCCAAAGGTGGTTTGGAGATCGAGCTTTTGCGTTTGGTCGCTGTTGCTGGTTTTATAGAGCGGGAAGGAAGTTGAATCTCGCACTCTGAGTCAGACCTGAAATCGAATGAAGGGATTAATTACACATTATTACCATCATCATCACCTGACAAAAAAGTTGAGATGGTCCTCTCTTAAAGAGTCTTCAACAAATTTTATGAGATTGAGTGATCTTGAGAGAACTTGGAATCGAACCCGCATCTCTAGCTTAGTGGTTACGCTTGCAACGACTAAGGCTACGAGAGTGGTGAACGTTACCGGTTCGTCTCGCAGAGGCATGAAGATAAAAAATACACCACACATAGAAAGTAGGTACTTACGTACATTTTAAATTGAAATGATGTTGGTTTGTAGAGTAAATAACACGACTGTAGTAGGTTCTGTAATGAATGTTTATCGATAATAACCACGCTTTTTATACAAGAAAATTACCTCTAATTTCGATTTATCTAATATCGAATTACTAATATCGAATTATGCAGATCTTTGTAATTCGATATGCTTATTGTTTTAAAATAAAATGGTTATTCATTTTCTTAACTAAAGATTCTCCGTAAGTAATCCGATATGTTTGACATTTAATAAAATATAAATCGTTTCTCCTTATCTCTAACTAGGTCATTGAGTGACGCCGTACATTAGGTATGTAATTCACTGCGCATCTTTCCCCTTTATTATTTTTTCCTTAGGTATTCTAATTAATCTTAAGGTTTATTAACAACGCAAATTACAATCAAAGAATAATAAAAAAAAAAATCAAGTATATACAATTGAGCTAACTGCAGACGGTTGCAAACAGTCTAGAGGTAGCTCAACTGATCCTATCCTGATCACAATTTTAATATGAATAAAATCGTTCAACTATTTTCATACAAATTTGTTAGATGTGAGCTTTTTAAACTTCAAATAAAATATTATGCACCCAATTTTAGCATCACCAGCCATTGAATTTTTATATTTCAATCATCATATTATTATTTGAGGAAGATACCTTTCCAAATGGTCTCAGTGTGTTCACACCTTTATTACATACTTGCAAATTGCGAGAATTCATTGTGCTAACTGGCTTGTTTCGATTATTATAAACAAGGTAGGTATCGTATTACGTTAATAGTGTAATCATTTTTGTATATAAGAGGTGTATAAGATAGGTAGTGACATCTCTTCATTTCTCAGTTTGTTTAAGCTGTTCGTATAATCAAGTAGTGTCTTCATACATCGTGCGTTTCTTTAAACTTAACTTGGTCAAAGTAAAGTCAATATTTAAAAATTCGGTGTCGCGATTAAAGAAAGTCAAGTGTGGTCAAGGTATGTGCTGTACTGTAGTAATTCAACTTGTGAAGTTCTCGTTCAATCTGATCTGAAAACTAAATTTGCTATTTCATTAACTTCGAACAAATCTGGTCACAAAAAACGGAGGATGATTTTAACCTAACTTTAACTTCTGTGGAAGACATGAGTCAATCTGACCGGAATCTCAGTAAATATTTTTAAGTTCAGATATCTTCGAGCCAAACTGGTTACAGATATAGAGTGTGCTGTATGCACTATCTCAAATTCTGTAGAACGATATGAGTCAATCTGACCTGAATTTAAATTTTACTGAGCTCTTCTGATGATCTTCGAGCCAATCTGGTCACAGAAAACGAAGTGTGTTTTAAACTACCTCTCCTATTGTGGAAGACATTGTGTCGATCTCACTGAAATTAAACAAAGTTTAGTTTTCATCATATCAACCTGACTTCACAAAACTGAGTTCGCTTGTGCAGCATAACAGTAATGATGCGTTTTTGATGCGTTAATGATTTTTATTTCTGTGGATAGAACGACTCAGTTACAAATCTGAATCATAAGATAGCGACCTAGACAACAACTTTCGTTATAAATGTGTAGTGTATTTGATTGTCATCCAGCTTCTGTTGTTGAGGTAAGTTCGTAGATAGAAAAATGAGTTTCGATAACCAATTCAATTCAATATTATTGGGCAGCACACTCCACGGAAGGGCCGAAGGCTCTGAAGTGGGGTCGTGTGCCCAATAATATACTACTAGCTGCGCTTCGCGGTTTCAACCTCGTAAAAATTGATGAAAAGTAGCCTATGCTTTATTCTAGGCGTCTTTTCAAGAATTCAGCTCTATCCGTCTAGTAGTTTTGGCGTGAAGAGATAACAAACATCCATATTTTTTTTATTCTTTGTGTGTATTTTGTGTTTTTTATTTATAATATTACCTTCTTAACCATTTCCTACTCTAATAATGCGCTTATATTTTTCAGACTGTAGCATATGGTGCTAAATCGTTTACAGTACAAGTGTGCCTCACCGTCACAATTAATGAGAAATGCCAGTCAGTTTCTGGAAGTGAGTTTTATCCAATTTCATTGTCTTTTTTTACTAGCTATTGCTTCTGACTGGCTCAAATATTACTTTTCGTTTTTTGAGCTGAAACGTAGGTAGACTTTGTTTCCTAGGATACGATTTGTCTTCTTTTAAAATTTCAACAAACTCGCTCATTTATGATTCTTTTTCATCACTATGGATCGTTTTAGAAGGTATAGTATTATTTTATCAGTAGTATTCTTAGTCATTTCTATATTTTGTTGTAACATAACTGTTATGCTAAAAATCAGATCAATCGTAAAATTATTATCTTGGACCAAACGAAAATATAGAAAATAAATATCCGTTTATTTATGAGGTGTTTCATTATATTAGTAAAATATGTTTAAGACTTACTTCGATATTTAAAGTTTTCATTTTATTACATTTTTATTTTATTACATTTATAATATTTTAAATACTTTAACAGATATTTTAGTGGAGAGCGTTGCAACAGGCCAGACCAATATTCCTGCCCCGAGGTTCATGTACAACATTAAGTCAGGCAAAGAGCAACAGTACTGCGAAAAAATTAAAGTTGATTTTGTAAGTTGAATGCACCTTTATTTTTATATTGCCAGTAACTCAACGATGAACCTTTAGAAAAACTCAAAGAATATGTAGTAATTCCAGGTTGGTAACACCCTATCAGATAAATAAAAAAACCTATAGAGAAATAAAAAGTTGCACTCTTACACAGTGTTGAACAATGCAAGCTTTATTTTCCGATCGTATCTATGTAATACAGAGCCAAAAGGTGTAAGGTTTTTTTACTTATAGTACAGGGTTATAGGTATTTAATGATTAACCTCTTAAAGGCGACTTGGGGCAGTCAAGACTAACAATTTTTGTTCTATGACTTTTGTCAAAACGTAATACTTCTCCAGTTTTATTTTTTTAGTTTTGGCGGGAATTTCTATCAATTGTTAGCTCTGTTAGCTATGTCTCGTAAAAACCTACTTACCTACCTATGTTTCATTTATTCGATTCTGACGTGTAGATTAGTGAGACTGACTGACTGTAGTCAGCTGAGTGCTACGACTGCTACGTAGTGCGGTCGTGAGAAATATAGAACTGAAAATTTTCTTATAATTTTTTTTGTATGGGAAAAAAAATCATTGAATTAGAAAATATCGTAGAACAAAAGTTGTTAGTCTTGATTTATCCAATTTGTCTTTTCGATGTTAATCATTAAATACCTATAATCCTGTTCAGTTGGCTAATGTGTTATACCTTCTGTTTCTCCGTAATTTTTTTTTTTTACAATTTCAGACGAAAGCCTTTGAAGAAACTGATTACACATTCACAGCAAATATGAGTATAATAAAAGATGATACAAATCCTAGTGGTAAGTTCCTTTCCATACTAAAAAATAGGACAATGCACAAAATAGTGGCGTAAATATTTGTGGTAGAAAACGCTTCTACTGTGAACACACCATGCTTACTAGACGACGTTTAAATAGTGTCAGTAAATTCCGCATTCAAGTAGTACCGAATTATTTATCTATTTAGCTCACCCAGGCCACGGTTTTTGAAATATTCAATTTCGAAATGCGAAGTTTGCCACTGAACACCCTGTATAGCAAGGGACTAAACCACTCCATTCCATAATACAAGGTGGTATTGCGACCGATATAATTTATTAGGCATGAGCTACATATCCCCGGTTGATTCAATTTGCTAAAAGTATGGTTGCTGAAATGATTTTCTAATTCGAATAATCGATTTATTGCTTATTATATTTACTACTCATTTTAATCATAAAACATGTCTTCATTGTACTTTTTTCTACTGCTTTTTATTGACCTTAGTCTACTCACTAAAATCTTAGTTTAATTTAGATAAAGTTCAATTCAAAACGATTACAATATTAATAAAAAGTAATATAATATTAATAAAAAATATTTTACCCAACAGTATACAACTCCTGGGCAGTGTTCAGTGCCTACAGTGAAATAGAAAAGAGTTTAACAGTTCGTAGATACTGCACTGCACATTGCGAGCCTGATCTGTCTTACAAAAAGTTTTGGTCAGCAGGGGTTTCCATTGACTTTTCGAAATCAGAAACTGTGAACGAGACGCTCACATTTGAGGTAAGAGACCTTTACGTTTATCTTTCCGCCAAAATAATACTAAGAACGGGCCCTACCTGAAAACCAAAAAGTGTGGCATTTGGCCTAACTAATGCTACACACACATGCTGGCTGAGGTAGATCGAGATCACCCTGTTTTTACCCTTTAAATTTCCGTTTTTGCAATTGTTTCTGTGTATAATATAGATTATATTATATAATAGTGTAGAATAGTGTATAATATAGATTATATAGATTATTTATTTTCCAGCTCACAAACAAAAATTACGCAGCTCGTAACGTTATCCTGGAATTTTTGATAAAAGGAGGACTACTGCGCTCGGGGGAGTGCACCATAAATAAGAATAATATGATCAGCAGTAACAATGACGTAAAAGCATATACATGCCCTCTCGTGAGAATGCTGAACAAGGATGTAAGTATCTTTAGATTAGATACCTTATAAATCTTTATATTTTACTAGCTGTTTATTTAGAGTTCCGCAAAGGTTAAAACGGGTCCCTATTGCTAAGACTCCGCTATCCGTCTGTCACCGGCTCATGAACCGTGATAGTTAGAGTTTAAGTTGAAATTTTATCAGTTGATGTATTTCTGTTCCCGCTTATACATATAAACACATACATATGTATGCATATATACGTTTACTAAAAAATAAAATAAAGGGGGCTCCCATAGGTACATCATGATTCATCGTCATGATTTTTTAACCCTTTTTAGAGAAAATGGTGCGAACAATTCGTGCGCGAGTCCAACTCGCTCTCGGTTTTTTATCTATACTTATACTTTACTATACTTTGAAAACCATAATTTTTCATCTCGTTTCTCATTCCAGGAAACGTATAACATGACGGTCCCGGTATACCAGCCTTTTCCGACAAACAGCCCTCATCTGAGCATATCAGCTAAGTTGTATGACGCTGTGTTCCCAAACAAGACTTTTGAGGAGAAACCACTGGTCATACCGTACAAACTTGGACCAAGTGACGTCACCGTCAACGGGTAACACATATACCTTATACATATACATCCACTACTGAACATATTCACTTCTCCTTTCATCCTATACTTAGATTGAACTTCAAAAAATTAACAAAAGGGTTCTTTATTATATGATCGAATCCAAACCATTACTAAAGTCTGGTCTTTACTTTTTGTTTAATCGTGTAAGTACATTTAACTTCATTACATACCTATTATAGGCTACAAATGATTTTTTTGCAGGTCAAGCGACAGTTTTAATATAACCGATAAAGATTTGGAGGACGGTAGTATATTCGTTGAGTCTAATGGTATACATCAAGAGTTTATTGTAAGTACCTACCCACAGAGCATTAGATATCCTCTGTGGGTATTATCTGAGTTTCAATTAGTTACCTAGTATAATTTTTAAGAACATAGTGTGCAAATCTGAGTCATAGAGGCCTTCGAAGGATGAATTCATCATCCAAATTTTTACCAATATTATATACAAGTCGAGCATATTTCCATTTATGTTATTATTTTTGAAGCGCGTCTTGAGTTGCGCTATTTCATGTGATTTTGTAGCGTGATTCCTTACACCTAGCAGCGTGTTGTAAGCGCGATTTCTAGACTCCACTAAATCCCTAAACACAATACACAGCTCTGTGTGAAAGATGGCATAAGTTTTAGTATAAAAATGTAGCTACTGCAAAAAAATATCACAACAAATCGCGACACAAAGACGCTCTTAAAATTGCGGCTGTGTGGCTTTACGACTTTTCAAATATTTAAATAAATAGCTACCAATAA
Source organism: Eupithecia centaureata (assembly GCA_944547425.1). Taxonomy (NCBI): domain Eukaryota; kingdom Metazoa; phylum Arthropoda; class Insecta; order Lepidoptera; family Geometridae; genus Eupithecia; species Eupithecia centaureata. The sequence continues at coordinate 12,759,291 of OX155682.1, forward strand.
TGTTATTCCCTTTAAAACTATACTCGAGTTGTTAGAAAATATTAAGTCATACTACGCAAATAAAAATACTTACCAAAAACCAAACTTTGATAATTTTCATAAAATAGTTGTAAAATTTACAACCAATAAACAAATTTAATTTGATTAACGGATTAGGTTCTGACGTTCTGAGGTAATTTAAACTAAGGTATAAAATTGTCCCCTGTCTCCCGGAAGCAGGGGAGTAGTGAAGGGTACAACTTCACAAATATCTCTATCACGACATCTTTGTTTTTGGAGAGGAACTACACCCACCCGAGACGGCTAGTGTTTGTGTAGTTTGAGAGGTGCTGAAAATGCTTCATTAAATGACACAAAGATGGAGTTTGTAGCAAAATTGTATTTTATTTGAATTGTGAGAATTCATAAAATGAATAACAAAAAACGCATCGTCTGTGTCATGGAGCAACGAGACCGCCAATTGTAGCTAACATAATAAATTGTTTCTTAGTTTTAAGTGTGCATTATCTATACCGTGTCTCACTAAGTTTAATTCTTTCAGATAACTAATAAGGGCCCAGTCACATGGTATGGTTTAATAACGGTTCTACAGATCAAGGACGAGCACGTTCAACGTGTTACGGTAATTTAAACTTTAAACTAACTTTAAAAATAGTCCAAATAGTTATCTAGACGATTTTTCAGTTTGACTGTTTTATATATTTAATAAATACTGACTGCTGTCACTAATTTATACTGCACTAGCGACCCGCCCCGGCTTCGCACGGTTTTATTATATATGTAAACCTTTCTCTTGCTTGAATCACTCTATCTATTAAAAACAAACCGCATCAAAATCCGTTGCGTAGTTTTAATTATTATAAACTACCTATTCAATGTTCTTCTCATTCTCATTAAAGTTAAAGTCGATCTTAGCTTCCGTTTGTTATTTTTTTGTGTCAGTCCAAAATATATTTTGGTTCATCACTTGCAAGTCTAATCTTACTATTATAATAAACTAGCGACCCGCCCCGGCTTCGCACGGTTTTATTAAGAATACGTATAAACGTCCCTCTTGAATCACTCTATCTATTAAAAAACCGTATCAAGATCCGTTGCGTAGTTTTAAAGATTTAAGCATTCAAAGGGACATAGGGATAAAAAGGGACAGAAAGTGACTTTGTTTTATACTATGGCATGTAGTGATTTATAAAACCAAAAGTATACCTAATTCATCATTTTCGCATAATAACCAAAGACCTTCAGTAAAAATATAAGACCTATTGGCTAAATAGGTGTAGGTTTTACCAATATCAGACATATCAAATGAGATGTCCTATTGAAAGATTCCTTGGTCAAAATGTTCTACATGTTATGAAGTTCCAAATTTAAAACTAGCGTTTGCGTTTTTTTATGCGGTCAAACATAAGATGCAAGATTAATTATTTATGATACCTTTGAAAATTGTTCAGCAATCTCTTATGTACACACTATGTAATTGTGTAATAGTTCTTTATAAGTAGTCTAATAATGATATTCATTCATACACCATTTAAATTGTTTTTGAATAAATAAATGAAATGTCTAATGAGCAATGATTACCTACAGAATGTGGCAATAGTACATTGTTACCCAAGGGTTGAAAGTAACTTATTTAGTACCGAGACGGGGTGACGCCAATAGTCGAGGGACTACATAAGTTACTTTCACCCGAGGTAAACACTGTGCTTTTCATTACGAATACAAGGAAATATAAATAAAAAACATGAGAAAACAAATTAATCAATTTGCCGCTAATTTCTTTTTTATTTATTAGTCCATCTAGGACAGGCGAAAGCCATAAAGCCAAACTGCCTTGTCTTTGGTATTTTTTGAATTCAGTGAATTGTCGCTATGGCGAATTTTTTTTTAGCTTCAGCATTTATTCTGCCACTATCATGGTTCAATAGTAACATTATATGTAACTGTCAGTTGAAAACGATTCTCCCTAGGGCGGAAAAGTATCACTTTCAACCCGCTCTTTAGGCATGTTCAGACCTACTTTCCGAGTATGAGTAATGAAAAATACTATTTTTTATTGCCATGGATTTGCCGACACGGACGCTTTAAGTAGCATTTTAATTTCAGGTTGTGACTCGATCTGAAAATGAAAAATGGGTTAAACAAGACGACCCTTATAATAGCAGTAACATTGTTTTCCACAGTCGAATGACACTAAAGCCTAAATCCAAAAAGATAATTGAAGTGAGCATGAGGTTATCCGAGGACAAATTAGGTAAGTATGTGTCACCGTTAAATTGCAAATAACATTAGATTATAATCTATCTCGCGAGATTATAAACTGTCGATAGATTGTGAACCGTAACATTTCATTACAATTTAACGCATTATTTTTCGGTAGATCTATCGAAGTGAAACTGTCATAACACAATCTTACAATTTTCAAACTGTGTTCTATACGAAGACCTGATCCCTGATTGGTCAGCCTTACAGTAGACTGCTCTGTGTCCATAGAGTTAGGAATGAAACATAGGTGTCAGTCAAATAAAATAAATGCACTTCAAGAATAATTGAGTTCTTGTTTTTATTTTTTTATTTTTGACTTTCAATGTGGCGCGGTGGCCAAAGGTCCGCCTACGACACAGGAGGTTGCGGGTTCGATTCCCGCCTCGGAACAAATTTGTGAACGATCTCCAGAAATTAATTATATCAGTCATCTAGTACCCATAACACAAGCTCTGCTTAGCTTGGAGCTAGATGATGCTGTGTGGACTGTCCGGAATTATTTATTTATTTATTATTAAGTAGGTACTTAATCAATAATTCTGATATCACATGGTCTCAAAATAAGAAAATCAGAAACGTACCTAAAAATATTTTCTCCTCAAACACAACGTAAAATTGAAAAAATAATGAAAATTTCTTATAGAAAAAACTATCACAAAATTAAATCAAAATATTAAAAAAAACAAGTCGAAAATATAGTAATGTTTTTGAAAACATAATTTTATTGTGTTGTAGTTACCAACTCGTCTAACAACTTTAAAACACTTTGTATTCTTTGATTTCTCCATCATATTTTTTTACTATTTTCATTATGCCCGCTGTAATAGGTTTGTAATTCTGTGGTAAATTCATCCTGATTAAATCAGCGCGCTAGGTGCGTTCTGTTTTACAATTTGACGGTTTCACTCCGATAGATTATAATCTACCGAAAAATAAAGCGATAAATTATAAGCAAATGTTACGGTTTACAATCTATCGACAGATTACAATCTCGCTAGATAGATTGTAATCTAACGTTATTTACAATTTAACGGTGACATATGTACATTATTTTAATAAAATATAGGGCGTAAGTATACTGGTTTTAAATTTGTTTTTATTCCTTGATTATAATTTTCTTTCTTAAAGATAGGGCAGTGAGCCAGTGACAATTAAAGATCTACTTAGTTTGGGGCTATGTGAATTGTGTAGGTAACATTATTTTTGGTTTTTTGTGCTTTGTCTAGTCCGCAATTTTCTCAAAATATTTTTTTAGTGTTGTTTTTTTTTACCTTTATGTGGACATAGGAAGACATTTACTACGAGAATTGGTAGAGAAACAGAGGAAGGCTAAAAAACAGGGGAAGGGCTGCAACTTTCCCCTGGGATAACACGTCTTGTTTGAGGGAATCACATTCGTCAGTATGTTTTCTAAGGATGATTTTAGGGGTAGACTTTGTGAAAATTTTACTAACAGCATAGATCAACTAGCCTCAGAATAAGATCATGATAGAAATAATATTACATAAGGTTTATCTATCTTTGGAAGCATATACGCTCGGGCGCCAATAGTTCGAGGGACTAAATAGTTACTTTCTCCCGAGGTAAACACTGTGCTTTTCATTACGAATACAAGGAAATATAAATAAAAACATGAGAAGAAAAATGAATCGAATTGCTGATAATTTTTTCTTTTTTTATATTAGTCCATCTAGGACATGCGAAAGCCACAAAGCCATACAGCCTTGTCTTTCGTATTTTTTGACTTCAGTGAATTTCCGCTTGCCTGTTTTTTTTTAGCTTCTGTATGTATTTATTTTTCTCATTCTGCCTTATCATGGTTCAATGAAGAGCGGGTTGAAAGTGATACTTTACAGCCCTAGGGAGAATCGTTTTCAACTGACAGCTATCATGTTACTATTGAACCATGATAATGGCAGAATAAATGCTGAAGCTAAAAAAAAATCACCCTAGCGACAATTCACTGAATTCAAAAAATACGAAAGACAAGGTAGTATGGCTTTATGGCTTTCGCCTGTCCTAGATGGAAAAAATATGAAGAAAAAAAATTTGCGCCAATTTGATTAATTTGTTTTCTCATGTTTTATTTATATTTCCTTGTATTCGTAATGAAAAGCACAGTGTTTACCTCGGGTGAAGTAACTTATTTAGTCCCTCGAACTATTTGCGCCCTCGTTACACTCGGGCGCTAAACCCCGTCTCGGGACTAAATAAGTTACTTTCAACCCTTGGGTAACAATGTACTATTTTATCTTATTCCAGAAAAAGACGTGAACATTGGAGATTTGAGCATCATTTCAGAGTTAGGGTTCGTTTTGGATCCCCTCTCTGATACTCGGGAAGCAAAGTAAGTTCTTTAGATTTTAATAAATAAGGTCCAGGATTAATATGGTGCCAGTTTAGAACTCCATCGCGATCCCAAATACGCATACTCAGGGTAGAAATTATTCGCACTACAGCCCTTTTTTATTTATTTAATAGTAAAGAAAAATAAATTAAAAAATGACAAATTTCTACAATGATAATGAACCATAAATCTCCACATTAGGATTTCATTTAGAATCTACTGTTTCAGATCATCCACGCAAATTATCTACAACAAAATACTAACGGTTGGCAACAGCAAACGGTTGACTATTTTGTTAGTAGTCATTTTGGCTGTTCTGTTATTGCTGATATTGATACTTGTTTTGTACAAGGTAAGGTATAATATATTTTGGATTAGGTACTTATTAAAATGTCTACCATTTATCGACCGTCTTCAAAAAGAAGGAAGTTCATTGTTTTTTTTTATTGTGGTAACCGATTTTATTGATTGGAAAGCTAGGGCTTAAAGACTACAAGATCTCACTTGTAGTTTTTGAGTTGTCCTTAATCTTATTTCTTACTATTATAATAAATGGGAAAGTCTGTGTGAATGTTTGGTTTAAGTAATCTCCATAACTACTTAAGTTATAAATGAATTTATTTGCTATGGAGATAGTTAGGACCTAGAAAAAGACATAGGCCATTAAAATTTGGAAATTTTAACATCTGAGGGGGTTAAATAGGGTGGTAAAGTTTGTATGGAAAATTATTATTACTTGATTTAATTCACTCAAAACTCGGTGTAAATAAACTGCAAAGTAAATAATTAAACAAGTATTTTTATTTTTTACGAATCACTCTATCTATTAAAAAAACGCATCAAAATCCGTTACGTAGTTTTAAAGATTTAAGCATTCAAAGGGATATAGGGACAGAAAAAGCGACTTTGTTTTATACTATGTACCTAGTGATACAGGCTGTCTCAGCGCCAATTTTACTCAACGAAAACTGTTTGCAAAAATACGCCTTCATATATGATTGATGATTCATCCTGTTAGTATTATTTTTTAATTTTAAGAATATTTTTATTTTATTCCAGTACGGCTTTTTCAAACGAGCTGATAAGAAAAAGCTGAGTGTTCTTCGCGAAAGCGTCAGAAGGCGAAGTGTGGTAAGTTTACATTTTTCGAAACAGAGGCATTCTTTCTCAAAAGTTTTACTACAAACTACGTATTCAATAAGAATGTAAGTGTTGTTTCAACAGAAACTAGGTTCGTTGTAAACTCACTTACGTTTATAATCAATGGACTTTATCCGTCAAGATCTTGTTACCATAACCCTAATCATTAAAAAAGCACTACACACATTATGTCCTGTTTAATGATTTTCTCTATGAAGTTTTCGAAAACCTCATCTTTATTATTATGTTATACGTTATTTTTACTATATCTTTATTATTATTTTCACCCTACTTGTAAATATTGTATATTTTCAGAGATTGGCTTCTGAAAACAGTAGAGGTTTTAGGCCTTTAGTTGCAGATGGAGATCATGATGTGAGTATTTCAGACGTATCAAAATTCATAATTTTCATGAACCTCTTTCTCCTCACCAAAGTCACCCACGACACCAATCCACCTTGTCCCTTTTACTCGTATATAAATACTTGTATCTAAGAACCTTGTGATGCTATCCAGAAACGCAAATCTTTGGCAAAATTGCGTCAAACTAGACGCAGAGCCATAATCAAGTTGAAGTTAATGCCGCTGATAAGTTGACAAAACACTGTCGTCTGCTTAAAATATTCATAAACTGTTTAATTAGGAAGAAGTTTCCAAAACTTGATAGACTCCTAACTTTTCGCTATCTCGCTTAGAAATACTTACAAAAATGAATGAGACAAGTACAATTTCTGTGTGTGTGAAAATAACCTCCGTTAAGTAGTTATCTCATTAGAAAACTAAAATCTAGTTCGTATGAACTTGAAAATGGAAAAAGCTCACTGGCAAGGCCCAAAAAAGATTCGTTTGAAACAAAGATTCTATTAGCATTCGGGCATGAAACTATTCTACCGCCATTCAACTACGTAAAGCTCTGAAAGACGCAACAATTTGACTGACCAGTTTGCTGTGTAGGATCAAATTTAATGCGACCTTCATGTTTATATGACTTTTTTGATCAATTTAAATATTATTTTCAGTCTGGCATGGAAATAGTTGATGACTGTGCGTTCCAAGAGGTAGAGATTGCGCCGGCTGCAACTAGAATGGACCTGTCACTCATTGACACTTCTCCAGAAGAACGAGCCACATGATGATGTCCATCTAGGTAGCCGGATTTTCGGGCACATCACTATAAGAATAGTGTTTGTGATTTTTAAAATCATGCATTCACTGTTACGTTTTTAAGTTATGCTTTTTATTTTTTTATTAGATTTATAAGTTCTATTTTGTAAGTTAATAGAACGTGATCAAAACTTTTTCAGGTGTTTTATTTGACCCATGGCTTATTCGACATTTTCTGACACAGAAATAGTAAAAAAACAAAGGTAGATTTATTTGTGTCTTGTTTTTTGAAGCAATGAACTCACAAGTTATTTTTTTATCTACGCGGCTTCCGCACAGCACAGCATTCAAATATGGTTACAACCGACCTGATCTTCAGATAGGTACCTACATTTTAAAGTGACTACATAAAATTTGAACGTAAACTCCAAAAACACTGATTCTGAAATGGCGCTGGTCATATGAAAAGTATGACTCAAACGCAAGTAAAAAAAATCAATAACAATAGTAATATGAGAACTATATACATACTATCATTCGAGGTAACTTTGTTTACTTGTATGTGACGTCACCAGAGTTCCACAAGGCATTCCCGTCACAGATAAAATTTGCAAAAAAAAGACATTAAGTAATTTTTTTTATAAAGATTTATCATCTAGGTATTTTATTGAAATATATTATCTGATAGGATGACAGGTTATCGTACTATACATAATTTTAATGTTCTCAAATGCCTATTTGAGGTTGCTGAGCATTCATTTATGCCTAACACTTCCATGTTAGTCATAAATGAATGTATTAGTGGTGCCGGAGCGCTGCGGTCTATGTATACGATGACCTTTAGAAGTATCCCAGGTTATTGGCCTCAGTGACGAGCCCCAGCATCATCTGCGTGACCTCGTCCCCTTGCTCGGATATCCTGGCTGCCGGCCAGTGGAAGTAGGTCCCTCGGAGCTCGTAAGTGTACACTAGCGGGGTGCCGAGCGCGTTGCGGACCCAGTCCATGCTGCCTCCTGAGACCTTATCTGTGAGGAATTAGGATGTTTTTTTATGGTTTTACTAAGGTATCTTCTCGCGGCTTCGCAAGCGATTTTATGAAAACGTTTTAGGTTATTTCTATACTATGAGAACTGATTTATGGCATGAAAAGTATTCTATGTGTTATTCCAGGCCTAGAACTACCTACGTCTATTCAAAATTTCAGCTCGATTTGAAATGAAAAGTAGCCTACTTTTATTCCTGGGTTAAATTTCAGCCTGATCCGTTTTCTACTTCTTACGTGAAAGAAAGTGTAGCAAAAACATACATTCATACTTGACTTTTGTCTTTTCTATATAAAAAGTTATCTGTGCTGTGGGGTTACACCAACTGAAACATTGAAGCTATCCTGTTTTTTAAAATAAAGTTTATTTAGAATATCTTACACAGTATTTCAGCAGCTGTTCCTGGTCCATCGTATGTTTCACCGTTTACTGCTTTTCCGTATTCCAAAGAGGCGTTACCAATTTTTTTCTGAAAAATAAATGATTATTAGGTTACGTATAAAGCTAGAACAGTAAATTTAAAATTAGTACTTCAGTTGAAATTATTTCGCCGTTGTTAACTTGTGTGCTCAGTTTTTTTATGCCCATGATGTGTATGTATAGTCCATTCCATGCGGTTTATTACGGAACACCAGTGCTGGCTTGGTTTTTTACGGGGCCTAAGCCAGCATTATGCTGAGCTAGGATACTTTTATAAAAACTATGCGTATACCTTTCCTAGAAATGTGTCGTTTTTGTCATGTCATCGTTGTTATAAATAAAAGTTTTCCTATTCTATTCTATAAAAACTGGATATACCTGTCGATCCAGCGCAAGTCCCACGGCAAGTGAACTTTTGTGACACATCCTGCTGGAAACTGTCACTCATCGATGTAGCTCCCTGTACTAGAAATACATACCAGATCATCATAGTTGTCCACATGGTCGGTAGAATCGGAATACGGAAGGAGTAAGCACTGTGCGTCGGAGTGGAAAGCTATGTAGCCTCTCAGGTTTTCTATGCTGGAGATGTACTGGGAGAGTGACCGAGTCTCTATCTCAGAGAACGGCTTCGAGCCCGCAAAGGTTTGGTAGTTGCATGGGTCATTGGATGAACCGTAATCTAAAAAAAAGTTCAATATAATTATCATCCTCATCAACCTAATTTGTCAGGTTAGTAATTAGGCCTCCCTTAGTTCAGCTTGCTGCATCTGCCTGCAGTATTTCGCAATTATGGATATATTCCTGCACCTGGCTGGAGGGCGTCCTAAACTTTTACCGAGTCACAGTCTCCACGCAAGATAACTTTAACGTTTGTCCGTTTTACGGAAGATATTACAGGCCCACTACCACTTCTTCCTACAGAAAATCTCCGAGCATATCTCTTTCCATGGTTAGTTGAGCGACTTTGAACTGGTGGACCAGTCCTACCGTGAGTGTCCACGTCTCAGCTCTGTAAGTCATTACAGCTACACACAGTGGGGCAATGCAGCCAGCATTTTAGGGACGCTTCCGACTGCTTTCGATATCGATGAGTTAAGCTACCTGTAGATTGTTTAAACCAGTCTACAGATAAAAGTCTCGATAGAAACTTACTTCCCCAGTTATAATCCCAGTTTCTGTTGGGGTCAGCGCCTCGGCATCCGCCTTTAGATTGAGATCGAGTTTTTCTCCACATACGGTCCTATAAAAGAAAAAAAGACTAATCAATAGGTATGAAATTCTTAAGGAAGTTTAGAATAAGGTCCGACTTCATCACTTTTCTAATCTCAGTACAAATAGGACAAACTGACAGCTGTGTATAATCGTAGGTGTGACTATTTTCAACATTTGCTTTGTGAAACATAATAGGCTTAACAACTTCCGACTGCGTGTTGATCCTAAGGCCTAATATCTAGGCCTAATGCTCCGGATGTGTAAATAACTTCTTACCCAAGTGAAACTGTAGTGGTAGCCATCAGGGTTGACTGAAGGGAAGATGCGCCAGTCGAACTGGTCCCTCATGGCAGCAATCTGTGGGTCGGAGCTCGTCAACAACTCGTTTATAAAGTACGTTATCGTTGCCGGGGTTATCCATTCTCTTGCGTGAATACCTACAAAGAAAACATACCTAAGTTTAAAAATCTTGCGGTAGAATATTGCGCATCTCACATAAGATGGGTAATAATGGGTATAGACCAGGCGAACGAGGAGAGCGAAAGCAAACGAATGTGATTCGATAATTGGTATAGCACGTTCGCTCGCTTTCGCTGTTGTGTCCCCACTTACTATCAAATCAAGTAAACCAATATATTTATTTCTTTAGGGTTACAAAATACGAGTAAGCACTTAGAAAAGTAATTTTTTTTACTGAACCCCACGGCCGCAGGCAAACGTGCTCACTTGTTTTCACTTGCTTTCGCCATGCCGTCCACGGTTCATTCGCATTCATTTGTTTGCCTTCGCTCTCATTTGCTTGGTCTGTATTCATCATAAGAGGAAGGGCAGTAGTTTCCTACTGTGTATACTGTGTACATTAACTTTGATCACCTATGCGCCTTCCAGGGCGCGTGGTGATTATGGGCGTTCGTCATTTGACGCTGGGGGAGGCTTTTTTACAGCACTGTGCTTATTTGAATACCTACGATAAAATTAAGAAAAAAAAGTTGCTCATATGGGATTATTTATTTATTTATTTAAAGGAAAACCAGAGGCTTATAAATAACAGGCTAACAAATAGTTAAATAACAGTAAGCTTATTTAAGGTTTTCACGGATAGATATGCTCTTATAATCAAACTGTCAACATCAAGGAACATAAAACTCTCTAGCGAGAGGTCAAAATGTAACATGTCACCGGTTGCATTGTTAGCAGTGTTTTTTCATTGGACCCTTACCTAGCTGAAAGGAAAAGTATAAGAACCAACCAATCATTTAAAAGCCTTTTAGTCGAACGCATTGTAAGCTAGAGTTGTACCAAATCACCTGATTCAATAAATAAAACTGGCTTGTCTTCTTCCGTCGGTGTGTAGATCCTGAGGCCCAATATCTTCCGGCCCTCATAGCTCTGCCCGCCCTCGATCAGCTCGGTCGAATCCGGGTGGGCGGCGCTTGTGTTACCGAGGAAATCGTAGATCTGTGGAATAGATTATTTATAAAATATTCAAACAAATTAGAAGTAGTATCAACAATAAGAAAAATAGAGCTGACTGAATGCATAATATTGCAAATTAAAAAAAAATTAGTTGTAGTATTACAGACCAACTTTAGCATTGACCTACTCGCGGCTTCGCTGGCCTTGTTTCTATAGAAACGTTTCAAGGCTATTTCTATCCCATAGGAACTGATTTATGGGATGAAAAGTAGCCTATGTTTTAAACCAGGCTTTGAATAACGACTATTCAAAATTTTAGCCCAATAAGTTCAGTAGTTTTGGCGTGAAGACATAACAAATATCCATCTATTCATCTAACTTCGCATTTATTTATTAGTGTGATTTCTTGTTAACTTACGTCGTCAATATCAAAGTAAGCGGACCACGAGAAAGGCTTCTTTCCCCGAAACAACAGTCTCGTTTCCGAATCAATCAACCTGCGAATGAAATTGAAACACTTTGAGTAACTTTTAGCTTAATTAATTTTCTTTGAAAATCTTTGGCGGGTCGTTCACTGGACCAAGAGTTGAGGCTGCATCGAGGCACGGCTGTGAACAGCTTCTGTTATTGTACGCTACATATACCTAAAGGGTGTTAGTGTGAACAGTCTTTGAAACAGAGTCTTAGTATCATGAGTAGAGTACAAAACCGATGATTTTTTATCTATTATTTTTGAAAAAATCTTCATAAATTAATTATTAATTACATCCTACACACGAGTGCACTGACCAGCATCGAAGCTGCGCACAACAAACAAAGCTCTGTAGGTTTGAAGATCGGCGCAGCTGCACCGCTTGCCTTCGACTGTTTACACTAACAATAACACCCTGTATAAAAGATACTGTGCGTTCATCAAACTAAGCACTAGAGTTTCGTCACGGGCGGGGTGAAGGGGCGGGAACATTTACCCAGAGATTTAGAGCATTACCGTGCATTTATTTTAAGAGGTTGCGTAAACGGCTTTTATTTGCCCTTACAACCTACCTTAACGCATCGAACCCAGTGCCGGATTTATATTTTTTAAGAGTGTAGGCCACTTGCTGCCCCATGTACAGAGCTCAGATACAGAGCTGTTCATTATTAGCTTAACCCCCCCCCCGGTAGACATACAAGGAATCCTTCAATTGGCAGTAACATCTCTTGTAAGGAACCCAAAAATTAAATAACCAATAAAAATTGCTAAATCACTCCAATTGAAACCAGTGAACGTGTTTGACTTTTATTGTCTCCAATCGAGTGACCGTCCTCTGAAATCTGCCGCCTCTAGGACGCGCTGCCGCCCCTAGGCCGCGGCCTATACGGCCTATTTATAAATCCAGGACTGATCGAACCACTACCTTCCACTAGCTTTCTTGCACATAGCGTTAGTCTACCCATATTGTATGACGCTTTCTAAACTGCTAGTTAAGAAAGGCATAATTACAATAAGATCTTTACATATGATTATATGATATGATGATTGCTGATGTTTATTTGTTGTTTACTTACTTGGAGAAGTCATCAACAACTATATTCCCCTTCAAATTCGCGGCGTGAGTTAAACTATCTAAAGCTGGAACTAGTTTTGGATCAGCCAATATTTGAGCGGACGATCCTCTGAGCTCATAGATTGGTACATCCTGAAATAGTAAATTGATTTCTGGTAGGTACTTTGTACGTCTCACAGAGTTATGATGTATGTTGCCAACTGGGGTACGACTACAAGTATCTGCTCAAGGCGAAAATAGCTTTGGATCGACTTTGGATTTAGATAAGTTAAAAACAAACAAAACAACGTTAGGTAGGGAACTCTGAGGTTACATTTTTAGGGATATATTACTAACTAGCGACCGACCCCGGCCTCGCAATCTATTAAAAAAGTTTTAAGGATTTAAGTATACATAGGGATATCGGGACAGAGAAAGCGACTTTGTTTCAGTCATCTAGTACCCATAACACAAGCTCTGCTTAGCTTGGGGCTAGATGATGCTGTGTGGACTGTCCGGAATTATTTATTATTATTATTTATTATTATTATTTATTTTATACTTTGTAGTGAATATGGACTATGAGGACTATGATATTTAGCTTATTTAGGCATATATTACGATTGAAAAATTAAGGACTCGTTATTTAAAACGAAAATTACAATTAAGGAATAGAAAAAAATAACAACTAAGTATTATATACAATTGAAACCATTGAAGAAAAAAAAATTAAGACGACACGTACACCCGCGTCGTTCAGATGCTGTGAGAAATTTTTGAAATCCCGTATAGCCTAGGGGAACCAAACTGAATTCCGGGATAAAATGTATCCCATGTCCAATCGTCCCGAGTTCCATACAAATTCATTCACTTCCGTCGTGATGCGTGGTTAAAGAATTCTTCTTTCACCATCTCTCTCAGGGGAACCTTTCCGAATTCCGGTATAAAAAGTATCCCATGTCCTTCATTCCAACTCATTCAGCAGTTTCGGCGTGATGCGCGGTAAAGGAATTTTACTTTCATACCCTCTCCCATGAGAACCTTACTGAATTCCGGGATAAAAAGTATCCTATGTCCTTCCTCGTAGTATGACTTATAATCATTCCGAGTTTCATTTCAATCCATCAAGTAGTTTCGGCGTGATGCGCGTTTACGATACAGACAGACAGACAGACAGACAGACATGAATGAAAAAAATTACAGTTTTGGCTTGAGTATCGATAATAGAGTGCCCTCCAAAAAAAATTTTCAAAATATCTTCAATGTACAGAATTGGACCTGTTACAGTTTTATTATAAGTATAGATAGATTTTATGGACAACGATGCTTTTGAGATATAGTAGTCTAGATAATAATAATTTGGAAACTTTTATCGTGCTTTTATCGTGAAAAATTAGGTCCCAATCAGACGGACATACTGTTTTTTTTATTCCATTGGGTGGAATAAAAAGGAATAAAAAACTTACGTGACTTTCAACTATGTTCTTCAATATCTCAGCTACATCTTTTTTCGATCCTTCAATTTCATAAACTTTATAATTTTTATATGATTTGTACTCATTAGGTTTGGCATGACACAGTCGTAAAAAACAAATCAGCAAAACACATTTCACTATGGAATTCATCGTACTACTTTTAAAGCTAGAATGTGTAAATTACCCACATGCTTCTGTATTTATGATAGATTAATAGCTATAGTAAATAATGCATCATTTTAAAGATACGACTGTTGAGTGTATTCATAAGACAAATACTTAGCGTTAAAATTTCCCGAAAAGACGGCTGTTTGTTTTTTATGATGCTCTATATACTAGTTTTTCATCTCTACCACTCTTTGAATCGAAAAATTCAAGGTATAATATATAAATAAAATGCTTAAATATTTGCTTATGATAAAAACTTATGTTTTTGACAGGTAAAGATACTTAATGTGGGTAAAGAAAAATAAAATCCAAGCAAATCAGGGGCGACACCTTTGTTTTACCGACCTCACTCATAGATGCAGACAATTTGAAGTATGCATTGTTTCCACAAGTGCGGGTACTCTTCACTAGATTACGTCGATGGCTTTACAAGTGCAAGTGGCAATATCAAGTTCGACGACTCAGTTGTTATACATACATTGTACTTGACAAATGATGCTGAATAATTCACATAGTATCACATATCCCCAAGCTATAAGTGTGTTATGGGTAATAGATAAGAAAGAAAGAAAGAAAATATTTTATTTACCTTATTACTAAGTACACAACAAAAAAACTTATTCGAAAAAACTTAACTAATATAACATATTTTTCTATTGTGTGCGCAGCAGAGTCCTAGGCAAATATGGCCTCCACTCAGCGTTGTGCTGGATAAACACTGATGTGTCTACCCAGCGGTTTTTCAGTTGAGACCAAGGCAGTGGAACGCCACGACCCTCGAGGGTGCTGTGTTTCCATAAATTACTTAACAAATAACCAACATAGAAAAGAACCACACCACCTTACATAAAATAAATTATCAATACAAAAAAATACAATACATTTAATGTTAATAGAATTAATATTACAATACAGGAAAAAAATCTCAAGAGGCGCAAATATGCAGGTCTCGACAGAACCTACGCATTTGCTCCCCTTGGATTCGAGACCCTAGGTCCGAGGGGTACCGAGGCTCTCCGGGTTTTTAAAAAATTATCTGAGCGTCTGGTCGATGCGACGCGTGACCCGAGAGCTGGTGAATATCTGGCTCAGCGCATCAGCATTGCCATACAGCGTGATAATGCAGCCAGTGTCTTGGGGACGCTTCCGACTAGTATTGATATGGATCAATTGAGCTACCCTTAGACAGTTTGCAACCGTCTGCAGTTAGCTCAATGGTTTCAATTGTAAATACTAGTTGTAATTTTTCTATTCCTTTGCTTGTAATTTTCGTTGTTAGGAAAAAAATACTAGTATTTATAATTGAAACAAATTGAGCAGACCGTAGACTATTGCAAACAGTCTAGAGCTGATCCATATTTATACCAGACGGAAGCGTCCTCGAAGATAAGATAACTGATATACATGCATTATGCTACATCACAAGTATGTTATTCCCATTGGATCATATGATCAATTCCTAGTACCTAATCACATAAAAAGTGCCCAACGGATCATTGATCCCTTTTATAAATCCAAATACAAAAGTTTGGATGATTGTAGAGGTCTTTGATACCTCTTCACTCAGAAATTAATGAAGGGATTGGGTTGAAATTTTGAATAGATGTAGTTTTAGGTCTGGAATAAAACATAGGCTACTTTTCATTAATCTTCAAGCAAGTAAAGCCGCGGAAACTACCACTAATCTAAATTTCAGCCCGATCCATTGGGTAGTTTTGGCGTGAGAGGTAAACTAAAGTAAATAATCTTTACTTAATTGCCAGGTTTTTAAGAACTTAAATACTACAGTAACAAATATCCATCTATCCATCAATCCCCCCATACAAAATTTGAATTTAAAGAATAAGTTTGATCCTGTTTGCCCGTGTACAACCGCCCTAAGGTAATAACAATTTGAGGCAGTTGGTTTTAACCACTTCCGCTTTGAATCGCTACAGATTTTCATAAATCGTCTTCGCCAACGTGTCTGCGAATACAAATGGTTTCGAGGTGGGGGCTTTAATTGCAGTTTAGATTAACTGCGGTTATTTTCATGTTTAATCAAAGGAGTCAAGAACATTTGGTTGGCGATAACGGTGCTTATACAAAGACTAGTAAGGCTGAACGCTTATGTTAGGTAGGTTTTCTAATAAAAACATCACCTAAGAAACTAAAAAAATAAAGATAATAAATAATATACGCATTTGCTCTCCTTGGATTCGAGACCGTGGGGTACCGAGGCTCTCCGGGTTTTTAAAAAATTATCTGAGCGTCTGGTCGATGCGACGCGTGACCCGAGAGCTGGTGAATATCTGGCTCAGCGCATCAGCATTGCCATACAGCGTGGTAATGCAGCCAGTGTCTTGGGGACGCTTCCGACTGGTATTGACATGGATCAATTGAGCTACCTTTAGACTGTTTGCAACCGTCTGCAGTTAGCTCAATGGTTTCAATTGTAAATACTAGTTTTAATTTTTCTATTCCTTGCTTGTAATTTTCGTTGTTAATAAAGATTACCTCTGTATTTCTTTAAAAAAAAAGCTAACATTTGCAATTGAAATAATTGAGTTAACTGCAGACTGTTGCAAACAATCTAGAGGTAGAGGTAATCCTGAAGATGCTGGCTGCATGACCCCTCTGTATGGCAACGCTGATGCGCTGCGCCAGATATTCACCATCTAGAGAAGGTCTTTCAAAATATTGTGAATTAGTTGTGCCCCATTTCTTATCCCGTGTGAAAGTTACGATATTTTATTAAAAAAATAAGCTTATTCAAAATTCAGCTCTATTCGTTCAGTAGGTAGTTTTGACTTGAAGAGTTAACATACATTCATCCATCCATACAAACTTTCACATTTATAATAATTAGTGTAATGGTTCGATCGATAATTTTTTTTTGTATTTTCCCCTTAGTTTTTAAGTTTCACTAACAAAATAGACTTAAGTTGTCTGAAATAAAGAAACATTATTATAACATGTAGAAGGTAACTATGCAAGTAAAACCGCGCACTGAAGCGAGTTTAACTCACTTATCTCACAGACACAGGAGCCGTCGAATGCAGAGCCAGTGTCGCGTGATGTAGCTCACTCGTAAACCGTTAGCTATCGTCGCTGAACGACCATATTGATCACTATCCTATAGGGGAATGAAAAAGAAAAAAAAACTAGCGCAACTCACAAAGGTTAAGTTTTCATAGAAAATTACTTGCAATATTTCATGATTCATCTTTTCCGTCTCTCCCCTTTTCTCTACGCAAGTGTCATCATCATCATCATCATCATCAACCTATATTAGTCCACTGCTGGACATAGGCCTCCCCCAATGAGCGCCATAGAGCCCTGTCTTCAGCTTGACGCATCCAGCATCTGCCAGCAGTCTTTCGCAGATCGTCATCCCACCTGGCCGGAGGGCGTCCTACGCAAGTGTAAATTGACGAAATTATGAAACAAATACATAGTCAAAAGTCAAAGTGCTTTATTTCCTATATACCTTACAGGACTCTAAGACAGACACGTCATAAAATGCATGTCACAAATAATTAAAACTAGGTAATAAAGTGCTCACTTTAATTTGTGGTCACTTCAATCTTTTTAAGGTAAAGTAAAGAAGCGAACAAGAAACCTTGTTAGGTTGGTATTCCTCAGTTGGAGAAAAACTCGTGCCAAACATTAATAACCTCATAATTTAAGCCATTGGTTAATAAGTAGGTATCTAAACAATTTATTAACGGGTTTTGACCGCGTTTTTTCTTCGTTTCCACAGAGCGTTGCAGCGATCGTGGGTTTAAAATACCTATAGATATAGGTAGTAGTAGATATATTTATTCTCTGTTGTATAAAACAGATGTACGTACGTACGTTCCTATTTACGGCCAGCCTTCATTAAAAGGACATTGAGGAGTTTGTATAAAATAAAACAATTTTGGTTTATGTTCCTGATATAATAAAAATTTATTTATGAATTTTCGAAAGGTTAGTTGGTCGAATAAGACGCACACATATCCCCATATATCTATAAGTATAATCTAACGATCCTATCTGAACTAGGTAGTCTACCAGAGATCCATAACAATAAAACCACCAGTCGTAGCTTACATTGTAAATTGTTACTTATTTTAGTATTTAGAATAAAAGTGTTTTCTTCTACTTTTCTATCTAGGTACTAAGTAGATAGTAAATTTAAATTTCTTCGTGTTTGCATTGCCAAGAGCCACTCAGAACATGGAAATGAACGTACCTAGCTCACAAGTCGTTATAAAGTTGAACAACTATTACCATTTAAACTACCACGATCTCATTGAAACTTGACCAGCGTCACAACACATTTCTCATTGCGCTAAAACGACATTGTAGCTTTTATGTTTCATAGAATAAGCAAGAGTTTCAAACCTTACTTACCTTCAGAAAAGCCATTTCCTGAAGGTTTTTATTTCTTACCGGAATACACACACTTACAATTGCGGTGCGACAGAATTTGGGAATGCGTGCGATTTTGTCGGGCACATTTAGCGGACAAAATAAGTCCGCTTAGATGATCGTTAGCAGCTTCAAGTGAGCTTTTTGTTTCGTTGACTCGTTTTTTTTTATCCTTACTAATAGTAAAACTAAATATTATATATTTAAAAAAAAAAACGAAAGTTTATATGCATGGATGTTCGCTACAATTTCAAGAGAAACAACTTAATGAATATGGCCTTAATTTTGAGTAAACCTAGTTCTAGCCTTGTAATAAATCATAGGCTATTTTCTTCCATAAAAACATCGCTTCCGAAGCCGCGAACAGACTACTAAAACATTAAAACATTATACACCTTCAAAACTCAGCTCAAGAAACTCTTTATTACTGAACAAAAACTCCTTCAGGCATAAAATAGAGAGGCAATTACCTAAACTGCTGCTAATCTGCTTCCTTTTTGTAGATTTTGTCATCATATTTAATTCTGTATCAATTTCCCTACTAAACTACCTATGTGGGTGGTTTGCTATTTGTTTTGCTTGCTAATTGCTAACTCGCATTTTTACTTCAACTTCTTGATTACGGCTCTGCGTCTGACTTGACGCACATACTACCCAATTAAGTATCTATTGTCAGTGTCAAACTTGCTTTTTCGTTAGGAGGGCTGCCTCTCTAAAATAATTATATAAATAAATAGTAGTATAATAGTAATAATAAAATAGTATAATAAAATTATATAGTTAAATAAACCATAACTTACCTGTAGGATATATGTATATACATATAAGCTTTCCATTGTGATGATCCATTGTAAAAGGTTAAATTTAGTTTTTTATTCACTAGGTATCTATACATATATATATGTCACCGTTAAATTGTAAATAACGTTAGATTACGATCTATCTAGCGAGATTGTAATCTGTCGATAGATTGTAAACCGTAACATTTGCTTATAATTTAACGCTTTATTTTTCGGTAGATTATAATCTATCGAAGTGAAGCCGTCAAATTGTAAAACAGAACGCACCTAGCGCGCTGATTTAATCAGGATGAATTTACCACAGAGTTACAAACCTATTACAGCGGGCATAATGAAAATAGTAAAAAAATACAATGGAGAAATCAAAGAATACAAAGTGTTTTATAGTTGTTAGACGAGTTGGTAACTACAACACAATAAAATTATCTTTTCAAAAACATTAATATATTTTCAACTTGTTTTTTTTATATTTTGATTTAACTTTGTGATAGTTTTTTCCAAAAGAAATTTTCATTATTTTTTCAATTTTACGTTGTGTTTGAGGAGAAAATATTTTTACGTTTCTGATTTTCTTATTTTGAGACCATGTGATATCAGAATTATTGATTAAGTACCTACTTAATACTAAATAAATAAATAATTCCGGACAGTCCACACAGCATCATCTAGCTCCAAGCTAAGCAGAGCTTGTGTTATGGGTACTAGATGACTGATATAATTAATTTCTGGAGATCGTTCACAAATTTGTTCCGAGGCGGGAATCGAACCCGCAACCTCCTGTGTCGTAGGCGGACCTTTGCCCACCGCGCCACATCGGAAGTCAAAAATAAAAAAATAAAAACAAGAACTCAATTATTCTTGAAGTGCATTTATTTTATTTGACTGACACCTATGTTTCATTCCTAACTCTATGGACACAGAGCAATCTACTGTAAGGCTGACCAATCAGGGATCAGGTCTTCGTATAGAACACAGTTTGAAAATTGTAAGATTGTGATTTGACGGTTTCACTTCGATAGATTATAATCTACCGAAAAAAAATGCGTTAAATTGTAATGAAATGTTACGGTTCACAATCTATCGACAGTTTATAATCTCGCGAGATAGATTATAATCTAACGTTATTTGCAATTTAATGGTGACATATATCTGGAAAGGAATTTATAGTTTTTTTAGTAGGTATGTAATATAATGTATTTCTTCTTCTCTCTTGAACTAGTATATAAGATTTAGTTTTTGTCCAATATTGTGTTAAATTTAGCCAACTACCTACTGTGCCGTCACTCCGAAAGGGCCCTAACTGAAAACCAGCGCAGTATAGGGCAATGCCTAGTACTACAATTTGCTGAGTTAGGGACCATTTTACCCAATATTATAAATAGTTGTTAGTTTTAAGTAATTTATGTAACTAGGTAGGTACCTACTAAATTTTCTATTGTATTTAGCCCTAGTTGTACATGTGTTTTTAGTTGGTACTCTACTTTATCTATTGTTCTTGTATTTTTCTTTTTAGTTTTTTGGGTAAATAAATGAATTTATTATTATTATTACTAGTAATGCATAATATGACAATCACCATCAGCCTCCCAGAGAAAACTCAGAGAAAAGGTTTATTATTTATTATATTTTACTACGTACATTTATTTCTTCTTGCGCAATAAGACTGCTAATTGTAACATATTCTATATTTTGTGAATCATTTCGAGCTGTGCAATAAAGAGGTTTCTATCTTATCTCTGCGTTTGAATTTGCTCAGCGGAAAACTGTCAGATTTATCCGCTGATGTACATAATAAAACGGAAAAACTAGACATGAAATATTGCTGAGTGTTATTCTACCGTCGTTGAAACAATTTCCCGGTTTGGTTAGATGGGTTTGTACAAGCGTCTGGGTGACGGATGGTGAAAGTAAGTAAAGCTTTAATAGATATTTTCAGGCAAAATCATGAAAATTGTAAGCAATATTCGTGGTAAGCAAGAAATTACGGCAATAATTTCTTGCTTACCAGAAAGGGGGAACATTACACTGGCGATATTTCAGATGGTTACATGTTATCTTATTAAAAACACTAAAGTAAATAAAAAAAATTTTTGGATACCGGAAATTTAATTCATAAGTAGTCAGTAGTTTAGTTCGGTTATTTGTCTAAACTAGTTGACTAATAAATTATAGTTTTGTGTCTCTGACTGAAACTGAACCGAAGTACCAGTGACGACAGTGACGACCGACGAAACTGTGTGGATTTACCAGCATTGTTATTTATTTATATAATGTGACTCATAGTGTACCTCCGTCACTTAAACATTAAGATGTTCGTCTAACTTAAAAAAAAATCAGCGAAAGTCTGGTTTTTTTTCGAATTATACATAACAACAGTTTCATCGACTAACGTTCTGACGACGGCCCGTGTAATTTTTAGAATTCAAGCCCGAAAATAACCTTTTGTTGTAAAATGTATGCAAAACTAAATAAAGGAATGTTCCCGAGGGTTAAAAACAGCGGTTTGTGGTACACTGCGAGCTTCGGGATTCTCTTTACAGTATAATACAATAAAATAAATAGGTAGGTAAACAGATAAACAGATAAACATTTTATTGGTAAATTACATTTACAGGTCATAAATTTATGGATATAAAATATCGTCACATTTCACTTATTTAAAAAGCATCAAACCAATTAGTAATTAAATTAGATTAATATTAAAGTTGAAACAAAAAATTAATTTAAATATATGTATTATAATATTACATTATAACTTTTTGGTCGAGGAAGTCCTCGATCCTATAGAACGCCCTCTCGATCAGCCACAGCTTGAGTTTGTTTTTGTAGGTAGCCAAACTGGGTGCATTGATAACATGTTTCGGCAGTCGGTTATATATCGCGGGTCCTAAGACGTGGGTGAGCCTGTCGGATTTCGCTAACCTGTGCCACACTGTAGCAAGCTTGTCGGCTCCGCGGGTATCGTACCTGTGGGTCCGTTCGTCTCCGCGTGTTGCGAATGCTCCCTGGTTTACACGCACATACATCGCAACCTGGAAAATGACGATCCCGGGCAGCGTCAGTATACCGAGGGATGTGAACAGGGGCGCCGCTGGTGTGTCCCATGCTACCCCTGCAACCACTCTCACAGCACGTTTCTGCATGCGGAACGCGCGCTCCCTGTCGGCAGCGCGCCCCCACAGCTCAGCACCATACTGTAAGAGTGAAAGCACTGTCGCGAAGTAGGACGTCCGGACAACTTCAGCTGGCACCACACGGCTCAGTCTCCGCAGTGCGTAGCAAGCGCTACCCAGCTTCGCGCAGAGTTGGTCAATATGTGCGGTCCAAGTTAAGCCGCAGTCTATTTGAAATCCCAAGAACGTTGTGATATTCACTTGTTCTATAGGCGTAGCATCTATCGACACTGATAGGCTTCTCACTTTGCGACCCGAGATAGCAAAATGCATAAAATGTGTCTTTTTGCGGTTCAAGACAAGACCATTCCACTGGAACCACTGCGCAACCTGCCAGGCAGCCTCATTGAGCCGCTGCTCGAGTCGATCTAGTGACGGGGCACGCGCGATCACGGCCACGTCGTCTGCGTACATGAACACCTCGCCCGCCGTTACGTGCTCGGGCAGGTCGTTCAGCAGTAGGGAGAAGAGGATGTTCGAGACTGCCGAACCTTGGGCGACACCCATCACGGTCTCGAGCGCGTCGGACCTCGTCTGACCGCCGTCGGCCACCACCACCTGTCTACGGTCTCGCAGGAGATCGGTGAGCAGCGCGTGTGCCTGGCCATTTATACCGTAGTGCTGGAGCTTGTAAGACAGAGCACGGTGGTCTGCGACGTCAAATGCTTTTGATAGGTCGCAGCACAAGACTGCGACCTGCTGCTTCTGCTCACAAGCCTCCAGTACGCGACGGAGCACCTCGCGCGTGAGCGACGTTGTCGACCGCCCGGCACGATACGCGTACTGGCGATCCGACATCGCGCCCGTCAGCGTGAGGAACTCGGTGAGGCGGGTACACAGACCGTTCTCCAGCACCTTCGCGATGACGGGTATTATAGAAACTGGTCGGTATCCATCTATCTCCTCTCGCTTATCTTTCCCCTTAAATAAAGGTGAAACTTTGCTGATTTTGAGAGTTGACGGATACCTACCAGTCTCTATACACCGATTGAATAGAGTGGCGAGATGCGGAGCCAGTGGCGCCGCGGCGATATTCAAGAGCTCCATAGAGATATCGTAAATATCTTTAGTTGGTTTCCGTGGTATGCGCGATGTTATGGCCCGAAAGATTTCAGCTGCGGTGAACCTGGCCAGTCTGAGTGAGCGGTCGGCGGGCGGACGGGAGGCTCGAAGGGCAGCGCTAACTAGCGCGAGCTGCGCCTTGGGCGCGCCGCATGCCACCGCCGCACCGACAAACCGCTCGTTCATGGCATCCGCAGCCTTTTTCCGGGACACGAACTTCTTACCTGCGGTATCTTTGGTAACGTCCGGAAAGCTCACTGAAGCACCCGTCTTCACACCTCTCTCAACGTTCACGACCCGCCATATGGTTTTGTGTGAGTATGAACTATTTGAAATTAAATTACCTAACGTAGTACTCGAACTTCTGTCTCTTAATTGAATTTTCATATTGGGATTTTAATGTATCAATGAATGGGTTTAATTGTACGTCGGGGTATTTGCCATTTAATTTCACAATATCAAAGAGTAAGTTTTTTAGAGTAACTAGGTCTTGAGTGACCCATGAGTGTTTTTTAATGTTTTGACGTTTTACTGGGAAACACGCCTGAAACTTATTAACGAGTATATTGTACATCGATTTTGCTAATTCGTTTACAGAATGCAAATTTTTATGAAGTATTCCTTCCCAGTCTACACTCATAATTGATGATTCGAAAGCAATTCGATTCGAGAGCGAGTATTGGCGGGCGAGCCTAGTGCGGGGCGGCGGGGCCGCGCGCGCGCAGGCGACCTCGGCTCTCACGGCGTAGTGGTCGCTGCAGTGGGTTGCGATCGGCGCCGTCACCACTGACCCACCTGGCATGTTAGTGTACATATGATCTAAACAGCTAGATGAACTGTTGCTCACACGCGTCGGAAAATTGACTAGGTTTACCAAACTATGAACTGCCAACAAGTCATTAAATGACTTGTTGGCAGTTCATAGTTTGGTAACCTATGACCTATGCTCCATTAGGAAAAGGTTAAATTTTAACCTTTTCCTAATGGAGCATAGGTCGCTCAGCCAATCAATGTTAAAATCACCTACAAACAAAACATTCTTACCGCTATCACAGGCTCGATCGAGAAGGGGTTCTAGGTGTGTCAAGAATTCCATAGAACTAACTAAAGGCGTCCTATAAATACAAATAATTAAAATATTAAAATCAATTAATTCTACAGCGGCTACTTCGCAGTACCTCTCTGTTGACATTTTATTTAGTTCAGGACATTCGATGGCCTTTACACCATTTTTAATAAAAATACATGAACCACCTCTAGTGGTTACAGTTCTACAAAAATGTGATACTAATGAGTACCCGTCTAAACTTATACATTTTAAGTTAGGTTCATTTAAGTGATGTTCTGTCAGTGCGAGGACGTCGCACTCTAACTCATCCTGCAGGAGTACCTCTAGTTGTTGCGACTTCTTATCTAGAGAACTTATGTTCTGATGGCAAACAATAATATGCATAGTAGCACTGTGCGTGGACGTCCGATGCGGGTTTTTTGTTCCATCGAGTGTGTTACGTTGCGGTGCTGGTGCCGCCGGTGCTGCTGGTGCCCCGCGGTGTGCGGGGGCGGTAGGGAAACCAGTCCGTGAAGTGTACTCGGGGGGGCCAGGCAGCTGGTGAAGTCACTGCGGCATACACACGATCAGGCATCCCAATGACAAAGGAGGCATGCAGCTCCGAACGAATGTTCCGCTTCTCCACAGTGTACTTGGCTGCGGCGATGTTATTGACGAAGGCGAGTACTTGTTCTGTTGTCGTGTCCGGTTTGAAAGACCAGGCTTGGATAAACTTAGTCCTCTCAGCAGCCTGGATCTCGGTGCTCGCGGAGCCCGTCCCTACGGTGACAGGGCGAGGTAATTTTTTAGAATTATTTTTTCTTTTGACAATTTGCCACTGTTCAACGGTATTTACCTCCGACTCCAGTGATGTAGGAGCGGTTGTTGTCGTGTTTTGTGCATCACCGGTCTTTGTTTTATCATGATTTTGAGTTAACAATGCCGGTGCTACGTTGTCGACTCGATCGCTTGAAATTGTAGGTAATTCACACTGTTTTCAACTTCGAAAAAAGAAAGAGGTTACTATTCGGCTGTAGGGATGTTTGTAGGTATGCCAATTATGAATGCGTATGATTCTTTTTTATTTAAGTTAACAATAACTATAATTAAGATGTTTATATTATATTCGTAAGTGAGATGATTTTCTTAATTCTTTAAGTTTTGAATAGAGATTGATCTTACGGGTGTACCGTAAAGATTTTATTCTTCAGGAATAAGGTACTATTTGTCCCGCAAAAATGTGAGTATCTAAAATAATTTGAGGCCGGTTTTTAGTTTTCGGTTATTTCAGTTTTCATTTAATGTAACAGTTTTCGATTTTGCTGCTATTTGAGGGTAGTTTTCACTGCCAAGCCGTCTAGAAAACTCAACACAATGTCTCAACACGACTGCTTGCCGTAGATGCTCATAGTGGCACCTTACATGAAGACCCAAACACAATTTAAGAAATTAAGTTATATCGTGAAAAAATCGACTTCGGCGGGACTTGAACCCGCGACCCTCCCTCGGTACGGGATGCGCTGCCAACTGCACCACGAAGTCAAGTATCCACCAAGTCGAAAATCTTTGCGACCTTCTACGGACTCTTACGCACTATAATTACATAATCCAAGGACTTTCAATGCAGCCGCGGGGTGCAGCTAGTAATAAATAGTTGAATGTAATAAAACAGTAAAAAAATACTTATTCATTATTTACTTAAATAACTTTTTTAATCTTTGGATATAAATACTAATTTTATTTATAAATAATAATAATAATAAGAGGGAGGACTAAAAGGTCCTCATAGGGCCTGATGTAGATCTCCTAAGCTCAGTAAACTGGCTACGTTTCGGTGACCTCTTTGAGGAAAGTTTCGGGAAACCGAAGGCTTTGTCTGTGCATTTATAATTACCGAAAGTACCTATATCATGAAAGATGGCACGTTCGATATTTGTCGAGCGTGTCATCTTCCTGGGGAGACGCTTCGTCATATACTCTCGGGTTGTTGGCACATTGCAAACTCTCAGTACTTACAGACATAACCAAGTAGCCAAAATTATCCATCAACAACTTGCTCTCCGATATGGCCTTACTGGTCCTGAAGTTCCATACTATAAGTACACACCGGCGCCCGTTCTCGAAAACAGCCGTGCCACGCTCTATTGAGACCGCTCTATCATTACAGACAGGACTATTCTTGCAAATAAGCCTGATATTGTACTGATAGACCGGTTAGAAAGATGGGTGATGCTTGCTGATGTGACCATACCACATGATGTTAACCTCGTTAAAGCTGAGAAAGATAAACTCAGTAAATATCTTTACTTGGATAACGAGGTTGGCAGATGTGGGATGTTGATTCAGCGACCATCGTCCGATAGTCGTTTCGGTTAACGGGGTAATAGCGAAGAGCCTCGATAAACATTTCAAGAGACTCTGGGTAGGAAGTTGGATCAAAAGCCAGATCCAAAAAGCGGTTCTCCTGGATTCGGCGCGTATCGTCAGGAAGTTCCTCTGTCTGCAACCCTAGTCACCGGCTGCTTGAACCTAGCTTCACGGCCGGTGATCCACCGTTTAAATATATTTTTACTGTAGTTTAGTTTTATAATATTTTTGTATTTTCTATAATAAAAAACATTATTTTTTAAACGAGAATTAAAATAAGTAAAGTGATAATAGATAAAAATAATTCCGGACAGTCCCCACAACATCATCTAGCCCCAAGCTAGGCAGAGCTTGTGTTATGGGTACTAGATGACTGTATTTATTACATTCAAGTTACGATTGGTACTATTGATTGATGATGATGCTGATTATGACTTCTAAAGATCAATTAACCAACACTTAAACTCAACACCGACCTAATTACAAACCGTATACCAATTGACAGATTAAATAAAGTGGTTTATCCTTGGAGGTCCTTAACGGTTATTAGTAAATATGTTAAACCAATTTTACAAATTTTCATTTCTAATAGTGATTATTATCATCCGTACTGCATGACTCCGCTGTCCGTCCGACTGTCACCAGGCTGTATAACCTTGATAGAAAGACAGCTGAAATTTTCACAGATTTGCTTTTTTTTCTATAAAAACAAATAGACAAAAATAATAAAAAAAAACAAATAGACAAAAATAAAAAATATTCAAAAGACCATACAAAAGACATAATATTTTTACCGTATTTATAGATAATAGTACGGAACCCTTCGTGCACGACTGTAACTCACACTTGGCCGTTTTATTCCTAAATGGTTCTATTTTTCACATGTTTATCGTCGCCCACGCCACAGAAGCCGCCAATGCGGTCACTTGGGCACTTGGGCACTCCCGTCCAATTGGTTCAAATCGAATGGTGCCCAAGGGACGAAACTTTGCTTGTTCCCACTCAAATAAATGTTTATTATGAAAGTTGAGATTCTTTATTTGGCTAATCTGGCTTTATAAGTATCTTGGAAGTTGAAACTTTTACATTTTACAGTGATAATTATCATGAAATATGATTGAACTGAAAGGACAAACACAATCGTCAGATAACTGACGATTGTGTTTGTCCTTGTAGTTGTGTTATATAAATAAGATTAGTTAGATTTTCGAAAAATATTGGACACGTATTATTTCTTTTGTCAATAATACATAAATACATACCCGAGAGCTGGTGAATATCTGGCTCAGCGCATCAGCATTGCCATACAGCGTGGTAATGCAGCCAGTGTCTTGGGGACGCTTCCGACTGGTATTGACATGGATCAATTGAGCTACCTTTAGACTGTTTGCAACCGTCTGCAGTTAGCTTAATGGTTTTAAATTTGACTTGTCTAAGTGCTTATTTTGTAAGCCTAAAGAAATAAAGATATTGATTATTGATTATTGATTATTGTTTCAATTGTAAATACTAGTTGTAATTTTTCTATTCCTTTGCTTGTAATTTTCGTTGTTAATAAAAATACATAAAAGTTATAAGATATCCTCCGTTAAGTTCCGCGTGAGCCCCCACTTCTCAACAATAATGCGTTTTATCTTGGTATTTTTTTGTTCGATTGACAAAAGAAATAATACGTGGCCATAATTTAGTTTTAGAAATATTAAGTTTTACCCAAGAAACTATTAAAATAAAATTATAATAAAATCTTAAATTATAGCTAAAAAAATTGTATTAGACTAGTATCTGCCCGCGGCTCCGCACGCGTTGTTTCTACGGAACATCCATCCATCCAAACATCTATACATACATCCATTTAAACTTTCGCGTTTATAATATTACTAAGAATGGCAAGGCCACTCTGTTATGAGATGCGGGGATGCGGTATATCTAGAGTGGCTCTACCAGAGGGAAGGTGCCACTAAACCCTATTCCAGACCACTTATAATGCCAGTGCCCTCCGCCTATCATCTTATAGCACTTGATCCTCTATCTTGCAGGCTGGGGGTTAATTCTACTGAAACATACGTCTAGAAATGTCTAAAATTGTAATTTCATTGTTACCTCCTTGATTTTAAATCTTACTTATCGTTGTCTATAGTTGTCATTTCCTTGTTACCTCCATGATTTTAAGAGTTTCTATCATGAGTACAACAAATATCCTTGTGGTCTCGCTTCTGTCCTTTTTCTTTCTTGGATATTTCATTAACAATCGAAGCTACTGATGGTATTAATCATCAGCCTATAACCATTCGAAGCTGGACATAGGCCTAGTGCGATATTTAACAATCTTCTTTCTGAGAAACTAGGTAAAAAATAAAGTTAAATATAAAGCTATCAAATCAAAAGTCATACTCACACTTCACGGATTTAGTTTAATACTCAACCATCCCTTTAGAGGAAAAATGATTAAATATGAAGACTTCACTCATGATAAAGTTTATACCTAACTTGCAACATTTTATAGCTAAGAATTTACCGTGAACATCCGAAGTTTGAAAGTTATCTACTTATTTTGCTTTCATCGCGAGTTTCTTCAGTCTTTTCAACTTTAATCAATCTTCGAACCCTCAAATGAACATATTAAACGAACATGTCAAATGCAGTGTACCATCCTAGGCACTAATTTTAATTTCCGAATACTAATTTCCATTGGCAATATTGAGTCAAATAAGGCGCAGAGCCATATTTGACTAATACAAAAGAAACTGAAGTTTTAGTAACAATTTCTGCTGTATTGATTTTTGATGATTACTTCTTACATGGATTATTCGGGTTAAATAACTAATTAAACTTCTGTATTTAGGATTGGGTGCCGGTGTATTAAAACTATCTTTAAATAAAATACATTTTTATAAACTGTTAGCCTAATACAACGACATCAATGCCGCAGCGGGTTAAAGTCTACCTACAATGCAGAAATACAAAATAAAAAATAATTTATTTTGAATAATTTACCATTTAAGATAAGTAGGGTACAACAATGAAAGATCCGAGGCCGCACAAGTTAAAAACTGTGGAGCGACGTTATCGCCCGCCGCAGAAGATTGCTGGTTCGATTTCCGCCTCGCGCGGGACATAATATGTTTGTTTCATTTGCAGATATCATTTGCGATGCTGGATGTTTTCTTTGTATAAAAAGTATAGTTGCATAAAATAAAATATACTAAACAGGAAGTTTGTATGCATTTACGATATCTACGAGTATTACCTACGGTAACTACAAGGATTATCTAGCACGGCTAGACTAACACTGCGAGCCCTAGGACCTAATACCAATCCGGTAACGAAGGGACCACTAAGATTGGTATAAAACTATTTAACGATATTTAACAATATTTAGATAAATTTACCGGCAATTACGATTTGAATTAACATAAGATAGAAAAGACAAGAGAATGGTAGAATGGTACAACTAAACTGCTAAATATAATAATAGTATCCTTTGGATCCAGCTAGACGGTCGGATACAATCACACACTCTAGGGCACAATCACACACTCTACGGCACACAGCAGAATTATGAAGGTGATCGATAGAATGTTTGTCTGTCTAATATCTTTTTATGTGATAACATGCGATGCGATGGTTGTCTTTGAGTCTTTCGGAGCGTTCTCAAATGGCTCAGTGATGTAATACTATAGTTTTAAACCGGACATAGACATTTAAAGACGACTTCTATTATTCCACTTTCTGCACTCAATTGAAAAAAAGGGGAAAAAAGGCCTCCGTGTCGGACTTACTCATGATTTTAATAAATTACTTGTTGGTTTTTGAAGTACTTAAAAAAATTTTCGTGCTCGTGCAATGAATTTGTATAATTTACAAGAAAGTTAGAAGAAATCTGAGCAGCTCAAATAATAAAACTCCTTGTTTATAGAACCCTAAATATCTCAATTTACCTAAACGAGGTCGGGAAAAAAAGATTAAGTGTGCCAACAGGAAAATTATGCGGCAACGTGATTAAATTGATATTTTTATTTTATGCTAGCTCGAGATTTTGCTCTGAACTATGTGAGTAGAAAAAACTCCGTGAGCGATTGTTATAGATTGATAGTTCAGCGCAGAGGCTTAACATATTTTCTTTTCATTGGTATTTTACAAGTGATAAGGTATATCAAAAAAGTAGTCAACCGACCATTCTAAACCATTTGCACCGCAAATCTTTTAGAAATGACAATCTAATATACCTACTTATATTAGATATAAAAATAAAACAAATAACGTCAGGTTACAACTCGGTTTTGTGTTTTGTAAAATATAGAAAAGATTAAAAAAATCACAATTCTATTGCGATTCACAATCATGTAGAGATAGCCTAATTTTCAAGATTCATAAATATCTCATATCAAAATTACGACTTTCAGGATTCGTTTGCGATAAATCAAAACTGTGTCGTCCGACTTTACTCCTACAAATCTACAATTTTCCTCACAAAATAATGGAATGACAACGATAATTCAAGGGTCTCTTATTATTAGTTGGATGGCATAAATTGATTTTATGTTACCACAAACTTTCCTACGCTGAAGCCAAGTAAACAAGCAGGCAACAACTCATAGAATAATATTGACTTCGCTGGAACTTCTTATTTGAGCGCTTAGAAAGGGTAGATTTGGTTTACGAGACCATTTCCGATTTGGGACAGTAAAATAGACCTTTTAACTTACCAAACAGAGCCAGACCTGTCAGGGGTATTCTGCCTTTTTTCTACTTTCTCGTCCTGGATCAATATTTTTAACCGAGGCCAAAAAAGGAGGATAGGATCATAATTGTCGATATCTATTTTTTTATGTACCTATCTCTATGTTCACCAATTAGTCGTATAAGCCTGAAACGATTTGAAAATTAATGTTTTGTTTCCCAGGTGATCTGAGTTTTTAATTTATAATTTTAAAAAATTTAACAATTGTAAGGATTGACGATTTTTTATAGTCTTGGTGACAGGTGGAAACAAAGCGCGCGGCAACAAGTCGTTTTATACTTTTTCAACATGGTTTTTAGTCCAATCTTTATCTGACGGCAAACTTAACTGATGAAAAGTGACGATGTACTTTAATCAAACAATACAGTGTTTTACCTATATCTAATCTAGCAACAGTTATAATTTAAATGGAACTATCAAGGCTTACTTAAGGACAGATCAAATACCTTCTACCAAAACCATTAATCTGCGGTCCATTGTAGAATTTCATGACAAATGAAAGAGAATTTCATGTTCAAATGACGTCAGGATAATAGGAAATGTGGGAATCTCGGATTTCCATATTTATGAGCCGAATCGGGTAGGATGTTCGATGGGTTCGGTAGATCGGCCGCAATGTTACCCTATTTAGTTAAATTCCATTTGATAGCTCATTTACATGCTCTGGATCTAGAATTACTAATAACTTGAAAGTGGTTGGATATTTCTTGTCTGAAGTATCGATATCGAAGCACTAATAACACATACGGACGAATAAAATAAAGCCTCCCAAAATAAAAGAAAATGAATGAAAAAAAATATTTATTTGCCCTTTTACACATAAATAATTTTTCATGTCATTCTGACTGGATTATTGGCGAATAAATTTTTTTAAGATTCTTTGCCTGGTTTGGTCCTTTCTTATGTACAAATTGTACAAAATAAACAAAACACTTAACTTTTTTCCGAAATAAGAGGAGGTATCGAAAATATCATGTTATCTTATAATTTTGGTATTATTTGAGTCATAAAATAAAATTTTATAAATTCTTTTGTTAAAAACAAACACTGCTTTTTGGATAGAATCGGCCTTTCCACACAAAAACATACGACTTAGATACATGTTTAACAGTTGTTTAACATGGTTTAGTAGGACTTTTGCTAAACAACTGTTAAACACGTGTCTAAGTCGTGATTTTGTTTTTGTTGTAAGGCTGAATAAGTTTAAGACCTTGCGTTTCATTGAGTATCAGAATTCTAGGAATGGAACTCTATATTAAATTCTTTCTCTCTCACCATTCGTTTTCGAATGCGACCATAATAATCCACGGAAATACTTGCCTTATACGAGTTAGCACTATCAATATGGAACATATCTGATTGATCAAATTGACTACTGGTAAAGTACCTACAACCCAAAATCCAACATTACTTATAGACGATAACTCTGCCATATTGCTATTGCACAGCAACCGTACACTTCATTGCACTCATATCAGCTAATATTGTGTGGATGGCTGGCCAAATATGTGGTAATGGCTTGTTGTGTCAGGGTCGGATCGAGGTACGTTGGTTTCGATATGCCTGGATGGATTTGTAGAGAAGGGAGAGGCACTGACACTACTGAAAGTTTATAGTAAAAAGAAACATTCGTTGCAGCAAATAATACTTAGAAGATATAACATAAAATAATGGGACAATTGTGTAATTTGCTGAGCGAGTTTATAAAGATTTTCGTAGACTGCCTTACTAGACCGTGTTACTGGGTAAACTTTAGTCTCAGTATTAAAAAAGTTGCGAAAAATTTTAACTGGGAAAAACAACTAGTGGTTCTATACAAAACTACTGGGAAAAAGCTCCTGTATGAAGGAAGCTATTAGAAATGGAATGTCGTATTTTTAGGTTACAAGATAACAAGATACAGAAAGCTGCATCGCGTCACACGTAATGCTCTTGGTAAAAAAAGCGTACCTACCTATATCATTTTCAGCTCTGGTTGCATGAAGAAACTAGATACATAACCATCTTTTCTAAGACAGAATAGAGAAATGTTCTTAAAATGGGTAAATTATAAGGTTTTAAGGCATCTTTTTGGGCTCGTTTACATTTATCGGATACATCATGAATGAAGTGCCTTTTTTAAACTTGCTATTTTCTCTTCCATATAATCTTAATCCTTAGTGTTACGTCCTATTAAATTATAACAGGAGTCCAATTCTACTTGCAAGTTAAACTTTTTTTTTTTGTTTTTTTTTGTTTTGTAATACAATAAACATTATAATCATTAACATTATAATAAGGTTTTAAGTAAAATTAATATTATACCTAATTTTTTTGTTAATATTATAAACATAATCAGATGTATTGATCGAAAGTTTGTACAGATGGATGGCTGTATGTATAGATGTTTATTCCTCTTTTATGCAAAAACTACTAAACGGATAGGGTTGAAATTTTGAATAGAGATAGTTCTAGCATTGGAATAACACATTAGCTACTTATTTTCAAATATTTTTTTATTCTAGCTAAATTTAATGTTCCATCTCGTTCATGATTTCTATCAGTATAAAATAACATACGAATAACTATTTTTCCTTATCCCGACCCCTGTTAACACGGCTTTTATAGTTATGTCACTATAAATAAAAGCATTGGGAAACAATAAAATCGCTGCGGGATTTTATTGAGCTCCGTAAGTAGAGCATTGATTGTTTTGTTTCATGTGACAATGTAAAGCTGGTTTTGGTATTGTAAAATTAATAAGTAAACGTTTATTTTCTTTGCACAGTTGAAACAAAAGAATAGGTAATTAAATGAAATACAGTTATAGCAAAAATGGCCAGCATTCAGTCATATGCTATGGCAGGATAATTTGATTATTACCTATTTTAAAACTATAAACGAAACCAAACGTCAAACCAAGTCCAAACTACTGGTTAAATCTTGATCACATAAGGGACCAAATGACAAGCAATAGGTAACTTCCAAATAAAAAATAATTACCAAAATTTTTACCTGGAAAAAAATTCTGAGGTATAAGACTTAAAAAAGTACAATAGAATAGAGAACCTACCAATTTTCGGAAGTCGATAGTAAATTTTGCTCTGCTGGTCTTCTGTAGAGGAAACCGCGACTCGGCAAACGTAGACGCCCTCCGGCCAGATGGGATTATTATCTGCGAAAGACTGCTGGCAGATGCTGGATGCGGCTATCTGAAGACAGCTAACTTTTTATTTTAATAGCTGTAGGTAAGTTGTTATTTCGTCTTATTTAGTACTAGCGACCCGCCTCGGCTTCGCACGGTTTTATTATACGTATAAAACTTCCTCTTGAATCACTCTATCTATTAAAAAAAACCGCATCAAAATCCGTTGCGTAGTTTTAAAGATTTAAGCGTTCAAAGGGACATAATGACATAGGGACAGGAAAGCGACTTTATTTTATACTATGTAGTGATTATAATTTGAATTTATGTAATTTTATTTATTATAATATCTTAATTTTAATTTGATTTAATTTTATTGATTATTTATGTAATATATAAATAAATAAATACAATACAATACAATATGGCACTCATTAGGGAAGGCCTAGGCCGATCAAAACCTTTTTCTTCTTTTTCCGGACCTTAAAGCTAAGTGGGGTCGGCACAACATGTATTTTTCTTTCATTCTCCTCTGTTATCTGTCATCTCCGTGTTCAACCTTTCTTAAGCATATCCTCTTTCACACAATCGATCCATCTTTTCTTCGGTCTTCCTCTCCTCTTATACCTACCCTTTCACATTCAAATCAATTCGCCGATAAAACCCAAAAAAAAACATGCCTAGGTAATTTGACAATCGAAGTGTAGTAGGTATTGACTAGATATTTTTCTCTTTGATTGACCAAGGAATGACGACCAAGCTTTCTACGTTTTCAAAACCATTTAGAAAGATATGAAAACGTAGGCAAGTAAAGAAAACAAATGAATACAAAACATGAACAATTTAATAAAGTAATAATACATTTTGTAAAAGGACGCATAGTGACAGTGTTGCCACCAACGGATGGCACGTTTCGAAGGACGCGCTGCCTTGATGGAGTTCCGCCAAACTTTCACCTGAGGACAAATAAAGAAAGATTAGAAATAATGTATATAAGAAAGAAATAATCTATATTTTTATAAAATAGGAAACTGCGTGACTTATCGATGTGATAAGTCACGCAGTTTCCTAAGCCTAACCTTCCTTCCTAAAAGACATAAACCTTAAATTCTGTAGTCGAAGTCAATTAAATAGGCATTATAAGGACAACTCTAAAACGAGTAGTCAGATCTCGATTACATTTATATGGGACCACACGAATCAGGTTCCAAATAAAAAAGATTCATATCAATCCTTAAAAAAGTTCTGGAAAAAACAGTCGAATTTAAGAAGTTTTTTTTTTATTCATGTAAGTTATCAAAAAAAAATATTTATAAGTATTCCGATCGAGTACCTAAGCCATAGGTATATAGCGCGAACGTGTAGAATCTTAAAATCATGTCGCGTCCGGCATCGTTGCTATGCCACGCCACGGACTCTAACCAAATAGCAGTTTGTGTATGTCATACCTTTTATGACGTGCAGGATGACTTCCGCAGGCGTCGTGCCAGGCGGCGGTGTTCGTGCCACGGTGCATTTGTAGCGCCCGGCATCATTGCCACGGACTTTACCACAAAGCACAGTTTGTGTATGTCATACCTTTTATGACGTGCAGGATGACGTACGCAGGCGTCGTGCCAGGCGGCGGGGTCCGTGCCACGTTGCATTTGTAGCGCCCGGCATCATTGCCACGTACTTTTACCACAAAGCACAGTTTGTGTATGTCATACCTTTTATGACGTGCAGGATGACGTGCGCAGGCGTCGTGCCAGGCGGCGGTGTTCGTGCCACGGTGCACGTGTAGCGCCCGGCATCGTTGCCACGGACTCTAGCCACCCTTAGCACGGAGTTGGCACCATTTGCTCCAAACTCCGTTCGGACACTGATAAAATAAAATAAAATTTTAAAGGATTTGGACATTTGGATTTGGATTTGGTTGTAGTAGTACACTGATGAAAATATATATATATAAAACACTGAACGTTACAGTAATAGAGGGTTAGGTGTCCCAAACAGGGCAAAAATATTATGTTCGATCACTTAATTATCACTTATTACCTACTCTAGATTAAGAGAGATAACTATTGGTTTTCTTATGTAAATGTTGTTGGTCATGCCAACTTATCTACAAATGAATTCTCGCTAAAACAACCAATTTAAAAGTCCTATTGTAATACTAAGAACAAAGAAAAACCCAATCATTTTATTAAAATGTGCTGAGCAGCAAAAGCATTTCATTTGTCTCAAATTCATTTTGTAAACTCTACTTTTACTCAATAGATTAGGTAAGTTCGGAGACCTAAGCAAGGATTGAGTAGTTTGGAAGCGGACAGAGTAACCCTCTCGGGAATTCTGAAGTTGGACTTTGTGGTATTGCAGTAGGGTTGTTTTTCCTAAAAGTTATGGAAACCTGTAAAACTAAAAGTTTTAAAACCTCGAAACCCGGAATAAATATTTTCATTTCAAACTTTTATTTTCTTTAAGTTTTATGAGTGCGAAAAGCGTATTCCTGATTGCTATTGTATATTTTCAGAATGTTTTATTTGTTAAGTATTTAGTAAAATTATATGTATATAAAGAAATCAGTTTTTTTTTTAACTCATGTTGTTTCATTCTTTACAGACCAGAAATTTTAAATTATTAGACATTCCGAATACTTATCGAAAATAGCTGACCATTTATATCAAGGCTATTCAATTGTGGTTGCTGATATCTGACATTACTAAACCGCGTTGCATCTATGTATATACCAACCACAGACAAATTTACCAGGCGGATTTAAATTATATTATAATCGCGAATGCGATATATAAAACTATTTTTTGGTAAAACCCTCGTGTAATATCCACATAAGCTCCCGCTGTTATCTTTCCTTGTTAAAAAACAAATGTTTGAATTTGCAGGTAAATTCAAATGTATTCGTGAAATTAACACCCATACGCTACTCGTTGCATTTATTTACAACTAGCATATGCCCACGGCTTCGCACGCGTTGTTTCTATGGAAACCTCTCCTCTTCAATTATTCCTCCTCTAGTAATAACATCATTCAACAGAGCGTCTTTCCTGTACCATAGCAGATAGGCCCCCCTTCCATCTTGAGCCCCCGAACCTCACACCGTAAGACCACGGTGCTTCCCATCCCAGCTCACAGACTTGCTCTGACACCTTTGCCCCAGCTCCATCTATTTAGTAGGGGAGAGTGGGGCATAATGGGGTCGCGGGGCATAACGGGGTTTCTCACTGTAGCCGCAACCGCAAGCGGTAATCACATGTTTTATCCACCGTCGGGTGGCCATTTTACATCGGCACTTAGTACGTAAGTGACTGGAGGCAGGGAGCATGCGTTGATTTTTAAGATACATTAATATTTTTTCACGACGTTCCATCTAATTTGGTGTTGTGACTGAATTGCTTGGAAACAGGTGAGTTTTTATGATTACTGTATGGTTTAGTTCCTATGTTTTCTTAAGTTCTTTGTTGAAGTCAAGTTGAGGGCGAAAATACTTTATCAATTCATTTGATTTTGTTATTGATGATTTATTAGAAATGTAAACCTCGGGGCATAACGGGGACGTAGCTACGGGGCATAATGGGCTTCCCCATTATGCCCCGTCCCCTTTATGCACCTCTATTATGTTAGGTGTATTGGTCTCATGTTTATTCAATTTTTAATGTTTAGCTATTCAAAATGTTTCGTACTAGAAGAAAAAAACTTAATGAAACAGTTTTCGGCAGGAAGGATGAAAAAAGCTATTGATGCGGTTCTTAGCAAATCCATGGGTTACAGAAAAGCTGCAGTACAATATGACATACTACGGACAAAAATAGTAAGAAAAAGAAGACACGGAAGACTTGGAAAGACTTGGCTTTGGCATAGGAGCACGAAGATTTCTTTGTCTTTATTGTGTTGATGCTTAAAACACCTATTTGAAATCAACAGAGGATTGGGTCAGTTGCCAGCTGTGCGGACGGTGGTCTCATACGGCCTGTGCTGGCGTTCATAATTCTGACACTGAAGATATTCACATTTGCATCCATAGTGAGAATAATTAGAACATTATTAGGTACCCCGTCATGCCCCATTTTCAGTACCCCGTTGTGCCCCGGGATAGGGGCAAAATGGGGTTTTAGTAAGGTTTTAGTAAATTAAAAAAAACTATGTTATTTAAATGTTATCGTTACCGAAGAATATGCCAAATGCTACTTGAATAAATGCTAAACAGGCTGTGATTAATGTTTTTATATAACTATGACTTATTTAATTATGACTTTTTGATACTATAATCGCTGTTTTTCCGTAGCGTCCCCGTTATGCCCCTCGTTCCCCTACCTACTACACTCCCACTTAATGTACTAATACATCTGTAAATAAAAATACCTTATTCCTCCTCTCGTAGTATCATCATTCAAGAGATCGTCCTTCCTGTACCACAGCAAAGATGGCCCCCCTTCCATCTTGAGCCCCCGAACCTCACACCGTAAGGCCACGGTGCTTCCCAGCTCACAGACTTGCTCTGACACCTTTGCCCCAGCTCCGTCTACTATTAGGACTGATACTTCTGTAAAT
Source organism: Eupithecia centaureata (assembly GCA_944547425.1). NCBI lineage: Eukaryota > Metazoa > Arthropoda > Insecta > Lepidoptera > Geometridae > Eupithecia > Eupithecia centaureata. The sequence continues at coordinate 12,798,668 of OX155682.1, forward strand.
AAAAAAAGCCATATAAGTTGACTTTGCACAAAACAGTGAAATATTAATATTGAAATACAGCATCACGATCTAGCCAGCTCTACAGTAAGCAGAGCTTATGGAAACTTGACAACTCACTAAAAAAGGAGTTGATGTGTGAAGAGGCGAATTTGTTTTTACCTAAAACCTCTAAAAGTACTGAACAGGTCTACATGAAAATTCGTGTACGAGTAGAACATAATCTGAGTCGAAATTTCCTATCTGCTTTTTATCTGTGAAAACGCGAATAGCTTGTAATTACACAAAAAAAATCTAAGCTAAATCAGATACTTTTTGTAAAGAAATTTTAGGAGATTAACTACGAATGCTGATATGTACTTCCGAAAGCCGAACCTCATTATGGTAAGTGTTCAGCTAGGATATTTAAAACATCTTGAACAGAGAATTTAGTATTGAACCGTAGAAATGGAAACTTGGACTCTGTGAAGCGATTAAATGCTCAGTTTGATTACAAACTAGGACTTCTTAGACCCTTAGGGGCCAAATAAATCTACGCCAAACAAACTACTTGCGGTGTCGTGCCAGACATTCCATGTTTCGACGATAATTATTATTTTCCTTTACATAGAAATTTAGGGTCGTTTACATTGAGGTTTTCGCAGGAAATAAAAAGATAATTTACGTGTTCTTCGTTTATAACTATTCCAGCAGATTTATAAATTGTTCTAGGACCAAAATTTCTGCCCTATAAGTTAAGTCATTTTGGCATAAAAAGGTAACAAACATCCATCCATTAAACACATAGAACATATAATTATATTTGCTCTACAGATCGTACAAACAATTGTCCCGAGGCGGGAATGGAACCCGCAACTTTCTGCGGTACGGGACCTTCGCTGCGTTATATAGGTCGTCAACTTAACTGGTACTCTGAGCGTGACTCTCGCAGCCCGCGGCGGATGCTCGTCAACTGACCTGGTACTCTGAGCGTGACTCTCGCAGCCCGCGGCGGATGCTCGTCAACTGACCTGGTACTCTGATCGTGACTCTCGCAGCCCGCGGCGGATGCTCGTCAACTGACCTGGTACTCTGAGCGTGACTCTCGCAGCCCACGTCGGATTCTCGTCAACTGACCTGGTACTCTGATCGTGACTCTCGCAGCCCGCGGCGGATGCTCGTCAACTGACCTGGTACTCTGAGCGTGACTCTCGCAGCCCACGTCGGATTCTCGTCAACTGACCTGGTACTCTGATCGTGACTCTCGCAGCCCGCGGCGGATGCTCGTCAACTGACCTGGTACTCTGATCGTGACTCTCGCAGCCCGCGGCGGATGCTCGTCAACTGACCTGGTACTCTGAGCGTGACTCTCGCAGCCCGCGTCGGATGCTCGTCAACTGACCTGGTACTCTGAGCGTGACTCTCGCAGCCCGCGGCCGATGCTCGTCAACTGACCTGGTACTCTGAGCGTGACTCTCGCAGCCCGCGGCGGATGCTCGTCAACTGACCTGGTACTCTGATCGTGACTCTCGCAGCCCGCGGCGGATGCTCGTCAACTGACCTGGTACTCTGAGCGTGACTCTCGCAGCCCGCGGCGGATGCTCGTCAACTGACCTGGTACTCTGAGCGTGACTCTCGCAGCCCGCGGCGGATGAGTCGGCATCTGACAGTCGTAGTGCGCCGCGTCGCTGGACCTCACCTCCCGCACTTCTAGCCTCCAGATGTCAGGGGGAATAAACTTCGATGAATATCTAGAGCAAAAAGAATTTGTACGTATAGAACCAACACAAAATCAAAATCTTTCAGTAGTGGTAAAATACAATGTGTTGACATGGGCAGGAGCTCTACTGCCACAGAATTTTAAACTATATTAGATTTCTGTGGCTGCTGCCGAGACTTTGAAAATTAACATAACAATGAACTTCTTTGGAAAATTAACAACTTTAATTATTTCTTTATTGAATTTGATCATTGATTACTTAGTTAATATTTATCTAATCTAATCAACGATCAAATTCACTACTGCCTAGTCGAACCAACTAACGCAGGTCGAAAGCCGTGGCCCTGTTGTAAAGACAGACATATTATGGGAAGGTGGTTGAAATATCGGAGCGTGGTTTTCAACGGTACAGTATAAACAGTAGGTATTGTATTGTGTAGGCTTACTTCGATTTTGCACACAGATTAGTTAAAGAGTTCAAGGCACCTTCTCTTAGAAAGTACCTAATTTTTTAGAAATCTTTTTCCAATTACTAGGATTAATTAAATCCTAGAATACACCAACATCCTTACTAATACCTATTATAAACGTGACAGTTTGTATAGATGTATGAATTTACGAATGGTTGTTCCTCTTTCATGCAAAAACTACTGAACGAATCGGGCTGAAATTAAGGCGTAGTTTTAGCCCTAGAATAACACATAAACTACTTGTTATGCCATAGATCAGTTCCCACGGGATAGAAATAAAACGAAACGTTTCCATAGAAATAACGCGTGCGAAGCCACCGTACTACGTCTAGAATGGTTGCCATCTGCAACCGCGATAGTTGGATAGGATGGTTATGCGTCAAATAATTTTTTTTTGAATTATTCATGGCTAAAAATAAAGTCACGATTTTAATATTCAATAATGTTACTACCTAACCGATTCGCAAAGGAAAACTTCAGGAAAACATGCGAACCCCCACTTGCGTGATCTTTCAAAGGATTTGTTCGTAAACATTTCCTGAGCGAGATAAAAAACGTTAAAACAAGTTCCAAGAAGCTTATGCCAGCAGAAACTTCTGGGACAAAACTTTGAGGCTTAACCTATCACTGCCTAATCCGCGGCTTTTGAAGAAAGCATCTCGATCACTTCATTTTTTTCTTCGGTTTTCTTCACTTACTTATTTTATTTGTACAATAAAGAAGTACGAAGGTCATGCCTGATTTTTCCTTTGTTACGACTAAACGATTGGTAGTACGAGTACCTACTTAAACTTTAAACAGCAAATGTTCAAATATCAAAAATTAGAAGAAAACTGTTTTCTCCATTTTCATTTTGTTTCAATTTTCATGGCTAAAATCGGAATCTCTTCAAGATAAGATAAGGTAAATAAGTGTCTTCTAGACCTTCGTGATACATCTTCGGCCACCAAAAATCTATTTAAGGAAAAAAAACTTATTTGTACCTTATTCTTATTCAACTATATCATTCAGATATATATATATATAATTCTACTTTACGCAACCGATGACAATGTTAGTTGAAACTTACATAATATTTTTGCTAATTCTACCCTAGACAAGGCGTTGTCTAAGCTGTTTACGCTAAGCCTAGTAGATTGTATATTACCTATCGTCAGCTGTGTATTGTTGCGTCCCTGTATACAATAGCTCCATTGGATCTTCGTTGCTTTTTCGCCGGACCCAAGACACCTGAAAAAAGTTGCTTGATTTTAAATTTTTTCAGTGTGATACAAAATATTTTAGAGAGCCGCAAGGCATACTGAAAAGTTCGCTTTTTATATTTGTAGCTTTTTATATTTTGTCATTTTACTTCTGAGTAAAAATTAAATCTTTACAAATTGATAATAGTTTTTTATCGAATTTGTTTATGTGAGTTTAGGCATTGAGGCAACTCGAATTGAGGAAACTAAGCAAAATGACACATGTACCTACATACTGAACATATTTATTACCAGTTTATCGTGTAGTGCATCAACTTTGCAGTCGAGATGGGCTGTGGATCCCACTAAGGCTTCTATTTCTAGGGCTCCGGCTGCGTAAATACCAGTCCCAGTGCCAACCCTGCGAGAAAAAAATTACAATTGAAACTTAAACCGGGTGGAGCGCCTGTAGCCCGCGCAGACGTGTGTTTATGATATTAATTCATTCTAAGCAACCAGTTGAAGTTAAGCTACAATTTTTAGTCAATGTAAAAAGTAGGCAACACGAGGCACTAAAAAATTTACAAATAAGTACGTAACGAGTCAACATAAAAAATGTAAGGGTAATCAATAATATTTTCCAAATAATTAATTGGCTTACCATGCTAAGTAAACTTACTTTGCTAGGTTTCAAATTAATTCTAGACTATTTGGCCTAATTTAATTCAACATCGAGTAAAATGATAGGCAACGAAACCCCACAAGTACGACCGCTGGGCTATCAAGTACCTATCCATGATTTTAAATAATGTAATAGCTTAAGTGTTTTTTATGCGAAATCCATTATTAGAATATTATCATAACATTTTTTAAGAGTATTTGTATAATTTACAAATATATTGAAGAAACATCTAAATAAATAAATATATTAATAATATTTTAAGGTTAAGTTAGAAGAACGGAAACAACTGCTTTTGACTAGACTTTTCCAGTCTCATATAGGTTCGGTTGCGTATCATTGGGTTTGTTGACCCAATGTTTACGGCATAGGGATAAGAGGTTTGCTTTTGAAAACAAAGGTGGGCGGGATGTCTAAATTTACTCATATTCTGCTTACGTTATACTTGAATATTCCCCCTAAGGCATAAATTTTGCTGTTAAGGGCATTTTGCTGTTAAGGGCGGATATTGACCTGATTAAATCTAGTTACGCTACGCATGATCAGCTGTTGAACCTAAAATCCGAGTTTCTACATTATAAAAATGATTCGTTGCCACCTTCTCCTGTTTCAAACGTAAATACGAAGCGCGGAGCTTGGATGATGAATAGCAACTTGCTGGACGTATCTCAGCTACCTACTTACTCGTATATGCATGAGTCGACTGTAAACGCTGAAGAACTCGCGAATGCAGAAATCTCTCAAACCACGCAATATAGGGAAATTGAATGTTGCGGCCCGTCACCTACATCTGCTGTACAGCAGTGTCCTATGGAGCAGAGTAACATGCAGAATAGCCCGGCGGCAGTGCCGCGGCAGGCGTGCCCTATCGCGCGTAGGAAAAGTGTGAGGAGCTTGTGTTATCCTGCCGCTGAGTCAGTCGATCTGGCTGGTAGTAAACAACATAGCTCATCTATACGGGAGCTGGTTCAAGTGGATATCGGAGACGGCAGCGGCGCTGGTACTAGTATGCAGGTTGGATTAAAAACGAAGTCCACAGATGCCGCTCATGATGATGGTTTTCAAACTGTGTGTAGACGCAAGAACCGTACGAAATATAGGTACCTCGGTAAATCTGGAATGGCGCGCGATATGGAGTGTACTTTCAAAGCAGCGGATAAGAAAGTACCTATATTTATTACGAATGTCCACCTTGATACGGTCCAGGAAGACATAGTTAAGTACATAGAGTCAAAAACAGGAGACTCTGTAGCCCTGCAGAAAATAAATACATCGACCCAGAAAGGGTATGTTGCCTATAAGTTTTTCGTCTCTGAAACAAAATTAGCTATGTACTTGGATGAGCAATTCTGGCCGGTGGGAATTCTATTCAGGCGTTTTGTTAACTTTAAGGACCAGCCATCGTCGAACAGATATAAGTCTGTGACCGGCCAACAAAACCCTAAACATGGATAAAAGTCCTAATCGATGGTCGTGCTGTTTAAAATTTGCTACATTCAATTGCAAGAATGTCAAGCGATCGTTAGATAGAATAAACGAACTGTGTCAAACCTGTGATTTAATTGCTTTGCAAGAGACATGGTTGTTACCGGAGGAGATACCATTGCTAAGTACGATCGACGCTAATTTTGGATACACGGGGACGTCGGCGGTGGATACCTCGGCGGGAATTCTTCGTGGAAGGCCCTACGGCGGCGTCGCGGAACAAGCATGTGAAGGAGGCGCATGATAAAGCTAGGTCGAGTTTTATTGAGTGGACTCTGTGTGGTAGGCCGAAGACTGGTGAAGTGTACGAGGAAATGAGCGAAAGAAGAAAGGTATTTAAATCGCGCTTGAGATGGTCTCAAGACAATCAGGATCAAATAAGAATGGATGACTTGGCCAACAAGCACGCTAGTGGAAACTTTCGTGACTTCTGGCGCAGCACCAACAAGGTGAATGTGCGGCCGAGTCGACCGCTGAGTGTGGACGGTGTGAGTGATCCTGGTTGTGTTGCGAACATCTTCAAGGAACATTTTGCAGTAAAATCACCACTGGGTAAGCAAACGGAGGTGCCCGACGCTGAGGTACCAAAGGAGGAGCTCAGCTATAGATTTACAGCAAAGAAAGTAGCTCAAATTATAAAATCGCTCTCCAAAGGCAAATCCCCGGGCCACGATGGTATCAGCGTGGAGCACCTCCAGCATGCAGGTCCTCATATCAACGGAGTGCTAGCTATGTTCTACTCGCTCTGCGTGAGCCACTCATATCTGCCTGCAGATATGATGAAAACGGTCGTAGTGCCTGTGGTGAAAGATAAGACTGGTGACCTAGGGGACAAAACAAACTACCGACCTATATCGCTGGCTACTATCATTGCAAAGGTGTTTGACGGTATGCTTAATAAACAGTTAGATCAGTACCTTACTCTGCACGACAATCAGTTTGGGTTTCGACCTAAGCTGTCCACTGAGAGTGCAATACTGTGTCTTAAGCATACCGTCAGATACTACACAGATCGTAGGACGCCTGTATACGCCTGCTTCCTTGACTTGTCCAAGGCTTTTGATCTGGTAGCCTATGACATACTGTGGAAAAAGCTGGAAAGCATTAACTTACCACCCGAGTTAGGTAAAATCTTTAAATATTGGTATGGCCACCAGATCAACTGCGTACGATGGGGTGGAGCAATGTCGGAACCTTATAGGCTGGAATGTGGAGTGAGGCAGGGGGGGTTGACCTCGCCCACCCTGTTCAATCTCTACCTAAACGCGCTGATCGAGGCGCTCAGCAGTCGCCATATCGGATGTCATATTGATAATGTGTGCATAAATAACCTTAGTTATGCCGACGATATGGTTCTGCTGAGCGCCTCGATCTGCGGGTTGAGGGAGCTCATGAGAATCTGTGAGGAGTACGCCTGTGGTCACGGACTGGTTTACAACTCAAAAAAGAGTCAATTCATGGTCTTTGAGTCCGGTACAAAGAGGATGGAAAATGTCCCACCCGTTCGACTAAACGGTGTGAATTTAGAGAGAGTGTACTCTTTTAAGTACTTAGGCCACATACTCACTACCGACCTCAAAGACAATGACGACATCGAACGGGAGCGGAGGGCGCTGTCGGTGCGGGCGAATATGGTTGCCTGCAGGTTTGCGCGTGGCTCAGAGAAGGTGAAGTTGACTCTCTTTAGAGCATACTGCACCTCTCTGTATACGTGCAGCCTGTGGGCGAAGTATACGCTCGCGGCGTACAGCGCCATCCGCGTCCAGTACAATAATGCGCTCAGGGCGGTGTTGGGGCTGCCCCGCTACTGCAGCCCATCAGGGATGTTTGCGGCGGCGCGGGTGGACTGTTTTCACACCACCATGCGCAAGCGCGCCGCCTCCCTGGTGCGCAGGTTGCGGGCCAGCTCTAACACTGTCCTGGCAATGATAGCTGGGAGGGTGGACTGTCCGTACACCAGGCATTGTTGTGAGCGCCACCTTTCCAGCAATAGTTTTTAAGGTCTCAATATTTTTTTGTATTTTTGTTTTTATATGAGCTGAGAACTGCTTGAAATAAATATTTTTTTTTTTTTTTATAAATATAAGATATCTTTGCATACTCACTTATCACTCCTATGATGCTGATGGGTATTAGAATACGTATCAAATATGTAATTGAGCAGGGGTGCACTAGACCCGGTCTCCCCTGGTTTCCGCCTCATCACCATCGAACTCTGCGTTGTAAAGTTTACAGTCACAACCCTTCTCTGTCTCTCTCTTACAACCGGATATTCCGTTACTTGAGGTTCTTTTTTTTCTTTCATCTCATTTTTAGTTGTCTGTAAGTCTATTTCAGTCTCTCTAGTCACGTTGGTTTCTGGATCGTAGAAGCCGAGAGAGTAATTAAAGTTTGTTTGGGTTTGATTGAGGGTGTGTAGCATTTGGTAAAGTTTGGTGATTATCGGCTGGGTGGGGGCGGCAGGTCTTGGGGCTTCGACATCTGTACCTGGAAATTTTTGAAGACATTTTAGAACTTTAAGCGCTTGAGGCGCTTTCGCGGCGCGTCACGTTTCTTGTAGGCTTTACAGGTCCTGCCTGATACTGTGAAGTATTTTATTTGCCATTTGGAAACGGTTCCTACCTTCATAAGTTCATCTTGGTCGAAATTTTGCATTCATAGTTCGTGTTTTTTTAGCTGGGACAGTACGGCTCACATTTTTTTTTACCATTTTGCCTTTAGTCACGCTTGTCCCAAAAATTATAAGGCTTCAATATATTTTTTTAAAAAGAAGCTGATGTTTCAAAAGAAACTATCTGTAGGTATCTCTTCTGGTTATGGGTAACCCCGTACTTTCCCAGTCAAAAATAACACTCCGTATAAGTATTTTTGTGAATTCAATAAAGGTGTTATATGTCCGCCACCGCCGGTTTGTATAATCAACCCGTTTTAGCCATTTCAGTGATTGCTAAACGGCGCAAGTCAGTCGATTGCGTACCTATGTCAATTGTTAAACTTTATATTTTAAATATCTTTCTACTTGCATGAACAATATTTAAGGGAGAAACGGTATGTTCAAACTTCAGTTCGTAAAATATAATTCAGTCGCTAATGACTCCTCAAGTTTTGCGTGGCCTCTTCACTTTGTGATTTCAAGTTTTCCCTTTTGGAATGTTGTAAACAAAATTTGAATAATTAATAACAGGTCTTTAAAACACAAGTTGATGGCTCTTAGAACATGAAATTGAATAGATTCGAGAGAATGTTTTCAAAGTGGCTCTTCCGTGTAGATAAGCAGCGAACTGTATCTTTGGCCATAAAGGAGTTTACAGATCGCCAACTTCTTGGAAAACATGACATACCTTAATTTCCAGTTGACGCCCTGCCACCTATCGAGATATTTAGATTTTTTTTTATTACGAATCGAAAACCAATCAATAAATTAATTAAAAACATAAACTAGGCAACTAAACTATAGAAAAAAAAACTAAAAACCAAACACATGAAAATTTATTGACTGTTCTAGCAATCAAATACACAAAAAAGGAGGTTGGAGTAGATTGAATGATTCAAATGATAGGATAGTATGGATATGCCGCGGGGATTCCAGTATTGTAAAATTATTAAGATATTTTCATCCATACTTAGTAAAATCAACACATAACTGTTTTACATGTAAAGTATAACACAATTTATACAAACCACTGATTGTCAATTCGTCAATCAATGATTTTGAGAAAAATAATCATTTACAAAGTGTAACTTTTAAATGTAGAACGTTATTATCAAAACCTTTTGTTTTCTAATAAAACATCTACGGATCGTAAATTCACGATCCGTAGATGTATCATTAGAAAGAGAGATGTATTATTAGAGAAAACAATTTGGAATTGACTTCGTGGTATTTGAGAATTTATGTATATAGGTCAAAGGCTTTTAAGATGAAGATTCTATTTGAGGTGCGTCTAAATAGAACAATGGAGTTAACAACAGGTGCTTAAGTATTCATCAGACAGGGTTAAAAGCATTGTTAGATATTCAAATTGATCGAAATAGTATTGACTTTTGGTCTTCGTAGACTAATAAATAAATAATTGTCACAGCATCATCTAGCCCGAAAATAAGCTGAGCTAGTGTTAAACAAGTAGGTACTAAATATTAATAGAAATCGACAGTATATTTTTTCATGTATTTTCTAATTTTTCAAAACTACCTCTTGGGAGAGTGCATTAAATTTAATTTCTCCATTTGACACATAAATTCCCAAGCAGGCGAAGCCGCGATGCGCAACTAGTAAATATTAACAAGATAGAGATAGTTTACCTCGACAAGGAAGCGCCGTGAGAGCGGCAAGGAAAAGCGCCGCTGCGGCCGGCGCACGCATTCTTACTACATTATATCTGCATCTGAAACAATAATAATTAAATTAATATTATTTATTAATTTTATAAACAACGAAAATTACAATCAAGGAATAGAAAAATTACAACTAGTATTTACAATTGAAACCATTGAGCTAACTGCAGACGGTTGCAAACAGTCTAAAGGTAGCTCAATTGATCCATGTCAATACCAGTCGGAAGCGTCCCCAAGACACTGGCAGCATTACCACGCTGTATGACAATACTGATGCGCTGAGCCAGATATTCACCAGCTCTCGGGTCACGCGTCGCATCGACCAGACGCTCAGATATTTTTTTTAAACCCGGAGAGCCTCGGTACCCCACGGACCTAGGGTCTCGAAACTATATCAAAAATATTTGAATTGACGACCGATGTGGCGCGGTGGGCGAAGGTCCGCCTGCGCCGCAGGAGGTTGCGGGTTCGATTCCTTCCTCGAAACAAATTTGTGTATGATCTGCAGAAATTTGGTCTGGGTGTTTTCTATGTATAATAAAAAATATCGATCTACGTATACAGGGTTATAGGTGTTTAATGATTAACCTCGAAAAGGCGACTTGGGTAGATCAAGACTAACAACTTTTGTTCTACGATTTTTCTAATTCAATGATATTTTTTCCCACACAAAAAAAATATTATAAGCAAATTTCCAGTTCTAATCTTCTTAGCTCTAACTAGGCGTCACAGATTGAGACATGTCGGTTCGGTACATGACCTATATGTCGTATACATATATCTAGCAAAGAAAGAAAGGGGGTGAGGTGAGATAGAACAAAAGTTGTTAGTCTTGATTCGCCCAAGTCGCCTTTAAGAAGTTAATCATTAACTAGCTATAACCCTGTATATTGTATTAAATATATCAGTTATTTAGTACCTATAACACAAGCTTTTAGTAGCTTACTTTGGGGCAAGATGTTGCTGTGTGGATTTTCCAATATTTATTTATTTATTACGGATAGTAGTAGTAACCTATGTAGAATACTAACCTATAATACCTATTTAGAATAGCAAACGAACACCTAGAAATTAAGTTATTATATTGTGCCTATTATCATCATTGTCAACCTGTCGATAGTTGACTGTAAAGGCTGACTCGCTAATAAAACTCATTTACAAACTCTGTGTTTTACTTCGTATTATTATTATTATGATTTTATTTGTAACATTATATTTAAGTTGGTAAATAAAAAAAATACTAGTAAAAAGCATTCAGGTAAAGCCATGGCGCTACCTAGAGGCACACTAGCTTTGCCACTTATTTTATTACTAGCGACCCGCCCCGGCTTCGCACGGTTTTATTATACGTATAAACCTTCCTCTTGAACCACTCTATCTACTAAAAAAAACCGCATCAAAATCCGTTGTAGTTTTAAAAATTTAAGCATTCAAAGGGACATAGGGAAATAGGGACAGAAAAAGCGACTTTGTTTTATACTATGTAGTGATTACGTAACGTAAAAGTAAAAAGGAATTTCCTAAAATCAAACGTTCAGTTTGTTATACCTATCATTAGCTTTTTTTAATGCACCTGTAGCTGTTTTATTTTGTCTATTATACTACGAAGAGATTTTGTTAGCCACCAAGATCAATTTCTTCAGCTTCCTGCAACCAGCATCTGCCTGTAGTCTTTCTTTCTATATGTGTAGAATTAAAACATCTATCTGTATTATGTATTTATTATTTCAGTTATGTAACACCCATAACACAAGCTTTACTTAGCTTGGGGCTAGATTATACTTGTGAATTGTCCTGCATTATTTATTATTTTGTAGATCTACAAAACCTTTTTTTTTATTTTTTTTATTTCGGGAAACATCGGTTCAATATTATCTAAATTAACTATGATCCACAGTTTTAATCCTATAGAGAGAGGAAAAGTTTCCTCTCTCTGAGATTCATTATTATTTTGAAAAAACATTATGTAATGTAATTTACGGCTACTTTATTTCGAATACCTTTGGGAATAATTAACGTGTCATGTGCTATTTGCCAATTAACTTTTGTCACGCCCAAAACACACCCTTGTTTGAAGGTAAAATGTCTGATGTAAATGTAATGACATTTTAACACGACTATTTAAATTTCAATTCAATATTTTACATTATAATAGACTACTGATGGATTTAAAACGTCATTTTCATTGCTTATCTCTTTTATAATGTTTAATTAAGTCATAATGTTTCATTACTTCCTGTTTTTTAAGCGATGCAATTAAAGTATTATCAACTAGCGACCCGCCCCGGCTTCGCACGGTTTTGTTATACGTATAAACCTTCCTCTTGAATCACTCTATCTATTAAAACACATCTATAAAAACCGTATCAAAATCCGTTGCGTAGATAGTTTTAAAGATTTAAGCATACATAGGGACATAGGGACAGAGAAAGCGACTTTGCTTTATATGCTTTGCTATATGTAGTGATATATAATATCTAAACATCACGATGATGCTTTGAAATATCTAAGCATTCGCGTGTGTTCCATTCAACCAATTATTCAACCACTTTAGCTTACCTAGAGATATTGTCGGCTTTTGCAGTTACTGCAAAAGCCGACAATATCTCTAGGCAGAAAGGCAGCGAGGCAGTTAAAGATGAATATAAGAGCAACTTCCTCAAAGTTCTTTGGCATCCTGCCTGTACTCTACATGCAAATCTTCGTATCATGGCCCGTAACATACCGGTAGCACTTAAGTAAGTTGTAATGTTCTGAATCTAGCGAGTAATTGCGACAAGTCTTCATGGAAACTAACTTATGCAATCTATTATGTTATGTGATTGGCTGACAGTGACTTACTTTTTACTTTTTAGTGACTGAGAGTGACTTACTTTTAATTTTATTTTTTGTTTATGAGTCAAAACTAATCTGTGTGTTAGATTAGTTTTGATAGAGTCGACATTAGTTTGTTTTCATTGTATTAACCCTTAATTCGATATGGTGTAGTATACTTCCCGTTGAATGAAAAAAATTCTACATTAAAAAGTTGACCTTGTTTAAGTAATCTAAGTAATAATAGAGCATCCTTAACTATTTACCGATATTGTTAAAAATCATCAAGACCCACACATCGATGGGACGTGAGTAATCGCTGGGGAGATGGTGAGGAGGAAGATCACGCTGCGAGGGCTCTCGGTAAGTTGTATTTTACTAATTGTTTTTCGATGTATTTATTTGTAATTATACTGAATGCTAAAGATAACATACCCCTAGAGCTACTTATAATGTTTTGTTTGTTTTACTGAGTTTTATTTAGTTTTCACAAAGTCCTCAACTTGTATGTCCAGTATATTTCCCGTCATCGAATTAGTAGTAAAGTAACCGGTAAATACTATGTCCAGTATTCTTCCCTTTGTCAAATTTATAGAAAACTCAATACAAAAACGAATGTCTTGTATTCTTCCCGTTACCGTATTATTAGAAAATTACCTTGTATTGTTTTAGGTATATAAATATTAGGGATCCGCAGATAAAATGTTCGAAGCCTTACTACTTTTTGTTTTTCAGAGTTTCAAGTCTAGAGGTCAACGGATAGTAGCATTGGTACGCCTGAAAATGCTTCTTCGAATGTCGATAGCTGTTAAAATATGAGAATGAAGAGGACATTGCTGTTCATAGAAATGGAACTGAGAACCTGTGTCCTCAGTTCCATTTCTATGAACAGCAATTTCCGTAAGAGGACAGCTCTTCACCATATCCTTCCATCGTTATCTTTAGACAGCTCCGAAAATGATACACAAAACAATTCTTCAATAAAAGTAACGATGATACATAAGCTATCGATAGGTACAGATAAGTAAAATCGACCAAAAAGGAACAGTCCTAGCGTCAGAAACATTGCAGCGTTGTAAAAAAGTTGTCAAAGTAAATAGCACATGCCTGAGTCTGAATTGACTTGCAAAGGGTTTACCATTTTAGCACCCAGTGTCATCTGCTGTTCCTCTTCGATAAAATCAATATACTGGAAGGTGTCATCATAACAGCAGATGACACTGGGTGCTAGAACGGTTTTAACCCTCTGCAAGACAATTCAGACTCAGGTATGTGCTGTTTACTTTGACAACTTTTTAACAACACTGGACCTAATCTGGTATTTACTTGAACACTGAAATAACTACTACTTGTTATAGTTTACAACTCTTGGCTGCTCTACAGGAGAAAATGCAACATGAAGTGCCTGAAAAATATGACAATGAAAAAGTTTAGACAGAGGTTGGCAGACGAACTGAAACAAAAAGGAAGATCGATTGCAACGGAACCACCAAACCCTGTAGAGAAAAAAGCGCTGATCCAAAAGCCAACTGCACCGAGGGCCCAAGAATCTGCACGTTTTGATGGATACTATCACTGGTCTGAATGTATTTCATACGGACGCTGCAAGTTCTGCAAGAATAATAAAACTAACATGTAATGTTCCAAATGCAACCAGCCAGAGGTTGTATTTAGTGGGCAAAAGAAGTTGCTTTTACAATTTCCACAAAAAGTAATAAGTTTGGCAGACAAGATAATGTATCTATAAGACTAATTGTCTGAAATATATTGAATATTTTATAATGAACTTGCTGTTTCTTTTATTCATTCATCTTTGACAATGGGAAGTATACTGCACATGGTTAGTGTGTATTAGTTTCTTATGAACTTGACAACGTCCAGTATAATGGACGTAGGTTTTTCAGGAAACTGAAATAGGTAGATTTTTTTGTATATTTTCTCTAGGGTCCCTTTTAAGCTAAAAACCTAAATCTATAACTATTTTACACGTTTAGGTTAAAAAATCAATCCGTCAAATTAAGGGTTAAATTGATATTTTTCTTTAACTCGTTATTTTGATATCTTTGCAATTTTAATTACCAACCAATTGCGGTTTTGAAGATAGGCACATAGGCTATATTTTATCCCGGAATTCCCACGGGAACGGGAATTACGCGGGTGAAACCGCGAGACGAGGCTAGTTTTTTATAAAATAACTCAAAACCTTGTTCAGATGTTGATCAAATAATAGAAAAAGCACCAGCTTTCAAATAAAAAAATCAAAATTAAATTGACTCCTACGAAAAGCAAATTAGAGGTAGTTACACAATAAAAATACTGTTCAAATGAAACCTCTTTTGTTACCTTTTCTTGTTTCACTTTACTTTGAAAATTAAAAATACTTTATGCCTCTACCGTTGTTGGTTCCTTATTCCACTTCAAAAAATAAAAAAAACATAGTTTGTCTATCATAATGGACAGTTAACAACCACGCAATATATTTTATTCGCACAGTTTTGAATTTTAAAGAACAATTTAACTACTGTGGGTACAAAGACAGACTTTGTAAAGAGAAAATGTGAATGCAATATTATCTTCCTGACTTCAAAGCCTAGCACAAAATGTAAAGGAAAATTTTACCTTGGCGTCTTCTAGCATTCCCAAAGTGCCTACTTATTAATATTCTGAGCATGTTCACGCAAAATGAGTAGGCGAATGTCTTAATTATGTTTACAATGTTCTAAGTAGAGCGGAGAGGACTATGTTTATTTTAGCGTATTGGTAAAGGGGAATTTGAAATTATTTTGCTTAAGGATATAGGGGCTAGGCGTAAAAATTTGGTATGCATAATGTTGAAGAATCGAAATTATCCTAAAATAAATAAAACAGATTAAGGGAAATTAGCTATTAAGCTATATTCAAATTTTGGTGTTTTTCAATCAGCAATATGTTTTAATTAAGTATTATTCCTGCGATTTTTCTAAGTTATATGTCATCTGTTTCGGTCGTATCTGTCTATAAAATCACCAATAAGTAGAAATAACCTGTTAGTTACTTTGTTTGGGATCTCGATAACGTTTAGGAGCGTAGTGAAACACCATATTGCTCTTCCTCTTCTTGTGGATTTACGTCATTCTAACTCACTGAGTCCTGAGTTCTCGTTACTATCGAGTGGTTATCGAGACGTTCAGTTTAGGCATAGGATTTGTTCCAGAACTTCTATCTAGCATGCAGTCAAACTACGCAAATCTGATATAAATAAACCGTCTCGATAACGACTCGATACTATCAGGTAAACGAACTCAGAGGGCCTAGACAACGTAACTTTTGATTAACGATAACAGAAAAAAGTCCTTATATGTTTGGATTTGACTAGATTTGACTAGCTATAGATTTGACAAGTGATCTGTTTTTAACGAATAGATTATTGCATTCTCTTTTTTTGACACTGTGCATTAATTTTGATGCCATCAAATTGATAACAAGGAACGGCTTTACTTCCGAAATGCTTAGCCAAGTGGCATTTTTAACATAAAATTTTGCTGTATCGGTTAATAATCGAACTTTATGCCATCGTTTGAACAATGACGATTGTAGAAGTAAAATCGTTTTAGCGAATGCTGGTTGGCTAAGCCTAGGCTTTGTTTATTGATGAATTGTAAGTGCTTTTAAAAAATCTTAAAAAAATCTCAAAGCCAAGTCTCCGTAGCTGAAATCGGCCAGGAAGAATATAGGTATAGGTATAGGTAAGTGCTTTTGTGTTAGTCTCTAGAACAAACCGTTATCGAATCTGTGTTTTTATACTAAAATATTATCTAAGAGTCTGTCTGAAAACATCTAATTGTAATGTGTTACGAAGCGCCATTAATAATCGTCGCGTTATTCATAAATTACGAACTCGTACTTGCTCTAATATCTAACGAGTGTGCGTGGGAATCATGTTAATGGATTACATACTTATGAATAATAATGAAACAAACAACAAAAAATATGTTTACCTAATTGTGTTTACTTCTCAAATTTCTAGCTTTACAGACGCTTTTAGAATTGATAATCCATGAATGTCACATAATGTTAATTTTAAAATTATTTAAATCGTGAGAAGTGGAATGAGAAAGTAGTGTGACAATGAAAGCTAAAAATAAATGAGCAAAAAATATGTATTATATATTATTGTTGATTTTCCATTCATAAATGTATAATCAACTCTATAGCTTTTCGTTCTTAAAACGGATTTTTTTCTTTATTAACATAAGAGGGCTTGAAAGAAGCAATACAAATCATACCTACTTAGTCTTATTTGGTTGGTTTTTATCATTTCAAAGGAAAACAGAATCTTATGGAAATAAAAGTGATATTTTTGGGATCTTTGTCCTTTGACTTTGGAGATTTGAAAGCTTTTTACGGCCAAATCTGACGAAATCTTACCCGACTTCTACCAGAGGACCCTCTGTTGGAGTAAAATCTTGCTAAAATGTACAACAAAAGAACCAGTGTTTTTCTGTAAATCCTAAAAATTTCCAAACTCAAATTTTCAAGCAAAATGCGTTTATTGTGTACATTTCTCCATTTTCTAATCATTCAAATAATAATGTTTTCCTATTGAGTTATGTGACAAATACATGATTTACTTATTAAGGCGCAAACTAGAGCCGATGCCCTTGAGAGAATGGGCGCGGCTATCATTTCGCCCCGCACCTTCCTCACATTCCGGGCAGCGCCAGACCCGCTGTCGTCGCGCTGAGAAATAGTCTTCGCGCATAAACCGAAAAAAGGAAAATATTCGTGACAGCGGGGGTGCGGCGGGCGGCGTGGTAAACGAATGGCAGGACGCAAGAAATGCGTATTCGATTCCCACTCCTAGATATTTTTTTACAATATCTGCAAATATTTGTTTCTAGTCTTCTAGTCTAGTCTTGTCTTGTCCTAGTCTTCGGGTTTATTGGTATCACGAACCACGATGGTAAGTAACCTAATCTGGGAACAGAACTCGCTATACTTAGGTATAGTTATGTAATGTGACTCTTGGGTTGATGGTGTTAGTAGCTGCTATCCGCGTTGTAGCTAGATATACCTCCATCAAAAGTAGTCTGTAGACTACCTAACTACTTGAAATTTTCATTCACCACTAAAATTAGTTGATGTGGATAATAATATATAATAAGTGGAATATTCCAATCATTCAATAGTTTGTTCAAATCTATTTAGTAGTTACGAAGATAATGATAGATAGATTACCTACCTACGTGGTAAAGCCAGGGTAAAGGTAACAAACATTCACACAAACTTCTCTTATCTAAAATGAATGTTAGTAGGATATCAACGAATAGGTAGGTACTCATAATTCGGGTAGAATGATTTGATCCAATAAATTTCTGATCTACAGGAGAAAGGGCATAATGGAACAAGACAAAAAAATTACGAAAATTAGTAAATAATATCTTTATTTGTTTAGGTTTACAAAATAAGCACTAAGACAAGTCTTTATATTCTCTATTTACCTACTACATTTCATTTATTTACATTACATTACAAATTTACAAGTCAATATATGGAGGATCGTTATCGACATAAAATTTTGACCTGCACATTTTGCATCGCATTGTAAATTTGGATCGTAATCCTATCTGTTTTTACCAAGTACCTAACTCGATATCTACAAGATGACAAAAAAGGCGATGTACCGTTACCCAGTTTCCTTTACATTTCGAACCCCATTCCCATTTCATTTCAGAAAGTACACGTTCACGTAAGAAACTATTACAGAATTCACATATCCATACTCTATCGATGTGAGATAGAGTGTGAACTTTTTTTGAACTTAGCTGCAGGCAGCGCAGTTCCTAAATATTCTTGGATCGGATCGGAGTAAAATGAGTGGTGTACCTACTGTCTAAAGGATTTGATCCTGAATCACGAGATCCCGGGATCCTGGTCCATTTTCGATCCCAAAAATTTCGGGATTAATTTTCAAATCCCGGGATTGTTTGGATTATTTTTTACAAATCCCGGGATTTTCGGGATTGAGATTTTTTTTTAAAAATAACAAAAAATTAGGCGTGTAAATGTAATGATCATAAATTATAAAATTAAAATTATACCAAGTACTTAAAAAATAACAAAAAGGAACATCTGATCATTTTGGTAAACATCGGTTTAGTTTTCTTTTTAAATTATGATTGTAATGATTGTAACTGTAATGATTATTCCTAGATTTTTTTTATCAGTAAAAGCTCTTTTTATTACCAAATAATACAATTTATAAAACCATGTACCAGTATACAAAAAAGCACTCTTTTAATAGGTACTCAACCGCCTCTACTGTCACGTCGTGGTAAAATTTACGTAAAATTATTTTTTTTCAACAATCATGACATGCCTTTTTTATTGAAATAATACGTTTAACCGTCATTTAATTTTGTTTTTATTGACTGATAAATTAGTGATCGGATATTTTTCAAATCCCAAAGTTGGGGCGAAGACATGTAGGAGCTTTTAAAACCAACTTTTACAGGAATCCGAAGGAGCACGAATTATAAATTCAAGCAATTTCTATAAAAAAAAATATATGTCACTTTAATCTGTTGTGTATTTTGTTAGTAATTTTTTTTTTGTGGAAATATCGATTTTAGTGAAAAACGAGTCGGAATAAATGTGTTTTATATTTGATGTAAAAATAAGATTACAACGAAATAAATAACATTCTAGAACATTTTGGAATTCTTCGGAATTTATATGAATTCCCGAATATTCATGTTGTGTCGTATAAAAGAACGTGTCGTTGTAAGTTCTTATAAAAGAAAAGCTGCAATACGTGGTGGCTCTTTGATTTTAGTAAAAAATAGTCTTAAATGTAAAGAAAGAAAAGATATTGTAAAACTCACTATTGAGAGGACTATTGAACTTTCTTGTGAGGAACTGGAGCGACATATCATTGTGTGTGTATACCGCCCTCCTGACGCAGATCAGGTTGCTTTTGAATGTACTATGGAAGAAGTTTTGCTGAAGTATTTACTTGTAGGAAGGATCTTATTGTTTGTGGCGACTTTAATATAGATATTTTAGCAAATCCCCTCGCCGACAGATTTCTTAACTTATCCAAGTGCTTTAGTTTACAAAATCTTTTTAATGATCCCACTAGGGTAACCCAAACATCTGCCACCTGTTTAGATAATATTTACTGCAGTCAAACTCCAACCAGCAAAGCAGTAATCAGGCATTTCCAATCAGACCCTTATGGTCAAAGTGTTAATTTTAGCTATGATGATAAAAATATTGTAGAAAAATATACCTGCAGGGCAATAACAGAGAACCGTATCAAGAATTTTCAAAGTAGAGTGGAACTAACAGTATCAAATATACCTTGTTCTGATGACCCCAATGATTTTTTTTCCAAACTTTTGAATGTAATACACAAGGAACACAGTGAAGTATTCAAACTTAAAACATGCACAGTGAGAGAAAGGGTCGAGTTTATTGATTGGGCCACTCCGGGTATTTACAGAAGTAGGAATATACTATATGACCTTTATGCTTCTCGAGAAACTATGTTACTTGATCCTGCGTTTCTATTGTATTGTATGTAACCAACTATTCTAAAACATTTAAGAAAGTCTGCAACACAGCAAAATGCCTGTTTTTAAAGAATATTATAATAAAATCATCTAATAAAGTAAAAGCAACATGGAGACTAATAAATAACGAAACAGGTAAATCAAAGCCACGTTATAAGGAAATAAGGTTAAAAATTAATAATTCAATTCTTATACATGATAAAGATATTGCCAATGCTTTTGATGCATTCTTTTCTACTATTCCTAAAGTTGTTACCCAGTCTCTAAAATCATCAGCATCAATGGCTGTTAAATTTTTAGAACCTTCAGTTGCTAAATGTAATGAGAGCTTTAACTTTAGTTATGTAAATGCTGATTATGTAGTGAAAACCTTTAAATCAATTAACATTAAAAATACTGAAGATCTCTGGGGTTTATCCACCTAAGTATTAAGTTCAATTATTAAGGAAATGGCTCCTTGTTTGGCCTATATTTTCAATAACTGTGTCGACGCAGGAATTTTTCCTGATCTCATGAAATATAGTAAGTTAGTTCCTCTTTATAAATCTGGTAGCCACACCGATCCGGCCAATTACAGACCGATTTCAATACTTCCAGCAATGAGTAAAGTTTTTGAAAAAAATATTCTTACCCAGTTAACCTCACTTCAATCTTAATAGGTTATTTCATGAAAACCAATTTGGCTTCTCCAAGGGTAGATCGGCAACGGATGCTGATACAGTTCTATTAAGGCATATATTGAAGGCCTGGGATAAAGCCAAAAACGCTATTGGTGTATTCTGTGACCTTTCTAAGGCTTTTGACTGTGTTGATCATAGTACATTAATTGAGAAATTAAAACATAAAGAAATTAAGAAAAAGGCTCTGGATCTTATGAAATCATATTTATCTGATAGAGTTCATAAAGTAGATGTTGGTAAAGAAAGATCTACGGGCTCAAATATTGAATTAGGCGTACCCCAAGGTTCAATATTAGGTCCCTTTTTATTTTTAGTAAACGTATATGATCTCCCCTTTCTAGCAAAAGATCTTTGTGATATAGTCTTATTTGCTGATGATACATCACTAATTTTTAGAGTAGACAGAAATAAAAATAATTATGACGATGTAAATAATTCGCTTTCACAAATACTAAATTGGTTTACCGCCAATAACCTCTTACTTAATGCTAAAAAAACAAAATGTATAAAATTCATGTTACCAAATGTTAGAGAAATCCCAACTCAAATCATCCATCTGAAGCAACTGAACTTTCTATTCGTAGGTTTAAACAGTACATAAAACTAAATCTTATCAAGAAGGCTTTACTCCATAAATGATTATATCAATGACGTTAGTGCTTGGCCAGATGTCGCTCAGTTCCACATCGATAATAGTATTGAATTATTTATAAGGCAAACATGTATTAGACACATAAGTTATACACATGCTAGTGGTTTCTATTTCGCCTCCTCCACTAGTGGACAAAAAAGTGAGGCGAACTGAAAATCAATTATCACATTATTTTTTATATTATTTTGATAATTATGTACCTATAGTATTAAATTTGACTTGTCTAAGTGCTTATTTTGTAAGCCTAAAGAAATAAAGATATTGATTTCTGATTTCTGTCGTCACTCAAAGTTTAGGTAAATAAACGCCTGAATATCCGATCACTGCTGATGACGTTACCATTATGTGGTTATTTA
Organism: Eupithecia centaureata; assembly: GCA_944547425.1. Taxonomy (NCBI): domain Eukaryota; kingdom Metazoa; phylum Arthropoda; class Insecta; order Lepidoptera; family Geometridae; genus Eupithecia; species Eupithecia centaureata. The sequence continues at coordinate 12,820,569 of OX155682.1, forward strand.
AATTAGTATTTTATATCATCTACCGTAAAAAAGTAGAATAAAAAAAATTATATTATATTATTAATTATTTGAAAAAAGAAGTAATTGTGGTTTTAATTGATTTTTACTTTGTTTTTGAAAGTAAATAAAAGTTGATTTTCATATATTACTTCGATTTTATTTACCTGTCTACGGATCCCGGGATCGCCTTTCACAAATCCCAAAATCCCGGGATTGAAAATAAAGACCGGGATCGAATCCTCTACTAGTGTCTCACTTCGGAGAGACATAAATCGTTGTGACTAAGTATCTACAGGTATTTACTTATTAGCTTTCAGTCTGCTCGGCTGCCTTTTCACGAAGTGTAGGTACCATACTAGAATTCTGATGAAATTCATGAACATAATTGTTATACTTACATATTTTATTACATCACAGCATACTACTAATATTAGCTAGGTCCTAAGTACTGGATATTTTACCTCTAGCATACTTGGCATTTCCTCTTCAGTTTCAAGTTGCTCAGTCACTGTACATCTGTAAATGAATAATAGTATAAGATATGTAATAAATGAGTAGTAGATAAATAACAAGTAGGTATTTAGGTAGATACCTACTTACATCTACGTTCATTTATTTTTACCTGGTACTACGCTGGACGATGGAAAGCGGACACCATAGACTTCCAATATACTATTATAAACTTTGTAGTTCCTTACTTGACATCATTTTCACCGTCCATTGTCTGAATATTTTCTTTCTGATGGATTAGCCTTTTCTTCGATCTCCTATAAAAATACATGATAAATCTAATATTGCTAATAGTAGCAATTGCACAAAATTAGGGAAATAAAATAAACGTAGGTAGGAAGGAAGTAGTTAGGTATACTTACATTATTTCCACCAACTTTTGGGCTTTCAGAGCTCTGGTCTTCTTGAGCTTACTGATTTTCTTTATAATTCACCTACACGTACACACAACAACACTGAGCAGTCAAAGTATATTTAGGGCGAGGGTATTATAAAAGTAACTTAGCACTAAAAGCGTCCTTGCGCGATAAAAATAAATATTTATGTACAGGTGATGTACAGCTTATGTACAGTCGGTTTTCTTATATTTTTACAAACTATTTAAACTAAATAAATAAATAAATATAATGCTGGACAATCCACACAGCACCATCTAGCCCCAAAGTAAGCTACTCAAAGCTTGTGTTATGGGTACTAGATAACTAATATATTTTTAATACAATATATACATAGATAGATATATTTTTTTAGTATACATATTAAACACCCAGACCAACGAAACAAATTCCTACAGATCGTGCACAAATTTGTTCCGAGGCGGGAATCGAACCCGCAACCTCCTGCGTCGCAGGCGGACCTTCGCCCACCGCGCCACATGGGTCGTCTAAAGCGTCCATGCGCGCACAACTTAGAACAAATAAAATCAATTATTAAAAACATAAATTCGACGAGTAAGGTGTGCGAGCACTAGGCAGACAAGCACAACCTCCCCGTACAACAGCCAGCGAGGCACTGCCGCCCGTCGCCCGCGCGACCACTTACGCCCACTAATCCTACGGAAAACTAGAAAAATAATATTTACAAGGTGAAAAACCGTCGCATCGCAAAATCGTACGTACCAATTGAAGACAAAGTTCTTGCCGACATTTAGGTGAAAAAAAAAGTACAAAATTCTAAGTCGTTTAGAAGTAGATACAAATTTAAAGTCCGAAACAGCTGAACTTTGTGAATTTTTTTCACAGGGAAAATGAACACGTAGAACATTTTTGTACGTTCCATTTATAGATAAAATGTCAATTAAAGTCATATATTTTTTTCAGTTCAAAAAGTTGACTCCTCTATGAGTAGATAGCCTCCAAAAATGACCATTCAGCTACTGTTTGCGCCTTAAGGGTTATAGGTATTTAATTATTAACATCGAAAAGGCGACTTAGGTAAATCAAGACTAACAACTTTTGTTCTAAATTTCTTTTCTAATTCAATGATTTTTTCCCATACAATTTTTTTTAAATCAAATTATAGTTCTAATCTTCTTAGCTCTGTCTAGGCGTCACAGATGACTCAGGTGACAGTGCACACGTCAGAGTCTATAAACGAAACTATAAATGAATACGTATGTAGGTCTTTACGAGACATAGAGCTAACAATTGATGGAATACCCGCCAAAAACCAAAAAAAAATAAAAACTGAAGATGTTTTGGCAAAAGTCATAGAACAAAAGTCGTTAATCTTGATTTACTCTAGTCGCCTTTAAGAGGTTAATCATTAAATACATATAACCATGTATATTACATAAATATAAATTTAAACGAACTTTTTGAATAACAAATACTAAATTTTTATAGACCGATTTCAATGCATGGATTGATTTGATTCGTGGATTACTTTTTTGCAATTAGTTTATATTAGTTTTTAAGCAATAAATATATTTTTCTATAATATTTTGCTCTAAATAAATTATTACTAAGATTTTACACAATAAATAATTAAAAACGATTATGACACCCGCCATGAATAATTCGGCATTATCCTGCGACGCAAACCGAGCTTAGACTTAGTTTTAAATTTTTAACTAGTTTCTCAAGTGCGGTAAATTGAAGGCGCGCAAAGTTGTTGGGCTATAAACCAAACAAGTAGTCAAGTCGGGTAAACTTAGCCAAGTAAGCAACTCGGTTTTTACTGCCGTGTCATCCGCTTTCTACCTACTTACAGGAAATGTTTATATAGTATAGACAATTACTTCCGAGAGACTCAACTAGGCTGGTAATACTCATTCAAGGGAAGGTTCTATATGTATAAGGCAGTCCTAAGTACCGAATCGTGGATTTGCAACTTTTTGTTGCTCGCTTTGCCCACAAACTAAGTTAATAATGTATCTCAAAGGACAAGGTAAACGCTTTTTCAAGTGAGTTGCAATAATTATCACTAAATTTAATTAAACAAATGGTATACACTATTCTATGTAAAACGTACTATAAAATATTAGATTATTTGGATGATGAAAAAGGTTGGGACGACTTTTGCTGCAACTCAAAATACTAAAGTACGTCGTAAGTGGTCAAGGTCTTGTTTGCTTATATACTTTGCCTTAAAAAGATAGAATTGAACATTAAGTGTCTAAGAGTCCTGTAAGATCTAAAGGAAATAATGCACTTTGAGTTTGAGTTAAGCCGCGTACAGATTGCTGTAACGTAACATGCAATGTATCACGCAATGAAAGAATTTGCCGTCCACACTGTCGCAATGTATCATGCAATGTAACAGAAATCACACAGTGTGGACGCCTCGCGCGCACGAACCGAGCACACTGCGCGCACGAACAGAGCATTTCAACTCGTGCGCGCCGCGATCCGCCATTTGTCGGTTTTTTCGCCGAACACAAAGGGGCGCGCAGTGTGCGCGGAGCGCCAGTGTGGACGGGTTGTTTACTGGAACGCGCGCCAACGTTGGAAGAATGGAAGAAAACACAGCTACAGCAGAGCCGTTTACGTTACGTTTTTTTTCACATGATTGATGATAATCATTGAAGCATCGACAATCATCGTACCCAGTAATAATTGTAAAATAAATTCTCTCCGCGTGTTCTCGGCAGACTGAGCTATGTTCGCCGCGCGCATGCCGGAAAAGATGCGAACACGTACCTGCTCAGTTCGTGCGCGCGCTGCGTCCACACTTATGAAATGCTCCTTTCATGTTACATTGCATGTTACGTTACAGCAGTCTGTACGCGGCTTTATACTTTAATAAATAAAGTATTATGATCTAAGACTAGCGTATCACTATACCTACTTGACTTGTTAGTTGTGCAAATGTTTAGTTTAATTGTAGATAGGTAGAAAGAAAAGAAAAGATGTCTAAAATTGTGACATTCAAGTTTCAAATTAGAAAAGGAATTAAAGTAGGTAGTATTTAGAATTCTCTGTCTAAAAAAATGCTTTTTGAAAGCTTTGCTAATTCGCATATTGGCTTGCTAAACATTATATAACCGAGTAATAAAAAAATGTTTGCTTGACGAAAAAACTTTAGCCAGTTTCTAAGGTTACACATAAGTATCTAGCTCTACTGCGCTACTTTACCTCCTGTTTGCACCTTAAGAACGTTCGGTGCGTAGGATGGCAGTAGGATATGTTTTGTGTTTGTTGTGCACAGTTGAGAGTTTGACATAAAACAAATGAGAAGATTATAACGTTGCTATAAAGTAGGAAGGAGGAAAGAAAAGTTAGAACTTTGTCGTTTGACCCACTAATAAGTAGCAAACAAACAATTATATTTTTAGCCACGTTAAAAAAGGGGAGATTCTTAACGCTGTTTTTTGTGAACTCAGAACTTTAGATGATCTTCTAGATGGACTAATGTTGATGATTTTTTTTAAATAAAAAGCTTCTCTTGTGGTGCCATATAACTTTTTTCTAGATGTGACCAGTAGTTTTCGAGCTATTGGGCATTTTGTGAAAGTTAAGAGACAGTTTTCACAAACAGCAGATATTATTTTATTTTTATTTAATCTCTGTATAATTGTTACTGTGACAGACATGAGAAAATAGAGTTTGGTTGTCTCCAAGAGCAACATCGTATCTGTGCCTAAAAATATCCCCTGAACAAAGTTGTAGATTGTTTAATTTAAACATTTTTCCTAGGCGGAAATCGAACCCGCAACTTCCTGCGTCGCAGGCGGATCTTCTCTCACCGCGTCATTTCGGTTGTCCGGAAAAAAACCGTTTGTACGATCTGCAGATATTTTTCTAAATGAATAAAACAAATAATTATTGTTATAGATTATCTATGAAGTGTACGCAATGCAGAGTGTATTTAGTAAGTACTTGACCATTACACACATCTGTTTAGTTTTGGCCTGATGATGCTGTGTGGATATAAAAGATGGAAATATAACTCACAGGACAAGTTAAACAAAAGCTTGTATAAAAATCGTTACCGTTCAGACATAATATAAATGTACCAAACAGTATCGCTCATAGTTTTTTATTTTTTAACGTTTTTTTTCAGCTCCCCCGAAATTCAGTGCTATATTTCAAATGGCACAACGTATGCAATAAGTCATGCGTCACCAATGTTAGCTCGAATAACATATGGCTGAACATTCCCATTGTAGTTATTTTCAGAACATTTTGCTATTGTCTAAATATTAACTCAAACTCACAACGATTCAATTTCACGAAACTAGAATTTATTCATCAATGGACCCATGAAAAATATTTTTATAACACATACGGGAAAAAAGTACAAACGCTTGTACTTTTTTCCCGTATTTTTTAAACGATAACAATTTTAGTAGGTTCATATATTTGTTAGTTAATTGTTTAAAAACTTTCTCAAATTCTATCGTAATTTCGTAGTTAGTACAAGGTTACTAAATGACATGGTTAATCATGAAGTTCATCAGTCCCATTCTTTTCATGAACACAAAGAACATAAGATACCAGAATAAAAACATGTAACTAAAAGTTGTAATTTAAACAACATGAAGTAAGTCGATGAAAGCAAGTTTGAGGGTTAAAGCATTATCCGCCCAAATGGTTACTGGAGAAGATCTTCCCTGTACCAGAAATCAGAAATCAATGTCTTTATTTCTTTAGGCTTACAAAATAAGCACTTAGACAAGTCAAATTTAATACTACCTATAGGTACATAGTTATCAAAATAAGAAATAAAGTGATAATTGATGTTCTGTTCGCCTCAGTTTTTTGTCCACTAGTGGAAGAGGTGAAATAGAAATCACTAGCATGTGTATAACTTATGTGTCTAATACATGTTTGCCTTATAAATAATTACATACTATTGTCGATGTGGAACTGAGCTACATCTGGGTATATATACCGGGTCGGCCCAGCTGGCCCACATACCCGGGGTCTTATAACCGACAGTTGTTGTCGAATAGTTATATATAGGTCAGATGTTGTTGAAACCAGCGTTTGCGTGATCTAGGATTATTCGTCACGTGATCAATTTTTTGCAATTTTTGTTGTTTCAGTTTTAGTTCACGTCATGCTAGAGGTCGCTACACTAGTCTCCTCGCCTAGCTTTCCATTAGTACAACTGAGTTGAATAATCTACCTTGAAAATATTAAATTATTGTAAGCTGAAATAAATTAGATACCTAGATTATTTCTACTCGTAGTACAAGTAAATATGATGAAAGATTTGTGTTGGGTTATTACTATTATTTACTTGCCTGTGTACACTTCACTACATAGTATAAAACAAAGCCGCTTTTTCTGTCCCTGTTTCCCTATTTCCCTTTGACTGATAGAGTGATTCAAAAGGAAGGTATAATAAAACCGTGCGAAGCCGGGGCGGGTCGCTATTTTTATATAAATATAATGAGTATCTGGCTCACCGCATCAGCATTGCCATACAGCGTGGTAATGCAGCCAGTGTCTTGGGGACGCTTCCGACTGGTATTGACATGGATCAATTGCGCTACCTTTAGACTGGAACCGTCTGCAGTTAGCTCAATGGTTTCAATTGTATATACTAGTTGTAATTTTTTCTATTCTTTGATTGTAATTTTCGTTGTTACTAAAGTAAGATATAAATTAAAAAATATGCCTTTATTTTCGAAGTTATATAAACTTGTGAGTAAAAGTGTTTCTTAAGGCTCAAAGTACAAAATTACTGCATGCTCGCTTTGAACTCAAAGTAAACATTTCATCTCACAAGAGACAGTGACAAATTGTATAATGTTTTTATTTCGTACAGTAAGCCTATTACGATAAAACCAATTCACAGAGAACAATGTGCACAGGGAATATTGAAACAGCTGGTTTATTGACTTGCAACGTGATGTCAAGGGCCTGCTAGCCGATTCAGATATTGTATTCGTGAGGGAATCACTCATGCTGAAAGCCTTAAAGGAAGAAGAGAAAAGTGGCAAATAGTCGCAAAAGTGATGACACAATAAATAAATAAATTAAAATAAATAAAGTGAAATAAATAATGATGGACAATACAGCATCATCTAGTTGCAAGCTAACAATAATAATAAATTCATTTATTTACCCAAAAAACAAAAAAGAAAAATACAAGAACAATAGATAAAGTAGAGTACCAACAAAAAACACATATACAATTAGGGCTAAATACAATAAAAAATGAAGTATCTAGTTACCTATATTACTTAAAACTAACAGCTATTTATAATATTGGGTAAAATGGTCCCTAACTCAGCATATTGCAGTACTAGGCATTGCCTACTACTGTAGACTGTAGGTACTTAGATAAACTTAACACCTAGCTTAGCAGCGCTTGTTTAATTGTGAATCGTTATTTTTAATTTTTATGTAAGAAACTCCGAATCATAGTTACACAGATTCATCAGATTGTCTAGCTAGATGAGATCAAAAGTACATTCAAATTATCAGATATTTTTCAGTGGTAATGCAGATATTTTCTTGGGGACTCTTCCGACTGGTGTTGATACGGATCAATTGAGCTATCTTTAGACTGTTTGCAATCGTCTGCAGGTAGCTCCATTATTTCAATTGTACATACCAGTTTATTTATTTTTCTGTACCTGATTGTAATTTCCATTGTTGTAAAAATTGTCTGTTGTGTTGTTTCGATGATGTTTTAATTTTTGCTATAATTTTGAAGTCGGTTTATAGTTGTTTACAACAGGCCAAATATTACACCAGCTGTTTTATTATTGTGTAAAATAAATCGTGTTCGCTTCACACATGGCTCGCTCACGGGTTTCCGCGGAAATGCCGACGGGGCCAATAATTCCTGCCGAATCGTTTGTGTCGGTTCTGTTCTGAGTAACTTTATTTACGAAACAATATGAAAATGTTAATTTAAATTCTGGGAAAATTAATTTCTTGTTGAACGTAGGTTGTGAAGTTTTGCGGGGAGAATATTTGTGGAAATATTGATTTTTTGTGGATATTTTTGAAAATATCGATGTTATGTACGTTATAATAATGAAATACTTGATTATGCTTGTTCGCTTCTACGAGTATTTTACTAGCATCATTTTTATGAATATTGGTTTAATGTCCCTAATTAAAAGTGATCCTCACATACACTTTGTTGGAAGTTGAGAATATAAATCGAATAATCTTAAAATCATCATAATCAGCCTATATCAATCCATTGCTGGACACAGGAAGGTATCTATACTACTAACGATTTCTGAAAAACATCAATTTTATTCCATGAAGACTCGACATAGAATATCTAAGGACTCAATGTGTCACATATTACACTAGGCATATGTATAGATTTGTGAATTATCCATTATTTGTTTATATTATTTCGCTGCGAGATGGACTGACAATATTATGAAAACCGCGGGGAGAATCTGGATAAGACTGGCGCAGGACCGTGTGGAGTGGCACAAAAGGGACGACTGTCTAAAGCTACTAAATAAAAATAAAGCCAGCCCCGTTTCACCCTTTCTACTGGTTGTTTGAAATCCTTGAGCTCGTGATATGATTTATGGAGGCCTATACCCAGCAGTCGGGCTGCGAATGATGATGATGATTTATATAATAGTTTCATAGCACCTAGAATAATATGACAATAGGAAATAATATGGAATGTTTCCTCAAAAACTGCCACTTCCCTGTATTCGCCGTTTCTCACTAATTCAACAGGGTTGCCGTATCCGTCGTGATCGTTACGGAAACGGAATCAATGGAGAGTAAACAGAGATTATTTGTTCTGTATATTTAAACAGGGAAATATAAATATTCCTCTCGTATGAGGAAAGCGAAGTAGGCAGGGAAAATAATAAACCACATTTTTCTTAGAACGAAGGCGCATATACGATTGTGGATAGTATCGAGACACTGTTGATGCGCTGCGCCAGATACACTCACCAGCTCTCGCGTCACGTGTTGCATCGACCAGACGCTCAGATATTTTTTTTAAAACCCGTAGAGCGTCGGTACCCCACAGACCTAAGGTCTCGCCTCTAAGGAAAGCAAATGCGTAGGTTCTGTCGAGATAGTTGCTCCTCTTGAAATCCTCAGCCAAATCTACCGCCGCACCAACCCTCGTGGATGTCCTTGGAAGAATGGAAGGTGCAAGTGTGTCGACGCATGTAGCGTCCCACACAATGGGCCTCCCCAACTCCCATGGGACTAGTGTCATATCCTCGGGCCTCTTACCATTATGACGAAACAAACCATTCGGTTCGAGCTATGATGGTAAATTTATTTGAAATTGGTACCTTGTCTCCGAAACCTATTAAATACTGTGGGTAATATATGAGAGTAACAAAAGTTATCATTTGGAAAACATCACAAAGAACTTTCATACTCATCACATATTTACAACGATCAAATAGGGACTTCCGACAGAGAACCAAAGTTTTCGACATAGCACAAAGAATTAGCAAGCTGAAGTGGCAGTGGGCCGGCCATATCTCGCGAAGAACCGACAACCGTTGGGGTAAACGTGTTCTCGAGTGGAGACCGAGACTTGGTAAACGTAGTGTAGGACGCCCTCCGGCCAGGTGGGATGTCGATCTGCGAAAGACTGCTGGCAGATGCTGGATGCGTTAAGCTGAAGACAGGGCGCTATGGCGCTCATTTGGGGAGGCCTATGTCAAGCAGTGGACTAATATGGGATGATAATGATGAAATAGGGACTAGTTAAATTTACGCTGTACCAACCACTTTTAAAGTCCAAATACGTATAACAACTTATAAGAGCTTTAATTCTATTGAAACCAGTCTCTGAAAGCGAAATTGGAAAGCGCTTGAAAGCGCTTTGTAGCTATCGCACTTACTGTTGCCACAATGCGATTGCTATTAGCTACTGCAATGCAATCCCGAGCGATTTGAGATCAATGCAATCTCTGCAAACGTTTACATTGAATCAGAGTTAGAAATAGGATTTATTTCTATATTTTAATTTCTGAATTTCTAACGGTTTTGTTTACTTAGGATAATGTCGATCACAGGGAAAGCTTTTAAAACCGATCAGATACTATTGAATTCATTGAAACAATTTTTGGTTTATACCTAAATCCATTACCTAAACCTATCTTCATTTTAACTTACCATATCACGCTTTATCGGCTGAGCGGAACTGCTCAACAAGAATAGAGATGGTTTCCCCAATAAGAACATGGATCCTATTATTCTAGTAAATTTAGTAAATTTATAGGTAAGTCGGTTAAAATAAAAGTCATAATTGCCTGTATTGTACTGATATTACAAAATTAATTATTCGTTAATTAACATACAGTAGGTACATAACTCTGTTGCGAAAGACTGCTGGCAGATACTGGATGCGGCAAGCTGAAAACAGGGTGCTATAGCGCTCATTAGGGGAGGTCTATGTCCAGGAGTGGACTAATATAGGCTGATGATGATGATGACGTAAAATACAGTAGATACAGTTGAAATTGCATTTTGTTTACATATAAATTTCGACCGGTGGCGGCGATCTTATCGCTAACAGCGATCTCTTCCACGCAGCCATTGAATGAACAGAGTCGGTAAGTAGGTAATCGTTAATATAATAAATCATAAAATATACATCATCATCATCATCAGCCCATATTAGGCTACTGCTAGACATAGGCCTCCCCTAAAGATATATACATACCATAGGTATCTATAATAAGAAGAGTATATAATATAATAAGAAGTTATAAGAGAGATATTTACCAATGTTACAACAAATACAGGATTTAAAAAAAACTTTAAATCAGTAGGTAAATTTCAAATATTATTATCATAATATTTTATTTTTTCTTTTAATCATTGGTAATCTATTCTAGTTATCGCATTGGTTTACACCTACATTTAGACTTCATAAATTTCTCTGCAATGAAAAAACCGTCAGCCAAACACATTTTGTCTCAAAAAGAAAAAGATTACCGTGAAATATCACCCAATCTTTCCTTGCTCTGAAAACACTGCATCATAGCTCTCAATCAGCACAGATGGTCCAAACGAACAATAAAAAGGGTCATACGAAGCACGTCCAAAAAAGGTCAGGGGACTCAATTTTGAGAAAGAAAACAGCAAATTTCCTTCTACTGCCTCAGCCAATACAGTTTATATCCGCGTTTCAGCCCACTTCGCTAAATAAAGCCCGTCAAAGAAATAAATCAACCAATTAGGTTGAGTTTACGTTGAAAACCGGTGTTCGGATATTGGTCCGGTGGGCGAAGGTTTACCTACGTTGCTGATTCGATTCCCGTCTTGGAAAATACGTTTGAATGATCTGCAAATAAATGTTTCGGGTTCTGGGTATTTTCTTTGTACCTCTATAATATAAAATATCTATCTATGTACTATGCAGTGTAAGGATTTCAGTCATCTAGTACCCACAACACAAGCTCTGATCATACTAGGGGCTAGTTGATGATGTGTGGATTGTCGGGTTAGGGTACATCTCGTCCGAATGAAAACTTGTCCGAGGACGAGATGTCCTCTTCAGTTTTAGATTGGGGCACAACTCGTCCGAGTCCCAAAACTGCTGATTTTAGATTCGGACCAGTTGTACCCTGATCCAATACTGAAGTGGACAACTCGTCCGAGAGAAGATCCTCGTTGCTGTTCAGGGTTCCTCCAACATTATTTATTTTTTTAATTATCTAAACAAAATAACTATGACCTTATAGCCAGCGGCTTTAATTTGATGCGTCTGATTTTAGGATAAAAAGTAGCTTATAGGTTATTCTTTGAGCTTACAGGTATACTATACTACACTACACTATACTATACTACACGGGGGGAGCTATCTCAGCCCCGTGACGATTACATGTTTAAAGATAACAAACAAATAACAACAAATAGAAACCTGCTTTAAAATCCAAAGCCGAAATAAAACTGATTTCTTTGTAAATGCGTTCAGATAACAATTTTCTGCCTTGACTGACTTTTTGACCCTTTTTTGCTCCTATTCATTTGAAGAAAGCGGGTCTACGTAGGGTTAGAAATGGTAGCTCAGTAAGTTAAATTAAATTTACTGTAAGCATGACTAACAGAGCTGTGAATTGCTCAGTTGCTATTCGCCGAGTTATGGCATGTTTTGATACTACAAGGTTTGTAGAATTTGTCAAACCGGTTATATGTTATGGCTTTCGTAATACATATAATATGTTCACCACCAAAAAGTGATGTACAGGTGAAAACTTTAAAACCCCGTGTACCTACACACAAAGAAAAAACCTTTGCGTAGGAAAAATGTGAATTTAAGAATGACAAAAAAAAATGTGTAGTTTATTTATACTAAAAAATTAACACAAGAAATAAGTGTAGCGAATTTTAACTGAAAGTAAGTATGAACAAACAAAGAAAAACTGTTTAAAAGTAACTTAAAGCTACCTTTAGACTGTTTGCAACCGTCTGCAGTTAGCTCAATGGTTTCAATTGTAAATACTAGTTGTAATTTTTCTATTCCTTGCTTGTAATATTCGTTGTTAATAAAGAACTTAAATAAATAAATACTTTAGTACATATAGTACATTATATACAATAAAGTGTATAATGTAATGCAGCCAGTGTCTTGGGGACGCTTCCGACTGGTTTGACATGGATCAAATGAGACCTTTCGACTGTTTGCAACCGTCTGCATTTAGCTCAATGGTTTCAATTGTATATACTAGTTATAATTTTTTATTCCTTGATTGTATTTTTCGTTGTTAAATAAATACTGAATTATATGTGTATTGTATTATATTCACTTACACTAAGATCCGTTGAACAATCTTACATAGGTAAGTATCTCTGTAAGTAACCACTATTTTATTGTATTGAAATCTGTATCAGTTGTCCATTATTTTAAAGTTATAGCTCTATATTTTTGAAATTGAAGTAATTTTCTTGTACAGGAAGTTCAGTAGCAATTTACATTAATTAATCAAATGAACGTTTTAATTATGGCAGCACGAAAGGAAATTATTTAGCTTTCTTGAAACAGCTCGAATCTTTTGTCGGAAAGAGAATTATTTTAATTTCTTTTTGCCATAGTTATAAGGATAGAATTTTGTAACGATGTTAATTATTAACAACTAGCGACTCGCCCTGGCTTCGCTCGGTTTTATTATACTTACGTCTAAACCTTCCTCTTGAATCACTCTATCTATTAAAAAACCGCATCAAAATCTGTTGCGTAGTTTTAATGATTTAAGCATAGGTACATAGGGACATAGGGACAGAGAAAGCGACTTTTTTATACTATGTAGTGATTTTACAAAAAGATAAGACGGATTTTAAATACTGGGTAAGCGCACGCTTGTTATATTCGTCCTTCTGAATAAAACTTGTAGATTCGGCCGCTACATAATATGTACCCATTGGTCCCAAATAGTCCCATTGTAGAAGACCAGCAGCGATCAGCTTAAGGTACTTACCTACAGGTTCGTTTTAGTCCTATGTTATGAGGGTTGCATTGAGGGTAAAACGGGACTACGCTGTCCATCCGTGTGCCTGTCCATCTGTCAAGAGGCTCTCATGAACCGTGACAGATGAAAATTTCACAGATGATATATTTTTTTGCGATAACAAAAACAGAATAAAATATATACTTATTAAAGGGGGCTCCCATACACCAGACATGATATTTACCGTTTAAATTGATATGAAACCTTTCGTGCGTGACTTGCAATTGGTTTTTTTTTGTATCGCCTTTGCCATACGAATCCTATCTTTAAGAGAAAATCCAGGCACGTTCTGTAAATCCTACTAACATTATACTAAACTCGAGAGTTTGTAAGTATGGATGGATGGATGTTTGTTCCTCTTTCACACAAAAACTACTGATCGGATATGGATGTAATTTGGCACAGAGATAGATTAACATAATAACATATAGGCTATATTTTATCCCGGAATTCCCACGGGAACGGGAATTACCGCGGTTGAAACCGCAAGGCGCTGCTAGTGTAAATGTACACTTAGGTCTTTATGCCAAACGAAAAGTTAGACACTCGTAAACTACAGGGCCGGACGGTACAGCTTATCTATAGGCTGTTTGCATAAACATTTGCAAGCTAGCAAGTGCTAACCCAGTTACGACTGAATCGAGAACGGCTCTGGAAACCCTATTTTGAGAACTGTCTTAGGTTCATTTATTTTATACAAACGCTGGTAAAGGAACCTAATATAAAAGGTCAAAATAGCAATAGCGTTGTAGAAAAAATACTGGCCAATGCTGCTCAAGAGAGAATGAATGAATAATAAGAATAAGGTGATCCACCGTTTTGATATACTTTTTACTGTAGACTAATTTTATGATATTTTTGTATTTTATATAATTAAGCGATGTATTTTTAACGAGAACAAATAAAGTGAAAATAATAATAATGCTGGACAATCCAAACAGCATCATCTAGCCCCAAGCTAAGCAGAGCTAGTGTTATGGGTACCGGAAAGAATGAAGAACACTTTATTGTACTAGAAAGTAACCTATTAAAAACTTTTCTATATAAAAATAAACAAAGTCACAAAAGGCGGGCTTATCGGTGAGAATGATTGCTCCCAGGCAACCTTGGTTTTGAGAAAAATATATGTCGAATTAGAAGGAAAACAGGATCATCTTCATGATCATCTCCATAAAACCGGATTCAACTCCGAATAATAATTTGGAAAATCTTCACTGTCATGTTGCAACCAAAGTAATTGCTTTTTCTTTATGACATTTTTCCATCAACAGTTACTTGTCAGTGAATCACAGATTCTATGGACAGGCCGCGCATTGAGCAAAGAGACCGAATACATATCAAGAAGTTATCATTACCTACTCTTGACTATGAAATGCATGGTATCACAAGGAAGGCTCGCAAGTACAAAATAAAATTGAGGTCTAGAAATGCAGCGATCTGCGACACGACCATCCTGACCTCTCACACTCCTGTGTGAGGCAATATCTGAACGTAGAAAGGATCTACAATCTACCGCTTCTACCGCTCGGCTATTCTGACGCCAAAAAAAATGAAACAAATGATAAAGGTCACCACAGTAAAATTTAGATGCTGGCGAGCAAAGTAAGACCATTGCACTAAACCAGTGCATAGTAACGAATTAAATCATACGATTGAAATTAACAACGCAGTCAAATTTATTTAGTAGCTTCCCGACTTTTTACCTACTCAGCTGATCAAAATGATTGCATCAACAGAGTGCAAAATAATAATAAAAATCATAATAATAATGTTACCGAATTCAATGTTTCGATACAGAGGGTACATTCCTGACTGATCACTCTTTATCGTTGGAATAATACCATCACTTAACCAGTGAACATTTACGCTTGACCAGCAAAGTAGAAACAATAACGCTGAACTGGTAATCAATGCTTAACGTGTCATATCAACGAGAACGCTTAACTAGCGCATAATGCTTAACCCAGCATAAAATCCATAGCTCAAAACTAGAGCTCAATGCTTACCCCAGCAAACAATCCATACCACGACTAGTGCTCAATGCTTACACAGCATTCAAATGCGCAGCACTTAACCAGTACCCCATGCTTTACCAGCACTAACGCATAGCACTTCACCATTGCTCTATGCTTATACAGCATTCAACGCGCAGCACTTAACCAGTGCTCCATACTTAACCAGTACTAACGCGTAGCACTTAACCAGTGCTCCATGCTTAACCAGCGTCAACGCGTAGCACTTAACCAGTGCTCCATGCTTAACCAGCATTAACGCGTAGCACTTAACCAGCCCAACTAGCACGTTGGCGTTAAAATAACCTGTATATCATACTTATAACGGTTCCAATCGAGTATCCTAGTGTTAAAAATACCTGTAAGAATGGAGTTAGAGCATGCTCTAACTCACTTATAACCACGAAAGAGGCCCACGATTTTGCAGGTAAAGGTGTTATAAAGCCTGTATAAGGGTGGTATAAGGGTGTTAAGTACCTGCACAAGAGTGTTTATTCATTCTCAGCTAATACCTTAACCGGTATAAATGTCTTGTAGATGAGTTGGTTAATACTTTAGGTGTTAGAATCATTTCGGTTAAGAATGAAATATCACCTAACATATTACAAGACCTATTAAAGATACTTGTTTGACACTTAATCGCTTAGTAGTTAGTTAGAATATTCTCAAGCATTTTGTATCTTACGACGGGAAGTCTATGAACTTTGTTACTTAATAAAATTATGTGACTATCAGTGAATGGCGTAACAGAATTGACGGAGGAGAATATACAAATACTAAGGAGTTAAAGTTTTCATTGTGAAGTGAACATAATCTGCCGCGGTAATTTTACTGTAAATGTATACCATGTTTCTCATCTCAATTTTAACGCGCCCTGGATTAAATTAAGATTTTAAATAAAAATTATGAAGAATAATAAAGAAATTTCAAATTTTTATTTTTTTATTTTTTTCCTTATTAGCCAGTAGCATGTTAAATTAAGAGGTTTCAGTAGAATGACAGAAGTTACATAAATAATGAAGTATTTTGTTGTCAAATATTGAATAACCTATTCAATATATATAAGTTAATTGACCAAAACAATGGCGACCGAACATTAAAGCTTTATGTCTTTGTTAAGTGTTCTATTACACATTTCGAGATACAACATCTTTAGTCAAGAATGTTGTCAGTCTTTAGTACTCTTTACAGTGTATTAATAGTCTTAAGTAACTACAATTACTATAGCCAAGACAATACTACCGGCTAAGCATAAAATGAACTTATACTCTTGACAAACTCTGTTTTAAAAGTAATGTCTGCACCTTATAATCAATATAACACCAAAATACTTATAAGGCACTTTACGGAAAAAACTAAACAACAATAAGTGTTAACGAGAGTCTAAAGAGAGAGAATAAAGTTTATAGTTACAACTGAGATCATTATTACTCCGTTAAACAGTTAAAAGTAATAATAATACCTGTAACTGACACCAAAATGTTAGTTGGGAGTGCTCCATGCTTAAACAGCATTAACGCGTAGCACTTACCCAGTACTCCATGCTTAACTAGCATTAACGCGTAGCACTTACCCAGTGCTCCATTCAAAACCAGCATTAACTCGTTAAACGTTACCAGTTGCGCTACGAAAGAGTGATAAGTCGGTACAAGACAAAAATAAAGTAACAAAATTAAGGACTCACCCATTGCAATTCTTCTCTTTAGAATTCCATAATAATAATTAGTGCCAATACTCACAAATGGCTGCAGCAACAAAAATCATCAAAATAATTTTACGCATCACCATTGGTAGAAATGTCGTTTTCATAAATAAGTGGGCAAGAAGTTACATCCACACTTCTGATGTCGAATTAGAAGGAAAACAGGATCATCTTCATGATCATCTCCATAAAACCGGATTCAACTCCGAATAATAATTTGGAAAATCTTCACTGTCATGTTGCAACCAAAGTAATTGCTTTTTCTTTATGACATTTTTCCATCCACAGTTACTTGTCAGTGAATCACAGATTCTATGGACAGGCCGCGCATTGAGCAAAGAGACCGAATACATATCAAGAAGTTATCATTACCTACTCTTGACTATGAAATGCATGGTATCACAAGGAAGGCTCGCAAGTACAAAATAAAATTGAGGTCTAGAAATGCAGCGATCTGCGACATATATAAAAGTTGGAAATAAACAGATACTTAGTTGAGTATATACAATGGATCAATTGAGCTACCTTTAGACTGTTTGCAACCGTCTGCAGTTAGCTCAATGGTTTCAATTGTAAATACTAGTTGTAATTTTTCTATTCCTTTGCTTGTAATTTTCGTTGTTAATAAAGATGATAGTATATACAATACATAACTTTCTCATAAAATAAATAATAAAATAGAAACTAAAGCGACTCGTGCATTATGGGATCACGGAATAAAAGCTGAACTTAACTGGTTTTAGTAAACGCGCCACTTTTCTGGGCCACAGAAGTCGTCAAAGGGGGTTAATATAAAAAGGTAAGCAATAGTCCAAAATCCTCTATTAAAAAAAGTCCGATCTGTTTTGCTTTACTTCGAAATCGTTCCATTTACATTCCGAACGCGCGCTAATTTTAGGTACGTACATATTTTAGTGTCCAGTTTAATTTTGTAACGATTTTTCGAAGGAAGCCCTCGTTACATTTGACCTTGACACGAGTACCTAATTGTTTATATGAGAGTCATTTTGTGAAAATGGCCGAGAACTTTTACGGCTTATAATAAAGGGAAATTGGCCTCGTTGTGTTTATTTGTATACCTCACGTTTGGCGGTTTAATGGGTTTCGGAAGAAGTAAAAATAAATTAGATGTTACGCGTGAGATACTTCCTTTGTTGTGAAAGATGTTGTTCTAGTACCTTCTATGATCAGTCGACTGTATAATAAGCAAAAACTACGTGACAAAAATGAACTCAACGATATTCTACCTACAGGATAATTTGACGACTAACGAGGTGCGGCGGGCGATCTGCGACTAAATTTGAACGATCTGCAAATATTTGATCCAGGGTTCTATGTGTTTTCTATGTATCATGAAAATATATATCTTTATACTGAACTAGCGACCCGCCCAGCTTCGCTCGGTTTTATTATACGTACCTATAAACCTTCCTCTTGAATCACTCTATCTATTAAAAAAACCGCATCTAAATCCGTTGCGTGGTTTTAAAGATTTAAGCGTACAAAGGGACAAAGGGACATAAAGACATAGGGACAGAGAAAGCGACTTTGTTTTATACTATGTAGTGATTGTATTAGGTATATCAGTTTTCATTACCCTTGACACAAGCTCTGCTTAGCTTTGGGCTTGATGATGCTGTGTGGATTATCCAGCAATATAAGCAGATCTGAGAATGACATGACCGATCCTTTCAGTAGTTTTGGCATGGTAAGAGAGTTAACTAACATCCTTCCATCCATCTATCCGTCTAACGAAACTTTCGAATCCGTATCCTTACTTTCTTTCTAATATTATAAACTAGCGACCCGCTCCGGCTTCGCACGGTTTTATTATACGTATAACCTTCCTTTTGAATCACTTTATCTTTTAAAAAAAACCGCATCAAAATCCGTTGCGCAGTTTTAAAGATTTAAGCATACAAAGGGACATAGAGATATAGGGACAGAGAAAGCGACTTTGTTTTATACTATGTAGTGATACGAAAGTTGCTATGGATGTTTGTTCCTCTTTTACGTCAAAACTACCGAACGGATCGGGCTGAAATTTTGAATAGACGTAGTTCTAACCCTGGAATAGCACATAAGAATACTTTCCATCCTATAAATCAAATCCCGTGGCATAGAAATAGCCTTGAAGCGTTTCCATAGAAATAAGTGGTTAGATACTGGTTTATAATTTTACTGTGATTCTGACTGATATTCACAAAGCTAGATACTTGAAATATGAGATGAAAGGGAAATGAGATATGATCAAAGTCGGTTTCAGGATGACTGATTGTTTATAACTTCCCAGTTGTTTCTAGGAATGTAAAAGCTCGATTGAAGTTACGGTTCCTTGATCAGATATAAATCATAATAATAATAATAATTAAATCCGGACAGTCCACACAGCATCATCTAGCCCCAAGCTAAGCAGAGCTTGTGTTCTGGGTACTAGATGACTGATATACATAATACAATATACTACATAGATAGATATTTTTTATTATACATATTAAACACCCAGACCAACGAAACAAATTTCTGCAGATCGTGCACAAATTTTGTTCCGAGGCGGGAATCGAACCCGCAACCTCCTGCGTCGCAGGCGGACCTTCGCCCACCGCGCCACATCGGTCGTCAGATATCAATCGATTGAGTATAGGAATGGGGGCCGAAAGAATAGAACTTTAAAGTAGTTATTCCATTATCACCAAAAAGACGCAACTTTTAAGATATTTTTTTAAGTTTATTATTATGAAACATATCTATCTATTGCATACGTATGTGGGTAGAATTGTTGTTCTGCTGGAAATCGAGATTAACCGTTTTTTACCCTAAACACTCAACCCTATCCCGACCTCAGATCGCCAGTAAATTATTTTTCCTTTAATTTATACTACATTCTCCTCATTTTCCAATGGGTTTCATCGTACTATTATTTTATTTGTTTCAAAAACCTATCCACCCTGGTCTATATGGACTCAACATAAAAAAATAAAAAACAATACTTTTGTAACGGTAGGTACCTACATATTTAATGAGATTCACAAGAAATAAAACTTTGCTAAGGGATGTATCTTTATCTGACACTGACAGCTAAATGCGACGGTGGAAAAAAAGTCAGCATAAAGTCCGTTTGACCATGACGGGCTTCCGGTGAATCAATGGAGTAAATAAATTGTTTTACCCCTGAAAGCTTTCAAGTTAAATACATAATTAATTTATCTTGACAATTTTGCTGTTTGCTGTAAAATTAACAACTTAAATAAGAGCTTGTTTATGTTTTCATTCGTTAGTTAATAGTTATCGGCTTTTAAGCTATTTTTAAACTTTTCTTAACTAAAAATAATATTTGCAAACAATAGGTACCTACCTAAAAATTAGTCGTGCGTCAAGACCCACAACTTTCTGCGTCTCGGATAGGGAATCTTCGTCCACTGCGCCATAGAGGATATCGTAATAGGTTACATACATAAAAATCCTTATTTCCTAACTATCCATAATTCATCCTTACTAATATTAATAATCGTGAAAGTTTGTATGGATGTTTGTTCCTCTTCTACAGAAACTACTGAACGGATAAAACTGAAATTTGAAAAGACGTAGTTCTAGGTTCTAGCCCTGGAATAATAAATAGGCTACTTTTTATCCCATAAATCAGATCTCATGGGATATAAATATCATTGAGTAGTTACCATAGAAATATCGCGTACGAAGCCGCGGTCAGATACTAGTATTAAATTCAAAGGTACCTACTCATTTCGTTTTATCTCAAGCTATAGATCTTTACAGCCGAGGAAAACATAATTATAATTCCTTACCTTACAAACCTCGCCTCGGGGTATTGCTAATTGGATAACCTATAACCATACAGTACATAGTAGTACTATACAGTAAAGTTACCAGAGAACTTGTACGGTACGAGTAGGTACCATTTCTCAATAATGAGGTTTTGAATTTATAACGAGTATTTCGTACTGCGGTAACTACCATGAGTGTGTAATTATTATGGATACTGGCATTGTTAGTATTTCTTTTTAATACTAACTCAGAAACAAAGTAGTCCGTTAAGGAATTTTATTTTTCCATCATGTTTTAATCGGTCTCGGTTAATTGGTCTCAATTTTTCAATTCAGTCTTTTAGAACTATCAACCAAACATATCTCATTTTAATTTTAGTATTGAGTCCCTTTCATGGGATGAAAAGAATTTACATCTTAAAAATGTGTCCAAAATACAGTGTAAAGATCAATGGAAAAAGCAACATGTTTATTATTAATTACCAAAAATCGAACTTTTAGTTTGATAAACATGTCATAAGCTTTTTTAATGCATCTGTAGTAGTTTTACTTTGTCTATTATAGGAAGATATACGAGAACAGAGTTTAGTGGCCCCCAAGAGCAAATTCCTCAGTAACGTCATACATATTCAGTTAGCGCCTTAATCAGAAAAAAAAATCGTTATAAGTCCTTCGAAATTTTAAAAATATATATCTAAAACAAAAAAAGCTTTCTTTTGGCCTACAAGCTACACCCATTAAACGACAAAATTTATGCCATCAGCCTTCGAAAAAATCCTGTTATTTCTAAGCAACCATGAGCCGTATTAGCGACTGATATAAAATTCATAGCATAAACCGAGAGAAGGAAAATATTCATTCCCAGAACGATCACGGCAAGATAAGACTCAGATTTTGCATAGAAATACGAAACGCTTATTTATGTGCTTATGTACATATTTGCAGAAGTAATGACTAATATGAAAAGAGAAAGCTTTAACTAAAATAAAAGTCTATTTATAATCAAAACATCACAATAATTTTATACTTATGACGATTTTCACTGAACAAGGTTTATATTAAAAGCAGAAAAAAACAGGGCAATGCGTCTTGATTAATTGAGGTACCAAAATTTCACATTTCCAAATTACTCTATTAGTGTGATTTTAGAAAACTGATGTCGCAGAATAAAGCTTGCAACACAGCGGCGGCGTAGCACACGTGATTTTTGCTACGCCGTGCTACGAGCTTGCTACGGTCAGCTACGAATGCTACGGCGTAGCATGCTACGGATCTGCTACAGCGTTGCAAATGTTGAGTCGATCATTAGTTACGAAAATATAGTCAGATATTGCAGCTAGTATTTACAATCTAAAAACTCCTAAAAATCTAAGCCGCCACCAGAAGGCAGAGGGACCAGAATGCTGACAGCAATGCCACGTTGAATGGCAATGCCAATTCGTTGACCGAAATAGAAGCCAGCATTCATTCAGACAATCTAATTTTAATCAGAAGTCAGAAGTTTATCAAGTTGAAAGAACAGATTATTTTCTTCAATCGAGTATAATCAGCGCGTGAGATTTGTTAAATTAAATCTTCTAACGTCATGGGTGAAGTAATAGAGAGTGCATCTGTGTGTGTCTACACACTTGTACACTATAAATAATAGTGCGCTCGTGTATGCAAATTATAGTCTACTAGAGACCCGCCCCGGCTTCGCATACTGGTCGGTTTTATTATACGTATAAACCTTCCTCTTGAATCGCTCTATCAATTAAAAAAACCGCATCAAAATCCGTTGAGTATTTTTAAAGATTTAAGCAGTCAAAGGGACAGAAAAAGCGATTTTGTTTTATACAATGTAGTAATTATAATTACGATCCACGAAAATGGCTAGTTTCCATATTTGAAATTCGGCTAAAAACCATCATCATTGCTTCATATCTATATATTTATAATATTAAAATAAAATATTAAACAACTATCGATTTAATTCATCTTGTCAAAGTTTTTCTAATACTTTGCTTAAGTTTCTTCCGGAAAGGAAAGTCCAGAAAATTGTGAAGGAAAAATTCACTTCACACACACAATTCACTTGTTTGAAAGTTCAGTGTTTTATGAATCATAATGTAGCAGACAGGTGTTTTATTTAGTTTAAAAATTGACTATTATATTCATATCTACAACGTCTATCGGATCAACTAGTTACACAAACAATCCGCACTTCAAGATGGTCACTTAAATTTTTCAATAAAGGATTCCTATGGTTATTTTTTATGTCTGAAGGGTTATTTTTATTGTTTCTCGGAAGTAATATAAAAGAGATAAAATTAAGTACTCAAGGAATCAATCAATTCAAGATAGACCCTTTAAAACCTTACAAATTGAGTTGTAACAAATTGAATTCTTCTACCAAATCCTACTCTCAAATGGGTTTTGTAAAAACAATGCATTCCTGTCGCGAGCTATGGTGCCTTTTTTCCTTTTACCTTAAAGCAAGAGAAGGGTTATATTTAAGAAGTATAGCTAAATAAAAATTAATAGGTACATAGTTTAGCGCTATAGTGAAACGTATATAAATTCCAACAATTGGACGCTGAGTCTTTGTGGAGCTAAAATAGTTATCCGATTTTGATAAATTATGTGTTTATTGATTTGTTTTTAAGTGAGATAGACAACTCCATTAAAAACAAAACTTAACGAAAAAAAGCGACATTTATGTATACATACAATAACAGAGGTCTATTTGATGATGATTTAATATTTAATGATCACGAGAAGGATGAGAAATCCTGCCCTAGTAAATCGTCACCGATTGGAGCGTGACGACTCTAACTGAGTCGTCACGCTCCAATCGGTGACGATTCGTTCAATGTTCAGAAAGAGCGAAATAAGGGTCAAAAGTAGTTATTACAACAGAAAGTGAGCGTAATTTGAACCTTTTTTCTTTATGTGCATATGACAAAACTAATGGACAATTATTACAGCATCTTGTAGCTCTAAACTAAGCAGTTTTGTTATGTGTACTAGAGAACCGGTATAGAGAGAATACATTATAAAGATGGATTTTTTTGCATTTGCTGGACCAAATATGTCAAGCATACATTCGGAGGCGGGATTCGAGCCCACAACCTCTTGCGTCGCAGGCGGTCTTTAGCCCGTTGTGCCATAGAGGCCATCAAGAATTATTTTCGAAAATTATTTCTATAACTATTGATAATTATGTACCAAAATGTGTACTGGAGGTGCACACCGAAATAAAGACCATTAATTATAATAATGCCAAGAGGGCGCTACTAAACTAGTAAGAAGCTTCGAGTGAAACAGTTAAATCGTTTTTCAATTGTTTCTTCCTTTCGTGAGTGTGTAATTAATGATAATTGCTTTCGGGAATTGTTAACAGTCTACAACTGTTGTTTGTTTGATTTATTTAAATTCTGCCTTCAAGCTGTTTTTGTTGATCAATTTTTATTAAACGTAGAAAATGCAGTCCATTATTTGTTTTCCAAGTCGTCGCAAACGTTTTTTTGTTGACAGATTTGACTGATATGGAATTTTTATGTCGAAAACTAGTTTGAACATTTAGTAAAGATAAGGAAGTTAATGTCTCTTCAATTAATGTCTTGATCATGTTTTATCTCCCTCACTATCTCACCTGGCGTTGTTATATACACGAAAACTGATATAAATTATAGTGAATGTACGCGGAAAAACGACATTCCATTTAGCAGTTGAATGTAAAATATTAGTAGCTTTTGTCAAACGTTTGTGGAAACACCAGCAATTTATAGCCGAACGGCAATCACTCCAGTTGAGAGCTGTTTTGGTGCTGGCTGCCAACTGCGGCGCACCGCACAAGACGAACGCAGAGTTATGCGGGCCGATGTTGCAATTAGCTCGTGGAATTAGTAAATGCTGCATAGCTGAATAATCAATAATGCTGCATATTAAAGTGAAAACTCAGATAGCATACTAAAATGGAGTTCCATACAAAACAAAACATTTAAAAAATTCTAGTTGACCTTTGTAATCATACAATGACGACTTAACTTTGATCCAGAAAGGGAAGGCGAATACCATTAACTAGCTAGGTGGTCCCAGTAACGTTTTTATTCGGTCCTTCAATAAATAATTTAAAATACGGGTTCGTCTTAGTTACGAACCTTTCATAACAAGTATCTATAAGATTAGATCTAATGCAATAATAATATTTATAAAATGAAAGTTACCTTCGTCGAGACGTGTTGTGTCAGTGAGCACCAACCTTCATGTTGATGAAATTTAATAATGTCCAAACAACTTGAGAGGTTTGGTAAGTCCTTTATAGCCCATAAAATTCTTCTGGTGGCAATTTTCTACTTATTAAGGAACACTCCTTAAAAAGTCATAATGTAACGTGGATATATAAGTTAATTACACTAATGAATTTTATGAGTGGCAAAGGTAATTAGGTAGTAGCTTTAGCTGAACTTATGTTGATATAGTTAATCATGTGGTTGTATTTTAGTCGACAGAGGTCGGAGATTTTAATGTATATTTCATTAATATAATATCCGAAAGAAATTTTTTAATTATTGGGTATAAAATTTAAACATTAATATAGACTTTTACGAACGACGATCTGGGAAAGGTTGCTTGCAGATGCTGGATGCCGCAAGCTGAAGACAGGGCGCTATGGCGCTCTATTAGCTCTAGTGGAAAGACCTATGCTTCCGTGCTAGTCCAGCCGTGGACTAATATAGGTAGGTTATGATATTTACTTATAGACTCGGTGCTAAATCTTAAATTAAAACAAAAATTTAAAAAATTAAAAAGTTATAAAACCCTAACTTTTTAATTTATGTGTCCATTTGTTTCAGCATGTGAACGCTGGATAAGGAACAAAATAATTTACAAACCAAAAAAACACAGATATAATAAATAAATTGGACATACTATTTAGAGTATAAAGCAATGTCATTCCTCAGTTTTAGAAAAGACTAGCCGGTCGATGCCGGGAATTTAGGCGCAAACAGCACTTAAAGTGGCGACTCCACCTACTTTATCATACAAAGGAATTTTCCAAAAAACAGAGTTTGGTGGCCACCAAAAGCAACTTCGTATCTCTTCCTAAACTAGACAAAATGAAACTACTACAGATGCATTAAAAAAGCTTATGATACGTTTAACAAACGGTGCGAGTGAATTTTGGAAATTCATTTGTTTAACGGAATTATATTATAAAATAAGTGGAGGCGCCACTTTAGAAGCTGGCTGCGCCTTAATTTTTGCCATTTTCCAATGGAAATTTTCCATCCAATTTTTCCTTTCACACTTCGGGTACATAAACCTGTCATCGATTCACAGAAGTGCAAATATTCTGAAAGACGTGTAAAGCTCAAAGCTCACATCACTATTTGCTTCTGCACGTAGGTATTGCTTTTATTTTCATGACCTTTTTCCCTGCATTGTTAATTTGCCGGATACCTTTAATATACTTTATTAACAACGAAAATTACAAGCAAAGGAATAGAAAAATTACAACTAGTATTTACAATTGAAACCATTGAGCTAACTGCAGACGGTTGCAAACAGTCTAAAGGTAGCTCAATTGATCCATGTCAATACCAGTCGGAAGCGTCCCCAAGACACTGGCTGCATTACCACGCTGTATGGCAAAGCTGATGCGCTGAGCCAGATTTCGGGTCACGCGTCGCATCGACCAGACGCTCAATACCTTTAATTATTATTCATTTATTTCAGATCATAAATCCATACTTATAGCTATACATATAATGATAAAAATAATTGATAAAAAAATGTCACGGTTAATATAAAATTAATGTTATGTAAAATCTAAAAATAATCCAAAATTGTATAATGAAATAAAATTAATGTATGGCTTTATTAACAACGAAAATTACAATGTACGTCTGTAGTTAGCTCAATAGTTTCAATTGTAAATACTAGTTGTAATTTTTATATTCCTTGCTTATAAATTAATGTTAACGAATTAATAATTAATGAATGTAATTATACATAATTATGATTGTGATCAGATGGAGCCCATCACTATCTGCATCCACCTGATTTGAATGAAATTTAATGAGTGTCCAAAATACGAAAACGAAAACGTTTTTATGGGCTACAACTTCTCGCTTAAGTACCTACTCGCACACTTAACTATACACAAAATAATGAGGTATTCAACGCTTCTGACTGGTATTGACATGGATCTATTGAGCTCTACCCTAAGAATGTTTGCAACCGTCTGCAGATAGATCAATTGTTTCAATTGTATAAAAGTATTAGTTTATATTTTTCTATTCCTTGATTGTAATTTTCGTTGTAAATAAGATACTCATAGTTATTCCGTAAAATAGCCCCCGTCAAATCTCGCAAAATATTCGAAAACTATAATCGAGATCGCATAAAACGATCCAACCGCTGTCTAACTACGAAAAGTAGTTCCTATCAATCCAAGAGAGGCTCTGCAAGGTGCCAAATATATGAAATGAAAAGAAAACGTTTTTCGCTTTGTTTTCTAATATATCAAACAAAGAACTCGTCAGTTGTGTAGATGTGTTTCCAGCTGGTCTCTAAAAGCTGAAACATTTTGGCATTTACGAGACCCTCAGGCTCAAAGAGTCATTTCCATAATAGAGACAGCTTGTGTCAACAGCTATTGTTTTAGTAACAAGTTGTAACTTGAAATTACAAGTCTACAGTTTACGTAAACATTGGTTTTCGTGAGTAAACACTGGGCTCTTCGTGCGCTTGTTTCTCGACGGGACGGGAGAAACTTTTGTGTAATGGTCGAACATAACAACGAGCTAAAATGGGTCATTAAAGTTAACTGTACCTTCTAAGCTGCTAGTTACGATTGCTAGTTGGTTAAGGTACTTAGTTTACATGTAGTTAACTCAAGAGAAAGTAGTAGGTAGTTACGTTAACTAGATTAAGAGCACTGCCTTTAGCGATATAGATCTGACGATGGGAAAAGTGGAAAAATTGGAGCTTTATCCCGTCGTTAGATCTAGCTCAAGCTAATATTGTAGATAGAAAATTCTTTATTGCACACTTAAAACTAAGAAACAATTCACAGAAACAATTTATATAAACTTAAGCTACAATTGGCGGTCTTATCGCTCAAGAGCGATCTCTGCCAGACAACCTGGTATGGATAGGATCGTCGAATTGTACATGGGGTAAGATGTGTGTGCGTCTAATACAAATACAAATTAAAATAATATAAAAAAATAATAATTAAATATAATTAGATAATACTAAAAATTAAGTTATTATAATACAAAAATGTAAACAATAAAATACATTTTATACGTACTATATAAAATTATAAACTATATATAAATATATATACTTATATCTACTTATATACAGCAAGGAAACAAAGATTTTTTCAGTGACAGTATGACAAATAGTGTTCCTTAACCATACCTTTGAAAATTGGCAGTGACTTAGCACATCTTACAGTGACTGGTAAAGCGTTCCAAAGCTGGACAGCCCGAACCGTAAATGAGTTGCCGTAGAACGAAGTAGAGTGTTTTGGCATTTGGAGTAAAAGAGTTTCAGAAGAGCGGAGAGTACGAGAATGAGAGAGATGAAGAAAAATGAAACGTGCTTTGAGATAAGGGGGTGCAGAAGATAGAAATAATATATTATAAAGAAGAGTAAGAATATGATAATTTCTTCTCAGCCGTATAGGTAGCCACTTTAGCTTCCTGCGGAACTCCGAGACATGGTCATACTTGCGCAAGCCAAATATAAACCTTATCCCGACGTTCTGCAGGCGCTCCAGTTTATCTAGTTGTTGCTCAGTTAGATCTAGAAAAGAAGAATCAGCGTAATCAAGAATAGGGAGGAGAAGAGATTGAGCAAGAGAAATTTTAGTAGCAATAGGAAGAAAATTTCGTAATCTTCGAAGGGAACCAGCTGAAGCAAACATCCTGCGGCTGATTTCAGCGAGTTGAGGTCCCCACGACAGGGTTCTATCAATGAGGACACCTAAATTTTTCACCGTATCAGTTTGCCTAACAGGAGTCCCATCAAAGATCACGGTCGGCAGACTACTCCAGTTTATTCGAGCTACCATTCGCGAACTCCCTACAGTTATCACTTGTGTTTTTGACGGATTGACCTTAATACCAAAATGTTTGCTCCAGTCAAGGATACGGCACAAGTCTTCGTTTATGGTGGTAATAGCACCAGGTAGTTCATCTACTGGGGCCTGTGTGTAAATTTGGAGATCATCTGCATAGAGGTGGTACGCTGAAGTTATATGATGAGATATAGAATTTATGAAAATGGTAAAGAGGAGAGGTGAAAGAACGCCGCCTTGAGGAACGCCAGCAGAAATTTCGCTCCATGATGAGTATACATCATCAATGCGTATACGTTGCCGACGCCCTTGCAAATAACTGCGAAACCAGTCAGTCACTGCTGGAGATACGTTAAGAGAGCGTAATATCCCAAGGAGAATTTCAAAGTCCACATTATTAAAAGCGTTGCTGAAATCAAGTAAGCAAAGGACAGAGACTTTTCCATCATCCATGCCACAGCGTATATCGTCAGTTATTTTAACTAACGCAGACACGGTGCTATGACCTGGACGGAAACCGGATTGGAAGAGGTTGAGGAGACTATTTCTAGAGAGGAATATGCTAAGTTGTTGATGAACAAGGCGTTCTAGGACTTTAGAAAGGAAAGGGAGAATAGATATAGGACGGAAATCAGAGAATGAAACAGGATTAGATTTTTTTGGCAAAGGAGTAACATGAGCTTCTTTCCAGACTGCAGGAAATAGGCCAGAGGAAAGAGAGAAGTTAAGGACGTGTTGGATTATAGGAGCTATTTGGACAAGGATAGGGACAATCATGTTTCGGCTAATGCTATCGTTACCAATAGCCTTAGAAGATATAGACATAACCGCTCTCTTAACATCACAGACAGTAAACTGACTAAAATGAAAAGGTAAGTAGTCAGGAACCGGTAAAGAAGAAAGATGAGACAAAGTTTTCGATTTCAGATTTATATCGAGATCGGAAAGAGAAGTGAAATGTTTATTTAGCGAATTAAGATCAAATTGAGAAGGAATTTTGTTGTACTCTTTACTTTATTGTACTCTCGTGATTACTTATGTTGTACTTGGATTATGGAGTTCTTATACATCGTAAGGTTAATTAAGGCGAGTTGATTATAGACGGAGTTGAGTGACGACTGTTCCTTGACGATTTGTTGCTGCGATGTGATGGCAACAGAAATCTTTGCCTGGTTTTTAATAAATTATGCAATGAATGAAGATGTAAATTAAATGAATAC
This sequence comes from Eupithecia centaureata, assembly GCA_944547425.1. Classification (NCBI taxonomy): domain Eukaryota; kingdom Metazoa; phylum Arthropoda; class Insecta; order Lepidoptera; family Geometridae; genus Eupithecia; species Eupithecia centaureata. The sequence goes on from OX155682.1 coordinate 12,850,734, forward strand.
AGTTTATTTCTTTTATTATTTTGATAATTTTTATAACCAATATGAAATTTTACTTTTCTAAGTGCCTATTTTGTGGACCTTAAGAAGTTATTGGTTTCTGACTTCTGCCATGAGTTTAGATAGATAGATAGAAAATACTTTATTGCAAACTTAAATAGAAAATAACAATATACAATAAAACTACCTATATAGACTAAGTGACAATTGGCGGTCTTATCGCTGAAAAGCGATCTCTACCAGACAACCTTGGATGGATAGAATCATTGGATAGTTAGTATACGGGGATCTGTGTGCATATGTAAGTTCCCTACATTATTATAAATACAATACCTACTTACTATGTTTATATATATTATACATAACAATATACTAAATAACAATACCTAACAATTTGATATACTACATATAATATTTACATAAACTATTTATATACTCATACATAGGAAATCAGGTATGCGTTCAGTGGCAACAGGACAAATAATGCTCCTTTACTAAGGTCTTGAAAATCGGTAGCGACTTTGCTCGCCTTACTGAGACTAAGCAATGCGTTCCATAGCTGTACAGCCCGGGCAGTAAAGGAATGGGCGAAGAAGGAAGTAGAGTGGACAGGTACTTGAAGCATAAGGCTTTCAGAAGAGCGTAGAGAAAGACCGTGAGAGAGATGTAGAAAGGTGAAACGTTCTTTAAGGTAAGGGGGTGCAGAAGGGGGTTTATTCATTATTTTTAACGATAAAGATTAAAATATAGAGATCGTAAATTATATTTATGTTTTCAGTAAAGGTACCGTAATATTTACATCAATTCTGAACACTAATGCATCTGTTATATTTACCTTCGTAGATTCGTGTCGGATTCTGTCCGTTGGAGCCTAAATCTCCTCCCTAATGAGTTAGTGGTCGCAACTAACATTGTAGATAGAAGATAAAATCCGACACAAATGGCATAAACTCGAGAACAATGCTTCAATGAGGACTAGAAGTTTAAATTACTTTATATACATTCTCTGAACGCTTTCAAATGATTCTGTGTTATTCTAATGACCAGGGAAGCTGGATTATCACAATCAGAAACGAAGAAGTTACATTAAGCTTGAACTTATTTCGAAGGTATTTATTATCCTAATAACCTAATCAGTAAATATTGGAAATGCTGGATGCGGCAAGCTGAAGACAGGACGCTATGGCGCTCATTAGGGGAGGTCTATGTCCGTTCAACTGTGGACTAATATAGGTTGATAATGATGATGATATAAGAAATAATTCTTCATTTGATTCTTGTTAACTGTTTTTGTCAAACGAAATAATTGAAATTCGAAAAATTTTTCTTATAGATCTTATTCTTATAGATCTTATTCTTTTTGAGAAACATGAAGTTTCTCAAAAAGAATAAGATCTGACAATTTTTTGAGTTAATGACATAATGCGTATTTAATTGACATTGATTATGTTCTAATGTTTGCTTTTTAGAATCTGAAGTCAGTTTATAAATACCCTATAATACCCTAGGTCCGTGGGGTACCGAGGCTCTCCGGGTTTTTAAAAAAATATCTGAGCGTCTGGTCGATGCGACGCGTGACCCGAGAGCTGGTGAATATGTGGCTCAGCGCATCAGCATTGCCATACAGCGTGGTAATGCAGCCAGTGTCTTGAGGACGCTTCCGACTGGTATTGACATGGATCAATTGAGCTACCTTGAGACTGTTTGCAACCGTCTGCAGTTAGCTCAATGGTTTAAATTGTAAATACTAGTTGTAATTTTTCTATTCCTTGCTTGTAATTTTCGTTGTTAATAAAGTTTGTATATAAATTATTAAAACACCTCAAATAATTTAAAAGTTAGTTTAAAAGAAAACAACCCAACGACAGAGGGATAAATACGAGAAATTCCGTCTGAACGAGCCGGTCTTTCGTGTCTTCTTGGTTCCCTTTTGTTAATTTTACTTTGTCTGTTATTTCGAGTTTAAGAAGGGTCTAAGGGTACATAATGCTGGATCCTCATATGGCTGTTGCTTAACTTTTCGGATTAATCTCCAAAGTTTATCTCGGCAGTGTCTGCGTCAAGAATTACATATTACTGTGATGTATTACTGTAAAGTTCATGCCTTCCGCAGTATACTTTGTTGGATGCCATGAAACTTTCATGTAAGACAAATTAGATCTAATTTTTTTGGCTTGCTTGGCGGATTCCTACCCAGGGAACGAGAGCGAGTGAAAGCGAACGAGTGGGATTCGATGAATTGTACCGCATGTTCACTTGTTTTCGCTATTCTTGTCAAGCTAGTTCACACTAAACGAACGCCTAAGAACACCAGCGAATGCTGACGACGGAATAAGACCGATGGCTAACGATGGTTGTTTTCGCCATGGAGGCCAACACTGGTTCATTCTCGTTCGTTTGTTAGCCTTCGCTCGCTCTCATTCGCTTGGTCTGGACCACAGAGAATAACTCCATGGTCTGGACCCACCACTATAGTATAAACTACCGACCCGCCCCGGCTTCGCACGGTTTTATTATACGTATAAACCGTCCTCTTGAATCACTCTATCTTAAAAAAAAACGCATACATAGGGACATAATGGACATAGGGACAGAGAAAGCGACTTTGTTTTGTGCTATGTAGTGATCTTGCTTGTTCATTTAAATATTTTCTCCTAATACCAACGTTTTATAATAATTGTGTTAACTGTGCTATCCTTACTAACATTATAAACGTGAAAGTTTTTATGGATCTTATGATTTATATGAAAGTTCGTCTTTCACGCAAAAACTACTGAACGGGCTGAAATTTATAATAGACGTGGTTCTAAACCAGGAATAAAATATAGTTTTTTTTTATCCCTTAAATCCGTTCCCAGGGGATCGACATATTCTTGAAATCGTTTCAATATTCCATAGATATAGCGCGTGTGAAGCCGTGCGTAGATGCTAGTATCTAATATACACAAGGAATTTGACCGGCCTTTTAACTACTAAGTGATCTCTTCCAGGAAAACTCACCAAATAGTTAAAATTAACCTGCAGCTTACTAGCTATCTTATCGATCTCACTGGCCTAGAGGCACCTTGAAGAATGAAACAAAAGTCCTATATTTAGCTCGCCCTCCGCTCGACCGAATCAAGAGAGCTAAGTTTTTGGCAGCTTGCCATAGCGATATCGCATAAAAATGCAATATCATTGAAGATAGATTATAAACTTATATTTTACAATGCAATTTGCTTAGGTAGGTAGGTGTAGATAGGTATCGAATTTTTTAAAACAAATTAAACAAGTTAACCCTATAATTAAAATTGAGCTTACTGCTGCAAACAAGACCGACCTTTGTTTGCAGAAGTCGTCAGTTCATGTTTTTGTGTTGAACTGAGATATATCATAAATTCATTTAAAACGTGATAACACACTAATATTACAAATGCCTAATTTTAGATGGACGTTTGTTACGTGCGGGTTCTATTCCCGCCTTGGAACAAATTTAAGTACGACCTGCAAATATTTGTACCGGGGTTCGATGTATGACAAAAAATCTATTTCATGTAACGTATTGTATTTAGTATTTTTAGATAGGTATATTGTATTTATAATACAAGTGCTTAGCTTGCGGGGCTTGATGATACAGTGTAGATCCTACGTACTGTAGAGATTTCGTTGGTCGATATAATTTATATTTGAAGTTTAAATTGGGAACAAAACAACTGTAGTTAACTGAAATTAGGCGGTATAAGTGCTTTCACCTGTATTGTAACTACACGTGGGTTTATGTTTACGAAATTTACTTAAATGCTGGCTTTAGAGGTGAACTTTACAGCTGGTTTGATAATCAAAGGAGGCCTATACTCGTATAATAAAGATACCTGAAATATTTATTGTATATTTATTTGGATCTTCGAATTAAAAAGTTAGAATAACGTGGTATTAAAATAGATCAATTGAGCTACTACTAGACAGTTTGCAATCTTCTGCAGTTAAATTCTTACTCTTTATCAAGTTTTGATGATGCTATAAAGTTACTATCTATAAATCCATACATCCATCCATCTCGCCACGACAAATTATTAGTACCTAATCCAAACTTTTTATTATATGTGTTCCAAAACACACAGCATTGTTGGAAGAATGGTTTGTACTATTTGCCTTTAGATAATAGTTTGTATACTTTACCGACCTCCAGTCTGTTTCGAGCATATTCTTTGCAGGAAGTAGCCGATCCAGAATGTCATCTTGAACGGCTGTCAATATCTTTTCATAGCGTTTGTGTAATTTGCCGATAAAACTTCAAGAAGTTGAAGTTGGACAACAAAAATTTTTCGTATGACGATTTTTTAGTAAAAAACACTGTTATAAACTTAGGTTATAAAAGTGAAATAAAAGCTTTTTAAGTGCATTATTTATATGAGCGCCCGAGCAGATATTCATCTGCTCGGATCAAGCCGCTTGTCGCCCCTTCTGCACTATACGATTGTATATCAGAGCTAATTTTACATAATAAAATAGGGCAACAAAAAGGGTTACTATGTTAAATATACTTATTAATGATATATAGATAAATATATACATTATATCTGCTTCGCATTTATATACACGCAGGGGACACTGTGGTGACCCCGCATGGTGGCTGTGCCACGTACTTTTACCTAGGCTTTGCCTATATCCCATACACGCAGGGGACACTGTGGTGACCCCGCATGGTGGCTGTGCCACGTACTTTTACCTAGGCTTTGCCTATATCCCATACACGCAGGAGACACTGTGGTGACCCCGCATGGTGGCTGTGCCACGTACTTTTACCTAGGCTTTGCCTATATCCCATCCTACGGCTTTGCCGTTTCTTTATCTACATGGTAAGTAATAATGAGTTGTTCTATATGCTTTGGGCTCGCGGTCGACTCGCTCCGGTCTAAGCACTCTAGGTGCCCTGGTGCCTACGACCCTGGAGCTATGCTCCTTCCTTGGAGCTATGCTCCTTCCAGGGCCAAGCCCTTACTTGGAGCTGTGCTCCGTCCTGGGCTAAGCCCTTACTTGGAGCTGTGCTCCTTCCTGGGCTAAGCCCTTACTTGGAGCTATGCTCCTTCCTGGGGTTGGACCCCTTTCCTACCTACGCACCACCCGGACGTGGGGACATTGCCCCCACGAGGACCTCCACCATCCCCATAGTCCTGCCTTGGTTGCTCCAACTCAAGTCGACCGCGCTCCCGTGTAATAAGCTGCCTCTACACATAGGCCAGCGTATTCGCCAACGCGCGCTGGCCAGGCGATGCGCTTGCCAACGCGTCAGCCCATGTGTAGTGCAGCCGATACACATCGCATATCCTGGGTTAGCCGAAGCTATTACCCACCAACTTATACACGTTGGTCTCATTGGTAGAAATCTACCTAAAGGATTGTACAATTCCTTTATCGCGGTCTTACTTATAATATAAAGGTATAAAAGGACTCACAGAATATCTCCAGGCTCCGTCTGCCCACCTGGTGCAGACTACTCTGCATCAACCTTCTCCTTCCACGTGTCGGTCTCGAGTGTCGTTCTCGCCACCGTTGTCTTACCGCCATAGCCTGTTATCAACTCATTTTTTATCGTCTACCCACATTTTAGTCTTAGTCAAAACAGTGTCTAGAATTGCCACACTAAATTACATATTGACATTAACTAAATGAATGACACTTACCATATTTTACATGGCGATTCGCGTGGTGCGCGACATTCCCAACAACGAAAGAAGTCTAGTGAAGCAGAGTAAGCAGGTGTCTTGTCCACTCTAACATTTTCTCCCTGGCACGAACAGCTGCTCTCCGTGTACTCGTCTCTCTCACTTCCCGATTACCTTCTTTAGTTGTGACTTCACCTTCACTAGGTGTTATCGCCTTCTCCGCACTGTCGGAGTTAGAAGCGGGCACCTCCATTGTCACGTCTATGTCATCAAGTTGTATGGGTTCGATTGTGTTTGTTACCGGACTCTCATCAGGAGCCATCTCTTCGTGTTCTTGAAATTTTTTTCTTTCGTTTGTTCTTGAGTCAGAATATATCCGCGTTGGTGTATTCCTTGTAGCCGAGAACCTTCGAAGAGCTAAGAGACATTCTTCTGCAGTGAGGTCTTTTACTACTTCCAAATGGATTGAGCGAACTGCTAAACATGTGTAAAGCACTACCCATCGTTTTTCCTTTCCATTTTTAGTTTTAACAAACATTGGTCCAAAATAGTCAACTCCACAGAAGGTAAATGGTGGACTGTAGTTGACCCTCTCTGGAGGTAGCGCTGGTGTTGATGGCAGTTGGTAGGGACCACCTCCATGCTTGACACACTGCGGACATCTCCTTATCACCTTCTGAACTTGAACTTTACCTTGTGGTATCCAATATTTCTCTCGAATAATAGTAAGGGTATGTGCTGCCCCAACATGATAGTTAGCTTCATGAACTTCCTTTATTATCGCATTTGTAAGTATACTATCTCTGGGTAACAGTATTGGATATTTCATGTCATAGCTCCAGTTGGTGTTTGCCATACGACCTCTGCATCTCAGTATTCCATCAACATCAAGAAACAAATCTAGATTCCTTGCTAAATGTGTCCTTTTTCCTGCCATTTCATTTGGATAATGTTGCAGCTGGAGTTTCTTTATGTCAGAATTCAGTGGATATGGTACTGCGGTTTCCTTGTGTTGTAAGTTTCCTGTAACCTGTCCTGTAGTATCTTCAGCTGGAACAGAGACAATAGGGCCTTCCACAGTAACATCTTCAGCTGGAACAGAGACAATAGGGCCTTCCACAGTAACATCTTCAGCTGGAACAGAGACAACAGGGCCTTCCACTCCATCCATTAACTCCTCTTGGCTGTGGCTCAGATGTTCGGCTTCCATTGTGTGATTCTCCTCTGGACTAGGGTCCGGAGCCCTCCCACACGAAAAAAGAGTTCTATGAGTATCATAGTACCTGTCTTCTGGCCAATGTGCTTCATCCAATTTGAGAAATTCGGGACCTTCCAACCACAGCTTCTTGTTTTGCTTCCATGTACCAGGTTTTGTGGCAACATCAGCTGGGTTACATTTTGTATTGATGTAATACATATTAGTTTCTTGATGGTTCCTCTTTATTTCCTCAACTCTATTGGCTACAAATGGAGGGAGCAGCTTATTAGAGTTCATCCATCCGAGTACTACAAGGCTGTCAGTCCACAGAGCTTGCTTCTTAATTGGTAAGTCAATGTTAGACCTTACATATTTTAGGAGTCTGCTAGCAATCAGAAAACCCAGCAGCTCTAGTCTTGGTATCTTTAACTCATCCTTATCTTTACTATGGGCTATGTGTGATTTTGCCATGACAAATGAATCTGTAGTACCCTCCAGACTTGAAGCTCTTAAATATACCACAGCAGCATATGCATATTTATTTGAAGCGTCCGAGAAACTATGTAGCTCATATTCTGTGTTGGCATCTGATGAATGTGTAATGCACCTTGGAAGTTCTACTTCAGTAGCGGATTTCAAATCTTCTAATATTGCATCCAATGACTCAGCTATATCCGTTGGTAACTTTGTATCCCATTTGTGCTTTTGTTCACAGATGTTCTGGAATAAGAGTTTCAACGGCAATATCAAAGGACAGACAAAGCAACATGGATCATAGATTCTTGCTAGAGTTCTCAATACATTCCTTTTGGTCACCACTGGCACACTTGGTTTGAAGTGGTCTTCATGCACCTTTAGTCTTAATGTATCCTTGCTGACATTCCATTCCAATCCAAGTATTTTAACAATGTGGGTAACTTGAGCTCTATGTTCTGCAGGAATAGATGACATAACATCTGTACTGTTTGAAACCCAATCTCTTATATTCATAGACAATTGACCAAATGTTTCTCTGGTTTTTTCATACATCTTAATAGCTTCCTTGTCCGAATCAGCACCTGTAACTAGGTTGTCTACATAGCACTTGTCAGCAATTGTCTTCAGTAAATCTTCATTTGATTGAGACATGTGGTGTCTGATAGTTGCTGTCAGCAGGAATGGACTTGAGATAATTCCAAAAGGAACTCTACAAAACCTTAGGTATATCAGGTTGTCTTCAGATACTTCCTTTGTAATATCTTTAACCCACAGAAATCTGGTGACATCACGATCCTCTTCCTGAAGTCCCACTTGAAGAAATGCTTTCTCAACATCCGCTACAAGACCAATTTTCTTTGTTCTGAACTTTAATAGAAGAGCTGTTAGATCTTCAAGCATGGATGGTCCACTATACAAACATTCATTCAAGCTCTTCTGTCCAGATGTTTTGGCCGATGCATCATAAACAATCCTTCCTCGTTTTCCAGTTTGTTTGACCATGTGGTGAGGAAGATAATGAAGAAGATTGTGATTGCCATTGTGAGGTTCAGCTTGTTCGATGATTCCCAAAGTCAGTTGTTCCTTAAGAATATTATCATATTCTTCGAGAATATCCATTTCCGATCTTCTGATCAAAGTCTTCAGTCTCCCCAGCGCAAGACCAAAGTTGCTAGGAATTTGAGGTGGATACTCAATCCATGGCCACTTCACTTCATAGCGTCCAGCTTGGTATTGCACGGTGTCGTTGAAGTGTTTGACAGCTTCTTCTTGACGTGTTGTTTTTGGAGAATCCGTTATTCCTATACATTCCAAGGACCACAGGAAACGTATATCAATATTTTTCAAAGGCAGGTCAGGTTCCGTGAAATATGGACAGCTTGAGTTATGGCAATGACAATATGTGGTTACTGTAAGTGTATTTCCTTTATGGTCAGTTCCATCTTTATTAGTTCCAGATAAGACCCAACCAAAGTCGGTATCAATTGCATAAAAGTTTTCACCAAGTTTCAAATTATCTTTTCTCATAAAACTGGCATAATAATCATTACCAATCAGTAAATCAATAGATTCACCAGCAGTGGTATCATCAGCAGAGATGTCAACTTTATCAGATGTTATCTTGGCAATAGGTAATCTGTCTGTTATATGTGGAACAACATTTACCTGCATTTCCTTTGTCACACCACGCTTTGTATGTATATATATATCTCAGTTGCAGGGCTAGACATTTCCTTAGGTGATGATGCTCCAAATGTATATACAAGCAGCAAGTCTTCTTTATTAACAGATAAACCCAAGCTTTTAAATGCATTCCGTGTTATATAACTCCGCTGACTACCACTGTCTAGTACAAGTCTACATTTGATTTCTTTTGTACTATTGGGGTTTTGGATTTTTGTCACTGCAGTCTGTAAGCAAATAGAAGTATTATTAACTGTGTGGTGGATTTTGACAGAATTATCTGTATTTAAATTGATTCCATTACTTTCTTGTTCAGGACAAATGATCTGCATGTGATCCCCCTGGCATCGGTAACATTTGATTTTTCTTCGGCATTCATCAGTTTTATGATTTCTCAAAAGACATTTTTGGCATCTCCCTGTTAATCTCCCTTTTCTTTCTTCTAGGGTTTTGTATTTCCTGCAATCTATACTTTTATGATTTCTCATATTACAGAACATGCATGGAAATCTGCCTCTTTTGGCTTAAGGTGTCTCAGAAGAGTCGGTTTGCTTTCTCTTCAGGTTTGTTCTCTGATTTTGTCTCTTCGGGTTTGAAGATTTTGACTGTTGTGCACTTTCCGTTCTGATCTGCAATGCCTCCGTAGTACTGCCATTGATCTCCACTGTTGATACTGGAATGAAGTCTTGAGAACCTTCCATTGCGGTAATTATCCTTTGTAGACAAGATCTTATTGTAGACATGGTATTTTCCTTGTCTGGCCTCATGATGTGATATTCATGCACTAGTTTTTCAGGAAATTTTGACAATACCATGGCTCGAAAATGGTTCCCGTTGGAAGGCTCACCCAGCTTTTCCAGTACTCGCAGATGGCGTTCGACCTCATCATATGTGGACCGGCAACTTACTGCGTTGTATTCAGCTTTAGAGAGCTTATGTAAAGCAGAATAATGTGCGTCAATTAATGTATCAGTTGATCCAAACCTCCTCTGCAATGTATCAATCGCAATGGTGTAGTTGTCACTAGTTATAGTTAATCCGGCAACAGCTTCGAGTGCAACTCCTTCAAGGCAACTTAATAAATAAGCCATCTTGTCAGCGCTTGCTATTCCTCTTTCATGGATATTCGTACTAAACCTATCCCAAAATTCACTCCATCTAAGGCGATCACCCTTGAATTTTGGAAGTTCAAGCTTTGGGAGCTTAGTTGATGTTGGTAAAGTAGAACTTTGCGTAGAACACGACGCTGTCTCTTTCATGGAAGCCTGAATACGAGACAGTAGTTCTTCATCCAGAAGTTGAATCTCCATTGCGGCTTCGATAGTTTCCATTTGAGGCGATGATGACTTTTCAGTGTAATAATTTAACTCTTCTTCTAATTTTTTAACGAGTAATCGAAGGTTTATTTCTGCAAGTACAGCATTAGCGTAAGGCATTGGACCCGAATCGCAATCACGATTAAGCTCGTCCAGATATTGGCTTAGACGGCTTCTTCGCATCTCCAATTTCCTTATTAGTACTGCTTCCATTTCTACAGAAACTCGACTCTTCAACGAATATCAGTAGGTGTGTAAAAAATGCTATTGTAGGCACGCGGGTTCTCCAATTTCTTCAAGCTTCGATTTTTCCGATTTCACGTTAGGCCACGTAAATTTCGCACTGTAAATAACAAATAACACTACAGGTAGAACCTTATTTTAACTATCACACACTGAAATACTGTTTATTCAACAATTTATAGCGTTTTTTAATTACTACGTCTTACCTGAGCGCGTGGTGAAAGAATTTTCATCAAATTTGCTGATTTTGCGAAATACCTTTTCACAGGTACGCAAACACGTAAAAACTTCGTTTCGCAATTGTATTTTATTCCGCGGGACTTATTAGATTGATTAATCGTTTTGTACAAGTTATTTTGTAAAAGTTTTGTTCACTGTCCTTTACTGTAAAGTTTTATAACTTGCTGAAAAATTTTAAAATTAAACCGAAAACAAGAAAATTTTGCTTTGTAAGGTGAAAATATCCATAGACAATCCTATAAATGGCGCTAAAAACACCGCTGCACTGCCAACCCAACAAAAAGAAAGGAAGACAGTTTTTTTTTTATACCCTTTTTTCAACTAAAACTATAAAGGTTTTAGTTGAACTTCAACTTCATGATTATGGCTCTAAGGTTTTATTTTGAATGAGTTCCAAAGTAAAGTATTACCACAGAGTATTACATACGCACAAAATGGGCACAATTTAGACTTAAAATAAAAACATCATGCGTGTTAATAATCTTATAAAACATGTTAAGATTAGATATCATAGTTGGAAATAAAACAACAATAGGGTAGATTAATTATTTTATTATTATTTCAATTAGGCTCAGGGAAAAGGAATAGCCTGAACGAATCTGGCTTCCTTCAGATCCCTGCATCTCCACCAAATTTTGTCGCCCCTTCTGCACTATACGATTGTATATCAGAGCTAATTTTACATAATAAAATAGGGCAACAAAAAGGGTCACTATGTTAAATATACTTATTAATGATATATAGATAAATATATACATTATATCTGCTTCGCATTTATATACACGCAGGGGACACTGTGGTGACCCCGCATGGTGGCTGTGCCACGTACTTTTACCTAGGCTTTGCCCATATCCCATACACGCAGGGGACACTGTGGTGACCCCGCATGGTGGCTGTGCCACGTACTTTTACCTAGGCTTTGCCTATATCCCATACACGCAGGGGACACTGTGGTGACCCCGCATGGTGGCTGTGCCACGTACTTTTACCTAGGCTTTGCCTATATCCCATCCTACGGCTTTGCCGTTTCTTTATCTACATGGTAAGTAATAATGAGTTGTTCTATATGCTTTGGGCTCGCGGTCGACTCGCTCCGGTCTAAGCACTCTAGGTGCCCTGGTGCCTACGACCCTGGAGCTATGCTCCTTCCTTGGAGCTATGCTCCTTCCAGGGCTAAGCCCTTACTTGGAGCTGTGCTCCGTCCTGGGCTAAGCCCTTACTTGGAGCTGTGCTCCTTCCTGGGCTAAGCCCTTACTTGGAGCTATGCTCCTTCCTGGGGTTGGACCCCTTTCCTACCTACGCACCACCCGGACGTGGGGACATTGCCCCCACGAGGACCTCCACCATCCCCATAGTCCTGCCTCGGTTGCTCCAACTCAAGTCGACCGCGCTCCCGTGTAATAAGCTGCCTCTACACATAGGCCAGCGTATTCGCCAACGCGCGCTGGCCAGGCGATGCGCTTGCCAACGCGTCAGCCCATGTGTAGTGCAGCCGATACACATCGCATATCCTGGGTTAGCCGAAGCTATTACCCACCAACTTATACACGTTGGTCTCATTGGTAGAAATCTACCTAAAGGATTGTACAATTCCTTTATCGCGGTCTTACTTATAATATAAAGGTATAAAAGGACTCACAGAATATCTCCAGGCTCCGTCTGCCCACCTGGTGCAGACTACTCTGCATCAACCTTCTCCTTCCACGTGTCGGTCTCGAGTGTCGTTCTCGCCACCGTTGTCTTACCGCCATAGCCTGTTATCAACTCATTTTTTATCGTCTACCCACATTTTAGTCTTAGTCAAAACAGTGTCTAGAATTGCCACACTAAATTACATATTGACATTAACTAAATGAATGACACTTACCATATTTTACATGGCGATTCGCGTGGTGCGCGACACCGCTGCTTCGGAAGAAGAGTGACTTTTGGATATCATTCAAGCATTTGTCTCGAGACTGGATTTGAACCCGCAACCTCCTACGTCATCATAAACGACGTTTCAGATAAAAAAAATCTCAAGTCACTAGGTATCTTACTTCTTTATTACTATAAATATGTAAGAAAGTCTGTGTGAACGTTTTTTATGAGTAATCTCCGTAGCTACAAGTTATTTAAATTAAATTTGGTACGTAGATAGTTTAGGGCCTAGAATAACACATAGAATATTCAAATTTGGAAATTTTACCCCCTTAAGGTTCAATATGGTGGTAAAGTTTGTATGGAAAATATTCCTTGGTTCGATTCACTCAAAACTCGGTATAAATAAACTGCAAAGTAAATAATTAAATAGTGGTTTTTTTAATTTTACAAATCTACTACTACTAGGAGGCGTGCAGTAAATTTCTTTTTTTAATTTTACTAAACTATCCCTAGGAGGCGTGCAGTAAATTTCTGAAATTTGATAAATATATTTCCATACGAGCGAAGCCGCGGGGCGCAGGTAGTGGTAAATAAATAACAGCATTCTCGCAACGACCAGTCATGACGTGACTTAATTCAAGTTTTCAATCAATTATAATTTCGAAGTATAATCTCGTCACTTTAATTTAATGTGGTACTTATTCTACGAAGCTCGAATTTTAAGGATATCTATGGCTTCAGATGGAGAAGGGTAGAGCTATAAATATTCAAATGAAATATGGGGTAAAGTTAAATAACTGATGCCGCTTCCGCTACTGCGAAACGGTTTCGATAACGGGAGTTGGTAAAAATTGCAAAGTAATGATTAACGAATTAACGATTTAAGGTGTCAGAGTATTGCGGTGTTTTTTAATAGCCTTACCTTTAATATTAAGAGCCAATCTGAGACAGACACTATACTACCCCTGTGCAATCAAAAAAACGAACAATCTAACCATTCAACATTTAGGTAAACGTTTCGTGTTCACCTCTTAATATTACTATAATTTGGCGTGTTTTAAAGCTACAATTAGAACCTCATCAATGTAGTCGAATTCAATTAAATACGAATTATTAAGGATAACTCAAAACCTAGATCAGGTCTTGATCTAATTTATATTGGACATGAGAAGCTTTCATAAAAAATAATCTGTAAATCAGTTCACCTAGAAAACAATGTTTTTTGTCCCAATGGGAGTGATATAGTCAATTTGTCATAACTCCTGTCAAATAAGCAAGGAAAAAAAAAAAGAAAACCATTCTGAAATGACACACAACAAAAAAAACAGTCGAATCACTGAAGTAATATTACTAGCGTAACAACTCACTGAGTCGAATTGAGATTTTAAAAATACGAGTAGTTGAAAAGACTGGAGTGAACAGAAATGTACCTATGCGATCACTTTATTTCCTAACTTCACTTATGTCATTATAAATTTCTGATAAGTCCAAGAGTCCTGGTTTTAGAATAGGGCAAGGGAATTCCTGCTCTATAGGGTTCCTATCCCTTATCTAGTTTTAACTACTTTTCTTTCCTCGTTGACCTACCTTGAACCTCGGCCAGCGTACAGCGTGGTTGCAGGTAAACGGCAATGCAGCAAATAAATACAAGTAGATACTTATCTTGTTTCATAAATAATTCATAGCTTCAGTTCACTATTACTGTTCACAGTTGAATTATGGTTTTCACAAGTTTCCTACTTTTAAGCTTGAGTTCGACAAGTGAAACTGTCTTTTTGAGTAACAATGTCCTTATTCTACTAAATTAATCGCTTCACCACAACAGTAGAATCGTATCATAATACACACTACAAATGGGGGGCGCGTGCTAAATAGACCAGATCCTTACTACTAGACCATTTATATTTATATTAAACGTGAAAGTTTATATTTATGGATTTTTATATCTCTTTCACGTTAAAACTTCAATGCAATGCCACGGGCATATAGTTAATAGTTAAAAATACTTTTAAAATTATTTTTATCCCATGGAACTGATATAAAGGATGGAAAGTATCCTATATTTTATTCCAAAACTAGAAATACGTCTATTCAAAATTTCAATCTGATCCTGTGCTCTAGTTTTAGCATGAAAGTAAAAAGGATCCAGATATCCATACAAACTTTTTCGCGGATATCTTATTATTATGGAAGTAAGGATGTTGGCAGACAAAAATCGATGAGTAGACCGTATATAGATACATTGACTTACCGCTTCACCAGACAGTAGTCATAAATTATTTTGACGTACAAAAAATAGCATCGAATTTGTTTCATCATAGAATCCTAGTCTATTGACCCAGCCTACAGTGCCTACTTCTTATTCGAAGTCTGTTCTGTCCAACATTATAAGTTTTTCTTTTAATAACAAATTTCTTCTGCCATCAGTATTCCACGTGCTTTTAATGAATTAAATTCCTTTGGGCTAATTCGATCGTTATCATAACATAATTGTAATTGCTATCACTGACTTCTTTAATATTTCTCGGCAACAGTGTTTTATTATTCAAAACAGTAGGAACAGCCAACCGAAATTCGTTACGAAGCGATTCTATTTCTACAATCGTCATCTCTGAAACGAAGATAGATTGGCAGACAAGCGTCCGTCGAAATCACATGTCAAAAATGTCACTTGGTTTGCCATTTTGGGATTTCTATGGACGTAAGTCGTTCGATGTTATCAATTCGCTTGATGGCATCGAAAAGAATATGTACATTGTCTACCTATGATCTATATAATCTACTAGCTGTGCCCCGCGGCTTCACCCGCGTAATTCCCGTTCCCGTGGTTATTTCGGGATAAAATATGGTTTATGTGTTATTCCATATAATATCTCTGTACCCAATTTCATCCAGATCCGTTCAGTAGTTTTTGCGTGAAAGAGTAACAAACATCAATACTTACAAACTTTCGCGTTTATAATATTAAAAGGATTGGAATGGTGAATCGATTCATTTAGTGTAATTAGGCCCCTGTTAGACGTACGTTCACACGCACTTTTATCTATCTGCTTACGAATGAGCTGCTTAATACCCTCTGTCTTCCTGTGTGGCTTGTTGTTGTTTTAGTTAGTTTACCATACCTAAGTAGACTCTTCGTGTAGTTTAACCGTTTATGTTATAACTAGCGACCCGCCGTGGCTTCGCACGTTTTTATTATACGTATAAACATTCCTCTTGAATCACGCTATATGATATAAAATCCGTTGCGGAGTTTCAAAGATTTAAGCATATAGGGACAGAGAAAGCGACTTTATACTATGTAGTGATATATTTTATTGTAAGTTTTAAATCTTCATTTATTTATATGTTCATTTATTTATATAAATCTTTGTGGACTTTTCCATTTAATATTTAAAAGTTGTCAAACTTTTCTTCCAATAAAATCGAATGTTACGTTGTCTAGACCCTCAGGAGTCTATTAGTTAGTCTACCATCATAGCAATTACAACGAGGATCGATATTCAAGTTGGCCACTCGTTTCGAATCATTCGTCCACTGGTTGTTTGCGTCAAATCCGTGACTGACGACATTGACGTGACGTGCGCGAAGCGTCAACCAACGTGTAGACTGAGTTTTATTTGCGCTTAAACAATACCGAAATGGAAGATATTAGTTTACCTTTAACTTGTCAAAATTGTGCAACATATGAATGAATAAATAATGCTGGACAAGCAATACAATAGGTAGATACTAGATAAATGACCTAATGGACGTTGTTTATTGGGTAGGTACACATAGAAACATCCTAAAACACCCAAAATAAATCTGCAGAATGCACAAACATTACATATGTCCCAGGACGGGAATCAAACACGCAACATGCTGTGTCGCAGGCTACTGTCTGATATCTCAATATCACTTGTAGTTCCTTTGGAACTATTAGATCGCAGTAACAAAAAGCAGTAAATTAGCTCTCGAAAATTGCAACCCATACGGTTGCAATTTTCGAAATAGATACGAAACGAAAACTTCTTTTTAAGTAAGCATTTTAAAACTTATTCTAAGACGTTTGAACACAAAACCTTCAGGGTTGATTGCACCCACCAATATGATTGAACTTATAAATAAACAACGCAAAATTTTACATCCCCAATACCTCAGACAGACCTTCAATACCAAAATACCAATAACCCCGTATTCATATTCGACACGGGCAATACATAAAACGATGAACGTGACATTCTTGTCGTCGTTGTCAGCAGTTTGAGATCTCGAATATACCTATTTCCGTCACGTACTCCCGTAGTTTATGAGCTTCTAATGTTGTGTTCTACACTGTCATATAACTGACTGATCAGTATAAGAACGAGTACACATTACACGTTTTAAAGAGCGCGCTTACGACACGACGCATCACGATCTTTCTGATAAAAATATCACGCGAATTTGATTAGAACATAGATTTACAAGCGCTTGTTTGAATGTGCTCTATCCGCACAGGTGTTTATAACGCGCGTTAAACGCACGTTTCAAAATGCCTATTATGTACGCAGCTAAAGGACAAACCGCACTAGCGCTGCACTGCAGCGGACACGCGCGACGCGGCCTAAACGCACTGTGCTGCAGCAGAACACCACCAAATATTCTCTGGTAGGTAATTCTGCAGCACTTCGCCGCTCTGGTGCAAAGCCGAATCGCTATGGTGCGTTTATATTTATATAAAACCATAGAATTCATATTTGGCCATCGCCGCATCTCTCCGTTGCAATGACACGCTAGTGCGGTTCAGCCTTAAGCCACACTCACTTTGATACGAATTTATTCGTTCGTAAACTTACGATCACTGTTCGCATGCAGTCTGAGCGCTCCCATAGGCCTTGGAAGGTCGGGATCATTCGTGCGCAAAGAGTACGTTTCCGCACGAATCAAATTCGTAACATATCAAAAGGGAGCATGGCCTAGTGCCTTTACACGAAATTGCTTCAAAACCATGGATAAGGAAGTAGGTACCTATTTGTTAATACCCACGACATGAAGAGGTTTTTACGTTTAGAGCAAGACATTGTAATTTTGCTTTTTTCTTATTATAATAATGATATGATATGGTGTAGTAAACCATAGTTGGTAATGGTATGATGCAAAGTTTTTTTTTATTAAATATCATGTGTTTACCTGTTCAGATTCAAGATTAAGAGACAGCAAATGTTAAGACCTAGCAAAAATCTGAAAAATCGGCGAACTAGGGTAATTTTTATTTGTTATTTAAAAGGTAATAGAAATATCTATAAATTGTAAAAATTTCAACGGTCAACCTATTACGGTTCTTCAGATACCCGACAGATGTATGAGTAGACAGCCAAGACTTATCAAAAGGGCTAAACTACCGGAACAATACATACTACATAGTAAGGAACCCTTTACATTGAAGTTATTTGATATCTTTTCGTTGTTCCACGCTAAATGCCACCTAAAATCGAAATATCCGTTGCAAACCCCCAATCTTTTTCTATTCTTTGAAATTGTGTTCCGTTTCGAAAGCGAATCCGAATTAATATTTAGATTAAGGTCAAGGTTAAAATTTCTCAGAATGATAACGAACCATAAAATCTCATTAGCTTAGATTTTATTTGATTAGCGCCCTCTTAGTGGAATCAAATATGAATCAAATTAAGGACAAAGTATCTAGGTACCTATTGAGTTCATTTACTGCCTCAAGCTCGATAATTACACCTATAAGTAATATCTTATAGCTTCTATAAAGCTAATTGAAGTAGATGTATCCGCGGGTTTATCATACATACTATTTTTGACAATCATTGGTTTATTTTCTTTTGTTTTCATGCGTTATCTAAATGTTCGTTATTTGACCATAGTACCTTCGTTGATAAATAAGATAAACAGTTTATTTGTTTCCACAGACACACTCACTTACAATTTACTTAGATATATAATTAAAAAAAAACTACTATACATACTTACTATACATTTAGCCAAACATGCAATTTTAAATGTAAATAAATTCTTAGGAAATAACTTAGTTTAGGTAAGTTGGTAGGTAGTTCGATACTTTGTTTCTCCTGATACCTACCATAAGCTTCCGTTTATACATCAGTTTTTGGAGGCAAATAAAAATATTTTCATTCATTCATTCATTCTCTTACAGGTTCATCAATACGCGCTGAAGATGTCTCCTTTCACTCCAATAATCAGCTCGTTGAAAGAGATGAGATACTCCATACAACATTATGAATGAGACCTCGTTCCTTTGAACCCAATCCGATCATTATGAGAGATTTTTGGATACCTACCTACTTGCTAGAGAGAGACGAAATTAATATTAGTTGCTACCACCTACTAGTTAAACAGAGATCGAAATAATTTTAGGTGCTACATAATACAACAATAGCCTTACAGCCGTTTGTTCGTACGATAATCTGTATGAACAACCGGCTGTATTGTATATAATGAATTATCAAATCTCTTGTCAACGTTAATTTGGTCGGACTATTTGACGATAGAATTAATTATTGTTAATCACGGTATGTACAGCTAGTACCTTTGATGATGTTTAAGAGGACGCTTAATCAAACTAGATAGGCCTAGATATCAGTAATTCCCATGA
This sequence comes from Eupithecia centaureata, assembly GCA_944547425.1. NCBI lineage: Eukaryota > Metazoa > Arthropoda > Insecta > Lepidoptera > Geometridae > Eupithecia > Eupithecia centaureata. Next base: position 12,870,000 of record OX155682.1, read on the forward strand.
GAACTAATATGTATATTTCCTATTATTATATGTATATTTCCGGGGTAAAAAACTAGAATACTCGACATTTTTAGTTTTTGTAGAGGAACTACGAAACGAGTATTTGTAAACGAGTTTTAGAGATAAAAAATGCTGGAAAATCCACAGTCCACATATGATAGATAGATAGATAGAAAACACTATTTGCACACTTAAATAAAAATAACAATATACAATAAAACTACTTAGACTAAGTGACAATTGGCGGTCTTATCACCGATCTCTACTAGACAACCTTGGATGGAAAGAATCATTGGATAGTATATGGGATCATGATCAGCTAGCCCCAAGCTAACCAGAGCTTGTGTTATGGGTATCTTTACTTAATACATTAGATACATAGATACATAGAAAACACCCAGAACCTCGCAACAAATATTTGCATATGAGACAAAAATTTGTCATAAGATGGGAATAAACCCGCAATCTGAGTCTCAGGCATACCTTCGCGCCGCGCCACATAGGTTTTCGTAATAAACGTTATAAATATTTTCTTAGGGATGGAAAATCTAGTAGGGTGGAAAAGACAGGCGCATTGTTGCGTTTACGAGCTTGTCTGTATCAGCTTTAGTAGTTATCTATTTTATTTAGCCCGGAACTGATGTCTGTTGTCTATTTTCAGTCGACTCTAAATAAGGTGATGTTTTATATGTATTTATAAAAACTAACATCCGTCTAAAATTTCACGCTATTTATAGTCTATTTGACCATACGAAAAGTACCAGATTTCAAAAACATCCATCTAAATCAGTTAATCTAAAAAAAAAAAAATATACAGTCATATTGAGAACCTTCTCCATTGTTTGAAGTCGGTTTTCGATTTTGTTTGTTTATGTTTTGACAATGTTATCCGATTTCAATATTTTTTTTTAATTAATTAATTTTTGTATAGCATCCGAGGTATAAACGAATCGTTCTATATAATAGGTATCTACAGACAGTAAACAACCATTTCCATTATTTTATTAAGATTATAATTCTACGAATATATTTATATAACAATCGATAAATCTTCTTTGTAGTCGATTATAATTTAAGTTTAAATAGCTTAATTTACTGTAAGTATATTCACAGTTATTTTCTTAACGTCCACTTGCTCACAACTAACTCGATTGCTCTAAATCAATAAAATAATTCAGATTTTGTTGATAAAAGACGTCGTTGGATGTCAATTTCTGGAACTATTTTGGGTCTCCTTTCTGAACCAAGATAATTTAATATCTTCTAGCTTCAAAGTTATGGTTTATTTTTTTATTTGAAATTTACTTATTACAGTTATATCAATTTAAAATAACTATTGAAATACAATGATGCCCTCAGTTGTTTTTAGTAAAACTGTGTCGCAACCACCATCACTGTCCTCACAGATTGGGTTTTTCCTTTATATTTTAAACCTTAATAATTAAAACCTAAAATAAACTATGAGTTACATACGTGTATTGTCCAGTAATATTTATTTATAAGTTAAGCAGCTTTGGAGAGCTACGAAGGAGCTTTCTACAATTAATCCCTTTTTCAGCCCGTATTTTAGCTCGTATTTTATTTTTATTAGAACTAAAACAAAATTAAAATTTATCACTTTAATGGCAGGGGATTATTGGAATAAGCTCATGAATAAATAAAAGCGTAGTAGTCTTTTTTTTCTATTTTAGTCATGTTTACGTACAGGCAACTTAATTATATATTTAAAAAGTTAAAAACTTTAGAAAAATTTGATTTTTATTGAAATATTGATTGAAATTTATCAGTTGCGCAACTTCTAAATTGTTTGGAGTTACCTCAATTGATTCGATTGTAAAAACTAGTTATAATTTAATTTCATTCTTTATTTCTGTAAATGTTAGTTATATAAAGTAAGTACCTGAATTAATTTACCTTTGTTTCGATTTGACCTTTTAGATTTTTTATAGAAGCTTAGGTCTGAGAAAAAGGTTGAAACTTTGATCGGGCTAAAACTTAGTTCAGGTAAATATTTCGCATTGTTATTTGATAGACATTCATTTTAAAAATATATTATCTATTTGTTTTAATAGATTAACTGAAAATTAGTACATACATTATAAATGATGGGAAGGCCTGCGTCACGCAGTGGACCAGTAAAGGTTGTAGATTATTATAAATGATAAACTAATACGACTTTCCACGAATTGGACTGATTTAATCCGTATAATTTAACTTTTGTTTGTGCTGAAACATTTGCGTATTTTATTATTTTTATTACTATTTGAAATTTTAGTAAACGCTATAATAATTTGATTTCAAATATAAAATAGTAACATTAACGAATATTACATTTTATTTGATGAAATCGAAATGTAAAACAGATCATAAATGCCTCGGAAATATTTGACACGGGTTAAGAGAATATATTTCTGAAATCCAGTCGAATTTCGGATATAAATTGGTTCTACGAATTTGATCCTTTGTTTAAATACAGACTGATTGCTGTCAACGCGTTTTATGAATTCAATTTCTAATGAATTGAATTCCAATTTAAAATCAAGTGATTTGTTTATTTTTGGCGCTTGGAATTGACAATTTGATTTGTTCCGTGACATTTCCCAATAATTTCAGGTTTCATATAGGCTTCCAAGTATTTACTAATCAGATAGCCCCCTTTTTTAAATTGCTGTTTGACCCAGGATCATTATTATATGAGTGACAAAAAATTTACAAAAGCTTCGAGCTTCTGCAATTTGTTCATAACTCCACCATACGACATGTTCATTTCTGTTAACAAAAAATGGCATGCAGGCGGCAAAATTGATAATCAATCAACAAAATACAATAAGTTAAAAAAATGCAATTGGAGGTAGAGTAGTGATTATAAAAAGAAAAGTTTGTTGTACTTATTATGTAGATCTATAATTTATAAAACCCTGTCTTAAAATAAAATTTTATTTTAGTTCATATATTAGGTATTGTCAATTACAATACATAAGAATATACCTAATTGAGTGTACTGTGAATGTTCTAGTACACTTTTTGATGCATAAAAAATAAAGACAAAGAACCCACTTTCTTTGTCTTTATTTTATATTTTATTTGCCTAATATTCAATATCCATAAAAGGAAATAATAGTTTAAATTTGTTTCTATTCTCCGACTATTCGAAAATAAGTCATTAAATAAATAAGTAGATATAAATTAATAAAAAATGCTAGAAAATACAAACAGAATCATCTAGCCCCAAATTAAGCAAAGCTTTGATATCTTCTATACTTATAATAAAACTGTAACAGGTCCAATTCTGTACATTGAAGATATTGTGAAAATTTTTTTTGGAGGGCACTCTATTATCGATACTCAAGCCAAAACTGTAATTTTTTTCATTCATGTCTGTCTGTCTGTCTGTCTGTCTGTCTGTCTGTCTGTATCGTAAACGCGCATCACGCCGAAACTACTTGATGGATTGAAATGAAACTCGGCATGATTATAGGTCATACTACGAGGAAGGACATAGGATACTTTTTATCCCGGAATTCAGTAAGGTTCTCATGGGAGAGGGTATGAAAGTAAAATTCCTTTACCGCGCATCACGCCGAAACTGCTGAATGAGTTGGAATGAAACTCGGGACGATTTGAGTTCATAGTACAAGGAAGGACATGGGATACTTTTTATCCAGAAATTCAGTAAGGTTCCCCTGGGAGAGAGGGTGGAACAAAAATTCTTTAACCACGCATCACGACGGAATTGAATGAATTCGAATGGAACTCGGGACGAGTGGACATGGGATACATTTTATCCCGGAATTCAGTTTGGTTCCCCTGGGCTATACGGGTTTTAAAAAAATTCTCACTGCATCTCAACGACGCGTGTGTACGCGTCGTTCAGATGCAGTGAGAAATTTTTGAAAACCCGTATAGCCCAGGGGAACCAAACTGAATTGAACTGATAAACGCGAAAGTTTGTAAGTATGAATGGATAGTTGGATGGATGTTTGTTACTCTTTCACGCAAAAACTGCTGAACGGATCTGGATGAAATGGCACAGAGATAGATTTTAAACTGGAATAACACATATATTTATTTTATCCCGAAAATCCCACAGAAAAGGGAATTACGCAAGTAAAATCGCGAGTAGTCGAAATACTAATCATGCGCTGACGAAGTCGCGGGCACCAGCTAGTCTTAAATAAGATCTTAAATAAGAATTGAACAATTCACAGGTCGATATTATTTATAAACATAATGACATAATTTTACTGGTATATATTGCTTATTTAATTTCCCTAACAAACTTACCTCCTCAAAAAATCCTATCACAACACATCACTGAACTAGAAAATAACTCACAATGCGGTACGAAACTTCGCAGTCGAAGGTACGTTACGTACTACGTAATGCTACGCGGCTACGGACGCTACGTGCATTCAGCTAAGCGGCCAACTCGAGACTAACGCGGTGTCTTGCGTGAGCGGGCTGGACGCGAACGCGAAGCGGCGCGGCGCGGCGCGAAAACAACAAACAGTATAGACCTATAGAAGTGTCCTACGTTAACAAACGGTGCGGCGCGACGCGGTGCTAAACAAAGCGAACGCGATCAGTTGGCTTGCTTTGTTCGCGCCGCGCCGCGCCGCTTCGCGTTCGCGTCGCGCCGCTCACGCAAGACACCGCGTAACGCTACGGCAGCGAATTCCAATTTCGAGGACGCTTTTTGGATTTTTGCATAGTTTATTTAATACTCCTGTTTTACTGTTTATTAATTTCATGTTGGTAAGGGCCTTATTGTGCCTGGAGTCTAAAAGAAGTTTTCAAAAGTGATATGCCCGTAAGTATTAAATCGAAATTGATGAACTCCAGTCTCATACCGTGTTTAACATACGGCTGTCAGACTTGGAAGTATACAGCAAAAGTCAAACAAAAAATCACAACCTGCCAAAGAGGACTGGAATGCAGCATGCTCAAGGTAAAGAAAAAAGATAAAATACGACACACAAAATTAAGAGCAATAACAAAAGCCACGGATGCCTTGAGCTACGCATTAAAACTTAAATGGAGATGGGCCGGACATGTAGCGAGACTTACAGACCAGAGATGGACCTTAAAAACAACCCTATGGAGAGGCCCACAAGGAAAAAGAAGCAGAGGAAGACCATTAACACGCTGGGAAGATGAGATACAACAAATCGCTGGTCCAAAAACAGCACAAGACAGAGAGCAATGGGCATCTTTGGAGGAGGCCTTTACCCAACTTGGGGTTCTTGCAAGAAATTAAAAGAAAAATAATCAATATTACTAACTTATAAACTTATATTATAACAAAACATATTTTTAAGAAAACTAACACTAGATAGGAATTTACTAAGTATTTTTGCAAGAAATAAATGGCTTTTTTATTTTTTTTTATAAGGGCCTGTTTCACAATAGTCAAGTAAGTTCCCGTTAAATTAACTGACAGGTATCTATGGTGCTGTCTGTTTCGTATTAAAGTTGTCAGTAGGCAACGACAATATTGTTATCTATCAAGTAAATTAATAGGAACTTACTTTAAGATGGTGACTTATTGCTTCAACTGTACTAAATTAATAATAATTTGCCTATACAAAAAACGTGGGCCGAATGTAGAGCTGAAAAGTGGAACGAAATAAGATTTTATGATATAAAATAAATTATGGGCCGAGTAAGGCATACAATGTGGGACAAACGAAGATTATTTCATGTGGGCCGAACTTTCTAGGGACGAATATGGCATAAATCGGTGAAACAAGCCCTAAGTGTAAAAATACCTTTCATTGACCTGTTAAACTTAAAACAATTTACTTTAGAACTCCATATCGAAAAATCTATGGGTAGGCCACATCACTATCTCAGTGGTGCACAGGGCAAAAAGCCAACTACGGGAAGAGGTCGCGGGTTCGATTTCCGCCTAAAGGCAAATGTTTGTACAAGTATAATCAGGATTATGATCATTTGCAGATATTTGAATAGAAGATTTTAAATATTTAATGAATTATAATGAAAAGTATCTTCATGCTTCAATAGCTTGTTTCAATTGATACTACTTAGCTGTACCTAATTACATATATATAGCATAACTAGCGACTCGTCCCAGCTTTGTACGGGTTTAATTACATATTATAACTTCCTCTTAAATCACTCTCTGTCAAAATCCGTTGCGTAGTTTTAAAGATTTAGGTAAGCATTCAAAGGGACCTAGGGATATGGGGACAGAAAAAGCGACTTTGTTTTATACTATGTAGACTGATAGTGATTTTTATTTTAGACTAGTATCAGTCGGAAAAGCTAGCGGCCCAGATGGTATACCAGTTGAAGTATGGAAGTTTTTAAAAGCAGATGGATGGAAGTGGCTGAGTTTATTCTTCAATAAGTTGTTACAAGAAGAGGCGATCCCGGACGAATGGTGCAGAAGTCTGCTAGTGCTCATCTATAAAAACAAGGGTGATGTACAAGACTGTAACAACTATGGGGGAATAAAGCTCAAGTCACATAGTATGAAAGTATGGGAGAAAGTGATTGCGAGACGAATGAGAAAGGAGAGCGAGATAACCCAGAACCAATTCGGGTTTATGCCAGGGCGAGGGACAACGGACGCCATATTCGCACTTCGCCAATTGAGCGAAAAATACAAACGTGCGCACAAAATCTTGCACATGGTGTTCGTTGACCTGGAAAAAGCATACGATAGAGTACCCCGTGAGGTTCTGTGGTGGGCAATGAAAGAGAAGAGAGTGCCTGGGAAATACCTGCAGCTAATACGTGCAATGTACAATAGAGCTTGTACGTACGTCCGGTCTGAAGCCGGTGTTACCGACGAGTTTAATGTGGCTGTAGGCTTGCACCAGGGATCGGCTTTAAGCCCCTATTTGTTCCTCCTGATTATGGATGCCTTAACATCGGACATACAGGAGGAGGCACCCTGGTGTATGCTGTTCGCCGATGACATTGTTCTTGTCGGGGAGAATGCAATTGAGGTCCAGAGCAGATTGGCAAAATGGCAGCAAGAATTGGAGAGTGTCGGGTTGAGAATAAGTCGTTCAAAAACCGAACAGCTTTTTCTTGACTTCGGCGGTGCCTCCAGTTTGCCCAAAATGCCCTAGATGGGGTAGCCCTGCCAGTCTGCTCCAATTTCCGGTACCTTGGTTCATTGATCCAAAACGACGGTGAGATAGACCGCGACGTCAAGAACAGGATAAGCTCAGGATGGATGAAATGGAGACAGGTCACAGGCACTATATGCGATCGGCGAATGCCCCTTAAACTTAAGGGGAAAATATACAAGACCGTAATAAGATCCGTCTTACTGTATGGATCTGAATGTTGGGCAACGAAAGGGAAGGATGAACGAGCTGTAAATGCGAATGTTGAGATGGATGTGTGGAGTAACAAGGATGGATAAGATAAGAAACGAGTACATCAGAGGAAGTTTGAAAGTAGCGCCAGTGACGGAAAAGATGAGGAGTAATAGGCTAGCGTGGTATGGGCATGTTATGAGAAGAGAGGAAGATCATGTTACGAAAAGAGTGATTGATTTGAATGTGGAGGGATATAAGGGGAGAGGAAGACCGAAGAAAAGATGGATGGATTGTGTGAAAGAGGATATGCTTAAGAAAGGTGTGAATACGGAGATGACGAATAACAGAGCAGAATGGAAGAAGAATTCATGTTGTGCCGACCCCACTTAGCGTGGGATAAGGCCCGGAAGAAGAAGACTAGTATCAGTCGGCTTTGTACGCTTTGTTTCAAAGGAATTGAAGGGCTTTTTCCATGGGAACTGATTTATGTCATGAAAAGTATAGTTGCACGACTATTCATAAATTCGTAAATTTCAGCCTGATCCGTTCAGTTTTTTTAATGTATGTGAAAGAGGAACAAACATCCATCCATACAAACTTTTGCGTTTATATTATACTAGCGACCCGCCCCGGCTTCGCACGGTTTTACTATACGTATAAACCTTCCTCTTGAATCTATTTAAAAAACACCGCTTCAAAATCATATGCGTATTAGTTTTTAAGATTAAATCATACAAAGGGATATAGGGACATAGGAACAAAGGGGCAGCAAAAGCGACTTTGTTTCATACTATTTAGTTAAGCAAGGATTTTTCACACACTCGGTGCCTTCTAAAATAAAGCTTATTACCTCGGAAGATGAGTCCTTATACGACAGGCTTTAGCCCAGTGCGCCACAAAGATCGTCTAGATAGATACATAGTTGGTCGCCATTATCTGCACGCCCTCAAACTTGTTGAAGGCCCTTAACCCAATAAATTCTCCCTATCTGAGGTGAGGAACTGAGTTAGGGAGCTCGTAAAAATTAAATTAAGGTATGTTGTTCTCTCTCAGAAAGGGTAAGGTAAAGTGGCCTCAACCCTCAAAAAGATGTACTGGAATGATCGGCGAACTCTGTTTGATCACTTCAAATACGAATCAAACAACCCAAAAATGATACTGTTTTCTAGAAGCTAGAGTTGAGAATCGCCCGTGCGATGATAAAGGTTCTTAACCCAATATCGGCTACAGATGGTCTGAATGTGTCATAAAATGAAAGTGAAATAATAATGTCAGGGTAAATGTTTTTTTAACAGTTTTCCTTTCAATATTGCAACTTTTTAAGGTTGATATAAAAATACTAGCTATGTCCGAATTCGTTTCTTCAAGATATCATAAAGTTATTTACCTTGCCAAGGGTAGATACACATAATCGTTTCAATTTTTTTTTAAACGATTTACCCAAAAAAATATTAGATTGTAAAAAGGTAGGTAAGTATCTACAGAATCGCGCGGTTTCACACATTTTGTCAATTATTAAAATACTATAGGCACTTACTTAATGAGAGCTGAGACCTACATATTCGCCCCACTTTAAATTTTTCTCTTAAATTTAAAGTTATTATTTGACGACCGATGTGGCACGGTGGGCGAAGGTCCGCCTGCGACGCAGAAGGTTGCGGGTTCGATTCCCGCCTCGGAACAAATTTGTGTAAGATCTGCAGAAATTTGTCTGGGTGTTTTCTATGAAAAATAAAAAATGTATGTTTTGTATATGTAATGTTTTGTATTAAGTATATCAGTCATCTAGTACCCATAATACAAGCTCTGCTTAGCTTGGGGCTAGATGATGCTGAGTGGACTGTCCAGAATTATTTCATTTATTTATATTTTAACTAGCGACCTGCCCCGGCTTCACACGGTTTTATTATACGTATAAAACTTCTTGTCCAATCACTGTATCTATTAAAAAAACCGCATCAAAATTCGTTGCGTGGTTTTAAAGATTTAAGCATACATATGAACAGAGAAAGCGAATTTGTTTTATATTATGTAGTGATAACGGGCAGTGAGTGAAGTTGGATTGCATAATGATGATAATGATGAATAGAAACTATGAACTGACTTACGATGTAGGTAGGTACCTTAAGCAAATATTAATTCACTTAAGTAACATTCCTTAATGTAAACCAACAGCAAAATAAACATTTAAACTACTCACCGATGTTTGATTAAGTAAATATTATAAATTTAGGTTTACGACGACACTTCCCTAAATAAGTTATACAGGTGTGAAAAAAGTACGGATCTACCTCATAAGGGTGATTTAGCCTAGATCACAGAACACGGGAAATATTTTATAATTATTGCATAACTTGACATTTTAATCGAATTAATAAATATTAATTAACTTGAGGATCTCAAGAGGCGCAAATATGCAGGTCTTGACAGAACCTACGCATTTGCTCCCCTTGGATTCGAGACCCTAGGTCCGTGGGGTACCGAGGCTCTCCGGGTTTTTAAAAAAATATCTGAGCGTCTGGTCGATGCGACGCGTGACCCGAGAGCTGGTGAATATCTGGCTCAGCGCATCAGCATTGCCATACAGCGTGGTAATGCAGCCAGTGTCTTGGGGACGCTTCCGACTGGTATTGACATGGATCAATTGAGCTACCTTTAGACTGTTTGCAACCGTCTGCAGTTAGCTCAATGGTTTCAATTGTAAATACTAGTTGTAATTTTTCTATTCCTTGCTTGTAATTTTCGTTGTTAATAAAGATTGAATATTTTAAATACTAATACCTATCTAATAAGGAAGGTTTTCAGGTATGTCTTCTCTCTTCTCTATTAGTGACCATGGAATCCTAAGAAGGAATCTACTCATAATTTATTATACCTCCGAAATAACGTTTAATTTTTCAGGTTATTATCGTTTAGCTTGTATTTTGATTTTTATTAAATAACGAATGATTTTTCAAATATGTATCGCCGCATACCTTTATACTTTTTTCTTCATTTCATAGTTATAAGTTCCATACACGATGGAAACATAGGAAAAATAATAATGTAAGTTGCAAGGTAAATACTCAATATTAATCGTTTTTTAAATTATGTTCAAAAATTATGAAAGTTTAAAAGTTAATTCTTACCACAAATAAAAGAGAAATTCGTTTTTATGTTGAATCAAATCAATTTCATACCAAAACAGTAAAGGTGGCCAACTTGTCATAGCTGTTTAAAAATCTTGTCTTACAATAGCAAGACAAGTTGATATATTTTTTTGCTTTTTTAATCTTTATTATTTTTAATCCAGGGTTTAAAAAATTATGCCACCCGACGATGTCTGAGAGGTAGGTTAAGGTTAGTATATTTATTTTTAAACAAACAAAACTACGATACATGTCATTGTGACAGAACATTTTGCATGAAATAGAGCGGTCTGAATCCTCTTTTGATTGCATTTAAATTGGATCCATCAGAAAAGGCTTAGCGCGTAATTCTAATCAATATACTAGACTATACAATATAACAAACTAATTCAAGTATATAATATAATAATATAAACATCTATAACAAATAAGAAAGTCTATGTGAATGTTTAACACGTAAGTATCTCCGTAACTACTTGACGTATTTAAATTAAGTTTGGTATGAAGATATATAAACTTATCAAAGTTTGAAAAATTAACAATTTCTGTTTTTTTAGGCGTTTAAAAAGTTTGGTAATGTTTCTATAAAAAAACATTATTCCTTGGTTCGATTAACTCAAAAGTAAAACAGAATATAAATAATGAATCACGTATCTCTTATTTCTACGTAACAACACTTACGAATTTTACAATAAATTTCTGAAATTTCCACGCGAGAGAAGTCGACACGCAGCTATTACAAAAATAAAACACCATCTGAATTAAATCAATTTAATCAATCATTTGATTACCAGAAAGCTGATATTCTACAAGCTGCTTCCAAGCCCCAGGGCTAACTGCTTAACCCCGTTCTCGGGGATGGCGCACCAGCATGCTGATTCCTGGCACAAAGCGCGGTAAGCTCCAGCACTGCAGCCGCTCCTGCATTCGCTGATGCAGTCTTCACTCGTGGTGCAAGCTAGAATCACAAAGAATACAATCATGGAAGCAGGCTTGGACTAAGGGATACAGGGCCCCAGGTACTTGGTTATTTAGGGGCCCTTAAAATATTATTCTACAAGCGTTAAAGCAGGCTCGGATTAAGAGATTCAGGGCCCCAGGCACTTGGGTAGGTATTCGAAAGCCCCCTACATTATTTTTCTACAAGCGTAAAAATAAAAATGTGGAAATAAAACAGATAGGTAGGTAAAACGAGAGGCGGGCGTTTAGATCTAGGTATTTCTAGGAAATGCGTTATGAAGTTTTCGATGGGCTTTTAGTCACTATTTATTCTTTTGAAAAATAAATGCCAATTTTTCAGGCAATGAATGATTCGCTATGAGGGCCTCTAGGCTTGCGGGGTCCATAGGCCTGGGCCTTGTGAGCCTAAGGGCTAATCTGGGCCTGCATGGAAGACTACCTACTAGAAGAATCGGCCCGCAGCTTCACAGACATTGTTGCTATAGTCTTGCCATAAGAACTGATGTTTTGTATAAAAAGTAGCCTATATTTTATACCAGGGCTAGAACTAAGTCCTAGTCTGTGACCTAAGGTCACAGGCGGGTCTGTGCCCTATACATCACTAGCCGTCACAAAAAAATATTATGAACTAGATGTTTTTAAAAATTAAAATCCCCAAACCAATTTAAAAATTCTTAATAGTTAAACTGTATTTTTCAATGTTTGACGAGGTAAATTATACATTAATTATAATTACTTATATTAAAAATACACATTAATTATTATAACTCAAAAACTATTAGTTTTATCTCGATCATGGGACCACACGATAAGAACCAGTTTTCCAAAAATATATCATAAAAATCGGTTTACTTAGAACAAAGCTCTGAGGAAGCACACATAAAAGTGCTGTTGCATACCCCATTTTTTAATTAGTAGCGGGGCAGCCCCAGCAACGCTCTGAGCGCATTATTATACTGGACGCGGATACGTCACGAGCGTATACTTCTCCCACAAGCTGCACGTATAAAGAGAGGTAATGTCGGTAAGTAAATAAAAGTGGAAACTTTACCTGAAGCGTAGGCGACTACAGCGAGGAACAAAATTATAAACAGTGAGAACTTCATGGCTCGTGAAGATAGTTTTTCGTGGTGTTCTTAGAATATGTGTGAAAGGTCAGTAACTGAGAAACGTCTCAATCCGCTTTCATTTTATATCAACACTAAGTTATAATGATAAGGTGCCCCGCAATAAGTGGGTAACTTTTTTATTTATCTATGAATAAAACGGTCTGCTTTTCTCTGCCTTTTTCTATGTGGTCGGTTTAATAGGTATATTATTATTTTTTGAAATGCTATTGATGATATAATAATAGAATAAAAATATGTAAATAAATAGAGCTCGACAGTCCACACAGCATCATCAAGCCCCAAGCTAAGCAGACCTTGTGGAATGAGTTTAAGAAGACTGTTATAATAAATACATTATACATAATTAATATATAGTTAAACATTATTTACTACACATAGAAAAAAACAGAATATCACAGAATAAACATTTGCAGACCGCTCAACATTGGTCGTCAAACGGAAAATGAACGGACCAAATCGAACTTAGTTAACAATGTTCTGGTTTTCTTTGAGAAATACGTATAAATAAATCATCATCATCATCATCAACCTATATTAGTCCACTGCTGGACATAGGCCTCCCTTAATGAGCGCCATAGCGCCCTGTCTTCAGCTTAAAAAATAAATAAATAAATAATGCTGGCCAACCCACACCGCATCATCTAGCCCCAAGAGCTTCCTTACCAGAGAATTGATATACTCAATATAATTAAACACATTACATAAACAGATACTGATGTTACATATTAACAGAAAAAAGGATCTGATTCTAGTACACCTTTTTTAATTTCACATCGTATAATGTAAATAGGCGTTAACAATATCACAGAAAATGTCTAGGTACCTACTGCATGATAATCAATTACATCACCACACTAAATAAAAATGCGAATATTTGGATGTATGTTTAGACATTGGGATGTTTGTAACCTCTTCACGCCACAACTGCTGCTGAAAACTCTTCTCAAAATCGTTTTGGTTGCCCGGAAGAAATAACTTTATGCCAAGGCAGCCAATTCGATTTTTTCTCTATCATAATGTTAAATTAAGTACCTCCTGTTTTTAAAACAATGCAATAAAATTAAGCAGGCATTTGATGAATTATATACTTAATGGAACAGATGACGTAGATAGATATTTTTAAAAACCCTTTTAAAATTTTTTTTTACCGATCTTACAAACATGTGTTTCAAAACGGGAACCGAACCCGCTACCTCCTGCGGCAGAATTTCGCCCACCGCGCCTCTGACGTCGTCAAGAAATAACCTCAAACGTTACACATGCGTTTTTAAACGTTATAGAAACGTGCGAAACCGCGAGCATAAACCAGCTAGTCATAATTAAAATATCGAAGGTCCTTTTCACGCCTATAACTTACCTTATCCAACACTACATTCCGAAACCAATCAGTAGACTGAGCACCCGTGTCTTATTCAAAATACCTAATACATATTCCACCGCATCTCCATAATCCTTATCTTAATTCAAGTCATTCAGATCCTAAAACCTCCTTTGACGAGCCGCCTTAATTCGTCACGACATGATGTAAGCCTACCGATCGGTGGCTCTATCATGAGATGTAACAAGTTGATGTGTTTTAAATACCAGCCTAGTGCGAGTCAAACTAGCTCACTAAGGGTTCCGTGCCATCTATAAAAACGGAGCTGATTTTTATAAGAAATATAAATAAGATATTGAATATTTGACGTTGTCTTCATTGTAGAAAATCAAGTGGATTACCGCTCTCTGTAGGTATGCTATAATTTTAAACACGCACCTGATTTTAATGCGGTTTCCATCACATTAAAAGAATGATTCATCATCATCATCATCATCAATTGATACTAGTCCACTGCTGGACATAAGCTTCCCCTAATGAGCGCCGTATCGCACTATCTTCAATTTGCTTAGTTCAACCTTTGCATACTTGACTCTAGATTTCACATAAGTTCATAAATGAGATTTATAAATATGTAGGCCAATGACTGTCAATGGGGCATGGTGTTGGTAAAAAATATGAAAGTCACCTAGGATTACAATGAAAAAAAAAAATTGCTTTCTTTTTATTCGTGATACAGCCACATTCAATGGATTTACATTTATAGCAGGAGGCTAGTAAAGTTCACGTGACTTTAATCGTATTATGTGTATTATGTAAGCAAGTCTTTAAGGAGATAGCTGTGAGATGAAGCTGAAAATGGATTGAATTCTATGACGATGAAAAGTAGAGATGGATGCAAAGTAAGCTTAAATCACCACATAGTATAAAACAAAGACGCTTTTTCTGTCCCTATTTCCCTATGCCCCTATTTGACTGCTGAAATCATTAAAACTACGCAACGCATTTTGATGCGGTTTTTTTTAACGGATAGAGTGATTCAAGAGGAAGTTTTATACGTATAATAAAACGGTGCGAAGCCGGGGCGGATCGCTAGTCTATTATATTTATCTTCTCTAGCAGTCAGTCGGTCTGACCAAATCATATTTTGTATTAGGATATTTTGTTCAACAGCTTTGAACATCTTTGAATCATTCGTATAAGTATGCCAAAGTATTCTCAAGTCTGTACAAATTGCATTTGTAATGTAACACATTCGAAGTGAGTGTCGGTACCTAAGAACTAATAAATATTTATAGACCTTATAGAATCTTACTTTTGTAAATTTCAGTTTGGGGATACCCAAAAAAGGGTACGATATAACAAACCTTCAAACTGATAAGTTTGAAGGTTTGTTCCCGCGACACAGGCTTGCCTCGTGCGGGGGCCACCAGAAAAGTGTAACTAAAAATATTATGGCAAATAAATGATTTTTGTTATGTCGTACCCTTTAACTGTCACTAAAAATTGAGCACACTATCAAGACTATATTCTCTTTGTAAGTTACTTTAGTTTAGTGACTTTAATATACCTATATGTTTTTAACTAGAGAGCTTCTGAGAATTAGGTCTTATTTTAAAAAAGCAGGCTTTGGTACTATATCAAGACCGTACAATATAGCATACTTTCCCCTATGAAGAATGAAACTATTATTGCTTAGATCCTTTAGGGGATAAAGGTGTTCCCCAAAATTGTTACTAATTTACCGAGCCAACGCATGTGGTGGGTACGAGTACATGCCCGAGATCTTTCGACCGACAGTTGATTTCGGATAGTTCATAAGTAGTATATTATGTTGAAAATAGAGCTTGTGCGAGCTAAGATTCGTGAAGTGTTTCTCTTTTTGCGCTCAGGATTTGTGGAAGATTTATTAAAACTGATAAGTGTAGGATTTAATTAAAAACATTTTTAATCCTCATAAATGGTGAGTCGAACGCTGGTTTTCAAACTAACCAAATCTTGTTGACACCGAGACGAGCTCTGTGCATGCCATTTTTCAAATTATTGTGGAAATAATAATTAGTTTTGGTATTGTGCTTACTCATACTAGCCACTCTGAAACAAATATCTACTACAACGAAGTAGCCTAGAGCCAATTACTCGCTAGACTAGACTCCGAGACTAGCCCTTTCGTTTGATCTACGTTGTTCGCAAAGCGATCGATTTGTTTACGGACGTGTTCGCCAAAGTTTAATTAGATTTAACCAATGAGGATAAATTGATAGGTTTTGCTGTTTTAGGACAAACGCTTTTCAGTTACTTCGACTAACAATATCAAGTAAGTTCGTGTTTTGGGAAATTACTAGGACATTTTCACTATAGTTAATCGTATCATGTAGGTACGTTTGGGCGAACGTCTGCCTTTGATGAAAAAGGTTGTTGGTTTTTTTCTCGTCTAAGGATTATTATTGTGTGCTTTGTTAAATTTAGGTTTAGGGAGTCTGTGGTCAACAAAGGTAATTTAATTTAAATACTAATTAATAAAAAAGATCAAAAATTAATTCTGGATTGATTTTATACTGGATAATTCACACAGCGTCATATTCTGAGCAGAGCTTGTGTTATTTATGGATGCTATGATGACTAAGTACATAAATAGTTTTTTTTTATAATACAATTAGAACACCCTTAACAAATATCTGCAGATCATACAAACATTTGTGCAGTAGTGGGAAGCACAACTCGCAACCGTCTGCGTCTTTTTCAACAGATTTTCCTTCGGAATGCTATGACAGCTAGATTCCAAAAGCTTCGTTTGATCATAGATTATTGAGTTATTAGTATTGGTCCTATCAGTGTCACAGTCTGACATTGACAGTTACATAACGAAATGTGATGTGCGGGAACATTTAAATAAAAGCGAACTAGATTTTTTCTTTAGTAATGAATTTGGTGGGAATTTCTAAGTTACAAAACTTTCGTACGTAAAACCTATCATATTATGTTTAAGAAGTCTATAACACTGATACAGACACTAGTAGAGTCTTAGAGAAAAGAAAGCAGTGCCATTCAACAAGAAGTTGAAGTATGGAAATGTTCAAGCAAGTAACATTCAATGTCGAGTCATGAGCCTACTTCCATAGAATACATCATTACGTCTTGCCCCGAGGATACCCGAGATCGAGGTCAGCCGAGCGATAAAATATTTGATATCTACCCTCACCCTCCATTGCATTTCAGATGAGGATCGTAAGAGTGCGAACCGGTCAAATTGTAGCCCTATTTGAAACCTGCGAAATTTAGCTAAATCCATAATAGCATCCCCAGAGCGAGTACTAGGCACAGTGCATCAGCATTTTCGTACAGCAATAAATACCCTGCTGTATGCAAATGCTGATGCCAGCGTCTTAGGGCGATTCCGACTGTCATTGACAAATCAGTAGATTGCTCGCCCAGGCATTCTGTAGGCATTCTCGGCTGTTTCAATTGAAAATACTTTTAACTATTATTGTGCTTGTAACTTTCTTTTTAAACAATGTTAATCTTCGAATAGGAATTTGAGAAGTTTCGAATGTTCTGACACGTTTCATTTGAAGGCGTCGTCAAATCATATTTCTTGTACTTTTATTTATGTTCATTAAAACTTTTGATTTTGCAGTGCGTTGTCTGCTCTTGCCATACTTTTTGTTAGGCTTTAGACGAATATTAATTTAGATAATTGTATATTTCTTTCAGGTGGATGTCTATCAAAAGTAAGTAAGTAAGTAGTCTATAAAAGTATATTATTATTGTTTTTGATTCTATTAATAAAATAATCCTAGACAATCCAAAAAGCATCATCTACCTCCTAGTAGAGCTTGTGTTATGTTATGGGTACCTACTAGATAGCTGATATACATACAGTGTACATAACATAGATAGATATTTTTTTATTGGAACTAAGTTCCTTATCGCGCGTTGTGAAAGGGGGCTAGACGGAAAAAAATCTTACGAAAGTCGTCAAGTTGTCACGACACTTTTTGCTAAACAAAGGAACATCGTTTTTTTGGAACTTCGTTTGTTTCGCTTTTTGTAAACAAAGGAACTTCGTTCCAACCGGGGGTGTCCCTTGACACCTCTCAATTTTTTTATATAGAAAACACCCAGAACTCCGGCAAAAACATTTGCATATACGATCTGCAAACATTTTTACCAGGGCGAGAATTGAACCCGCAACCTGCTGCGTCGCAGGCAGACCTTCGCCCACCGCGCCACATAGGTCGTCTACTGGAGAACTACTCTCGCAGAGCTATTTTCGCTTTCCTTCTTATATTTTTTGTTACAAACTTTCCTTGTAATAGTTCGTGGGTAAGAAAAGAGTTTCCTGTCCTGTATTTTTAGTAAAAACCTTTTTGTTCGCTTTGCCTTCGCCATTATTAGATAGGATTGTATTGTAACCCTCTGAGAGCAGAGGGCCTAGACAACGTCACATTCGATAAACGATAACGGTTAAAGTTATGGTCAAATATTATATGGATTATGGCGCTCATTAGGATAGGCCTATATCCAGCAGTGGACTAATATAGGCTGATAATGATGATGTCATAGAGAATTATGTCACATGATGTTAACGAATAGATAATTGGTAGATAATGTACATTCGTTACGATGCCATCACGTAAATCGATAATATCGAACAGTTTTTACTTCCATACTTATAGTCAAGGGGCACTTTTGTAAAGCGACTTCGCTAAGTCACTTGATAATCGAAACTAGTCGCATCGAATTTCGCTCTCGATTTTGGAACGAATCTATTTCTGCAATTGTAGAAATAGAATTTCTTCGAATCAAATGTTAGTTGGCTAGGCCTAAAGGTGCTCAAAGACAAGATTTTAAGTTATGTGTATGTTGAATACATTCACTTCAGCCTTGAATTTACATTTAAAACAATTGTTTCAATTGTAAATACTAGTTGTAATTTTTCTATTCCTTGCTTGTAATTTTCGTTGTCAATAAATATTTTTATTATTTAAAACAATAGCTGAGAACATTGCATCAATTCTCACAGAAAACGCGACTTTAGAAACAACATTTTTTCCTTTTTTTCTTAAAGGAATTGTATCTATTAATCATATATCTACCTAAGTATACGTAATTAAGAGCTTGAGCATGCTAAGCCCTTTAAGTACAATAATTGTTTTGTTATTTGATTTTTTGAGTTATTCTTTTATTATTTTTCCAAAAAAAGTATCTATATTGGTGCCATAAAAGCTTAAATATGAAAATTCACGTCCTAAGGGGTTCAAAAAATGCAGGGGTTAAAGGTGAAAAAAATGTTTATTTTTTTCAGGAAACACCCAGTGCTAAACTGCATATAAAAACTAGTGGATACTATATTCAAACTAACCTTTGTTAAAAAAATAAAACCCCAAGTTCCCAGTAACTTTCCTGACGTAGTGTACATTTCTCAGAACTAACCCGACTCTTCCTAGTTACGTGGTGAGATATTCCTCTCATTTGTTCCGGGCCCCGCTTTGCTTATTATTGTCATCGTGTTGGTGGCATGCAGACAAGCTCAAATTTATGAAAATTGCTGAAGAGGGTAGATTTCATTTTTTCAGAAGTGATTAGATCACACTCGTACGTATATAAAAAAATAAAATAATCGTTTATTTCTGAAGGTCTTACTAATCACTACATAGTATAAAACAAAGTCGCTTTTTGTGTCCCTATATCCCCTATGGCCCTTTGAATGCTTAAATCTTTAACCTTTCTATACTCGCGCCAATTTTTGCTACACCTATACTCGCGCACGGTGTCACAGACCGATAGTTTGTACCCCTACAACATATTTTTTTTACTTAGAAGCCCAAAAACTTTTACTATTTTTTCAAATTTTAGGATGTAATGAAACAAAATAGTATAAATAATACTTAATTTATTAATTATTTTACTGACTTATAGTCTATTACAAATCAGTCTTCGAATTTGAGATTTTTTTCTTAAGTACTAGGAAAACAAAATTAAAGTCTGAACTTCTTTTTAAAAACAAAATAAACTTCTGAAAAATAATAATGAACATATCAAAGGACATATTTATCTATGTTTGGCTTAGTTTTGAGCATCACCATAACAATCAGGGCATATGGTTACAGCATGTTCCAAACAAAAGTATTTTTTGCAGGTGGCACAGTTGTAACGTGTCTTGCGGTTTTTTTTTGATGAGCAGTATCCACAACGACCAACTTTATTATTATTAGATGTTGCTGAAGACTCGGGTCCATCTAATTTACATATTTCGGCAAGTCTGAGCCTGATGGTTCTCGGCAAGGATGTAATGAGAGCCCGTCGTCTAAGTTGCGGATTGATCAGATCGTATGCTAAAGCTTCAAGAAAGGTCCTACGGTTAATTTTCTTGGTAGGGTTGTTGTGCAGGTATATTATGAACGTATTTATACCCGCTACATTCATCAAGCTGTAAAATATCACCATTGGCCATCTATTTGTCCCACGTGCAACGTTGTAAGTCTCACACATTTTGTCCACGGTATCAACTCCACCTTTGGTTCTATTGTAGTCCATTATAATTTCTGGTTTACCTGTATCTTCATTGATCTGGGCATCATCGTGCATGCTGGATACGAGAAGGACATTTTTGCCTTTTTTCGGTACATAGGATACAAGACTGCAATTGCCTCGGTGCCCAAATAAACTGGACTTTTCGGCTCTTCCTCGTATTTCCGTGAATTGTTTAGGCAATTCTCGTTTGTTTTTACGAATCGTCCCAATAACTGTCAATTTGTGTTGAGACTCAAGCTTATCTATCAATGGAATACTAGTGAAGAAGTTATCACATGTGATATTACGCCCAGTATTGTGAATATTTTCACTCAATCGCAAAACCAAAGTCAAAGCGGAGCTATCAACTCGATATGGACCGTCTGGTTGTTTCCCAACGTAAACTTCCATGGTATGGGTATAAAACATTTTGGCATCTGTCAACGCATAAATTTTTATTCCATATTTGTTGGGTTTCGATGGAATGTACTGGCGAAAGTTGCAACGTCCTCTAAAAGCCTCTAATTTTTCGTCAATTGTAACATACTGAGACACACTGTAGTATTTTTTGAACGCTCCCACAACTTCGTCGAACAACTCTCTTATAGGTGCCAGTTTGTCCAGTTTTATTCTCTCTTCTCGTGTATCTTTATTGTCAAATCTGAGACAACGCATCAATAGATAGAACCTGGTAAAGCCCATAGTCAATCGAAATATCTCCGGGGATGACCCGTCAGTTTTGAAAAAATCTTTGGCATTTAGACGACCGTTTCTTCTAACTCCAGCAAACAGTAAAAGGCCTAAAAAAGCTTCAATTTCAATGTTGTCTGTATCGGCGCAGTCTCTTTCTCTTGTGAAATTATGTTTCAATCGATTAATTTGTTCATTAGTGTATTTTACTATCAGGTTGATAGTGTCCTCTGAAAAAAAAAGCTGCCACAGCTCACCTGGTTCCTTCAAATTTCTAGCTTCTCCTCTAGCGCCTGGAAGTTGAGTGACTATGTTTCTAGCACGTCGCCTAGTTGGGTTTGAGGCAGGAGATTTATTCCACCTTGTCTGTCCATCTTTTCCCAAGTAAAAATCACGGGAACTTTCATTGTGTTCTTCCTCAAATATCTCGTCATTGTCGTCGTCTTGCTCGGTGTCGTATGTCTCTTCTTGTACCTCCACGTTGTCTTCTACCTCACTGTCATTTTCGTCTTCATAGCCAGAACCAGAACTTGATTCGTCCAGTAACAATCTGATTCGATCATCATCCATTTTGATATGAAGTATCACCTAAAAAAGAATGATAAAATTGGACAAAATATAATATAGAGCAACATACATACATACATTTTACTATACATACTTCATAAAGTATTCAAAGTCTGTAAAGAATATATAAATGCACTAAATATATTATATTAATACTTACACAAAAAGTTGCACCTATACTCGCATCGGTCTCATGGACCGATTGGCGCCAAATGCTACAACACGTGCGTTTCGCCCGAACGCGCGGCGTGCACTAAAATGAAGTTAGCCACAAATCCGGCAGCTAGCAAGGAATTCGACTTCTCAGGATTTACCTGCATAAAAATAATTACGAAAATGTGTTTCGTCGGTCTCACAGACCAACGCGCGAGTATAGGAAGGTTAAAACTACGTAACGGATTTTGATGCAGTTTTTTTTAATTAGTGATTGAAGAGGAAGGTTTATATGTATAATAAAACCGTGCGAAGCCGGGGCGGGTCGCTAGTATTAGTTTAATGTGTTTTAGACCTATACACTAGCCAAACTCGATGTAGAATGTTTGTAAACAAATCACGACACAAAAAACTAAAATTCTTTTGCTTGGCGTCGAATTTTAGATATGAGTGTACGCAATATTTAGTGAAGGAAGGATCTTAAATCGACAAGTAAAGAAAATTGCGTTTAAAAAGGCGCGGCAACAGAGTGTATTTTAGGTTAAGTATGGGCGGTTTGTTTACAAACATTCTACATCGAGTTTGGCTGACGTATAGTTCACTATTTTAAGTTCTAGACTTGTGATGTGGTGTGTGCTTGGGACTAGATGATGCTGTGTGCATTGTCTAGCATTGTTTATTTTTTTAAATAGGCTCGTTTAAAAATAATCAGAACAACTTTAAAATCCAGCTAATCCTACTGATATTATAAACGCGAAAGTTTTTAAGTATGGATGGATGGATAGGATGTTTGTTACTTTTTCACATAAAAAAAAACTGAACGGACCTGGATGAAATTTTCACAGAGATAGATTATAATCTGTAATAATACATAGGCTATATTTTATCTAGGAACTCCCACGGGAACGAGATTTACGCGGGTGAAACCGCGAGGCGCTGCTACTGATATTGTAGTTAAATATATTCTTAAGACAAAAATAAATAAATGCGTGTTTTGATCGATGCCAAGTGTACTGCGCTATCAGAAGAGGTCCAGCTCAACTGAATATAAGCTCGTTGGTAAATAGCCCACAACGCTGGTTTTCAGTATACTACCTATTCCAAAGTACTATACATACTATATCAATAATTCCGGATAGTCCACACACGCATCATCTAGCCCCAAGCTAAGCAGAGCTATACTTACTTTATTTGAAATAATTTTATAATGTCTTGTAAGTGTTTCCTGGCAGATACTGGATGGCGGCAAGCTAAAGACAGGGCGCTATGGCGCTCATCAGGAGAGGCCTATGTCCAGCAGTGTACTAATACAGGTTGATGATGATGATGCACCTATAAATCACTTCTGCAATATTTTAGCTATATTTTTCTTGCTCTGTAAAACAGCCTCACACGCTTTTCTACATGCAATATTATTCACTCCTAAAAGCCACGTTTCGCTAAAAAGCACGCACTAAAACTTTCAGGAGCTTACGCTTACATAAATCAAGGTGGTGGGGCTGAAAATTACACTTACAAAATGCCTACACACTTTGTTAGCATACCCACAGATTAAATATGCTGACATAATGAAACCGCGGCTGTGTGAGCCATACTGGATTCTAGAATCCAAGATATTTTTTTGTAAACAAAGATTTGCCATCAAAAACTGATAAAAATAACAAAAAATATAAATGTAAGAGAAAATTAATCACTCAAAACAAAAACAATTACTTCAAAATGGCATAATTGCATTATTGCTTTATTGCAAAATTGGAGTTCACGAACGGAAGAGATATGAAATAAATTATGAATGAAAGCTGTCAAAACGAAAATTGATTTAATTTAAATTTCGCTCAAATGTTAGAATCGTAAAAATATCTTTATTAACAACGAAAATTACAAGCAAGGAATAGAAAAATTACAACTAGTATTTACAATTGAAACCGTTGAGCTAACTGCAGACGGTTGCAGTCTAAAAGTAGCTCAATTGATCCATGTCAATACCAGTCGGAAGCGTCCCCAAGACACTGGCTGCATTACCACGCTGTATGGCAATGCTGATGCGCTGAGCCAGATATTCACCAGCTCTCGGGTCACGCGTCGCATCGACCAGACGCTCAGATAATTTTTAAAATATTTAAAAAAAATATTTATTAATCGTTAAATATTTTCGACCAATATTCATTTAGGTTCCTAATTTTTATTGTTTAAACTAGTTTAATTTTTTTTTATTCATTGATTATAATTTTCGTTCTTAATAAAAAGAATGAGATTAACTCATTTGTTTACAATATCTATGATTCTAGAAACGAGAGGCATAGTGGCGAGCTACTTCTAAAAGGTGGTAGGTTCATCCACTGAATTTTCAATTCGCTGATAACTTTAGAAAACAATCAACTGAATAAATCCTCATGAAACTTTGTAATCATCGGCTGTGTTTTGAATAAATAGCGCTTAATAACCTTAAATCTCAGAATAAGCATAAAATAATTGTTTTTCGTTTGTTTACCCCCACAGCATCATCTAGCTCAAGCTGAGCAGAGCTTGTTTTATCGGTACTAGATTACTGATATACTTATTACAATACATTACTTAGATATATGTATATATTTTTAACTATAGGTATATAGTTAAAAATATATACATACCTACATTGAAAACACCCAGAACACCGGATCAAATAATATCACCAGAGTGTGTGGCCAAAAACCTGTTATATAATTCATTATTAATCCTTATCCGTAGCTTTATATCGCTTTTTATAAACAAGTATTTGTTTAAAAAACTTTGTCGATCTGTAAAATTTAGTGATTTATGAAAATAGTTTTAGGATTACGACATTGTGTCCTTCTGAAACCATTAATATACTTATGTATGCAGTTTCAAGGTCGAACGATTTATGACTGTGACTTAGTACTACGAAGTATTTAATAAACCTCCCTAATATAAGAGACAAAAAAACTCAACTAAATAGTCAAGATATGCTCATAAAATACAAGGGTTGAAACAATAAATCAAAGGATATGCGTATATTGAACTGAAACATTCTCTAAATTCTCCGGAGGCTTTGGAAATAAGAGCTGTCTCTTTCAGAAGTTAAGTCATATTTTTCAATGTTTGCCACTCGCCTGAGCAAAAAACCCATTTATTTCGACAATGGGACACAAATCAATAGCGGTAATAAGCACCCTTGAGGAAACTTCGATAATTGTACATTGTAGACAGACTCTGTGGCGTAATGGGGCAAAGTCCGCTTGAGACGTAGAATTGGGTTCCATTTCCGCCGCATTTGATCCGGTTGTTTTCTTTTATAAAATAAACAATACTACAATCCACATAGCATCATATGTAGCCCCAAAGTAAGCTACTTGAAACTTGTTGAGGGCACTAGTTATCTGATATATTTAATACATTATAATTATTATGTATACACAGATATTTTATTGTTATACTTAGAAAACACCGAGACCAACGGAACAAATTTCTGCAGATCGTACACAAATTTGTTCGAGGCGGGAATCGAACCCTTGCGTCGTCGCAGGCGGACTCTCGCCCGGTGCGCCCGGTCGCCAAATTTCTATGTTAACTAGGTAGTTAAAACAAGTTCTTTCGTGATCAATACGCATGAAACTGAGCTGAAATATCGGAAAACTCAAAACAAAACAAATCATGGTAAATTTTAAGTGACTCTAAATTTTTCGACGTGCTTACTCAGTATGGATTATAATGTTGCTTTGATTTGGAGCTACGTGATGATATTAAATGCTTTAGTATAACTTGTTTGTTTTAATAACGAAATAAGAACATCATAATAATGGCTAAAATGACTTTTCTGTATTTGGTATTCTACTATTTTTTGAACTTGAAGAGACTTCCACAATAAGATTGTCAAAGTTTGTGATAGTCGAATTCCAAAAAGAGTTTAACACTGTCAATTTGACAATATAATACTATTGTAATGTTGAAGCGATTTATTCGGGCTCAAATAAGAAAGACGGTTCAAAATCGCGCCGCAGATCGCGGATGCTTTATGGGCACTCGATAACTGATAATGTTTGAAAACAAGTTATTTACAACAGCAAGCACTTCATAAACACTATTAGTTCGTAAACTTTAAGTACGAGGTTCTTAGACAACTTACCTCTTTGAGGTGTAGCGTAGCGCGGCTTTATTTCTATGGAAATAAAGATCAATTTTAACAGACATTTGCTAGTTTATGGATCAATATCGGTGCTTATAAGTTGCTTCCGACAGCCTTCTTTGTAGAAAGTTCTAGTAGTAAAGACCCACCTGGGGCGAGGAAGAACCGCTTTTAAACTGAACGAAATATCTAACTGAAATGTATAACTATGTAGGTAAGCACTTACTAACAAAGAAAATCAAATACCAAAAATTTAACAAAAAAGTGTTAAAAGTGGTACTTAATTGTAAATTGTAATGGTAATTGTATAATTGAAACAATTGAGCTAACTGCAGACGGTTGCAAACAGTCGAAAGGAAGCTCAACTGATCCATATCAAAAGCGACCAGTCCAGTCGAAAGCGTCCCCAAGACGCTGATTGCATTACCACGCTGTATGGCAATGCTGATGCGCTGAGCCAGATACTCACCAGCTCTCGGGTCACGCGCCTCATCGATCAGACATTAATATATTTTAAAAATTTCAAAATAAAAAAGATATCGCGGAGAGGAGGGTATGGCTATGTGATGGCATATGGGATGGATCAAAATAAGCTCGGTTTTGCCACCTTCTTTTGATAAACCCACGACTATTCAAACCATGTGTTTACCTGTTAAAAACATTTTTTTTAGATGGATTTCTGAACCTTGTAACCGATGACGAAACGGAGGAGGTTCTAAAGTTGACACGCATAACTTTTACAGAGTAGTCCAAATTTGAAAATACCTACATGTTTATTTAAAAGGGTTATCATACGATATCATCAGTGCTTTCAACCTCAAATTTTGGCACGAGTTTATCAAATTATGTAATTACTCATGAAACCTTAAAGCCTTAAGATACCGTTAAAATGAAATCCTTACGATCCAGGTATAAAATTCTAAAGATTATCGTCGTAATCTTGCTTTTTCATGGCCATTTTAATAGAAGGTAATTATAAACGTTCAAAATAACCTTCTATACCGCTTCCTTCGTTTATAATCATAATACAAAGTTTGATAATTATTTAAGGATCATAAAATATAAAACGATACTTTTATACTTTATAGGTTACGATCTCAAAGCCCTACTACGGCTTTACGGAAAAGTTATGACCTCATAAACAATATCTCTTATGAGTATACTATGTAGGTTGCTTCTAAATCTAGGTAACCTAAATGCTAAGACAGTAAACTAAATAGAAAAGAAGAACCACGGCGGCGCAGCGGGAAAAAGACCGCCTGTGAAAGGAGGTTTCTGTTCGATTCCCGCCTTGAGAGAAATGTTTGTATCAAGTTAACGTCATACAATAATAAAAATGCAAACGTTTGGATGGATGGATGGATATTTGTTACTTATTCAACTACTGAACAGATCGGGCTTGCATAGATACAATAGATGTATGTTAAGAAAAATACATAGGCTACTTAATACCTTTTAAAACAGTTCACATGGACAGAAATAACACTTAACGTTTCTATAGAAACAAGGCGTACGAAGTCGTAGGCCTAAACTAGTTCCTAAAGTACCCAGCCCACATTAAATCCGTGTGAGTTAATCCCGATACGATGGCCCGTCAGTAATAACGCCGATAGGCGGGTTTTGTTATCAGGAACACCATACAACCGCACTATAAATTTGGATTAGATTAAATAGTCAACCAATTTAATTTAAACAACATGGGTAACCTATTAGGAAATTTATAAATGCTATAAATAAAGATTTTCTTATTCTTATTTTTATTAAAGTAACTTTATTAAAAACTAAAATTACAATCAAGGGATAGAAAAATATAACAGGTAACTGCAGTATATGTATATTTTACAATTGAAACA
Source organism: Eupithecia centaureata (assembly GCA_944547425.1). NCBI lineage: Eukaryota > Metazoa > Arthropoda > Insecta > Lepidoptera > Geometridae > Eupithecia > Eupithecia centaureata. The sequence continues at coordinate 12,897,733 of OX155682.1, forward strand.
ATTGAGATAACTACAGTCGGTTGCAATGCTCAACTGATCCGTGTCAATACTAGTCGGATGCATTCCCAAGACTGGCTGCATTACCACTCTGCAACGCTGTATGGCAATGCTGATGCGTTTTCAAAAGTCCACTGTACTAAAGTAAATACATGGGTAAGTTAACAAAAAAATATTACCGGAAGCTGGAGGACCTAACTGTCGAAAAATTCGTGGCGTTTTCTAGGAAGGAATTAACTTTATAATTATTGTAACTTTACTCGTACCTTTAACACACTGTTTGCAACGATCTGCAGTTATTTTTTCAGTTATATGTAGATATTAGTTTTATATACTATACTAGATACTTGTTGCTTCTTTTAATTGTTTGTAATTTTCTTTGTAAATAAAGCTATCAATAGCTATTGGCCGATTTGAAAACTCGTCGCATTGCTTTCTCATGTGTAAACTTTAAAATTCAGAGAGCAATAGATTTCGCATTGTTTAGACTAACCCGGTCAAACGTTCAAATGCTCGCTTCGATAAATACAAATTTATCAAACAAAATACCGCCATTTCCGACAGAGTAGCATTATACCGAAGCTCCATTCTCTCATGACAATGCAGAGCTGGCTCGGAACAGCCACGCAAACAGTTTCGATCTTCAATATCCGCGACTCAAGATGTTTTTTACAATAAAAAATAACTGCGGTCCTTGTACAAAATTTATAGGATTTTTCCAATCCACTGGAAATGATTATCGCTTTGAATAATGGGGAAGATAATTGTTTTGAGCTGTAAAAAACTTTGCCTAAATCTAGTATTTGTATATTGCATCTAGTATTTGTATTTGTATATTGTATATTGAATATTTGAAGACCAATGTGGAATGGCTGGCGAAGGTTCATCTGTATTCTTTACGAATCCTATCCTTCAGAGAAACTCCGAGCATAGCTCTTTCCATAGCTCAGTGAGCAACTTCGAACTGGTGGACCAGCCCTACCGTGTCCACGTCTCAACTCCGTAGGTCATTTTGCATACTACCCCCTAAATATAAACTAATATTTCCTTTGACCCCGAAAACATAAACAATTATGTTTTTTAATATCGGCGTTCGTTGGTAACAATGAGACAGACAAAGGCACCGCATCAATCTCTCGGCTAATATTGTTAGGTGACATTGACTGATGATCCTCGGATATTAAATATCAAGACATTTCCATTTAATTAATTTCGGCGCCCGCAAACTTGATGGAGTTTGGTTTTACAGTTCTTAAGTCAATAAAGGGCTGTAATATCCTATACTAACCTGAAACTCATGAGCTCAAAGTTAGGTACTTACTTCCGGTTGTGGAAAGAGACGAAAACTTTAAGTTTAAGATACTTAACTAGATAAAGTTTTCGTCTCTTTCCATCACGTAGCTCATCGCAGCGACTCTATCAGATAGAGAGTAAAGTAAAGTAAAAAAAGGTTTTTATTGACATAATAATGGTTTACAGATAGTAATGAGTCCATAGGCTCCTGAACTAGTTTAAACCTGTGAGGAACTCTATTTTTCGTAGTTTGTTAGCGGTAGAATAGTTTTTTGCTCGCAGGCTACTAGAATCATGAACTCTATTTTTCGTAGTTTGTTAGCGGTAGAATAGTTTTTTGCTCGCAGGCTACTAGAATTTTATTTTTCGAACTGATAGATTTTTTGAGGCAATTTTCACGGAATATTGTCTTTGTATCATGCTACTAATTTTATAAACGCGTAAGTTTGTTAGTATGGATGGAGGGATTTATTTTTGTTACTCGCAAAAACTACTGAATGGATATGGATGAAATTTGGCACAGAGATAGATCGATAGTCTGAAATAACACTTAAGCTATATTTTATCCCGGAATTCCCGCGAGAACGGTGCTGCTCGTTTTTTATGTGGAAGCGAGATAGAAGATAAAGTCTATCGAGCTTTTAAAGCTTTTTGAATTCACTGATGCTAAGCGCACTGGTATCAATATCACACAATAAATTAGGTTAATATATGTAAATGTTTGTAATTGCCAAAACTTCACTGGTTTTGGCAATTACAAATTATTATATATTATATTAACTTACAAGTACGCCCTGAAAGTGTGAAAGTTGAGTGTGGTTTATGAACTATAATAAATAACATAAACCATAAATATTTTTTATATGTTAAGTCAGAAAGTATCATAATTACAAAAACTAGCATACAATATAGAAATGCAAACTAAATTAAGCTTTTGTTATAGCAGATGCGACCTCCGGGATTTTAGGTACAAGAAAGCAAGCTAGGTTCCGGATGTAGCAAAAACCACAACTGTGGCATTCTGATACTATTATTTCACATGGGACGGTTTGTATTTCATCTTTAAATCTTAAAACTACGCAATAACGATTTTGATGATAACTATATACCTATAGGTAGTATTAAATTTGACTTGTCTAAGTGCTTATTTTGTAAGCCTAAAGAAATTAAGATTTTGATTTCTGATGCGGTTTTTTTTATACGTACAATAAAACCGTGCGACAACGGGGGGGTCGCTACTTTAATATAATGTAGTTCAAGCTTTTATTGAAAAGTATATTATAATTAAAATACATGGATCAGATAAGCTACCTTTGGACTGCAATCGTCTCGTCTTGTAAAGAGTTTTAGTTTTTTTCTATTCATTGTAATTTTTGTTGCTAATAAAATAATTAATATTTTTAAATAAAAACAATTACAACTAAACAATTTTCTTTATTTTACCTAATATTTACAATTGAAGTAATAGAAGCAACGCAAACAAGTTGTTGTAATATAAGGTTTGCGCAACTGATCCATACCAGTACCTACCGGTTGGAAGCGACCCAAAGACGCTACCAATTGGTATGGTATTGGTAAAGTAAATTTCCAATTTTTTTAGTTTTCTTTTCAGTTATCTATGTACCACACTTTGGGGCTTGATGATGCTGTGTGGATTATCCAGCGTTATTTATTAATGTGACCTCGATTGCATTAGACATCTACAAAATACTCGGTTGGTAATCTTGTCTGATCAGAAAAAGTTTTTTGTTTTCAATTATTAGTTATGAACTTTGCGATTTTCGAAACGATTTTCTCATGACTTTTTAGCTAGTCTAAAAATCAGATACTTACACATAAGATTAACTAGAATGATTTTACAGATCAATAAGTTTAAAAAAATCAACGTCCTTTTATTTAGTTATAGAATGCCATTCCAAATCCTTGGAAGCTCAGTGTTCTCAAAATACTGGCCACATTTTGCTACTGACCACGTTTCTGCACTCGGACCAACAGACTAGTGTAAATGTAGCCTTCTTTGTTTCTAGAGCTTATTATCAAAGCTCTGGGGTAAATAGTTAAATACTTAAACGGGGAATTCAAATTATGCTAGCAAGATTTAACTTGTTAGTTTGAATAGAGGTAATCTAATTTATAGAATGCGGATGTGGTATTCCCAGGGGTTATTACGCTAAGCGTTGCGACATATTTAACCATGCGATAGGTAATATGGTGAAATATGCGACCGTATGCTGTAAGTAAACAAAACAGTTTGTCAAATAATTATTTAGACGAAGGATGAATAAAAAAGTGGTTGAAAAAGCTGTTATGTTTTTGATAATGCTTCGCAATATTTTCTTGGTGAACTTTTGACGACGTCTATGGCGCAGTGGTGCCTTGAGAAAGTTGCTTGCGTAGACGGGGCGGGGTGCAGACGCTTGCAAGATTGCGGGTGTGATTCCCCTATGGACTAATATTTGTACGATCATCAGATACTTGTTGCGGATATTCTGGGTATATGTATTATTGTAAAATATCCATCTACTTTATGTTGTAATATATATTAAAGTATGTGATACATTTATAAACATTAGATTTTTAACCAAAAGACTGGAAATAAATTAAAATGGTTTTCACAATTGATTCCATTGTAAATACTAGTTTTAGATAAGTACTTAGTTAATTTATTTGAGTTTAATGTCAGTTTGTGTAACTGTGCGTAGCTACAGTTATTAATGTAATTTAGTATTTCATTTATCTGATACATATAAATCAAGCAAATCTGATACATGTAAATCAAGCATATTAATCAAATAATTATAACTAAATCAATGTTTTCTACTCTTTCACGCAAAAACTACCGAACAGCTGTGCGATTACGCTAAAACCGCCTATCCAAAATTGTCATATGAAAGCCATTTTTATGGTCTTCGTAATTTTAAATTTTATGTATGTATGGAAAGGACGCGCGCCATGGATGGCCATTGAAATGTTTCACGAATGTCAATTTGGACGGGTGGTTTTTGCGTAATAGCACAGCTGCTCGCCCTAGGCGGCGTCCTAATTGGGAGTGATCGTACGATGGCGCGATGCGTTTATCATCTCACGATCAAAGTGGTCGTGCGATGACAACAGGTGTCCTAATAGAACGCGCGATGTCCATCGTGGGATGCATATCGCCCCTCGCGCGTCAACGCATCGCGTAGGTAATGATGGGACACTCAAAAGAGATCTGTTACTTTGATTACTTTTGATTATTTTTGATATGGTGCTGCTGAGCCCTTCGATTGGAGCTCTACGTAAGCTATTGAAAACATGTGAGTCTTATGCTAAGGTCCATGGGCTCAGATATAATGCGAAAAAGAGTGAGTTCATGGTGTTTCCAAGACCTTTTATAATGTACCACCGATCGCCTTAGACGGAACTCCTCTTAAACGCGTGTCAAAATTTAAATATCTGGGCCACTGGGTCAACGAGAACCTAGATGATAATGATGACATAGAGAGAGAGCGCAGGGCGTTGGCTGTCCGATGTAACATGGTGGCTCGTAGGTTTGCTCGCAGTTCCAGAGAGGTGAAGGTGACGCTCTTCAGAGCCTACTGTCAGTCACTGTACACTGGCAGCCTGTGGGTTACCTATACGCAGAAGGCATACAACGCTCTGCGCGTGCAATACAACAATGGGTTTAGAGTGCTGATGGGGTTGCCACGTTTCTGCAGTGCGTCAGGTATGTTCAGTGAGGCGCACACTGATGGCTTTCACGCCATCATAAGGAAGCGTTGTGCGTCGTTCTTGAAACGCCTGCGTGGCAGCCCCAACACCATTCTAAGCACATTGGTGGATAGGTGGGACTCTCCGTTTATGGGACACTGGATGAACCTGCATTCAACCCTTTTTAAGGGGCGATGCCCCGGTCACTGATGATGGTCCCCCGTGTCAGCATATTTGTCTGCCCGTCGGTTGTATTATTAATTTTATTTATTGTGTACCTATTTTAATTTTCTTTGATTTTAATCCATTATTTTCCATTGACTTTTATATTATTATTATTATTGTGTGTTCGAAATGTAATTTTTATGAGTCACGTACTTGAAATAAACAATTTTATTTATTACATGATCGCACGATCAAAGGCATCGTACGATCGTTATTAAACATTTTATGTGCTCGCACGATTACTTGCGAGGTTCAAATAGGACACTCTGATGAAATCTGTATGTTTGAACTCATCGCACGACGAGAACGCATCGTGTCATCGTACGATCGCTCCCAATTAGGACGACGCCTCAAATGGTGAATAAACATAGTTCTAGCCCTGGAATAAACATAGTCAATTTAATCCTAGAAATCAGTTCCTATGGGATAGAAATAGCCTTGAAACGTTTACTTAGAAACAAAGCGAAGCCGAATAGAAACGAAAAACGAATGAATAAAAATATAGGAATAGAAACGAATCACTGCATAAAACAAAGTTGCTTTCTCTGTCCCTATGTATGCTTAAATCGTTTAAAGTACGCAACGGATTTTGATGCGGATTTTTTTAGTAGATAGAGTGATTCAAGAGGTAGGTTTATACGTATAATAAACCGTGCAAAGACAGGGCGGGTCGCTAGTTAATGATAAAAACGCTCAACTTGGAGAGCTTCTCTACAGATTCACAAAGGGCAACCCCTCAAAGCGATCTATCCATAATTACATCCAATAGTTGCCTCAACATTTCGATAGTTTAACAATTAGGGTTGGAAGAGCTTTGGCACTTACCAAGTTCTGAAGATTGATAAACGACTTTTCAACTCGAACCCATTTTAGTTTTGTTTAATAAAACTTTATCAGAGTGTTTTTGTATTTTATTAGTACGATTTACGATCCTACGAAATTCAATTATGTAAATCTAGTTAAAATAACTTGGGTTCCAAATCCTTACTATGGTTCTAATTTGACGACCGATGTGGCGCCGTGGGCGAAGGTCCGCCTGCGATGCAGGAGGTTGCGGGTTCGATTCCCGCCTCGGAACAAATTTGTGCACGATATGTGTATATAATGTATTAAATATATCAGCTATCTAGTACCCATAACACAAGCTGTGAGTAGCTTACTTTTGGCATAAGAATAAATAATAACTACGTAGAAAGGACTCTTCTTTGATCTAGTCCCAAACGCCGCCATTTATATACCTACTTCCCCCTTCACCTCGTTACGCCCCTCTGTCGTCCAGGCGTTTTGCCAGGGTTGCTACTGCATTGTACCGCCGCGCCCCGCCGCCGCCGCGCCGTCGTCGCGAGGCGAGGCGAGTGAGAAAAGGTCAACGAACGATGTTCACGTTCCTTCGATTAGGTACCTACCTAATTAGTTAGATAGGAACCTACTAAAACACAATAATATTTAGAAAATATTACTTAAATAGGGTATGTATTATCATATAATATGTATTATCTTTTATTATTACAACCGATCACACCACAATAACTTGACCATGACGTCATATTATAGAGGTAGGTACCTAACCTACACAAATATTAAAATCCGCGTGCGGCGTCGCCGGCTGTGACAGCCCTACTGCACGTTTAACGTGCAGAATTGCGTAGGCTAATATCGTGACCTTGAGCGCGTTCGGAGCGAAGTTTCCCTTCTACTCTGTTCTTATTCTTATGCTTTTGGGCTAGATGGTGCTGTGTGGATTGTCCAGCATTATTATTTAGCCCTGAAATAACACATTATACTACTTTTATTATTATACAACTTTTATTACGCTACTTTTTATCCCATAAATCAGTTCCCATGGGATAAAAATAGCTTTGAAACGATTCCATAGAAACAAGGCGTGCGAGTCCGCGAGCAGATACTAGTCGTCTTTTAATCCTGGGACACACTAACTACTGGGGAAACCACGTTACAAAAACGCGTAACGTACACTACCTCATATAGGTGGCGTGAAAACGTGTGCATATTATTATTATGCCGATTACAACTTTTTGAATCGTTATATCTCACAAACGGTGGGTGGTAGGAAAAAAAGTATTGGTACATTTTTTTAGATAATTTTATGATCTACTATCTTGTCTAAAGTAATTTTATGATAAAACTTACCGTTCTGCTGAAAATCGCGAAAAACTATTTTTTTTTGACCTTTGACCTTGAATAAAAAAAAAATCCATACACGGTAATGATGGGGAACTTTTAAACATTGTTTATAATTATGTTTTGAGCAATTTCACAGATTTTCAGCTTGTTGGGACTTTATGTAACTTCACTCTCATGTTTTGATCTAATTTGACCGGACTAATTATTATAATACAGTGCCGGTCCTTAAAAAGTTATAGCAATTTTAAAAGTAAGATACCTATTTTTGCATAATAGTGTGATTTGCTGGAGGGCAGCGGGATGGGACCTTTGTGGAGTGTCCTTTGTCCTTTAGATTCACCTCTGCCCTTCAAAATAAATTTGTTTACACTCAGATGTAAACAAGAATCTTCATTTATTTTTACAAGCCAACCAATTCGCCTAAATAAGGCTGTTGCTTTTTGTTTAACAAAACTAAGACTAGAAAAACAAGTTAGTGAAGTTACTGGTAACTTTGGTAAGAAAACCTTTGAAAATTGGAAATGGATATTCAAATTTTATAAAAGTTCGTTTAGAAGAATCACTGGAGCGTCAATCAATACGGTTTTGCTTTCTCATTGGGCCTTTCTTTTAATAGGAGTTTTTAATAACTTTATAAAAACCTGAATACTTAGTAGGTATTTACTTGATTTCTCCTTATTTCTTTTACTCCTTTTTGAACAAGGTAAGTAATCACTACTTATTATAAAACAAACTCGCTTTCTCTGTCCCTATGTCTCTTTGTATGCTTGAATCTTTAAAACTACACAACGGATTTTGATGCAGTTTTTTTTATTAGATAGAGTGATTCAAGAGGAAGGTTTATCCGATAATAAAACCGTGCGAAGCTGGGGCGGGTCGCTAGTACTTGATAAGTATGAAAGCCGATAACTATGGCTAGACGTATTTTTTTATCTCAAGTCTCAACGATAAATACAATAATTATTATAAGAGAAAGTCTGAAGTTGTTATTGTCATGATTCTGGACTTCATAATTAATTTAGTTTATATTTGGAGTCTAGACCTTTGTCTAGTGTCGAGATCTGTGGGGTACCGAGGCTCTCAGGGTTTTGAATAATTATCTGCGCCGTCTGGTTGATGACACAATATGACAATTCACAAACATAAATGTCTAATGAATTTGGAAAATTATTTCAGATTGTCCGTGAACCGGGGCCCAGGTCCTTCTAAATTGTGATAGAAATATCTCTCAATAGGGAAATCCTGATACCTCGTTGGAAGACCGCAGAATAAGAATAAGAATCGCCTTGCGGATAGTTGAAGCAATGCTATTTACATTTAAATAGAACTAGCTTTATCGTTTTACCATAGATTTTGCATGTAACCAAGCCCTGAGTTTGGTTTCTTGATAGTATCGAGAGACATCGAAAAGTGTTTTTATTGTAAAGTGTTAAAACATCAATTTGATTTGATTAATAATATGTGTCATTGTTCATTCATTTATTCTTGTGTTGATTCATCATTGTTCTTTCTCTTAATATAAAACTCGTGCACTCGACCACTGTGCAAGCAAAAAGTTTCTTCTATTTATAAAAAATATAACTTAGCACCCCAAACCTAAGTTTGTAATTTGAAATATAGGACTAATTGAGCCCGCGGCTTCACCCGCTTAAAAACATAGGATTGTTAAAAATTTGCACCGGACCATAAATATTTTTTTATGGTTCCGTGCATACGTGATTTCAAGAGATCTCTGTAACTACAAAAGCTATGAAGGATTAGGTAGGACATACGCACCGGATAAAACGGGTTTAAGGAAATTCTTATTCCAATATAGTTAAAATGGGGTCAACGTGGTTTAACTAAAAACACTTTAAAAAAATCGCCAAAGTTTCGCTAGTGTCCTGAATAAAATTAAATAAGCGGTATAAAGTTTTGGCATTTTGTGTTCCATTCAAAATAAGGCAATTATGTTTATAATAGAACAATAAAATGACCAGCGATATTTAAATGATGTATTATTTTAATTAAATTAAACATTGCCTGAAAAGGCAGAGTTGCATTTGCGTAACAACAGCCATCAAAATGATAGCAATTCCGTTTTGCTGTACCTAATTTAACTTTCAACGATTTAAATTTGTGTATCTCCATCGAAATTATATGTATTTCAACCAGTATCTTAAATCAGAAAATACAGCATTCGATGTTTAATTTAAAAATACCTACATATTTTATATCATGAAATTCTAGAAATGACGATCGGTTTCGTCGACAATTAATCTGTAGTGTTTGATTTACAGTTGTACTAACAAACAAGAAAGCTAAGATAATTTAGGAGAGTAATAAAAATGAACTTTCATTTTAACTTCCAGAATATTAGAATATTAGTGAGGTTATGGATAACCTCACTAATATTCTTAACGACAAATTATAAATGTATGGATATATAAATGTTTGTTGTAAAAGCGATGTCTTCCAGGCAACCTTTGAACGTAATAAAAAGATATAATAGGTGGCGCTAGTGTGTCTCGGGGAAACACCCGAATAGTATAATCTAAGTTAATTAATGTTCATAAGTAATAAAATTACATCCAAATTAAAATACACATAAGTGGTATTCTTGGTTTTTGTTTTTGTTTAATTAAAACTGTATTAAATACTTCATTTTGAATAAATAAGAATAAGTTAAAAAAAAACAAAATTTTCAAGGCTACCTCGTAATTAATTATTTATAGCTATTAAACTACTAATTAAATAAATTTAATGTATAAAAATAATTTTAGATCATTTTTAGTACAAATACATATATATTATATTGGGCAATTTTTAGACAATAAGGTTAATTTTACAAAAACAATTCAGTTTTATATTTTCAAATCCACAAGAACCAGCTCGCTTTTGCTATTACAATAATTCCTGAGACATTTTCTCGTAATATAACTGGCATCTGCTACTTGAACATTGTTTGGGAAATAATTGGACATCAATTATTGGTTTCCAATACAACAGTAGTACCTACTGAGTAACTAATAAAAGAAAAAGTCAAGCTATTGTTTTCATTTTGTCCCACAATATTGTAACAAACTGTTACTTTTGTATCATTTTGTAACATAATTTAACTAGATCCGTCAAGTGTGAGTTTGACACGTGTCCCGAGGGTTTCGAACGTTTGTCAATTGTACAAATAATATAGGTAAGTACCAATTATAGACTCAGTTTTCCAATGAATAGCCAATCACGTACATTCTAATAATTATTTCAGTGGGTTCATTGGTTTGGCTCCTGAAACAGTTTTAAACTAGTTCGGAGCCTATGGACTCATTATTGTCTGTAAACTATTATTATGTCTATAAAAACCTTTTTACTTTACTTCACTCTTTATATATATTTGAGATCGAATGCTCTGCAAATGGGACAGACAATTTATCGACTTTTTTTGATGATATTTCAATAAGTATGAAACAAAGGAGAAAATCAAAAAGTGTGTTAAAATGTGCAATCCAATAAATACTTCTCATTTGATACCACACTCAATAACCAAGACCCCCTTTTCTCAAATTATTTATTCATTAAAGATGCAGCCAAAGCTAAATGTTGAAATTATATGAATGATATTCTCACAAAAACATTAGCCCAGCTGTATTTTATAGTATTGTTGATATAAGGTTCCTCTTTTCTGCACCAAATAAGAAAATATAACAAGACGTGAGACTCATAATGATAAAAAAAACTCAGAAAAAGTACTTAAACAGAGTAAATTGTGAATAACTTTTAAAACTCAGTAATGTGAAAAAAACCGGCCAAGTGCAAGTCGTACTCGCGTACGAAGGGTTCCTTACTTACTTAAAGCACAAACAGCACCTAAAGTGGCGCCCCCACTTATTTTTTTATATAATTTCGTTAAACAAAGGAACTTCCAAAATTCACACGTACAGTTTGTGAAACCTATCGCTAAAATTAATGCATCTGTAGTAGTTTTATTTTGCCTAATTTAGGAAGAGACACGAAGTTGCCTTTGGTGACCACCAAACTTTGTTTTCGTTTCTCTTCCTAAAATAGATAAAATTAAACTACTACAGAAGTATTAAAAAAAGCTTATGGAGTGCGCTACGTAACTTCGAAAAACGGAACACCGAATTACACGCCCCCGAAAGCATACGAATTACTCAACAACGAATGCACGTTACAACGAAACACTCCACGCCGAAACCATGCGACCTCGAATAACGATATCTCTAACAGCCTGTCCAGATAGGGCGCTTTACGCGCGAGTGCCCTCGCGCGTTTCAATTTATATTGCGTCCAGATGCCGCGTTTTACGCGCGCTCCACTGCTCGCCCGAGTATTTCGACTCGCGCGCAACACGCGCGAGTCGAGAGTCCAGCGCGTTACGCGCGTAAAGCGCCCTATCTGGACAGGCTGTAATGATCACCAACACAAATCACACGACAACGAATGCACGCTTCCAGGAAACACTCGACACCAAAACCACGCCACCTCACATAACCAAACCTGGAAAGAAAGAAAATCTAAACTCTAGGAAAACGAAAATCTACTCTCTCTCATTGATAGGTTTAACAAACTGTACGTGTGAATTTTAGATTATGAAAAATAAGTGGGGGCGCCTCTTTATGTGCTGTTTGCGCCTTAATCTAAGACAGCAAAAAAACATGAGGTATGTTGTATGGGAGCCTCTTTAGATAATAACTATATTCTGTCCTTTAGTTTTTGTTGTTATAGCGGTAACATAATAAATACCTACATCATCTGTGAAAATTTCAGCTGTCTAACTATCACGGTTCATGAGATACAGTCTAGTGACAGACGGACAAACAGACGGACGAAAAGCGGAGTCTTAGTAATAGATTTCCATTTTACCCTTTGGGTACGGAACCCTAAAAACAAACCACACAAATTCCATACCCAAAGGGTCTGTCTTTTTATATGTTATAACGTCTAACTTGCCTACACCTAATTTGACGCATTTTCGTAAAAACTACGGCAATTCAGGGAATTAACAGTCTCTTACATGTCATTTATCGAAACATTTAACAAAATGATAATAATGTGGAAGGCAGTTTTACCAACAACGTATCTCTGTTTAAACATCTAATGGATTTTCTTTTACTTGTTTTTTTTTCACAACATCATCATCACTAGCTGTTGTGGCCTTCTTTTTCTTTTTCACACTTATCGAAACGACATTTTTCACATGGGATTGGCAACGTCTGCATTCCGATAATTCTAGAATTGGGTTATGATCGTGCTCTAGAAACAAACAAATCGATTTTTTTCTATGCCGTATATAAAATGAATATAGACTCAAATTCCTCAATGTTTTCGAAATATTTTGAAACAGAAAAACGTACCAGTCATACTCTTTATAATAAAAACGATATATCTTAATAATAAAAACGTATTTGCAGGCATTTCAACGTTTAATGATATAGATATTTTTTTAACAAAAATTACAATGTAGTTAGCGTCAGTCCCTTACAGCTAATTAGTGACTTATACTATCATAATAAATATATCTCAAACTATCCCAATAATATACAAAATAAAATGCATGTACAAAATAATACTAGTATCTGCCCACGGCTTCGCACACGCTGTCTCTATGGAAACATTTCATGTCTATTTCTACCTCATGGGAACTGGTTTAAGGGATGAAAAGAAGCCTTTATTTTATTCAACCGAACGGGCTGAAATTTAAGTTTTAGGCCTGGAACTATGTTTACTTATTCAAAATTTCAGCCCAATATGTTCAGTAGGAAGTGTTTGCGTGAGTAACAAACATCTTAGAGAAACTTTCGCGTTATTTTAGTGAGGAAGAAAGGACGCCTTAGGAAGTAAGGATGGCATATGAAGAGAAGAGAAACGAAGTTATTCTTGGAAGTAGGTACAGCGCTGCTCGATATGGCTTGTGGATATCACTTGCCTTGATTTACTTTAGCCGTGGGAAGAAATAAAAAAATAGATTACACTTAAAAAATAGTATTTAAACCAACTGTTACAAACTTTTATAAACTTACTTTTTAGTGAAAAACAAATAAACTCGCTCCCACTCTCCACTTAAAACATTCCGCACAGAACTTTTAGCTAGACCGACTAAAACATAGTCCTTTTTAATCTGTGAAAGTCTGAAAATATTTCGCACGAGTTCCACTTTCAGATATTTCAAAACCAGCGGCGTACAAAATCATAACAATATGTTTGTAAACTTTTTATAGCAAAGAGCGACCCACGCGAGCTAGCCGCAATAATTTTCAACAACACATTTCGTGTACGTGGCCGCATGGCACATATTAGGAATTTTATTTTATTTGTTTGCTAGAAGTTCTGTTAGTATATTTTAAATATTTTGATTTTTTTTTTTAAGTGTTGTGATGTCTGTAGTATTTAAGTAATCTTGTGTTAAAAATCCCAATCGTAATAGTAATTTGAAAAGCGATTTAGTTTATTTTTTTAGTAAAATAAGATCTGTGTGATGTCTGAGGGGTTAAAAAAATCTTGAATAAAAATTCCAAGCATAATAAAAGAGGAAGTCATTTCAAAGGTGATTTAGTATTTTTTAGAACCTAATTATATCGCTCTGAGCTTCTGTGCCACTTTCATACTTGTAGCGGTCTTAAAAAAATAGTATAAACTTTGAACAATATAAACTTACCCCACTCTATTTTGTCTATGCCAGTGAAAACTGTGGTCAATGCATCGCGTCATGCAGTTAGCTGTCAAGCCACTTGACAGTAACCTTTGTGATTTAGCGTTGGACTCTGTGATTCATCGCAGTCGAGTTTACTGGCACGAACTGTAGCATCTGTTCAGCACTCGTGGAGATTGATCCCGCGGTCGATTCATCGTGGCTCAATTTGGCGGTTGAGAAATGGTTATCCATCGACTTGACTAGTGCTCGGTACTGTAATGGCGCGAAATTTATTCCTATAGTATGTTTTCACAGATGCATAATTTTACTGGAAAGATATCTGGCATGATGAAATTGAAGCTGTGTATTTAAACTTGAATGCACAGCTCATGCAAAACTAATGTTTTTATAATTTTGTTTATAATTTTTTTCTACCAAATTATCTTAATTCCGATGATAAAAAGTGCGTGAAGCGGGAAATAAAATTACCTCAGAAGTGGGATAGTAGGTACAGGTTGATAAAAAAACCTGACACCAGACAGGAAGTTCTCCTCAGTTTTTCAGTTGTAGGCATTTAAGTACATCTAAACCAAACTTACATTTTCATGGCCCGAAACGCACAAGTCATTGGCATCCAACATAAAGCGCTATTACTTTCAGACCTGTCGAATCTCCATGACCCCAAAAACTTAAAAGGTTCCAGCAAAGAAACCTATTCTAAAGCACGACATTGAATGTTAAATCTTCGATGCCTTGTCGAATTGATAAGGGTTTGATAAAACCGATTGATATTCGGATTCTAGGCACGTATCGGTGCTCATTCCGAATGTTAATATCAGTGATCTGACCTACGGACCTGGCTTTACACGCGTCTTTACGATTGACCCCGAGCTTCCTCGTGTTAACAGGCTCTTTGACTTATAACTGCAAAATCATGGACAGTATATCATTTTCTAGGACGTAGTCTCAGGAAAAAGTAAACAAACAACTCGTATAAGTCAGGTATCAAGATAAGTCAGTTTGGCGCCATAACGACTTTGGATACCCACGGACTGACACAAATTTGAACGATATAAAAAAAAATTAATGCTTTTATGTCAACAGTTATAACAACCAGAAAAAAATCAACAGTCAACGAGTTCACATTATAACTTACACTATTTGCTTTTCATTTATTTTCTGGTAACTCAATTTACTCATTTAATTCTTTTTATGATTATGTCCATATAATTATTTTGTCCACGTGTCAAATATAATAATATAATGATTTGAAGTTTTGCAGGACTGATTCATTCTCATCCCAAATGCAACGAAAAGCAGATTTTTATGATTTATTTTGATTTGAAAACTGCTTCTTGTGTAGATTATTTAAATGAGATCAGTATCTGATTGTAATTTTTGTATAAATAGAGAAAGAATAGAAAGAGTTGGATCACTAACGGGAGTGAGTTGTGCTTCGAAATGAGCGTTTCGTCCTTCTTGGAGTTCTCCAAGATCTTGTAGAGGCCGGATGAACTGTGGCCTATCAAATAAGTTCATTTATTTTTCATTCAGTAAGTATCTGATTGTTATATAAGTATAACGACAGAAAGAATAGAAAGAAAATATATTTATTTTTAACTAACTTCTATCAGTAACATTATGTATGAGGATTATATTTATAGTTATAAATTAGATTCGGTAGCAGGTACTGCAAAATGAGGGAAAGGTATGGTATAAGTTACACTCAAATTACTATTATCCTACTTATCTACCTATTTAACAGCCATGTCGCATTAAGACTAATCTACCACGGGACCTGTGATATATCAAAATCACTTGAAATCGTCTTCAGTCGACCGCGAGACGTATATCCTTAATGTCGAACATGAATCAGGCATCGAACATTATGCTCCATTTACCGTAATTGATTGACAATGGTTCTAGGCGTTTACGTACAATCTTCATGATTTGTTATGAGCTTTTTGTTCTTGCTTGCATGTTATAGATGTGAAAAAACAAGTTCTAGACTGTTTTCAACTGTCGGCAGTAAGCTCAGTTATTTCAAGTGTATATATATATGTATACTACTTGGAATTTTTTATTTGACTTTCTATTCCTTGATTGTAATTTTCGTGAACCTAAACGGACATTCCTCGCGCAATGTTTTCGCCCGTTGCCATGATAATGATACACCAATAAATAGTTGTTGACCAAGGAAAAGATACAAATTTTTCAAAAACTGTTTTGAAAGATTTATATCTTTTCTAAGATATTACTTTCGACTATAGCCACTTTAGACTATAGCCCTTTTTAAAATTTGTATTTTTGATCAAAATCTGTGAGTAGGTACAGATAGACTAAAATATAGAAATATAGACATTGCTATATTTTCCTGTAAAATAATAACACTAATCTTATACCTAATACATTTTTTTTAATAATTCAAGAAGTAGGTACCTAAGTATAAGTCATATTTTTTTAGGGTTGCGTACACGACCCCTAAAACGGAACGGCTGTCATATAAATAAATTAACGTAAGATACATAAGACATACATATAACGTGTCGTCTTCAATCGAGCTTGCTATTTCATTGAAGATGTCCTTCCTCAGTCTGAAACTGCACAAAGTATTGAAGTTATCAGAGTAAACTGAAACAGACATGGTAAAGTTATCTAGAATGAGCAGTTTCGTGAGTTTGCAGGTTTAAGTTCGCTAGTAACTTGATAGTTCGTTTGTTTAGTTTATTTCGTTGTGTTTTATGCTTTGTGCTTACATGGTACTAGTTAGCTTTAGTGATAACGGGTTCATTTATGTTTAAGGAAAATCATCTTTTTATATTCATTCCCATTACGATCATTATAGCACCTTGTCTCGAGCTTGCCCTATCATAAATCAGCTCGGCAAACGTAGTGTAAGACATCTACATATTGTCTACACAAAGCTGTATTCTACACGAAGGTTTATTTGTCATTGTACAGGAATACAGTTTCGTGTAGACAAAGGTCCTACCGGAGACGGCACATTCTCGGACAATGGATCTCAACTGATGTCATAAACTGAGGCTGTGTCCCCAGTAGGCAAACCATGACCAGCCGACTGAGTTAGCGGCGTAACAGTTCAGTACGCCCTCCATACATTTTAAATTGAATGTCCACAGTTTGCTAGTTTACGCTCACTGTACGCAGTTTGCAGCGATACGTGCGCCGACTGTCTCAGTTAGCAGTCGACTCGCAGGTTCCAATGCTTGCGATACGCACGCAAACTGATCTGAGTTTGTAACTGTTCGCCACAAATTTGCGGCTCACTCAGTCGGCCGCTCACAGATTGCTTACTGGGGACACATCCTAATAAAAGAAGATAAATGAAAAGCGATTGATGAAAACTCATTTGTTACCTTTTCCGGCCTAAACGGCTGAACAGATATGATTAAAATTTGGTAGGGAAGGAGACAGTTTCTCAGACATTGGCAACTATTATCCCGGAAACGCGTGTGCTAAGTCGCGGGCAGAAGGAAAGACTTATAACAGAAATAAAGTCTCAAGACTTGAGACATAGGTATTCAAGACTTACTTAAAACCTCCCTTTTAAGACTTCAAATTGAGGTTTCATTTTCCCTAATTAACAATATTAGCGTGAAAAAAAATATTTTAAGAAAAAACTTCTAAAAATTTAAATATATAAAGCTAATTCAGCTACCCGCGAACCTCACAATGCCATTGTGTAAACAGTAATAAA
Source organism: Eupithecia centaureata (assembly GCA_944547425.1). Classification (NCBI taxonomy): domain Eukaryota; kingdom Metazoa; phylum Arthropoda; class Insecta; order Lepidoptera; family Geometridae; genus Eupithecia; species Eupithecia centaureata. Next base: position 12,915,426 of record OX155682.1, read on the forward strand.
CAGCTGATAAATAACAAAAGCCACTTTCTTCGCCTTCTAATCATAATAATGACTCCCAAGAGTCTTAGCTGGGCCAAGGCCAATTAAAAAGCCTAAATCAGACAAAATGTTTATCTTTTTGTTTAAATTTGCACGCGAAAGTACAGACTCAGGGTTTTTCGCAAAGTTTTAGATACAACTAAAGCGTCTTTTCACTGGGGAAAATCTGATCAATTTTTGGAATAAATCGTTAATATGTCTGGGAAAATATATTGGTTTTCAAGATATTTTTAGTGCTGCTTCCTTTATTTGTATAAAGTTGTTTTCTGTGACCATTTTTTATTTGTGTTTTTTATATTAATAACATCTTTATTAACAAAGAAAATTACAATCTAGAAATAGAAAACAATGATTGTTGACAACCGTTTGCAGTTAGCTCAATGGTTTCTTCTATTCCTTAATTGCAATTTTCGTTGTCAATGAAACAATTTAAAACTAGTATTTACAATGGAAACAATTGAGCAAACTGCAGGCGGTTACAAATAGTACAGAGGTAGCTACTACGTCTACTTATTCATAATTTCTGTCCAATTCGTTTAGTAGATTTTGCGTAAAGATTAAAAATCATCCATAAAAACTTTCTCATTTATAATATTAGAGAGGATAATTAGGATTCTACGTACATAACTAGAGTTCATTGAGACCGGTCACTGTGGCTGAATTCGATTTAGAGGACATCACTAGTCCAGTGTGAAAACAGCTTTTATAACGTTTTAGCAAATTAATCAGACTCAAGTTATCCTCGGCAAGAAAAGAAGATGGATCGTTGTAGAGCTTCGCATATCTTCGCAATTGCGAATTTCCTTTAGGGCTTTGTGATTTAAGGTCATTTAGAAAGTACCTACCAATACCTAAATACCATAATACCAATACCGAATACCATACTTACCGTTATAAGGTATCTTAATTTTCTTTTAGTTTTTGTTACTTCAATACATCTATGTAGACAGGGAATTACAATTAATCTATGAAAACAATTTAGAACTAAAACAATGGAAACAGTACCTAACTACAGACAAACTTGCTTGCAACATAAGCAATTTGGAGGTAGGTCAACTGATCCACATCCATCCTAGTCGAAATTGACGAGTATTTACGCATTTACTGCCCTGTAATCTTTTACGTTTTAGTACCTCTGAGGAAAACCATATACTAACTAGATACATTGTTACATTGTCCATTTCTTAGTAAGTCTCTTTCGACAAAGTTTACCCACAGATTTCAAACTTACTTGAGTTATTCTGTTTTCAGTTTCAAATTAGGTACTGTTACTAAGCTAAAATTGAGTTATAAATTAACTGAAATTCAAGAGTAAAGTACAAAACAGCGACAGTCCCTTTATAAAAAGCATAATATAAATTATCATCCATAATGAATTCATTGCGTGTCCTTCCTTATAATTTTATTATGTACCAAACTACTTTCCAGGGAGATTACTTCGAAATATTAATATTATTTTGATGATAATATCGCTCAGAGGATGGTAAAAGGCAAGGCAATAAATTGTATCACTCACCATAATATATTAGTGTTCATTCATTCAAATTAAAATTATAAGAATAGGGTTTAAAATTCATCCAAAATTCTTGATATAGGTATTGTGTTAAAGTTGTTAGTTTTTTAATGTGATTATCTCACACTTCGTGAAATTTCTAAGAAATTAAATTAACCCTCAAAAGTATTTCGAATTCCATGGGACTTTATCTTAATAATAACAAAAAATATCAGAAATGAGCGACGCATCTGCTCTCGTCAAATGAACAAAACGTTACTTCAGGTCGCACTAAGTTTGGATACGAATTTGTTCGCTCGTAAACGTACGAACGAAGGTATACGTATGACAAATCGCTCGCAGTTTTGCGCTACTATAAACTCCTTGGAAGGTCAGAATCATTAGTTTGTAATAGGACGTTTCCACGCGAATCAAACTAGAAAACATATACAATGGCCTTAGTCTTTGAACAGGATAAGATAAACTTTAATGTTTAGCCTGGTGGAGCCAGTAGAATGTCCAAAAAATATACTCGTTCGTCATTTGATTTCGTAGTGCAGTTGGAAACGCATTCCCGTACTAACGTACGACGTATATGCGGATGCGGATGCGTATTCAAGTTCCGTCGAAACATTTTTAATTATTATTATTTATTAGAGTAAGTAAACCTATCGACAATTTTTTGATCAGCTTAGCAATTAGACTATCGGTAATTGACGTTTGAAAGCCAATTCAAGGCCTTCGCACTTCGCACCCATCAAAAATAATGAAAGATTGACATTGGTGTCAATTCTCTTGTTTTAGACCTAGCTAAAATTAGCTTATTTTAAGATTTAGAAACGTCAAATCCACGAATGCTATTCTGTGTTTTAAAAATTAGACTGACAGATTTAAAATTAGGATGACAGAAGTAAAACAACTCAACTTAGCTAAAATTGCTAAAACCGTATTCTGTGCATCACATTTTTAGCTAAGATTAGACATCTAACTTAATTTTAGGAGGCACCTAATTTGGTCATGATTAAAATTTACAAGCAGAATGTTCAAAGCTTATACTACGAAAACCTAGAATTTAACCTAGATTCTTTTTTTTTTGTAATTTGTGAATAAAAACATTTAGGGCAGGTACAGAAAAGTTACATGCAACAATAAAGAAAACATATTTATTTTGCTTACAGCAACACCAACTACTAAACTTAGAGAGATTTTACGATTGTCAAACACGTTTTAAATGACGTATTTTTAAGATTTGCAACAGAATACCATAAATTTTAAGTCAATCTAACTCAGAAATTTTAAGATTTTAGTTAGGATTCCTAAAACAATAGAATCGACACCATTCTCCGCCCACGAATCAATCCCAACAAACATTTTGGCGCTAAGGGGCACCTTTTTTGGCACTGACAGTATTATAAACGATATATAAGAGTTCCGACAATAGCTTTAGACTCTACTGCGGCGTTAAAAATAAATAATTAAAGTTTCAAGAGGCATAATAGAAACAAAGAAAAAATATATGACTTAAGGAGCTAGCTTGGAGTTAGTCAAAACTATTGTATAACTAACTCTTAAATCTTTAGGAAATGTGAAACACTAAAAGCAATTATAGGGAGTCTGCTGAGACTTACAAACGGCTGAAGTTCTTAAATAGAGTTAGTTATATACCTTGGAATGCCTAACGAGTTTAATGGAGCCCCGAGAGCTAACAGGAAAGCTATTAGAGTCTTAGAAGTGTTAACTATAAGTCTTATAGAGATTAGGCGCTGCAAGCATTAGGAACCACCTTTAAATCATTGCAGGTTATATAACAGAGTTATTGGGCACTTTAGGTGATTCAAAATTTAACGCCATTACATAAACATAACCTATAAAATTTTGAAAGTATATTAATAGTTCTAAACATAATTTAACAACTTATTATTTACATTATTGACTATTTGCAATCAAAGTACACGTAGGTAGACGTATTAAGAATTAATATTTACAAACAAAATTGAAACAAAAAAAATTCCGTGGCAGTAATTCCTTTTACTTAATATTATCAGATGTAGTTTATTTAAGAGGCGCTTCAAAATTGAGATGAAAACTAGTATATATTATCACAGTAAACTTAACACCGCAACGAGAATTTATAATTAATAACACCGTTATCCTAAATTGTAAATTGAATATCTTATCGTCAACTTCACTGTCAGATATGAATGGCGCACTGTTTAATATTTTAACGCTTTTGACGGTCTATCAGAAAAGCAAAGTACGAAAAAAATTAAATAATCAGAGTTTGGGCGATGTTTATTACTAATTAATACCTGCAATTTATCTTCAAGGTGTAAATAGTATTATGGGAGCACTCATCTGTTGCTAAAAAAGTTATTAAAGTGGATATTATTACTAATTTATTACTTTAAGTTGCAGTTGTAACCTGTGTATGGCTTATAATACACATAAAGTGGTAAACATTACTTCAATAGCACTATTGTAACTCTTTATTACCAGTCATTTATCACTACTTTACAACTATTAAATCTCTTATAGCTATAAAATCGTGGGCCCAAATAAGAGTTATAAGAAAGTTATAACGCACTATATCGCAAATTGCTAGCCCTTTTATAGAAACTTAGGTTTTAAATTTTCTCTTAAGTAGCTTATTTAACGCCTATTCTTATCACCTAAATGTTAGTTGGGATGAATTCAGTGACTTAAACAAGTAAAAGGAATTTCACAAGCTGACAGTCAAGGCCTATCGGGTTCCATTCCCATTTTAATTATTAAATTATCCCCACTCTCCCACCAATGATGCATAACTATGGATGGTATTTTACATACAATCGCCAGGCAGGATAGTAATCTAATTTGTATGACGAATTTAGTTTATGTTATTTTTTATTACCTATATTCAAATTATTATATTCTTGGTTTCACTGTGTGCGCTTTAGGCTACACTCATTGTAGCCTAAACCGAAGCTTAAGCTTCGGTTTAAAATAACATAAAATAACATAAACTAAATTCGTCATACAAATTAGATTACTATCCTGCCTGGCGATTGTATGTAAAATACCATCCATAGTTATGCATCATTGGTGGGAGAGTGGGGATAATTTAATAATTAAAATGGGAATGGAACCCGATAGGCCTTGACCGTCAGCTTGTGAAATTCCTTTTACTTGTTTAAGTCACTGAATTCATTGATTCGTGGGCGGAGAATGTCAATCTTTCATTATTTTTGATGGGTGCGCAGTGCGAAGGCCTTGAATTGGCTTTCAAACGTCAATTACCGATAGTCTAATTGCTAAGCTGATCAAAAAATTGTCGATAGGTTTACTTACTCTAATAAATAATAATAATTAAAAATGTTTCGACGGAACTTGAATACGCATCCGCATCCGCATATACGTTGTACGTTAGTACGGGAATGCATTTCCAACTGCACTACGAAATCAAACCTCTTTTAATGGAATTACCTCTTTTCAGTGGAACGTTTTGATAAACGTTCTACAGTATAGAACGTTTATCAAAACGTAAAAAATCCACCTATAGGTGGATTTTTTGACAGTATAGAACGTTTATCAAAACGTTCCACTGAAAAGAGGTAATTCCATTAAAAGAGGTCCGTCAACCACAAAGGAACAATAGATAAACAAAACACGTTTCACGTTCAAAAAATTGTGTTCATATTTACAATAGGTATTTCTAACTCACGGCGTATATTGTTGCGAGATATCACCCCCAGCGGGCTCTGTCGTAGATTGGTAGATTTGTTAGACATGACAAAATACCAGGGGACCTATTCTGCGAAACGGATGGCTTCACTATGACATTGGTATCGTCATAGAACGACACATTTTGGGCTTCCACCTTAGATTAAAAGAACTACAGTTGTAGGGATGTGCTTAAAGTGAGTATATTGAAATAATTCTATCAAAATCTCCGTGGATATACCACCACATGTACTATTTAGAGATTATTCAATCTAAGGAGTCTGCGTGTCGAATCTGTGATAAATTCATTGATACAATAAAGCGATTGGTTAGCATAATCGGGCCCCTAAGAGGTTCTGTTTCGACAAAATATGTTGTACTGATATCGCTGTCGGATGTATCCATCAGTCCGCTAGTTGATAGTTAGATATTGTATTACAAAGGGTAGTTCATGAATTCAAATTATAATTAAGAATAGTTCGATTGTTTTTGTACAACGTGTTTTTTATACATAGTTTTTTTTTTACAAATAAACCAGTCCCTACGCGTAGTTTATTTCTTTATTTATTAAGGATAGCGTTACAAATTTCATTAAAATACTCAGAACATTGTTGCCAAAAGGGATTAAACAAATAATATGTGTAGAAAAAAGATAGGAACAAATATATGAAAACTATAAAAGTATAATTAGCTAATTTCGTTTTTATTATAAGTTAATAGTTATTTAAGTAGATAATAGTTCATAGCTAACCCCCTTAGATTTATAATCGAAATATGTATTATCTTCAATATCGTATAATAATAATAGTCTAATAATAGTCACTACATTGTATAAAACAGTCGCTTTCTCTGTCCCTATGTATGCTAAAATCTTTTAAACTACGCAACGGATTTTGATGCGGTTATTTTTAATAGATAAAGTGATTCAAGAGGAAGGTTTATACATACAATAAAACCGGGCGAAGCCGGGGAGGGTCGCTAGTTTTATATAAATTGCAAACTTTTTTATGCTCCGGAAACTTAGGATTTAACAGCTACTTAGATGTTAAATTGTTTAAAGTTGAAATCATAATATAATTTACGTTTAAAAAGCCGCAGACCCAAACCTACAAAAAGTAAATAAAATTAGATAATCTTGGCCTCATTCAGAAAAGAAATAGCCCTGCTGAAGCGTAAACTTTATCAAAGATGAATCTATACGGGAGCATAAAGTTGTGGATCGACATGATGGCGATGAAATTTCAATTTCAATAGCCGGAAAAGGATAGATGAAGGTAATATGGAACTGAATAGAATGGTGCAATAGAAAAGAGTTAAAATGACCATCAGTGAACATAGAACTCATAGAAAGAAGTTCGTTCTCAAGAACTAAGTAGAAGGATGTTGTTGTAATAAAATACAATCAGGATGTTATTCTACGTCGTAGGGGCTTGTAAGGATATTCATGGTGGAGTTTAGGCTCGACCGTACGATCGTAGATAGCTACGGCTTCCTTTGATTAGCGAAAAAAATATTTATAACTCTTGCCTACCGAATATTCCAACCACAGAAACAAATAACATCTAGCACTAACAACGGAGCTAACTGCAGAAGGTTTCAAAAAGAGTAGAGGTCGCCCAGCTGATCAATAGCTGCAGGAAGCGTCCGTATAAATAACTTTAATTTGAGACCTGACTGTCTATTGTAAAAATGAATGATATGTAGGTACCTAAATATTATATTATTTCTATGCTTCGTCGGGCTGTAAGTCCATTTTCAAATTGTTATCTTTTATCAGTCGCTTTAAAACTCTTTACGGAAGATTGAAGCAGTAAAATTGGCTATTGAACGTGCCAAAAAACACCGTGAACTTTTTCAAATCAGGGCAAAGAGCACTGCAGAAGATGACTTTTATTGTCAACGGATGGCCGTAAAGTACAGACCTCGCGTTAGTAATAAAAAATAATCCTAGATTATGGCTCAAAAGAGGAGTACCTACGGATTGGTGACGCGACGGAATTCAGACGTGGTCGGGACGTCATTTGTGTATAGGATTTGCGTAGGTGACTGCATGCTATAGGAGCTGTTCCGTATCCCATATCAAAATATGAGATAACGTTTCCCTGAATTCGTTTTGACGATAATAATGATCACAGGCTTGTAACTTCCTAAACTAGAACCGTTACTATTCTTTGTATACAACTCTCCTTTACAGCTTAACCAGCTTCGATTGGATATCAATTTGATTCCAAATTAAAAACGCGTTAATCAAATCTAAAACTTTAATTATACCACGGTACTTTCCTTGTATGAACCCTTTCAACAAATAAGTCGTGGTTTACCAATTTTATTTATAACATCCAATTCAACTTGATGGTCAGGTGTGGTCCAAGTGCATTGAAGAGAAAACCACAGCATAACAATATTGCCTAAATGACATCGTACGTGTTTTTCGGCGAAGGTTCTTTCTAGTATACTTCATAAACAACTGAACATACACACGATATATTTTTAATACATTCTGTTGGTTAAACTAATAAATATATTATATTTATCTTTATCTTTATTTGCAGACATGGGCTTAAACATGTTGTTTTCTGTCTAAAATATATGTATGCTTGAAGTTTTTTTTAAATTTATCTGTACATATATTACATATTTACATTGCCATAAGTTAAGACCTAGGCGAAAATGAAATATAAATATATTAAAAACATTATTTAAAATATGTAAATTGAATATTAACTAGCAATGAATATTAAACTACTTTTTAAATTTCGAAAAGTTTCGAAAATACGTAATATATAATAGGTACTCACAGGTACGAATAGATACATTTCATAATTGATAAAACGCTTTACCTTATAACTTAAATCTGGGCAAAACACAGTAACCTTTTAGCACTCGGTTTTATGTTTTTTATTTTCTTTTTGTAAGTTAACCTCCTTTAAGGGCTGCGAAATATTCACATGTTGTATTTTATTGAAAGGCTCAATTGGAAAGGTTTCGCTTTCATTGCGCCCTTTACTTGCCTTTACTGTTGAGGGCTGATGTTACTTTGTTCGTTAACTAGGAATAACGATGTAGGGTCTTCTTTGAGGTCACTGCTTTTACTGTAAATTACCATGTTTAGGTTAACCTTGCAACTATAAAGCTGAATCTACGGCGGTGTTGCAAACGGTTAACATGTTTTTTTATATTTCAAATCTTATTTTTAAGAGACTGTATTTTTGTTGTACTTTTTTAATGCGTAGGATCTGTTTTGCGCAATATTTGGGTACACCTACTCACGCAAAACATCGATGTCTATGAGTAGTCAATTATAACGGGGCGATTCAATCATATTGTTTATTGTACAAAGTAATTGTAGGTGTAGGGCCCACCTTAGATGCGAGTGTGAATATTATAGAACCTTTTTCTAAACTTGTAATAAAGGATTATCTATATATTTATCTTATGTCATTCGAGTGCAAGGGGCGATTCAATCATATTGTATTACTAGCTGGTGCCCGCGACTTCGTCTGCGCATGATTAGTATTTCGAATACTCGCGATTTTACTTGCGTAATTCCTTTTCCCGTGAGATTTTCGGGATAAAATAAAGCTTATGTGTTATTCCAGCTTATGATCTATCTCTGTGCCAAATTTAATCCAGATCCGTTGAGCAGTTTTTGCGTGAAAGTGTAACAAACATCCATCCATCTATCAATTTATCCATCCATCTATCCATTCATACTTACAAACTTTCGCGTTTATCAGTTCAATTCAGTTTGGTTCCCCTGGGCTATACGGGTTTTAAAAATTTCTCACAGCATCTGAACGACGCGTAAAGCGTCGTTCATGCAGTGAGAAATTTTTGAAAACCCGTATAGCCCAGGGGAACCAAACTGAATTCCGGGATAAAATGTATCCCATGTCCAATCGTCCCGAGTTCCATTCGAATTCATTCACTTCCGTCGTGATGCGTGGTTAAAGAATTTTTCTTTCACCCTCTCTCCCAGGGGAACCTTACCGAATTCCGGGATAAAAAGTATCCCATGTCCTTCCTTGTAGTATGAACTCAAATCGTCCCGAGTTTCATTCCAACTCATTCAGCAGTTTCGGCGTGATGCGCGGTAATGAATTTTACTTTCATACCCTCTCCCATGGGAACCTTACTGAATTCCGGGATAAAAAGTATCCTATGTCCTTCCTCGTAATATGACCTATAATCATGCCGAGTTTCATTTAAATCCATCAAGTAGTTTCGGCGTGATGCGCGTTTACGATACAGACAGACAGACAGACATGAAAAAAATTACAGTTTTGGCTTGAGTATCGATAATAGAGTGCCCTCCAAAAAAAATTTTCAAAATATCTTCAATGTACAGAATTGGACCTGTTACAGTTTTATTATAAGTATAGATTAAAATATTGTGCAAATTTATTGCAGGTGTAGCACCCGCATTATATTAAGTGTGTGCATGAATAGAATATAATCTTTTTCGTGAAAATGTGAGAGCTTAGAGCTAGTCTAAAGCCGGTGACCGACCCTGGAACGGAAATAGGGCTTGAAGCTTATTTTCACAGCGTTTTTGGGTAAAGCAGCGAAATAGGTTCGTTCGCTAGTTATTTTTCAGCATTACACTATACTGTACTATACTGTAGTTATGTCCTCTTGTGATCATACGATTCTTTACCGTAGTAAAAATCGCATTCGCAAATTTTTATGATACATTATACCATACAACTGTTATTTAATTAATGGTTCCAAATCTAGAAGTTTGAATATAATACAAAGATTTGGGATCCTGGGGCTCACTCAATTTATAAAGATCTTACCAAACTTCTCGTAGAGTCCACAGTTGATCGGAATGCTGGCTTCTATTTCGGTCAACGAATTAGCATTGTCATTCAACGTGCCAATGCTGCTAGCATTCTGGGCACTCTGCCTTCTGGTGACTGCTAAGATTTTTTATATTTACCTAGGTTTGTTATAAATGTAAATACAAGCTGTAAATAAGTCGTTTTATTGTTGTTTCAATTAATGTTCATTGTTAACTAGCAGAGCCTCGCGGTTCGCGGTTTTACCCGCAGTAATTCCCGTTCCCTTGAGATAAAATATAGCCTTTGTGTTATTCCAGACTATAATCTATCTCTGCCAAATTTCATTCATATTCGTTCAGTAGTATTTGCGTGAAAGAGTAACGAACATCCATCCATCCATACTTACAGACTTTAGTGTTTATAATATTAGTAGGAATAATCATAAATCACACGACACACTTTTCGTCAGGTCTTGCTGTATTGGAAAAATAAAAGAGAATAAATAAGAATTCTTATAAGAGGCTAAATAATAAATGGCCACATCTCTATTAGCAACAGATCGTACTCTCTTATCGGAGGCCTAACCAAATAATGGATCTCATCAATAAAACGGATTGCCCGATACGTTATTGGGGATTTTTCATTCTGTCTCTATTTCCCTTAGGATGTCGGTTTTATCAGAAAATAAACCGCTTATTTACACTGATTTCTTAGAAATTTCACTGATTTCTAAAACAAAAGAAACCTTACAGCATTGTTTCTCAAACGGTTATTTATAATTTTACATCTAATAAAAAATGTCTGAAATTAAAAACAAAATCAAATTAGCATCTTATTCTAAGCATTATGACATTTTTATTAAGGCGCCTTCATATGACCGGGACAATGAGGTTTGCCTTTTTGTAAAACCGTATGCACAAAAAGTCGAAAAAGATCAGACGGACCAATTAATGAAAAAATAGAATGTACGGGTGAAAATATAAGGCATTTCAATAGACCGTAGGGTTCCACAGATATATTCCACCAATATTCCTTTGGTTTTGTAACTCATTTGTTTAAAAATATCTGTTATTGAATCGCGGTATAGCTGTATCGAATACAGAATATTATTTCCGAAATGCGACAGCATTTCACAAAGATTATAGTCAGTCGGATAAACACGACCATTACATATGTATATATGTTTATGTGTGAATTCAATCAGGTAATGCTTTGTGACGTCGGAATCTGTTATCTAAGATTATCACCTTACGTTCTCCTTTACATGGTGATGTCTAAGCGACGATTCTTTTGAAAGTTCTTTATTATTGTTATTATGTTCTAGAAATGTCTCGCTAAAGGTTGTGTTGCACACTATCAACTGTGAAACGAATAGATATAGTCCTGCTGCGATAATGCGAATCTACTTTAGATTGCAGGCAGATGCTGGAGCGGCAAGCTATGCGCTATGGCGCTCATTGAGGGAGTCCTATGTCCAGCTGTGGGCTAATGGGCTAATATAGGTTGATAATATGCAAGTAAATAATCACAAAAATGGAAAATCCACACTGCATCTAAATGATGTTGTGTGCCCAAACCTACTCGTAAGCAGAGCTTGTATTATGGGTGCTAGATGACATATACTTAATACAGTACACATAAATAGATTTATTTTATTATAAACTAGCGACCCGCCCCGGCTTTGCACGGTTTTATTATACGTATAAACCTTTCTCTTGAATCACTCTATCTATTACAAAAAACCCATCAAAATCCGTTGCGTAGTTTTAAAGGTTTAAGGCTTAAGCAGTCAAAGGGACATAGGGAAATAGGGACAGAAAAAGCGACTTTTTTATACTATGTAGTGATAGAAAAGACCCAGAACCATAAGAATAGACAAAAACAGAGTTTCACGTTACACAGTTATTATTTATTCTTATGCCAGAACCCTTAAAAAATACTTACAAATCGTACAAACATTTAGTTACCTAAAACTTATGTCGATTCTTAGATAAAACAACGGAATGACCCCCAATCTTAGTGTTCTATTTGCAATCGGCCCAGCCATTTTACGAACGGCCTGAAATTACGATTCATTGACGCTATCGGCCTGACACCGTTAGTGGCCCGTGTGTGGCGACCCTTAGCGAGTTTTATTTGCCCCAGTAGTGATATATCATAGCTAGGCGTGGCCATTTTGCCGTTTTCTTTATGGAATACGTGAGTGAGATAATTTATGTGGACGGCGATTATCATGATACATGGCTTTAAATTGACATTCTAAGCGTATGGTGGAATGCATATTTATTTAAAATGGCAGACATCTTTATTAAGGAGGAATATTTTATTCCGAGATGGGATAAATATACTAAGGGTGTTCGTATTTTCTTGGCGCGAGATTAAATAACTTTTATAATTTAATTAATTCTGCGTTTCTGAAAGGAATAACTTAAGCGGAAATGTACCATTAATGTTATACCGTGTGTATATTGCCGAAAACAAAAACAATTTTCCATTTATCTATGAAAAAACAAATTTGAATCGATCACATTTAGTTTCGGAGGCCAAACTACTACCAGAATATCAATACCTAATTTCTATAATTATTATGATAATTATTAATATAGTTTTGAATTGTCTTTTGCATATTTTTTACACCCAAAAAATAAATTTATCGATTTCTTTCTTACTTTCAGAGGCTACCTCCTGCGACGCAGGCGGACCCTTCGCTCGCTGCGAAACAAAAGTCTTCCTAATCCTGTTAAGTGTGTAATAAGTTTGTATGAATGGATGGATGTTTGTTCCTATTTCACGCATAAAATACTGAACGGATCGGGCTGAAAATTTGAATAGACGTATTTCTAGCGCTGGAATAACACATAGGCTACTTTTCATCCCATAAGTCTGTTAGGTCCAATAGGATAGAAATAGCCTTGAAACATTTCTTTGGAGACAATACGTGCGAAGCCGCGGGCAGACGCTAGTACCTAATAATAATTAATACGTCAACAGGGTAGCGTACAATGGTTTATTGATGCCCTTGTCGTAATTCGGTTTAGGATCACGCGTCGGCTGTTCTCAACCCCATTATTTTGTTTGAAGTGAACTCAATTTCACGCTGGTAGGTGGTAGGTGTTATGGATATTGGACTTGATAAGTGGCAGTCGCTAATGAAAGCGTTGAATAGCTTCTATATACTAGAAATCACGTTTGGGTTTCCACTGTACCAAGACGAGAAGTTTTCGTATACTACCGCTGACTTGTCGTGGTTTTAATGCTAAAATCATTTGAGTGCCGACCAAACACTTTCACATATTATGGGCAATTCGTTAGATTCAGATTCTTTATTGTTAACGCTTGTTAGATACATGTCATAAAAGTTTCATTTTGTTCACACGTATAGGTAATAATATCAAAGAAAGTAAAAATAAATTACCATTTAATCGATATTTTTTATTGGGCAAAACCTAAAGTAAAAATATTTGGTCCTGGATTCTGGGTATTTTCTACCTAAGTATACGTAAGAAAAATATATTTTCCATAGACCATTTTTTGATAATCAGTGCCGAAGCGTGAAATGAACCTGCAACCTCCTGCATTGCAGAGGACCTTCGCCCGCTGTGCCACCGAGGTTGATATGGATATGTATGACTTTTTTTTGCAAAACCACTGAACGGTTCAGCCAGAAATTTTCTATACGTTTGGATTCCTGGAATAAAACAAAGGATACATAATATTTATAACGTGCCCAACAAAAATAACCTTCCACAGAAACAACAAGTGTTATGCCACAGAATTGGGCACAAATTTGTTTACGAATAAAATATATCATTCTGAAAATATCGCTCCTAAAACTTTATGAACCGAAATTTATGCGAAATGTCAATAATAGCTTCATTGTATTAAAAAGCTTCCCTCAAAAAGGTCATAATTGACAAAAACAAGATGACATTATTTCCTATGAAGAGAGTTTGGCCAAGAATCGTAACCTCAAGAACTCAGGGGGTTCATTTAATTAAACGGTAGAAAGTTATTAGCGGAGTTCATAAACATGCTACGTCTCTTCCGTTTTCATGAATTCAATTATAAGCACCACCGCGTAGTGAGCGAAAGAGGAAATAAATATTCTCTTGAAGAATTGATAGACTGGTGCCTTTATTGACCTCTATTTTCGAAGTGCGAGTTAATTACGTATTTCTTAATATACATACACTGTCCCGTCTCTATTACCCATACTATATGTATAAAAGGGGTGATTCGGGATCCCGTGAAGATTAATTTCTGTAATAAGTTACTTTTGAATATATTCTAAATACTCCAGAAGACAAGGCTAACCCAACTAGCACGTTGGCGTTAAAATAACCTGTATATTATACTTATAACGGTTCCAATCGAGTATCTTAGTGTTAAAATACCTGTAAGAATGGAGTTAGAGCATGCTCTAACTCACATATAACCACGAAAGAGGCCCACGATTTTGCAGGTAAAGGTGTTATAAAGCCTGTATAAGGGTGGTATAAGGGTGTTAAGTACCTGCACAAGAGTGTTTATTCATTCTCAGCTAATACCTTTACCGGTATAAATGTCTTGTAGATGAGTTGGTTAATACTATAGGTGTTAGAATCATTTCGGTTAAGAATGAAATATCACCTAACATATTACAAGACCTATTAAAAATACTTGTTTGACACTTAATCGCTTAGTAGTTAGTTAGAATATTCTCAAGCAAGTATTTTGTATCTTACGAAGGGAAGTTTATGAACTTTGTTACTTAATAAAATTATGTGACTATCAGTGAATGGCGTAACAGAATTGACAGAGGAGAATATACAAATACTAAGGAGTTAAAGTTTTCATTGTGAAGTGAACATAAGCTGCCGCGGTAATTTTACTGTAAATGTACACCATGTTTCTCATCTCAATTTTAACGCGCCCTGGACTAAATTAAGATTTTAAAAAAAAATTATGAAGAATAATAAAGAAATTTCAAATTTTTATTTTTTTATTTTTTTCCTTATTAGCCAGTAGCATGTTAAATTAAGTGGTTTCAGTAGAATGCCAGAAGTTACATAAATAATGAAGTATTTTGTAGTCAAATATTGAATAACCTATTCAATATATATAAGTTAATTGACCAAAACAATGGCGACCGAACATTAAAGCTTTATGTCTTTGTTAAGTGTTCTATTACACATTTCGAGATACAACATCTTTAGTCAAGAATGTTGTCAGTCTTTAGTACTCTTTACAGTGTATTAATAGTCTTAAGTAACTACAATTACTATAGCCAAGACAATACTACCGGCTAAGCATAAAATGAACTTATACTCTTGACAAACTCTGTTTTAAAAGTAATGTCTGCACCTTATAATCAATATAACACCAAAATACTTATAAGGCACTTTACGGAAAAAACTAAACAACAATAAGTGTTAACGAGACTCAGCGAGCACCGTTGTATAGATTTGGGTGTTATAAACAGGTTAAACCTATAACATCTTAAGTATACTTGTTGCAGTTAGCACTATTGTAACTACTACTAACACTTTTCGAGCTCAATTTATATTTTAACTACCTTATAAAGTTTATAGTTACAACTGAGATCATTATTACTCCGTTAAACAGTTAAAAGTAATAATAATACCTGTAACTGACATCAAAATGTTAGTTGGGAAGTTTTAAGTCTTGTTCCTCATCTTTTACACGCACTTGTTTTTTTACTCATAGGTATATGTATGCTCTTGCAAATGTTTTCACCTTGCATCAACCGGATAGATAGCAACTTTTTTGAAATTTGCCACCTTTTCTACTGATCTCAATTATATAGTTTTGAGCATTGAGTTACCTTTAGACTGTTTGCAACCGTCTGCAGTTAGCTCAATAGTTTCAATTGTAAATACTAGTTGTAATTTTTCTATTCCTTTGCTTGTAATTTTCGTTGTTAATAAAGATGTTTATTCAAAAAAAAAATTATATAGTTTTTGAATGGTCTTAAGAGATTCGACTGAAGCCTATTATCTATCAAGCTCACGAAAACATTTATTGTATAAATATTTTGCACTCTCATACTAAGCATTGAACGCCGCGTCTGTAGACAGCCAAAAGCTGAGGGTATGTTTACAAGGAACTTCACCAAAATTTAAAGGACTAACAGCATCTTAAACTGCCGACGTGTATTCGTGTAAAATATCGCCTGGTAACGGCAAAGTGCTCAAATTTCGCCGAGTGCCCGTAGAGCACGTCGTTAATTTAAGGATTCTTTTCAAAGTTTCCCTGAAATACGCGTACCTAGATAATGTGGCGAAACGTTCGCGTTGAGTTACTTTATACAGTTTATGCTGGTTTTAAATGTAATTTTCTGGCGCTGTAATACCTCTTCTGTCTGAATAGATGAAAGACCGTTAAGGTTTTGGGGTTTAACAGAATGAAACCATGGTAATAAAGATGATTTATAGAAATAAAAAACTTTGGCTGTACCAATTTATACTTTAGTTTGCTACATTATAAAAAAATGCATTTTGAAGTATTTCACAAAAGCTACAATTTTAATTTACAAGGTAAAATTTGCAATATTTTCATCATTAAATTTTATGGCAGATGGTGTATTTTCTCTGGTATTTCTCACTTATTGTATCTCTTTTTGGTTTTATCTATTATTTTTCACAAAATTCACATAAAACATTGAGCTTTCTGTAGACTACTACAATTTAAGTTGAGGAAACTCAACTGATATAGTCAGTACCAGCAGGAAGGGTCCCCAAGACTTGAAGATGCATTGATGGACAGCATTGCTACTCTATCACGGCAATGCCGTTTATGTGATACACTAAGTGCTACGACGATTTTCCGTAAGTGCTAGTTGCCACGTTAAATCGCAATTCTGCAGTCATTAGATATACTTGTAGGTATTCTTTCAAATTCTCGGCTAAACTTAAGCAAAAGGTTCCGTATATTTTCAACCTTACTTATAAGTAGGGTTGGCTGAGCCTAACCATACGAAACATGTAGGAGCTTCAATTAGTTGCTGGCTACAGAATGCCAGAAAATATTCTCTAAGAATTTCGTAGGAAATAAGGAAAGAGTTCCTTTTCTCGGAAAAACTTACAAGAAAATATGTGCAGTATTTTAAAACTGGTTTCTGTGTGCAAATGGTCTTATAGAAGTTTTGAAGATAAGTATTTTGAATATTAGATTGAATGAATATAATAATGCTGAACAATTCACTCATCATCATCCAGCCCTAATATCAGTAGAGCTTTTGTTGTGGTTACTACACTTAATGTATTATTCTACATAGAAAGATATTTTTACATAATAACTACCTGAAAAAAATCGCCGCAGGTGGACCCTTGTCTCTTGCGCCACAAAGGTCGTCAATAGAGTTTTTAAGGGTATTTGCAGTATTTAAACTAGTATCCCTTCGCTTGGAGAATAAACGCTGCTATGGTCAAGAGACTTGTGTTAATGCCACCGGCTGTAGTACAACTATACATCCATATTTCACGTTTATAATATTAAGTAAGGAAAAGGAAAGCAGATTTTTTTGGTTCATTCGAGTGGAATGTCGACCAGGTACGGATAGTATTTTCCTGTGGAGTAGTAATGTGAAATTGCAGCCAGCAGCCTTCGTAGGCAGGCAGGTACCTACACATATCCAGTATGCGATGTGGCTTTGCCCCTTTCATTTTTCCAGTTCTTAGCGTTTTATTTCGCACATGCCAGTAGGTAGATATGCGTACCACTTTACGTCGTGAATACAAATTGTCGTGGTATTATTTTTCGGCTGTGTCAGGAGCGGATGGACTGACAATGGTCGGGTTACAGGCCATTTGAGTTGATTTCTGAGAAGTATAAGGACTATAGTTCCTTCCCCTCCCCCTAAGGGCCCTGACAGGATGCCCCGCGCATTATTTTTTTTAATACATATCACTAATTAATTTAAATGACTCGCGTTGGTGTATAGGTTTATATTGCCTTTGACCCCAAGTATTTTTTTTCCATGTATCATCGGTTCCAAGATAATTTTTTAGATTCCATTTATGATAGTGTTTTCAACCATTATAAGCTGGGTGCCAATTTTAGTAGATTCCATCCTATTTTATAGTCCAATTTGACCGGACTAAACAGAGAAAAGCAGTGACTTAATATGCATAATTTCGGCGATGGCGAATTGAAAGCCATTGGATCGGTTAGGTGTGTCAACTCAATAGTGTCTATACGAAATGAACTGCCAAGCCAATACAATTTGCCATCTCATCAAAATAGCAACGAGCAACATCCCAGCCGTCTAGTCATCTCCAGAAACGCAATATTCGGGGACAGCAAAGCTAATAAGCAGAATATTTGCGTTAACTAGAACATAATGAACGTTTCACTCAGCTTGCTACAAGGTGACCTAGGAATGTGACATCACGAGTGGTTTTATTGAATTTTATGAATGGATGACACTAAATGAAACCTTTCTTTTAGTAAATGAAGTTGGTGTCAAAAGTATTTAACTAGTTTTTAGCCATAATATAATTGTCAGTTGTATACATTGTTATAATTTACCATTATCAACCCAAGTGGGTTATTTATGGTTTCTTAGGTAAGAAATTCTTAATAATAATTTTATGTTTTTTATAAAAACTATGAATCCACATAACTTTTTAAATAAGTACATATACTCCGGATAATAAACGGAATTTGAATTAAAATCAAAGCTCGACATTATACTCTGTCAAAATGTTCGCCATAACTTTTTATGAAGAGCCCAACTCAAGTGGATTGTCATATCAGCCTTCAGTCAGAAAAAGCAGCGAAGCCAAAAGCCATAAAAAATATGGCAAAAACACAATACTTTTAGCGTTTCCAATCCATCACACCCTGAAAGCCCGGCCAGATAAATAAACTAAACAGAAACTGTTGACACTGCCCTTACAGATAAGAACTCCAGGGGCTTTTCCGTTCCACATATTGTCTGCTTTGTTGAACCCCTAATAAAAGTAACGGAAATTCCTGTTGCATGGCATTTCTCGATGTAGGCATAAGAATAGATAAAAACAGTGATGTAGGTTAGGAAACTTATGAATCGAAAATGTTTAATCATTTTGATGTCATAACGCATCATGACAGTGATATCATTAGATGAAGCTATTTAAATTCAATATCCAAATTGTTGATTGATTTTGAGGAAACTTTCGCTTCATTTAATAGAAAACTACTTCAATTTGGACCCATAAAAGTATTAATTTTGCAGGATACTTAAAAAAATTAAGTCCGATTTAGTTTGGTTTTATATTTTTTTGTTTATTGTGTTTGTGTTATCTAATTTGTTAATTTATTTAACACACAATGATTTAAATACAAACAGACAAAAAGGGAAATAGTAATAATAGGGGTAATCTGTGGTGCTAAAAGACAGAGGAGAGATAGTAAGAAGAGATACGATTTAATACATAGAGTGATTCAAGAGATAGGTTTATACGTATAATAAAACCGTGCGAAGCCGGGGCGGGTCGATAGTAGTAAAATAAAACAGAAATCCATACAAAATATTTTAAGTAAAAAGTAATAGTTTCTGTTATTTAGTTCATCCTTTTTGTACCTGTGTCTAAATAAATGTTTATCCTATTCTATTTCAGTGGTTTTCCCTCAGATTAGAGGAGTTTTCACACAATTAAGTCGTCCAAACATTTATTATGCATGGACCCAATCGAGGACATTTAGTGGAAATCCATTTAGTTAAAATCCCAATGTCGTTGTTTGAACTTGAAAACTTCCTATAATTACTTGACCCACACTCAGTAAAAACTAGTCAAGTGTGTGTTTATGTAGAGAGAATTCCGAATATAAATTTTCTATTTTACGAAAAGGTTTTGGTGTAGATTTGTTACCTAGGCTAAGTTAAATTAAGTATTTATATAGGTATTAGTTAAATTAGTAGGTACTTTAGGCTCACTTTACTGATAAATTACTATCTAAGAATATATCAGAACTGAACTATTCTTAGTTCTAGTTATTCTTAACTAGAACTATCTAAGGTTCGTAATTTTTCAGTAAAGTACCAAAAGATTTACATCTAAATGGTTCTACAAAATGTAGGCGAAAATATGTTTGGTTTAATTTTATTAAACGAATATAAGTTTTATTTGAAGAAATCAAATAAAATGATGAATTCTAGAGCATAATTTCGATGTCCCTGGATGAGCACCTTATCGCTGGACCTATAAACAAAGCCATATAGGTACTTAAAGGACAGAATCAACGAAATAAAACTAACTTACCTATTTACAAACCCAACAACGTCAAAAGTCAATTAGGTACCGACGGATTCGATTCCCAACTTGCTGTTGTTTCGCTAACAGAATTTCAATCTGTCGGAAAAGTTTTTTTTTTCGAAAAGACAAAAAGACATTCGGCCTCTTTTTTGCGTGAGATCGAGTTCGCAGTGAACTTCGGCGAATCTACTCACAGACTTTTGTCGTCTGAGTTGTTTTGTTTCAGTACTTTTGTTTTTATAAGTTGGAGACGACTAGAGATAACGTATAGATTCATTTCAAGGTTCTTGATCAATAGAACAAAACTCATATTGCTGCTTTCTGATATATTTGATTCCGATAAGTTCGATTGATGATGTTGTTAAAATTTTGCACAGATGTAGTTCAAGACTTGTAAGAATATTTTCAAATAAAAAAAGAAAGAAAAATTGGTTCACATATTTTATAGGTGTTAACTTTATGTCTGATCTTTTTTCTACGTGAACCGTTTTCTTTTCTTCCACCTTAAATATGATCTTGGTTGTTCTCAGGTGGTCCAATGTAAATACAATCAAGATCGGATGTGCAATTACGTAAAACCAGCCATCCATATTTGACATTTTAATAATAGCCTTCGTAATTTGCTATTATTAACGGATAGGAGACCATTGAAATGGCTATCAAATGTCATTTATGGATTTGTGTAATCGTGCTCGGCAGACCAGTAGTTTTGGAGTTTTGCTTATTAATAACTAGCGACCCACCCCGGCTTCGCACGGTTTTATTATACGTATAAACCTTCCTCTTGAATCACTCTATCTATTAAAAAGACCGCATCAAAATCCGTTGTTTGTTTTAAAGATATAAGCAGTCAAAGGGACATAGGGAAATAGGGACAGAAAAAGTGACTTTGTCTTATAATTATGTAGTGATAGGCATAATGCGTATTTTATTTTATTACCTTCGACTACATTGATGATATTCTATTTATTATTCTATTTGTCGATTAAAGAATTTAAAGTTTATTTTTAACATACAACATTTTTTAAATAAGCTTATACGCCAAAAATTTAGGTATGTCGACATAATCAGTAATCACTCTATTACATCCGTAATTTCTTGACCTTGGTTTCTTGGTTTTCGATAGATAGTTGGATTATTTTGATTTTATTGTGATTTTATTTTAATATTTTATTAAATACTAATGGAACACATTACAATATGGACACTTTTACTTCTTTACATTGTACGTATTTAATGTTGTCTATAATAAACGTAAATTGTACCTATTATAATATCCGCGGCCACGGCAACACGGTAAATTTGAATCCAAGAAAACACGAGCAAAGCTGAAGGCATAAGCCAGTTATTCAATGACACAATTACTTGTCCGAACCCACAATCTGGTTTACACCAGTTAATCATCGGCTATGGGTCATACGTCACATTTGCGATCAGTTCCGGTACGGAATCATAGTTCCGGTTCCGATATATAGTTCCGGTTCCGATATATAGTTCCGGTCGACAGAACGCGTAATTCATGGAACACCATGGCAGT
This sequence comes from Eupithecia centaureata, assembly GCA_944547425.1. NCBI lineage: Eukaryota > Metazoa > Arthropoda > Insecta > Lepidoptera > Geometridae > Eupithecia > Eupithecia centaureata. Next base: position 12,937,215 of record OX155682.1, read on the forward strand.
GAATAACATTTCATGGATATAAATATTCATCTTCACGTAAGAAATTATACATGCACACTTGAAAATCAATTCCACTAATTTTAAAAATGCGAATGTTTGGATGTAATTCAGTTAAATCTTCACCGGATCGGTCTGAAATGTTCGAGGTCTGAAATAAAACAGAGACTTCTTATCATACATATATTTTCACGCGAGTGACGACGCGTGGCGCATCTTAGTATTAAATCATATTGGATGGAGTCCGTAGATTTAATAAAATGTTGCATAGTTTGCTACTTGTTTGCTATAGCTTAGGAGCCAAGAACGGCCAGACCTTCGATATTTTATAAAAGCTGAAAGTTGCTCTGTGTATGTCTTCAACACAGATAAGAACTACCCGCGACTGAAGAGCTTCGATTGTGGTTACTTGGGCAGGTAACAGGAAGTAAAGGTGTATAAAATAGTACCTTAAATTCGTTAAAGTATAAAGTCCATTTTTAATTTTCTTCAGGATATCTTTAAAAATCACGTTATCCATTGCCAGACACTTTGGACAGTTGCGGGTAGGTACTATTTTATACACCTTTACTTCCTGTTACCTTCCCAAGTAACCACAATCGAAACTCTATAGTCGAGGGTAGTTCTTATCTGTGTTGGAGACATACACAGAGCAACTTTCAGCGTTTATAAAATAACGAAGGTCTGGCCGTTCTTGGCTCTTGCTCTACTAGTTTTTCATTTTATTTTTCGCAAAAATAAGTACAGAAGTCTATAACGATCGATGTGGTGCGGCGGGCGAAGGTCCGCCTGCGACGCTAAAGGTTACGGGTTCGATTCCCGCCTTGGGAAAAATGTTTGTTTCTGCAAATATTTGTTTCAGGATTCTGGGTCTTTTCTATGTAAGTACATATAATAATAAAAAAATATATATCTTTGTAATGTATAAAGTATGAGTTCATCTAATACCTACCCATACAAAAACTCTGCTTAGCTTGCGGCTAGATGATGCTTTGTGGATTATCTGCCATCATTATTATTTATTATACAGAAAAATACTAACAACCAACAATAAAATAGAACCAGAAAATGTTTTTAGAATGAGTTTAGGTAGGAAGGTAACATCTTTTACCACAGCATCCTTTTTGAATCTCTATTGAAAGTTTATTTTTGTGCGAATTAGTTCCATAAAGTTGATTCTAGCCGTTTAAACTTTCCGCGAACAATTTTTCCAGTAATTTAAGTTTATTTTCCGTTTTAAACTGGAATGTGGCTTTTGGTGCGGCTGCCAGAAACATAACCGTAAGTATTTAATGCGGCATTACTTATCTCGTTTTAAATGTAAGGTGTATTTGTTTATCTAATTATTATTACTGTTTCGAATTTTAAATAAAGGTATTACCTACGAACTTAAAGAAAAGGATTGAAAATGACGTATCGCTCAGATCAGATACAAACAGCACTCAAAGCACGGTGTTTTCTATATATGAGAAAATCACAAATATTATAAAATTGCACGGATGTTTGGATGGATGGCATACCTCTTCAGGCCAAAACTACTGAACGGATCGGAATGAAATTTTGACTTGACGTAGTCCTAAGCCTAGAATAGAACATAAGATTTTTTATTTCTGGGCTAGAACTACGTCTGTACAAAATTTCAACACAATCCGTTCAGTAGGTAGTTTTGGCGTGAAAGAGTACTTAACATATAGTCATTGCATACATCCATACCAACAAACTTTCGTGTTTATAATATTCTAGGACTAGAACAACGTCTATTCACAATTTCAGCCCGCTGTTCAGTTATTTTAACAAAGTTTCATACAGGAAAAAACTTTCATATTACAATTTTAGTAAGAATGTATAGAAAAACATATCCAAAAATTATTATCGTGAGAATGTGAAAGAGGTGGCAACCTGTGAATACCATAAGGTTCTAAATCGCCCGTCACCCGTTAAAAGAGTATCCTGCTCAAGTGACCGCCCAGCGAGGTGGAAAGCCAAGATAATAGGAACCTTGCTTCACTGGCTAGCTTTGTGTGACATATCTTCCACTTCTTCATTTCTATGCAGGTATGAAAACATTAGCGCTCTCCGAAATATCATGAAAAGCCTCCTGATTCATTTTAACGTTTCGAAAATAGCATTTTATCGTTCACGGTACAATGAATACTATTTTATCAACAAACGGGAAGCGCCTCGCTCGCAAAATGGCGGTTTTCAATGCTGACAAAAAAATTAAGCCGAATTCCCGTATCGCTGTGATTTATAAATGAAATAAATTTTCCAGATAAAACTTTGAACCGTTTAGGACGCATAATCTCAATTCAAATACGCTATAAATTTAAAAAACGCGATTCTAAAGTTCTCGAGTTTTATGCTCGGTAATACCAACTTAATGTTTGTTATATTAGAGAAAATCTTCTTTTATCTAATTTTTTCTCCATCATCGTCAACCTTTATTAGTCCACAGCTGGACATAGGCCTCCCCTAATGAGCGTCATAGCACCTGTCTTCAGGTTGCCGCATCCAACATCTGCTAATCTTTCGCAGAACGTCATTCAAACTGGCCGGAGGGTGTCCTACAGTACGTTTGCCGACTCAAGAAAAGTTTATACTTTTTTTTTTTTTATTGCAATTTATTATTGTAAGTATAGCAGTTTGTTATTGTATTGTATGACGCAGAACGTGAGCACCCATTGCAATGTATATAGGTGGTAAATGGTTGCGATTATTTAAATTCACTGTTGTGATAAAATCAGCTCTATACTTATAACTTACCTATCATATTGGAATTTCAATGGTTAGGGTTATTTAAAGACTTGCATTATACTTTATATACATATTTATGTATACATTCAGTCAAAAAAGTATCGGGAATGGATGATTTGTTTATGGTTCCAAATTCAAATTTTTGTTTTTTTTGTTGTTGTTAGGTTGGCACAACTGTTTGCCATTTTGGCGCGGAGTTTGAGTTGCATCTGTTATTTATATTAAATACAGTGCTGTTTTTAGTTACATCATATCTAGTGTGTATTGCGAATTTCACAATGGACAAAAACATCGAACAAAGATTTTGTCTTAAGTTTTGCATCGCCAATGGAATTTCGTGTTCGGAGTCACTGAAAATGTTACAGAAGGCTTTCGGTGAATCGACTTTATCAAAAACACGTGCTTATGAGTGGTACAAAGCGTTCAAAAGCGGTCGAGATGTGATGGAAGATTTGCCTCGCTCTGGTAGGCCATCAACGTCTGCAATTGAAGTTAACATCGCAAAAGTGAAGGAAACAGTGACTGAAAATCCTCATTCAACTTTGCGAGAGATAGCCGCCGAACTTTCTGTATCTCACGAGTCGATCCGTACCATTTTAAATAATCACTTGGGTATGAAACATGTTGCCGCTCGACTAGTCCCAAAAGACCTGAATTTTCTCCAAAAACTCAATCGCATGAGAGTCGCTGAGGACATGCTAGAACGAGTCAGTTCGAACTCAAAATTCAGGAAATTAATTTTTACTGATTATGAGACATGGGTTTGTCAGTTTCACATGCAAACTAGTCAACAAGCTTCAGAGTGGCGTCTTCCATCTGAACCTGAATTACAATAACCTGAATTCGCGACGGGACCTTGAACTCTATTCCGAAAAAAGCGATTAGAAAATGTTTCGACGATTGGAATATTCGCTGGAGTATGTGTATCGTTTCTGAAGGAGCATACTTTGAAGGCGATGACATAAATTTAGATAAACAAATAATATTTCGTGTTTTATTGATCTTTTCCCGGTACTTTCTTGACAGAGTAGTATATTGTAATTATGCTTATATAATTAATATATTATTATATAACACATTGGACACCTCAACAAAAATCTAGAGATCTCACAGAAATTATCCCCCGATCTGGGAATTGAACCCGCAACTTCTCCGTCGTAGACAGAATTTCAACCAACTGCCATAAATTATTTTAGGTGAAGTGTGATTGTATATTTTTATTGCCAAGAAATGAACACCGCCCTACATTGTTTAGAAACACCGCGATAAAACTTATTATTGTTTCATCCGCTGTGAATAAATTAAAAGTTTTACACCAAGCCTTGAACTACGTCTATTCAAAATTTCAGCCAGATCCGTTTAGTAGTTTTGGTGTAACAAACATCCATCCATCCAAACTATCGCATTTATAATATTAGTGTAATTAAGTTGTGAAGTTTCATGTTGGTTATCCCCGGAATTAATGTATCGAATCTGAAATTAATCTTCGAAAAAGCCGCTATTGATTTAGAAAGTAACCAGGTAGTCAAAGCCGTAGGCAGAAGGTAACGTCAATACAGAGCTTCTCAAATCAAGATTTATGCCATATTCGTCCCTAAAGTTCGGGCTTCTCCATTAAAAAGTCTTTGTTTGTAATATTTGTCCACATTCGTCCCTCATACCAAAATTATTGAAACTACGGTGAACGACATAAGTGTAATAATCACGACCAAAACTGTGGTCATCAATTAATCAAATTACCAACTTAATTTCTCTAGAAAATAACTTTAAAATATCGTGTGTAAGGCTAGTACTAGGAAACGCTACTAACAGTAGCATTATATAGGTACTATCAAAAAGTGAGTTTTTTAACGCCTGTTTAATTCCTTTGTATGTTGGCGACGACAGTTCAAGCATGCCTAAACCACCTTCCTAGAAAACCAATCAATCTATTATAAACAGGCCAACAAGCTTTTACGTAAAACGAAGTTATTTTTCTTTTGGAAACGCTCGGCCATTATTTAGATTGCTTAGGGGAACGGGACGCTTTTTGTAACGGTTCAAATTAAAGTTCACAAATGGAGTTCATTTTGTTACTATCCGCTATTGGCCGGGCCAATCCACGGCTTTCGTAATGAACATGTTCTTACGGGGAATAAAATTTATTTATTTATTTTATTTTGTTTTATTTGGAGAACAATCAGTTGTACAAACAGTCCTAAAAATCACCCTAAAAAAATAGATCATAAACATTAAAATGTCTTCGCATATTATTATTATTGTAGAAGTGTTTCGTTCAGTCTTCAAGAAAGGGTAGTTTCTCAATTCAGAACTGAAAAGGAAATAGGATTAAAACAGTAAAAAAGCACCGAATTAAGTACAATATTTCATTTTACTCATCATTTCGTTACACCTTATAACATTGGCAAGTCTAATTGTTACTTTGAAATTCATAATATTAATATTTGTAGGATATTTTTATTTTTTTAAGTAAAAATAAAAGGAATCCTTTGTACTAAGTTCAAATCGGAACCTGCGGTGAATGCCCTGCAGTTAGAAACTGCAATTCTCTCGTCTGTTCTGAAGTTAAATGCTCTACTGACTTTACTGTTTCCTATTGCAACAGACGGAACCTCGTGAGGTTTCTCTGAATGCGCACGTGTTCCATACAATCATTACGGTACCCCGATTGCCGATACAAATGGGAATGCTCTATTTGAAAGGACATAGTTAAAGCTAACCAACTTATATGTCTTCAATGAGATTTGTTTTGGTAAATTTTGCACAAAATTCATAATTAAGTAAATTTATTTATCGATAAATTTCATAAAATAAGTATAAACTAAAGCAGCTATTTGATAATTAACGACGTACGTAAGTCATAAAAGCGAAACCAGATATCTATGAAAATTAGTTCTATATTCGGAGTTATTTGTGATTGAGGTTCATTTGACATAATATCGCCGCTTATCATCATGCAGCGAGCATTTGGATTATGAAAAAAAACAATAGAAAATTAAACAAAAGTCAGCAAAAATAGTATGTTTCATACTCTAACGAATACTTCTTATTATAGCAGCTGGTTTAAGTTCTCGTAAATTCCAAACCCCATTGCCATTAAGCTACGCAATTGGCGTGTAGATCTTAATTGTTGGAAATGTCTTAATGGAGGATCTTATCAGGACGACTACGTTCGCAAATGGCTGAAGCCATGGCATTTGTGCTTGGTTCGTATCTCGAACAGCTGCTTGGTTTACTCCAAATTAAACGTAGTCGTGTACTGTTTGTCGACCGTGCTCAAAATACAATTTGAAGGTTTTGTTTTTGTACGTGTTGCCTTACGGTCCGTTCCCACGTCAATATCATCATCAAATCAATATCATGCATTGCATTTATATGCATGATGCATTTATAATTTGTCTACACTGGTAGGTAAGTTCGTCAGCTAGCTTATTTGGTTTTTATGTTACACAACTTGCACAGTATAGAAAGAGATGACCTTTACGATTTTTGTCTCGACTCAGAAAGACAGCTATTAAATAATTATCAAGCAAGCTGAGATGAACTTTGTTGTGTTGAAGATAGAATCTCTCTTCTTGGATGTATTTATTCCAGGCCCAGAAACATAAATGTAGACAACAGGTAATTAAGCAAAGCATACCTTACCTATATTATCATATCACGCATTAATGTCAAAACAAAAAAGTAAATCACACCCCAAGATCACAGGGTTGGTTAAAGTTTTATCTATATCGATACCTGTTATTAGCTTAGAGTCATGTTATGGGTGCAAATAAATGTATTTTTTTTTCTTACTAAGAAGATACCATAATTATTGAACGCAGTATTTAGCCTTTTTGTAGCGCTATATTACCACCGCAAAAGCCAAAGTCACCTATGTACATTGGCTATAGGCCTATCAAGACCCACTTTTTTGTGAAAAGACTAATTTAAACGGATCTCGTTTCGGAATCAGTCAGTGTCGATACGAATCACGCTGACGGGGTGATTGCCCTCGTGATGGATGGGCTCACTTGATTATGAGGATATTGAGGAAGGCTAGATACAGGGTGCGGCAATGTCAGTCGATTGAACCTGTATTGTGGGCATACTGGAGAAGATATATCAAAGTCAAGCTTCATAAACGTCAAAGTCAAAAATATTATATACTAGCAGCGCCTCGTGGTTCCAACCGCGTAATTCCCGTTCCCGTGGGAATTCCGGGATAAAATATAGCTTATATTTTATTCCAGACTTTAGTCTATCTCTGTGCCAAATTTTATCCATATCAGAAGATTTTGCGTGAAAGAGTAACAAACATCCATCCGTCCATCCATCCATTTTTATAAACTTCCACGTTTATAATTATTAGTAGGATAACTCTAGATCTCTTGTAGCTCTGTATAACTCTTGATTTTTTGCATCAGTCATCATCACTTCCAATGCAAAAAATCACAACCAAATCAATACCTAATGAGGTACTTTTCCAATACCTATTACGATAACTTTTGATCGCCTGTGCCTAGAATATTTATTAAAATGAGTAGAAATTACAAAGTTTTTCATAGAAATATCCTACGACACAGAATTAAGGATTGCTCCATATTTTCGCTGACACAACCTGGCATATCCAAAACTCTGGTTCAGGAGACGCAAAAAAAATATTTTTATCGTCCGAGCGATTTTTTAAGTATTAATTTTCACACCGAAAGAAAAAAAATTGTCGACTCGAAAACCGGTCGGTTTCAAATGCGTACCTTTTCAAGAAAACGTTTACCTATAGAAAGTGTGATATCGTGTGCTTCCGAGGATCAATTGGTTAGACCAATGTCGGCTTACGCCTGTAGTGCGGGTACGAATCCCGTCTGAAGTGAATAGGGATTACAGCGACGCTTTGCATTGAGCAAACTTCTCAATCCAGCCAAGTCTTTACTTATCTGTTGACAGTCATAACAGCAAGGGAAAGCAAGCGAATGAGAGAAATTTTCAGTTCCATCCAATCCCTAGAAACTTTTCGCACCATTTTCTGGACATACTTCGATTTTTTGCCACAGAAGGTTTGTATTAGTACATTACCGTCTGATACCATAAAAAAAATAAGAAAAAAACAAATCTACCGCTTAATATAATATACTATTTTTTAAACTTGGTAACGAATATTATAGAATAGAATATAAAACTTTTTATCATACTTATACCACACAAAGAACGAAAATATTACATACAATACAGGCTAAGTATAAAAAGCTGCCTTTTTGCTATGAGCCATTTCTTCTAGGCACCTTTGAGATGGACTGGAAATAAAAGAATAAGTACTTTTTATTATAGACGGTGATAGTTAAATAATGAAACTGAATTACATTAAAATAAATTTGATATCTCATACAGTTAAGCATTGATGATTTTAGAACCCCTTAGTAGGTAATGTAGTCTTCTAAAATTTCCATACGGCTCTCTCTTGATCCAAATGTCATCCAGTTGCATACTAGAATAAAAATAAGCCATAGGAAAATAAACTAAATTCAAAGTACTTATGTACTTAATTTCCTTGTATACACAAGTTATAACTTAATTCGTAGACACTGCGCGTGAGCCCACTATTGTGTAATTTATAAGTCATCCTGGCCGACAGATTAAAACTTTCATTGCCCCCGAATCACATTGTGAGTGTTCCACTTACAACAGACACAGGTATGTTTCTGTTGTAAGTGGAACATAACAGCCTTATGTTAGCAATGACATTATAATATTTGTATAGACATATCATATTTATTATAATATAAAACATTAATTTTGTTCCTAAAATATTAAAACTTTCAGGATGATCAAAAGTGTTGTAAGAATTAATCAAACAGAACAGGCTGGAGAGCGATGTAATCGTTTTATCAAATAACTGCTTCAGAAGTAAGTTATACTAAGAACATGGAGAGACCTTCACTTAGGAGAACACTAAAAGGCAACAAGTAATCTCACTTAACTACAGCAGCAATTCCGAACGCGGCTGTACCCAGTCACCTAGAAACATAGAAAGGAAATAGTAACTTAAGCCTAGGTAAGGAAAGTCGTAAACGTAAGCGAGGCATTAAGAATTCTGCGCTTTTACCACAGATTTGGGGGTAGGTACTGCTCCATTTACAAAACAATGCTCTAAAACGAAGTTGCCAGGGTAAAGCTTATGCTAAGCGTTCTACGTTTCTACCTGCACAGGACTGGAGTTAGGGAGGGAGAGAGGGGTTATTCTATCAATGTCAAGTTGGGTGCTTTATGTTGGAAAGTTGCAGTAGGTAAGTAGTTCTGGAAACCACTCCTTGATTATAACCTGGACATCATTATATTTATGTCGAGCGTCAGTTGGTTAATGACTCATGCAATAAATTAAAATGGCGGCCTAAAGTCGAAGCGCTCGCATCCTAATAATCGACCCTCTATAATAATGAGCTATTTGTTCATAACACAAACTCTGCCTAAGCTGGGGCCTTTTTTATACGTCAACCTGTATAAAAAAGGCCCCAGCTTAGGCAGAGTTTGTGTTACTAGTCTTTTACTAGATGACTCATATACTTAATGCAATAACATAACACAGATACATATTATTTATTACACAGAGAAAACACCAATATTAGCCCGTTATATGATGACGATGCTGATATTAAATTTTCAAAAGATTTTGGCGGCTCAGCAATCTTACCAATTTGCCCCAGTTATCTTGCCCTTACTCCGCCCAAGCACAGTTGGCTCACACTGTGATATTTGCATAAAAATTGTGTTTACGAAATCCCGTTTTATATTTGCACGTTGCTTTTCGCTAAAACAGGTGCATACATTGTATGACTGCGACGTGAAACATTTCAGTCTGTATTGTATACTGAGATTGTGCTTGATGATAAGATACTAAAAGCTTTGCATCCAACAATAAAGATTGGAACTGAAGTAAAGTGGAGTCTGCACAACAAAATCGACGAAACAGTCTTTTGGATTGGACATTCATTTTATAAATAGAAGACTGAAAGTTTTTTTTACCGCTTCCTAAAAGGAGTAGACTCCGTAGTAGTATTCTTTAAGGTTTATTGGTTTTTGTTAGTTTTGTTGGTTTTTCTTTTAAAACTGGATCTTCTGACGTGGTCACTTAATAATTTTATCAAAATCTGATCAGTAGTTTTTAAGTTATCCTTAGTAATGCGTATTGACTTCGACTTTACTGATTGATGATTTTCTTTTGCTTCAAAGGATTTAAAGTCGTATAATATTATAGTTATTACTACTTACCTACTTATTTCTTATTTCACACGCCTAACTTATCAACGTCGTGATTTTTTGGTGTAGATTCAAGTGGGTGTAATCTGTGAATGCAATTGCCTTCACAGATTCATTTTTAACCTATATTAGTCCATTGCTAGATCATCATCATCATAATCAGCCCATATTAGTCCACTGCTGGTCATAGGCCTCCTCTAATGAGCGCCATAGCGCACTCTTCCAAACAAATGACTGGAACTTTCAAGAATAGTACAGAAAGGTGACAGCAGACGTGATGTCAAAGCTACCCACAGTACGGCATGGAGGTTCATTCATAGCTATGACGATTTAACCTTTATAACTACCAATTTGACATTCTACTTATGAAAGTCTCTTCAAGCGCAAAAAACAATAAGAATACCAAATGAACAAACATCATTTTAATCATCTTAATAGAATGGCTCTATTGAGACCTTTTTTTGAAATTAGTGGAATTCGGCCCCAGAACGATTGAATTTTGTGAATTCCTCTGTTTAGCGTAGACGTAGTACTTACATAGGTACTTCAAGTTCAAGCTTCTAGTTTTCCATAACACACTCATAGATGTCGCTGCTAAAAGTGAACGAGCGCTAGATCGCGCAGACGAAGCGTTTCACGAAAATACTGGTTCTGGAACCACAAACTGAGACTACAATCTGGGTTTATCCCTCTTCTGAATTGATTTTTGAAAGACAACTGTTTTATAGTTGTTTTGTAATAAGATAAATGGGTGATTCTACGAAAACTCGTTTTTTGTCTGACTTCTGTGGCACATTTTTTTTTGTTGAAATTGCACATCATGATAGTATATTCTAAATAAAGATTGAATTTTGAATTTTTTGGTAGTGAAGGGAACTTTATAGGCTTTATGGTTACGGAGTTATTCAATTTTAAAAATATGGTGTCCACGGAAATCAGAATTTATATCACCAAAATCAAATATGGGTTGGTTTATCGATAAAAATATGTGTTTTCGGTAGTAAGTAGATTATTAAGCTAAATACCAATTATTTGACGTATGTAGTTTTAATCAGTTTTTACAAAAACACCTTTAAATCATTACTGTAAATACAAGTAACTTTTTACAAAAATCACACTAACAATGTTTATCTTTGTATTAAAAATCTTATACTTATTCATTTTGTATTTATTATAAACTTTTATCCTAAAAAACATCATAAAAACTGTAAAAAAATATTATTGAGATGTTAATGAACCCGCAAAATCCACGGAAATCACACCACGGAAATCAAAAAAAATAACAAAATCTAACAAATTTTCTGAATTTGCTGGTTTTTTTTACATTGAAATATGCAGTCGAAATTAGGAACACAAAAGGCATGAATTATCATCATTAATAAAACAATAGGATTAGCATAAACAAATTTATAGTCAACATGGTAATCAGAATTTCTAGATACCAAGCCACGGAAAGTGTTTACGTACCGAAATAACAGAGTGACGTAAAGACATACACCTTTGTTGTACACACCACTGATGGGGCGTGACTGATAGTTTCTGTCAATCTAACAACTATTTACGCAGATATTAAAGTACAGTATTTATGAATAATTTAGTGCGCACCAGGGAAATCAGAGCTAAACGACGGACGCGAAGTTATTTACTTGTAACAAGTCAACTAAAGCTTAGTTTTGCGTAGTAATAGCGTCAAATAAGCAAGTAACTATCTGGGTTATTGTGAACCTATGTAAATTAGTACCAGAGTTTTTAGGAAATGATATAAAAATTTATTAACACCGGAACATGAGGTCCGGACGCACCACGGAAGTCATAATTTCCAAGGATTTTATTTATTTTTACTTATTTAAAATAAGAATATTAAAAAACTAAAAAAGGCCTCCCCTATTATTTTTGTCTAATCTACTATCATAAAAAAAATCAAACGGCTAGGGATACTTTTTGTATGATTTTTCGAGCCGGACATGTATTTTTGAAGCCCGGGAGAATCACCCAAATACAAGGTATAACATATTACCCCTACTAAGCCGAAGGGGGGGGGTTCAGGAACCCATGGTGATCAGTTGTGGGGGGGAGATAATTAAAAATTCCTATTTTCAGTTTCCCATACAAAAAGTTTTCATTTCCTAGTGCCAAAATAAAGTGACAACCCTATTCGCGCAACCTGTACTTACCTACTAACTTTACAGGTATGTAGGTAGGTATTTATCTTCGTAGATTTCAGCTATGGCGGGAGATTACTAGACGAGCTAATAAATTCGTGATAATAATAAGATGCTAGTATGTAAGTTCCTAGGTAGTGTTGAGAAAATCTTAAAATGCTGAGTTAGGAAAGTTGTAAGTGTAGGTACAAGTTACAAACCTCATATTTTCTCGCTTGTCAGCTGTCTAGATGGCTTCTTACGAAGGGATTTATGTATGTTTTGGTAGGTCACTTGTAGGTACACAGTCACAGACAATTCACACACTTCAGCACAAGGTAGGTTTCTTTTTAGGCATTAACATGTCTCACTCACTTTAGCACTAGTTAGGTTAGTTAGTTAGTAAGTTACACATGCATGACGTAGGTATCGATACCTATGCATGTAAGTAAGGTTCGATATGCCTCCCTTCTTCCAAACAACACACATTTTATGGAAGTAAGCACACGCTTCCAACACACGCCTCTTCATCTCTTCAGCTATGTGACACTCCGATGCATACACCACACCCTTAAGGTATTCTTAATTCCTAGTTACTTGTTTTTTAGGCACGAAAGATAAAAATTGTACCTAGAGCACTACACGGCACCGCGACGAAGGTCACACTAAAATAGTTCATCATTCATTCTTTTGATTTCGTTCGCCGAAAAGATGGATAATTTTTAGGGTTCATTTTCAATTTTAATAAATCCCATGAGTAGGAGGTATTCGGATCACAGTCGTGAAATAATAGGTATGTGGTAGAAAATTGTATGAATACGTAGGTAGGTACCTGGTCTTATTTTACATAGGTCTTTCACAATGTAGGTACCTACCTGCTACACACACATACACTTTGCGTGAATTCTGATAGTTGGTATACCTAATACAAAATCCCGTAGAAAACGGATTTAAGCTTTTTTTTTTTGATTTTATGATTTTAAACAAACGAATTTCTTTAAATTTTGGTATTAAAAAAATTACGGAACCCGTAAAAAATATTTCATAGCCCGCTTGGCAAATACAGCACCGCCATGTGGTGTATCGCATGTTGATAGATGCCGACAGTCAATTAGCGGAAATTAATGAATGAATGGTTCTCTAACTTGTCTATGATTGGCGGTTGGCTGGTTGCCATGGTTTTGCATAGTGCTACAGCCAATAAAATTTAGTCGCGTTCCTTTGTGGAAATACAAGTGTCAAATATTAATGTAGGTACAGAACGGACAGATAAACTACATAATGACGGAAAGAGTCATTTGGTAAAGTTTTTAATTAAGTTAACCGACCCCTGCGACTCAGCTCGTCGTATGTCGGATGTCGTAACAGTCGACCAAGGGGCTTCGCCAAATTAAAGGCAGCATTTTTATTGTGTGAATTACTTATACCGTTTCTTTGATCAGCAATCCCCAGCCAAGTGATTATGGCAATACCCGCCAGATTCACAGCTCTTTTCAGTAGTGGACATCAATGTGTATTCAGTCAGTAGGTTATTATGATTAGATCAACACACAAGAGATGTTGTCGCTCTCGTTTATTTTTCCGCTGTCACCGAGTGACGTGAACAAAGCGCGCCAAATTCAAGTTTTAACGGCGCGCGCGCAGAAATTCGACCGTCCGTCCGACCGAGCCCGACGACGTGGTGTTCGACCGCTACTCGAACCTGCGACTTAGCTATGGCAATCCAACCCGAGCCATGAAGTCGAGGAAGGCACAAGACGTCTCCACTTTGCTCCTGACCGCCGAACAGTCAACTACAAAACGTATACCAAGTGTCGCTTTGGTTCTACTACTCGCTACTGTATTGTAAAGTATAATTAGATACCTACCCTTATTTAAATGTTACTTACTTAGGGGTTTCGGAGATTATACGATTCATTGTCTAACCTTATTGTTTCTTTTAGAAAGAACAAACAGTTAGAAAAAGACATAACTGTGTTAGCGTAGTTTAGTTCGTATGTTTAACTACACGTAACTCAACCTTCAAATTGAAATGTGATTTTAGCCATGACTTACGACAATTTGCCTCAATGATGCTGTAGGCGTTTTTCTATTTCAAGAATATGAATCTGTCACTCTTTTCTACATCTATTCTGTGACCATTCTGAGGTCATCGTCGCAAGTATAAGAAACAGCAGATTTTAGGGTTGTCACTTCGTAAAAAATCAGCTGGCCATGTGAAAACTTTGTTTTAGTTTTTTCAGAGATACCAATCGAAATTAGAAAAGTCGTTGAACAAAAGTTGTTCCCCGGGGGGGTAGAAATACCCAGCTTTTCGCTTAGCACATGTATATTGTTACACCATGTATAATATGCTATGCAATTTATTTACATACAGGGACTGAATTCCACTAAATTCAAAACGATTGTCTCAATAGTGGAATTCTATCAAGATGATTAAATTTATGTTTGTGCATTTGGTATTCCATTGTTTTTTGCGCTTGAAGAGACTTTCAGAATTAGAATGTTAAATTGGTAGTTATAAAGGTAATTGCAGCTATGAATGAACCTCAAAAAGTTTATGCTAGTAGAATACCAAAAAGAGACTGATTTTGACACGATACTATTTAAATGGTGAAGCGATTTACTTAGTGGAATTCGGGCCTAGGAACATTGCCATAATATAATTACTACATCCAGTAACGCCAGATAAGATTAAAATGAGATCTTACAGCTTCCGACTAGTTTTAATAAGGGTCAGTTGAGCCTCTTGCTAGTAAATTTTATTATTCAAACGTCTGCAGTTAGCTCAATTGTCTCAATTGTATTTATAGGTAGGGGGAAGTGGGCATGAAAGAAACATAGTTTGAAAAAGCCGGTTGGATTTTTACCGTACCCTCTGAGAGGAATATCGTATTTTTATTTTTTTCGTGTAGAAACTTTGATGAACAGTCACCCATAAAGATTTGACAGTTCTCCTAAGTGTAATGGCGGAGCTGTAGTTAATCAAAAAAATCCACATTGAAAAGTAAGTTTTTGTGTTCGTATTCTTAACGTTTAGACGCTTAAATATTACAGTGTAACTTAAAAATTATATTCCAACTAGACTGTCCATTTAATTCAGCTTCTCTTGGTGATATTTAGTTTATATAATTTAAGATTTTTTATAATTTAATAGGTTATAATTTTTTATGGTTGTTTGCGATGAAAGAGCCAACCAAACAGGCGATGAAACAGCCGACTCTAACTGATACTCCAGAGAAGGATAAAATAAAAATAAAATCAAAGTCTTATTATTATATTTTACCATTTAATAATAAGACTTAAGATGGTTAACAATAAGCATATTATAGAAAGTAAAACTTATGTTGTTAAATGAGTATTTTTATCTAATATAATTTTATCTAGAAAAATAATTAGTGATCTCATTTTGCTAAAAAGTAAATGAAAATCTGATTATGGTACAATTGTACAATTAGTGACATATTATGGTGGAAAGTGTCTTTAGTTATTGATATTGTTATTTTTTGGAAATATTTAAACAAAAATAAAATTATTAATTAGATAATTCGTGTTGCGGCTCTTTCATAACAAGCGGTGGCTCTTTCAATGCCCACATGTTATGAAAGAGCCATTTTTCCCTTTTTTTTAAGGTAAAGTTTATCTATATAACTTTCTTTTTATGCAAAAAATATGTTTGTATGTCAAAGGGTAATAAACAATCTTCTAATTAAAATATAAACCAAGTACTTTTATTGTGTTCTTAATATTAAAACGTGTCGTTTTCTAAAACTGGCTCTTTCATGCCCACCTTCCCCTACTAGTTTTAATTTGCTTCTATTCCTTCATTTTATTTCAATAAATTGTAACATCATTACCTAATTTGAATACCATGCGTCTTGCATGGTAATCAAAGTAACGATGTAACAATTTGACTATTACAGGCTATTTCGATATTTTATTATTATTTTTTATGACAAAACAAATACCAAAAACCTTGAACCAAAACGGCAGCAAACTGAAACTAACCTAGATAGCTTACATTACCATCACCAGAGCTTTCCATAAAGATGTTATCTATCGGCCGTCGTCAGAGGGCGTGTCCGTCCGACTCCGGTCATTCGCAAAATGGGGACTTTCATTACGTCACCATAGTCCGAGTAGATCCCACATAATCACTAGATTATGCGATTGGCTGTGACCTCCATTATGAAGCCAGTCGTGCTTATGACTAAAGTAGATGAGACCACAGGTTTTTTCAAATATAAATAAAACAATTTATCATTAAATACGGTTTAAAAGTTCTTGATCGGTATATGTAATTAGGTACCTACTTTTCTTTAAATAGGTACTACATACAAGTACACGCGACTTTGTCTGCGTAGAGTAAGAAAAACTAAAAAATACACTTTTACTGTTGAATTTTACTATTAAGTAACACTTTGAGCTTTTGGAAAAAATATTGGTGTAGTGCCTTTTTCAGAAAAAAATAGTATGACTACGGATCGTACGTTTACGCTTAAAGAATTATTTTACGATAGCTCTAC
Source organism: Eupithecia centaureata (assembly GCA_944547425.1). Classification (NCBI taxonomy): domain Eukaryota; kingdom Metazoa; phylum Arthropoda; class Insecta; order Lepidoptera; family Geometridae; genus Eupithecia; species Eupithecia centaureata. The sequence continues at coordinate 12,953,866 of OX155682.1, forward strand.
CATTTAAGTACTAGAAAGCCAACCAGCTTTCGCCTCCGGCCTACTTCATTAATAATCGCTTCACTCGTTCAATTATGCGTAAGTAAGGAAACCTTCAGGAACCGGATGTATGGGGCAGGGTGCTTAATGAGTCAGACAATGGCTGTTGCAATTATAACCAGTGGGCCATGGGTCGTGGGCTGTGAGTCATGAGTCGGACCGATTCATTCAGCGACACGTTTCAGTTCCATTGTTCGCTAATACGCCTTCGAAACTTGCTCGTGGTTAACAGGACGCAATTACAGTCGATTAACAGTCAGTCGGTTATGTATATCGATGGTAATCAAAGGCAGATTTATTAAAAAATCTGCCTTTTATATTTTGATGGCTTTCAAAAAGTATTGGGAGTTTAAGAATCAATTCGCACTGATTCAAGGTGCCACGTAATGTGTGTTTTCATCATTGTTTTCAATAGCACTGATGATGATTCGCTCAAACAGATCCCGTGTTTGAGTGTATGAGCAGCACTTTTTTTTGCTACTACCCGCTTTTGTCCTAAGGAAAAAAAAACGCGATAAATACCAGTGAATATTATAAAAATGGGTTCTGATCGTGAAGTTAAAAAAAAACTAATTCCCAAAGAAATAATACATTAAATACATTTGAAAATGTACCTTAGTTCTTCAGACACAAGGCTCTGACCCCGTTACTACCTACCCCGTAATTAACTGCTCAGATGGTCAAACACATCACTCGGAACACAATCGACACACAACATTACCCGTTGTAGGGTTAATTAGCTTTCCATCAAAGATACCCAACACTCGCTCATTACACGAATCGCTGCACGCAGTTACGATACGGTGTAAATGCGTCCGTGTTTTGTGAACTGAATTACAATTGTGTCATTGTTTTTGTGTATTGCTTATTATGCGACTTAATTGACTTTTCGGATAAATGGGCAATTTCCGAATTATCATGAGGTTGAACGTTTTCGTTGAAATTAAATCGTGATTTTTATTTTCGTATCGTTTTAGGGTTCCGTCCGTAAACTAAGGGTAAAATAAATATGAGACCCTATTGGGTATGGTCTGTCACCAGGCTGTATCTCAAGAACACGATAGCTACACAGTTAAAATTTTCACAAATTATGTATTTCTGTTGTGCTATAACATAAAATACTAAAAACAAAATAAAATAAATAATTCAAGGGGGGCTCCCATACAAAAAAGACGATTTTCTTGCCATTTAATAGATACCCTTCGGACACGAATCCGACTCGCACTTGGCCGTTTTTTTATTACGTCACGTGCATGGCTCAGCAGTAGTAAGATATAATTAGATGCCATTTTGCCCTACGAAAACGGTTTGGTAGCATATAAAATAGTACCAAACAAGCACCACAGTTCTAGGTGGACCAAATAGCCTCCTAATTTAAGAGGCAACAGACAGCACATTACTATATAATCATCATCAGCCCATATTAGTCCACTGCTGGACATAGGCGCCCCCTAATGAGTGCCATAGCGCCCTGTCTTCAGCTTGACGCATCCGCGACAACTGGGATTGACATGGATCAGTTAAGCTACCTTTCGATTCGAATTTTATTGACATAATTATAAAGCATATAGAGGATGAGTTGAGCAACCTCTAGAATGTTTGCAACCGTCTGCAGTTAGCTCCAATGCTTAATTAATTTAAATAGTTTCTGTTCCTTGATTTTATAATAAAGTAAAGCATTACATTCTCCTAAAACATAATACTACAAAGATAAATATATTATAATTGAAAACAACCAGAACACCCTCAACAAATATCTGCAGATCATATCACATTTGTCTCGAGGCGGAAATCGAACCTGCAATCTCCTGCGTCATAGCACACCTTTGCTCGCCGAGTCACGGACTTCGTCAAAAAATATGTATATTTAGTTTTCAGGAAATTCAATGAAAGTCTGAGAGTTCCAGGAAGGAGTCAAAGTGGAAATTTCCGAAAGTTAGCGACCCTGATTGGGTATTAAACACTAACTGGTTTCTAACGGTACTTGTACTCAGTAAACTGTTTACAGGAGTTCGGCAAAGCAGTGTTTGTACCATAAAGTTAGGATGTACAAGAGGAACAGTGACAGATGAAAGGCATTACCAAAAATGAAATGTAAATGTGTGCGTAAAATAGTGTTGTCAACATTCTAGCATAATGTTACCTATCGATAGTTGTACTGGCGCAATCATAAGACACTAACGATTTGATGTATCGAAGTTAAATACAAATAAAGAGTACCTACCTACCGTACAAAAAACACCGTTAATTGTTATTGAAAATAAATAAAAGACCAATGCATTTATTGAAAATAGATTTATTACAGCACTTACATAGAAAAAACAACGTAAGAATATCATCCTGGACGCTCTCCGTCATCCTGGACACCTCTTGGATGCTCTCCGTCATCCTGGACACCTCTTGGATGCTCTCCGTCATCCTGGACACCTCCTGGATGCTCTCCGTCATCCTCTGGACACCTCCTGGATGCTCTCCGTCATCCTCTGGACACCTCCTGGATGCTCTCCGTCATCCTCTGGACACCTCCTGGATGCTCTCCGTCATCCTCTGGACACCTCCTGGATGCTGTCCGTCATCCTCTGGACACCTCTTGGATGCTGTCCATCATCCTCTGGACACCTCCTGGATGCTCTACGTCATCCTGGACGCTCTCCGTCATCCTGGACGCTCTCCGTCATCCTGGACGCTCTCCGTCATCCTGGACACCTCCTGGATGCTCTCCGTAATCCTGGACACCTCCTGGATGCTCTCCGTCATCTTCTGGACACCTCCTGGATGCCCTCCGTCATCCTGGACGCTCTCCGTCATCCTGGACGCTCTCCGTCATCCTGGACGCTCTCCGTCATCCTGGACACCTCTTGGATGCTCTCCGTCATCCTGGACACCTCCTGGATGCTGTCCGTCATCCTCTGGACACCTCCTGGATGCTCTCCGTCATCCTGGACGCTCTCCGTCATCCTGGACGCTCTCCGTCATCCTGGACGCTCTCCGTCATCCTGGACACCTCCTGGATGCTCTCCGTCATCCTGGACGCTCTCCGTCATCCTGGACACCTCTTGGATGCTCTCCGTCATCCTGGACACCTCCTGGATGCTCTCCGTCATCCTGGACACCTCCTGGATGCTCTCCGTCATCCTCTGGACACCTCCTGGATGCTCTCCGTCATCCTCTGGACACCTCTTGGATGCTCTCCGTCATCCTCTGGACACCTCTTGGATGCTCTCCATCATCCTCTGGACACCTCTTGGATGCTGTCCATCATCCTCTGGACACCTCTTGGATGCTGTCCATCATCCTCTGGACACCTCTTGGATGCTGTCCATCATCCTCTGGACACCTCTTGGATGCTGTCCATCATCCTCTGGACACCTCCTGGATGCTGTCCATCATCCTCTGGACACCTCCTGGATGCTGTCCATCATCCTCTGGACACCTCCTGGATGCTGTCCATCATCCTCTGGGCATCTCCTGGATGCTCTCCGTCATCCTGGACACCTCTTGGACACCTCCTGGATGCTCTCCGTCATCCTGGATGCTCTTCGTCATCCTGGACACCTCCTGGACACCTCCTGGATGCTCTCCGTCATCCTGGACACCTCTTGGATGCTCTCCATCATCCTCTGGACACCTCTTGGATGCTCTCCATCATCCTCTGGACACCTCCTGGATGCTCTCCATCATCCTCTAGACACCTCCTGGATTCTCTCCATTATCCCCTGGACACCTCCTGGATTCTCTCCGTCATCCTCTGGACACCTCCTGGATGCTCTCCGTCATCCTCTGGACACCTCCTGGATTCTCTCCGTCATCCTCTGGACACCTCCTGGATGCTCTCCGTCATCCTCTGGACACCTCCTGGATGCTCTCCATCATCCTATGGACACCTCCTGGATGCTCTCCGTCATCCTCTGGATGCTCTCTATCATCCTCTGGATGCTTTCCATCATCCCCTGGATGCTCTCCATCATCCCCTGGATGCTCTCCATCATCCTCTGAATGCTCTCCATCATCCTCTGGATGCTCTCCATCATCCTCTGGATGCTCTCCATCATCCTCTGGATGCTCTCCATCATCCTCTGGATGCTCTCCATCATCCTCTGGATGCTCTCCATCATCCTCTGGATGCTCTCCATCATCCTCTGGATGCTCTCCATCATCCTCTGGATGCTCTCCATCGTCCTCTGGATGCTCTCCATCATCCTCTGAATGCTCTCCATCGTCCTGGACACCCTACATCATCCTGGACACCCTCCATCATCCTGGACACTCTCAATCATCCTGGACACCCTCCATCATCCTGGACACCCTCCATCATCCTGGACACCCTCCATCATCCTGGACACCCTCCATCATCCTGGACACCTCCTGGATGCTCTCCATCATCCTGGACACCTCCTGGACACCTCCTGGATGCTCTCCATCATCCTGGACACCTCCTGGATGCTCTCCATCATCCTGGACACCTCCAGGACACCTCCTAAATGCTCTCCATCATCCTGTGGACACCTCCTGGATGCTCTCCATCGATGCTCTCCATCATCCTCTGGACACCTCCTGGATGCTCTCCATCGATGCTCTCCATCATCCTCTTGACACCTCCTGGATGCTCTCCATCATCCTCTGGACACCTCCTGGATGCTCTCCATCATCCTCTGGACACCTCCTGGATGCTCTCCTGGATGCTCTCCATCATCCTCTGGACACCTCCTGAATGATCTCCATCATCCTCTGGATGCTCTCCATCATCCCCTGGATGCTCTCCATCATCCCCTGGATGCTCTCCATCATCCCCTGGATGCTCTCCATCATCCCCTGGATGCTCTCCATCATCCCCTGGATGCTCTCCATCATCCTCTGGATGCTCTCCATCATCCCCTGGATGCTCTCCATCATCCCCTGGATGCTCTCCATCAGAAATACAGAAATACAGAAATACAATTTATTCGTAAAGCCGATTTACATGTCAATAATTTTATAAGTACCTACGTACAGGTTTTTACATAATTAAGTCATTAATACATTATATTTATTTATATACAAAATACAAAATTTTGTAATTCGAAAACTTAAATAAGAACATAATAGTTTAGGTTAAGTAAGGTACCTAATTAAAAAATCAAAAATCAAAGATACAAATATTGGAATTATTAAAAATCATCTTTTTACTCAAGAAGCTCTCCTACAGAATAAAAATTCTGCTCGATAAGCCAACGTTTCAGACGGAATTTGAAGTTAGACTGCTAGTGGCTGTGACAGAGTCAGGCAGTTTGTTATACACTGCCGGACCCATAACGTGACTGAACTTTGAGGACTTCGTGAGGGAGCGGCTGATAGTCGAGAGCTTTCCTGCGTTCCGTGTCCCGTACGAGTGAGTGTCGCCGTTCTTCACGTATTTATCTAGGTTCGTACGAACATACACTGCCACTTGCATTATCACAATGCTGGGTAGCGTAAGTATGCCTAGTTCTTTGAAATGTGGTCTGGCGGAGACGTCACGTCGTATGTTCACTAAGGTGCGTATAGCTCGTTTTTGCATCCGGAAGGCACGCTCCCAGTCAGCAGCGCGCCCCCATAGCTCAGCACCATACTGTAGCACCGAGTGAACTGTTGCGAAGTAACAGCTTCGTGCCACCTCCGCCGGAACCACACAAGCCACTCGTCGGAGTGCGAAGCACGCGCTACCTATCTTCCCGCATATCTTATCGATGTGGCTTTCCCAGGTAAGAGCTCTGTCCATTTCGAAGCCGAGAAACGTCGTGGTTTCGGATTGGCTAATGACCGTTCCGTTCACAAAAACTACAAGCCGTCTTGTCGCTTTGCCAGAAAGGCAAAAATGTAGGTAGTGTGTCTTACTTAGATTCAGAGCCAGCCCATTCATCTTGAACCATCTAGACAGTAGGTCCGCTGTCTCGTTCAACTTCTCCTCAAGAGCGTCTAAGGACTTATCATCCTCTGGATGCTCTCCATCATCCTCTGGATGCTCTCCATCATCCTCTGGATGCTCTCCATCATCCTCTGGATGCTCTCCATTATCCTCTGGATGCTCTCCATCATCCTCTGGATGCTCCATCATCCTGGACACCCTCCATCATCCTGGACACCTCCTGGATGCTCTCCATCATCCTCTGGATGCTCTCCATCATCCTGGACACCTCCTGGACACCTCCTAAATGCTCTCCATCATCCTCTGGACACCTCCTGGATGCTCTCCATCGATGCTCTCCATCATCCTCTGGACACCTCCTGGATGCTCTCCATCGATGCTCTCCATCATCCTCTTGACACCTCCTGGATGCCCTCCATCATCCTCTGGACACCTCCTGGATTCTCTCCATCATCCTCTGGACACCTCCTGGATGCTCTCCTGGATGGATGCTCTCCATCATCCTCTAGACACCTCCTGAATGATCTCCATCATCCTCTGGATGCTCTCCATCATCCTCTGAATGCTCTCCATCATCCTATGGATGCTCTCCATCATCCTCTGGATGCTCTCCATCATCCTCTGGATGCTCTCCATCATCCCCTGGATGCTCTCCATCATCCCCTGGATGCTCTCCATCATCCCCTGGATGCTCTCCATCATCCCCTGGATGCTCTCCATCATCCCCTGGATGCTCTCCATCATCCTCTGGATGCTCTCCATCATCCCCTGGATGCTCTCCATCATCCCCTGGATGCTCTCCATCATCCTCTGGATGCTCTCCATCATCCTCTGGATGCTCTCCATCATCCTCTGGATGCTCCATCATCCTGGACACCCTCCATCATCCTGGACACCTCCTGGATGCTCTCCATCATCCTCTGGATGCTCTCCATCATCCTCTGGATGCTCCATCATCCTGGACACCCTCCATCATCCTGGACACCCTCCATCATCTTGGACACCTCCTGGATGCTCTCCATCATCCTGGACACCTCCTGGATGCTCTCCATCATCCTCTGGATGCTCTCCATCATCCTCTGGATGCTCTCCATCATCCTCTGGATGCTCTCCATCATCCTCTGGATGCTCTCCATCATCCTCTGGATGCTCTCCATTATCCTCTGGATGCTCTCCATCATCCTCTGGATGCTCCATCATCCTGGACACCCTCCATCATCCTGGACACCTCCTGGATGCTCTCCATCATCCTCTGGATGCTCTCCATCATCCTCTAGATGCTCCATCATCCTGAACACCCTCCATCATCCTGGACACCCTCCATCATCTTGGACACCTCCTGGATGCTCTCCATCATCCTGGACACCTCCTGGATGCTCTCCATCATCCTCTGGATGCTCTCCATCATCCTCTGGATGCTCTCCATTATCCTCTGGATGCTCTCCATCATCCTCTGGATGCTCCATCATCCTGGACACCCTCCATCATCCTGGACACCTCCTGGATGCTCTCCATCATCCTCTGGATGCTCTCCATCATCCTCTGGATGCTCCATCATCCTGAACACCCTCCATCATCCTGGACACCCTCCATCATCTTGGACACCTCTGGATGCTCTCCATCATCCTCTGGATGCTCTCCATCATCCTCTGGATGCTCTCCATCATCCTCTGGATGCTCTCCATTATCCTCTGGATGCTCTCCATCATCCTCTGGATGCTCCATCATCCTCGACACCCTCCATCATCCTGGACACCTCCTGGATGCTCTCCATCATCCTGGACACCTCCTGGACACCTCTTGGACACCTCCTGGACACCTCCTGGACACCTCCTGGATGCTCTCCATCATCCTCTGGACACCTCCTGGATGCACTCCATCATCCTCTGGATGCTCTCCATCATCCTCTGGACACCTCCTGGATGCTCTCCATCATCCTCTGGACACCTCCTGGATGCTCTCCATCATCCTCTGGACACCTCCTGGATGCTCTCCATCATCCTCTGGACACCTCCTGGATGCTCTCCATCATCCTCTGGACACCTCCTGGATGCTCTCCATCATCCTCTGGACACCTCCTGGATGCTCTCCATCATCCTCTGGACACCTCCTGGATGCTCTCCATCATCCTCTGGACACCTCCTGGATGCTGTCCATCATCCTCTGGACACCTCCTGGATGCTCTCCATCATCCTCTGGACACCTCCTGGATGATCTCCATCATCCTCTGGATGCTCTCCATCATCCCCTGGATGCTCTCCATCATCCCCTGGATGCTCTCCATCATCCCCTTGATGCTTTCCATCATCCCCTGGATGCTCTCCATCATCCCCTGGATGCTCTCCATCATCCCCTGGATGCTCTCCATCATCCTCTGGATGCTCTCCATCATCCTCTGGATGCTCTCCATCATCCTCTGGACACCTCCTGGATGCTCTCCATCATCCTCTGGACACCTCCTGGATGCTCTCCATCATCCTCTGGACACCTCCTGGATGCTCTCCATCATCCTTTGGACACCTCCTGGATGCTCTCCATCATCCTCTGGACACCTCCTGGATGATCTCCATCATCCTCTGGATGCTCTCCATCATCCCTTGGATGCTCTCCATCATCCCCTGGATGCTCTCCATCATCCCCTTGATGCTCTCCATCATCCCCTGGATGCTCTCCATCATCCCCTGGATGCTCTCCATCATCCCCTGGATGCTCTCCATCATCCCCTGGATGCTCTCCATCATCCCCTGGATGCTCTCCATCATCCCCTGGATGCTCTCCATCATCCCCTGGATGCTCTCCATCATCCTCTGGATGCTCTCCATCATATTCTGGATGCTCTCCATCATCCTCTGGATGCTCTCCATCATCCTCTGGACACCTCTTGGATGCTCTCTATCATCCTCTGGATGCTCTCCATCATCCTCTGGATGCTCTCCATCATCCTCTGGATGCTCTCCATCATCCTCTGGATGCTCCATCATCCTGGACACCCTCCATCATCCTGGACACCTCCTGGATGCTCTCCATCATCCTGGACACCTCCTGGACACCTCTTGGACACCTCCTGGACACCTCCTGGACACCTCCTGGATGCTCTCCATCATCCCCTGGATGCTCTCCATCATCCCCTGGATGCTCTCCATCATCCCCTGGATGCTCTCCATCATCCTCTGGACGCTCTCCATCATCCTCTGGATGCTCTCCATCATCCTCTGGATGCTCTCCATCATCCTCTGGATGCTCTCCATCATCCTCTGGATGCTCTCCATCATCCTCTGGATGCTCTCCATCATCCTCTGGATGCTCTCCATCATCCTCTGGACGCTCTCCGTCATCCTGGACGCTCTCCGTCATCCTGGACGCTCTCCGTCATCCTGGACACCTCCTGGATGCTCTCCGTCATTGGATTCATACTTATTTTGGAAAGTAGTTTTTTCTACTAGGTATGGTATACGCCCTTTAGAACCAGAAATAACGATATGAGCAATCACGTCGAACCTTCACGTCAATAACGAATTGTCGATTTTATCGATATTTATGACGTCAGCACTTTATCAAGCCCTATCGTAATCAAAGGTTTTTACATTTTGTACAATATATCTGTGAATTCTCCATTTAGCAGTCTAATTTGATGATACGTCCAAAGGGAAACATATTATTTAACATTAAAATAGGACTTTTCTCTCATTTTCTAACAAAAAATAACGAAATTATGATAATGAACAATGCTATAAAATAGTCAATATTTACCGGTGAAACGGGTAATTATGAGGGTTGTTTCCTTGTGTAACATCACATTCCGCCACTGAACATGTCACCATCGTTGCACATTAAGATTTATTGTTTTATTCGTTAGTTATTTCACAAAATTTACATATATATATTTTTCTTTCAATTTGCCGGAACGATATGCGATGATATTCTTTCAAATTATGTCTCCTGAAAAAATAGTTTCACTATCTCTTTTTCTCTCGCGGAGATGGGGTTTTGACAAATACCTCTCGCTCTCACGCTTTGTTGGTCTTATGAACGTAGTGAAAAAATTTTAAGTCTATGGTTTGTACCCTAATTCAGGGGGTCATCAACCTTTTGAGTGGGAATTGGTAAAAATTACAATTTAGTAAATTTCAAAGTTTTTAAGAGCCACATAATTTTTTCCTTGCGACAAAAATAGTACTGGCATAAATAAAGTGCAGAAATAAACTAATCTATTTATTCATATATAGGGTGCCCCATGATGAGTAGATACACTCATTTTGGGACACCCTCATTATGCAGCAGGTCAAGGCCAATCGGAAACATTTTTTTATTAATCTCAACTTGACGTTTTTTAAACTTACGCGATCAGAACACATTATTATATATATTTACAAGTGACCCACCCCGGCTTCGCACGGTTTTATTATACGTATAAACCTTCCTCTTAAATTACTCTATCTATTAAAAAAACCGCATCAAAATCCGTTGCGTAGTTTTAAAAATTTAAGCGTACTTAAGGGCATAGGGATATAGAAACAGAAAGTGACTTTGTTTTATACTATGTAGTATGTAGTGATAGTGATATACGGGTATTTATCGTGTTTATTTACCTATTTATTCCCGACGTTTCGATAGGTTTACATACTGCCGTGGTCACGGGATGAATGGAGTAACCGGAGCTACCGCTTCTGGGAAACTTAATTTAAAATTTTTAAATTTGGAAAAAAATTGTATTCTTTTTAAAATTTTTGGACTTTGTGTCCACAATTTTAACAATTTTTTAAATTTTGGTTTCTGGTATATATAAAGAAAAAAATCTTTTCTGAGCACCGTTTGTAATATTTTGGTAACTACGACCAGTAATTTTCAAGTCAGGTTAAAAGTAGAAAATTTTAGTTTTTCTTATTATTATGCAAAGTTTGAGCTGCTGTGGTTATAAAACATGTAAGGATACCTAAGACACATCGAAAACATGTCCATGTCAAGAGCATTCTAAAATAATAATGAACTTTGAAATTTTGAATACTCAGTTAAAACTGAGATATTGCTACTTTTATCTCAAAAGGGGCCAATGCCACTAAAATAAAATTGAATCAACACATCAATAAAACAACTTTTTCGCCATTCTCTTTCTAAAATGATGACTTTCCTACAAATTTTTTTAACCGCTTGTAGAATCGATGGTAATAAATAAAGATAAGAAGAAAACAAATCGTTTGGAAAAATGTTTCGGATGTCACACAAGGTACTACTTATTTTAAGCTCTCACTAAAGGTCGTAAATTTTTCGTGAAACGATGGACTTCCTGTGTATCATGTTCGGTCCGACGGGAGTGCGTAAATAGAATGGATGGTCTCACAATGCGTGACCGGGTATGTCGGCACATTTTATGGATCAACTCTCGTAAAGGTCTACAAAGTTTTATTAACTACTGCGTGATGTAAGGATAAAAATATTTTTTAAAAAATCCGCAAGAAGCCTTTTCGATAAGATTTTTCATTTTTTATTACTATCCGCCCTGCGCTTTTAAACACGTGAAAATTGATGACCTTTAATTTATTGTTTTTTAGCTTTACTCTTCTTTTTTTTGTGAGTTTTTTCTTGTTTCTAAATCAGTTATTTATAGCTATTATTGTTATTTATGAAAAAGGGCCAAATAAATGAATTTTCTTTCTTCTTTCTTTACATTGTCTGGACTATGTATGTATTATGTATGACTGTATTTTTTTATACCAGCAAGGTGGCAAACAATCATGCGGCCCGCCTGATGGAAAACGGTTACCGCAGCCTATGGACGTATGTATTTTATTGCCAGGACTTTGCCCGAGAGGATGAGATGCTTCTTTTAATTTCGTACCTATAAAAATAGATCGAATAGTGTTTTCTGTAATAAACTTTTATTATTTCCATCTAAAGAAATAGTTTTGTAAGACTGGTATGGTACTGGAATCTTAGATGTTCTCATGTCGAAGAGAGCAATAAAAGTTACCAATACTAATCACTACATAGTATAAAATAAAGTCGCTTTCTCTGTCCCTATGTCATCGTGTCCCTTTGAAAGCTTAAATCTTTAAAACTACGCAACGGATTTTGATGCGGTTTTTTTTAATAGATAGAGTGATTCAAGAGGAAGCCTAGGTTTATACGTATAATATAACCGTACGAAGCCGGGGCGGGTCGCTAGTATAATATATTTAACACGTCAATCAAGCATAGGACTAGTGTTTTTTATGAGTTAACTTACGAGTAGTTTTAATCTGAGTAATTTATTTTATGTTTGTTTGTTTTGTGTTGATGCAAAATTCAATTTTATTCCGTGTCCAACAAGGAAACTAACTAGCTAAAAACCAATTTGCTTCAAATCGTAGGTAAACCATTTTCTATTTGCTTGTGAAAAAACTAATTTCGATTTACAGGAATGGAATTGGTCACAAAATACAACTGGAAATGACTTGGTTTTACCAGGGTTTAATAGTTATTTTTTAAACAAGACTGCAAAGTTGCTTTTTCACCGCGTGCTTTTTAATTTTAGAGTCGCTAATGCTTAAATTTGGGAATGAAAAGAGCACAAGGTAAAAAATCTTTTCAATCGAGTGCAACACGTTACTTTCATCCCACCACAGAAAAATAGTACATTGTTACCCAAGGGTTGAAAGTAACTTATTTAGTCCCGAGACTACATAAGTTACTTTCACCCGAGGTAAACACTGTGCTTTTCATTACGAATACAAGGAAATATAAATTACATCGCGAATTTATTTACGGCGAATTTTTTTTTTAGCTTCAGCTTTTTATTCTGCCACTATCATGATTCAATAGTGACGTTCTATCTATCAGTTGAAAACGATTCTCCTTAGGGCGGAAAATTATCACTTTCAACCCGCTCTTCAGGCATGTTTAGACCTACTTTCCGAGTATGAGTAATGAAAATACATTTACAAGCACAACGTACTTTTACTTCATAAGTAAGATAAGTAACTATTACAGGAAAGCAAATTTAAAAAATTCACCATGAAATTTCCGGGTCTGAGTTTTTTATAAATTTAAAAAGGTTTTATTATAAATTCAGCACTACGGAGGTAGTAAATAGGTTTAATGATATTTTGAATTCACAAACTAGTGCAAACGATGTTCTGAACTTTTTTTTTCTTTTTTCTTAATTTTTTAGAGGATATAAAAATGGCTAAAATTGAGATAATCTAGAGTCTGAGAAAGAACATACTTAGGCTACTTTTTAATGCAAAAAACGGGTAGTAATGGTTTAAAATTAAGTAGTTTATTATGGAAGTTTTGTCCATAATAAACTATCTATGGTTTCGATTAAACATATAAATGAAAATTACGTTCAAAGTTTGTAAAAACGTTACCCATTATAAGGGTAAAATAAAAAGTCGCCGACTAAATCGTGAGCACAGCTAGTCTAACAATATTTCTGCTGACAAAACACCTAACCTCTCGAGCTCACAACCTGAACCAATTTACCCTGCACATTGCGAAACAGAAGTTTACTTCTTTATCGATATTGGCGCACCTGTGCGACTGCCAATTTCGTCTCACTCTAAGATCACATGCCGTTTTTATCTGTTTGAGTAGCGAAAGACAATTCTATTTGAACTTTCTCGACTTTCGAGTTTATTGAAAAATAGCTAGTTTCCTTAGGCGTGTGTTCTTGAAAAAGATTATATGTTTATTTGTTATTATATTACGTAGTTATTTTCGTTCATAGATCTCCTCCGCTGATCTTGCGAAAGTAGCCGGCCTTTTCTGATTTCCCTGCCAGGTGCAAAGGCGATGAAATATCTACACACGTGGCATCCCAAACTAATGATCGACCCATGGTAATATTGGTGCGATGAAACTGATTACACATAAGAAATTCCGATAATTTCACCCACATTCGTTATGAAGACAAGTGATATAAATAAAAGAAAAGAATACAAAGAATAAAGATGACGACGACATCGAAAACTTGGCATTATCTTAATTGGTCAATTGGGTAAGGTTATTGCCGCAATAATTACCCCAGAAACAAAAGGTGTTTCCGCACTTAGGAAACAAAGGAAAATCTATCTTATAATATCAGAAGTTTTCCGTGTTGCAAGCCCAGCAGCCAGGAAAAAGAGTGATAATGCATCATAATACATAATAACCATCCACCTGCAAAATATACAAAGAATGTTGGCAATTCATACGGTATCCTCTAGCCCCAAGTGTGTATTTACTCTCCGGTGACACTTGAACAATTTTTCAGAGGTGTCAACTGGGACAAATTTTCAAAACAATTCCCATTTGTCACCTGTGGAGATGAAATAGGCTAGCTAGAACCATTGAGGTTCAAATAAATATAATATACGTAAATATAATTCAATAAATGTGTAGAAAGAAAAATCTACTATTTCAATTATATGACTAGTTGGAATCTCGGAAGTGACATCTGTCATTTTTGAGATCATATCAGTACCAAAACGTAAGTACCTAAGGAATGTCAAGAATCAAGAAGTAGAAGCGCATTAATTAAAATAGGGTAGGTATATATGTTCCTTGATTAAAATTCATTTTACTGCGGATAAAAAAAATGGTTCAAAAGATAAGCCTTTATTTCCCGTACATCTACGGGAATAAAGGCTTATAAAATTTAAAATTTGTTATAATGAAATAACACGTAAGTATAATATGATGTACGAAATAAATTCTTTGTTTTACAGATGAAACGCAATTTGTCTTTTTTTACAATTCCGTGCAATTCCTTGCCTTAAGTGGCGACCCCACTTATTTTATCATATTATAATTCCGTTATACAAAGGAATTTCCAAAATCCACACATACCGATTGTTAAACCTATCATAAGCTATTTTTAATGCATCTGTAGTAGTTTCATTTTGTCTATTTTAGGAAGAGATACGAAAACAGGGTTTGGTGGCTACCAAAGGCAATTTCGTATCTCTTCCTAAACCTAAATTTTGTATAACGGAATTATATGATAAATAAGTGAGGACGCCACTTTTAGGTGCTGTTTGCGCCTCAACAGGTGTGCCCGTGACTTTGTCCGCGTGAATTTGGGTAGTCACATAAACCATGCATATTTTCATACATCTTTCATCACCTATTTTTATTTTCTCCCTGTAGTGTTTAATTTATACAAGTTTTAAATGCCATATTTATTTATATCTAATCAAAAACCTAAAGAAATGTAAAGCCTATAGCTTCAAAAATTACGAAACTTCCATCCAAACTTTTATCCCTTATTTACTTTACAATCATTTTCTCGTTTTAAAAACAGTCTAAGTCCTTTCGCAGGCTCTGGAATATCTCTGTATCATATTTCATTTAAATTGGTTAAATGGTTTAGGCGGGAAAGCGTAACAGACAGACAGAGTTACTCTCACATTTATAGTTTACTAGCGACCCGCCCCGGCTTCGCTACTAAAAAAAAGCGCTTCAAAATCCGTTGCGTAGTTTTAAAGATTTAAGCATACATAGGGATATGGACAGAGAAAGCGACTTTATTTTATACTATGTAGTGAAGTAGGAATAAGCAGGGGTATCTTTGTCTAAAATATAAGAACGATTAGTTAAAAGATAAGTGAATTCACCTGGAGGATAAATTAGTTTTATCTAAGATTCAATTTGGGTTCCGACCTAAATTGTCCACAGCCAATTCTGGTACATCACTTGACCTACTATCTCATTTAAGACATCGATAAAGTTATACAATAGGTACTTCCCTCGACCTTGAGAAAGCTTTTGATACAGTTTCTATATCTATTATATGCCCTTAACTATAGTAACTGTATAAAACTATTATATAAGTTCCAAATTAAACGATGAAAAAGCAAAACTTCTATAAATAAACAAGTAACAATAACCTTAACCAACTTTATCTTGTTTAAGATTACCCGAAAATTATATTTTACTCAACACAAGTAGGTAAATTTTACCGTGCGAAACTACCACCACCACGTTATTTCTACTTTATATCCTGGAAACAAAACACGTGCTCAACCGCGGGTAGAAGTATAATAATAAAGAAAAACATAAAAAGAACCTTATTTATTCTTATGGTAAAACCTAGTTTTGAATAGACACAGTAGAGTGAGGCCTAAATGAGCCTCTATCCTGATAAGAGAGTTCACTATCACTAAGATAAAAGACTATTTCATCCCCTTTTAATTTACGAAACAAAAGTACCCAAGCCACAAAAAAAATAAAACTAGACAAACATTTTCACTGTGCAATATCTACGGCCTCACTTGTCCCATTGAAAGGATCTCGATAAAATCTCCCGGGAAGTTAACAAAAGAGTCCAAATAATAAACGGGATAATCGGACCAAGTCGGGTCCACGTTACCCACAATGCCAACTTTGGGGTCCCTGATCATGATTGATAGTCCAAGTTTAAGATATTTAGGTCTGGCTCGACGCCTTGCCAAGAAAATTATGTGTTCTATTGTTTTTAACAGGCGCTTTACGATGCAATTTTCATACAATGGTAGTTTAGATTTTAGATTACAATAATCATATGTAAATATGTACAAAAAAATGTGGTATGTAACAATAATCGTAATATGTTAAGATTTAAAAAATGGAATAAATAATTCTGGACAATCAACAATTCATTATCTAGTCCGTGTAAGTAGAGTTTATGTTATGGAAATAAGATGACTGATATACTTATTTTAAATATAGATTGAAAACACCCAGAATCCTGGGACAAGTATTTACAGATTGTACAAACATTTTTCCTACGGCGGGTATCGAACATCCTGCGATCAGAAAAAAATGGAACTACTCGTATTTCAAACTGAAACAAAAGCGGTCAGATTTTTTTTTCGAGGGGATTCTATTCCGTTTTACAACATGCTTATTGTATGCGAAATGGGACCTTCAATATTTAATTATTATGTGCAGTTTAAACTAACATTTAAGAGACTATAAAATGGGGAATATTTTTTTTATTTTATGTTCAAATATTTTAATTAATTCTCACGCAGATGAAACCATGGAGTGCAACAAGTTATTCATAAACCAAAGAGCATCAAAAAAGAAATGAGGAACATGTTTTGTATGATTTGCTGAATATTTTTTTTTATGCGTAATTTTTCATTTATATATTATTACTTCTATTTTCTACAAATAAGGCGAAAAGAAACCATTATATTTAGCAAAAAAAGTTTTTCTAAACGTTGATCCCGAGGGCCAGAATCACTCCCTTTCGGTTAACTATACATCTTAGGTGGCACCTGTTTATTATTTATTTACATTTGTATGAAAATGGCTGTAATAGAAAATCTTTTCAACTCTACCCACTTGCACAAAGTTTGTTCTGGCACGTAATTTGGAGCAGCGCGGCTAATTAAAGAACCATTACAGTAAAGTGTGGGCTGTATCCCAATCTGTACCAACCCTAATCAGGATCTAACTTTCGTACGGACACGCTAATATTATTACTAAAGCATCATAAAAACTCTAAGCAATCAAATCATGGCTGTTAGAAGAATTTAGAGAGTTAAGGCGCCTGCGATGGCTGATATGCCCATCCAAACGGAAAAATAATTCGAGCATATTACCAGATTTTTAAGTTTTTTTGCACTCGGGAAAAAAACAAAATCAGGGAAAAGTTTTAGAGATGTTTGGGTGAAGACTTACACTTTCGAACACGTTTTGATGTAATGTTAAACGTTGCTTCCTAAAATATTATTCAAAAAAATCAGTTCTTATTAAAACAGTTTCTCATAAAGCTTTCCTATTATCGGCGAATTAAAGCTTCTCTACCTGCTACAGTTTGTAGCAGGCTATCCAACACTCTGCGCATCAGGGACGCCGTAATACATGGACTACTATATTTTATATTAATTTTATTTTTATTTTTACAATCTTTGGAAAACTTACAGCTAGACAATTACTACTACTATTCAGCTACTTTGTAGTAAGCTTCTTGTAGTAAGAGTCTGCGGGCCACAGAACACAATCTGACCACAAAATCCAGTTTTTTCTTTTGTTTTGTATGCTACTTAAATTATTTAATCTTACCATAAAATTACAAACATGATTTTCTCAATAAGCTCTACCTTACCATCATGTCAGAAGGTAGGCAAGGAAACTACGACGACATTTTTAATTTTTGTGACCATTTCGTTCAACATGTAACCTATTACTAGTACTTGATCAAGTTAGTTACTAACTTGATCAAATAAACGATTTTTGTATCGTACTGTTTAAATATCCGTGTAATGACACCAATAAAATGACTATCTGACTATCTGTCCGTGGAACCTGCTTCATGTGTTGTGTAAACGCCTCGAGTAAAAAAATAGTAGACCGCGGTTAAACAAGTTCAAGTTCTTTGTTTCACAGGAAACTTTTAAGGTATATTTAAATTCCCTTGGAAATGATTTATGAAATAAATTTCTATATGGTCTAGACAACATTTAAGTAAAGTAAAGTTTCAGCCCGATTCTTTCCATAGTTTTGGCGTGAAGCAGTAATAGACGTACATACATCATTCATTCATACATCCGCAAATGTTTATAGGGATGTTTTCACATCGGATTTCATCACTCATCACAAATTATATTAGTGTGATGCGATGAGCGATGAAATCCGATATTCTATAGCTCTAATTACCTCGCTCAAGAATCGAATGCCACAAACGCAACGCTTCTGAATTTGATCTTATTTCCTTTTGGATAAGGTATTTTTTTACAACACGAGTATGGGCACTTCATGAATAAATAGGTACATAATTTTCACAGCGCCTTTGTCATCTCCGCAGTAGGTAATAGATGTTCTTGATCTGTATTTCAAAATGAAATACATTACATTTACCTTTAATTATCTTAAGTAGAAAGATGTCAATAAGCCAAATGATGATGATAATGTTGGATGACATTTGCACCCCTAGTTTCTGTTTTGCGTTGCTGATACAATTTAGCAACTACTGTAGTTTTTCAGAGGCATTACTCGTAGCACATGAAGCGCACCTATTTCCAAAATATTGAGTATTGAGTATATAGCGCACCCGTTTTGGTGCGCTTCATTCAGTTCAAATACTTGTGTAAATCATGCGACGGCATAGCGAATACCTTGATGTATGTGCTTTAGCGTTGGCAATAAATTTCAATGATGGGAAACACGTGTGTCGTAGGGCTTAGTTTTAATGGCGCGCGCCGCGGCGCATTTTTATGTAGAAGCGATGGCTCCCAAAGCGACAGAGATCGGCGACCGACACAGATGACCCCTAATTCTAATTATTTTTACAATTGTAGGTAACTACAGAAGAAATATCAACAAGCGATAGAGCTATAGCTGTTTTACAACATAACACGCGGAGGATCACATAAGTATTATAAATAAAACAGGATGAATGGATGTTTCTTACCTCTTCATGCCAAAAGTACTGAACGGATAGGGCTGAAATTGACTGGACGTAGTTCTAAGCCTGGAATATTGCATAGGCGTTTTATGTATTTTATACATTTTAATCAATTCTCACGCGGATGAAGCCACGGAGTGCTAGTCACTTCATCACTACATAGTATAAAACAAAGTCGCTTTTTCTGTCCCTATATCCCTATATCCCTTTGAATTTTTTTTAATAGATAGAGTGATTCAAGAGAAAGGTTTATACGTATAATAAAACAGTGCGAAGCCTGGGCGGGTCGCTAGTTATTCATAAAGCAAAGAAAATCAAAAAAGAAATAAGGAACATGTTTTGCATGATTTGCTATGGATTTACTGATTGACAGTCAGTACCTATGCATGGATTTTAAATTTAGGCATAAAATCACTTTGAGGCTTCGCCGTTAATACTGTATTGAAGTCAAAAATTGCTCTTGATACGATACACCAACTGAACACATTCATTGCAAATGTTTCTACGATCTGCAATTATATAATCCGGGGTTCTGGGTGTTTTTTAGAAGAAACCAACGAAATAACGTGATAGCAATTTCAAGCTGGGAATATGGAGAAGCCTTAAGATTCCCGGTTTCTGGTTCGTCGCAGCTTATAGCACCTTTAGTCAGCTCATAAGAGTCTGTCTGCCATTCAAGGATATGATTGCCGCGGTGTTTCCAGAGGGCATAAAGATAAATATCTCAATTTCCTACGCCGTTCTGGCTCACATCCAATGGATTATGGATTTGCCTATCTACCTGTCTACGATAAAACGTAATGTTTATTGCCTGTGGCTTTAGATCTACAGTTTTCCTAGAAATATTTTGGTGAGTTTATTTTATGGAGCGTAAAACCTTATTCGCTGAAGATGATACAGAAAACCGAACGAAATACACCTATTTTTATTCTCAACAATCCACATAGCCTAGCTAGTCAACAATCCATCTAGCCTCAAGCTAAGCAGAGCTTTTTATGGGTACTTTATTACTGATTTACTTACTAAATAAGAAAGAAAAAAATTTATTTACCTTACGAACTACTACAATCTTAAACTAATCTATTTAATGCTAAGCTCTACCTGATTACGATTTGTGCGTAGCAGAGCGCAAGGCAAACGTGGCTCCGCTCAGCATTGTGCTGGGTACACACACACACTGGTGTATGCACCCAGCGCTGGTTTTCAGCGGGAACCAACCTAGTCACGTCACGACCATCTGGAGGCGCAAAAATAAACACAAAAAGGTCCTACATATTTACATACTAGGTAACTTATACAGTAAAATTAAATGATTAATTTAAGACAAGTTTCATAAACATTATAAATTCAAAATATAAATACAAAGGCCTAAAATTATTACTAGATACTACTTATAATACTACAACACACTAACACTTTTAAATTTCAATACTAAAATCTTGTTTGAATACTATTTTAATTTAATATTGTTGGTCAGTTTATCTGTGGCTCGGTCCGTCAGTCCGACCGTAGTATGTAGCCGTTTAGCGGAAAAGATAGAATTTTAATTAGTTTTGTTTGATAATTATGCTTGGTGAAAGGTAAGATTAACAAATAAGATTAGTAGTAAGATTTACAAGTGCTTATTCCATAGATATTTTTATAATACTAAGAAAACACTTGATAGTAAATATAAAACACTCAGAACCACGGAAAAAATATTTACAGATCGAAGAATCATTTTTCCCACGTCGGGAATCGAACCCGCAACCTCTTGTCCCTCCCTCGCAGGCGGACTTTCGCCCACCGCACTACATTGGTTGCCAATTTATTGGTGTAAAGTACCATTAAACATTATCATTAATATACAAGCCAGTGATATAATCGCATTTCAAATACGCAGTAAAAAAACTTATTATTCATTACGGAGGTTATATAGAGGTATTCACACAATGCATTTCTCTCAGACATAAACACATAGGCTTCCTTTCAAACAGAAGTAAGTTACAAAACGAATGTAAATAGTCTGTTCTTGAGAGCGGACGGGAATCACTTCGCGCTCGAAATCGGCACTAAAAATAAAGTATTCTTTGCAAACTAGCCGTTGAGTTGCTTCTCACGATTCAGAGCTCGGTGCAAACGGGCTATCAACTGCAGCGAATAACTATACCTACTTATTTGCAAAAAGTTCTAGTTTAGACTAGTTCTGATTTTACCTAGGGGTAAAAGTTTTAAGTTTATTTTCTTCGTCATCATCATCACAAATAAATACGTTCAGTGATGAGCACTTTAGCGACCTCTAGCACGATGTGAGCTGAACTAGAAATGAAACAACATCAGTGCAAAAAGTAGATTACGTTACCCATAATCCTAGATCGCGTGTTGGTCTCAACAACATCTGGCTTATACACAACTATCCAACATCAACTGTCGGTCGTAAGACACCGGGTAAGTGGACCAGTTGGGCCGATCCGATATAGGGAAGATCTTCCTCTGTTACCATTTGGGGAATACCACCTTAACCCCCAAAAGCACTTAAAAATCGTACGCTGGCAATAGATAGCGAAAAATCTATGTAATTGGGATTATATTAAATATGTTTTTATAAAAGTAAGTTGACGAGACATCTCACGTGATATTAGGGGAAGAGGTCTAGTTAAATCTCATGTACTTAGAGGAGAGGATGAGGCCGACAAAATCCAAGCTTCCCCCTAACTTGTACAAGCGTGCCGAATCTGTCATCATCAAAGAAAAAGAAATCAAAGGAAGAAATCGCTCATTGCGATAAGGCATTGTAGGAATTAATCTATGTTAGATTTTTGCTTTATATTTTTTTGTTATGGAATAAAGAATGTGTTGTGTTATTGTATCGTATAGTATCAAGGACGTTTGCTATGACATAATGTGGACGGACCATAAAGTTGCTCATCTAAACTGGGCCTAAGTCGCTCGTCCAAACTGGCTTTAAAGAATAGGTACTTGAATTGAGATTGAAAGGCTAGACCACAGCCAGACGCTTTTATAGCTTCGGTTTCTGCGGAATTCTAATTCATCAAGATTTAATGGTGAAAAGTTGCTTGAATCTTAACATTTTCAAAAGGTTTTTCTTTGTAATATGGTTGCCTTATAGCGTTTCTTATGTTTTTTGAAAAACTCTTGAATCACGGAATAAAGATATTTAAACGAAAACTTGATTCGATCTTTTAAATACTATGGAATATTTGTTAAGAAATCGCCACCATATTCTAAAAAGAGTTATCCATTAGACGCCTTAATTAAGACTCTGTGTTCTGTTGACTTAACCTCAATTCGATCTTTATAACATTCCTTATCACCCAGACTCCTTTTCCAGTGTTGAAGAGACATAAATGTGCCTCTTAATTAATATTGTATAATTTTGCACACCAGAGCTGGTTCTCATCTCATGGGACAAAAGTAAAATGAACGTACCTATCTGTAACCCGTTGTCTGCGAATAAATGATTATGATTTTGATCTTTTCTGATCAATAATATAAAATCATTATTATTACCTTTTTAAATTGAGAACCTTTTTGAGTCCAAGTCTAACAACCATCAAACGTGTCGACTATCTGTTTACCACTGTAGACATTCTCGTAACGCGTCTGGCAAAAAGCTACCTGTATAGCATACAATAACCTAAAATATCACGCTGAGTACCACTGTATAAATGGTAGGTAGTAACTACCTACCATTTTTACAGTGGTAGAATAAAAAGCCTTTGTATTTTTTAAATAAAACGGTAGCCAAATATGCCAGAATCCACACCTGGCGTACTATAAGTGAACATGTCCATGTTTGAGCTTCAATTGAATGTACGAATTCTCTGGCACTGTTTGCTTTTAGCTCCACGTCTGCTGTCTGAATTTACAGTGTTGTATCTATATTGTATAAATCTAATAACATGCTTCCTAGGACCTGTTACCTATCTACAGTTGTACATAAACAGCTGAATGTCATCATCGTCAAAGCGTTACAGTCCACGGCTGGACAAAGTTCTCGCTAAAAGAGCGTCAGAACGCTCTGTCTTAAATTTTTCGCAGATCTTTCTCTGACCCGGCTGGATAGCGGCCTTCACAAAATTTGCCGACTCGCAGTCTCTAGAAGGCTTAATTAAGACTCTGGTGTTTTGACCTAGCTCAATATATCTTTATTTGAGTCGCTCAAACAACATTTCCTGTTGCCCAGACTGTTTTTCCTCTTTTAGTCTTCTTTATGAACTTTTCCGATAAATAATATTAATGTGTACATTGTCCAGCATTGCTTATTTATTTAGGTATCTGTGTTATATACAAAAACTGACTTTCAGTGGAGTAAAGTAAAGTAGGGAGTAGCAAACAGGACATTGGCCTCCCTATTTTCCCTTCCACGTTGCCATAGAGACCAATCTTCCATAGAGGTGTGAATGATGTACCATGTTTCAACCTCAAAAGTTAAAAATTCAGATGAAAAAATTTACGAGCATGATTGTACACCGCAGCATCAACACAGAATGTACCTTCAAGAACAAACGACATTAAGCGACTCTACAGCATAAATATTAAATGGCTAAAAGACACCATGTGCGCAGTGAACACAAAGCACCACAGATTAGCCGCGAGCTTCTTCGTCGCATATTCAGGAAATTGGCAATATTCTCGTGGCGTGGCTACATTCTGATGAATTACGCATGTGTGAACGTGAATACAGATGTTTTGTGACACAATGTATCAGTGGTACAGGCGTGGACAAAACTATTGCGCTCTTTTTATTTTCCGAATGAAATGCGATGAGCGAATTGACTAAATCGAAGGAAACAAACGATTTTTGACATTCCATCGAGCAAAATATGCGAAGTTTGATAAGATTTGACGAGCTTCTTTCACTAGTGAACAAAAGATAAAAGATTGAACCGAAAAGAAATCAAATAAAACCTTATTTCTTACATTATTTTGATAATTACTTATAGATTATAATTTGACTTATTTTGTAAGCCTAATGAAATAAATTTATTGATTTCTTCTTTCATACCGCTTAGAAAGCTGTGTATTTAGGTATAGTTTAGACAGGATCGACGTTGCATCGACTAGACGATCAAATTTTTTTTTTTACTCGGCAAAACTCTTTCTGTACACAATTTTTTAGACATAAAATATTTTTTTGATGTTCATATTTCACCATTGCCTGCGACTGTACAAATAGGTGTCTACGTAATGTGCGTAAATGAAATGAATCATGACATCTCATATTACATTATTATGTCAGCCTAAACGAAATTGTTAGTCGAGGTTACCACGCTACTGAAAAAACATACAGATTAATAACTACTTTGAACACTATAATCAACCTATTTAATTTTTTGTTTGATGATTCGTCGCTACTAAATTAGTTGTTTTTACTATATTACGATCTTGCCAACTCTACCCAAGCCATTTCATTGTTTTTGTGCTTCAAATTGCAAATAAGTAAGGTCATAAGTTTATATAACATAGCTTTCAAAAATCAATTATGGATGGGTGATAACTTTTTGCGTAATTGCATAGCTGAACTGAGACATATAATACATGCTTCTCATATAAGCTATCTTTTTCATAAACGTAACTTAATAACACTTTTCGCAATCAGAAGCTGGAAGCACCTTATAGGCATGTTTTTGCTTGATTAATAGGAAGTTGTTGCTCAAGCTGTCAATTTTCATTTTGTTTTCAAGGTAGCTAAAATACAGGAAGATGTAGATCCACTCATATTCGAATTAGTTTATTGATAAATAAATAAATAATGCTGGACAATCCACATAGCATCATCAACCCCAAGCTAAACAGAAACACGAGCTCTTCTAAGGGTAATAGATGACTGATATACTTACTTAATACAATATAATACATAGATAGATATTGTTTATACATAAAAAACACCCAGAAGCCCGGAAAAATATTTACAAATCATTCAAATATGATTGAATGATCCCAAGTAAGTAATCGAACCCGGAACCTCCTGCGTCGCAGGCGGAACTTTGCCTGCCCCATCGGGATTCATATTGATAGGTACTATCACTATATAGTATAAAACAAAGTCGCTTTTTCTGTCCCTATATCATTATGTCCCTTTGACTGCTTAAATCTTTAAAACTACACAACGGATTTTGATGCGTTTTTTTAATAGATAGAGTGATTCAAGAGGAAGGTTTATATGTATAATAAAACCGTGCGAAGCCGGGGCGGGTCGCTAGTACTTTAAACTAAAACTATGCAATGATAATTAAGCTAAAAGTATAAAAAATGTGTTGCGTTCAGTATCGCCCTCCACTGTTGTATGTGATAGTGTTATTTATGAACCTATGTAAGAAGTTTAATGAAGATATTAATGTACAACATATCTCTTTTAGGGATGAAACTTTGGTGTTCTTAGACAAAAAAATGGTAAGCCGCGTACAGATTGCTGTAACGTAACATGCAATGTATCACGCAATGAAAGAATTTGCCGTCCACACTGTCGCAATGTATCATGCAATGTAACAGAAATCACACAGAGTGGACGCCTCGCGCGCACGAACCGCGCACGAACAGAGCATTTCAACTCGTGCGCGCCGCGATCCGCCATTTGCCGGTTTTTTCGCCGAACACAAAGGGGCGCGCAGTGTGCGCGGAGCGCCAGTGTGGACGGGATGTACTGCGGAACGCGCGCGAACGTTGAAAAAATGGAAGAAAACACAGCTACAGCAGAGCCGTTTACGTTACGTTTTTTTTTCACATGATTGATGATAATCATTGAAGCATCGAAAATCATCGTAGCCAGTAATAATTGTATAATAAATTCTCTCCGCGTGTTCTCGGCAGACTGAGCTATGTTCGCCGCGCGCATGCCGGAAAAGATGCGAACACGTACCTGCTCAGTTCGTGCGCGCGCTGCGTCCACACTTATGAAATGCTCCTTTCATGTTACATTGCATGTTACGTTTCAGCAATCTGTACGCGGCTGTAGGTGGTAAGTTGTTCAGCTCATCAGCATTGCCATACAGCGAAATAAAGCAGCCAGTGTTTTGGGGACGCATCCGACTGCTATTGACATGGATCAATTGAGCTACCTTTAGACTGTTTGTAACCGTCTGCAGTTAGGTCAATTATTGCATTGTATACACTTCATAGTCTTAGTTAGTTTCTATTCCTTGATTGTTTATTTCGTTGTTAATAAAGAATTTCTATACTAAATAGGTAAGTATGTAGTTGTATTATGTATATTTGCAACCAATACTACAATTACCGGTAGTTTCCTAATAACTTTTGCTAAATATTGCGAGCTCTACGTAAATCACGAACAATAAAGTAACAAACAATATAATAATCCATTTCCTCAGAGAAACAAATAAACAATATAAATCACTCCGTTCGCTAAGCAATTTGAATAAACGACACGATTTCGATACGATCTAGTAATTAAAGTCGAAATACTATTCTTGAACGTTGTGGTTGTTTTGTTTCTTATTTTTGTTACTTTCTATGTTTACCGCTAAGGCTAACCAATCTATTGTTCTAAGTTCGAGTTGTTTGTCGTATCGTCGCGTCGTTTCGATTTGTACTTATTTCAAACCGAAAATTTATCGTTTTCGTTTCTTTATTAAATTTTTAGAATAGAATATAATAAATAACCTTTAATTATACTTATACCAAACAAAAGAAAAAAAGATAAAACATAGAATACCGCTTACTAAGACTAACCTACAGGCAACCAAAGTAGAGTTTATTCTGAAGACGAACCTTTCGAATTTTATTTTATTATAATATTGCATACCTGCATAATACATACAAAATTCCCCTTGAATTCAAAATTTCAAAATTCAAAATTCAAAGTGCTTTATTTCCTTAAGACCTTACAGGACACTTGGACACGTCATAAAATACATGTTAAAAATAATTGAAATTATGAAATAAAGTGCTCACTTTGATTATTGTTCACTTCGGTCTATTTAGGTAAAGTAAAGAAGCGAACAAGAAACCTTTACCTTGTTAGGTTGTTAGAATCACTCTCTATAATAAAAAACCGCATCAAAATCCGTTGCAGTTTTAAAGATCTAAGCATTACACGTGTAGGTAAGGTA
This sequence comes from Eupithecia centaureata, assembly GCA_944547425.1. NCBI lineage: Eukaryota > Metazoa > Arthropoda > Insecta > Lepidoptera > Geometridae > Eupithecia > Eupithecia centaureata. The sequence goes on from OX155682.1 coordinate 12,981,212, forward strand.
CAGACCGACGCGACAGCAAGGGAAGGGACTTTAATATATAATATGTAGTGATTGTCGTTTAGATTAAAGGAACCTATTTTATTACATATTCACGCATCATTGACCTTCACTACCGTCACGCCGTAAATATAAACTGTACATCGGACCAAACAAGAAGGTAATATGGATAATAGGTAAATTAAAAGAAAAAACAGTTCAGTGATAAGAATACACGTATGGGACTGTTCTATGTAAGTACACTTTAAATTGTTATTCATAATTATGTTATTTATATTATGGGCATGACACCTGGCAAGGAGATAAGACGACAGAGGGAGTATGGCGCTAAGCTAACTGAATGGCGTCCAAGAACTGGGTTTAGAGGAGTTGGACGTCCAGCAGCGATATTACTAACATCACGGGGCGAAGCTGGATGAGATTGGCGCAAGACCATGTGGAGTGGCACAAAAGTTTGGAGGCCTATACCCAGCAGTGGCTAAGACGGGATGATGATGATGATGTTAAAACTTGATTAACCAATGTTTTCGCTAACTGCAACATTACCAGTGCCAGTGGTCTCTCGGGAATGGGAATGGGAATGGGAATGGGAATGGGAATGGGAATGGGAATGGGAATGGGAATGGGAATGGGAATGGGAATGGGAATGGGAATGGGAATGGGAATGGGAATGGGAATGGGAATGGGAATGGGAATGGGAATGGGAATGGGAATGGGAATGGGAATGGGAATGGGAATGGGAATGGGAATGGGAATGGGAATGGGAATGGGAATGGGAATGGGAATGGGAATGGGAATGGGAATGGGAATGGGAATGGGAATGGGAATGGGAATGGGAATGGGAATGGGAATGGGAATGGGAATGGGAATGGGAATGGGAATGGGAATGGGAATGGGAATGGGAATGGGAATGGGAATGGGAATGGGGACGGGAATGGGATAGCTTTATTTATATTACCAACATCGCGGGGGCAACCTGGAGGAGACTGGTGCAGGACCGTATGGAGTGGATCAAAACTTTGGAGACATTAATAATAATGTCTAATGAGTGAAGTCGGGTTGCGGATGATGATGATGTTAATTTAAATTTGTAATTGTTTTCACTTACAACATTCCCACTGAAGACAATTGAGTGGTTTCCCGTCTTTTTGTCATCAAGTTTTTGACAAATTCTTATGCCCTATTTTTTGTTAAACTAATTTAAATTAGTAGTAACAATTAAACAATTGAGCTAGCTGACTGTTGCAAACAAGCAATACATCACTCAACTGATCTATATCATAACATCACTCGGGAGCGTTCCCAAGACGCTGTCTACATTGCCCCGCTGCTGCATGGCAATACTGATGCACTCAGGCGCGGATCCAGGGGGGGGGTCATGGGGGTCATGACCCCCCCCTGGGCTGGGTTCAAGATCTAGGTTTTTCACAATACAGATTAAGTTTTTTAAACATTATTATAAATATTTATGTATGGGTATTTATCGCGTTTATTTACCTATTTTTCCGATGTTTCGACAGGTTTACACAATGTCGTGGTCATAGACATAGAATTTTTTCACTACGTGTCGTGGTCACAAGATGACCCATCATGAGTCATCCTGTTATCAGGATAGTGTGTAAACCTGTCGAAAACGTCGGGAAAATAGGTAAAAAATAATTTAAATGCCGCCACTAGAAAAGGCTCTTATTTTTACCTTGGTATTAATCCTTATCAAGTTCTTATTTTTCTTTTTCCTGACCTTATCCTTATCAAAATTAATTATTTTAAATTCAATTTTTAGTTAGTAGGTTATTCTGGTTACCTGTATTAACTTTGACCCTGGCTACGTTAAACGGACGCACTCTGAGGCTTGACCATCATCTAGCGCAGTTGGAAGTGGAGTTCGAGAACATTAAATAAGTTCTTGGGTTGTGTGAAGTCCGTAGAGAGAGAAAGGACACCGTAACCCTAGCTAGACTCGGGCCATCTTCTCTACTTTCGCTAGGGTGATAAAATTTCCCAGGGTGGCGTAGGTTTTCTCGTCAATAGGAGGACCCTATTGACGAGAAAACCTAACAACGTTCAAGAAATATCCTGTGTGTCGACCAGGGTAGCGTCCTTCGACTATACAAGTGGAATAGTATGAAGGTAATTCAAGTCTACGCACCGACCTCGGCACACTCGGATGATGAAGTGGAGGATATAAGGTATACGAAGACATATCCAAAGCCCTACACAACACCACTAAGGCTCGTTGTTTTGGGGGACTTTAACGGCAAGGTGGGAATCCAGGCTGGCTCGCATGGTTATGAAGTTAGGAATCACAGGGGCCAAATGCTTGTCAACTTCCTTGAGGAAGAGGGGTTGTTCTTAATGAACTCCTTCTATAAGAAACAGCCCAAAAGGAAGTGGTCATGGCGAATTCCCGACACTGTGACTAAAAATGAGATAGACTTCATCATGACGGATAGCAAGCACATATTCAGAGATGTCTCAGTGATCAACAGGTTCAACACCAGATCTGATCATTGACTGCTCCGAGGCACTTTGAATATCAACTTAGAGCTTAAAAGGAACCGTCCGATGAAGTCCTCGCTCCGACCTAATCCAATCCAAATCATGGCGGGCACCGAGAAGTTTCAGTAGCTTCTCTGGGATAGATTTGTTGCTTTGGAACCCACTGATGACGCTAACCCTACATAATCTAGTCGAAACGTTAAGGGACGAGGGCATTAAGTTCTGCAGAAAACAATGTACTGGCAGGAAGTCCAAACTCTAGGATGAGACTGGATCTGATTACAAGAAGATGGGAAATCACCCAAGTGACTTCGTCAGAGAGGTCAGACCTGAACAAGCGAATCGCGAAGATGGTACGGCGCGACCTTCGGAGCTCCAACACACGCCTCATTGAAGATGCGATAGAGCAAAACCAAAGTATTCACTCAGCAGCTTGGCAGAAGCCACCTGCCTGACGAAACTTTAAACGCCCGATGGGAGGACCGTTTTGTCGAAGCCGGAGATCTCAGCCGAGATAGAAGATTTCTATTGCCGTTTGTACACTCCGTTTGTAGACCCTCATTCCTGACGAGATCATGATTCCAGAGCCACCCTGACACGCCACTATATCGACGAACTGCCAGATATCAAGTCAAGATGAAATCGAGTTAATAATAATAAATAATAATAATAATATTTTTATTCAAAACAATTAAGTTACATATTTTGTTAGTATAGTGCCTTAAATCCTATGTTAGGTTTGACTTAGCACTAGGTTCTCTTCTTTGATTTTTCTTTTAGTTAGCTCTGAGGCAACTTAAAAATGGAAAAGCCCCGGCTGAGGACGGTATTACTTCAGAGCTTCTGCAGGCAGGAGGAGCCCCCGTTATACAGAACCTCTTTAATGCCTTCAAAGTCATTCACAGTGGGAGAACTTCTTAGGCGTGGAGTGGGGGTTTGATGGTGCTCTTCTTTAAGAAGGGTGATAAAACCCTCCTTAAAAACTGTAGACCCATCACACTCCTGAGCCACGCACGTCTATCTATAAGCTGCGGCGAGTGAGTCTCGCGAGTGGTCACGAATCGTGTCGCCAGGAGACTCGACTAGTTCCAGCCACCGGAATAGGCCAGGTTCCGCGAAGGATATGGCACCATAGATCACATTCACCCAATGAGGCAGATTATATAGAAGTCAGAAGAGTATAATCAGTCCCTGTGTCTCGCTTATGTGGACTATGAGAAGGCCTTTGACTCAGTCGAAACTTGGGCTATTCTGGAATGCTTACAGCGATGCCAAGTAGACTAATATCGAGGTGCTGAGATGTCTCTACGATGCCGCCACTATGAGTGTCCCAGTACAGGACCAGCAGTCTAAACCCATCCAATTGCGCAGATGAGTGAGACAGGGGGATTTCATATCTTGAAACTGTTCTCGAGCGCATTGGAAGATATGTTTAAGACGCTGGACTGGAAAAGTAAGGGCATAAACATAACATGGATAAGCTGGATGACCTAGCCTCAGCCTCGCGACGCATCGGTCTTGGCATGAATTTGGATCACATCGATCCAAGACTGGTCATCATAGAAGGCCACCTTCTCGAAATTGTTTCCGTGAGCTATGCTTGGAGTTTCTCTAAAGGATAGGATTTGTAATGAATACTTACATCCGACAGATAACCAAAGCTATCGACATAGCTCAAAGAATTAGCAAGCTTAAGTGGCAGTGGCCGGCCATATCTCGCAAAGAACCAACAACCTTTGGAGTAAACGTGTTCTTGAGTGGAGACCGCGCTTGGGAAACGTAGTGTAGGACGCCCTCCGGCCAGTTGGATGACGATCTGCGAAAGACTACTGGCAGCTGCTGGATGCGGCAAGCTGAAGACAGGGCGCTATGGCGCTCATTAGGGGAGGTCTATGTGCAGCTGTGGACTAATATAGGCGGATGATGATGATGATGTGACTTGACCACGACTATGTGACCCCCCCCTGGCACCAAAGCTGGATCCGCCCTTGGATGCACTGCGCTAGATACTCCCCAACTAGAGAACAAGTCAGTAAAATAAATACTCTGGCAAATATCTTAATTCTTTTTTTATCTGTCGTCTACTTCCTTCGTATACAAGGCTATGGGTGCATCTGCACTAATTGGCAATTAGTCTCGTATTCCGTACTTCCCACTACGCTCGAAGTTATTCATTGCCTCCCTCTAAAACCAGAGAAAACCTACATTTTATTTCAGTCCGGTATCATATTCAGTAAAAGTACGGATATAAAAAAATATGTTGTGTGATTTAAATAGATTTTAAATATTTCTTGACACACTGCTTCACGTCTGTGTCTGTTCAAAAATACAAAATACCAGTGTTTTTCATCATCACCTTTAACCTATGAGTCCTATGCCTCCCCTAATAAATACCAGTGTCACTTCTAACCACGGAGTTGTAGAGGTATATGCTCTGCGCTTCTATTAAAATAAATAAATTAACTAATAAATAATTGTAAGTATGTAAATTATTTATAGTTTTACATTTTCTTAAATTTATACTACTATAAGATTATGGACACGAACATTTATATTCATGGATTTTTGTTACTCTTTAACGCAAAGTACTAATAAACGGATCGGGCCAAAATTCTAAATAGAATTAATTCTGGCCTTGATATAAAATATTGGCTACTTTTTATCTCATGAATCAGTCAGTTCCCATGGGAAAAAAAAAGCTTTGAAACGCTCGCATAAAAACAACGCGTGTAAAGTCACTAGCAGAGCTATGCTATGAATAAAGCTTTATTTTTTTCTACATCGGTTATCTAGCCTCTATAAAGCCGGGTACAGACTGCGCGCTAGGCGTCCACACTATGGATTTATGTTACATTGCATGATACATTGCGACAGTGTGAACGGTAAATTCTTTCATTGCGTGTAACATTGAATGTTACGTTACAGCAGTCTGTACCCGGCTTTATACAAGCTTTGCTTAGCTTGGGGCTAGATGATGTTGTGTGAAATGTCCAGCCTTATTTACTCGTATTAACAGTCAAAAGAAAAATGTATGTTGACGTCTCTTCAGGCCCAAAAAATGCGCATAATAATATACGTAAAAGGAAGGCGTGTAGATAGAACGAGATTACAGAGACTAATGTCGCGAGTCAGTCAAGACAGGATAATGACACAGACTGGATACTTATAATGTCCTGATTTTGGAACACACCAAATATCTGCAGATTGTACAAACATGATGTTGCAGGCGTCCGATAGGCTGCGGTAACCGTTTTCCATCAGGCGGTCGGCATGCTTGTTTGCGACCTTGGTGATTTAAAAAGAAAACTTTTGTCTCGAGGTGGGAATCGAACCTCTTGCATAAAAAGAAGACCTTCGCTAAATGATTAAGTTTATTAAGATTAACTTCCGCCTGACGCGCATGAGATTGCGGGTTCGTTTCCCGCATCGGGACAAACGCTGTCAATAATATTTATTTTAATTAATGTTCTCAATAATATTATAAAAAAATCGATCTATATAGCTCCCACAATACAAGCTCTTCTTAGTTTGGGGCCAAATGATGTGGTGTGAATAAAATTGTTGAGCATTATTTATTTATATCCACATTTGTAAAATATTCGTAACACAACTTGTTTCTCGTTTGCTTGACTCCGTTTCTCAGATTTGTACTAAGATATTGACGTCGTTATCATCAGGAAAACGCGTTTTTTCAGCGCGCCCTACATTCCTACACAAATAACTCTCAATGTGTGTTGTATGTATACATGTTCATTTTAAGACATTTTAGATATTCATCCTTTCATCAGCACCAAAACGTTCACAGCTGAAAATGTCTCCCCTAAACAAGGTAGGGGTGTTTGGCCATAATCACAACGCCTAGCTGTCGTCGTGATGATCGCAGCGAAGGTGTTAATCTGTTTAAAAAAAACTCTAAATTATTAAATTTTAAATCATATAATTAAATGAAAATTCATCGTTGAATTGTATCACGCATACGTATACGTGGCTTAACGCGAATATTAATAAATTCTTAAAAGAGTTTCATATTTTCATTTCATTTTAATACATAATAAATTCGAAAGGTTCCCGGGTTTTTACCTAAATTAACATGTGTTTACCCAATGGTAAAGGTATCATATCTCCAATTAAGGCTGCTTTATATTTTTAATGATAAACATATTTAACGAGAGGGTAAACATTTTAATGGATGATTCTTCATTTGGATAATAAATTGGGCCTGATGATAATCTAAAGCGGCGGCGGTGGATGATGTGCTACTATTTGCGTAATAGCAAAATTATTTTTATTTTAGCAATATTACATTAATATTATGTTGGACCCTGAATAGCTTTTTTTCAAAATGAAATGTAAACATATCTCATTTTTAATCTTTTAATAATTACTTTATTTCTTTCAGATTCACTTATTGATCTTACCTAAGGCCAATATCTTAGTATTTATTATTGGATAACATCACTTCAAGTTAAATTAGGAGGCAGAAAGCATTTTTTGTTACTAAATTAAAACAAACAACACAATTTTATGTGTAACAATATTGAACATACATATAATAAGTTCTGCAAAGTAATCAGGAAACTTATAAAAATATTATTAGTATTTTTGCAGACTCCATGCTTTCCTAATTTCTCTAGTCTTACTTGGTTTATGTAATTTCTCCATGCTCTTAGATTATAATTGTGCAAGGTTTTTGGAGAAATTATTATCGTGGGGTTTTTTACTGTACGATATCGAATTAAGTGTTAAAATGTGCTACACTGTTGGCGAGGTAAAAATCTTTCAGTTCCAGAAAAATTGCCAATTTTAGATCTTAGCACTACGCTATAAAGTTTCTTTCATGCAAAGCGCGAGGCATCTTGCTCAAATTTGACAAAGTTTTGTCCTCGAACAGGAATGAACTTTTTTACTTTGTATGAAGGAATAAGTTCCAGGCCGAGAAAAATATTTACCGAAGATCAATTTAAACAGGCCATAACTTTCGTTGAAACAAAATCTCGCATCTCCATGGTGACGTTTTAGCCAATGATATATCACAAAGATCAAGAATACACCTATTCACTCCTATATTAAGTAAGCCTAGTATTTAAACTGTAAGAAATTTAACCCTTAAAAATTACACTGAACTTAATTTTTATCTGAAAACTCTACTACAAACTAAATTTTTATGTAATGCACTCCAGCGTAGTTTCAACTTCGAACTAGTCACTTCGCTAGGTAAACTCCGTGATTTTATTATGTAATCGGATGGTTCTAGTAGAGCACGCAATAAGAATGGGAATGGGCTTGCAACAACAGGCAATCATTGTTCTTTATCTGTCTTTATCTCAGATTAAGTTACTTGTCTTAAGCTTTTTTAAGAGAGCTTAGCTCGAAACTTTTCCAGGGTCTGTAAAAGTTTCGAGCTAAGCCTCTCTATTGATTGCACTTTACATTGTTGAGATAAAATATAAATTAATAAATGAATGAATAAATCATTCTGGACATTCTACACATCATTATTTAGCCTCAAGCTGAGAAGAATTTTTTTGTTATGGCTACTTCATAGATTACTGACAATATGACAATGTATTGATTGAAACCAAAATAAAGAATTAAATATTGGCCAAGGCAAACTGCAGGGAAACAGCACCTCTGCAATAAATTCGACTAAAATCCACACATCGTAACGTAAAATAAACCTTAGAGCTCTGTACGTAAAGCAAGTAATTTATACGTTTGTTGCGAAGCTGTAGGCATAAGCCACCGCAGTTTAAAACAACCAGAGTAATTATTTTAATTGGAGTGAAATGAATCTTTCTATTTAAGTTGTAGATCTACCGTCTTGACAGTATGGCACAGATATATTTTATTAGCATGTAATCATATACCTACTTGGTAAAGCTGATTCAGTTGTATTGTTTTTTTTATACAATTGACTACGCTGCCGTCATAAATCTGTAAATACGGGAATCTTACTAGATCTCACTAAACATTTTCACTGAAATACCAAACATATTCTGAAACCCGTTGAATTAAGCTGCAAAGTTAAAAGCGGAGTGACGACACCAGCTGAGGTCTACGTGAGGCACTTTTTAAAATGGTCACGTTTTACCAAGGAAGAGAGTATACGCTCTTTTAACATTTTTGAGGTGTCTAGTTAAAAGGTTCCTAATATCTTTGTCGTAGACGTGCTACGAGACTACGTGCTACGGTGCTACGCCGTAGCATGGTGACGTCATCATAGAGTTTGAAAAAGTTGGTGCCAAGAAATAAGATTTTGAAAAGTTTTGTAGAGAGTATTGTAATGAAACTAGAATCGTGCCAGATATTTATAAAATAGGGGTTTTTGAGAGTATTATGAAATCAAGACTTTTTTGGCTCAGAGAAAGTTTCCATGACAAAGGTTTCCCTAGTTTACGTACCAATGATTCAGCGTCATTGGTACCCAAACTAGGGACTTTTTTTAGACAATGAGCATTATTGTAATCTTAGTGTAATAGTACTTCATTATTTATACCAGCACCTTTTTCCAGTGGGGTTTGAATTGAATGAATGAATGAACACTTTATTGTACTAAAAATAGTAAGTATCATACATTTAAAAAAGCATTTCTAATTAAAAAAATAAACAAAGTAAAGGGCGGCCTTATCGCTCCGAGCAAAAACAAAAAAAACGGCACAAAGAGTAAACTGCAGAGGGTTTCAAAACAAAGTCAAAGGTTTTGAAGAAATTATATAGCAAATAATGATTATCGTAAAATAAATAAAATTCTACCCATATGATAAAGGTGTAAGTGTGTGAAGACGTTAGGCTTAAGCAGCTTAACTGCTAATTGGATCCTATTTTGCACAGTCTTTAATTTAAAATAAATATTAAAACAAATAATTTTTAACAACAAACAGGAGTCTGGAATCCTGTAGCCTAAATAAACTCATTTATGTATGCTATCGTGTAACCTATATAGGTCATAACAAAATTAATGCCTAAAACCCGGTTTTATCTTAAGATACCCCATGTGAACCCCGATTTTTCGTAGTTTTCTAGTTTTGATTTTTAAGTTAGTCAATCGTGTTGGGCCTTGAGCCTAGTATAGATAGCCAATCCATTAGATCCCTCCATCATAGCTAGGGCGTAATTATTTTAATGTATGCCTAAATGTAACTTTACTATGTTAAATAAATAATTTTCTATGTTGTTGCATGCAATAGCTAGCAAAACTGCAGACTGAAGTTAGTAAGGAATAAATCTTGAACGTTATTCCTCAGCTTGCTTCTTACTTCTCTGAAGGCAGCTACGTGTTAACAGCTGCTCAGTAATTATGATTTGTCCTAATGACGCTAATTTGAGCGACATTAAGAGCTATTTCGTAGCAATTATGGTATAAATTGGATCAAAGGACTTCCCCATTTGACTACGGTCATAATTTATTTTACAATTAACTTCCACTGTTCTTTGATCTAATATGTATGAAAAGCACCAGGTTCAAAATTAAAAATTTACAACAAAACTGATTAATCTAGATAAATATTCTGAAGTAACACACTTCACTAAAAACCGGCCAAGTTCGAATCGGACTCATGCACGAACGGTTCCGTATCTATAAAAACGGCAAAAAATAATGTTTGTTGTCTGGTTGTTATAGCGGCAACAGAAATACATAATTTGTGTAAATTTCAACTATGAGCTATCGCGGTTCTTTAGATACAGACTGGTGACAAACAGACGGACAGACAGACAGCAAAGTCTTAGTAATAGGGTCCCGTTTTTACCCTTTCGGTTCGGAACCCTAAAAAACAGTCAAATTGAGAATGACCCCTTTTTATAATTCATTTAAAATAAAATAAACACGCCATTCGAAATGGAACAAGAAAAAGAGTCAAAATACAACAATTCGGCTTTCAAGGTTCAGTATCCCCATTAATTGTTTTGCTAGGGTGCTAATGAGTGATTTCCATTGAAACTGGCCAATGGTCAAGAGGCCCTTTGTTATCGCGGGTGTATATTAGAGGGAAAATGGGCAAATAGAATTGACCCAAATGGGCAGGGTTTGAATATATTTAGGGTACTGTAATTGTATACTATAAATAGATATGGATGCTTGTAGAATACATCATTTGAGTTTGTTTTTGTGCTAAAAAAGGAAAAAATTATTGATAGTTAAGTTTAATTTATTGTGTGACCGAAATAAGTATTCATTTTATTCAATAGTCTGTAGGTAATATTTTCTATTTTGTAAATATCACTATCACTATATAAAAGTAAGTCGCTTTCTCTGTCCCTAAGTCCCTATATCCCTATGTCCCTTTGTATGCTTAAATCTTTACAAGTACGCAACGGATTTTGATGCGGTTTTTTTTCAATAGATAGAGTGATTCAAGAGGAAGGTTTAAACGTATAATAAAACCGTGCGAAGCCGTGGCGGTTCGCTAGTAAGATAATAAAATAAGATATTAAAATATTTCTTAATAATTTCAAGCAACTTAAGCTAAAGATTTTCATAGGATTTTCAGAATGTATCTTCCATGGCAGTAAATTTAAACAAATAATGCAGTTTTAGTTAGTGCTGAAGGAAACTTTATGAAGAAATCCAGCATGCATACTGAAAACAAGGCGGTATAAATTGAATCAAGGCGAAGGAATTTAAAAATATAGCTGTAAACAGATGTAACAAAGTATTTTTCTAGATGTTATTCAGTTTTCACTACCAGTTATGTAAATAAGTTTTGGTACGCTCTAAACTTTTGACTGGTGGGAGAGAAATTAGAAAATAAGGGTAAGAATTCATTTTAATAGATTATATTTTATATTCTATTTATTTTTAGTTTTGCTGTGAGTTGTTTATTTTAGAAAATACTAGCGACCCGCCCCGGCTTCGCACGGTTTTATTATACGTATAACCTTCCTCTTGAATCACTCTATCTATTAAAAAACCGCATCAAAATTCGTTGCGTAGTTTTAAAGATTTAAGCATACATAGGGACATAGGGACCGAGAAAGGGACTTTGTTTTATACTTTGTATATATATGTAGTGATAGTGAAGTGGTATAAACCATAAACCACTGGTTTATAATGTGATATTCGTGTGATTAGTGAGATAGATTTATGGAATCAATTAATTCGACTTATTTGAAAGCAGTCGTATTCTCTATCTAATAATGAATATCCACCTTACTAAACAAGACTTCTAAAAGATTTTATATCGACAAATTACCGTGAATTACTCCACTCATTTCCATTATTACATATCTATCCACCCATTGCCATTATAATAAATTATTCTCCTACTACATCAAAGAAATATTTTTTGTGATTACCGAGAAACGGAATTCCACTACAACACTATATCGCAATTTAATAACTACGACATATATTTATGTTCAAATCATTAATAAATAAAAGAAAGTCGTGTTAGTTACATCATATAAAACTCGATAAGGGCTGGACCAATTTTTATGATTTTTGTGTTTTTGGATTTGTCTTTGTCGGGAGTAGTATATAATAGTAATAAGTATAAAAATATGATATTTGACATCAAAATAAATTACCACGCAAATATTTTTTTACGTATAAATGTGATAGAAAAATGCATGTTGATTAACCTTTCACTCAAAAACAACCAAACAACAAAAGGTCTAATGGAACTTGGAATAGCACAGGCTACTATTTAATCGATAATTCTGTTTTCTTGGGATATAAAAACATTAAAACGTTACAATAGAATAATACTAGGTTCTTGGTTATCTTACGGCTACTTTTATCTCGAAAACACTAGTGCAAAACAACCACGTAAACTATAATTCCTATAGTTCTTTAAACAATAGACAAAGGCATATGTCGTTGCAGGTATTCAAGTCTACCGAAGAATTAAATATCTGAAATCCTTTGGGGCTCGTAACAATGCAGCTCCCACGTCTATCATACAATAAGCACTACGCTCGATCTCACATTGTCTACGACAGAATGAGGCCATTTGATTTTCTCCATTTTGTCGCTGAGCGTTGTAGTCATGCTAAAATCATTTTCGTGAGCGGAGTGAGCGTCTATGGAACTAACAAATATAGTTTTTTTATGTTTTGGTACATCTCAAATAATGTTTGACGACCTCAGTGGCGCAGGGGCCGAGAGTCCGCCTGCGACGCAAAAGGTTGCGGGTTCGATTCCCGCCTCTGAACAAATTTATGTACGATCTGCTGAAATTTGTACCGCTGGTCTGGTTGTTTTCTGTTTAATAAAAATATCTATTTCAGTTTATAAAACAATATCTTTATTAACAACGAAAATTACAATCAATGTTTATAATTTATTAAATATATCAGCTATCTAGTACCCATAACACAAGCTTTGAGTGGCTTAATTTTAGGCTAATGATAGATGGTGCTGTGTGGATTGACCAACATTATTTAATTACGTCAATTTTAATATCTGAGACGCTCGATAAGGGTGCAAAAATTGGCACAAAAACAACTGCTCAGAATATTTATTCCATCGTACTTGTTTTATAGACGTCAGTACTCTGCGTTCCCCACTCACTATGTACGTGATCCGGATAATTCCGGCTCAAACCGGCAAATTGCGTTAAATCCCCGCTGTTCGACGCCGATAGAGGGTGCTCTATGCACTTTACTACGGCACTGTACCTATGCACTTTAGTGCGCGACTGTACTTCATCCCAAGCTTTGAAGAAAGGTAAAAAGCTTTCGACGTATTTTAGAAGTTATTGTTTTTCATCTTACATCACGTAGATTAGACTTGGATGTACTTTCTTTTATGTTAAAATAGAAAAATAGTCGATGCGGCGCGTGACCCGAGAGCTGGTGAGTATCTGTCACAGAACTAACTGGTGTATATCTGGCGAAGCCATGGGCGAGGCTAGTTTAAATGAAATAAAGTGGAAAGGCAAGACCGTCCCGTTAAAGTGGTCCATAAATCATTTAAATAATGGCTGTTCATTTGAATAATCACTCTAAGCCACCGCAATAAGCTCGACTTCAAACAGCTTTAGGTCCTTATCTCAAATCATACAGTTGCAGGCTTTTTTGAGTCAACACAGTCGGTGACTTTGCTTCTAACTGAAGCTTTGGTTTGCCATAGGATTTGTTAATTCATAGATTTAAACAGTGCATAGAACAAAGAAGTTATAAATCATATCATCATGACGTTATTGCTTGGCCAGATGTCGAAGTTCCATAACGACAATAGTATGTAATAAAACTATCATCACTACATAGTATAAAACAAAGTCGCTTTTTCTGTCCCTATGTCCCTATATAATAAAACCGTGCGAAGCCGGGGTGGGTCGCTAGTCATCATATATATATCACTTACTTGGGTTTCGTGATGCAGTAGGTAGCGTATTCCGTACTGAAGAAGGGGTTCAAGTCCCGCCGAAATCGAAAATATTTGCGATGTTATTTCAATTCTTATCATATACTAGCGAACCGCTCGGCTCTTTCTCTTTCTTTCTTTCTTTCTTTCTATATAAACTCTCTCTCTCTCGTATAAACCTTCCTCTTGAATCACTTTATCTATTAAAAAAAACCGCATCAAAATCCGTTGCGTAGTTTTAAAGATTTAAGCGTTCAAAGGGACATAGCGAGATAGGGACATAGAAAGCGACTTCGTTTTATACTGTAGTGATATCGCTATTGATTATAAATATTAGGCTAGCGGTGGACTGTTATAGGTAGTTAGGTAGTTAGTAGGAGTTGATGATGAATATTGGCTAGATGCGAATGCTTGCTTGGATTGCTGAATGGACATTTGTTACATGTTCAAAACAAAACTACTCAATGGATCGGGCTGAAATTTTGTATAGACGTAGTTTAAGGACTGAAACAAATTATAGGCTTCTTTTCATACTTTAAATCAGTTCCTATAGGATAGAAATAATCTTGAAACGTTTCCATAGGAACAACGAATACGAAGCCGCGGGCAGAACTTAATAATATTGATAACTAGCAGCGCCCCGCGATTTCACCCGCGTAATTCCCGTCCCCGTGAGAATTCCGGGATAAAATATAAACTATGTATTATTTCAGACTTTAGTCTCTCTCCAAATTTTATCCATATCCGTTCAGTAGTTTTTGCGTGAAAGAGTAACAAACATCCATTCTTACATACTTTCGCGTTTATAATATTAGTAGAGATTTTATTCCTAAAACTGTTGAATATCTACTAATATTCCCTCTTTCTCCGTTCTAAAACGGAAAAAGTGGTAGATAACTGGTAACCAACGATGTTGGATAAACTAATTACAACCTTGAGAGTGTGTTAGATTTGTCCCTGAAGACGTCTCTCATTTGACTCTATTTAGTCCCAACTTGAACAACTTTCCAAACACCTGACTGAATTCAAAGTGGACCGAAGTTCAGACCAGTCAGATAAATCATAAAATGAATGGAGTATGCAAATCTACTAGTTGGTTTATTAAGCCAGCTTTACAATGGAGGTTGGCGAAGGCTATAGACAGAATTCACCCCGTTTTACTGTGTAATTCGATCGATAGTTCATCAACTCATGGAAATTTGAGAGGTTTCACATCATCGTGTTACCATTTTATATTTATTTGTTTAATTTTTTTTAGAAGAATATATTTATTAACAACTAGCGTCCCACCCCGGCGTCGCACGGGAAGACATACATTTAATATTATAAAATATTTTGGCAAAAATTTTGGGGTTGAATGTAGAGTCAATGAATAAATATAATATAATGGAATTACGCGGCATATACCGCTCGCCATCCGTTAGGAATATCGAAGGGTTCCTTGCTTCGCTGGATAGGTACTTTGAGGGGCTAAACAACTTGCCTTTCTTTATTGCTGGCGATATGAACATCAATATAATGGATACGTTGTGTAACTCACAGAGCCTCGAATACCAATGTCTTATGGCAGAACATGGGTTGCTCCCGGCTATTTCAGAACCTACCAGAGAGTTAGCTTGCCTTGACCATATTTACGTTAAAAATGTTAAAAATAACACCGCAGCTGTTGGTATTGTTTGTCAACTCGCAATTACCGATCACTACCCTATATTGCTTGGCATCAATCTGTCAAAAAAATCAATAAACCGTCCTAATCGCTATATCACTAAAAGAGACTTTGATGGTATTTATAATGCTCTCGAAGCCGTGAACTGGTCTGTTGTGATTAACCTTATCGACGTCAATAAGGCGAATGAGGTATTTAAGGGTATTCTTACTGATATTGTAAACTCTAACTCATCGATGATTAAGATAAGCAGATCACGTTACCATTTGAAACCCTGGATTACTCCAGGATTAATGAAATGCATGAGAAATCGGGACCGTTTACATCAGAGAGCCAAAAAAGACCCAGATAATCTGATTCTTAAAGTCACGTACACACGCTATCAGAATTTTTTTGTTAACCTTTTACGTAAACTTAAGCATGATTACGAAAACAAAGAGTTGATTGCCAATAAAAACAACCCAAAGAAGCTCTGGCGTTCTATAAAAAGTATCTGCAACCTGACTAGTCATAAAAAAGACCCAATTGAACTACTGTCTTTGCCAGACTGTAGGGATCCACACAATCCAATAGACTCAATTAATAATCACTTCGCTACAGTTGGCCAAAGGCTTGCTGACCGCATACTCACTAAAGCTAACATGAGTGAGGAAGAGCTAGCTAAGAATGTTAGGGTAAACAACTCTCCAGTTGACTCAATTTTCATGGAACCTACAGACTTTGAGGAAGTTAAGTACATGATTACTAGCCTAGAGAGTGATAAAGCACCAGGAATGGACGGATTTGGCAATGCACTGATTAAACACATAAAAGATGTTATATTGATACCGCTCACGCACATATTCAACCTAAGTCTATCTAGTGGTGTTTTTCCACATGACTGGAAAACTGCACTTGTCACTCCAATCCATAAAGGTGGCTCAAAAGGCTCTGTTGACAATTATAGACCAATTTCACTGTTAGGAACATTCTCATAACTACTGGAAAAGTTAGTAAATAAGCGACTTGTAAATTTCTTGGAGTCCAGAAATCTCATCTCCCACAATGAATACGGTTTTCGAAAAGGCAAAAGCACTGATGACGCGGTCTCCTCTCTGATCTCAACAGTCTCAACGCACTTGGACAAAAATAGGTGCTGCGTAGGTGTCTTCCTGGACCTGGCCAAAGCCTTCGACACTGTCTCCGTTCACATACTCCTCCGTAAGCTTGAAGGTCTTGGAATTCGGGGAACGGCACTTAATTGGTTTACTAGCTACCTTACTAACCGAAGACAGTGTGTCAGGATCGGGGAAATTATCAGTGATCCACAACCTGTTTGCTTTGGGGTCCCTCAGGGAAGCATTCTAGGACCCACCTTATTCCTCCTCTATATCAATAATATTCATGAAGTTCCAATCGCAAATGCAGATATATTGTGCTACGCCGACGATACTGCAATAATTTTTCACAGTACTTCATGGCCTGAGGCGTACCTACGTGCTGAACAGGGTATGGCGCTAATCAGTGAATGGCTTCAGCAAAACCTTCTCACTCTTAACACCAAAAAAACCACTTATTTGAGCTTCCACAAAACAGCGGCTTCGGCCCCAAATGCCAGAGCATGTATTCAAATTCACTCTAATACCTGTACAGGTCTGTCTGGGCCTTGCAATTGTGAGCCTCTTATTCGTTCAGACACTATTAAATATCTTGGAGTTCTCATTGATGAAAAACTTTCATTTAAAGCTCACATTGGATTTCTCTCTGCACGTATAAGAAAGATTACGGGCATCATGAAAAGCCTTCGGCATGTAGCAAGCTTTGACACTCTTAAAACAGTCTATTACGCTTTATCAATAATAACCTACTGCATATCGTGCTGGGGTAGTGCTGCGAAGACCTTAATTATAGGAGCTGAGAGAGCTCAGCGCTCAGTATTAAAGGTGATGCTTCGAAAGCCTTTTAGATATCCCACCACGGAGATCTATAAAGATACCGGTGTACTCACTGTCCGCCAACTCTACATACACAAAACAGCTCTATCGGTACATAAATCATTCCTATCCTCTCCAGATTTTGAAGTTATATCCCGTCGTAGAGTATATAGATTGGTCACCCCCTCGACAACCTCTAAATTCGCACAACGAACAGGAAACTTTATAAAAATTCGTCTTTATAATAACGTAGTTAAAAAATGTCAAATTAAAAATAAGAGTGTAACTGAGGCTAAACATATAATAAAAGACTGGCTTACCAAATTAAATTACCAACAAACTGAAGAAATTCTACATACTGTTCTTTAGATTCTATTAAATTATTTTACTTTAAACTGAATGTACCTGGGTGATTCTACGAAAACTCGTTTTTTGTCTGACTTCTGTGGCACATTTTTTTTTGTTGAAATTGCACATCATGATAGTATATTCTAAATAAAGATTTAATTTTGAATTTTTTGGTAGTGAAGGGAACTTTATTGGCTTTATGGTTACGGAGTTATTCAATTTTAAAAATATGGTGTCCACGGAAATCAGAATTTATATCACCAAAGTCAAATATGGGTTGGTTTATCAATAAAAATATGTGTTTTCGGTAGTAAGTAGATTATTAAGCTAAGGACCAATTATTTGACGTTTGTAGTTTTAATCAGTTTTTACAAAAACACCTTTAAATCATTACTGTAAATACAAGTAACTTTTTACAAAAATCACACTAACAATGTTTATCTTTGTATTAAAAAATATTATAATTATTCATTTTGTATTTATTCTAATTTTTTATCCTAAAAAACATCATAAAAACTGTAAAAAAATATTATTGAGATGTTAATGAACCCGCAAAATCCACGGAAATCACACCACGGAAATCAAAAAAAATAACAAAATCTTAGAAATTTTCTTAATTTGCTGGTTTATTTTACATTGAAATATGCAGTCGAAATTAGGAACACAAAAGGCATGAATTATCATCATTAATAAAACAATAGGATTAGCATAAACAAATTTATAGTCAACATGGTAATCAGAATTTCTTGATACCAAGCCACGGAAAGTGATTACGTACTGAAATAACAGAGTGACGTGAAGACTTACACACTTGTTGTACACACCACTGATGGGGCGTGACTGATAGTTTCTCTCGATCTAACAACAATTTACGGAGATGTTAAAGTACAGCATTTATGAATGAATTAGTGTGCACCAGGGGAATCAGAGCTAAACGACGGACGCGAAGTTATCTCGTTGTAACTTGTCAACTAAAGCTTAGTTTTGCGTAGTTATAGCGTCAAATAAGCAAGTAACTATCTGGGTTATTGTGAACCTATGTAAATTAGTACTAGTGTTTTCAGAAAATGATATAAAAATTTATTAACACAGGAACATGAGGTCCGGACGCACCACGGAAGTCATAATTTCCAAGGATTTTATTTATTTTTACTTATTTAAAATAAGATTATTAAAAAACTAAAAAAGGCCTCCCCTATTATCTTTGTCTAATCTACTATCATAAAAAAAATCAAAGGGCTAGGGATACTTTTTGTATGATTTTTCGAGCCGGACATGTATTTTTGAAACCCGGGAGAATCACCCACCTACCGTTACTTTAAAATTCATTTTCTTTTTACCTGAAGTTATCTCATTGTTTATATTTGTTAGGTATTTTTCAAAGTAAATTCTAAATGGAATCCAAATTTTCGCACACAAGATTTCTTCGATACAGGCTTAGCCTAGTGAAGAACTCAACAGACAAACATAATATTAAGTATATAACGCCGTCTGCAAGGCATAAAATGATTACTCCTCTCATTAAGTACTATAATGTTCTTAAGTGTTAATTATGACTCTCCCTAGTATAAGCGCCCTTAGTGGTAAGAACACTTTGTTTATATCCAAACTAAGTTAACTAAGAATGTGCAACCTATGTAATTAGTTACTTTGTCTTGCTGTAATAAATACATTTTCATTTTTTTTTCATTTTCATTTTCAATGAATTCTCCCTCCCTTTCTATTTCCGTGGGCCACACCGGATATAGGAAGCAAGGCGGTATCGTTTATTTTTCCTTTAATTTGCTTAATAACTTTTTAAATTCGTCATATCGAATTCATTTGGAATGAAATATTTGAATAATTCAAAAAGTAATTTACAGGAATTGTAACAATTTTAAATACACAATAATTCATTTGTTTATGGATTAATAAAAATGTATGGACAGCGAATTTTGATAATGAATTTTGTAGGCATTTTTTCAACTTTTAAAAACTAAAAAGTACTTAAACACACCACAACATACCTATAATTGTTAGAAGTTTCTAGTATTAACATGATCTGTAATTTTGTATAAAATATTTTGGACTATCATCAATAGTTTTTGCATTTCCTAACATAGCTCTACTTTAGCTTGGGGCTAAATGATGCCGTGTGGATTGCCCAGTATTTATAATTTTTGAGTTCTTAAAATAGCTCCTATGCACGTACACTACAATTTTATCAACACTAACTAAGAAGGTTTTCTTCTTTTGAGCTTACAGCTAGCTGTTATCGTGTGGTCAGCACGTAGACAAAGAGAAAATACGATTTGAAGCGCACGTCTCCGCTTCAAATCTTGTTAACCGCACGGGTGCTATGCGGGAGAGGCCTATGTATGCTATAACTTTAAGCGAGTGAAGGCTTTTCCCATCCGGTGAGATATAAAAAATTATCATTCTTGATCATCAACCTACATAATATACTAGTTCACTGCTAGATATAGGCCCTCCACTCAAAATTCAAAATTCAAAATTCAAAGTGCTTTATTTCCTTAAGACCTTACAGGACACTTGACACGTATTCATGTTAAAAAATAATTGAAATCATGAAATAAAGTGCTCTCTCTGAGTTCACTTCAAAGTAAAGAAGCGAACAAGAAACCTTTACCTTGTTAGGTTGTTAGTTTTAGAGTTGGAGCAAAACTCGTCCCAAGCTTTTTTATCATCTAAATAATCAGTAATAAGCGCCATAGCGCCCTGTCTTCAGCTAGCCGCATCCAGCATCTGCCTGGAATCTTTGGCAAACATAATTCTTAGATGAATCTAAAAAGTCCGCTTTTTTCGGTGACTGTTCCTGGCCCATTGATTCAATAGAAACTTAGGATGGTGCGAGTTACAGAATGAAAATAATATTATTTTATGATTTGTTCAACTCACACCAGTTAGGACAAGATTCATGGTGTGAGTTGATGAACGACTAGAGCTTTGGCTGACGTGAGGACATGCCATTACATCTATCACTATATACATCACTACATAGTATAAAACAAAGTAGGTTTCTCTGTTCCTATGTCCCTATATCCCATTGTCCCTTTGAGTGCTTAAATCTTTGATACTACGCAACGGATTTTGATCCGGTTTTTTTTAATAGATAGAGTGATCCAAGAGAAAGGTTTATATACGTATAATAAAACCGTGCGAAGCCGGGCGGGTCGCTAGTACTAGTATAAAACCAGACAGGATCCGGGAAGCGACTTTGTCTGTCCCTATGTATGCTTAGATCTTTAAAACTACGCAACACATTTTGAAGCGAATTTTTAGATAAATAGACTGATTCAAGGGGAAGGTTTATATGTATAATACACCCGTGCGAAGTCGGGGCTAGTCGTTAGTCTTCCAATATAATAGAGTTATTATTAGTAGTTTGTGAAATCTGTCACAAATCCGCTCCTTACATACATGTCCGCAAATGGTGCGAGGAAATATAGATTTCCACTCATAAAATAGGGGTTCTTTGAAAGATAGTATTCTATTTGTAACTTTTGCTAAATAAGTTATTAAAGTTTTAAAAAGGTACAAATAAAATTTTACTTAAGACCGAATCAAAAGTTTATGGCAATATTTGAAATTATATTTAAGAGCAAAGTTCCGCAGGTAGTAACGATGCTAAAGTTTCAGCCATTTCCAAAGCTAACTTAAACTTGAAACTTCGCCTAACTTACATTGAATTTGATTTTGGTTTTTGCGTTTTCATGAACCTATTTACGTCTCAGCAATTTACTTTCTTAGATTTGTATACATTTGAAATCCGAAATCAATGGCTTTATTTCTTTAGGCTTACAAAATAAGCACAGGTTAAAAAGTAAAATTTTAAATAATATAAGTATCAAAATAATATAAGAAATAAAGTGTTAATTGATTTTCTCTTCGCTTTTATCTTTTGTCTACTAGTGGAAGGAGCGAAAAATAAACCACTAGGACGTATATAATACATATTTTATTAATGAAATATACGTATGTTTGTTTTATATAAATTAGCAATAACTGCATCGATACCGAGTTTATGTGATTGGTGGACCCGTACCGCAGTTTTTTTCATAGAAATTTCAGAAATTTATAGTTCACCCCCTAGGGGTTATTGTGTAAAAATAAAATACACGTGTTTAATTATTCAGTCCATAGTTTATTTATATCGAGTTTTGAGTGAATCGAACCAAGGAATAATTATTTTCCGTATAAACTTTCACCTCATTTACCCCTTCAGAGGTTAATTTTTTAAAGTTTCACTTTCCTATATGTTATTCTAGGTCCTAATCTATTCACATACCAAATTTCATTTAAATAAATTAAGTAGTTACGGAGATTACCTAACAAACATTCACACAGACTTTCCCATTTATTATAATCGTACCTATGATTTTGATAAATGTCGTATTAAAATAGTCGTCTAGTTTAGTTTACAAGAGTTTTTAGCTACATTTTTACGATCTTTGTCCCTCGTTATATTAGTGCAGGAGACCCAGTTAGTAGTAGTTTTCTACAAAGAATTGGGCGTTTACACACTCAAAAATGGCCCATTCAATCGCTGATTGCACCGATCTTGGTCCTCCAGGGTCGGATCTGGCCCATAAGCCATTACCGTGTCGTCCCACGTACACACTACGTGACACGAAACATACATACTGATTTATGGGATCGTGATTGGAGCGCGAGATTTATGTCAAATCGATATCATTTAAATAATGGTTATTGGGTGGTTACGATTATTTTGCTGCTCGTATATCTATTCGATAAATTGTTATGATTGTGTAGGAACCTAAACAAACTTAGCATACAAACAACATAACATAAGCAACCAAAGATGGAATATGATAGTACTAGCAGCGCCTCGCGGTTTCACCCGTGTAATTCCCGTTCTCGTGGGAATTCCGGGATAAAATATAGCCTATGTGTTATTCTGGACTACAAGCTACCTCTGTGCCAAATTTCATCTAGATCCGTTCAGTTTGTTTTGCGTGAAGGAGTAACAAAAATCCATCCATCCATCCATACTTACAAACTTTCGCGTTTATAATATCACTAGCGACCCGCCCCGGCTTCGCACGGTTTTGTTATACGTATAAACCTTCCTTTTGAATCACTCTATTTATTTAAAAAAAACCGGATCAAAATCCGTTGCGTAGTTTTAAAGATTTAAGCGTTCAAAGGGACATAATGACATAGGGACAGAGAAAGCGACTTTATTTTATACTATGTAGTGATGTAGTGATGATTAGGATCTTCTAGCTACCCGCCTCGGCTTCGCACTTGTATAATAGTATGCTTTCAGTATGTATACTCGTATGTATACTGGTATGTATACTGGTGTGTAGGTATACACAGTTGAATTTCGAAAACAGTGTTTGTAAGTATATTTAGAGACAAATATCATTTGTGAGATCATTTATGAGACAAATATCATGAAAAAAGCCTCCGTTTAATATCTCTCTAAACCATTCGAAACTTAAAATTGAGAACGTTTGAAAAACATTTTAGTAGCTTACGAGCATGAAGCAATTGAACCGTTATCAAAATACGAAAAAAATCCTCCCTTTTCGGTAGAGGCGCTGCAATGCGACAAATGTAGGTATGAAAGGAGACAATAACTTTGTTCGTCGTTGTTAACCAATCCAAACTAGCACGGTGATTTTCGCATTTAGCCTGTTTGTATTTTCTGCGTTTACTTTGCTGGAGATATGAAACCAAATAAATAAAAATACACAAATCAATCCTAATCCGGAGCAACATGACTTTTCAATATAAATTCATGTATTTTCGTGCCAGCAATCCTTTCCGACTCACCGAGTTACAAGGTCAATGTTGTGTCGTGTCGCATTGCCCACGCACAGTTCCGAATACTCCGCTTCACAACCATACTTGAGCGCTTCGTTCCATGACACTCCGATATCATAGCTGTTTTTTCTTTTTGTTATTTATAACGAGAGTATACATATGTATATAGATACAAGGTACTAAATACCAAGGCATATGCATAAACCATCTCGGTGTCAATGTATTGCCAAGCAAGATGTCACTGTCAAACGTCACGCTGCTGTCACTGTCACATGGCAAAGTCACACTTGGTCATGACAGTTGCAATGCCATGGCGGGAATGTGAGGATAGCCTAGAGAACAGAGGCTGTTCTGACTGTTCCACTGAGGGTTGGAACCTGCTTGGAGAATACGTGGTTTGTCGAGCCGGTGTATCTCTAACAGCCTGTCCAGATAGGGCGCTTTACGCGCGTAAAGCGCTGGACTCTCGACTCGCGCGTGCTACGCGCGAGTCGAAATACTCGGGCGAACAGTGGAGCGCGCGTAAAACGACGCATCTGGACGCAATATAAATTGAAACGCGCGAGGGCACTCGCGCGTAAAGCGCGCGTAAAGCGCCCTATCTGGACAGGCTGTAAAGTTCTAAAGTTGGAGATCAAATAGAACCCCTTACAATTTACTTTGTTACCAAACGCGTGTTGCAAGTATCCTTTTTTTTAAACGTCAGAATTGAGTCGAAAAAGTAAAAGAAGATGCATGCAGAGGTCTTCGGATTACGAGGCTGACTGAAAGTGAGAATGACATTCGGCAAAGAGAGAGATTTCCGATGGACGAAAGAATATTGTTAATGACAAATATATAGCTGGCTATCATTAGTAGGTAAAGTCGATAAATTATTGAATATCGGATGTATTCATTACGAATCCTATTCTTTCGTTTTCAAAAATTGAGGTAGGTATGGATGACGAGAAGTCTCGACGTAGTTTTCCAAACTAGCTGCTGCCCAGCCTAGCTGGATTCTCCTCTTGGTCTCCTTCTCCCAAGATCTATGCTGACGCTCTATCATGCGTCTTGAAACTCCTGCCCAGAGTTTTTTCATTACATGGAGCGGAGCGACCGTGAATGTTTACTTT
The DNA here is from genome assembly GCA_944547425.1 of Eupithecia centaureata. Taxonomy (NCBI): domain Eukaryota; kingdom Metazoa; phylum Arthropoda; class Insecta; order Lepidoptera; family Geometridae; genus Eupithecia; species Eupithecia centaureata. The sequence continues at coordinate 13,005,845 of OX155682.1, forward strand.
ATTCACTCCAACATTGTTCTTGATTAGAAATTCTGCCTTTTAAGTTCAGGGGAGCATGACATGATTAATTCCAAGCGGGCCGACGGGACCGGGCCATTTGGTCCCCAACATGGGCAGTGTGTCGCCTAATTGAATTTCTACCTCTATTACAGCAAGTTTACATTGGTTAACTTGGATACACATGCAAGTAGTTTTGTTTAACCTTCTAACTTGTGTGTTGACCTTCTTGCTGACACAGTGAACAAGTGTGAAGTTTACCTCCAAATCAGTAAATAATTAACTTTATTTCTTTAGGCTTACAAAATAAGCACTAAGACAAGTCTAATTTTAAAGTATAAATTATTATCACAATGATACCTATAAGAAAAAAAGTGTTAATTGATTTTGCATTCGCAACAACTTTACCAGCTTCTTCATTAAAGTTTTCATTTAAGAGTCTTAACCAATGTAAACCCAACTCTTCAGCGCTGAAGTTATAAACACGTTAAATGCTATTTTTTTTAGATTTTGTAGTCGCTTGTGCAGTATAATATGTTCTCAGTTGTGATTGGTCACCGACTCGGCGGATTTCATCTAAATAATGTAATACTAATAATAATGCTGGATCATCCATACAGCATCATCTAGCCCCAAGCTAAGCCGAGCTTGTGTTATGGGTACTAGAAGACTGATATATGTACTTAATACAATACATTACCCACATAGAAAGATATTTTTATCATACACTGAAACATCCAAGAACCTTGTAAAAATATTCGCAGATCATAGAAACATATATCCCAAGGTGGGAATCGAACCCGAAATCTTCTGCGTCGCAGGTGGATCTTCGCCCGCCGAGCCACAACGGTCGTCGTGAGCAGCAACAACTGTTTTTTTGTATTTTGGATGAATAATTAACAAACAAAAAATTATATAAACAAACTAGAGGATTTCATCATCATCAGCCTATAATAGTCCACAGCTGGAAATAGGCCTCCCCTAAAGAGCGCCATAGCGTCTTCAGCTAACCAGAGCTTGCTTAGAGAATCCTAGTAATATTATAAACGCGAAGTTTGTAAGTATGGATGTTTGTTACTCTTTCACGCATAAACTACAGAACGGATATGGATGAAATTTGGCACAGAGATAGATAACACATAGGCTATATTTTATCCCTGAATTCCCACGGGAACGGGAATTACGCGGGTGAAACCGGGAGGCACTGCTAGTTTAAAATATGGGTATTTATTCATTAAGTTGTCTGACTCAGAATATCTTCTCCCTCTCAACTTTAGGGATATGAAAACAATGTACCATTACAGTAACCTTCGGGGAAATTATCCATTAGTTTGAACTAGCAAGAATTCTACAGAAAATAGTTCTGATAATGGTCCTTTCATGAAGACGCCGAATTGTACGAATACTTAACAATAACAAGGGTTCTGAGATGGCGCCCGAAATATATTTCTATTTACAGGGTAAGTTTACAATTGAAACTTGACGTTATATAGAGAATTCTTTATTAACATCGAATATTACAATCAAGGAATAGAAACAAATTAAAACTAGTTTATACAATTGAAAAATTAAGTAACAAATTGTCTAGAGGTAGCTCAACTGATGCATGTCACCAGTCGGAAGCGTCCCCAAGACACTGGCTGCATTACCGCGCTGTATAGCAATGCTGATGCGCTGCGCTGGCAGTATCTGGATCCCCACCAGCTCTCGGGTCACGCGTCGCATCGACCAGACGCTCGGTTTTTTGTTGTAAAACCCAGAAAGCCTCGGTACTCTCAACTCCAAAGGGAGCAAAACCGTAGGTTCTGTCAAGACCTGCATATTTGCGCCTCTTGAGATCCTCAGAATTTAGATATGAAGTAGCTAATGCGTTAAGCATATCAGTTATCTAATACCCATAATATAAGCTCTGCTTTGGGGCTTGTTAATGTTGTAAGTATTGCCAGTGCCGGATTTATATTTTTTATAAGCGTAGGCCACTTTTTTCCGCGCCGCCCGCCCCATGTATAGAGCGTTCATTATTAGCTTACCGAAAGGCATACGAGGTTCGAATCCTATTCTGCTTGTTTTAACAAAGCATAAGGAACCAAAATATAAATAACAGCAATAAAAATTGCAAAATCGCTCCAATTCAAACCAGTGAACGTATCTGAATTTTATCGTCTGCAATCGAGTGACCGTCCTCTGAAATCTGCCGCCCCTAGGACGCTGCCGCCCCTAGGCCGCGGCCTATACGGCCTATTTATAAATCCAGGACTGAGTATTGCCCAATATTATAATTAAAAAATACTCCCTAAATCTTCAAAACTGGCTATAAACAAGTCTGTACAACAAGATACCCTGTTAAAAATCGATTAGATCAAGCTACCAGGTAAAGTTGGCAAGAGCTCAGCCCAGTTCTTTCGATCTTTACTTTCCGAACTAGTTTGCAATGGAAGGTAAGCCCTCGCACTAACTTTGTCGACCACAATTATCCAGCTTGAAACCACTTTACCCCTACTAGCTGTACGAACGAGTTAAAAAAAGTTAAAAATTTAGCTTTAATTTGTTAAACCTATTATAACCTTTTTTATGCATCTGTAATAGTTTTAATTTGTACGCATTTTGTACTATAGACAGAGATATGAAATCAGAGCTTGGTGGCCACCAAGAAGAGTAAATTCGTATGTCTTTCTAAAATAGACAAAATAAAACTATTACATGATAGGTACATTACAAAAAAGTGACAGGACAACAAACTCAACGTTTGGTTTTTGGAAATTCCCTGGTTTATTTAATAACTTGATAAATAAATTAAGGCGGCGCTACTGTACCTACCTCTAGGTAGCCTTGACCTGACCCACACCGATAGTCATTTAGCTTTATTACGATGAATACCTATTTACCAAAAATAATAGTGATTGAGCTACATTTCAACTGTTTGCAACCGTCTGCAGTTAGCTCAAGGGTTTCAATTGTATATACTAGTTGTAATTTTTTCTATTCCTTGATTGTAATTTTCGTTGTTAATAAACTATATCTTTACCAACAAAGATATATTTAATTTAACTTTAAGTTCGAGAACCAGTAGTAGAATACTGCTGGCGAGTTTCCAAACGAAGTTCCATCGAAGGTGGACTTGCGGCTAATGAAACCGTGTTAGGATGTGACTGGAATATCGCACAGGGAATTATAGACCTCCCTGACTTCAGTAGGAGATAGAACGGGTTATTCCCATCTGATCATATGATCCGTTTGTGGTTGCATCTGATCTCACCAGAAGTTCCCAACGAATCTCAGATCCGTTGCAACTACTTTTTTGAATTAAATTTAGTGCCAACGGATCACAACATTTTTTTAGTGTGTAATATGAATAAGCAAAAGAACCTTTTTCTATACGACTTCTTTGTACCTACTAACTACCTATAATATAGTTCCTACCAACAGGGTTAAAAAATATGAAAACAAAATTATTGGGGACGCCTACACGGGCGTGCTTATCTTCGTAAAATTCGCAATATTACGCATGAAACAACTAAATAACTTCATTATGCTTGTATTTGGGGTACGTACGAACATGTTTTGCCCGCTTACAGTCAAAATGATTTCGTCAAATTATAAACTTCTTAAAACTTAATAAATTATTATAATGATTACTTCTAGACTGTTTGCCTTCTGGCGTCTACCAGCAGTACTTCGCAGTTCATTACCTCACCTGGCTGGAGGGCGTCCTACACTACGTTTGCCGAGTCACGAGGTCAATGGGGTGTAACACCGCCTTAATAAGGCTACGGGCGTGCGTTTCTTTTGCTAGCAAATTGTCAATATCAGTTTAGGTCAAACCGGGGATTTGAACCCGCATCTGAACTAAGCCTATAGCTACAAAAAAAATACAAAATACAAAACATTTATTAAAAATAATATGTGTTACAATAGAGTTGGAACACTGTCACCTGTGTTAGCTACAATGTAGCTGTGTTACAGGGGAACAGTTTCTTCCCTTATGTATTAGACACTTTTATCTTAATACTATTTGTTAACTAAACATTAACTTAGATAACTTAAATTTTATTAATTGCTCCTTGCCAATTATACAAGGTTTTATGTATAAATAATAATTGGCAGACAATAATTTTAATTTATTTTACATAATTAGCTAGTTGACCACTTGCCCGCTAGACAAATGAGTCACAAAATTATAATAATAACATAATACAAAAATAAACCAGGAATGAAAACAACCTATTTGATTTCAACCAAACCCAAACCGCATGATAATTTGTGTTTATTTTCAGTGTATTTCAGTACACGAATATTGAGGAAATATTTTTGGTGCGTTTCAACAAATTATACCAATACCATTACATAATTATTTTCACACAATGCTAAAACAAACATAGGTGGCTAAGTAACCTAATTATTGCGAGTAGTTCCAATATCGTACTGAATCAAATCCACGTAAAATTAATATTATTAACAGTGCCATATTATGAGAGCAGTAAAACATTTATGATTTCAGTAAGTAACTGTACAATATATTAATTCCCTTCATATTGAAGTTTGGAAGCTATGGAAAGCTAAAGAGCTATATAGAAAGCTAAGAGAGCTGTTGCTATGGCAGATTTGGCTGAGAATATCAAGAGGCGCATATATGCAGGTCTCGACAGAACCTGCGCATTTGCTCCCCTGCGGGTTGACACTCTAGGTCCGTGGGGTACCGAGTCTCAAATTTTTTTTTAATTACCTTAGCGTTTGGTACAAGCGACGCATGCATGACCCTCTAGCTGGTGAGTATCTGGCGCAGTGCATCAGCATTGCCATACAGCAGTGCAACGCAGCCAGCGTCTTGGGGACGCGACGACTGGTGTTGATTTAGCTGAGATGGGTTAGTTTAGCTACCTCTAGACTGGCAACCATCTTAACTGTATATAAGCAGCTGTAAGCATAATCATAAGCTGGGATTGTATACAAAAACAAATAAAAATCTAAGAATAGCAATAAATTAAAGCTAGTGTTATTCAAACAATTGAGCTAACTGCAGACGGTCGCAAGCAGTCTAGAGTCAGCTCAACTGATATCAAAATCACTCAAAAGGGAGACTCCCCAAGACAATGGCTGTAGGTATATTATATGCAGCCAGTAAATACAGGTTTTGATAGTAGGTAATATAAGAATAATTTTAAAATCTATGCATAAACTTAAAACTTTATGAATTTAAATGAGATTCCAGGCACATGATGTACGGCTTAAGGGAAAAACTGGTGAACAAAACAGGTATAAACAGATTAAATTTAATTTCTACATGCATATAGTATCACTACTCCAATCTACACTGCGGCTTTAATTGCGGCTTACGGTCCGGAACGCAGATAAAACAAAACCCGTGTCCATATGAAAGCAAATTTCAAAGTTTATTGTTCACGTTTATTGCGTGAAATACGACGTGATTTGTCTTTATTTGCATACGTGAAAAATTATAAGCGTGACCGTTCCCAATCCGGTAATCCGGTACCTGAATCCGGAATATTTATGAAGCACCTACAATTTATTTGGGGGAGCTAATATTTAAATGAACTAACTTTGTAGTTTTCAGGCAAATTCGATGTGAAAGGTTTAACCGGCCGTACTGACGTTGGCAGGAAAACCGTTAAGTTGAAAAAAGTTTTTGTTTAAATCTAGGTTTATCCAATAAACTGATGCTAGCATCTTTTGGCTCTTTTAGGCTCGCAGGTTACTATGTAAAAACAATTATGACTAGCTGCGGCCTGCGGGTTCGCGTACCAGTGTTATGACGTGTCCAAGTGTCCTGTAAGGTCTTTGACTTTCACTTTGTAAATTTTTTGTCAAATAGGGAACAATAATATGGCAAAGACTGAGAATAATACGTTTGATTAAAGCAACCATCTACAGTTACCTCAATTGTTTCAATTATATATAATATACACGTACTTATATTGTTTGAATTTGTTTGTATTCCTTGATTTTCATTTTCTTTAGGGACCGGCGATGGCTATCAAAAACTCTAATTCGAGACGTTCCGTAATACTAAAAATGATGACTGAAAACTTTTATAATATCGGACAGAGTGTTGTTAATTTCTAACTAGACAATATAAGCTATGTCGAAAAGTAATTTTATTACAATTTAATTTATTTTATTTAATTTAATTTTTTGACAAAAAAAAAAATACTTAGGCGCATAGATAAATATAAATACTATTCGAATACAAAAAACACCAAAATTTTAAGAAAACATGCTCAACTTACAAATCATTTTAATATTCCGTTTGTATGGGGAGTTCATCATCCGCTAGCTCCTTAATAAAGTTTATTTAAAGCTAAATCCTTCTTCTTTTGGAGGGAGCATGTACAGCTGATCGCTGACGAGGAATTATTGAAATTCTGATATTTACATCAAGAGTCTGCCTGAAGCTTTTGTAGGGATTTCTGGAATGGAAATAAAATATTAATCCATTTAATAAAAATAGCAAGACAATAAAACCTCAGCAGTAAATAATAATTTAGGCTTAAAAGAATTTGTCGACTCAAAAACTATCAGGGTTAACGCTAGCTTTGATATTTATAGACCCGTCAATTCTGCTTATTTGAAAAAAATATCATGCGGATAATTTCACCGAATAATATAATGGATTTTTGTCACTATTTTTCCAGTGTCATCCATTTTCACAGTTGAAAAGCTGATTGAAGACGATCGTTCTCACATAAACTTGGTCCGCAGTTTATGAATCAGCCGCTCCGATCACTTTTATAGCTGAATTTATATTGGCTGTTTATAACAGTTGACCTGTTTTGCGGGATTTTAAATTGGTAGGCGAATTCATAATATTTTTCTGATACATGCTCAGAATCTCCCGGCATTATTTAAATTACTTTTGAGTCCCCTGTTTTTCATAAAGCATAACCATAATAATCTGTTTTTTTCACGCCGCTCGACCATAAAATACTTAAATAAAGTCTTTAAATTACTTCAAAAGATTGCTTGGGATCCACTTTGGGATACACTTTTATTCAAAACAAAGTTTTTTTTAATAATATCGTGGTTCAATTTTGTTTGAAAAAGGTAAAGAGCCTACTTAAAACGCGAGCTAGTGAGTATATGGCGCAGCGCATCAGTATCGCCTGCCAAACAGCAGCGGGGCAATGCAGTCAGTTTCTTTAGGATGTGACACTAGTATTGGTGTAGATAAATTGAAATACCTTTAGACTGTTTGCAACTGTCTGCAATTAGTTCAATAATTGTAAATACTAGTTTTAATGTTTTTATTTCTTGATTGTCATCTTTTATGTTAATAAGGATAAAAATAAAAATTCACTTTTGGACTAAAACGTAATTCCTGGTCTACATAATACTAAACAACATCAAAAACAATCCCTAAACAAAATAGTAATAAACTCCAGTGTCCGTAATATAAGTTCAAAAACCACCGCATGCATCATACAGCCACATAGAAACTAATATTAAGCCACAGCATTTACTGAAAGCAACTGAACAATCGTAAAATAGAGCGTAGAGAAACTTTGTTAGGGTGTAGTACGTCAAAATTGCTAGTTACGTTATGTAGCATAGATGTGCGTCATTTGTAAGCCACTAAATGAGCGGTTATCTACCAACAGCCTTCCATAGAGCTTTCCAAATGATAAAATAAAAATTACAAGACAATTTTAGTAAAAAAAAATGAGATTTTTCAAGGAAACTTTACTAAAAATTCGACAAATATTTTATTTACTTTGCCATATTGCCGCTTAAAAAAAGTTTCCTTGACAAATCACAAAACAATATTCTTTTTTTTACTTTGCTGGTTAATGTTGTAAGATGTCTAGGGGCAGGGGGTATGTGATGTCATTATATAACACCTTTTGCTTTGAACTTTTGTTGACATGGACACAAACAATATGTCTTTGCTCGGCAACTTTCGCCAAAGTGGAAGAGCGAGCGGTGTGAATATTTAAAATACGAAAATATTTACATTCTTGCGATAGTCATATCTTCGAAACGAGAAACTATCTCCGTCTCAATGGGCCTTTGGACTTTAAAATCATTGCAATCTAATCAGTAATTTTCCTTATATAAAACTAGCATATGCCTGCGGCTTAGCACACGTTATTTCTTTGGAAGGCTATTTTTATCCCGCGGGATCTGATTTATGGGATGTAAGTGGTCTATATGTATAATAGCTAGAGAGCTAGAACCACGTCTAGCCAAAATTTCAGCCCGATCTGTTCAGTAGTTTTTGCGTAAAAGAGGAACTGGACACTTAGGTACAGGCACGTGTACGACAACCGTTAACTTGTTCTTGAGTGGAGACCTCGACTTAGCAAACGTAGCGTAGTACACCCTCGGCCCAGGGGGGGTGACAATCTGCGAAAGACTGCTGGCAGATGCTGGATTTGGCAAGGTGAAGACCAGCGCTATGGCGCTCATTAAGGGAGACCTATTTCCCGCTGTGAGAATATAGGCTGATGATGATGAGACCTACGTCATTTCATAAGTTGCTAGTTTCGTGGCCTCAAATAGCGACCCATACAAACCCTCGAAGGGCAAGCCGTTATCAAATCAGCGTGGGATATACCCGGAGTAATAATCATCTGAACTGTTCTCGTTACATAAATTAACATAAATTTATTCAAAATAAATACTTTCGTTGTGAGTACTTTGTAATAACATTTAGGAGTAACTACTTCAGTTAGATCCATGGATCCATGTCTTTACAGGCTCTATTTGCTTTTAATTTTGTTGTTCGATGTTGTTTTACTTGTATTGGCTAATGTTTTTGCCAAAACCAATATCGATGGGGTAGGAACCGTTTAGAGTGAGTGGGGGCAAGATCGAACGGTTTTTTGATGAGATGGTGATTAACTTTAGCTAAAAGTTAATTAGACATAATTAAAGGGTAAAGACTAGATTTTTATAAGATGTCAATAACAGCCTGATAAAGCTGTCCAAAAAGTAGAAAACTGTAATTAAAAATGAAAAAGAAAGAAGATGAAAAGGTGACGGGGTAAGATCGAATAAAAATCTCAAAATCTCAAAAAATCGTTAAAACGTGTCTTAGGCAGGTCCTAGGCAAAGTTTATGGTCCTAAGTCTATAGTGTTAAGATCTTTATTAACAACGAAAATTACAAGCAAAGGAATAGAAAAATTACAACTAATACTAGTTAGCTCAATGGTTTCAATTGTAAATACTTACAATTGAAACCATTGAGCTAACTGCAGACGGTTGCAAACAGTCTAAAGGTAGCTCAATTGATCCATGTCAATACCAGTCGGAAGCGTCCCCAAGACACTGGCTGCATTACCACGCTGTATGGCAATGCTGATGCGCTGAGCCAGATATTCACCAGCTCTCAGGTCACGCGTCGCATCGACCAGACGCTCAGGTAATTTTTTAAAAACCCGGAGAGCATCGGTACCCCACGGACCTAGGGTCTCGAATCCAAGGGGAGCAAATGCGTAGGTTCTGTCGAGACCTGCATATTTGCGCCTCTTGAGATCCTCGGCCAGATCTGCCGCCGCACCAGCCCTAGTGGATGTCCTTGAAAGATGGGAAGGTGCAAGTGTGTCGACGCATGTAGCGTCCCACACAATGGGCCTCCCCAACTCCCATGGGACTAGTGTCATACCGTCGGGCCTCTTGCCATCGTCACGGAACAGACCATTCGGTTCGAGAATAGCTGGTACGTTAGCGCTGACAAAGGCCCGCCGAATGATGTCATTAAGTGTTAAGTAATTTAAAAAGTTGTAACTGACTGTAGTGCCAAAATAGCTATTTTTAACAAAGATATAACAAATTTAAAAATATAATATATTCCGAACTTACCCCACTGGGGGAAGATTGAAGAAGAGATTCTCAAACTTTGCAGCCAATTTGCATAAGTTTTGACTGAAGAAAAAAAAATATTTTCTATTAATAAAAAATCATATAAAAACTGAAAACTTTTTTTATTTCACATGAAACCTATATGAATATTTTTTTTATCACCACAAATAATTATTTATTTTTTTCTTTTGTAATTTTTAAAGTATTTTCTTTTTCTATTGGATTTCTTTTTTTATTTCACATTTCTTAGCATACCCTATTCTTGTTATTTTTTGTTTTACTACTTTCAGCAATATTTTTTTTATTTCTTATTTTTCATGCTGAAACTTACACAAAGATACAGTTTGAGGATATCTGGCTTTTAGTATGAAATCTGAAAAAGGGTCAAGATTAAGACTTTGATATGTTTGTATTACCCCGTTATATGTAAATGGGGAAAGATGAAAAGTTGAAATAAATTCTAAAATACGAGAAATAGAGAGATTTAGTAATAATTACATAAATATGTACAAAAAATAATAGGCAGATGTTTCAATTAAACACTCGTACCTGCCTTGTAATTTAATTTACAAGACACGGGGCAAGATGAAATCACTTTTGTGAATCCTTAAAAATATACTGTCTTAGAAAATTGCATTTTACACACAACCAGGCGTTCCCAGCCGCAACCACTGACTGAGTTGTGATAAGTAACAAATTGGTGGCCCTAACGATGTTGCCAGCACTGTAATAAGTACTATAAATCTGGTGTTATTGAAGACTTTTTGTCTTACCCCTTTTTTCATCTTGCCCCCACTCACTCTATATGTTTTTTTTAAAGTTAGTTACCTACCTATTGTAATTTTTATTGAGTTATTATTTTTTAATCTATTAATCAAATTAATACTATGCAATCGATGCAGTTTATGCCTTTGGTGCCTTTCTAGAAGAAATCAGCTGGACGTTAGGCAATTGTTTTTCAAACTATAAGGGCGGAAACATATTTATGTGTCGCGACATAACCCCCACCACCGCTCTGGCGCAATCGGCGGCTAGCAGTCTGCGACACGATAGACCGTGTCGCGACACGACACGCCATACAAGTATGTCCCTAACCATACTAAATGTATGAAACCGATATGCTTCTGGCGCGCCCCGACACACCGCGACACGCAAGTATGTTTCTGGCATAACTATTTATATTTTGGTGATCAGTACCGCAGAGCGCAAATTTCATAAATATGAGGCAGCTTTAATAGTGCCAAACTTGAACTTGATGTTTTATTTAATTTAATAAATACCCTTTTTAGACCAAACAGTTATTATAATTGGCTGTCAATTCTACTTGCTTGCCAAAATGCAACATATTTCTGTACTTACTGTAATTTCTGTACCAAAATGTCTAAAAATGAGTAAAATGTCTTTGTTGCTTTCCAAATGAGTACATTCTTTTCATGATTTATTCAGTGAAGCCACGCAGAATAAAGCAAAAATGATAAATAACGTTTGTAATTTCAGAATCTCCGGTTGGCCCAGATTTGAAGGAACTCTGCCTACTTCAAACTCTTTGATCTTTTTAAGATTTTTTGTATCTCACTCGAACAAATTTGACGTTTTTCCTTTGAAATCATTGCAATTAATTTCAATATTGGAAGGATATTCGTACTTAGGTATTTATTTACATATAGGACACAAAATTTTACTTTTAATCACAGGCTGTGTTTTTAATCACTGGCAAATTATGCGCTGAAACTGAGAAGTTTATCACTTTTTTCTGCAATGTATTTCAACTGAATACAAAATCCCAAAATTTAGCTGCCTTTTAGCAGTTAATATGAATTCTTATTTATAGAACAAAACCTTTCTTATTTACTTGTATGCACTTTGTTTATTTAATTAATAATTTAGTTGTGTTTTTAATATTACCTAATTTTTTTTATGGTTTGTTCATAACCATCGGTCGTAATATACATATAGTTACATAATACACCTTTACTAACATTTATTTCTTAGATACAGAAATATGTAGATATACATAATAAATATATGTTTCTGTATAGTTAAGTCATATTGTACTGGTACCTGCAACACTGTTTTTACTAAGTGATGCTGGTTACTGAATTATGATTACTAAAATAAACATTTTACCTTTAGACTTTTACTATCCAATATTAAAGTCTAGGACCCAAATGAACACAGTTTTACTAGATTGCCTAAACTATCAAACCCATCCTTGCTTCGCTCTATCATCATTCCCTTCAATTGCCATATTTTATACAAACCATTTTACCCTGAACCATAGACCTCAATGAATCAACTCAATAAATTTTCATAGTAAAATATTGAGAGGGGTCTTCTTAAGCTAGGGGATAGGTGTAGGCTTAAAGAGGCACTGGCTTCGGACGGTACAGCTCGTATGAAATTATATGACGGTCTTTTGTAATAGAATCGTAGTCATTTTTCGGCAAGATGGAGGGATTTTAGTAAATAAATGATGGTTACTCTGCTCTAGACGTTCCATTTGTCATAAGTTTAATCACATTTTATGGTATGTTTTAGGTAATTCGTAGAAAATCGGTAGGTAATTCGTGGGACGGTAACTGAAAACGGACAAGATGAATGGTAATGCAGCCAGTGTCTTGGGGACGCTTCCGACTGGTATTGACATGGATCAATTGAGATTGAGCTACCTTTAGACTGTTTGCAACCGTCTGCAGTTAGCTCAATGGTTTCAATTGTAAATACTAGTTGTAATTTTTCTATTCCTTTGCTTGTAATTTTCGTTGTTAATAAAGATGTTTACAAGATGAATAAATTACTTATATTGTAATAAGTGGTACTTTGTTTATGACCTGTGGTCAACAGCGATTTGCTGGATAAAGTTAAATCATTAATCTGCTATAAACTTCATACATATTATGTAGGTTGAACGTAAATCTAAAGCCTCAATGTTTTTTGATATCGGGTTTGAAAAATAGTTCAAAGTTTTGCATAGCTGGCAAGAATTGAATACTAAATTGTTAAATATAATAAAAAGTAAGCTTTTACACCGAGTAGTTAGTGCGGTATTATAGAAGTTACCTATTGAAAGATTTCAATTGAACTTTTAACTTATAACGGGGGTCAATGTTGCTAACTATTCGCTTTACTATGGTAATCGGTAACTGCACTATTAGATAGATAAATAATATATTATTATTATAACATTAGATAGATAAATACTGTAGCTTTTTAAAAAATAATTAACGTACCTATTCTATTTAATAATTCATTTAACTAAAAATGAGAACACCATCAATGTAATCGAAATAAAAACAAACGCATTATTAAGATAATTCAAAAAACCATTATGTAATCAGTTCTTGGTCAAATTTATATGGACAGACATAAGAAGCACTAGATTACAATAAAAAATTATCATCAATATTACACACACAGAAGTAGGAATATTCCTACTTCTGTGATTACACACTTAGAAAATGGTCTAAACATAAAGTATAAGTATAGTCATATTGAGAACCTCCTCCTTTTTTAAAGTCAGTTAACAATAATTTTAAGTACTAGAAATATTTTACAACCAATTTCCAAAATTGAAACATATGTATCAATGGCTCGTTATCGTCATAGCTCACGTGTAAAAAAGACGCATTTACATTTTGAGTCGTGTGTTAGGATTCACAACACGCTTTACACGCTCGTGTAACCTTATATCCAATGATACCAGCATATGAGATGAATAGATGTGAAACTGCAACATACGCATCATTGAGTTTTATTTATTTATTTATTCATTAATCATAACATCATTACAGGTGTTGTGGACTGTATGGGTGTTTTCAGGATTCTTCAGGATTTTCAGGATTTCCAAAGACTTCTTTTCTTCTTCACTTATTTATTTCTCACTGTCACTGGAACCACTGTTCACAACTTAAATCTGAATCATTACTTCGCTGTGTCTAAAAACTGAATGAATTTCCACGCACAAGGACGGCCTTTTATATCACCGTAAAACATTCCAGAATACAAACATCTACAAATACACAAATACTACAAATATCTAGAAATAACTCTATCCCTTTCATTTAATAACGCCGTCCTAGTCTTACATTTCCACGATTTTCTAGAAGCTATATCTATCTCTGTCTTACCTACTTGTCTCTGTCTTTCCTTTCGATTCGTTCGAGAACAATAGTAGGTACTTAGATCGGTGTCCAACAACTATCATTTAATCTATGGCCCATTGTTGTCGGACGGAGACAAGTAGGTACTTATTCTACCTATGTTTATCTACACTATAACTAAATCTAAAATATACTCGTAATCTCTAGACTTAACTAGACGTTGTCCTGCACAATATTCACATAGTTAAAACAGTTTTTTCTTACAAACTATTTCCTAAAACTATGTACAATCTATGATGATTCGTCGTGTCCAGGACATCCTCCCCCCGGCGTAGCTCGCGTAGCCTCTTCTTTCACCAACACGACGAGTTTGCTGGTCGGCCGCTTGAAGACGCCAGTCTTCGTCCGGACGTCTGCTACTCGAACGCCTCCGTCTGGTCCCTGGTAGGTGCGCTCGACGACTCCCATTGGCCTCACGTTTCGAGGTAGAGTGTGGTCCACGACGACAACGATGTTTCCCTCTTGTAGTGGTCTTCTGTTGCTCGTAGGCTCGCCGCGCGGTACCAGTGTAGGGAGGTACTCTCGAAGCCAGCGCCGCCAAAAGTGGTCAGCAAGCGCCTGGCTTATTCTCCATGTTCGCCGATCTGTCTCGCTGCACGGCCCAGTTGTAGGTAGACCGTTGGATGACCCCAACAAGAAATGGTTAGGAGTCAACGCCTCAGGTTCCTCGGGATCTACGCTGACATGCGTAAGTGGCCTCGCGTTGATGGAGAATTCCGCTTCAATTAGGAGAGTATTCAATACTTCTTCTGGTGGTTCCTTCTCGTTCAAGGTGGCGGCTAGTGCGACTTTGACTGAACGCACTAGTCGTTCCCAAGCTCCCCCCTGGTTCGGTGCGCCCGGAGGTATAAAGCGCCATTCCATTCGATGCAGTTGACCTTCATCTCGTAGTGCTGGTGCCCATTCCGCATAAGCAGCCCGTAATTCTTTGTCTGCTCCTCGGAAGTTCGTTGCGTTGTCGGACATCATGACTCGGGGCCAGCCTCGTCGCGCAGCCATTCTTCTGAGTGCCATGATTGCAGAGTTGATGGAGAGCGTCGGCACGACCTCTATGTGCACGGCTCGCGTTGTGAGACACGTATAGAGGGCACCCCATCTCTTCTCGCGGCGTCTTCCAATCTTCACCATCATGGGCCCAAAGTAGTCCGTTCCACAGTAGCTGAAAGGGCGCTGAAATGGCTCGAGGCGGGCTCTTGGCAAGTCTCCCGTGGCTGGTGGTTGAGGCTTCATCTTCCGTACTTGGCAGAGTCTGCATTCCTTCTCGATGCCACGTACTGTCGGTCGCAGATGAATCACCCAATATTTCTGTCTGAGATCGTTAGTCACGCGCTCCCTGTTGGCGTGACCTGCTGCGCAGTGCTCTCGCAGAACGATGAGTCGTGTGATGTGGTGACGGCCGTCGAGTATTATAGGCCGCTTCATCTCAATCGGTGCGTCGGCGGCTCCAATGCGTCCTCGTACTCGAAGAATTCCGTCTTCTAAAACCGGGTCCAATCGGAATAGACGACTCGATTTAGTGATTGGCCGAGACGTTTTCATTCGTTGCAGCTCGTCCGAGAAACTCTCTTTTTGTGCGCGGCGAATAAGCGCACGCTCCGCGTCTTCGATGTGCCGGGTTTCCATGTTCGTGGCACGTCGTCGACACCTCTCGATGAAGAAGAGTACTCGTGCAGCGGCTCTTACTAATGTCTCGTACTTGGAGAAGCGTGATGGATCTGGCAGCCATCCATCCGTCGTATCTTCTTCCACTTGCGTGTGCAGAACTTCTTCGTCGTGGTTGCTGTCCGACGTCTCCTTCGGCCACTGATGTTCTGGGCGGTAAAGGAAGTCTGGCCCTCGGAACCATCGATCTTCTGCCGTGATGCGAGTGTTCGTTAGTCTCGTCGCGTCGTCTGCCGTATTCTCGCTCGTCGGTATCCACTTCCAGTCTTCTTTCTGAGTGAGTTCCGATAGCTCCCCCAGACGATGCGCGACGAAGGGCGTATATCTTCTTTCATCGTGTCGTATCCAATGTATGACTGTCATCGAATCGCTCCAGTAAAATGTTCTCTTGACTTCGACACGATGTTCCTTCCTGATGTTGTCGGCCAATTTTGCTCCGATAACAGCTGCTTGAAGTTCCAGGCGTGGGATGGTTTGTGTTCCCTTTGGAGCAACCTTGGACTTGGCAGCGACGAGGCGAACGCTGAAGCTTCCATCAGGTCTCCTGCTTCTCCAGTATGCCACGGTCGCGTAGGCCTGTTCACTGGCGTCGCACAATATGTGTAGCTCCAGGTCGGTGTGGTCTTGAATCGCGTAGTGTCGCTCCAGCCGTAGACAAGTCAAGTCGTTCAGTTGTTCCAACCATGCGGCGAACAGCTTGTTCTCTTCTTCTGGAATCGGTTCATCCCAGGACATCTTGATTCGCCATAAATTCTGCAGCACGATTTTCGCTCGTATTGTGTAGTGGCTCAGCAGTCCGAGCGGATCGTAGATGGACATTACCGCGCTGAGCGCCTCTCTCTTCGTGGGCGCGCGGACTTGTGCACGTACTTCGGCGGGAACTCTGTTCATGGAGGTGTTGAATCCAAGTTCATCTCGTCCAGCGTTCCAGTAGAGTCCAAGGATCTTGTTCTCCGATCCCTTTCCGTCGAATTGCGTCGGCGTTGTAGCTCGTTGTTCAGCCGGTACATCTCTCAGCACGCAGTCCTCGTTGCTGTTCCATCCTCGCAGTGTGAATCCGGCAACCGCATGCACTGTGCGCAGTTCTGTGACAGCCTGATGGGCTTCCACGACGTCATCGTAGCTCGCTACCAAATCATCCATGTAGTGGCTTCTGGTGATGGCTTCGCAGGCAAGAGGGTGCGTGTGAGCATATATCCTCGCATTGTGGTCTCGAACAAAATGCGCCATGAATGGAGAACTCGCAGCGCCAAATATCATGCTTGTCATCTTGAATCGTTGAGGTGTCTTCTCTCTCTCTTTGCCTCTCCACAAGAACTGTTGCGCTGGCTGGTCCTCTTGACGAATCTTGATCTGTAGAAACATCTCTTGTATATCGGCCGTGATCGCGACTTGCTTCTCTCTGAATCTGTACAGGATTCCAGGTAGGGACATCAGCAGATCGGGTCCCTCCAGCAAGTGGTCGTTCAGGCAGACTCCATTGCTCTTTGCTGCTGCATCGAAGACAAGCCTTATCTTCCCGGGCTTGTTGGGGTTGCGTACTGCGAAGTGAGGTAAGTACCAGCAGACGGTGCTAGACTCCTCCGATCCATCACAGGGTTCCGCATATCCCTTCTGCAGCAGGTTTTCGACTTGCTTCGTATATTCTTCGGCGAAGACTGGGTCAGCATCCATCTTCCTTTCGATGCTTTGAAGACGACGAAATGCCATGTTGTAGCTCTGAGGCAGCTTCGTATCTTCTTTCTTCCATGGTAGACCGACTTCATATCCCTTGTCAATCTTCTTGATTGTCTCCTCGACGATCTTTGTAGCCCGGAGATCTCTTTCGCTCGTACGTGGCTTTTGGTTGATGCCAATTGCTTCAATGCTGAAATGCTTCTCTATCAGCTCATGCAGCTCTCGGTTCTGCTTCTCAATGGCTTCAGGTGTGTAAATGTGTAGCACGCTGTCTCGGTTCGTGATGATGCTGCGTGGTACGGTCCCGTGAATGACCCATCCCAGCTGTGTTCTTGATGCCGCCGGTTGATTCGGTCTTCCAACTCGTAGCTCTTGAGACACTATGTACTCCCAATGGTCAGCTCCAATCAGGATCCCAGGATGTGATGACTCGTAGCAAACTTCATCTCGTTGCAGGTCTCGCAGGTGGTCGTGATCCAACATTGTTGCAGGAATCGATTGTTGCAGCAGCTTCATGTTCTTGATGGTGCGTGCCCGAAGTGGATGTAGCTTATTGTTCTTGCTCTTGAGTTGCACGTTGACAAGTTGGCTCTCATCTTCGCATTGTGTTGTGCTGATTCCACGCATTCGTAGTGGCATTGAAGGTCCCTTTGCTCCAATAGTTCGCGCCAACTTTTCATCAATGAGAGTGACTGTAGCTCCTTCATCCAAGAGTGCGAGTGTTTCGATCTCCCCCCGAGGACCGACGACGGTGACTGGACACATCTTCAGCAATACTGCCTTGTTGCTCGGGGCAGCGTTGGTCACTGTCATAACCGCTTCGGTTGAGCTCGAATTTGATTTTTCTTCTTTTCCCTCTTGATGTAAACTCCGATGATGTAAACGTGAACACTGGTTAACGCCACACGATTTTGCCTTGCAGTTGATGCGTCGATGTTTCTTCACTACACATTTGAAGCACAACTTGTTGTTCTTCACGTGTTCCCATCGCTCGTCAGTTGTCATTGCTTTATATTGGGGGCAGTCTGTCAGTTTGTGCCCCTTCTCGCTGCATGAACATTTTTCTTCAGCTTCAGTTTCTTCAGTGGTGTTGTACACGGCGTTCGTCTTCTTCTTGAATGCTGTGTTCGGTTTCGGCGTGTACTCCTTCTTGCTGGTCGGTGGTGCATAGCTGTACCTCAGGGCTCGGTCCGCTTCGCGCATAAGGAAGTGTGAAAGCAAAACGATCTCTGGCTCGATCGATCCTTGCTCACTTGCGTAGTCACACCAGCGTGAGCGAATGTGTGGGCTCAGCTTGTCCAAAGTGTCTCTGGCCAGCGTCGGATTGTACAGGTAGCCTCTGTTCCCGATGTTACTCAACACGCAGACCACGTTCTGAAGTTTGACGGCGAATGAGTTGAGTTCTATTGAAGAAGGTCCCGGTTTCGGCAGTCTTCGGAGTTCATCAATGGCTCGGTCGATGATGATTTCCGGTCTTCCGAAGCACTGTTCCAGGGTCTTCATTATTATTTCTGGATCGCTTGCGGTGTACAAAAGTGAAGCAACCAGTTCTCTTGCTTCCCCTTTGAGGCTGCTTCTCAGTCGCTGGATGTTCTCAGCCGGTGTCAGCCTGTAGGTTTTCGTCGAGTCCTTGAAGGCAGCTTTGAAGGGTAACCACTCGTTCGGTGAACCAGAAAAGGCGTGCAGGTCTGGGCACGTCATCCTTGGTCTTGCTAGCTTCTCTATTGCGTCAGCTAATGCATCGATGTTCGCAGAACTCTTGGTCTTGACTGGGGTAGTCGATACGTCCCTGACGTTGAATCGGATATTCTTCTCGGTTCTCGGAATGGTGTCGCTTTTCTCCCCTCCAGTTGTCTGCAGCCACTCCTCGACTCTCTCGTTGTGTTCCGGAAGGTCTTCTTCATGTACACTTCTTTCCTCGTCTTCCAGTGCTGCTAGGTCGGCAGCCAGTCTCTTCTTGACGAGGTCCGCTTCTATTTCCAGTTCTTTACGCTTAAGTTCGGCCAGCTTTTCCTCCGCCTCCAGTTCCGCCATCCGCGCCGCCATGCTCCCGTTCGATCGTAGAGAGCGCGCAGTTCGGGCAGGAGATCGTTCACTCCTGTGGCGTTCTATTCTCGTGTCGGCGTGGTTTGTCGCGGACCCTATGGCTGGGTCGTGCTCGCGACGTCTGGCTACTTGGTGCGTGGGTGAAGCAGGTGGTTCGAGTAACAGTCTTTGTCTTCGTTCGAGCGCGATTGCTTCCAGTTCAGCGGCATGCTGACCAGCCCCATCCTCAGCTTCGCGTCGTTCGGACGCAACAGCCTGGCTTCTGGTTACAACCATACTGCGCGAGCGCTTGATTCTTCGTTCTTCAATCCGTTGAGCTCAGGATCTCTTCACTCCGACCCGTCTCAAATGTTCCAAGAAACGTGCACGAGCGCTTGATTCTTCTTCCTTCAATCCGTCTCGGAAGGATCAGGAACTGTTCACTCCGACCCGTTTCAAATATTCCAAGAAACGTGAACAAGCACTTGATCCTTCTTTCTTCAATCCGTCTCAGAAGGACCAGGAACTGTTCACTCCGACCCGTTTCAAATGTTCCAAGAAACGTGAACGAGCACTTGATCCTTCTTTCTTCAATCCGGCTCGTAGGACCAGGAACTGTTGTGGACTGTATGGGTGTTTTCAGGATTCTTCAGGATTTTCAGGATTTCCAAAGACTTCTTTTCTTCTTCACTTATTTATTTCTCACTGTCACTGGAACCACTGTTCACAACTTAAATCTGAATCATTACTTCGCTGTGTCTAAAAACTGAATGAATTTCCACGCACAAGGACGGCCTTTTATATCACCGTAAAACATTCCAGAATACAAACATCTACAAATACACAAATACTACAAATATCTAGAAATAACTCTATCCCTTTCATTTAATAACGCCGTCCTAGTCTTACATTTCCACGATTTTCTAGAAGCTATATCTATCTCTGTCTTACCTACTTGTCTCTGTCTTTCCTTTCGATTCGTTCGAGAACAATAGTAGGTACTTAGATCGGTGTCCAACAACTATCATTTAATCTATGGCCCATTGTTGTCGGACGGAGACAAGTAGGTACTTATTCTACCTATGTTTATCTACACTATAACTAAATCTAAAGAAATATACTCGTAATCTCTAGACTTAACTAGACGTTGTCCTGCACAATATTCACATAGTTAAAACAGTTTTTTCTTACAAACTATTTCCTAAAACTATGTACAATCTATGATGATTCGTCGTGTCCAGGACAACAGGTTTCTTTTTTTAACCCTAAAGCGATGCTACACTACAGTATACAATAAACAATATTTTTATGTAAGCTATTAAATACAGTTACAAGTTACAAATTACAAATTTCAATACATAAATAAACTAATCTAAAATACATATTTTGTTTTCTATTACTAGCTGTGCCAATTCCATGACTTTCGGCAGGTTTTGGTGAAATATATCCACGCTATTACTGGACAGGATATTGAGTAGATAGATAGCGAGTGACATGGGGGCAAACTTAAGTAGGTTGGTCCTACAGCTGGGCACCTCCGGCATGGCGGGGCGGCGGCGCGCGCCCAAGTAGTCGTTGGGCGCGCGCAGCCGCAGCGCCGCCAGCACCGCCGGCTGGTGCAGCTCCCCGCGCAGCACGCGCACCATGTATTTGACCAGCGCCACGTCTCTCCGTACTGACAGCCTGCAGTACCCTACCATCCCTAGTACAAACAGACTCGGGTACATCAATGGGTAGTACGGATAAACACCATACTCTTTTAAATAAACAAAGCGTGCAAATTTATTTTGTATTTTGTCTATCATTAGCTTGTACTTAGCTTCGTGGGGATTCCAAATGATAGCATTTGTTTCTAGGTGACTCCGTACCAGGGCGTTATATAATATTTTTATTATATTGACGTTCTTAAAATCTACAGTTTGCCTAAGAATAAATCCTAAGTTTCTAAACGATTTGGCGCACACATTTACAATGTGGCGGCGGAACTTCAAGTCAGGCACCATCTCGAGACCCAGGTCTCGAACATGCGAGGTTCTCAGCATACGTGTCCCCTCCACCTCGTATTGGTACTGCAGCGGCGCGCGTCCGCGGGTGTAGCTCATCACGGAGCACTTAGCTACATTAAACAGTAACTTATTGGATCTGCTCCATTCGACCACCCTATCTATGTCGCCCTGGAGCCGCTCACAATCAGAAGTGTCCGCTACTGTTAAAAACACTTTCAGGTCGTCCGCAAACAGCAAGCAACCTGCATCCTGAATTACCTGCGGGAGATCATTTATCATTATAACAAATTCCAGAGGACCAAGATTGCTGCCCTGACTTACGCCTGAAAAAGTGTAATAAGGTGCCGATTGATACCCCCCGTACTCCACATACTGCCGGCGTTCGCCAAGGTAGCTAGCAAAAAATTTGAGTAGGTGCGGCGTGAATCCTATGGCAGAAAACTTGGAAAGCGATCGGACGGTACTTGCTTACATCGGATCCACCTCCTGCTTTAGGGACAGGAATGACACGCGTCGTTTTCCAACGGTCTGGATAATGGCATTCACCTAAACACAAGTTAAATATATGTAACAATGGTTTTTCAAAAACCATGCGACAGTCTTTAATGACATAAGGAGGTATGTTATCAGGACCTAGAGAGTGCTTTGGCTTCAGTGCACGAAGCGCAGTGCGCACGTCACGGGCACTGAGCTGGGCGACGTGCACCCGTGCGGAGTCCGCCCGCGCGGGCGCGGCGCGCGCCGCCTCCCTCGGATCCAGGGCCGGCCGAACCGGGCTGTACACGGAGTGAAAGTATGAGGCAAAACATTCAGCGCACTCTTCATCACTTAACTCCTGCCCATCTTTAGTGATACGTGTTTTGTTACGTCTAGACTGTTTCTGCCTAATAAAGCTCCAAAACGACTTAGGGTCATTTTTAAAATTAATTTGTAGCCGCTTTTGGTAGGTATCAAAAGTTTCCGATAATTTAATTTTAACTAATTATCTACTTTTACTATATATTTTATAATCACTATGTAAACCCGAAACTTTATATATCTTATGGTAACGCCATTTACGCTGAATCTCGTTTATTAAATCAGCCGTATACCAAACTGGGTAATTATAACGTGATTTACGCGAAACTTTTGTACATTTTGTAGGAGTGCAATCGGCAATGGCTTCGTTTAAATATCATAGAAGTATGCCAGCCTTTGTTTACATTTAGAAAAATTCCAACAGAGATGATTTCCAGAACTATCCATACAGTTAGATGGTGATACGTTGCCTCCTCGACGTGTGACCGTCGTCACACAGACGAGCGGCGGGTGCTGAGGGTCGATAGGTACCAAGGGATCGTCAGACAAATGTACCTTCGAGTTGGATACTCAATGATGCTTATTTTATTTAGAATCATTTATTCAGTTGTTTCAAGTTCTCACAATAAGTCTTAGGTAAATTGATGTATAGATCAAACATGAACCCCATTGGAGTGCCACAACTTAGCTTAAAACTAAGAATAAGAATTTATTTATCGCACAAGCACACACATAACGATACACTAATAAAGGAAATACAATATACTTAATTCTAAAGGGTTAACAAACTTAAAATAAGTAGTTAATAAACTAGTTAAAAGTAATTAAAGCTAACTTTAGGGACCCTAATCTAGGGTTAATATTATGCTAAACTATGACAAACAACACTTTCTTCTGTCTTTGATCAGTCATAAACTCGTAGATAAAAATATACTTTCGTAATCCATATCGTGTTCTGCCCACCACAGAATCAAATGTCTTATTCTCAATCCTCGATATCCCTATTGTTCTCCATTTGACACATTTATTTCCACGCGGGTAAAGCCGCGGGGTGCAGCTAATATTATGTATTAGTTACATATAACATTTTACAATTATTAAGATTTATTCTAAATTGCGTGCAAAATGCACGTACGAGAGATAAGTCCCTACGTTTCTATGTGTTTTATTACTCAACGCACAGCCGCACCTCGTTACGGGTTATTCAAAACGTGGCGAATTGCCAGTCTTCAATAAACAGCGTCATAATCCTGGAGAGGTGTCATCACGCCTTATCAATCTGAAAGTACCTACTTTCTTATTTAGGTCGGACATGTAAGATAATGAAACGTAAACGTGTTGACTAGTATGTTCGTAGCTTTAAAAATTGTTGCTACCATGTTTCTTAGCCGTGAAAACTATAATGTAAGCTTTCTAGGATATATTTCACTGTTGTTCTGTATAAATAAGCTTCTGGTGGTCCAATAAATAAATATATAAATACTAGCTGTAGGATGAGTAGTCTACAATTGACTGCCACTGTTGGAGATGAAGGTCATGTACAACAGCTTCTTGCAGGCAGTGAATGCGTTCTCACTAATAAGTAATAACATAAACTAATTTCTGATCGCGACTTTGACAAGTTGTTTTTTGGAAATGTTTAATTAAAGTTTTAAATTAATATAAAAGGTTTTTTATCGCATCACTATTAGGCCAGATTTGTTTAATCAAAAATTCTAGGTTTTCCTCAATTTACTGAAATATCATGGTATATATTTTAGTAATACCTCTAAAGAAGAAAATAAATCACCACGTACGGGAAAACTTTCATCAACCGAATTATTAGTAAAAGTTTTTTAGCTGCTTTTAATTTTTAGAAGAATATAGGATCATTGAGTTTGAGTTCCTAAATCTATGATTTATTATTTTACGATGTAACAGATGTATTGATGCCTAAAAAAGTGCAAAGGGTCAAATATAGTGTAGCTCATCATTTGGTACATCATCTTTATAAACCTATACAGTCCAAAAGATTTTTTTTTAATACTGAGCGCCTTAGCGCCCCATCTTCGGCTTGTAAATACAGTAACGCCTGCAGTCTTTTGGTTTAAGTTACCTAAAGAATATAAGTACAGTAGCATTTATTTTTTACATCAATAACAACTTGTTCTTTAAGATGACGACTTTGGTAAAGATGAACTACGAAAAAAATCTATCTAATAAGTCAAGTTGTAAGCCACGTTTATAAACAACGCCGCAAAAAGTTTCACAGTGGGGATCTTAAGAATTATTGGTCATCTTTTATTAGAGTTTTATTGATCTTCTCTAAAGTTTTAAAACATCACATTTTATTCTCAACTTTAAATTCTTATTTGCAATTCGGAGCAGTTTTAAAGTTTACCGGGCTATTTCCAATATTTTTTGCTAAAGCAAAATTACGTCCATATTTCTTGAATTGTTTTAATAAAATATATCTGATTTAAAGGAGGAGTAAGAGATAAATAGGAGATACGAAAACAGAGTTTGGTGGCCACCAAAGGCAACTTCGTATCTCTTCCTAAACAAGACAAAATAAAACTACTACAGATGCATTAAAAAAAAGCTTATGATAGGTTTAACAAACTGTACGAGTGAATTTTGAAAATTCCTTTGTTTAACGGAATTATATGGGAAAATAAGTGGGGGCGCCACTTTAGGTGCTGTTTGCGCCTTAAGGACTAATGTTTAATAAGACTTTGAAGGATTATGTTTTATCTATACGTAGCCAAAAACCCTGTCCCTGCACCAGATCTAGGCTTCATAAAGCTTTTGTGTATATCTCGCCGACAAATCGAAGAACCCGTCTGTTTGTAGAATGGCTAGGCCGATAATGTTTATTCCCTACGCGCCGTATTCCCTGCGCCAATCTTTGAACGATCAACATTCAAGAATATAGATAAATATCACCTAGCAATCCTGTCGAATGGAATTAATTAGGTATTTCCAACATATTAGCGATCTTCTTGTTATTGCGATAATCATTCTACAAACGAGCTAATTCTATATATACCTACATAATTTAATGTCACCAAGACTCCTAGGATTGTGATCAAATATTTGCAGTTGCTGTATCGCATGAAATTGAGATGGATGAAGAAGAAACTAGAAAGGAAAAAAGAAAGAAGTTAATTATTTATTAGACTGAAACACAAAATATTTAAGTATTAGAATTAAACACGTTGTTTTTTTAAATAATATACGTTCTTTATTTTTTCATTGCTTGACAAGTTCACAAACAAAAAAACACAGTTAACTGTTATTTCATACAGTGCCTAGTGCCTGGTAACAAAACTCGATCGAATATTGGCACTGCTACTTTCATACACGTGGAGTTTACAGATAGTTTTATAATAAAACCAGCTAAAACTACGTTAGCCCCGATGTTTCAAGTGGCGTAGAAGAGTTTTCAAAGTGGCGTCCGTAAAATGACGGTTATACCACGGTATGTTATACCTTTTATTCTAAATATGAACTAAAACTGCTTACTTAAAAACAAGGTGAAACAAAAGAACTCCGTTTGTAAATAATTAATTTTATCGGCAGTTGAATATAGATGTCGAAAAACATTGAACTTGGAGAAATACAACACTCTGGATAAACTTATAGATTATTCCAACGTTTGAAGTTGGAATGGTAAGATTAATTGCTAATATTTAACTTATCCATTGTTTTGGAAGTGAGACATAAATCCATCTTAGACAAAACCTTCACTTTTTTAAGTGAAATAGGTGTTCAAACGTAACTAAAAAAAGATTTGTAATATCCGGAAAATATTCCAAAGAAAGCTTTTCACACCCGCGGGATTTTTTTTTTTCGGTTTGTGACATAGGTATTTATTATTTTGATAGAAACCAAGTCCTACGATTAAATTAATTTTAGGGCATTTTTCTAAAAATGCTAGGAAAACTAGAAAAGACTCTTTTCTAGTTTTCCGTATTTCGAGAAAACCCTGTTTATCTAAAGAGCCAGACACGTGACACTATAAAAACTTTTGCTTATTTTGCTGAATATCGCACGGGACACGTAAGCCGGGAATCGGGATGTTCCTTCCTTTATTTTTTTACCTGCAGCGAGTAAATTGTTCCTAGGCGTTATACCGGAACTTGCAAGCGAACTGAACGAGAATTTTGAGAGCTTTGTTTGTTTTTGGAAGTTCAGCGTTGTTTATCCGAACAATATTCATTATTCCTTTGACTCATTAAAGCAGTAAATCTGTTCAAAATTCCTGTCAAGAATAAGTTGAGGAAACCAATCTTAGAATAAGTTCCACTTTGTACCTTTGTGATTTGACCGAAGTGTCTTTTGTCTTAGTTTGAAATCCGTGCGTCTACTCTCGATACTAATACACCAATACGTACACTATTGGTGTATTAGTGTCGAGACTAGAAGAGCAGCATAGAAGATTCTTGAAAACATTGGATACTTTATTAAAAAATTAGCTGGTGCCCGCGACTTCGTCTGCGCATGATTAGTATTTCGAGTACTCGCTATTTTACTTGCGTATTTCCCTTTCTCGTAGGATTTTCGGGATAAAATAAAGCCTATGTGTTATTCCAGCTTATAATCTATCTCTGTGCTAAATTTCATCCAGATCCGTTCAGCAGCTTTTGCGTGAAAGAGTAACAAACATCCATCCATCTATCAACCTATCCATTCATACTTACAAACTTACACGTTTATCAGTTCAATTCAGTTTGGTTCCCCTGGGCTATACGGGTTTTCAAAAATTTCTCACAGCATCTGAACAAAGCGTACACACACACGCGTCGTTAGCTCAGGGGAACCAAACTGAATTCCGGGATAAAATGTATCCCATGTCCAATCGTCCCGAGTTCCATTCAAATTCATTCACTTCCGTCGTGATGCGTGGTTAAAGAATTTTTCTATCACCCTCTCTCCCAGGGGAACCTTACCGAATTTCGGGATAAAAAGTATCCCATGTGCTTCCTTGTAGTATGAACTCAAATCGTCCCGAGTTTCATTCCAACTCATTCAGCAGTTTCGGTGTGATGCGCGGTAAGGAATTTTACTTTCATACCCTCTCCCCTGAGAACCTTACTGAATTCCGGAATAAAAAGTATCCCATGTCCTTCCTCGTAGTATGACCTATAATCATGCCGAGTTTCATTTCAATCCATCAAGTAGTTTCGGCGTGATGCGCGTTTACGATACAGACAGACAGACAGACATGAATGAAAAAAATTACAGTTTTGGCTTGAGTATCGATAATAGAGTGCCCTCCAAAAATTTTTTTCAAAATATCTTCAATGTACAGAATTGGACCTGTTACAGTTTTATTATAAGTATAGATAGATTAGAACATTATACTTTAAAATTCAGCTCATAAGACGTCAGTAAAAATTATCTTCATGAAATAAATGTGCCAACTCTATCTCATATAAAATTGTTATATGTATCTATAATATTCTCTGATGAACTCGTACTGATTTGTTTTAGAAACAGCACGAACCATTACCCGTACCCGAAGTCCAATATTACATTTTCCGATTTACTAGGTACTAAGTACAATACTGACAAAAGATATACAACAATTACGGGAATCTGTTGCCTCGGGATTCGTGTTATTATTGTTCAGTCGGATGCTTTTAACACACGAGGCGTATAATGGAAATGTGGTCGATAACAGTGGTTTTCGGCTGTAGCCTACTACTTGCTAAGGGTCTACTATAAGACTATCATAAATTTGCTCCCGGTCTTCCTCTAAATTGTTTAGAGTTTTAAACTTTTTAGAGAAACAGTTTAGAGTTTTTATTTAGAGTCTAAAACATAACAAGCATAGGTCATGGCTTGAAATGACTGACAAATGTTTAATATCGAATGGCAAACTAGTTGTGAACAGACTATACTTTCGAATGTGATGCTAAAAATTATATTGTGTGAGAATGCCCTTAAAGGTCCGTGACCTGAGTATCGTTTCGGTAATATTTTAGGGTAACGGTCACGTTCAAAACCTTAGTGATAAAAAAATATAATGAAAAGATCTTACTGGATAAGTATCAACTCTCAGATGCAAACTATCGGCAACCCATCAAATTCGAAATGCACTATATCTGTTTTTAAAAATTATCTAGATTTTCTCTTCTTTTTGAAAAATCAATGTATTGAATAAAGAGTCGAATAATTGACCGCCGAAGTATACAGAGTGATCCATCTGTAATGTCGGTACTAGCGGCTTTTAGGTATTTATCGAGTACCTAGTCTTTAAATAGTAACTTGGTATTTGTATAATTGACCAATATTCGGCTGAGTCATGTACCAGGTTAGGGTCAAATGCCAATAAAACACAGATATCGATTGTATATACACGAGTACACGTGGTGTCGTCTGCTCCGTCCGAAGACGAATGGGGCGAGACATCTCGCGCCCCCTGCCGGTCGGTCAGTGCATCCGACAAGCCACATGACACATTTTAATACTCAGAATACTACATCTACCTTTTACAAAACATAAACAAGATGTTTTTTTGTAACTCTTCTACAAACATTATTCTTATGACTAAGATTAAACAAATACATTAATATTATTTTGAAGTTGCTAAACCAACAAGTAATTTACATAATATGTTATAACAGGTTGTAGGTTGGTTATAACCACACCTACCATAGCTACTGTTAGGTACAATTTTAATTAACAAGACAGGTGCTTCATTAATCTATATGACAAGTATTTTGTTTACTGTGATACTAACTAATCACATCTCCACCTATTCCTTTACAAAATAAATGACCTTATAATTTCTTAAATTTGAAATAAATACTTTTTTACAACCTTATAGGTACCACTATCCAAACCGAAATGGATAAATCTGTTTTATCTGATTACCGTTCCTTATCTGTGCAATATTCCCATTGGCCATGCACGCATTTGAGAAGAAGTTATGTTTCTTTGACATTATCTCGCAGAGAACCGACAACTGTAGCGGTAAAGGTGTTCAAGAGTGGAGACCGTGACTTGTAAAACGTAGTGTACGACGCCATCCGGCCAGGTGGGATGACGACCTGCGGAAGACTGCTGACAGATGCTGGATACGGCAAGCTGAGACAGGGCGCTATGGCGCTCATTAGGGGAGGCCTATGTCCAACGGTGGACTAATATAGGTTGATGATGATGATGAATGTTTCTTCGAAGTTGTTGTTCTCCTGTAAGTATCTTCCAGTTTCATTTTCAGTATCCAATTTAGGTACTTAAATCATTTCTCATCTTGTAGTCGACTGTGTGTAGTACATAGGTTTAATAGAGGAGACAGTTGTTTTCTTTAGAAGCCCTCTTGATGTAGACTTTTTGAACATCGTTAGATTCTGTTACTTATCTCTTTCTAGATGCATATTTCTTTGTCTTCGCTTTTATTTCAGTAAGTCGGTACCTTTGTCTTTAGTTTCCCAGAACAGCAAATTCTATGTTAAGGTAGATATATATTTTTTTACAGTAGCTACAAAGTAAAAGTAGTACTTAGTTCTATACTAAAAAGGTGTAATACCTTTGCAAAATAGTTCAAACTACCTGCGTATTTGAACTGTTTGACCTCATGGTCAATTTCAGCTGATAATTCAACTATTAGGCTACCTTCTGGTATAGCTACCACCTGGTGTGCCTCACCGAGAAAATAGTTATATTTTTTTGTGTTACGTTATAACAGCCTTCCATGCCCAGCAAATTTTCAATGCCTAGGTACATCAGTTCAAGGCTGAACTGAAAGAGATGGCCTTCTCATTGAATAGCACGGGTTTGATGTGAATACCAGAGTTCAAGTCTTATGACTGAGCTGAGTTCTGCATCGCTGTCGATATTCGGTAACCACGGCTGTGTATGTTTCCACGCAGCCGAGCTTTTGATATTAAACTTTTATGATACTTTAATAAATGTAGTTCCCACGCAAACGTTAGCATTAATGGTCCTACACATTTGTTTTTCTGCAAATAATTTAGGTACAATTATTAGCCATTCCCAGTGATTATTTTTAACACTAATCCGTGTCTTTCTCAGTCGCTTCTTTTTTTCAGACAAAATGTTGCTTCATTAAACCATAATGTTATAGGTTTTTGTTTGATGCTCACCCTCGTTTTATACTTAATTTTGTATTATAATGCATTAAATCGGTCGGAACTCGATATTCAGCATTCAACTTTCTACTATAAATTATAAGGTTCAAATTTACTAATCCATTCACTGCCCGGCCTCTGCGGCCCAGGGACGCGGCAATGATAATGCTAACTTTAAATAAATTTATTTGTTCAATTTCATAATTAAAGTAAAATTATGTTATTTTCTTTTAATTTATTTGCTCAAACTAAATAATCTACTTATTTAGTTTTAGCTTAGTTCATTTCAGAATATTCGATAATCGAACAAAATAATATCTTTGCGAAAACGAAACTTTTTCATCTCATTATTTTTTCAGATTTTAGTACAAAATGGTTTACCCAGTATTTCAAGTTAGTACTTTTTAAAACCTAACCTTAATTGGTCATTATTATTGTAGTCCATTTAGGAAATGCAGCTAAAAATCAGCGACAGGCGCAACCTCTAGGTCTGTCCTCCAGCATTCTTACTAGGCTGGATACCTTTATGACACATGAAATGTTCCATGTTCTACATAACGTAAGGTAAATATTTTTTTTCTAAATTGAAATAATAATATCTTTCAGTAATATCAGTACAAAGAAATTATGGTAGTATTTCTCGATTGGGTATTAAATTTATTTATTATTCATCAAGCCATATTTCAGCAGTACATAATTTAGAACTTATACGAAACAATAATTTTATATCCTTTGACATTTGTAAGTTCTGTTTTGTCCATTATTAAGTATGTACCATAATATTACGTATTGTATTTCTTCTCAGTAAACATTAGATAAATTGTTTTGTCTTGTTGAAAAATAAATAGATGCATACACCTACATCTAGTTTTATCACACCTCACGATCCAATCCAACAGATTGATATTTTATGAACCTCTGGGTACTTGATATCGTATAGAGCTAGCCCGCTCATGTCCAAAAGCGTTGCCCTCTTCGTGAGAGGTGTTTTTTTTTAATCATTTATTTATAAAGGGTTTTTTCAGTAATTTGAACATGCCACCCTTGTAAAGTACACAAGTTGTATGTCTGTTGCATTAAAGCATAATACAACAATAACTTATTAAGATATTGTTTACGTTTATAGATCATGTAAATATTAGTTAATTACACTTATAAATACTATTTATGATGTCAATACTAAGAAGCATTATTCCTTTTTTGTAAATTTTTGTCTTAAGAATTATGTAACAATATGTAAATTACATGGGAGAAGCCCATGCTTGCTTGACTCCTGAAACACAGTTTTTACTAGTTCGGGAGTCTATGGATACATTTAGATTACTGCTTGTTAAACTGTATCAAATCAATGATTTCAATTTGAATTATATAAGGCTCTTCATTTTCTTGGCGCAATCCAAAGATTTAATTAATGTTGTACTTGTTACCATATTAAAATTTGTACTATATGTACCAATGATATTATTTTTTTTTAAGTAGGTCCCGTTTCAGTTTTCATCGAATCTACATCTTATTTTACTTTTGTTCTTGGCAATCCAAAGATTTTATTAATGTTGACACTTTTGGGTACCATTTTTTTCAATCTGTGACAATTACTAATTACAATTATTTTTAGGTAGGTAGGTACCGTTTCGTTTTTCACCGAAACTACCTCTTAATCTCGTTAGATTACTTAAATATTTTAGTTCTTGGAAATCAAAAGATTTCATTAATTTAATTATTAATACACATGTACCATTTTTAGTACTATCTGTAGTTCTGTACTAATGACAATCATTAGGTTTCGATTTTCACCGAAACTACCTCTTAATCTATTGTTTAGTTCTTGGCAATTCAAAGATTTTATTAATGTAGACACTTGTACCATTTTTGTACTATCTGTACTAACGTAATTTTTTTTCGTAGGTACCGTTTCGATTTTCATCGAAACTACCTCTTAATCTAGCCTGCCATGCAGCAGCGCAATACAGTCAGCGCAGCGTCTTGGGGACTCATCCGATTGGTATCGATTACGGATCAGTTGAGCTACCTCTAGATTGTTCGTAACAATCTGCAGCCGGCCCAGCCGATCTAATTGTAATTGTGTGTGTAATACTAGTTCCAGTTTATTTCTACCCCTTAATTATAATTATCTTTGTTCATAAAGTATTACATTTATATAACATCTGATAGTTATTTCGATAACTAACCACATTTTATTATTTACTATTATTTAGTAAGTACTAATTTGGTCGAAACGGACTAAACTGCCATGGAACTTTTAATTTCTTTGTAATTAAAATATGATTTCTTAAGAACAAGTACCTACGATTATTATAATAACATATTTTAACATTATACTATTAAATGGTACTAGTCTTTTCAAAAACTTTATAAATATAGAAACTTTTTTTGGAAAATATTTAGCTTCAGCTTTTGCTTATCAAATAAACAATTTATAAGCACAAGTCTCAGATCCAATCTGCTTACTTGTCAACTTGTCGTTAAAGACATTATTTCTCAAAGAATAATATAATAAACATTCACATAGGTACCTACAGAGAAATTTTTATTATTTATGTTTACTTTGTACCAAGTGTACTTTTTAAACTATTTCGCTACTGTAAGCTACATGAAATATTTGATTGCTAGAACGGTCCATAAATTTTGGTTCCGTTCAATATTATCGAACAAGTTACTTATAATACCCATAAATAACTTGTGTTTTATTTTGGTGAAAACCTTTATGTACACTGATATGCAGGTTTTTATTAGTAAGTACCGTTCCTTTGAACTACCTGTAATCAGATCTTATCATAGTGCGTTTTTAGGTACCGTTCGTTAGAACTACCTCTTGTCAGATCATAACTTTGTGGGTTTTTAGGTACCGTTCGTTAGAACTACCTTTTGTCAGATCTTATCATTATGGGTTTTTAGGTACCAACCAACTTCCGTCACCTAACTGAGTCACAAACAGATTTGCAATATTTATACTTAGAGAAGTCCTCAGAACCTCAAAAGCATAACTACATACAAACTTAATTACTTTGGTACTGATATTAGTATTCTAGAACTTTTTCTTTTTTAAAAATGTAGGTAGGTGATCATCTCTGCCTTAGACCTACTCAAATTGGATAACAAAGTTATTTTGTTTCTTTTGAACTTATTTGAGGGTAGTTATAACTTTCGTCAAAATGGCACGGCGAATAATGTATTCGTTTCGCTTATCAACTATGGTATTTATGTCGGTGCAGGGAATAAGTCTACCTACTATAAGGTTTACAGTTTATTCACCACTGTCTAGTTACCAAGGTAGGCGAATCATCGAGCAGGTAATCATTGCTACGATGCGATTATTTACCAGCATTTGTTTGCAACTCAGATTAGGCCGACAGTTGATTTACCAATTGCTTATTTGGAATTATTGGCACTTACCTCTTATTTTTAGTCACTGGCAGGGTCGCCACTTGTACCAGGTTAGGGTCAAATGCCAATAAAACACAGATATCGATTGTATATACACGAGTACACGTGGTATCGTCTGCTCCGTCCGAAGACGAATGGGGCGAGACATCTCGCGCCCCCTGCCGGTCGGTCAGTGCATCCGACAAGCCACATGACACATTTTAATACTCAGAATACTACAAGTCACACTCATACTTGACGGATTATGTTTTTCGTAATACAACTTCAAAGGCAACAAAACATTGCCAACCTAAATGAAAAACTTTTGCCACAAAAACTCAATTTACAAATTGCTTAAAAGCTTCAAAACAAAACCCTGGTCTTGCGGTGAATTCTTAGAAATTAGGCACATTATTAAAGATCAATAGAACCTTCGAAAACAGTCTTGACCTTAAAATTTACCCCGGACAAATAATTTTTAATTCTCTCTCTTTTAACTCACCGAAAAGGTAAAAAAACGTTTGATGGCTTCGGCAAAGGTCTATTCATACAGAGCGGTTTTATTTATATAACAGGCAAAGTATTTTATACCAAGAAGGCACAGCAAAATTATAAAAAACAATAGCATTATACATACCTTATAACAAGCAAAGTTTTTTCATTTCACTCTTTTCCGAAAATTTATTAGAAAAACTTTGATAAAACTTCTTTCTTTGTTGTTGTTTTTTAATAACAAACTGGGGTACGTAAACCTTTATACGATAAATAAGTCTCAAAAACTACTTTAAGGCTGCCAAATATGGAATAGTAAAAAAAATATTATTTTTTTGTTCGAAATGGCAACTTACACGAACCAAGTTTCATTTTACCGACACAATCTCTAAACTCGACAAGTACGAGCTGTTGGCTCCTAGTCAGAGAGCTTAGGTGTTCTATTTCTTGGAACAAAACACCTTGACAAGAGTCTAACTTACTATCTTACGCCACTTCGTAGTACAGGAATTTCAAACAGTTTGTATTTTGTGTACGCTTGTCGAAATAAATCGGTTTTTTTCCAAAAGTAACTTACGTTTGTAAAAAGTCAGTAGGCCTACCTAACACTTCATTTCAATACAAGCATACCTCACAGTTTTTTTAATGATACATAGTAATTGTTTTCTTCGTGTTAGTGCGTTTTTTGTTAGTAGTCTTCAACTGATTCTGACGGAAGATCAGCGTTGGTTTCTACTTTCTAGCTTGCCAGTCAACCAGCTCATGCTGAGGTTGAGTCATTTTAATAATGAACTTCGTGCCTTAAAATCAGTTTATTATTAAAAATTAGAAGACACCAGTTATATTGGTAGAGTTCTTTCACGAATACGCGCTCAATACTATATGAAACAGGTTTTATTACAACGAAAATTACAAACAATAGAAAAATTACAACTAGTATTTACAATTGAAACCATTGAGCTAACTGCAGACGGTTGCAAACAGTCTAAATGTAGCTCAATTGATCCATGTCAATACCAGTCGGTAGCGTCCCCAAGACACTGGCTGCATTACCACTACTACTCAATACTTAAACATAAATATATAAATTTGGCATTCTTTTCGTAACCCTAAAATGGATTTGATACTTATACACAGTTTCTAATTTATATTAACGTAATAAAAGAAGAATAATTTATTGATTTTGAAATCCCGGGATTTAAACATCATCATCATCATCTCGGGATTATAGGGGAGATATTATCAACTTGAGGTAAATTATGATCTTGTGATTCCGATCACTACTCATGAACCGCGATACGTAGACCATTGAAATTTTCACTGATGATATTTATGAGGCCGCTATAACAACAAATACTTAAAAAAACAAATAAATAACTTAATATTAACAAATACCATTAGACTGTTTGCAACCGTTTGCAGTCAGCTCAATAGTTTCAATTGTTGATACTAGTTGTATGTTTTTCCATTCCTTGGTTTTAATTTTCGTTGTATAAAGATTGTTTAGTTAACAAATACAATCAAAAAACATTTCGTGACAAAAAATCATTTTGTGATGTAGACATGATTTTTTGCCTTTTTATAGTTATGTGGCAGGAGCCCTACCTGCGCGAGTCTGACTCGCGCTTGGCCGGTTTTTTTAAAACCATGTTCCCGTAAAGGTTTTTGTAAGCTCCATAAATTTCCCGGGCCCTTTGTTCTATACGTATTGAGAGGGTAGATAACACACAATAGCATTGAAATCGAATAGATGTATTAATGGATGAGTGAATGTAAATGTCTTGTCTGTTTCATGAATATGAAATGGATCCAAGGCTTCAAATTCGTAGTCCGTATTCGTACAACACGGTTAGATGATATCTACAATGCTAAAAGCTTTCGAATGTGAGATACAGGTGTCTTTGAACAACTAGTAGTTATAACAAGCAGTAGGTTCGTTGAACACGCAGAATTATAATATACTTATAATTGTCTATGACATGAATAAATTAAAAGCTGGTAGTAACACTTTGTTACCAGCAATTTTTAGATTCCTGCGTTGTAAACACTGTTGAAAATATACTTCCTTGTAATCGAAGAGTCGGACAATACAACAGTTTGGAATTACAGCTATCTTTTTATTTATTCATCCAGTAAAATCTAAACTGTACATCCTCACCAATCCATACCCTTACAATAATAATAATATGACTCGCATAACATTTGCACGCCTGCTTGCAGGCTGAATACAATTCCTATAATAGTTAAAAGATCTGACATAATGTATAATAATTTGGTATTCTTGCAAATAAATGATTTGATTTGAAAATTCATAATGAATTCGATCTAAGGCCTGAAGGTGAAATGGCATTGTTTTTACCGTTTAAAATATCTAATAGCAGAAGATCAATTCAGTGTATATTATGGTTATTCTGGGTGTTTTCTGTGTATAATAAAAAAATACTGTCTATGTAATGTATCGTATAAGTATATCAGTCATCTAGTACCCATAAAACAAGCTCTGCTTAGCTTGGGCTAGATGATGCTGTGTGGACTGTCCGGAATTATTTATTTATTTTTTTACATACAGAAAACTTTATTAACAACGAAAATTACAAGCAAAGGAATAGAAAAATTACAACTAGTATTTACAATTGAAGCCATTGAGCTATCTGCAGACGGTTGCAAACAGTCTAAAGGTAGCTCAATTTATTTATTATTATTTATGATTTAAAAGTGAACGTTATTTGACCCTTTTAATAATTATTTGCTGTTTTTTTATATAATTATCCTAAAGCCATGTCTAAAACTTTTAAGCCCGATATACTTAGATGTCTTGGTTTAAAAAAAAAGTATTTTTAGTGTTTATAAGAACATCTAAGTAATTAGTTTTCAACCTTATGAAAATAAACTGATTTGAACCATAAGTAATCGAATTAATTCGTAACATTATATAAACAAGGGCACAGTTAAATTATACGCCTCATGGATCTGCTATCAACAGTTTGTTTCTAAGGTAATTCTTATCAAGAAGCATATGGCAACACCAAGCGTTATAATCATTACACGTAGGCGGACATTACGTATACTTTTATAAGAATAGCCTGGTACAGTCAACTACAAAAACAACGATCTTCCGAAAACGATTTTAAGTTAATAGTTATACACTCTATGAGAAAATGTCTTTAAAAATTGATGGGTTTTTAATTCGCAACACTCCCTTGGTACGGGTAAACGCTGCGTACTCAAGGAAGGATTTTGGGATGTTTTTTTGGGTCTATAACGAACCTAAGTTGTATTTTAAGGATCCAGGCTTCTTTTCTATACATGTTATACATGTCTTAAGTAAGTTTTGACACAAAACTAATAACTTAAATATATAAATTGAAAGCCTACTATTTCAATTGGTTGTAAGTTAAATTTGTACTCATCTAAATTTTTATTCTTGGATGTAGGTTGCCATTTTTAAATTACATCTCCTAAAATTGCACATTTGCTGCCTATTTTTAACTTCTCAATTTAGGTTTTTAACACCGGCAGTATTTTTGTTCCCTATTTTGTTTATGTCGTTGTACTTATGAACACTTTAGTTACCTTGTGTTTAGTATATAAGTTGTCGATAATTGTGAATGATCAGCAACTTTTGACGTCGACATTACCAACTAGATAAACGCATATCCATTACCTGAGCCAGGCTTTGTAACAGAATTAGCGGTACAGCCGTGGTCATAATTGAGTTTGTTAGTGTCAGTAATTCTGAGATGTGGCCCATTAGCCAGTTACGGTGGTTACGGTGGTTACGGGTCAGGTGAGCGGTTATTACGGTCACCTACGTTAAAACTAACGGGGAACGTGACAAACAGGGATATCAGGGAAGAAGCAATGAAGATATCCAATAGGGAACAGACTTATATTGATCTAAGGTTTAATAATTTTTAATGACCTTATGAGAAGGCGTTACAGACATTTGTGCGAATAGGATGGGAATTGGATTTGAATTCATAGCAGCGGAATGGTGCATACTGTCTTGCAAAAGACTTATCGCGAAAAAAACAAAAAAAAAATATCAAAAGAACTACAAAAATAATTAAAAAGCTGACATAGAGGAACCAAACTATTAGTTTCTGCACGCGGCTTCAAAAGTGTTATTGCTGTGGAGATGATTCAAGGATATTTATATCCCATGGAAATTGGTTTATGGGATGAAAAGTAGGCTTTATTTTATTCCAGCACTAAACTAAGTCAGAGTAACAAATGTATCGCTTAACTTCAAACTCCGATAAATCCACTCTACCTTCTTATGAGATATATAAAAAAAAGGTTTAATAATCTTATTTCGATGATTTCAGACGCAGTTTTTTTTATTATATTAACAGTATTGTAGAAAACGATCCTGTTCTGCAAAAACAGTATTTAAACCATTAATTCTTTCAAAAATTGAATATTTAGATTGGATTTACCTTCATTTGATATAATGGAATGCATTTTATCTATCTTTGAAAAAACTCAGTGGGTGGAGTGGATTTATTGAATTTTGATTTAACAGATCTGGATTTATCTAGATTTGACAAAATACGATAGCAACTAGGGAAGTGGTAGTGGCGAAAACAAGGTATATTATCGACAGTCAAATTTGTGGAGCTTACTGAATAAAATTAAAAATAATACAAACAAAATAAAGGAATCTAGTTTAATAAGAAATTAAAAAGACATACGATTATACTAGATTGAAAAGAGTAGGTAGATACCTAATTTAATTATTTATTTACAAATTTTAATACTTCTTCTGAGTCATCTTCTTCAATATCCATGATCCTGTTCACCTAAACTGATCCACATCTGATAATCAGTAAATCAATATCTTTATTTCTTTATGCTTACAAAATAAGCACTTAGACAAGTCAAATTTAATACTATAGGTACATAATTATCAAAATAATATAAGAAACAAAGTGATAATTGATTTTCAGTTCGCCTCACTCTTATGATCGGACAGTTCATGTTATACCTATGTAATAAATCCATATGGATGTAAATACATACATAAGATATCCAAAATTATTCTGTAACAGTAGAACAATCAATATAATAATTTTCGACAACGGTAAGCACAACACTAGTGCTAACTCAGGATTCCAAACGAAGCATAGGTACAGGTATTTCAAACTTATAGAATTTTCGCTCTTTCTTCTTTCTTACGGCGAACTTTTATATTAGGCCATTTGCGGGCTTTGCTTGGTGACACAATTTTAATTGAGTTATCCATGGGAACTGTCTAAATATTTAAAAGAAACGATACAAAGCTGGAGTGTACGATGCTACTGTCGCAGTGTTTACGTCGACGGGAGGCCGGCCATGTTGAAGCAATGCACGTCACGGATTGGCTCGCATGGACTTAACTACATTTGAAAAAACCTGTCATATGGATTTATCTGACTTTGATAAAATATTATGATTTTGACGGTTAATTTCTCATGATCCAGGCGGATTTATACACAACTGATAAAATAGTTCGAAAACATTTTTTTTCTCTTTTTTTTGATACCAAAACCTTAAAAAATGTCAGAAATGGATTTATCGGAGTTTGAAGTTACGCGACACAAATACGGATGGATGTATGGAAATCCATC
Organism: Eupithecia centaureata; assembly: GCA_944547425.1. Taxonomy (NCBI): domain Eukaryota; kingdom Metazoa; phylum Arthropoda; class Insecta; order Lepidoptera; family Geometridae; genus Eupithecia; species Eupithecia centaureata. The sequence goes on from OX155682.1 coordinate 13,045,551, forward strand.
AATCCATTCACAAAAATTTTATGTTTTAAAATAATTATTAGTAAAGAGGGTTATGGATAGCTTACGAATAAAAACAAAATTCAAAATTCAAAATTCAAAGTGCTTTATTTCCTTAAGACCTTACAGGACACTTGGACACGTTATAAAATGCATGTTAAAAATAATTGAAATTATGAAATAAAGTGCTCACTTTGATTATTGTTCACTTCGGACTATTTAGGTAAAGTAAAGAAGCGAACAAGAAACCTTTACCTTGTTAGGTTGTTAGTTTTAGAGTTGGAGCAAAACTCGTCCCAAGCTTTTTTATCATCTAAATAATCAGATATTTTATAGTAAGCCTTTTTACAAAGAATAGTTTTGATAATTTGTTTGAATTTATTTACCGATAATTTTTGCAACTCACTTGGAGTTTTGTTGTAGAAGCGTATACATTGCCCTTTGAAAGATACATTAACTTTGTTTAATCTAGTTGTGGGCAAAGCGAGTTTATTCTTATTTCTAGTATTAACATTATGTATGTCACTATTTTTAGTGAACCTATTGATATTTTTATGAGTGTACAACAAGTTTTCATAAATATATTGACATGGTACTGTCATTATGTTTATTTCTTTGAATTTATTGCGGAGGGTTTCTCTGGGACCCATATTATAGATTGCACGAACAGCCCTCTTCTGCAGCACAAATACGGTGTTAATGTCTGCAGCGTTCCCCCACAGTAGTATACCATAAGACATAATACTATGGAAGTAGCTGAAATAAACAAGTCTAGAAGTATCCACGTCTGTAAATTGACGGATTTTTTTGACTGCATATGCTGCAGAACTGAGTCTCTTCGATAGCTTATCTATGTGTGGGCCCCATTGAAGCTTACTATCTAGAGTGATCCCTAAGAATACGGTACTTTCTACAATGTCTAACGTTTCTCCTTTCACGTTTACATCAGCCTTAACTTGTTTCACATTAGGTAGAATAAATCTAATACATTTCGTTTTGGTTTCGTTAAGCAAAAGATTATTGACGCTAAACCAGTGGACAACTTTTGAGATTGCATTATTCACATCGTCGAAATTTGTAGTTTGTCTTTTCATTTTAAAAATTAAAGAAGTATCATCAGCAAATAATACAATCTCGTGATTATTCTTTACAAGATCAGGCAGGTCGTTAATATAAACTAAAAACAGGAAAGGACCGAGGATAGAACCCTGCGGTACACCCATAGTAACTACAGACCCCGAAGACCGTTTCCCATTAATGTCAACTCTTTGTATCCTGTCACTTAAGTAAGATGAAAGAAGATCCAAAGAGGTGTCATTTATTCCATAGTGATGTAGTTTCCTGATTAATGTCTTATGGTGTACACAATCGAATGCTTTTGACAAGTCGCAAAAGACGCCTAAAGCGTCTTGCGACTTCTCCCAAGCATCAAAAATATGTGATACCAACTCTACACCAGCATCAGTAGTTGACCTGCCTCGAGTAAACCCGAATTGCTTACAATGTAGCAGGTCATTGCCATTGAAATGCCTGAGCAATTGATGTAAAATAAGTTTTTCAAAAACTTTGCTGAATGTAGGCAGTACTGATATCGGTCTAAAGTTGGTGGGGTCAGACCTACTACCCGATTTAAACAGTGGAGTTATTTTACTATGTTTCATTAGATCAGGAAATACGCCACAATCAATGGACTCATTGAATATGAAAGCTAAATCTGGTGCAATTATATCAATCAAAGGTTTAATAATTTTAACAGAAATGCCCCAGAGATCTGCAGTTTTCTTAATATTTAAAAGTTTAAAGGCTTTAATTATATCTTTGTCATCAACATGATTGAAATTAAATTTATTTTCGCATTTAGGTACATTTTCTTTAAGTAGAGACTCAGCGATTACTTGAGAAGAGTTAAGACACTTAGTAGTAGAGATTGGAATATTAGTAAAAAAGTTTTCAAATGCTTGGGCTACTTCAACATCATTTTTGATTGAAGAGTTATTAATTTTTAAATTGTAATCATTAGTATAGTTACTAACCTTTCCAGTCTCACTATTTATTATTTTCCAAGTTGATTTGATTACATTTTCACTATTTCGAATTTTTGAGCTAATATAATTTGACTTTGCAATTTGACAAACTTTCCGAAACAATTTTGAATAATTTTTAACTTTTTCTTTAAACTCCTCACTAAAATTGTATTGTTTTTCACTATACAGTTCATACAACTTTTGTCTACTTTTATGTATACCTACTGTTGCCCACTCGCTAAAGTTAAGTTTCTCAGAGACCACTATCGACCTGGGTGTAAATATTGAATTGAACGCATAGGTGAATTTGTTGAAAAAACTGCTATACGACTCATTTGGGTTGTTGTATGAGTAGTTAGGTGCTGGTTTAGAGTCCCAATCCAATTTAAACTGATCAAATCGATGTGTGGTTACTGGTATATATTTTATGTTCTTTTTACAATTATAATTTTTCAATTGAATGTTCATTTTTATGAGTTGACCTAAGTGGTCTGATTTTAAATTGCTGATTATATTTTTACTTACAATTTTATCACAAACACACATCAAAGTCATTTAACCCGACTTAATGATGTGAAATAGTGCACTTTTATCATTTCTTTTAATCGTTTTTTTCTCCTCCGTATTCGATTTAGAGGAACCAAAGAAATAATGTTGAATTTTATGTAATTCAAGTTTTTGACCCTTAGGGTCCTATCATCATCATCAGCCTATATTAGTCCACTGCTGGACATAGGCCTCCCCTAATGAGCACCATAGCGCATCAGTAATTATAGGGTCCTATAATTACTGATAATTAGGTCTAGTTTGATTAAGTCTTAAGTCTATGGTTCATCGAACTGTGTGTCACGGCCTCCAATAAGAGTGCAGTAACAATCAGTATAATGTATTTATGTAATTTTATTATTTAACTATAAAACTATTGGGGTTTGACGAATCCATTAATTATTATTCGTTTTAAGGATTATGTAATTACGCTTTGTTTCTATGGAAACGTTTCGAGGCTTTTTTATCCCATACTAGCTGCGCCCCGCAGCGTCGCCCGCGGGGAAATTTATTTATTTGTCAAATATCATATTTTTATACATAATATGCTATTACCGACGAAGACAAATCCAAAAACACAAAAATCATAAAAATTGGTCCAGCCGTTCTCGAGTTATAAGTGTTGTAACAAACACGACTTTCTTTTATATAAATAGATAACTGATAATGAGTAGGTAGCTAAAGTTTTTTATTTAAGGTCAACAACAACGCCTGAGTATTCTAAATTTTAGCCTGATCCGTTCAGTATCTAGTTAAGGCGTGAAAGATTCAAATACAAACATCCATACATACAAACTATCGCGTTTATAATATTAGTAAGGATAAAGAAAATCCGTAAAACATCAAACTTTAATAATATTTATTACCCTAATTGTATATTTTTCTTTATAAAAACTTTTTTCTGCTTTTGCGTTGTAAATGTTGTAATGTTAATGAAAATAAATGTAATGAAAAAAAATGTAAATTATGTAAATATGTAAAAATTAAATGAAAATAAATAATGTAATGTTGTAATGCTTTGGTGTTGTAACTGAAAGCTGGTGCGATCTTCTTTTGTTTTTAATACAGCCACTCTGACGTCACAAACCTTTCAACACTGAAAGCAAATTCTAGTTCTTTTCCATATATGCCTACCTTATAAAATATATATTTATGTAATATAATGTATTAAGGCTGATATACCTCATCTAGTACCCCTAACACAAGCTCTGCTGAACTTATTATTTATTTTATCTGCAGTTGCGAAGTACAGCCGCATAACGCAACGTGTAACAAAACCTCTCGCTTACTAAGAAAGTGCCGTTTTCGTATAAATTTTATGACATTGACTTTCTAATACATTTTTTACATAAACAATTCATAAATAAACACCTAATGAACAAAATTTCAGTGTCTTGTGAATAAAGTACCGATCGAACTAACAAGAACGGACAGTCTTCGATGAGCTACAAAACAAGAAGATTGTCTTGAAACTAATACTGTAGCTTAGTAGAAGTTGTAATAAAAGTGAAGTGAAAATATTCAACGTTTTAGTCTACTGTAAAGTTAACTCAACCAAAGAAAAAGAAAGTAAAAAAGACGATCGCGCCAGCTCTCAGTAACTTACCCATACGCTCCTCAAGCTTCGACCACAAACGACCCAAAATAAACAAGGATCAATCGTCCAGTAAATATGGCCAATGAATGTCCACTGGAGCCAGAGTTTCTATATAAAATTTAATGATATTGACAGAAAACCCTGAATTTATGAATATTGCGCGTCCATACACCACGCTTGCCCGTTCTCGGACATGGCTACCAGACCGCGAAATCAGGGATTTTATCTACAACTATACGATCCGAAATATACCACATTTCTATTGAAATAAGAGCTAGCTTTCAGTGAAGGGTGGTTCGGAGATTCGTGTACAAAGTGAGCAACTGGAAATTAGGAATAAATGGAGACAAAAAATAAATTTGATAATAGGAGAATAGGCGTGTGTTTAAATTTTTTATAACATGTTATGCATGTTGTATGTCGCTTCATGAACTTAGGTGTCTCATCACCATCATCTACCTATGTCCACAGCTGGACATAAGCCTCCCCTAACCGGGAGGAATCGGCAATAACTAATTTTGACAAATTTTCTTTGTTAATAAACATCCACAATTTAAGGTATGGATAATATTATTGTAAGTATGTAATTATCAGAAACACCGAACACTACGTACCTACTATTGTACGTAAAACTACTGAACGGATCAGGCTTAAATTTTGAATAGACGTAGTTCTAGCTCTAGAATAACACTTTTAATCCCATAAATTAGTTCCCATTGTATAGAAATAGCCTTGAGATGTTTCCATAGAAACACATCAGCCCGCGGTTTTGCGCGTGCAAAACCGCGGGCTGATGTAGTATGTAGTAGATAGTATCGCAATAATTTTTCGCCGTAGACACCTTGTAAATACGGATGTTTTCCCTCGACAGGTTGGAGATAAGACACAAATCCAGCTTCCAGTTATCTTGTTGATATATGTGTCCGATGGTTTGTATGATGTTTTTGTCTTTGTTACACGAAGGTTCTTGGATATGCCTAATAATTGTGTTCCGCCTTGTGACATTTTATAGAATGACGTGACGTAACGAGCACCCACTTCTCAACAGAACTTTATTGCGCTTAACCTTGGTCATGTTTGATTACGAAATGAAAAAATACTTTTGTTGTTAATAAAGATTATACATAAATAGCCTTTCTTTCTATTTACTTCCTTATTTCTCCTTGATCAGCAAACATATGTACGTCAATAAAATTGTTAAACATGCCGTATATTTGGGCCACTGGAGCTGTTATTTTATTTGGTATACTTACATAACAAGAATTATACTTAAGACTCAAACATAAGAATATATGAAATAGTTTGAAATTTAACATAAAGTGCACACAACATTAACAACATTGCACTAGCTTTCCTACCGCAGATTCGCTCGCGTAGACTGTACGATTTGTCCTGCTTAAGGTTTGTCCTGAAAAAAGGGTAAATACTATGTAGTTTGTAATTTATCGTTTTGTTGTTTTTGCATTTACATATCTGATAAGGCCAGCTGGAAAACCCGAGCAAAACCGGAGCTAAAGCAATAAGCTCTGTGTCAAGAATACAAGAAAACTAGTTCATCGGTTCACAATCAACAGCTTCAAGTTACTCCACAAAAAGTTAAGTAAAGTCTATCCTACTAATATTATAAACGCGAAAGTTTGTAAGTATGAATAGATGTTTTTTACTCTTTCACGCATAACCTACTGAAATGATATGGATGAAATTTGGCCCAGAGATAAACTATAGTCTGGAATAATAATAAAATAGTAAATAATTCCGGACAGCCTACACAGCATCATCTAGTCCCAATAACACATGGGCTATAATTCTATCCCGGAATTCCCACGGGAACGAGAATTACCGCGGTTGAAACCGCGAGGCGCTGCTAGTACAGTATACAGGTTGATTTTGACCGAAAATAAACTATCTCTCTAGTAAGTCAAAGACCCATGCAAATTCAGGAGATTCTACGTCTCAAAACTAAGACCTTTTCCATCTTTTCTGGTCACGCGTCACGCATTCATTTCTCAAAAGCTCTGCCCAGACGGCTAGCCGCATGGGTGTATACGTGACGATAATAACAAAACCAATCTTTTCGTTCCAAGAATACGATTCAAAATTGTACACAAGTTGTTACGAAGTATTTTATGGTACATGAAGATGTTTTTAGCAACAGCACGAGGATTTCCGAAGGCTATCCACGTTTACGGGATCGCGTCCAAAATAACGTTTTATTACTCTTTTGTTACAATTTCTGTTTATTTTGTGACATATCCCTTTTATTTGTAACCCGATATACTTAAGTGTACAAATAAAATAATGTTTAATAATAATAATGTCATTATTGCAGGAAGGTAACAGTAGTACTGAGAATTAAGTTCTTCTAAAAAGATGTACAAAAAGGATCCTACAATTGGCGGTCTTATCCTTAGCAGGGATTTCTTCCAGACGTCCATTTTACTTTTTGAGCCTTTTATCTGAGGCTACCAAACTTTTCGATTTAAAACCTGGTGCTCATATAATGTTGTCTCATAGTTATGAATTAGAATTATGAATTAGCGAAAACAATACGCAACCAAGTACAATTCAACGCACAGAAAAACTTGGAACCTAGCGCGATATTCACCTAAGCATGCCACGCTCTAAAGCACTCAGTTCTTGGAGCATCCAGCATAGCCTGCGTTCATTCCTTAAAACACGTGGAGGATTGTTTCAGCTATATCAATGAATTTGATTCTCTCCCGTATGTTATGGATATTAACCATTAAAATCTATAGATGTGATGATGTATAGGTGTGATGTGCTATTTTTAGCACTCCGCTAAGAGTGCTAAAAATAGCAGCCTATCAAACTGGAATTCATTAAATAAACATTATCCACAAGCAGAACCAACACACTCATTAAAAAATATACTGCAAATCTAATATCGGTTGATTACTTTGGCCTTGTATTTGATTTGTACCAGTGTCCAATGACCTATTTAAGATATTTGATTTGGTTATGAAACTATGCGAAGCTAAAAAGATAAAATCTTCAGGGTAGCCATGCATAATTTCATAATCGATTTAGGGTAAATGTAGGTCTAGTACTAATCTTTATTCATACATAATTAACCCAGATAAAGCGTCCGGCCTTTTAAAAGGCCCAGAAAATGCATTTAATTTACCCGCATTTATCTCTGTTTTTTTCTATGTGGACATGATTTTTTTAATAGTCATGTTAACCAGAACATATTGATACTTGAGTAGTGATAGTAGTATTGACAATCAGACGCATTTTTTTTTAAGTTTTTGATGTTTCGAAACATGGCTGTGATATTTTATCGCTGTGGCTGTAAAAAGGTAAGATTTTTTATATTTATAAGAAGAATTTGAGAATATTTCACTTTAGTATTTGATTTTGGATGTCTTATTTCTAGGATTTGGCCATTATTTTGATTCTTTAGTTAACTTTTTTGAACCATTTTTACAATTTAAATTGATGGCCTTTTAAAAGCCCTGTAGAATGTATCAAGGCACTTTTGTTGTAGACTGGCACACGCATTCTCAATGAGATTCTTGGCGAGTTGGAGCGTGGTGATGAAGAAAGTTTATTCACGAGCTATTCAAAAATTTTTCTTCTGCCTCTTTAATAACAGATGAAAATGCTGGTAATGAAGAATTTATTACTTTCCTAAAGTCAAAATCGCAACTTAGAGATCTAGCTGAGTTAAATTTTGGTGACAGTTTGAAGATTATGATTCTTTATCAAGCTACGCTATAAGAGACGGACAACAGGTACAATTACTGATAATAGCGAAGTAGTGGACATCAACAGCTCCTTTTCCTGAAACTGTTAAGTCCGAGTTGGTTCGAGTTTCATTCAGACAACAGTTGTGAGAAACCAAAGTAATTTAGCAATGAAAGATGAGCATGGTTAGGTAGAGAAATTTTACAACCACCTTTGCATTCACTCCTTACAAACTAGGACTTCAGAAAGACAGACAGACGTACCTATCATACAAAAATCTAATGTACCGGAACATAAATTAGTTGGCTAATGTTTGTCTGTCAGTCTAGATATGACTGAACACATCGCATCAGTTGTATACAAACGAGGTGGAAGACCGTATTATCTTCTTGGTTTTCGAAGAGCTTTAGCAACAGGAAGAAGTGGGAGAGGCTTTGTTTGTTCAGCTAGATCACATCAGGAACTATCTCGATATGATGGAACGAATCATCTGATAGAATACAGAGCATCACAGCAAACAATGTGACATAAATTTACACCCTAAACACTGTTTTTTTTGCAAACCGTGTTGAGTATTTAAAAAAATAGTTTTTAGTGATTCAAGCTAATTTGATAAATAAAAATTGATATTTCGATGTTTTGTTTGACTTTTAGGATTGCATATTATCGACCCCCCGATGTTACTACAGGCCTTTTAAAAGGCCACCATTTTCCGACTTTCCTAGAAAAGTAAGATTTTTTTTACTTCTTTCCATAACACTATTAGGGCATTTTATACAACATATTAAAAAATCACTAAGATCGAAGATAAAAAATAGTTTCAGTAATATCTGGGTTAAACTAATATGCTTCCAAAACCACGTTTTATCTATGATCGTAAGGTGTCACAGGATAAGTATTTTCTGTATCAAAAATCAGTGTGGAAATAGAAAAAAATACCTCAAAATGCAATAGAAACGAAGCTTGCAAAATTGTTAATTTGTAAAATAATGTGCTACTGAAAATTATAAACACAGAGCCCTTAACCTTATTATCATTATTACTTGGGCTACCATTAGAATAAGAATAATTTTATTGAATGACACATAGTTGAGCCTATCACAGGCAGCTATAATAAATAGCAATATAGCGCGCTATATTGCGTTATAATGTATTTTATAGCAATCTTTTTATATACTATCGAAAAACAACAACCTCCTTCTTAAGCAATCGTGGAGAGAGAAAACGTCTATTTGAAAAAATAGCTAACCTATCATGGTACACCTTATAAGAATTAATTACCTTGGTTTGATATAAAAAGGCGGTGGATGGAAAGAGGCATTATTCTTTCGCATCTTTCAACAAGAGTAAAACAAAACCCCACTAAGCTAAACCATGAAGTTCCAATTCTGTTTGGTTTTGTTTGTTGTCTTCGTCGCCTACGTTTATGCGCAAAAACCATGGATGGGTGTACGTAGCGCTCAGACAAGTAAGTTCATTTCTTTTCATTACTCATACTCAAAAAGTAGGTCTGAACATGCCTGAAGAGCGGGTTGAAAAACACTTTTCCGCCCTAGGGAGAATCGTTTTCAACTGACAGCTATAACGTTACTATTGAACCATGATTGTGGCAGAATAAATACTAAAGCTAAAAAAAAATTCACCATAGCGACAATTCACTGAATTAAAAAAATACCAAAGACCAGTATGGCTTTATGGCTTTCGCCTGTCCTAGATGGACAAATATCACTGACCTCTATATATACAACGTATAGATAGAGGTCAGTGACAAATATATAAAAAACAAATGAGTGGCAATTTGATTAATTTGTTTTCTCATGTTTTTTATTTATATTTCCTTGTATTCGTAATTAAAAGCACAAGTGTTTACCTCGGGTAAAAGTAACTTATGTAGTCCCTCGAGCTATTGGCGCCCTCGTTACACTCGGGCGGCAAACCCCGTCTCGGGACTACATAAGTTACTTTCAACCCTTGGGTAACAATGTACTATTGCATGCCTACTTGATTATATCTATTGTTAGTAAGAACGTTGCCTGGAAGAAATTGCTTTCAGTGATAAGGCCGTCTGTTGTAATATTTTTTTATAAAATTAAGATAAAAGGAAGTTATTTTAATTATTGTTTTAATGTTAAAAAGGAACAAACACGGTACAATAAAATGTTAATTCATTCATACTTGTTCTTTCTTCTTTAGTCTATGCGTCCGGTATATTCGATTTGATTTAATTAATCACGTCCATGTTTAGAACTCAGATATTATAAAGTTATATTTTAAAGTTCCAGATTAATTTACTGATTTTATAATTAACTAGCGACCCGCCCCGGCTTCGCACGGTTTTAGTTTACGTATAAACTTTCCTCTTGAATCACTCTATCTATTAAAGAACCGCATCTAAATCCGTTGCGTGGTTTTAATGATTTAAGCATTCAAAGGGACATAGGGATATAGGGACAGAGAAAGCGACTTTTTTATACTACGTAGTGAAGAAACTCATTGAGGAATTCATTTGAACTTTTTTACTGACGTTGCAATTTTTACTAAAAAATGTGATGATTAGATTCAGCTTTGTTGTTTTGATTTCAGCTTGCAAGGACGGCCCGGATGGAGATCAATACTGTGCGACACAATGCACATCGATTTGCTCAAATGTTGACCGAGCCTGGTGCAACCAACAACGGTGCTGGTGCGAATTAATTTAATCAGTATGTCCTTTGCAAATCTTTGCTACAGCAGTTTTTAATAAAGAGTGTTTTGAACCTAAGGTTTTACTTAGACCCCTGGTAAATTATCTTTGAGAATATACTAGAAATTTGGTATTAGGATCACTTATTCATAATCATACTATTGAAGATATCGCTTTGATGATATTATGTTATCATACCTTTTTTAATTTCTAATCCTAATTAACAACGAAAATTACAATCAAGGAATAGAGATTAGGTAACGGGTAAATATAGTCTATGAACCTCAACCTCAACTCGATCTCAACTGAACCATGTCAATACCAGTCGGAAACGTCCCCAAGACACTGGCTGCATTACCACGCTGTATGGCAACGCTGAGCCAGATACTCTACCTAGGGCCTCGACTCCAAGGAGAGCAAATGCGTGGGTTATGTCGAGACCTGTATATTTGCGCCTCTTGAGACCCTCAGCCAAATCCACCGCACCAGCCGTCGTGGATGTCCATGGAAGATGGGAAGGCGCAAGTGTGCAAGATGTAGCGTTTCAAACAATCGTCCTCCCCAACTCCCATGGGACTATGTCATACCGTCAGGCCCATTGCCATCGTCACGGAACAGACCATTCGATTCGAGAATAGCTGGTACGTTAGCGCTGACAAAGGCCTGCCAGATGATGTCAGAAGGCTGGTATGACGAGAAATACGACCAGCGGCCATAGTACACGATATTCCGTGATGATCAAACTGTTCGACTGCAGTACCGCACTGACATTGATAAGGCGATTATGTTAATTTAATTGCAATATTAATAATTATAGAAGTTTCAGATAATAATTTCATTACTTTACATTTGTTTATGAACAAAGATAATGATTATAGTCGTGTAGTGTGGCGGCAGCCTTAAAGCTACGTCGATCGCTACGAAACTCGTAGAACCACGTAGGTAGCTACGAAACTCGTAGACCGTCTACGAACAGTTGAGTATTCCACTGATCGCGTTGTCCTTTGAGATTGCACTTACTGGACAAACATTTGGTTTATATGAATTCGGTTTAGAAATTATTTATTTTCACAAATAATACAATAGTTCACTTAAATGAGAAAATAATGTTTTAATAAACGATGTTTACATTTTAATATTTTTCTATATGACTTATATGTAAGCACGAAGCTGCTTACCTAAGGATATGATGGATGGAGGAAAACAATCTATATATATAAAAGAAAGTCGTGTTAGTTACTTCACTTATAACTAAAGGACGGCTGAACCGATTTAGCTGAAAATTGGCAGGGAGGTAGTTTAGAGCCAGGAGAAGGACATAGGATACTTTTTATCCCGTTCGGTACTTATAATAAAACCGTGCGAAGCCGGGGCGGGTCGCTAGTAATAGATATAAACAATTTAGATAACAATAATATATTTGTTATTTGGTCCCTGCATTTAGAAAAAGTTACAGTAGGAGTATATTGCCAAACATGGAATATCATAAAGGCTCTTAATCCTGGAGTACGCGTTTCAATTCGCGGACGAGATAACTTGGAATTAACTTTATACTATTTTGCACTCAAAAGAACAATTGAACATTCACACAGCCTTCAGTAAGCTTGAATATTGAAGCCAGTTTTTGTAAAATCTCTTTCTAGTAGTAAAATAAAAACACCCATTTGCAAGAGGCTTAACTACCGACCGAGTTTTTATTGGATGCACGGTATCCCGTGCATATAATTTAAAAGTTTTAATTAATTTGATTAACTACGATAACGTCACTCCACACTTTTAAAACTTTAAACTAAACATGATAAGGTTGTTTTTGAGAGGAAAAGAAGGAGGATTAAAAACTTAAATCGATCACTATTTTTCATTTGAAATCTGGTGTTCCATGAAGTCTCATATGATTTCGATCAAGATCTGACGTGAATTTTTTTGAGTTTCGCTGCAGACATATTTCATCGACTTCGACTTCATTGACGTAGTCCTAATTGGTTTTGCTTTAAAGAATTTAAAGTCTATTAATAGTTTTTGTAAAACACAGTATGTTATTGTTAACCGTTATAACATTAAAAGCAATACTTGATGCCTCACATTACGGTCGACCGCATGTATAATCTAGGAGTGCGACCTTCATTACTGTCCAAAGGTTCCCGCCCTCGGCCAGGGCGGGCGGCAGCTGGTGCCTTGACATATGAGCTGTTTGAGAGGCCGTTACGTAGATTGCCTTCGGATCTACGACGCTCGAACCAAGACCTAATTGAAACTCTCTTTACTGATTACCTTTGTATGACTTTATTTTTTTTTTTTGGTTGAATCACCTCTGAATCATCCAAGGCTTCTGTGTCATGTAATGTTCAAAAACTCAAATGGATACATGTTTTATATATGGGTACGTATATATAAAACAAAGTCGACAAGATAGCAAAAAAAACCACGCGGGCTATTTACTCATACGGTAGTAGATTTCTGGTAACACACAAAACAATCTGACAATGAACATACCCCTTGTACAATGGGCTGTGTTCTGATGAACTTTTTGACATAGTGCCCGCGGCTCCTTTTTACCATCGCACCGCTCGCCATCGGCAGAGATATCATCCCCATACCTTGGAGCCTTTAGTTCGCGGACTGTAAGGTTTATGAGGAATTTCCTCCCGGGAACTCTCAGGTTGTAGAATGATGCCCCAGCTAATGTTTTCCCCCAGGACTACGACATGGAGTTCTTCAAAAAGGGTCTTTTAAGACATTCTTGTTTGCCACCTTCGTGGTATAAAAAAAAACTTTCCTACTGCTGAAATCAAATCCACAAATAATATGTTTAATAATAATGTCTTTATTGCAGTTAGTTAAATGTAGTACTAAGAAATAGACTACTATTTTTTGAGCCTTTTATCTAAGGCTGCAATAATAGCTGGTTAGTGCATAGTTTACATTCTTATAGTCACATCGTTAGTTTTTGATTTTGCTTACAGATACTTTTCTTTAAAGTCGTTTATGGAGTCTACAAAAACTAAATAATTTATTTAGACTAGATTACAAAGTTAAGTAGGGTACAACAATGAACGATGAGGCCGCAAAAGTTAAAAACTGTAGAGCGACCTCATCGCCCGCCTCCTAGGCACACACGACATAAATTATTTGGTGAAATTTTACAGTTAATAAAGAAAAACTAATATATTAATTAGACTGTTTGCAACCGTCTGCAGTTAGCTCAATGGTTTCAATTGTAAATACTAGTTGTAATTTTTCTATTCCTTGCTTGTAATTTTCGTTGTTAATAAAGACTTTTCCATACATTAATTAACTTATTATTAAACCTAATTTAATAAAAATACTCTGTCTAGTCTAGTCTGTACCACATTTTTAAAAATGTATCTTTTGTGAGGGGGAAAACTGGATTATTAATTTATTTACCATTTATCATGCTAGTAATACCGTCATTCGGCGAGTCCTTTGCTCGGTGGGAGAACATGTGTGCTGATACGATGAGTTATTCCCAACATCTCACTTACGACGCACCTATTCCCAACGTCTCACGAGAGTCAGGGCGTTGTCATTTAAATTAATATATTTTTAATCATAAAAAATGTTTATTCAAAATACAGGTTAAATAGCAGGCATTAAGACTAAAGTACAGTTAAAATATTTTTAAATAAAGAAGTACTTGAACGTAACCTTTCAAAGTCAAGGTGGCTCCTCGCTCTAACTAAGTTTGCACTTGTGTTTAGAAGGGAGGGCTCATACCTGCGGCCTCTTCATATTATTTGTGTTTCTATTTTAAACTCTGAGATTGACACAAGGGTTATAAAGAATAAACCTTTTACTATAATCTAATTACTACTAGTTATGTATAACATACACATAATTTAAGAATTTGATTATGTAGCCCAAAACTATGATAGAGTACTTAGCAGGTGCTCTGCCTGTTCGTAGTCAATATTTTGCAAGTAGTGAGTTACAGTTCGTTTATATTCCGTATAAGTATTTTTATGAAGAGCGATTTTGTTTATTTTATTATAGAGGTGCGGTCTAGAAATTCCGCATGATGACGAGCACAGCTTGTCTTATATGTATTTGATTATTGATTTTTTTTTTTTTTTTATTTTTTTATTTGATTTTTCTTATTTGATTTGAAAACTTTGATTTTCTCCTTTTATTAGCAGTATCTATATTTGTTAGTTCCTTATGTGGTTTGAGTATACTTAAATAGTTTCCTAACTGAATGAATGTTGCATTCATTAAATAGTTGAGTGGTTGAATGCCTAAATGGTTTAAAGTAAGCCACTTTTAGCACTGCTCTCTGGGCTCCCTCCAGTGTGAGCATAAGAGTTTGCAGCTCCACCCCAAGATATAATACAATACAACAGCAAGGACTGGCTGAGTGCAAAATACGTTGTCTTAATCTGGTTTTCCTTTGCGATGTGTCTTATTTTTTTGAACACTTTAATTAGTTTGCGAACTCCAGCTTTAATAGAGTTAATATGTGACGAGGATGTCATGTGTTGATCTATAGCGACACCCAAGTATTTTGTAGAGGTACTCGCAATATGCGCGAGTCGAGAGTCTGGCGTAGTGCACGCAATTTACGTGCGTATTTTGAATTCGCGTGATGCTTGTGGACGCGATGTATTATTGGTGTCTAGTATCTCACTAACGCGCGAATGACTTCGAGCGAAACGTTTCGCGACGAATTCGCCCTTTCTGGACAAGCTCGATAAAAACTACTGTCTTAAAAATTCGAACTATGAGTCAACATACCGAGTAGCAGAATAGAAATAACGGTCGACTGCGGTTCGGTAAGCCGTAGTTCGAATATCAACTACGGTTAAGTTTTTGGCGGATTTGTCTGAAGATCTCAAGAGGCGCAAATATGCTCCACATAACCTACACATTTGCTCTCCTTGGAGTCGAGACCCTAGGTCTGTGGGGTACCGAGGCTCACCGGGTTTTAAAATATATCTAGCGTCTGGTCAATGCGACGCGTGACCCGAGAGCGTGGTGAGTATCTGGCTCAGCGTTGCCATACAGCGTAGTAATGCAGCCAGTGTCTTGGGGACGCTTCCGACATGGATCTACCTATAGACAATATTTACCTGTTACCTATCCTCTATTTCTTGATTGTAATTTTCGTTGTTAATTAGGATTACAAATTAAAAACAGGTGATAACATAATATCTTCAAAGCGATAGATTCAATAGTATGACTGAATAAGTGAGCCTAATACCACATCTCTAGTATATTCTCGAAAATGATTTACCAGGGGTCTAAGTAAAACATTACTTTCAAAACAATCTTTATTAAAACCTGCTATAGCAAAGATTTGCACAGGACATACTGATTAAACTAATTCGCACCAGCACCGTTGTTCGCTGCAGCAGGCTCGGTCAACATTTGAGCAAATCCTTGAGCATAGTAACGCACAGTATTGATCTCCTGACGGCCCGTCGCAAACTGAAATCAAAACAACAAAGCTGAATCAAATTTGCACATTTGGTAGTATAGATTACAAGGTCAGTAAAAAAGTTTTCAAATAAAACTCAGATGACTTCTTCAACGAACTTCTTGATTAATTTATAAAACAATCACTGACGTAGGTTACCTTTCATCACAAATATGTAATGAAATACAAAATTTTTCACCGCGTGTAACACTGCGGGGCGCAGCTAGTGGTAAATAAATAATACCTAGGTACTGGAATTTTTATATCCTAAAATTATAATTATCTGGCCCTAAGCCTGACACCATTTACAATGATTTTTAAATAACCTAACCTAAGTACCCGTCCATGTCATTGTTATAATTCTTTACAAAAACGCAATCAACGACGATAGAAGAAGCCTTTCATCTGAGTTCTAAACATGGACGTGATTAATTCACTCAAATCGAATATACCGGACGCATAGAGTAAAGAAAAAAGAACAAGTATGAATGCATGAATTGATACTTCATTATACCTTTTTGACACTATGACAATAATTGAAATAACTCTAAGCAATATAGCAATATATAAGCAAAATAAAGCAATTTCTTCCAGGCAACCTTATCAATAGATATAACCAAATAGGTACCTATGTAAAGAAATGAACTTACTTATCTGAGTGTTATGTACACCATGCATCCATGGTTGTTGAGCATAAACGTAGGCGACCAAGACAACAATCAAAACCAAACAGAATTGGAACTTCATGGTTTAGCTTAGTGGGGTTTTGTTTTACTCTTGTTGAAATATGCGAAAGAATAATGCCTCTTTCCATCCACCGCCTTTTTATATCAAACCAAGGTAATTAATTCTCATAAGGTGTACCATGATAGGTTAGCTATTTTTTCAAATAGACGTTTTCTCTCTCCCCGATTGCTTAAGAAGGAGGTTGTTGTTTTTCGATAGTATATAAAAAGCTTGCTATAAAATACATTATAACGCAATATAGCGCGCTATATTGCTATTTGTTATAGCTGCATGTGAAATGGTCAACTATATGTCATTCAACAAAATTATTCGAATTCTAATAGTTACATGTGTAATAATGTTAAAAAGGTTAAGGGCTCCGCCTTGAGAATTATCAGTAGCTCATTATTTTACAAATTTGCAATCTTGCAAGCTTCGTTTCTATTGCGTTTTGATGTATTTTTTTTTTCATATCCACTCTGATTTTTAGAAATAGATAATACTTGTCCTGTGACACCATACGATCATAGATAAAACGTGGTTTTGTACGCTTATTAGTTTAATTATGTATGAATAAAAATAAGAACCAGACCTAATATATTATTTCCTAAATCGATTATGAAATTATGCATGGCTACCCTGAAGTTTTTATCTTTTTAGCTTCGCATAGTTTCATAATCAAATCAAATTGGACACTGATACAAATCAAATTTAATTAGTTTGCGAACTCCAGCTTTAATAGAGTTAATATGTGACGAGGATGTCATGTGTTGATCTATAGCGACACCCAAGTATTTTGTAGAGGTACTCGCAATATGCGCGAGTCGAGAGTCTGGCGTAGTGCACGCAATTTACGTGCGTATTTTGAATTCGCGTGATGCTTGTGGACGCGATGTATTATTGGTGTCTAGTATCTCACTAACGCGCGAATGACTTCGAGCGAAACGTTTCGCGACGAATTCGCCCTTTCTGGACAAGCTCGATAAAAACTACTGGCTTAAAAATTCGAACTATGAGTCAACATACCGAGTAGCAGAATAGAAATAACGGTCGACTGCGCTTCGGTAAGCCGTAGTTCGAATATCAAGTACGGTTAAGTTTTTGGCAGATTTGTCTGAAGATCTCAAGAGGCGCAAATATGCTCCACATAACCTACACATTTGCTCTCCTTGGAGTCGAGACCCTAGGTCTGTGGGGTACCGAGGCTCACCGGGTTTTAAAATATATCTAGCGTCTGGTCAATGCGACGCGTGACCCGAGAGCGTGGTGAGTATCTGGCTCAGCGTTGCCATACAGCGTAGTAATGCAGCCAGTGTCTTGGGGACGCTTCCGACATGGATCTACCTATAGACAATATTTACCTGTTACCTATCCTCTATTCCTTGATTGTAATTTTCGTTGTTAATTAGGATTACAAATTAAAAACAGGTATGATAACATAATATCTTCAAAGCGATAGATTCAATAGTATGACTGAATAAGTGAGCCTAATACCACATCTCTAGTATATTCTCGAAAATGATTTACCAGGGGTCTAAGTAAAACATTACTTTCAAAACAATCTTTATTAAAACCTGCTATAGCAAAGATTTGCACAGGACATACTGATTAAATTAATTCGCACCAGCACCGTTGATCGGTGCAGCAGGCTCGGTCAACATTTGAGCAAATCCTAGAGCATAGTGTCGCACAGTATTGATCTCCTGCCGGGCTGTCCTGGCAAACTGAAATCAAAACAAAAAAGCTGAATCAAATCTGCACATTTTGTAGTATACAGGGTGATTGGAAGGTGGGTGCAAAGCTGGTAGGTAAAGGTAGTGTGGACTATTTGGAACCATTTAAACCATTTTTGTCTCAGACGAAGTCTGACCGTTTCTTTTATATCAATTTTTTATTGGAGGCAAGGAAAATACCCGAAATTTCACAGTTAGTTGCTAATCATTGCCAGTTTAAAAGGCCAATGATTTTTTTTTGTTTAATTTAAGTAAAACTAATGTGTAAGCAATCTAACAAAACATGTTGTTAGGTATCTGCGTCATTAGCTATTTTTTTACAGACCCTTAAAACTTACAAAAATTTTCAACGATTTTCGAAAACCATTTTTGAAGTTAATAAAAAAAAAAGGTCAGCTTTTTTTTTTGTTCAAATCTTTTCAAAAACATGTTTGGTTATTATTCTTTCTTTTGAGGTATCAATTAAGCCGATATCTCACAAATTATTGAACTATGGATCTATAAACCAAATAGAGAGAGAAAATTTGAAGCAACTTTAATACAAAAATAAAATGGTTTTGGCTATCATACCGCGCACGGTGGCCTTTGTTTTGGTCAGTGGAATTCCTCAGAAGTTCTTAGAATTAAACTTTGAACACAAAACGTTTTTTTCATACATTACAATGTCACTAAAAAAGTTTTCAAATAAAACTCAGATGACTTCTTCAACGAGTTTCTTGATTAATTTATAAAACAATAACTGACGTAGGTTACCTTTCATCACAAATATGTAATGAAATACAAAATTTTTCACCGCGTGTAACACCGCGGGGCGCAGCTAGTGGTAAATAAATAATACCTAGGTACTGGAATTTTTATATCCTAAAATTATAATTATCTGGCCCTAAGCCTGACACCATTTACAATCATTTTTAAATAACCTAACCTAAGTACCCGTCCATGTCATTGTTATAATTCTTTACAAAAACACAATCAACGACGATAGAAGAAGCCTTTCATCTGAGTTCTAAATATGGACGTGATTAATTTACTCAAATCGAATATACCGGACGCATAGAGTAAAGAAAAAAGAACAAGTATGAATGCATGAATTGATACTTCATTTTACCTTTTTGACACTATGACAATAATTGAAATAACTCTAAGCAATATAGCAATATATAAGCAAAATAAAGCAATTTCTTCCAGGCAACCTTATTACAATCAATAGATATAACCAAATTAGGTACCTATGTAAAGAAATGAACTTACTTATCTGAGTGTTATGTACACCATGCATCCATGGTTGTTGAGCATAAACGTAGGCGACCAAGACAACAATCAAAACCAAACAGAATTGGAACTTCATGGTTTAGCTTAGTGGGGTTTTGTTTTACTCTTGTTGAAATATGCGAAAGAATAATGCCTCTTTCCATCCACCGCCTTTTTATATCAAACCAAGGTAATTAATTCTCATAAGGTGTACCATGATAGGTTAGCTATTTTTTCAAATAGACGTTTTCTCTCTCCCCGATTGCTTAAGAAGGAGGTTGTTGTTTTTCGATAGTATATAAAAAGCTTGCTATAAAATACATTATAACGCAATATAGCGCGCTATATTGCTATTTGTTATAGCTGCCTGTGAAATGGTCAACTATATGTCATTCAACAAAATTATTCGAATTCTAATTGTTACATGTGTAATAATGTTAAAAAGGTTAAGGGCTCCGCCTTGAGAATTATCAGTAGCTCATTATTTTACAAATTTGCAATCTTGCAAGCTTCGTTTCTATTGCGTTTTGATGTATTTTTTTTTTCATATCCACTCTGATTTTTAGAAATAGATAATACTTGTCCTGTGACACCATACGATCATAGATAAAACGTGGTTTTGTACGCTTATTAGTTTAATTATGTATGAATAAAAATAAGAACCAGACCTAATATATTATTTCCTAAATCGATTATGAAATTATGCATGGCTACCCTGAAGTTTTTTTCTTTTTAGCTTCGCATTGTTTCATAATCAAATCAAATTGGACACTGATACAAATCAAATACAAGGCCAGAGTAATCAACCGATCTTTGATTTGCAGTTTTTTTAAAGATGATTTTGGTTCTTCTCGTGGATTATGTTTATTTAATGAAATCAAGTTTTGATAGGCAGCTTATAGCGTTCCTAACGGAGTGTCTCAAATCTGAATACTTTAATGGTCCGTAACATTCGGGAGAGAATCAAAGTCATCGACATAGCTGAAAGAATCCTCCACGTGTCTTAACGAATGAACGCAGTCTGTTATATGCTGGATCCTGCAAGAAGAGAGTGCTTTAGCATCTTTGCGCGTCAGTGTAAAATGGAACGACGCAGAAGCTTTTTCAAAGGAATACTCAACCGTTCGTAGACGGTCTACGAGTTCCGTAGCCAGCTACGTAGCTCTACGAGTTCCGTAGCGATCGACGTAGCTTTATCGCTACTGTCATATTGCACTTCATGGTGGCTCGGGGGATGGTAGAGCAAAACAAACAGTTGATAATTTGAAGTAAGTTTACAATAACTGAAGAGACTTCAAACTTCACGCATTATAAAGAATAGCACAAAAACTACTCGACAAATCTTGATCAATTTAAACCTCCAACACACAGCCGCTATTTTGAAGCTGAGTCTTGCAGTTATTGGCAAGACTCAGCTTCAAAATAGCGGCTGTGTGTTGGAGGTTTAAATTGATCAAGATTTGTCGAGTAGTTTTTGTGCTATTCTTTATAGTGGAATATAACGATCACACAACTGAATCAATAATTGCAATATTGCAATAACGATCGCGCTTCAAAACCGGGTTAGTATGATGGAAGCTTTATGGGATCAAATGAGAATCATAAAATTCAGTTTTACCTATACAAAAAATACTGTAAAACACAAACTTAAAAAAACTAAAAAAATCAGTTTAAGTTAGAACCTCCTCTTTTTTTAAGTAGATTTATAAAAATGTTAATATTTAAATGTGTATGTGTTAAAGCACGTAACCAAAGTGAACATTGTTTGTAAAGTGTTTTCGAAATTGCTTCGTTTTCTGTTTAAACAGTTTTATTCATAACTTCTTTTAAACACTTATTAATATTGATCTGACCACAGTGCGCTCTGATCCAGTATCTCAAATGAATCCCACACTTTAATCCCACACATTAATCCCACACTTTAATCCAACACATTAATCCCACTATTTAAACCCACACTTTAATCCCACATTATAACCCCACTATTAAATCCCACTTTTTAATCCCACACTTTAATCCCACTCTTTAATCCACCACTTTAATCCCACATTTTAATCCCACTTTTTAATCAGACACTTTAATCCCACTTTTTAATCCCACTATTTAATCCCACGCTTTAATCCCACACTTTAATCCCACGATTTAATCCCAGTTTTTAATCCCACTATTTCATTCCACTGTTTAATCTCACATTTTAATCCCACACTTTAAACCCACACTTTAATCCCACTTTTTAATCCCACGTTTTAATCCCACACTTTAATCCCACAAATTAATCCCACTTTTTAATCCCACTATTTAATCCCAATTTTTAATCCCACACTTTAATCCCACTTTTTAATCCCACATTTTCATCCCACGCTTTAATCCCACTATTTAATCCCACTATTTAATCCCACTTTTTAATCCCACACTTTAATCCCACACTTTAATCCCACACTTAAATCCCATAATTTAATCCCACTTTTTAATCCCACTATTTAATCCCACTTTTTAATCCCACACTTTAATCCCACTTTTTAATCCCACACATTAATCCCACTTTTTAATACCACACTTTAATCCCACACATTAATCCCAGTTTTTAATCCCACATTTCAATCCCACACATTAATCCCACTTTTTAATCCCATACTTTAATCCCCCACTTTAATCCCACACTTTAATCCCACTTTTTAATCCCACACTCTTTATATATATGTATCTATTTAGTACTATATATCTTTATTATATTTAGTACTATATTATTTATATTTAGTACTATATGCTTGTCAACTTCCTTGAGAAAGAGGGGTTGTTCTTAATGAACTCCTTCTTTAAGAAGCAGCCCCAAAGGAAGTGGACATGGCGAAGTCCCGACTCTGTGACTAAAAATGAGATCGACTTCATCATGACGGATAGGAAGCACATATTCAGAGATGTCTCAGTGATCAACAGGTTCAATACCGGATCTGATCACCGAATGCTCCGAGGCACTCTGAATATCAACTTAAAGCTTGAAAGAAACCGTCTGATGAAGTCCACGCTCCGACCAAATCCAATCCACATCATGGCGGGCACCGAGAAGTTTCAGCAGCTTCTCGGGGATAGATTTGTTGCTTTGGAACCCACTGATGACGTTGACGAGAACCTACACAATCTGGTCGAAACGTTGAGGGACGAGGGCATTAAATTATGCAGAAAACAAGGTACTGGCAGGAAGTCCAAACTCTCGACTGAGACTCTGGATCTGATGACAAGAAGACGGGAAACCACCCAAGTGACTTCATCAGAGAGGTCAGACCTGAACAAGCGAATCGCGAAGATGGTACGGCGCGACCTTCGGACCTCCAACACACGCCTCATTGAAGAGGCGATAGAGCGCAACCGAGGGTCCAAAGTATTCACTCAGCAGATTGGCAGGAGCCACCTGACGAAGCTTAAAACGCACGATGGGAGGACCGCTTTGTCGAAGCCTGAGATCTTGGCCGAGATAGAGGATTTCTATGGCCGTTTGTACACTGCACATGCCCCTCGTTCCCGGCGAGATGACCATGATTCTAGAGCCACCCTGACACGCCACTATACCGACGAACTGCCAGATATCAGTCAAGATGAAATCGTGCTAGCTCTGAGGCAGCTTAAAAATGGAAAAGCCCCGGGTGAGGACGGTATTACTTCAGAGCTTCTGAAGGCAGGAGGAGCCCCCGTTATACAGGAGCTACAGAGCCTCTTTAATACCGTCCTTCACAGTGGGAGAACTCCTAAGGCGTGGAGCGGGGGTTTGGTGGTGCTCTTTTTTAAGAAGGGCGATAAAACGCTCCTTAAAAACTATAGACCCATCACACTCCTGAGCCACGTCTATAAGCTGTTCTCGCGAGTGGTCACGAATCGTCTCGCCAGGAGACTCAACGAGTTTCAGCCACCGGAACAGGCCGGGTTCCGCGGAGGATATGGCACCGTAGACCACATTCACACAGTGCGGCAGATTATACAGAAGTCCGAAGAGTATAATCAGCCCCTGTGTCTCGCTTTTGTGGACTATGAGAAAGCCTTTGACTCTGTCGAAACCTGGGCTGTTCTGGAATCCTTACAGCGATGCCAAGTAGACTATCGTTATATCGAGGTGCTGAGATGTCTCTACGATGCCGCCACTATGAGTGTCCAAGTACAGGACCAGCAGTCTAAACCCATCCAATTGCGCAGAGGAGTGAGACAGGGGGATGTCATATCCCCGAAACTGTTCACGAGCGCATTGGAAGATATGTTTAAGACGCTGGACTGGAAAGGTAAGGGCATAAACATAAACGGCAATTACATCTCACACCTACGATTCGCTGATGACATAGTCTTAATGGCGGAGTCGCTAGAGGAGCTGACTCACATGCTGGACGGCCTAGCCTCAGCCTCACGACGCATCGGTCTTGGCATGAATTTGGATAAAACCAAAGTCATGACCAATAACCACATTAATCCAGGACCGGTCATCGTAGAAGGCCACCTTCTCGAAATTGTTTCCGAGTACACTTACCTTGGGCAGATTGTGCAGTTAGGTAAAAACAATTTTGAGAAGGAGGCCAAGAGGAGGATTCAGCTGGGCTGGGCAGCGTTTGGAAAACTACGTCGAGTCTTCTCGTCATCCATACCGCAATGTTTGAAAACAAAAGTTTTCAATCAGTGCGTCCTACCCGTAATGACCTACGGAGCTGAGACGTGGACACTCACGGTAGGGCTGGTCCACCAGTTTAAAGTCGCTCAGCGAGCTATGGAAAGAGCTATGCTCGGAGTTTCTCTGAAGGATAGGATTCGTAATGAATACATCCGACAGAGAACCAAAGTTATCGACATAGCTCAAAGAATTAGCAAGTTGAAGTGGCAGTGGGCCGGCCATATCGCGCGAAGAACCGACAACCGTTGGGGTAAACGTGTTCTTGAGTGGATACCGCGACTCGGCAAACGTAGTGTAGGACGCCCTCCGGCCAGGTGGGATGACGATCTGCGAAGGACTGCTGGCAGATGCTGGATGCGGCAAGCTGAAGACAGGGCGCTATGGCGCTCATTAGGGGAGGCCTATGTCCAGCAGTGGACTAATATAGGCTGATGATGATGATGATGATGATCTTTATTTAGTCCCTCGTACTATTGGCGCCCGAGTGTAACGAGGGCGCCAAACCCCGTCTCGGGACTAAAAAAGTTACTTTCAACCCTTGGTAACAATGTGCTATATTCTGATTGTCAGAAATAAGATAATATTGTCAGAAATCTATACTTATAATAAAACTGTAACAGGTCCAATTCTGTACATTGAAGATATTTTGAAAATTTTTTTGGAGGGCACTCTATTATCGATACTCAAGCCAAAACTGTATTTTTTTTCATTCATGTCTGTCTGTCTGTCTGTCTGTCTGTCTGTCTGTCTGTATCGTAAACGCGCATCACGCCGAAACTACTTGATGGATTGAAATGAAACTCGGCATGATTATAGGTCGTACTACGAGGAAGGACATAGGATACTTTTTATCCCGGAATTCAGTAAGGTTCTCATGGGAGAGGGTATGAAAGTAAAATTCCTTTACCGCGCATCACGCCGAAACTGCTGAATGAGTTGGAATGAAACTCGGGACGATTTGAGTTCATACTACAAGGAAGGACATGGGATACTTTTTATCCCGGAATTCGGTAAGGTTCCCCTGGGAGAGAGGATGAAAAAAAAATCTTTAACCACGCATCACGACGGAAGTGAATGAATTGGAATGGAACTCGGGACGATTGGGCATGGGATACATTTTATCCCGGAATTCAGTTTGGTTCCCCTGGGCTATACGGGTTTTCAAAAATTTCTCACAGCTTTTGAACGACGCGTACGTACGCGTCGTTCAGATGCTGTGAGAAATTTTTGAAAACCCGTATAGCCCAGGGGAACCAAACTGAATGAACTGATAAACACGAAAGTTTGTGAGTATGAATGGATAGATGGATGGATGTTTGTTACTCTTTCACGCAAAAACTGCTGAACGGATCTGGACGAATTTGGCACAGAGATAGATTTTAAGCTGGAATAACACATAGGCTTTATTTTATTCAGAAAATCCCACGGGAAAGGGAATTACGCAAGTAAAATCGCGAGTACTCGAAATACTAATCATGCGCAGACGAAGTCGCGGGCACCAGCTAGTAAGATAATATAAATGTAAGTATACTTAAGTTTCTAGTAACAAAAATGAAACACTAGATGAACAAATTGCCTATGAAATATAACATGCTTTAGTTAATATTGTTTAAATCAGTAAGATTGTAAAATTTGTGATATAAGAAAAGGTTAGTAATGATACTTTCTCTATAATATCACTTCCGTGTTAATTATCACTACATTGTATACAACAAAGTCACTTTCTGTGTCCCCTTTTTTTTATACCACCAATGTGGCAAACACGTTTAAACCTTCCTCTTGAATCACTCTATCTATTAAAAAAACCGCATCAAAATCTGTTGCGCAGTTTTAAAGATTTAAGCATTCAAAGGGACATAAGGACATAGGGACAAAAAAAGCGACTTTGTTTCATACTATGTAGTGATACATGAATATTACAATCAAAGAATAGAAAAAACTAATAATACAAATGAAATCATTGAGCTAACTGCAGATGGTTGCAAACAGTCTAAAGGTAGCTTTATTGTTCCATGCAAGACACGGCTGCATTATGTATTGCAATGCTGATGCGCAGAGTCAGATACTGTGATATAGGTATTAGGTATATAATTTATCTAGATTACGCTGCTTAGGTTGGGGTTGGACGGTGCTGTCTGAATTGTCCAGCGTTATATTCATTCCACGGCCCACTAGGCAAAAGAACAAGAGGTAGACCTTTAACAAGATGGGAAGATGATATAAAAGCTGTAGCTGGTCCAAACTGGAGACAAGTAGCGAAAGACAGAGACAAATGGGCATCACTGGAGGAGGCCTTCACGCATTCTGGGATTCCGGTAGATCTATAGGTTACTATAAATACTAAGTAAGAGACAAATAAATAACATAGAATAAACTAAATAAAACTAACATATACATAGATTTTTTTGAAATGTAAATTTACTGGAAATAAAAGGCTTTTTATTTTATTTTATTTTATTTTTATTGAATCATTAACACAATTTCGGCTAAAACTTTCATCAATATACCACCATTAAATTTGACTTGCTTATTTTGTAAGCCTAAAGAAATAAAGATATTGATTTATTGATTTACTGAAATTGCTCTTGGACTGAGCTTATTAAGTACATCAATGTTAAACTGACTGCATCGGCTTTTCTCATGCTGAAACAATCTTCAATTTTGTGTTACAAAACTTCAAAAAGAATTTTGTATCATTTTTCCTTGGCCTCTTTGTGACACAATATATCGGCATCTGTTTTATCAATTTGTAGTATTTATGTTTACATAAATGTGTATATGTCCATCGAATGTCATATTGAGCAGAGACCTCAATTTGACTTTAATGCTTCGCCAGATGTTGCTCAGTTCCACACCGACTATATATTATATAGTATTATGTATTTATTGTAAAACGAACATGTATTCATGAGACATATACGAGTACGTTATATATAAACGTGCGAGTGGTTAATTTTTCGCCTTTTCCACTAGTGGACTAAACATTTAAGCGAACAGTAATTCGATTAGCACCTTAGTTCTTATATTATTTTGATAACTATTCATAGTTTAAAATTTAACTTGTCTTAATGCTTATTTTGTAAGCTTATGGAAATAAGGTTGTTGATTTTTTATTTAATATTATCATTGATAAAGATTCGTGTTATAAGTTCCAAATAAATGTACGTACGTTCTTACTCAGCTTCTTATCAGACTGTAATTATTAAGATGACCACTAAGCTATCTGAACATAAAGCTAAATAGCTATTAGCACTGCTCCAGTGTAGTTAGTGGCTGAGATTATAGATGGCGCGATTTGTAAGTATAACGACTATAGCCCGTTAGGACCATAAGTAGTCTTATCAAAACAGTTGGGTTACTTGATTCTATTTTACAGAAGTACGAAAACCATGAATATTTGAACATTGAACCATCTTAGGGATCGTTCACTATACATTTTACTGTTATTTAGAAAATTTTAAACACCCCTACCCCTGGTGAGTTTATTTACCACCGGGTGCCTATCCTTTCCTAAAATCATGTGTATTTTTTATTTGTACAACGTAGCATAAACTATCAGAAAATTGTCTTTAAATACAGGTAAAAATCTTCGCTCAGAAGCGCATAATCGTCCCGAGATCTTCATAGATTTTCGGAGTAATCTCGGCAAGTTAGATAAGTAAAAATGGCAAAGGTAGGAAAGGCGAGAGTCTTCTGTGTTTGACTGACATATATAAATAGTTAATAATATTACACAGTAATTATGTCTGTACTCTATCCATGCCTTGACGGCTGAATGGATCTTAATAAAATTATATTATGTTTAACAGCATCCAAGCCACGGACACAGTATGCTTCTTTTTATCCCAAATGTGCAAAGTCGCGGGCAGAAGCTAACTATAACAGGTTTTCCATACGTGGCCACGCTTTACACGTTTTACCGATCTTTAGTACGTGGTTATCATTTGGCGAGCCAGCGTGCTATAAATATTGCTTTTATGGCACACCGCGACAACTCTATCGGAAGGCCGGCGTTGGTTGTTAACATGACCAAAACGAAAATAATTCTACCTGAAAACTTTATTTGATATGGCCTATTAGGTAGATGCGGAATTTTTTGTCCAATGTTATCATCAGCACATACATATGTGTACAAGAATGTAGGGCTCCTCCAGACTACAGTATGAAAAGCAGTCCTGCACCGCGTCCAGCAAACCCCACGATCGCTACAATGGGCGATATACAGGGTAATAGGTGTTTAATGATTAACCTCGAAAAGGAGACATTGGTAAATCAATACTAACAACTTTTGTTCTACGATTTTTTTTTTGTTGACAAAAAAAAAAATATTTTATTTAAATTTCCAGTTCTAATTTTCTTAGCTATGTCTAGACGTCACAGATTGAGACATGTCAGTTTGGTACATGACCTTTATCTTATACATATTATTATATCTAATGCAAAGAAAGAAAGGGGTTGCGGTGAGGCGAGCAGGAGTTGATAGAAATGCCCACCAAAACTAAAAAAAAAAATAAACTGGAGATGGCACATGGACGTTTTGGCACAAGTCATAGAACAAAAGTTGTTAGTCTTGATTCACTCAAGTCGCCTATAAGAGGATAATCTTATCCTTTAAGGTTTTTTAGTTATTATATACCTATAACCCTGTATAGAGTTGAAGGTCTTCCCATACTTAGTTTCGCGCTGCATCGAGGTCGCCACTAGACACCAAGTTCAAGAACAAGTTACACATTTTATCATTTAGATTACGAAAAGAGTAAAATCATTTATGGGCAATTGTGTGCGCTTCTATAATAAGCATCCATCTGAAGCAACTGAGTTCCCTATTTGTAGATTTAAACACTACAATACATATTACAAAATAGAATGCTTTAAGGTGCCTATGAGAACATGATTTTATTAAATAAACATAATCACAAGAAGAACCAACATTTTAATTTAACCTTGTTTTTATTTTGTATCAGCTTACAATGACTTAAAGTATTTGGGTTGATTAAGAAATTATATAATTCAGGGTGCATAATTTTATAATCGATTTAGAATAAAATTAATAGGTCTAGTACTAATTTTTAAACATGCATAATTAAACTAATCTACTTTCAAAACTACTTTTTATCTGTGGTCGCAAGGTGTCACAGGACAAGTATTTTCTATTTCAGAAAGCAACTGGGAAATAGAAAATAAATTACATCAAAATGCAATTGAAGCGAAGTTTGCAAGATTGTTAATTTATAAAATAAGGCGGATAATTATAAGGCGGAGCCCTAAACCTTTTCATCATCATCACACATTAGAATAAGAAATATTGTGAAATTGTTTGAACTATAGTTTTATGATGGTTTTAAATCAAATTAGTGTCCATCAAATACCTAATTAAGTATCTTTTTCGGATGTACCAACAATAAGAGTTTTAAGAAATTATACAAACCGTTTGTTGTTATGTTTTCCCGCCAGAATATTATGATCTCGGAGTCTTTCAATCAAGAGTGAATTAGTTCTTTCTGGCAAAGCGTGCTCCATCTTAGGCCACATCTTCACTTACGTGAGAGAGAGAGGCCAAACTTTTTCAATAAAAAAGACCAAATTGCAGTATAATTTACAATGTAAATGATAAGTTTTCATTTTGATGTATAAGCTTTTATCTTTTTTATATCTTCACCATTGGTCAATCACTGGCGTTCGAAGTTTTTATTTTGATGAGATGTGAAAATGTTTTCCAAGAATCTCTAGAATGTCCTCCAAAATTTAATGACAAAAAAAGAAAATAAGTCTGTAGGATTGGCGAAAACACATGATTCAAATGTATTCTCTGAAAATTGTAACCTCCTTGTTGCGCAGGCGGGGAAACAGAGAACGTTTATTTCAAAATAAAGCTAACTTGTAATGGAACACCTTATAAGAATTAAGAATTAAGTACTTACCTTGCCTTGGTTTGATATAAAAGGCGATGGATGGAAAGAGGCATTATTCTTTCGCATCTTTCAACGAGAGTAACCCCAATACCCTAAACCATGAATTTCCAATTCTGTTTGGTTTTGATTGTTGTCTGTATCGCCTACGTTAGTGCGCTGAGTAAGTTTATTTCTTTCAAGTACCTATACTTGTTCATTCTTCTTAGCTTTATCCGTCCGGTGTATTTTTGATTTGCATTATTTACAGAGCTCAGGTGAAATGGCTTTGATTCTATCGTCGCTTATTACGTTTTTGTAATCAATTATGATAATAACTTAGGTAGGTAGGTAGGTATTTAAACCTTCCAGTTTCTATGTACTTATTATTTATTTACCATAGCTGCGCCCCGCGATAATTTTGTATTTCAATTAGATATTAGTGATCTGGAAAAGTAACCTACAACAGTGATTGCAATTTAAAAACTAATAAAAAAACTCGTCGATTGAGAATTTAAGTTTTTTAATGACATTGCAATGTAAAAAAAATTAGACTGTAAAATAACCAAGGCTATCACACGTAATCGTTGAGTCAATACTTAACGAAAATGTACCCAAGGCGAAATTAAATCTTATTTCAATTATGTCGATGAAATAGATTTCAGAAAAACCATTAAACTGTTCATATTAAGAAAACTGCAGTTCTCTGCCAAGAAAGTCTTTGAATCTCTGCTGCGAAGAATTTAACGTTGAAAGTAGCAGCGGCAACAATATCTACGATCTTATCGCGGCCGTAGGTATACTGATGATATAAAAGACACTTTACGCAAATAACAAATAAATAAATAATCATTTCAATGGCAATGAACTGCTACATTGAAAGCAATGCGAGTTTACTTGCGGCAGGTCAACTACCGTTACCGGTTTTGATTTAGTATCGCATAATGTTTAATGGTCGAGAAAAATCGCATGATACTTAAGGCGTTTTTTGTGACTTTTCAAAAGCATTCGATTGCATACATCATGAAACATTAAATCAGGAAATTACACCAATATATAATAAGGGATACCTCTCTCTCTCTCTTTCTGTATCCTTACTTAAATAATAGGATACAGAGAAATGATAGTAATGGGAAACGATCTTTGCGGTCTGTAGTTGCAATGGGTGTACCGCAAGGTGCTATCTCCGATCCTATTTTAGTTTTATAATAACGACCTGCCACATCTTGTTACATTAAACGAGATTGTATTTATGCTGATGTAAAGACATTATTTTTAAAATGCAACAACAAAACACAAATTCCGATGATGTGAAAAATGCAATATTAAAATAGTCCATTGGTTCGCAATAATTTATTGGTCACTGAAACCAAAATGATGATTCAGATGTAATGCGCCGCATTATGGCAATTATACCTACTGCATCTTTTCGTGCATCTTATTCATCTTTGTTGTTTTGAATTCAGATTGCCAGCCCGGGCCGATAGGAGATCAACACTGTGCGTCATACTGCGCATTGGTTTGTGCAAACGTTGGCCGTGCCTGGTGCCATTCACAACGGTGCTGGTGCGCATTAATTTAATCAGTATGTCCTGTGCGAATATTTGCTATAACAGGTTATAATAAAGAGTGTTTTTAAACGAATGTTTTATTATGACCTCTAAAAAAACATCTTCGGGAATATACAGATCATATCAAACCATTTATTTGCTGAAAACATTATTACAGATACATGTCAGATCTGTGAAATGCATTCAACTCGTAGGCAGGTGCGTAAATATTAAGTTTTAATGATATAGTTAAAATGATCAAGGCCAATACATTTGGAAATAGTGAACAATCATAGTATACAATTCATTAAAAATCATATTAAAACATAATAAATATATTATTGTACTTAAAATTAATGTACCTAATCATCTACAATATGGAAGCATTTTTCAATCAGCCAATTATTTAATCACATGGAATAGAAACTTTAATTACCTTTCAGGTAAATTATGAAAGAGGCAAGGAATCTTCTTAAAATAAGCAAATATTCCTGATATTATATGGTATGTTTTCTTATTATGTACCTACTTTGTACGATCAAAGGCGAGTCTTTATTGTTCTATAGAAACGAAATGTTCCAAAATTGAAACTTTGCCTGATTGAAGTTTCGAAATACTTTGTCAAAACCTTTGTCTAGAGTTGGTATTCATTGCTTACAAAGTCAGAAGTTTCTCAAATTGTTTGGACATCGTTTTATAGTATCCTGTATTGACTAATAACTTGTATGGAAAATACCTGTAATGACTTATAATATAATACTTATAATGTATAATTGTGTGGATAAGAAAACAATTAATAAACGTACAAACAAGCCGTAATGGACAATGAAAGAAAACTTGCCAAGATACAAGTTTTCTTAACAAAATTGGCTTGTCAGTTCGTTTAATTTGATGATGCATTCGTTTCACATCACGAACGGGACACTCAGTCGTGATTCGCATCTCCCCTACTTCAAAACATTAAAGTAAAGAAAATAACTCAATTTCATGTGGCCTCCCTTAACACGCCCCCAAGAATTGAGTTATGGTCCTTATGAGGATATTTCGGCTTATTTGATATTCTTTTTGTGACTATTGTTTGCTTTAGCATCACATTAGGCCAACATTAGACCTTCGCCCGTCTCTCGTCCTATATTTTTGTGTATTTTAGCTCAAAAACTCATGTTATTGTTTATTACAAGAAAAGTATATAATGTTTAGAGAAACCACATAATCACTACATAGTACAAAGTCGCTTTCTCTATCCTTAATCCCTTTGTCCCTTTGTATGATTAAATCTTTAAAACTACGCAACGGATTTGGATGCGGTTCTTTTATAGATAGAGTGATTCAAGAGGAAGGTTTACACGTATAATAAAACCGTGCGAAACCGGAGCGGGTCGCTAGTACGGTATAAAACAAAGTCACTTCCCGCTGTCTCTTAGATCTTTTTTTCGGTTTTTGTAATAAATAGATTGATTCAAGAGAAAGGTTTATATGTATAATTCACCCGTGCGAAGACAGGGAGGGTCTCTAGTCATTACCTAATAACCTACAAATTAAAACGTAAGTCAATTCAATAGCCTGCAGGGTTCCTGAGAACTCGACCAAACGATGCAATTTCCGTTCTATTACGATTTTTTTTTCTCAGTCGTGTTTACTCGAAGAGCCCTACGAAATAAAGTTCAATTGTACGTACTAGTTTTTTTTATTCCGGGTTTCCCATAGGTATTGAGATCTACCTATAGATATACTTTGATGAACACTTTTTAACATACTTTATAGACGACCACGATACACGACACTGGAGATTGTGGTTTTGATTCCCGTGTTTGTTCGATTAGCAAATTTTTGTGCCGGGTTTCTTGGCGATTATCTATTATCTAGTAAAATATATATTCATAAGAAATGATCAGTCATCTAGTACCCATAAGCAAGCTCTGCTTAGCTTGGGGCTAGGTGATGCTGTGAGGATTGTGCATCAAATAAAAAAAAGAATAGGGTGCCCTCTTAAGGGCTGGTAGACGATAGAGTGTACCAGCTATTGTATTATACCTTCCTTTACTAAAAGCCCTTAGTAAGGATTACTGTGGGCTTGCGCTGAAAGATACCGTGCGTAATATTCATTTGTTACCCGGAGATGATATGCGAGCTAATGTGAACCTTAGGGCTCAAACACAAAACTGCGAGCTCGCATCGCATCGCAAATATCTGCGAGCTCGCACGATAACGTCCGATCTCATTTGCATCGCGCATTCCTGTCATATTACGTCATACTTGGTGACCCCCCTTTTAGTCCGCTCTGAGACAACTTTAGCGAAAGATGCGCGGCGCCTGAGCCGCCTTCTTTGTGTTGTAAAAAAAAACTGCTTCAGTTCTCAACTCATAGTAATTTCGAGTAAAATAGTTCCCTTCAGAGTTCATAATCGTATTAAATGGATGAATCCAGAATCTTCTTTTTCTTTTATATCTATTTAACAATAACAGCAGTGCAATTGGACCGATTTATGCAAAAATGATCCAACCCACAACCTAGTCAATTTCGAGTTTTTTTAACCTATGTAATCAGTATAAGTTATATTTTAACATATCAAAGACTCACACCTCTATGTTCACAAATGTGGAAAATCCATATGATCCAACCCACAACTGTCATGTCGAAGACCATTTTTTAAAATGTATAAGTGTTTCATGCCACTTGAATCATATTTGTGTTGCTTTGGTTACCCTAACATATAACCGTTCTATTTTGCTACAATGATTCAAACTATAATATTAAGCTGGTCCATCAGTTCAAAGAGCTCAGAAAGCTATAGAAAGAGCTTTGCTCGGAGTTTCTCTGAAGGATAGGATTCGTAAAGAATACATCCGAAAGAGAACCAAAGTTATCGACATAGCTCAAATAATTAGCAAGCTGAAGTGGTGGCAGTGGGCCGGCTATATCTCGCGAAGAACCGACAACCGTTGGGGTAAACGTGTTCTTGAGTGGAGACCGAAACTTGGCAAACGTAGTATAGGACGCCCTCCGGCCAGGTGGGATGACGATCTGCGAAAGACTGCTGGCAGATGCTGGATGCGTCAAGCTGAAGACAGGGAGCTATGGCGCTCATTAAGGGAGGCCTATGTCCAGCAGTGGACTAATATAGGTTGATTATGATGATGATGATATAAAACAAGTTAAGCTTTGACAAGTTTATATTTTAAATTGCTATTCCATCTAACGTTTACGTACGTAAACGAAATAAACCATAAAGTTCAAAACACACAGAAGCCGGAGGCGTGGCGGAGGCGAAGGCGTGCCGGTTTTTCCTATGGCACCGCGTTCGCCACGGCCTGCGGTGTGTGTGTAGGCTTTCATAGGATTCCATAGAATACAACTCGCACGCCTTCGCCTCCGCCACGCCTCCGGCTTCTGTGTGTTTCGTACTTTAACGAAAAATAAATAAATAAAGTAAAATAAGTATAGGGCCAGCAGATCTAATAATAGATACCAGATGATTGCATTGATTAATTTAAGAAACCGAAGGGAAGCTGCAATAATAGACGATGTAGATGGTTTATGTGATGAACCTTATTCTGATTTGGACGAGGAGTAGGGCCCAATTTTGTTTGTTTTGTCTTTTAAAACACAAAAATGATTACTAATTTTTATCACACTTTGAATCATTTTTGCATTTTAATTTTTGCACCCTACATAGCTCTTTCCATACAATAATAATGATCCAGGCGCAAGTTTTCCCAATTATCTACTAAAATGTTACAATTTATTCTTTATATTATTTTTAGCAAAAAAGTTGAGTTTACATAGCATTAAATTAAATTAAAATACCAACATTTTGTATTACAAAGCTAGAAAAATACCGCCACAAACTTAAATATCGATTATCTCGAAATGAGGTTTGTGTGGGTTGGATCATTTTTGCTTAAATCGGTTCAATTATCTTTTTGGGATCCATCTTACGCTTCCTAAAAACACGTCCAATACGGCTGACTAAACTTGAAGGTATGGTTACCCTACAAAACGGTTCGCCGCACAAATTCGCATCGCATAAATTCGCAAATCAAGTTCGTGTGACATCGCATCACATCGCATTGCATCGCATCGCATCGCACCAAATCGCAGTTTTGTGTGGGAGCCCTTACTGCGGGGGCGGAGGGTATAAGCATTTTGTTTTGATGTCACGATAAAATTGCAAGGGAGTATCTGCACAGAAATTGTTTACCATAATTTTTGATAAGGATTCACAGACTGTTTATACTTTCAAAGATTTGAATAAGGACACTTTAGTGATTGGAAATCAGTGTCAAATACAATGATTTCCAAATATAAACGTATACAATATATAAGTATGTTGTGTTTTCTACGGCTATTATTGAATCAAAAACCAGTTCTAAGGGTCAATATACCACTAAATCGGCAAAATTTTGAATATTTATATATTATTTTAAATTTTTGAAATTTCTAGAGTTGCAAAAATAATAATAATAATTCGGAACAATGCACACACCACCATATAGCCACAAAGTAAGCTACTCAAAGCACAACGCTTGTGTTATGGGTTAAAATCACTACTTATAGTGTGTATGGATTTTACAGCATTATTTGTTTATACTTATTAAACATCTTAGTGGCTAGTACTGTTTGGTTACCAACCATACCAGTCGAATTTGGTTCTTTTTTAAAGTAGTATACAAACTGTTACAAACCATCCACCTATCCCCAGTATATCTTACATAGTATTGCCCGCCCTGCCTCGCATTCCAAAACGTTACTTAGAATCAACAGTAATCAAAGCAATTCCTAAGTTCTAAGTAAATATAGCCTTAGGACGGACAAAGGCGAGCTATGACCGTACATCAGGCTTTCATTAGGGCCCTGGGGCTCGAGGGGGCGGGCAGCGGCGCAGGATTCCTAGCGAGATCATTAGGAAGGGATGGACTCAGAACGTGAAAGATGGGCAATAATGAGCATCCTTCCAAACTCAAAATTAAAACTCGAAATGCGTTATTTCGGGTTCGGTTACGGCTCAGAGGTTTGAGGAGGGCGGGGCAGCGGCGCAGGATTCCTAGCGAGATCATTAGGAAGGGACCGACTCAGGACTTGAAGGATGGACATCCTTCCAAACTATAAATTAAAAGACAAAGTGCTTTATTTCCTTAAGACATTACAGGAATCTTGGACACGTTAGAAATTTCATATTTCGTGGTCTTAGAGCGAAAAGTCATCATCATTTGTTGTTTTAAAATATGAAAATTCAAAGTTTTTTCAAAAAAAATACTAGGTACTATGTTAGGTTACTACCTGCACGTAGAAAATACCTTAAAACTACAAAATGGCGTCTGACTCAGCATAAGCTATAGGATGTTAATAAATAAAAAATTGCTGCATCGACACTGCATCATCTAGCCCCAAGTTAAGCAGAGCTTGTGTTGTGGGTACTAGATTACTCACATACTTAATACAATAAACTAGATACCTAGGTTATAAGGTAATTTTATTATACAATATTTATTTCTTCCTTTCCAGTAGATAAAGTATGCTAAGGCTGATCCTAACGAATATTATAAACTAGCGACCCGCCCCGGTTTCGCACGGTTTTATTATACGTAAAAACCTTCCTTTTGAATCACTCTATCTATAAAAAAAAACGCATCAAAATCCGTTAGGTAGTTTTAAAGATTTAAGCGTTCAAAGGGACATAATGACATAGGGACAGAGAAAGCGACTTTATTTTATACTATGAAGTGATGTGAATGTGTGTTTGTTTGTCCTTTTCCTCACGATCTAAATAAGACAATCGATGATTTTCTCCAGACTTTTTTTTATTAGAACGGATGGATTCATAGTTTTGTCCTGGTTAAACATCAAATTCCCATGGGAGATCAAATTATTAAATTCAAATTTACCGCGAGTGACGTGAGAAAACGCGGGGAACAGCTAGTAAAAAATATAAGATTAACAAAAAAAATTACGTCATAACAATACGGGGAAACCGAGGGTAGTAATTAGTAATAATTTGGCGTAAGAAACGTCCATTCATCTATCTATCCATCTATATAAACTTTCGCAATATATATATATAAATATTAATATGATTAAACTAAACAATACCATGAATTCTATAACTTAGCATAGGCACCTCTCAACCTTGTCCATAGTCATTTACAGACAGTGTTTAAAAAATGAGCTATCTCTACATTGTTTTCCAAAAAACTCCATCTGAGTTAGCTCAACTGTAAAATATCTTTAATTTGACTAAAAGATAAACAAAATTGTTTTTAACTTTAGATTTAAAATAAGAAATGTCCCTGATTTCGTCCCATGACGTGTAGTTTAATGAAATTGTTCAGGACCGATGCAGCGGACGGACAATTGAGATGGTCACGCCATACCATTACGTATAGCATCTTTATTAAACTCCGCTCGACTTGAAATCCATTTGTACACATTGATAGACAAGTTTGTTCACCAGGATTGTCAAAAATTCGCGATAATGCACAAAAATACCCAATACTGTCTATATATTGTCACGGCGACCCATAGTTTAAATTTGACTTGTCTAAGTGCTTATTTTGTAAGCCTAAAGAAATAAATATATTGATTTACTGATTTAGGTACGACGATAATATAGGACAGTGGCGATGCGACGACACGGTATGATTTTAACTAGACAAAATTATGAAGATTTTTTCGTGTCGGCACGCTATTTTTTATTTAAACAATAGCCTAAAATAACAAGTTTGGGGCTAGATGTTGCTGTGTAGATTGTCCAGCATTATTTATTTATTTCATTCATATAAATGACACTCACGAGTATATATTTATCCATTAACATATGACATTCTTCCCAACCGTGTGTATACTTCAGAACGACTGGGAATTTAAATTTATCTTTGCTTACATGTCATGTGGGGTCAATTTATGCCTTCATTTCACATGTTTTGTTGAGAAAATAACTCGATTATTTAAATTACTTCTTAAAAATTACTGAAAGGTCTTAATTAAAATTAATTAATTAATTTAAAATACTTGCGGCCAAATTCTGATAGGCAACCTAGTAGATACATATTCTCCTTCTTACAAATAAACATAAAAATTTGGTTTTAAGCAAAAAGCGATGAGCGGGCTAATCTTGCAGTCGGATCTTAGACAATTCATGTTAGTTATATGTATAGGTACACACATGATATAGACTTGTTCTGACGTCACTGTCTTCATGATCCCAGCACCTACTCAAGCCTTCATTGTGTATCTCCAAATGGGCTGTAGGTATGTGCTATAAATAAGGCTTTAGAAAGCTTACTGTGTAAAGCATGGCTCCATGCTTTTTAGTGAGATTTATGTTATGGCTATAAACTGGCCATTTTCAAAACGTATGACTCGGGAAGTTTCGGGTATACCAGGATTGCTTGTTGCGTTTTGCTGTATGATAATTCTATGGTTGGCAACAGACTTATTTTACGTGACTTTCAACTCTAAAATACCTATTTATCTATTATAACATACTGGCTGACTCGATCGCGATTTCATTCGCGTGGATTTTACTAATGTCGAATTGAGACCAGACAGGGCGCTATGGCGCTCATTAGGGGAGGCCTATGTCCAGCTGTGGACTAATACAGGCTGATGATGATGATATTGACATTATTTTAACAAGGTACCTCAGAATAGGATTCTGGAGAAATAATTTCCAAAAATCCGTTCTTAGCTGGCAGTTTCGTAGATCTTGTACTACAAACAAAGACCTCTTGATGGTCACCCAGTTTGCTCTTTTATAATTAAAAATATACAATTTTACGTTCCAAGCGCTACTTATAGGTATAATAATTTAGAGACAAAATTTTCTATCGGATAGAAAACATGCGAACTATATTTTTTAATTCTTGAGTTACCTGTACCTTGTTTTTGACGTAATTTCCTGACAAACTTACCCGTACAAGTTTTACTTTGAAGAAACCAAACTAGGTTATTCGACAAGTGCTAACACTACTCGAGTTCTCAACAACAAACAATCTTTATCTACTTCGTACGTCGGCGTCGCTGGCACTTTATAAACTCTCAACTCTTCCTGCTAATGAACTTTGAACTTTGTGAGGATAGCAGAAGAATAGTAATTGAGCCCGAAAATCATCGGATTTTGCTCAAAAAGTTGGTGTCGGATTTTCTAGCAGGATTGCTCAAACGAGTAAAATTCGGGCGCAGTGAGTTTACGTTTGATGGATGTGATTTGATTTTTAGCCTTTGTGTCTCTGTTTAGGGTTGTAAATACACAAACAGTAATTTGCACTGCCGGCAGCTTTAGAAAACAAACACTCAAATCCATGCGCAGTACGCATAAGTTTGGTTAAGTTTATTTTACAAATTTGCACCGTTGCATTTCTTATATTATGTAAAAACGTAGCTGTAAGTTTTCACAAAAAATAAAATAAATAACAGTTTAAGATCCTACCCCATATCGACCTTCACCGAGTTGATAATAGAATCAAACTTATTTTATAATAAATTTTGTATGTTAGAAAATATATTACAAATGGATTGATTAAAAAAATTTATTATAAAATAAGTTTGATTTTGTTATCAACTAGGTGAAGGTCGATTTAGGGTCGGATCTTCTACTATAACCCTATGTTTGTTATGTCAACCTCGCACTTTTTGTCATGACACTATCACAACCTTTTTTATTCATGTTCTATTTTCGAAAAAGCCTCATTTATAAATAAGTTCACGGACTTTCTTTTATTTACACTGACCTCTATATATACAAGTACGCTGGACCTCTGATACCCTTTGAAATGACAGCTCTTGAATGTGCCTATTTGAAGCTTCCCAATGTGTGGGAAGACAACTAAATCTGACGTAACTGACAAATGGCCGTTGTCTCGTATGTATTATCTCCCGTGTTTTTAAAGTGTTTTTGGTGGTTTAACGCGATTTAGCTTGTTTGTTGTGTCTTATTTATTTAGTTCATACATAAATAAGTGGTGGGCATTCATAGGTAAACTATGAAAGAGTGTGAGTTATGCAAAACTCGTTACCAGAAGGGAAGTGGAGTTCCATTCTACAAGTAAGTGAATTTACGGCTTATCTTCGGCTAATATTCAACAAATTAAACTTATCTTCGTTATTATACGTAATAATAACATATTTATCTTCATATTACCGGTTTTTTATCAACAATAAAGTTTAATAGTGCTGTCAAAGTTACCTGTCGATAAAACTTATCGATATTTTTGCTATAGATATCTATTTACTTTCAAGAACGTAATTCGCCGATGACCGATTTTTATTATCAAATACATATAATTTTTTAATAATTCACAGGTTTTCGACGTACATAAGACACCCCCTGTACCTAACCGACAATACCTGTTGATGTAAAAAGAACATTAACTATGGATCAGAATAATACCAACTTGAGTGGTAAGTACTTAATCAATAAAATTAGGACCACGTCATGTTCCTTGTATGTAAATTATTTCAAGAATGCGCTATAAAACAGTATACTGATATATTTTTACTTTTAATTTGTGGTTTAGTTGTTGATAAACAAAAATTTTGTTTCTAGGTCGAAAGCGTCGAAGCACAAGTTCCAACCCGCAACAGAGTATTGCTTCAAAGAAGG
This sequence comes from Eupithecia centaureata, assembly GCA_944547425.1. NCBI lineage: Eukaryota > Metazoa > Arthropoda > Insecta > Lepidoptera > Geometridae > Eupithecia > Eupithecia centaureata. The sequence continues at coordinate 13,086,935 of OX155682.1, forward strand.
CAAGGTCTAAGCTAGAATCTAGTTGTCCTCTAACACATGAAAAGGTGGTTGCAAAAGGTCATCCATAAAAGCATTGCAGAGAGTTAAAAATTATTGATAAAATCAAGACTACGGCGGAGTAATTAGCTTTCTACGTTTGTATGGAGGAAAAATTAATTGTATTACCTTAAGTAATAAAGTCTATTCGGAGATTATGTTATTTAGTCACACTGTCTGACAAAAATTATTCTTCTATTCAATGAAATGTTTAGTGTAATTTTGTAGTAATATTAAAGGATTGTACATATATTTTTATTTTCTATATTTTTTTCAGGATGGAGTGGAATAGGTAAGGTATTACCTATTCCACTCCATCCTGAAAAAAATACATTTCTATTTAAAAAACGTTCCCTGTTAATTTTTGGATCTAGCTAGCCACATAGGTACTAAATACCCGTTAGTCTGGCTTCGGCTTATCCTAAGACTAGCAGTTTCTGAGATTTGAGCGTTCAACCTAACAATCAAACTAGTCAGCTTTATAATATTACCTAGTACAATTAATTATACAACTCGTCGGAAATGTCTTTTATCGATGTATTTTATCTCATTGTCCCATCTCTATTATTAGTTCCTTTCCCACCCACTTCTACGATCAGCGCCAAAAAGGCGAAAATCAAATCGGCTCACTAAAGCCCGGCTTATCAGAAGTCCAGCGTACTTGTATATATAGAGGTCAGTGTTTATTTATATTTACTTTGACAGTTGACTCGCTCGACGTCCATGTCGAAAAAAAAATAAAAAAAAAAATATTTCATCCATCAAAAAGTATTTTATCAAAAAGTCGCTGTTTACTATGCACTAGCTAAGGTATGTGGCAAAGTAAAATTAAAAGGGGTAGGTATTACACTTCACGGTATTTAGGAACCCTAACCATAACTAAGAGTAAGATCTATGGATATTCAGGGCCCGGTAGTTAGGGCCCTGAATAACGTGTAGTGTAATACCGCTTTAAAACTCTTCATTATAAGAGTTTCACGAAGATAAGATTTTGCTATAAAACAGAAATACTTTTCGTAGCTAGATAATCAAAAAATAGTGTAACGGTTATTAGTTTTCGTCCGATGTTCAGGTGTCAATAAGTGTAAAAACAAAGTAATTTCAACAGATATTTAAGGAATAATCCTTTGTTATTGTAAAGGTTGGCGTAAAGGAAAAAAAATCTATGGCTATTCATACAGCATTATCTAGCCCCAACCTTGCATGTACCAGGGTACCAGATAACTGATATACTTCATCATCATCATATTAGTCCACGGCTGGGCATAGGCCTCCCCTGATGAGCGCCAACTGATATACTTAGTTCACTAAAATACATAATCATATACCTATTTAAAGATCTAGAAATTAATTTCCCGACGAGAATCGAACCAGCAACTTACTTCATCGAACGCCGTGGCACATCGGCTATGTCACGATTTCAATTAGATGCTCGTTTGCAGCATAAAAAACTAAAAAAGGGGTGTTTTTTATTTGCAAGCTAAAGCGTCACCCGAAAAAGGCTGAAACCAAAGTTCGTTATGGCGGAAATAAAACTAAAAGCAAGTAGTATTTCAGTAAATCCACACCTCCATTTAAACTCGCCAAATCGCCGCATTCAACGCAAACTGCCTCATTAATGAAGCCTCGAAGTCCCTGCGAATGTTGCCAGCTCAGCTATTTTTGTTTGGACCTGACCAAGTTCGTAGCGAAAGATGGTGATTACACAAAGCTATTTTCTGAAATTGTTGTTACCGAAGAGAGTTTGAATTATATAATTTTACTATTAGCATTGTTCACGCTGTTTTTTATTCACGAAGACCTCGAGAACTTTGGAAGAGCGCCATCTACTGACAGACTCCAGATGCTCATCGTGCGATACATCCACTATGGATCGTACCCATTAGCTACGTCAGCAGAATGAGCGGGCTTTCCGTCGTCGTCGGTAAATCAGTCGGTACAACCGTCATTCTTTTCCTCTCTATACTCGTTCACTACCATACAAAGACACATCTCTGTAACCTAGATATAGAAATATACATATTTTCATCAAGTTTAAATAAAGTCGTGACCCCCGTTGCTTAACGGAGCATTGTTTAGAAGTCCGTTGTTAGCTGCATAGGAAATCCTGGGACCACGAGAAAACCGCGAACGATATTACATAAATTGATAAAAAAAATATTATACTTACCGTTATCAGTTTTTATTTTAAAATCCGTAGGTATGCTATTAAAAAAATGCTTACAGAGTTCTAATATTTAGTATAACATAAGTTTTATAGGAAAAAATAGCTCTAGTTCTGTTGGCAACACAAGCTCTGAAATTGAAGTATTTTTATGCAAATTCCCGCTTTAACGCTAACTAAATACTAAATAGCGGTAAGTATCCTGCAAAAATAAAGGAGGCACGAACTGTTAATGCTTTATGGAACAAAGCGGAATCTTGTATACATTACCTATAGGATCACTAAAGGAGTAACGCATCCGTCCTACTATATATTGCCTTCTGCCCCTGACTTTCCCACGCGCCCCACGGTAATTTTATAATTTCCTCGTATCACCAGTGAAAGGCCATGTATCTGGGGATACCATCGAATGGGTCCGTCTGGTTTGGAAGGCTACAGGCTAGCGCCTGTCATAAGTAAGTCACCGTTTTTTTTATCGTCAGTCAATTGATTTGGCATTTACAGCATACCCAGTACATAAATTTTATGAATTAAATACAGAGTATAATCAGCAATAGAAACAGCATTAAATTTATTCAGCATGATTCAAATAAAGTCTAATGTCTTTCAAATCCATGGTCTTTAAAAAAACGTTGTTGTTGTTAAGTTGATAATATGCTCCGGCAGTCGAATAACTCGGGAGCTGTGATTTATGACAGCTGTCAATGGAATGTAAACAAAAAATAACATCGTAAATTAGAATACATAGTAGATTTTTTCAATGGCAGCTAGTTGCGACCAGTCTAGAGGTAGCTCAGCTGATTTATTGAACATCCATTGAAAATCATCATCATAGATCTTGTAGATTGTGACAAGAAGGAAGGTCTGTGACTTTTTGAGAGGCTTTGGCATTAGGTTCGTATTACGTGATGCGTTGAGTATGATTTTAGTGGGACGCTGGGAATAATTCACATTACATTATTAAGATATTAAGATGCTCTGTTGTTTGTAACTTTGATGGTGCAATAAAGTTTCTATCTATCTATCTACATTCTCGACTCCAACCTAATGTGTCAAATATTCGGTCAACCCTCAATAATAATACTCGTAATTGTAACTGAGGTAATTATGCGCACAACATGACAGGAAGTCAGTTGATGACAGGGCACACATTTGCTGGTACCTATTATGTCGACGAGTGTACCTATTAATCATACATAGAACCAAAGTAATCATTTAAATTTGCCGGTCACGTTTTTGAACGTTGTGGTTACGATTGTACCAACATATGCTTCTTTTCTTATAGTCAAATATCACCTACTACTCACTACTACTACTGGTATTCTAAAAGTATAAAACTGATATCGAAGTGGCCAGTGCGAACTCTCGCACAGTTTACCAAAATGAAAGAAAAAAATATGCGTTACTGTTATCAAAACGGAAAAAAGTTTACAATTAGGTAACAACCGCTGACTAAATTGTAAAAATACTGCTAAAATGCTACATAACCACTCAATGATTCGAATATTATAATGTACAATCGAACTGTGACAAATAGCCGCAAAAGCAAGATAAAAATAGGCCCTCCCGAAAGTTGATACCATGGAGCTTTTGTGGGTGGAATTTCACTAAATATTTTTTATCCTAATTCTTTTCAGTCATCAAAACAAATCCACATAAAGAACTATACCCTACGCTTGTATTACCCTGATTACCCTGCCCAGCTGGATCAAACTGAACAGTTTCATTCTCAAGCGTCTATGTTCCGGGAACTAATCAAAGCCCTTTAGTGCTATCGCCGGAAATTGGAACCCAGCACGTTTGTCTGTTTGTCCAGTTAGCCTTTGTACATTAGGCGATTGGCAACGCGTGCTTTTGTATCGCACGTTTTTAAAATCATCAAAGGCCCTATTCAGCTAAACTAGCTACTTTACTATGAGAATGGTGTATCGTCACAGAATAGCCTCCAAATTATTATTATTATTAATCTCACAGTGCAAATTAGTAATACAGGGATGCTTTATTGCAAATCTGAAAAAGAACATTCCAAAAAGACATTACATAAAGACAAGTACGATGGGCGGCTTTATCGCTTAGAAGTGATCTCTTCGAGGCAACCTGTGCGTGGAAAAAAATTCTTTTAATTTAAAAAGGCTTGATGTACAAATAATAATTTAAAATTAATATGAATGTCACGCATATAAAAAAAAACAAAGTTAAATGCAGTTCGCAGAATTTGAGCTCTTAATCCGATATATCAAGGTTGCCTGGGAAAAATTGCTCTCAGTGATAAAGCCGCCATTTATACTAGGTACTTATATATATTTTAAGAGTTTAATTGTATTTTACTTTTTATTACAATTAAATGTTCATTCATTCATTTGTACACACTCAAAACGTGCACCTCAGAGAACGCCTCAGATTTTGCTTACAACGCTCATACCGCGGCGGCAGCGCGCTTTAAAACGCCCAATGTTAACATAGTGTAAGGTCTGCTTTGCCTTTCTATTTAGGAAATAGTTTGCACGAGACGCATTGCGACACAGCTTGTGTTACTACTGCCGCCGGATAACAGGATATTGTGTAGTGCGACAAGGACACGCTATTGACCTTTTGTAGGTAAGAGGGGTACTACAGCAAAAGGCTCGCTTTGCGAAACTGAGTAAGTTACTGCTATATTGTTTGACCAAACTTCGAAAACGTGGTGGCACTAGTGAAAAGACCTGTTTTTTGACCATGGATATGCACTTGTAAAGGAAACTTGCTTTCTGTTAATGTCAAGCATTGTTAAGTACACGACAAGCTAAGAGATTTATTTTGGAAAAAACAAAAAAAAGCGATTTAGTAATAAACACAACTATGAGATGTTGTATAAGTGGTATGCATTGCGAAACAGTGGCTACAATTTTTCAATATTTTACTTCACGTACTATGATTTGCTACGAGTTGCGTAGCTGAGTCTAACAACTTTCGTAGCTGAGTGCTACGAGTTCTGTAGCTGAGTGCTACGAGTTGCGTAGCTGAGTCTAGCAACTTTCGTAGCTGAGTGCTACGAGTTCTGTGGCTGAGTCCTACAACTCGTAACTGAGTGCTACGAGATGCGTAGCTGAGTGCTACGACATCTGTAGATTACTAAAACTTACATAGCACGTATACATTTTGGGAAGATATTATCACCAGCATTGCTAGGCCACTTTTGTACGTACTTTTACCTCTTATGGGTTCACATAATATTATATGTACATTCAGTCAAAAAAGTATCGGGAATGGATGATTTGTTTATGGTTCCAAATTCAAATTTTTGTTTTTTTTGTTGTTGTTAGGTTGGCACAACTGTTTGCCATTTTGGCGCGGAGTTTGAGTTGCATCTGTTATTTATATTAAATACAGTGCTGTTTTTAGTTACATCATATCTAGTGTGTATTGCGAATTTCACAATGGACAAAAACATCGAACAAAGAGTTTGTCTTAAGTTTTGCATCGCCAATGGAATTTCGTGTTCGGAGTCACTGAAAATGTTACAGAAGGCTTTCGGTGAATCGACTTTATCAAAAACACGTGCTTATGAGTGGTACAAAGCGTTCAAAAGCGGTCGAGATGTGATGGAAGATTTGCCTCGCTCTGGTAGGCCATCAACGTCTGCAATTGAAGTTAACATCGCAAAAGTGAAGGAAACAGTGACTGAAAATCCTCATTCAACTTTGCGAGAGATAGCCGCCGAACTTTCTGTATCTCACGAGTCGATCCGTACCATTTTAAATAATCACTTGGGTATGAAACATGTTGCCGCTCGACTAGTCCCAAAAGACCTGAATTTTCTCCAAAAACTCAATCGCATGAGAGTCGCTGAGGACATGCTAGAACGAGTCAATTCCGACCCAACATTCATGAAACGCATTATTACTGGTGACGGGACGTGGGTTTATGAGTTTGACATGCAAACTAGTCAACAAGCTCCGGAGTGGCGCCTTCCAACTGAACCGAAACCGAAAAAACCACGCCAAAGTCGATCAAAAGTCAAAGTCATGTTGACTGTTTTCTTTGACTCTCGCGGTGTTGTGCACTCGGAATTCTTGCCGGAAGGTCAAACGGTAAATAAAGAATAATATTTGAGCGTTATGCGGCGTTTAAGAGAGCAAATTCGACGAAAAAGGACAGATTTGTGGAAAAAAAATTCTTGGATTTTGCACCACGATAATGCGCCTTCGCACAAGGCCATCATTGTGACCGAATTTTTGACCAAACACTCAACAAATACCATCGAGCAACCACCATATTCACCAGATATGGCTCCGGCCGACTTCTTTCTTTTTCCTAAACTCAAATTACCACTTCGTGGCACCCGTTTTCAATCGGTACAAGACATAAAGGAGAATTCGCGGCGAGAACTGAACTCAATTCCGGAAACAGCGTTTAAAAAATGTTTTGATGATTGGATAATTCGTTGGCGTAAGTGTATCGTTTCTGAAGGAGCATACTTTGAAGGTGATAAAATAAATTTGGATGAATAACAAACATTTTGTGTATTATTGATCTTTTCCCGGTACTTTCTTGACAGAGTAGTATTATATTTCGCTTCCCGTATCTATTATTTGTCTGCAGTCTTTGGTAGGTCGATAATCTAAATACTGAAATCATTTTGGGATGTAGGTACCCAAGTAGAAAAAGCCAAATAATAATCAGGTTCAAAAAATATCAAATAACCAGAAAGCAATCGTCTGAGCACGCGGTCGTTAATTCGCGGCCCTGCCAAGGAATGATTTACACGCGCAATCAAAACGTCAACCTGATGCGGCGACTGGGTTGCTTCGAAGATTACAGGCCAATTTACAGCCATTAAAATGGAATTGATTTAGCACTTTTGTGAATAATCGTTTTGTGGAATTCATTACCGGGAGTGGAGGGAATTTGGAGCTATGGATAGGAACTGCAAGAGCTCTTTTGTCAAGCAGAGCCCGAATTCCATTAAATAAATCAATTCACCATTTAAATAGTATCGTGTCAAAATGTCAGTGTTAAACTCTTTTTGGTATTCTACTACCACTAACTTTTTGAGGTTCATTCATAGCTGTGACGATTACCTTTTTATCTACCAATTTGACATTCTAATTATGAAAGTCTCTTCAAGTGCAAAAAATAGTAGAATACAAAATGCACAAACGTCATTTTAATCATCTTGACTGAAGGGCACTATTGGGACCTTTATTTTGACATTAGTGGAATTTGGCCCCAGAGCTTGTGTTATCATCAGCATTGTTTATTAGGAATGGCGGTTTTCAGCAGGTTTCTGCTGTTATAGGTATACACAGGGTTTTAGAATTTTCGTCTGTTTATAAATTTTAGGCGGTGACTGAACTTTCTAAAGTTCCTAGGTGAGAAATTAAACTCACCATAATTATCTCAAGTTCTCAAGAACCACAAAACAAGCTCGAAAATCTCCCTAAATGGCCAAACGGAAAATAAATTGAATTTTTGGTGGAACTTTCTTTGAAGTTTTCTTTAATATTCCAAAATATGGCGGGAGTTCGGGCCTCTTCAATTAGTTTAGTTTATTTGGCTGCCATTAAGCGGGTGGGTCAGACGGAAACAGATTCAAGAGAAAAAAGTCTCTATTACGTTGTGTTAGTGTTCAATTCTTTCCTTACGTTAATTAAACATGCACTCTGCTAGCGGTTGCTGCGGGAACTTTCGAATTTTGTCTTGAACCAAGATTTTACTTTGATTTCAAAATTTTGCGCAATAAGGTGTTTAACTAACATTGTCCATGTTTTTGATGTACTTACATTCGTAAACCAGTAAATCAATAACTTTTTTCTTATCAATAACCCTCTTTAGGCTTACAAAAAGGAACTTAGACAATCAAATTTTAAACTGTATAATATTTTCAAAAAATATATTTTGATAAACTAACTAAGGATTTTACAAATCTAGAAATTGTATATGATCTGATATTTTCTTTCTTACATGCCTTACTTGTAAAAGAGGTGAAAAAAACTCCTAAAAATTCCTTTAATTTGGTATAAACTTAGAAGGGAGGAAACCGCTCGTGTAGTTTGAAGTGCCGGTTAGACGCTGCATGCGGCGCGGCGGCCGTACTTCTCCCGCCTATGAACCGCGACGGGAAACCGCGCAGTGTAGTACGCAGCATACAACTTCCATATTAAATTGTGACTAGTGCGGTTCAGATGCGATTCAGGTGCATATTCCCGCGGCGGGAGAACCGCCCGTATAGTATGACCCTAAGACGTAATGACAATACGTTCACTACTGCCAATATGACGGCATAGGAATTATAGAAGAAACGCACCCTAGTGTGCGTAGTCGGTCTTCTAAAATTAAAAAAAGTCATTTCCAATCATCGTCCTTTTTCCACTACGTTTATACAGTACCTTTACATTACTGTACCTACTAGGTACTGGAAAAACGTAGTGGAAAAATTCTATAAGGTTCTTCCTTTTTTTACCACATGAAATATCCCAGCTCGATACAGATATACAGATACCCACATTATACGTTGGTATCGAAGGGTAAGAAGTACCTACCCTTCGATATTCGAAATTCACTACCTCAATGTCATGAAGATTAGTCCAGCGAAAATGTATTAATCATTCATTGTAAGTCGTAGGAAGGGGTAGAGGCACCTACATAAATTGGTCGACCTACATAAACTTACACCTGCTTCGTATCCGAAAACCGCAGGTCCCTACCACAGTGCCCACTCAATCTACACACATAGAATTCTTATAGACGGTCGGAAATTTCATCCGACCACGAAATTTCATTGAAAAGATCGAGGCTGGTCTGTAATTTCGGAATTATTATTAGGTACTTTACTCTGTTTTGGTGTTTTTATTCTGTAAAGATTAAAATAAATAATAATAATAATAAACAAATAATGCTGGACCATCCACACACCATCATATAGCTCCAAGATAAGCAGAGCTTGTTATTGGGTATTAGATGAGTGATATACTTAATACAATAGGTACATTACATAGTTTTTTTTATTAAGTACCTACTTATACAAAAATAACTAGAACCCCGGGAAATATATTGGTAGATCGTATAAACATTTGTCCCAAGGCGGGAATCAAACCCGCAAGGCAGACACCTTCGACTGCCGTACCACATCGGTCATCAGCATTGCGGTTTTTTTCATCGTGAATAGACTTATCCACGATCACAGCTGTTGGTAAAAGACGGTGAATCTAGTTGACTCTGTTTTGTACCCAGAAGATCAGAGTTGGTAGGACCTTTTAAGCACCGTGTATCCGAACTATAAATTAGTTTCCCCTCGCACAGAATGGTTGTCAATTTACTGCAATCTTGGCTGTATTTGGTGATTTTCCGGCATTTTCGTGTGTTGTGCCGTGTTGCTTAGGGCGAGCGCTTGTTTCCGTTTCCGGAAAATCCTCACGTATGAGGTAGATCAAAGTTATTATTTAATAACAATACTACTACCTATCTACCAGTGTTGTCAAAGTCTCGATCACAGACGGCGCGTCGCCAGACTGTCAGTGTTCTACAAATACCGCTTTGGAGACTGTGCGCAGGCACTGCACGACCTTATTCCGTCTTCTCCATTCCACCATCGGACCAGCAGACGCACAGAAAAATACCATCCGTACCTGGTCGATATTCCACAATGTCGAACTAAAAAATTTTGCTCATCGTTCATAATCAGCACGGCCAGAGAGTGGAATGAGCTTCCAGCGTCTGTTTTCCCGCTAGAGTACGATCTCGAAGTCTTCAAATCAAGAGTGAATAAGTTCCTTCTGGGAAAGCGTATTCCATCTTAGGCCACATCTTCACTTACCGGAGATAGTGGCCAAACGCTCGACCATTTACAATAAAAAAATTAAAAGTTGTTGCTAATATAAATAAAAGCCGTTTTTTAGACACTTGAGCGGATGCTGTGCTGATTTTGGTCAAGTGCGTGTCGGGCTCGCAAAGTGAGTGTTCCAAATAGGTGGTTCCCCTCCAAACAACACAACGAAAGACAAAGGCCTCCCCTAATGAGCGCCATAGCACCCTGCTTCACCCTTCAGCTTGCCGCATCCAGCATCTACCAGATTCGCAGAGCGTCATCCCACCTGGTCGGAGGGCGTCCCACGTTACGTTTGCCAAATCGCGGTCTCCACTCAAGTTCACTCATAGGTATATATTTCGAGGATACAGGCGACTGAGCCCATACATAACTAGGACCGCGGTCCCAGTTACCTGATCTCATTTTTGAATCGGTCGACTGGGACCATAATCGGGAGCAAATTAGGTAGGTATATTATACCTACCTAATTTAATGTACAGTTAACAGAAAAATCAACATATTATCATCACTACATAGTATAAAATAAAGTCGCTTTCTCTGTCCTTATGTCCCTATGTCCCTTTGTATGCTTCAATCTTTAAAACTACGCGACGAATTTTGATGCTATTCTTTAATAGATAGAGTGATTCAAGAGGAAGGTTAATACGTATAATAAAGCCGTGCGAAGCCGGGGAGGGTCGCTAGTAATATATAAAGACCAAATAATGAACGTACTGCTTTGTATGAATTTATATGGAGATACGTCCACCGGTCGCGCCATGTGTTTAGTTTAGTGCTTCATACAAAATTTATACAAAGCAGTGAGTCGCGCGACCCGGTCGCGGTCGCGTGTCGTGTTCCCTAGGAACGGAAGGCTACCTTTTTGTTTGAATATCTAGTTAAGGTGTTTTAAAATTGAGAGCATCATTAAATATTATTATATCCTAACTAGGATAACGAGATACATATATATAAATAGAAGTGAAATGATTCTAAATGGCTTTGCTTGATTAATACGCAGCATCTGGCGCTTCCTAGTGCGCTAATTGGATAATGACCCAATTTGCGAAGTCTAGGGAAATCTGGGAAATAAATTAGTCATGACTTGGGTTATAGAGTACTAAAAGGCATGGAATACTTACTCTGAAGACTAAGTAGATATAGGTAGGTAAGTAGTAAACAGTTTGAAGACACAAAATTAAAATTGTTCCCTTAAAATCGGAAAGTGACATGGATTAGAACTTCAATTTCGCAGGACGTTTTATCAGCACACGATCTCGGAAAACAATTCTTGGTAACTATAGTATACTATCACTACATAGTATAAAACAAAGTCGCTTTCTCTGTTTCTATGTCCTTATATCCCTATGTCCCTTTGTATGATTAAAACTACGCAACGGATTTTGATGCGGTTATTTAATAGTTATGAGTGATTCAAGAGGAAGGTTTATACGTTTAATAAAACCATGCGAAGCCACTACGGACCCACGATACCCCTGGCGATACCCCTGGTGGTATCGTGGGTCTTTTAAAATCAAGCGATACCCCCAACAAATAGTGTTGCGACACAAATTTATAAGAGCTTTATCATCTCTTGAATTTGATATTTGCAAAAAAAAAAACAATTGTAGACTTAGTCATCTTCCAGTTAAATTTCCTTATACAATATTTAAAATTATGGTTCCAAAGTTTCCATCACTCAATCCAAAAATCTGGAATAAGGGTTTGGGTTTACCTAATGCGAATCTCAGACGATACCTATGCGAATAGGATGTTTGAATAGGAATTGAAAGCGGTTTGGATGTAAATTAAAAACAGAAATCTTTACATGCAGGATAATTTATTACACTGTACAATATTATAGTTATTGTAGTTTATAAAATATATACTTGTTCCAAAATATATTGTCCACGCTATACAGTGTATATGCCTTGTATATGACCTAGGTAATATTGAAAATTCGTGGATGTCCTACCAACAACAATTTATATTCTTCAATTGAGATTCCTAACATTTTCTTACAATTCTATGCCATGTTGTTTAAAATTTTAAATTATTCGGAGCTTTTTTCAAACAAACGTAGTTTCGTCTCAGTATGTAGCACCATTAAACTAGTTGTAGAGAGTTAAGCAAAAGTATTTTTGAGAACTCGTGTATCAATTTTTGTTCACAAAAATTTGCATTACGTTTGTATGAAAAAAAAACTTTGACTGAGAATTTAGAGGTAGCTGTCAAATAGTAAAGAAGTGCACTTCAGATTTTCGATCGGGTTGTTTTTTGATACAAAGATTGAGAAATATAATAAAGTATCCGATTACGGTTTTGTAATTTAAGTACAATTTTCAATAGAAAGTTGTTCTCTCTTAGCGAATCAAAGAAGTTAAATGTATGTAGAACAGATTTTTGACAAAATTAGTTGATATTTATATTACGAGTACATATCAAAAGCTTAAGATATGCAATAAACATATTTGCATTGTTTTGAGCGAACATCAAATTGAGCGAAAGAAGCCTCAGAGGCTGTTAAGAAACTAAAGTTAACACTTCGTCATGCACTTACAACTTGTAACCGTAAAAACATTATATTTTGTAGAAGTATACATAACATGTAGACATAGCGTGTGTACAGTCAGCATCCCCGTTTCCGTAGCATTGAAGTTGACCAAAACTCAATGTGTATGAAAAAAGTAGTGACAAAATGATTAGTTAGATTTTTTGTCGATTTATTCATAAAAAAGTTAATTCTTTGTTTCTTTAAAAGAGATGGTGGCTGTACCTTAAATAGAAACAATACTTTACCAAGCTTTTCGTATAGATAAATATAGTAGATTAGTATAGATTGTATGTATCGCTTAATAGATAAGCAATACATATAATTTGGTCACAAGGGCCGCAATATTGGTCAGATTGGCCGTATACTTTGGTCGGATCGGTGAATGATATCTACGTATAAAATGCTACTTACATAGTATTTTAGAATAATAGAATTTTAGAATAACAGCTTAGAAGCAATAATACTACTTTGCACACATTGGCCACTACTGGTTATTGGCCAAGGCCAATGAGCAGTTAAGCCCAAGTTTTGGCCAACGATACGCTAACAGGGCAGTGAATAAAAACATCCTGCTACTAAGCACTTTCCATTGATATAAAACTTTAGTCCTAATAACATTTTTTATATTGTATGGTCATACACAATTAGACTTATTGCCATCACTTTAAATTACGCTAAAAACAATGATTTGATGAGTACAAGAGTCGATACAGCCTCTTAACTAAAGAGAAGTACTTCTATTGAAAACGGCTTAATTTTATATAATTCTTAAGACATACCAGATAAATAAGTTGGATGTAAAGGGTGATGTTTTTAAGTATAGAATAGATAGGACGTCCGGTACACTTTTGAGCAAAGATATTGAGTATGCAGCTACAGACATTAAAATAATTTAATACAGCATATTATTGTGTGTCAATGGCACTCTTAAATGCAAATTTATCACGTATAGACTGCACGTTCCAATCGAGATTGATCTACAACAGAAAATAAAATAAAAAACTAATAATTACTAAAATAACATTACGAGGTATGTACAATATAGCCTCAAAAGACCAAAAATATATTACAGTAGATAAATAAATAGAAATATCTATTTAAACATAGTAAAAACTCTATCCTTAGCTTAAATGAAAAAATAAATAAACTCAAGTTTAATAGAACTACAAATAAATGAGTACATAATTATTATGTAATTCCGATTATGCCCTGATATCACTTAAAATCAGATCATTTCCCCGTTTCCCAAATACATTTAAAACACATGTCATTTTATCATTTGTGAACATAAACTGTCATTTAACGTTTTATATAAACTCATCGTCATTTAAAGTTTTATTTACTTGTGCGTCTTATTGTTAGTTAGTATAAGATTTGAAAATTAATATTTATTTTCCTAATTGTCTATATTTGCATTAAAATAAATAAGTTACTCAGGTCTGCTCCAAGCAGTATTCTTTTAAATATATTTTAACCTTTTTCTGTTAAAAAAGCGATAAATTAACTTTAAAAATACTGCAAAAGCAAACCTAATTCACTATAAAAATGTAATAAAGAACTTCATAAATATGACTTAACCAAGTCTAGCTATAATCTTTGTAAAAAAACATTGTACTTATAAAAACTTAGACACAAGTCGAAATATAACAATTATTTGAATTTATTTGCTTTTAAATGTGCCAAGGGACGGATAAAATTTTTAAAAAATTATTTACCAGTAGCAAGCACAAATACAGATTATTATTTATATCAAAATCAACCTTATCGCAACGAAAAAAAAAGGATAGTTTGATTTATAAATCAACTAATCAATACAGACAAATTTAGACCGTATGATTGAACTGTTAAGGTGCAATCTTGTGCTTTCTACCGTATATGATCAAGTCTGCAGGATTATTATTCAATTGAGCTTAAATAGTTTAAATTATCTTTATAGCATGTTCTAAAGCTAAACTGGATTATAAATTCAAGATGCTAAAACATTTTCGACCTAACATTGATCATTTTATGGTTGGAAATATGTTTATCGTTGAGCAATCATTATTGAGAAGCTTGAGAGTATCAATACCTTGCTTAGTAAGCTTAGAAAAACTTGCTATAGAAAAAACTACCTTACATTGCTTGTTTTAAAGACAAAATTAGCGTTAGAACATGCGCAAGAATACAGTTATTTACTTTTTAACACGTTCAAGTACGCAGTGTCGAATCAAACCGTTTAGCTTCGTTGCTGTTTACAGCCAAATATACAAATTTCATCACAGTTACTTTTTATGTACATTTTTACTCCTCGGAGGGATAATGTATAAAATCCTTCGCAAAAAGAAAGTCCGTCGTGGCACTTCCCTACAGCTTTTTGTGACTTCTACCTAATTTACTAACGTTTTAATAACTTGCGATTTTTTTGTGCCGTTGGGTTCAAAAGCTTTTATAATAGATTAAGGAGAAATTCAAAAGATAATTACAATAATTTCCTTAGCATTGCTTTCACACGGATAGTTATAAAATATACTGGACTATTCACTGCTGTATTTGCTGAATTGTCCATCATATTTTTGTATTTATTTATCATCTAGCCCCAAGCTAAGCAGAGCTTGTGTTATGGGCACTAGTTAACTGATGAACTTACCTATACATCATAATAAAATAATACATTATACTACATAGATAGATATTTTTAGTGTACATACTTAGAAAAAATCCTGAGCAAATATTTGCAGATCCTGAGGTGGTTGTCGAACCCGCAACGGCCCGCGTCGCAAGCGGAACTACGCCCGCTGCGCCACAGAGGTTGTTTAGTTTTGAACCTAATTTACAAATAACTTTTTAGTCCAAATCGCGGACATGAGCAAGTGTTTCAATATAATTAACCAATAGGAAGTAGGAAGACAGATAAGGCGCGACGGGCGAAAATCCGTCTCCGACGTAAGGAGATTGCGGGTTCGATTCCCGCCTTAGGATAATGTTTGTACGATCTGCAAATATTTGTTACGGGCTGGGTGTTTTCTATGTATAAAAAATATCTTTCTATGTAATCTATTATATTAAGTATATCAGTTATCTAGTACCCATAACACAAGCACTTAGGTTGGGGCTAAATGATGCTGAGTGTATTTTCCAGTATTATCTATTTATTTATTTAATAAAGTTAGGTGTAAGTTGATTGTCCGTTGAAGAAACCGAACAAACAACACATTGCTCAAACATAGATAAAGAAAAGATAAGATGAATGCGTAATAGAAATAATAATAGGAAATTCACCATTTAGGCAACCGAGTTACAATAACGAATAGATGATACTTTTGTTAATTAGAACCTATTTTATAACGCCTTTTTTATCACCTTAACCTTTTTTACTAACCCTATAGGGGTAAGTAAAAAAAAATCAAGATACTAAAACATTTTCGACCTCACACTGATCAGTTTATGGTTGGAAATATGTTTATCGTTGAGCAATCATTATTAACCCTAGAGGGGTTTTATATCAAAAAATCATCAATCAATCATCAAAAAAAAGTATAGATGCATTATAAAATATGTTCTAATTAGCAAAAGTAACATCTATTTGGTATTAAAATTAGTTTTTAAGTAACTAATTGGCAAAAAAGACTGCAATTGTTGTAGATAGTAGATTTTGTATTGTTGTATTTCTGACGTTGCTATATTTTTATATTTTTTATAGCACTTTATTATATTGAAATTTGAAATACAAATATTTAAAAAACAAATGTTTTTTTGTTTTCTGTTTTTATGGTTTTTTTTATTATTAAAAACATTTTTATTGTTATTTATTTCAAACTTTTGAACCCAACTACGCCCATCAATGGGAAATGTCATTCCTGGCCTTTTTCTTGGCCTTTCTAATAAAAAGGAGTCTCCTTTCCCATTCATTTAAAACAATTCTCAATATTCAATCCATCTCTCGGTTTTGCTATCTAAAGATGATTTAATAATAAAAGATGGTTTCTCTATAGATATCGATCCTTTTTATATGGGATTTGGAGTGTTTCATGTTCGTACACTATACGGTGGCACTTATTAGGGGAGGCCTATGTCCAGCAGTGGACATGGGCTAATATAGATGTTGATGATGAAGATTTTTGTATGCTGTTCCAAATCTTATACAAAAATAAAACATCGACATCAACCTTTAGACAAAAAAAAAGAAAATTAAATAACCTCAAAAAACAACCACATATAGGAAAACTAGAGATCGATTGAATATTGGGAATAACCATTTCATTATTCACTTGGCACTGCAATATCAAGAACCGTTGGCAAAACAAGTTTGCTTTCAATAACTAACTAATAGCATCCTATTTTGTAGACCCTACCATCGCATTCACTACAAGCCCGCCCTGGCAAAAAAATTTCTTAATCCGATTTAGGGTATTGACTTAATTAAATTTCAACCTTAAAAATACCGTCTCAATGTCCTGTTTAACAATTACAAAGTATTTCGACAAAATTTGTGATACTATACAAATTATTGGTATAATGAGAACAAAATGGATCTATTAAAGATATTATATCAAAAAATCATCAATAAATATATCAAAATAAAAATAAATGTCAAATACCCTTTATAAACAAATTTTCCATGCTGTCCCATAGTGCATAAACATGTACATTGATATAAAGTCATGTGCGTACAAATCATCTACAATTTGGTTAATAAATACATTTCGTACACTAAATAGGCCACTAATAAGGCCCATGTCTTTTAACACCACTTTCTAATGCTTAGTTCATTTCTTGCCAATGCTGGTACAAAAACAAGATCTAAGTTTGAAACTACAAAATTATTATCAGAGAAGAAGATTTTAAAACGTTCATGATTTGAAGAACCGTTTTTAAAAATATCCTAGCAAAGAAAACTGTTACCGTTACGCTTTCAGTTATAATATGCCAATAAGCAGTTTATGTTCGTTATAGCCATTTATACTTTTATATTGTGAAATTACGTAACTAAAACTAAATAGCTTTTGATGACCGGAATGGTCACTTTTCATTTCATTCTTTCATTCACAATGGAGGTCAAAGGTTTAGATCGCCATAGGAAAGTGTTTCCAGCATTGTCAAGCCGAACCCAGCAATTGGAAATATGCACGTATTACTAAAACTATCACAATAGAGTCAATCACTGCAACATCAGAGATTCAAGATTTCTGTTCAGTATAGTGTCTTTGACCGAACTAAATACCACTTCAATATTTTTCGTGTCTATGGCCGTCGTGAAATGGTGATACAACGTTGTTTTTGGTTCTCTCCTTACGTTCGCGAACATATTGAGTAGGAATATTTGGACTTCCCTTAGATTGTGTGAATCTCCAGTGAACTGAGGGTAGTACCAGCGAATGTCGGTTTCTGTGCTTGATACCTTTCTCGCGAGGAGGTCCAGTTTGTTCAGGAAGAGGATAATGGATATGCCTTTGAAGTTCACGTTGTTGACAATTGTGTCGAAGATATTGAGAGCCTCTTCAAGGCGGTTCGTTTTTCTGGAATGAGAAATTGTGAATTAGATTCTATTATTCAATATTTTGGGGACGCTTCCGACTGGTATTGATATGGATCAGTTGAGCTACCGCTAGGTTGTTTGCAATCGTCTGCAGTTAGCTCAATAGTTTCAATTTTATATTATTGGTATTAATATGTTTCTATACCTTATTGATTATAATTTTCATTGTTTTAAATAATATAACCAAGTGACTAACACTAACCAGCGCACTGATTAATACGCTAATTCAATGTCATTGGAAATTGATATCTTTAATGCCACAAAATAGGTAGGTATCAATTTTCAATAACCAACCTGAAATGAAGATGTCAAGGAATATGATCTTATATATTTCTCATAAGTCACACTAATATTTAAATGCGAAATTTTTGATGGATGGACGTTTGTTACATCTTTACGCCAAAACTTCTGAAGGGTTCGGGCTGAATTATATATGTATAGGCCTGAGGCCTGCTCTGCTGTGCGATTACGCTAAAACCACCCATCCAAATTGACATTCTTGAGACATTTCAATGGCCATCGCGCGCGTCCTTTCCATACAATTTCAAATTACGAAGGCCATTAAAAGGGTTTTCATATGTCAATTTTGGAAGTTTTAGCGTAATCGCACAAGTGGAATTAAACATAGGCTGAAGCCGCGGGGCATGTTTTTTTGGTTTGAAAATGAACTTTATTGCGTTTTGCTAAAATCTAAAACCACTTTCAGGAATAATTTTACACATCCGTGCCATAATATTACTCGGATACTGCTATAGAAAAATAACGTACTGTAAATAGTAGCAATAAATATGAAAACTTTAATCATCACCTTCCTTTCGCCTATAAAACTTTAATAAGATGGTAGGATATCCGTTCATACATTACATGTTTCTATAAATAAGTTATTAATGAACTATCCAGGGCTATATTTATTCATATTAAAAAGGCCATAAAATTTCGCTAATTATAAAATTAGCTATGATATAGGTCTGGTTTCATGGCTACGGTGTGGTGCTTTAATGAGTGCTTAGAAGTTTTATATTTATGTATTTTTTTTATGTTTTATGACTATACGTCAGCCAAACTCGATGTAGAATGTTTGTAAACAAACCGCCCATACTTAACCTAAAATACACTCTGTTGCCGCGCCTTTTTATACGCAATCTACATTACTTGTCGATTTAAGATCCTTCCTTCACTAAATATTTCGTACACTCACATCTAAAATTCGACGCCAAGCAAGTGAATTTTAGTTTTTTGTGTCGTGGTTTGTTTACAAACATTCTACATCGAGTTTGGCTAGTGTATAGTTTTCTTAGGATACTGAACGTGGATATTGAAACGTAATTTTCAATAGTAGTTGATTCATTGACTTGGTTATTGCCCTAAAATTGAGGTACCTAACTGAAGTTTCGTGATTATTTTTAAGGCAAAATGCAGGCTAAGCTTCGCTACAGGAGGTTGAGGGGATTTGATTCCTGCCTCGGGACAAATGTTCTCTGCAGATATTTGTTTCTGTTTCTATTTTTTTGTTGTGCACAATTAATATTTGGATTGTATTATATTAAACTAGCAGCGTCTCGCGGTTTCACCCGCATAATTCCCGGTCCCGTGGGAACTCAGAGATAAAATATAGCCTATGAGCTATTCCAGACTACAATCTGTCTCCGTGCCAAATTCAGCCAGATCTGTTCAGTAGTATTAGCGTGAAAGAGTAACAAACATCCATCCATCTATCCTCCATACATCCATCCATCCATCCATCCATCCATCCATCCATCCATCCATCCATCCATCCATCCATCCATCCATCCATCCATCCATCCATCCATCCATATATCCATCAATACTTACAAACTTTCGCGATTATATAATATGCCTAGGATACACCTGCTTTTTAAGATCACATATTTTATATTACCGATTTTGGGGTTAAAAAAGTTTACCGCTAGTAGACAATTAGTATAGCCGTACTAACTTTAAAGTCAAACTTTGGAACAAATATTACAAATTCCACTTTGTCAACGTTTATTTTGAGTTGATTCTAGGTTGTAAATCATTCATTGTTGTAGAAACAATGTATGGTAATTCCCGGGCTAAAATAGAAACCAATTTGAATTCTTGATTTATATTTAGCCTGTCACATGCCCTATCGATTTCCTTCTGTATAATTTAGTAGTAGAAAAGTTATACTTCAACTACAAACTACAACTCATTACAAACTTTATGTATCCTATGTATAAACAAACAAACTTCGTTCAGATTCTTTAGAACCAGTTGAGCATTACTTTACACGTGTCTGAAATAAAAGTATTTAAAGTAATTATTGTAGTAGTTGTTATTATTTATGATGACAAAAAAATCATATCTTTTCATAAATTTGGCGCCTTGCAACGCCTCTACCGATTAGAGGGGACTACCTACTTAATTTTCGACCTCGATTTTAGTTTTTGAAAGGTTTTCAGAGATTTGAAAGAAGAGAAAATTCTCACGAATTGTGGTCTCATTCTTTTAAGTATGTGTAAGCGAGATAGAAGATGCCTATCAAGCTGTCGAAACTGTTTTAGTAATAAAACTGTGTACACTGGCAATACTTGTACAGAACAAATAAAGCTAGAAACGCTAAGGCTAACAAACCTGGATAAATTACACATTTCATAAATATAGATCAAATATACCGATCTGAGAAACTACCGCTCATTACGATAGAAAATAAGTTGTTTAAAACTAAGTCCAAGATAGTAATAATGAATGCAGTAAAAGGTAAATAAAACCTCAGCGCACCACAAGGCATGCGGTCTCGGCAAATAGGGCCATTATGAGGGAAACTTCAGCTTTAGCCATTACATTGGTAAACTCAACGATTAAGTTGTTCAAGTATGGATAGAAATGGCAGTAAATGGTATAAAAAGTCCATCGACCAAGCAAGATTCGAGAAAACTTATGTGTTCTCTCACCTCCCCGATAAAAAATCGGAAGGGGTTTTCGTGGCAATTTACGTAAAGTGAAATCTTTTTTATGTTCGGTTGTGATTTATTTATGACATTCCAATTTTAATAAACTATGAATATTTTTTACTTATTTATTTATTATTTTTGTTGTTGTGTTATTTAATTTGTTCAATTGTTAATACATTGTTTCTTAAAAAGCATTTGGATCATTAATATATTGTAATACTTTAAGTAACAAATAATGTACCTTAATAGACCTGTAACAATTTTGCCAATAAAGAATCTGAATCTGAAGTAGAATTGCAATATAGTAAGCAAATATAGCATAGAAATCCTCACCTGTCTTCAGACAACACCTGGTCAAACTCCGACGACGATACCAGAAACAGTATCGACGTAACAGAGTCGAAGCACTGCGTCCACTTCTGCCGCTGCGTCCTCTGCCCTCCCACGTCGACGAACACGAACGGTATATTGTTGATGTCGATGGTACACTCTGATATGCCCTTGGTGGCCTTCCGGCAGTTGAGGATGTCTTGGTGGGAGGGCACGTAGTCGGGCCGCGCGATTCGCTCGAGCTCGTCAAAGAAGTAGCTCACGGAATCGCTCTGGAAAGTGGGAAAATTATTATGAGATACGAAACTTAAAAAAAAATGGACAATACATATAAAACTGCATTATTTGGCATCAACGAAAAAGCTTATGAAAAAACAATATAATGACAGACGCTTGACCACTAGCTGGTGAGAAGCTGGGGCAGCGCATCAGCATTGGAATACAGCAAAGAAACGCAGCCAGCGTTTGGGGATGGTATATTTAGTTATTTCACATGACTACTAGTTAATAATTGATTACTTTAAATTGTTTCTATTTTTTTATTATAATTTTATTAAACCTTCGCTCACCGCACCACATCTGTCATAAATAATTCATTGAAATCCATAACTTTATTTATTTAGGCTTACAAAATAAGCAATAAACACGTCAAATTTTAAACTATAAGTCCCATAGAACATTCGCACAGAATGTGGGTAGAAAACAAAAACAAAGCTAGTCCTTTGAAAATGCTTTTGCAGTAGATCTATTAACAAACATAACCGTGACTCATATTTCTTTAAATTACAATGCCTAACGTTACATACATGACATATCTACATAACATTAACAAAGAAAACATCGGTGTTTCGTAATCATTCAAAACGTGCTAAATAGAATCTAAGATAACCCACCGGAAATAACAGGTGGTAATAGATAGGTAATATTGAATTATGACATTCTAATTTAATTTATTTACCAACTTTGCTTTAAATCAATATCTTAATTTCTTTAGGCTTACAAAATAAGCACTTAGACAAGTCAATTTTTTTTCTCTTCTTCATCTTTATCGGCAAACGGCTTGAATATTTAGGTAACTAAGATATTATTTTACATTCGCGATTAAAATAATTAAATAAACTAATAATTACTAATTAATTAAAATAATTAACGAGAGAAATATCAAATAATAACTTCACTACATAGTAGGTATAAAACAAAGACGCTTTCTCTGTCCCTATGTATGCTTACATCTTTAAAACTACGCAACGGATTTTGATGCGTTTTTTTAGATAGTGATTCAAGAGGAAGGTTCATAAGTATAATAAAACCGTGCGAAACCGGGGCGGGTCGTTATAAACGTGAAAGTTTGTACGGATGTACGTATGTATGGATGTTTGTTCCACTTTCACGCAAAAACTGCTAAACGGATAGGGCTGAAATTTTGAATAGAAGTAGTTCTAGTATAAATCAGTACCCATGGGATATAAATAGCCATGAAACGTTTCTATAGAAACAATATAATAAAAAATTCGATGAATATGAATATCTGAAGAAACGAAAGCAATTGTATTTCTTGGATACAGGATTTACCATCTAAATACCCCATTTTGTTAAACAAATGAGAAAATAATATAAACGCTAGATAGAACGAAGATAATATATGAAAATGTTATGATAATAAATGAATAGGTAAATTGCATGCTTTGTAAATATTATTCCATTGATTTCCTAGATTGAAATTCGTTACACGTTCGTGAAGAATGAGGCTGTATTAATGTAAGCGTAGTTACGAGGCATATCTAATTCAAGTTTAGGTATGTTATGACTTACGAGCGTGAAGTGAACTTCAGGTATAAGACAGGTATTTTATTTTTAGGTAGGTACCTACATGAGAAATAACTTAACTTAAGAAATAACAAGTCTAGATAAAATCTATTAAAATTTCCAGCTCGATCCGATCAGTAGTTTTGGTGTAAAGAAGTAACTGAAATAGGTACATCAATCAATATATCCATCCAAACGGGCCTCCATAAATTACGTGACTTCAAGGTGACGAATTTTCCAAACCCCTCTGAGTGAATTGTCGTGAGATTTTTGCTCGACGACCGCTTATCGCGCGCGACTTTTTTCAAAACGCTTTACCAACACAAATAACTTCTTCATCTATGCTGTTTGCAATTGTCACACATATCACATTTTTCTTTAATAGGTACTAGTGATAAAATCTAACGAGCAATCTCATCCAATCGTTGGGGCACGTGAGATTCGAGGAGATTGGGCTCAACCCTCAAATCGACAATTTTAAGCTGACTCGGTTGAAGATAACTGGCCTAAAATTCAGTAGCAACATTAGTCTCATACATAAATATTGTACAACAGAGCACGTTAACTAAAAGCTTGTAAAAAACTGTAAAATGTGGCAAATTTATCTGAAAGGTAAATAAAGAGGTCTGCGTAACTGTTCACTCTGTTAGCAAGCTTTCCGAGTCACGCTTAACACTGATATGATAAGTAATGTGGACAGGGTGCCGCGTTACATGTATATTACTAAGCCCAAAGGGATGTTTCTAGATCTTGTAATTTTCACAAAAACTTTATGAAAATTCTTTAAATTATAAAACAATACTAAAAAAATTGTGTAAGAACCTGTATCAAAACACAAATAGGAATAAAAACCCTTCTTAGAAAAAAATACCTACTTAGAAAAAAATACCTACTTCGATTTCAAAAAATCCTAGAACAAACTTGAGTCTCTCGGGGTCCAGAATATCCCCTTTCGACTTAGTACATATGTTATGTGGCACCCTGTTTAAGCATACAAGGTGTCACGATTGTGGAACAATAAGTACGAAATGCTTTAATAAGCATACAATAAAAGACACCACAAAATATAACGTGTCTCGCTTACTGATATTAACTATAAGGCTCTAGTTTCTGCCCGTTGCTTCGCGCGCTTCGTATGGAAACGTTTTAAAACTATTTCTATACAATGAAAACTGATTTATGGGATAAATACGATGGAATAAACAATATAAACCATATTGTTTTACAGGGGATTAAGCCATCCCATTATATGAGGTTTTTATACGGGAACACAAAACGCAGTTCTTGACATTTCGCTTCGATTGCGAGAAAATAATTTAATTAAAAAAAAAACACGTTCAACTTCGATTCAATTCTTTGAATGAATAGTGTATCACCATCCATTACTCTTCTCAAGTTTTGGTTGTCTGGAAGAAGTGAGCGATAAAGCTGCCAATTCTATTTCAAGAACGAACCTCCTGTTTTTTAAGCGATGTAAAAAGTATAATTATGAAGGAAGAAAATTCTAGAGATTTAGAAAGAACAAACATACATTCATTCATCCAAAACATTCGCATACATTTATACGTAATAATAGATTGATGATTGTTTGGAAAACCCTGTTCAAAAGTGCTATAACTTTCTCACGGTACGTTTATGGCAGGTTATTGGTTATCTGCCAAGTCAAACTTTGTACTTATATGATTGTCAGTTTCAAAGTGTACTGTGGTTCTTTAATCCTAGATATGTTTTTTTTCAAGAGACAAAAGAAAATATTGCTAGAAAATATTTTACGACACTGCCTTAGACTCCTGCGATTTAATCCGATGATACATATCATCGGATTAAATCGCAGGAGTCTAAAAGCATTTTTTTGCATTTGTCAGTTTATTTTATATCCACTCCGTCCGTTTTGAAACACGTATTAGCAGCTTTTTCGCTATTCACATTACAGGTTTAAGTAATTTGATATTAAATAGCATGCAGTCACAAATCGTAGAATTTACATACAAATCGTTCGTCACAATTAATTCGAGTTTTTGTAATTGTTTTAGTGGTTAGTGAAACCTTGGCGTAAGTAACCTATTTGTTTTCAATTGTTATAAGGTCGAGAACTTTTCATATATATTTGTTTGTGTTTTCATTAAATTAATTGTTCTGTAGAACCCAGCAAGGGCTTGGAATTAACCAATTCCATTGGTTAATTCCAAGTCGTCGTCGAACGTATTTTCATAAAATGTTTTGGATTCGAGAACCAAACAAGTGCATAATTCCATTGGTTAATTCCAAGTCGTCGTCGAACCTATCTTCATAAAATGTATTTATTGGATTCTAGAACTAAGCAAGTGCATAATTCCATTGGTTAATTCCAAGTCGTCGTCGAACAAGTGCATAGTTCCATTGGTTGATTCCAAGTCGTGATCGAACGTGTTTTCATAAAAGGAATTGTATTCTAGAAATGAACAAGTTCATAATTCCATTGGTTGATAACAAGTCGTCGTCGAACAAAATGTCATAATTGTCTGTACATAATTAGAATCCGTAGAAATATACTCCCCGATGAAATGTAGGCTAAGCGAACAGGATGTTGGTCGTGCACCTAAAAGCATGCGCATATCTCAAATGTCGACTCATTACACAGTCAAAACAATTTCACTATAAACCAAGCACGTACAGATCCGATTACAACAGACTTTAGTCGTCACTCTGACGTAAATGCGAATCGAATGTGTAACCAAGATTATTCAGGTAAAAGTGGATTACTGACCAGCTTGGAAGACATCGTTTATAGCGATTTATACTTCCTCTATACTAAGCATTCACAGCTGTACAGTGTCTTGTCCTTGTGTGGTAGGTATAATGATAGAGTTTTCTATCTAGGTATCTACCTCTACATTAATTCCTCCTTTCTACCTGACTTAAAAAGACTATTTTATGTCTACTATTTTATTGTGTGTTATGCGATAACTATTTTTTGGGTGGACCGATTTTAATGTCTCTTTTTTTTATTAGAAAGCTGGTGCTTCTCAAGTGTTCACATTTAGTTTGATTAAGATCTGACCAGTAGTTTTTGAGTTATCCTTAATAATTTTATTATTTTATCTATAATCGCGATGTTGTTGATGTGACCTTTTGAGTGAGAGGAGAAAGAGAGAGGAAGCATTTGAGTTATCTTTAATCACGAGTGTGAACTCAGTCGTTATTGTAAAAACATAAAATTATTCTCACACCATTGTAGGTGGGTCGACACAACATGTAAGTAATTTACCCCACTCAACTCTACCAGATATCACCTCAGTTCATCCGTACGTATCCTCCTCTCTCAAAACAAATAAGGGTATTGTCAGAATCACCACGCTTTGGCAGGCGGAATGGTGCAGTAAAGGTATTAGAAAAAAGACATGGAAACTGGTATGTCCTTACTCTGGTTCCTTTAGACGATTCTTGCGACTTCCACATCTTTAGAACTTCGTAAATAGATAAATCGCTTATTTCTGAAAAATCTTACTTATTGGAACAATGTGTTTGAGACCTAGTACAACTATTTAAAGTTTTAACTCCTAGCCTGTGTCCTAGCTCCAACAAAGTTCTGTACTTTTGTGTCTAGTAAAATATTCGATTGATACCAGCGCTCTTGTCAACTAAACATAGTTGGTGGAGTGGGTCTATAATTTCCTAAATTATGCGGAGGTTTCTACCTGGTCGTGCAAAAACGCTGTTTTGGTGTTTCTTCTGATACAATTAACTTCAAGGGCGGCCACGCGCCGGCCGGCGTTCGCAGAAGGCAATTCAATAGGCAAATCGCAAATTCATACAATATTTGGAAGACGTAAAGTTTGTGAGTATTACGCGATCATCTATATACACCAAAATAGTCGGAATGTATGTATAAGTTCTGCAAATAGGATTTTTCTTTTTTATTATTTATTTATAGATTTTTTTTTATCGTATAGTTTTATAGCAGTGGACAAGTTAGGTTGATGATGATTATATTAGTTTTTTATTAGGTCGGCGCGGGCGATTTGATTTAATACATAGGTAGAAATAACGGCTATTTATCGCATTTACATACCTATTTTTCCAGTCGTTTCGGCATTTAACACGCTGCCATCCCGTGAATAAGCAGCCTTGACAAAATAGATACAGATAAACGCAATAAATAACCGTTGAATAGTTATTAATGTATTACGTATGGTAGAGATCACTCTTGAGCGACAAGACCGCCAGTTGTCACATAATCTATTTTACACATATTTGTTTTATTTTTTGTAAAAGTGTGCAATAAAGAATTTCTATCTATCTAGCTATTTGTCATTCTAAAATCTCGGGCCATATAGTGGCCCGTTCTCTTTGGCAGGTATGTGAGCCAGAAATCAACATTATTCAACTAGAATGCCTTGAAACGTACACATCTATATTTATCTTTCTATGTAAAAATGTAACTTTGTTTAGTAATCCTTAGTAAAATGTCGAAATAAGTACTTTATTTAGGTTGGTTTTAAATTTAAATTAGCCAAATTTAGTTGTGATGTAATAAACACTTTACACAATAGTTAAAATACAGGACTGACATGGTCATTTAACGACTCATAGTCTTTATTTAAATATTAAGAACATAAAAAATATAGAGATTAAATAATAAACGTCGATAATAAGTGTGCTTGATGAAACTTTTTTTTTTTTTTTACTAATTTGTTTACTATTTATAGTTTGTGAATTGTTTTGCATAGGACAAACTTCGAAACTATCGGTCGAAATATTCTTTCATTGAATCTATTATACCAATACTAAGTTACTGAAGACATTACTATTATTCTCTGGGCTTTGGTACATAATGAAACCTCTACAATACCACCTTTATCCCCTGCTCTACCTTTATCTAGGTAACACGTGAACAAAGCAGCGTGCAGAACAGTCATAAGTAAAAGTAAAAACCTAGATTACGAAATGGCTAGAACAATTTAATAGTAATAAACCTGTAGTAATAGTAATTGATCAATGACACAATACAAAACGTTGCAAAACACACGGTTATAAACGCTCGTTTAAAGAATTATGGATATTGAATTTTGCTTTAAACTCTATTTTAAGTTGTGGGAAAACATGCAAGGTCGTTTTACGATGCGGTAAATAGTTCTGGGAACATATGACTGGCTAGCATGGCCATTACTGTATTTTTATAGACATATATTTGACTTACAGCTAGTTTCTTAAACGCTAATTAAGGGCTCCCACACAAAACTGCGATTTGGTGCGATGCGATGCGATTTGATGCGATTTGATGCGATGTCACACGAACTTGATTTGCGAATTTCTGCGATGCGAATTTGTGCGGCGAACCGTTTTGTAGGGTAACCATATCTTCAAGTTTAGTCCGCCGTATTGGACGTGTTTTTAGGAAGCGTAAGATGGATCCCAAAAAGATAATTGAACCGATTTAAGCAAAAATGATCCAACCCACACAAACCTCATTTCGAGATAATCGATATTTAAGTTTGTGGCGGTATTTCTCTAGCTTTGTAATACAAAATGTTGTTATTTTAATTTAATTTAATGCTATGTAAACTCAACTTTTTTGCTATAAATAATATAAAGAATAAATTGTAATAGTTTAGTAGATAATTGGGAAAACTTGCGCCTGGATCATTATTACAAAATTAATTTTGTATGGAAAGAGCTATGTAGGGTGCAAAAATTAAAATGCAAAAATGATTCAAAGTGTGTTAAAAATTAGTAATCATTTTTGTGTTTTAAAAGACAAAACAAACAAAATTGGCCCTACTCCTCGTCCAAATCAGAATAAGGTTCATCACATAAACCATCTACATCGTCTATTATTGCAGCTTCCCTTCGGTTTCTTAAATTAATCAATGCAATCATCTGGTATCTAATATTAGATCTGCTGGCCCTGTACTTATTTTATTTTATTTATTTATTTTTCGTTAAAGTACGAAACACACAGAAGCCGGAGGCGTGGCGGAGGCAAAGGCGTGCGAGTTGTATTCTATGGAATCCTATGAAAGCCTACACACACACCGCAGGCCGTGGCGAACGCGGTGCCATAGGAAAAACCGGCACGCCTTCGCCTTCGCCACTCCTCCGGCTTCTGTGTGTTTTGAACTTTATATACTTTATTTCGTTTACGTACTTAGATGAAATAGCAATTTTAAATATTAACTTGTCAAATCTTAACTTGTTTTATATCATCATCATCATAATCAACCCATATTAGTCCACTGCTGGACATAAGTCTCCCCTAATGAGCGCCATAGCTCCCTGTCTTCAGCTTGGCATCCAGCATCTGCCAGCAGTCTTTCGCAGATCGTCATCCCACCTGGCCGGAGGGCGTCCTATACTACGTTTGCCAAGTCTCGGTCTCCACTCAAGAACACGTTTACCCCAACGGTTGTCGGTTCTTCGCGAGATATAGCCGGCCCACTGCCACCACTTCAGCTTGCTAATTATTTGAGCTATGTCGATAACTTTGGTTCTCTTTCGGATGTATTCTTTACGAATCCTATCCTTCAGAGAAACTCCGAGCATAGCTCTTTCTATAGCTTTCTGAGCTCTTTGAACTGATGGACCAGCTTAATATTATAGTTTGAATCATTGTAGCAAATTAGAACGGTTATATGTTAGGGTAACAAAAGCAACACAAAAATGATTCAAGTGGCATGAAACACTTATACATTTTAAAAAATGGTCTTCGACATGACAGTTGTGGGTTGGATCATATGGATTTTCCACATTTGTGAACATAGAGGTGTGAGTCTTTAATATGTTAAAATATACCTTATTCTGATTACATTGGTTAAAAAAACTCGAAATTGACTAGGTTGTGGGTTGGATCATTTTTGCATAAATCGGTCCAATTGCACTGCTGTTATTGTTAAATAGATATAAAAGAAAAAGAAGATTCTGGATTCATCCATTTAATACGATTATGAACTCTGAAGGGAACTATTTTACTCGAAATTACTATGAGTTGAGAACTGAAGCAGTTTTTTTTTACAACACAAAGAAGGCGGCTCAGGCGCCGCGCTCTTTCGCTAAAGTTGTCTCAGAGCGGACTAAAAGGGGGGTCACCAAGTATGACGTAATATGACAGGAATACGCGATGCAAATGAGATCTGACGTTATCGTGCGAGCTCGCAGATATTTACGATGCGATGCGAGCTCGCAGTTTTGTGTTTGAGCCCTAACTGAGCAATAATTTGACAAACGCTTGCATAGTTAGCGTTCGTACAGAAAACATAAATTTTGATAAAGAAATTTGTCTTCGACAGCGCATCATTCGTCAAATATTGTGTAAATTATTGTAGTTGAAGGAAAGGGATTCAAATATTTTACGATATCTACATTCGATGACGGTGTGACATAATTTTCGTCTGATCTACCCTAGATAACAGTCCCTGTGTTTCGCCTAATACAGTTTATTTGAAAGAAACCGGCTGTTAGCTAGTAAAGCTACCTAGCTCCTGTTTTTTAAAGAAGTAAAGTAACATTCCAGGTTTAGAACAAGGTATTTAAAAAATTTAAGCCCTTTTGTAATTTTGGCGTGAAGAGGTATGAAACATCCGAACTTTCGCATTGAAATATTGGTGTAATTTATAATGGGAAAATCAAGTTACACTTTGGAAAAATAATTAGACAAAAATAGGCATAATTTTGACAAAGGAGAGAATAATTAACAAAACTAGAGCAATTTGTGGCAAGTGTGGCAACACAGAGTGGAATCACAGCCCATTGTTACCATGTTTCAATGGCAATTATACCCTTTATAAACGGTACAATAGCTTTACCATTTCACACCCTTCGGTTTGCTATGAGAAGGCAACAAAAGGGTCTATGAGCTGTTTGTATGACTTATCAATCAGATCAATAGGGCGATACATGAACGTTTCAATTATCTATTGCATAAAATTAAGGTTATGTTGTTTTCACTATCACTACATAGTATAAAATAAAGTCGCATTATCTGTCCCTATGTCATAGTGTCCCTTTGGACGCTTAAATCTTAAAAACTACGCGACGGATTTTGATGCGGTTTTTTTAATAGATAGAGTGATTCAAGAGGAAGGTTTATACGTATAATAAAACCGTGCAAAGCCGGGGCGGGTCGCGAGTATATGAATAAAATCTAGAGAAGTCTCTGGTTCCTAAAACACAGCTTCTAACTTATTATTACTATCAGTATATTTTTATTACCTAAGTCAATAAAACCATTTATACTTTACTTTTTATATAGTTATTAAAATATCCTACAAAATAGTTATTGATCCACATGAATTTTATAAGGGCTCTACAATAGGTAAGCGTTTTAGGTGGCAACTAACCTATTAATTTATTAACATACTACCGCATCAAAATCCGTTGCGTAGTTTTAAAGATTTAAGCATACAAAGGGAGGGACATAGGGACAGACAAAGCGACTTTATTTTATACTATGTAGTGAAGATAAAAATCTTAAAATTAAATAAAACAACGTAATATTATTTCTATTTGAGGTCCTGCGGCACAGTCAATTTATAAAG
The DNA here is from genome assembly GCA_944547425.1 of Eupithecia centaureata. Lineage (NCBI taxonomy): Eukaryota > Metazoa > Arthropoda > Insecta > Lepidoptera > Geometridae > Eupithecia > Eupithecia centaureata. The sequence continues at coordinate 13,118,575 of OX155682.1, forward strand.
ATCTTAACAAACTCCTTATACTCGCTTTTAAATATCTGATTGATTTATCTATTAGATAGAAAGTATGGGGAGGGTTTTCCTCCAACTTGAAAGCTGACAAGTTAAATGGTTTCGTATTCACTTCCTTACTTTACCTGTAATAGATTGAAGTGAACACAAAAATCAAAGTATTTCCTGGTTTTTCGTATGTTATTTGAACTTTTTGACATTTTTAAAGTTACACTTTGAATGTATTTTTGTTGAATGTATGTAGAATTGTAGGCCGGTGTTTGTGTTATGGGAACCAGATAAACAGTTATACCTACGATTATGTATATACTTCATCCCGGAACCACTTTAAAGTTTAAATGTAAACTAGATTTACCGCTATTCTGATCAGACTCCCTTTTAGATCGACCTAACGCCTTTCAGATTGAGTTAACACGTGTAATCTTTATGTTAGCCTCAAAATGATGGACGCAGGGCAAGTTAATCGAGCTACGTCCATAATGTGCGTGACCCGAGACCCTGAAAGGTGATTATTACCCAAGGCGATCGTTGGGCTTGATTCGACAGTTCGCTTGTTCCAGTTCCGAATGTTTTATTATGGTTAAAAATGTTGGAAGTGCGAATGTTTTATATAATGATATTGGAAGTGAGAATGCCATGTTTTGACTGTATTCAGGTATAATATCAGATTTATTGTGGATGTTTCACCTCATTGAAAAAATTTAAAACGAAAATTGAGCTTAAAAAGCTTTTGTCCAAAAAAGACCTGATGTTCCTTGCCCTAAATAAAAAATAAATAAATAAATAATACCGGACAGTCCACACAGCATCATCTAGCCCCAGGCTAAGCAGAGCTTGTGTTATGGGTACTAGATGACTGATATACTTAATACAATACATTACATAGATAGATATATTTTATTATACATAGAAAACACCCAGACCAACGGAACGCAAAAAAACACACTATTATGAGTCATATCTTTGGAAAGCCCTTAAAAACAAAATTACATAAGGAAAAATAAATTCAGTAAACTATTGGATTAGATCAATCCTTTATCCGATTTAGATACCCAAGGAACAAGGAAAACGTTTGTCAAACCATCTAATCGGTCTATAGATCTTAAACTAGATTAAAGCGACGGTCATCAGCTATATCGTAAGATGCCGACCGGACGCAACGAATCAGCTTCTCATAATTATCTCCTAATCTTGAGATCATTATGCCTTAATTTATCTATACAAAAAGGTCTAGTGGTTAATGGAAGATTGGGGAAGAATCACGGAAGAGTCTTTAAACTGTCGTCGCAGGTTAGCTGAGTTTTCTCTTGGGATCTCAACTCAACACTTTTTCGACACTTTTTCGTCACGAAGTATTGATAGACGTCGAACACAAATTCGTTCAAATATGCTATTCATATGCATTATCATTTATTTCTATTTTATACATACAGTTAATCTAGTGACTCTTCTAATATTACACTATTATTTATTTATACATGTCACCTTCGTTTCAGCTTCACTACTGCTATCAAGATTAAACCTACTTCAAGGATATTTTCACTACATTTCTTATCATCAGTTGACGATCTCGCCTCTATAAAATGCACTATTACCCGTACTCAGGGCATTTAGCAATGCAACCACGGAGCTTTATGGTAGGTCTACTGGAATGCGGACCGACAACCGGTATTGTGCTATGATTGATAGGGAAACTTGTCAACACAGCTCTACGATACATTTTACGTGATTTCCCATTCAATTTTAGAGATTAAATCTAAAGACTAGTCTCTCGACTATTTCGGAAAAGCGACATATTGAATTTTTTTTTAGTAAGTACATAATGCTGGACAATCCACACAAAATCATCTATGTCATCAGTTAAGCAGAGCTGAGCTATTATCTGAGCGTCTGGTCGATGCGACGCGTGACCCGAGAGCTGGTGAATATCTGGCTCAGCGCATCAGCATTGCCATACAGCGTGGTAATGCAGCCGGTGTCTTGGGGACGCTTCCGACTGGTATTGACATGGATCAATTGAGCTACCTTTAGACTGTTTGCAACCGTCTGCAGTTAGCTCAATGGTTTCAATTGTAAATACTAGTTGTAATGTTTCTATTCCTTGCTTGTAATTTTCGTTGTTAGAAGAGCTTGTGTTATGGGTATATCGGTATAATCAGTTATCTAGTAGGTATAGTTTTTTTTATACCTACTAGATAACTGATATACTTAATACATTATACTACATAGATTATTTAACATGTTCTATATGAAGGTAATACCACCATAAACAAATATCTGAAGATTTTACAAATACTAGTCAGATTCGAACCCGCAACCTCCTGCGTCACAGGCAGTCTTTTTATCAGCTGGCCTATAACGGTATATTAGTAAATTATTATACATATTGACTCTTAATATTTTCGCCGCTCTTTTATTTTTTTCAGAGCCTGCATTTGAATAACGATTAAACAAACAATAGAAAATTAACCTATGGACGACGAATATAGTATGTAAGTGTTATACACTCACTCGTCATCTGAATAACTGGAAATCTTTGAGCTAGAAAGCTAAAGCTTTATTAAGGGTGAAGTAAGTTTAAAAAATTAAAAGAATTTCTTTTAATATTACATAAACAAATAGAACGGTAAACAATACAAAAACAATTGATGGAAATCATTTCCATAACTGTGTGAAATGAATTACGGATATGAGAATAATAATTTTTTTGAGTAACTATCCGGTTTTAAAGTCCGGTTTTAAATTTGATTACCCATGATAACGTGTGGATCTAGAACATCTACATGTTACACATTTAATAGCCAATGACGGTCATGTGTTTTAACTACTCGGCCTTACGGGTAAAAGCGTTAAGATAGATCTAATAAGAGTTATTCGCAAAGTAAAGTCACTTCACAAGACATTAAAAGTCGTGATTGCCTATAAAAAGACTAATCAGAGGTAACAATTTGCGGGGTGGTACCTATAAGGGAAGTCGAGTCATCCACCGGTTCTGCCGATATTCGTAGTTGACTAGTTTTTACTCTACTGCTATAGGAATGTGTTTTTTTAGCGTTGCTCATCGTAGTGTCGATTGCGCCTTGGTTATGAGCTCTTTACCAGTATATTACTGAGGTCAGAGCTGAAAATCGGTAATGTTTGGTGACGAATTAGCCCTTCTGTATTTTTTTTGAAAACTGCTCTGTAGCCCTCAAGACTCTCGCGTATGCTCGCGTATTTGCGTGCAACGCCGCGCTCCCGTTTTTTGTATTTAAATTCTGATATCTCTAAAACTACTGCGTTAATTTTAATTCTGTAAACAGTTCCATAATTTAGAATAACTAGTCTCTGTAACCATCTTGTTTTTATTGATTATAATATGACTCTTAAGTCATTTTATAATCAATAAAAACAAGATGGTTAAATTTAATGGTCAAATTTATCGATAACTTTAAAGCGATGTACCGCAGAATTGGATGTGAATTAGCATCTAAAAACTGTTGTACCTATTGAGAATAACATTAAAAAAACTATTATCAGCAAATACAGGTCTCTTTCAATGATATTATTTACAAAAAAGGTACCCGAAGTCAATGTTTACATAGGCCACTTGACACCATGACACCATCCGCGATAGGGCTGCGATTTTTGTTTTTTTAAAAATCTTTTGACCATTGACTAAGAATGGTATTTACGTTCCATATCAATAAGCTTCAGGTAGAATAGAGATTTCATTGTAAAATATACCCTACACTGCACATTTAAGGTTTGAAGTGGTCTATCGTTCCGTGGCCCATATGGTAACATCAGTGCTTGACGGCAGGAAACGTTTAGTGGCCCTTATGGTAACATAGAGTACGAAAGGGTTAGTGTCATCAAGCCCCAAGCTGACGACCGATGTAGCGCGGTGGACGAAGGTCCGCCTGCGACGCAGGAGGTTGCGGGTTCGATTCTCGCCTCGGAATAAATTTGTGTACGATCTGCAGATATGTGTTCCGTTGGTCTGGGTGTTTTCTATGTATATAAAAAATATCTTTGTATTTGTATAATGTATTCAATATATCAGTTATCTAGTAGTACCCATAACACAAGCTTTGAGTAGCTTACTTTGGGGCTAGATGGTGCTGTGTGGATTGTCCAGCATTATTTATTTATTTAAGCAGAACTTGTGTTATGGGTACTAGATGACTGATTAATACTTATTACAATACATTACATGGATAGATATATTTTATTCATTAAGTACTTATAAAAACCTCCAGAAACCTGGAAAAAATATCTGCGTACAAACACTTATCCGAAGGCAGGAATCGAACACGCTACCTCCTGCGTCTCTCTTTCCCACTGCGCTACAGAGGTCGTCTAACCAACTCACACGGTAGTTACGTGTATGACTCGATTCAGTACCGAAATTTAGGCCCTGCAAATTAGATGAGTCAATGATATTTACGTCGGATGATACCCGAGTACCTATCCAACCACCGAGCGCCACAGGCTTGGCATGACGCAACTGACTGACTAATCAAAATGAGATAACGTATGCAATTACGATTATATTATTCCACAATAGTTCTTTGAAAGAATACTGGTGACTGTTTCCTTGGGGGTAATTCTATTGTAATTTGTTAAGCTGATGGCAATCCGAATTAAATGAATAAATGGCTTTGGATTTTTCTTAATTCTTTGGACCTCTGTGACACATCGGCACTTTGCATCAGGTGATACTGTATTCAGAATAAGGTGTTTTGAGAAAGAAGACTATAACTAAAAAGAAGAAACTAGATTTATCTGGACAATAAGGATATTGAGAAGAAAAGGACGGTAGTCTGAGGACAGAGCTTAGTCAGCTCAATTGAGCCCTTGTCTTTACTGAGGAAATACAGACTCAGCAGCTAATAGGACAAGCCAACCAAAATACCAACGTATGTTTTCTATAGTCTGAGCGTATGTTATTCGTTAGCTACTAAGGAGGGACGGAATTGTATAGAGCCTCCACCACACAGCCGGGGTTTTGAAGCGCGGCGATGTTTCCCGATTTCTTCCGATATTTGTTTGCAGTACATTTTGTACTAAGACGCATACAATCATACACACTGCTGCAATTTTATAGACGCGATAGAGGTATTGCGGCTGTGTATTGGAGGCTTAACAGTAGTATTATTATCTTTGGGGCAGATTCCCGCCTCGGGATAAATGTTATTACCATCGACAGATATTTGTTTCGGGTGTTTCTATGTATCTAATAAAATATCTATCTGTGTATTAAGTCTCAGTTAAGTTCGAAACACACAGAAGCCGAAGGCGGAGCGGAGGCGAAAGCGTGCTGGTTTTTCCTATGGCACCGCGCCGTCACCGCCTGCGGTGTGTGTGTTTTGGCTTTCATATGATTCAATAGAATACAACTCGCACGCCTTCGCCTCCGCTCCGCCTCCGGCTTCTGTGTGTTTCGTACTTTATCCAGTAGTCATATCGAAGCTTTACTTAGCTCGGGGTTAGATGATCATGTGTGAATTGTCCAACATTATTTATTTTATAATGCCACGCCCTTGCAGGGTGTATGATGAACTTTTAATCGTAAGATCTCGTGTGTGTGCATAATAAAGATAAGAAAAGAGAGGTTCCCACACATAAATTACCAATGCCAATGTTAGAAAATAGACTCGGGGTTTCTGAGTACAATCACACTAAATCTTGTAACAGTGATGTACGAGCAGATTACAGTTAAGCTTTTGTAGATGGCAATTAGTAGACTGACATAAAACCAGTTGTTACACCTGCTGAGTGGTGTTTATTCTGTGTTGGTCCAAAGTCTAATTGGCATTGTTGTAATGCAACATTATGGCAATACGGAATTCAATATGCCAACATTGATACATGTGTTGGCAGGATCGGTGATTTTTATATGAACTGTTTGTGCGAGGTGAACTAAATGTTTTCACAAAAATATTTGTTCCTAATCTAGGTATATCCCAACTAAACTTCTAGGTATTTGATCTTTACCTCAATATAAAATTATTAAGTATTATATTGAGTATACTAATATGAAATTATCATATATATGTGAGGTATTTATTTGTAGCTTACAGGAAATAATATTTCTGTTAAAACGACTACACTATTTCTATCTTCTTGTCCATTCTAAGGATACCTGTAAGAGATCGCTCTTAGCAATATGGCCACCCATTGCTTATAAATTTTAATTTCTTTTTTTATTATTAGATGTGCAATAAAGAATAATAAGGAAGTTTCCAAATTTTTTATTCAAATGTAGAAAAATAATGCTATACTTGCAATAAAGCCCAGTGAAATTTTTTTTCAATTATCTTCATAAATGACGAAGTTATGATACTTTTCCCGTCCGGTTTAAAAGTTCTCGGCGCGCGGCCGCTCAACAACGTCATGACGTCACAACTTCCGCGAGACGCTCGAGTCGAGTAGTAATCGATGCGCGGTCACCTCAGACGGTTGTTGCTTTTGGCTAAATCAAGACCGAATGGATATTATCGTTGTAGAATCTGTGCAGGACAACATCTACATAGTTTTAAGATTGCTAGTATTTTTCTGAAGGTCTGATTATCAGGTTTTAGAGTTCCAAATCGTTCGTCGTTTTCAGTTATCATCATAGATTAGTGTTGGTACTTGTCTCCAACAAAAATAGGCCATAGGTTATCTTTATATACTGGCCATAGATCGTTATCCTACCTGGCCGGAGGGTGTCCTACACTACGTTTGCCTAGTCGCGGTCTCCACCCAAGAACACGTTTATCGCAACTATCTAATAGATTATCTTATAGTTGATAGAAAACAATATATGTACCTACCTACTTTTGTGTAAATAAGGTTTATTTTGTGTACAGTCGAACATTCTAGAGCTTTCGGGAATGTGCAGAAAGCTCTGGAAAGTTCTGGAATATACGAGATCAAATACAAATTATCTATTACAGTAAACGAAAACTAATTAACATAGCTTGGGTTTGGAACCCTATTTAAATAAAGAGATACCTATGTGTGCTAGAGGGTTCCGCTCTTCCGTAATATACAGTTACAATAATATTGGAAGGTGCGTTTTTGAAAGATTAAATTAAAACATTTAATATTGTTTGCAAAAGTTTGTAAGCATTTGATTGTTTAGATAAGTGTGCGCCTGTGTGTTTGTGGCGTGTGTGTATAAGTATATGTGTGTTTGTGTTTTGTGCATGTTAGTGTTTTGAGTTGTGTGTGTGTTGTGTGCATGTGTGAGTACCTTACCGAGTGTGTTGAGTTTGTTTATATGTGACGAAGATCATTCGAGAACATAGTAGAAACTTCTGGAAGCCTATAGAACAATCTCTAAGTCCGTATAATGATATCAATAAATCCTCTTCACTAGTCCTCTAAAATCCCAACATTATGATTTTGATGTAAATATGTAACTTTAGGAAAATATGCTCTTGTAATTCCGATCACTGCTTATTAATGTTCATGACTTTGAAGTATATCATATCAAGGTTCTCGATCGAATCGAAAAGAAAGAAAGAGACAATGGGAATGACAGAGACAGATTTACCTTTCGGAAAATCGTGGAAACATAAGACAAGGACAGCTGACGGTGTGGCTGGCGTTTGAATGAAAGGGACAGAGTTATTTCTCTAGAAATTTGTCGATTTTCAACTAAGTTTTGTAATGTTACGAGGTACCTATTGGAGATATAAAAGGCCGAACATGTCCGACGATTATTCATTCAATGTTTGGAATGGATTAAGTATAGATTAAGTCTTTGGAAACGAACAAGTGAAAAAAAAAATAGTGGACTAATAGAAATATAAATTCAGTATTGCAGTAGGTATGGAAATATAATAGCTGTTCTCACAGAACAGTCTTTAAATTCTACGTCATCTTCATATAATATATGAATATACCTCTCTCGATACCTCTGGGCTCACTTGGCGTAAAGGACATTTGGTCGAAATTTAGTTAATAATGCAGTTTCACTCAGTTTTTAATTCTCTATCGAACTGTATATTTAGTTTCCTCAAATTCAAGAAAAAAACGCCTATACGACCCAGGATTTTTATCACGAAAACTCAATTTTTTGGAAATAAAAGGGTGTAAATGACAAAACGTCATCGGAGTGTAGTCACCTTAGTAGTATAGGAAAAATACAAAATAATAGTCCTATACAACCTTTCAAAATGAAATAAGAAAAATTATTTGTCCTTTACGACCTTGCTATTTTAAATTTAAAAAGAAATTACCAGCAGTTCCGTCACACTACAGTAGAAAGAGAAGTAATAGAACATATCTTCCTCAGGAAATGAAAAACGTAACAAACCTATATAAGATGTATTTAAAAAATTGTGTTGACCAGGCTCAAGAAGCATTAAGCGAGAACGCATTCCGAACTATTTTCAAAGAATATAATATATAAGCTTTCACATTCCGAAAAAAGATAAATGCGTAACTTGCGTCAAAGCTGAAAATAATAAAGACCAAATGAGTGAAAGGGACAAAGAGCTATCGGACATTCATCTAAGGGAGAAAAAAGCTAGTTACGAAAGATTCAAAGTTCATCAAACTCTTAAGTCAAACAACAAAACCATCACCTGCAGTTTTGACCTACAAAAAGTTTTGAATACGCCTCATGGTCAAAGCATGTTGTTGTATTATTCTAGAAAATATTCGGTGTATAATTTTACAATTTATGAAAGTGAAACACAGGAAGTTTTTTGTTATACGTGGGGGGAAAGCGACGGCAAAAGAGGAAGCAACGAAATTGCTACATGCTTGATGAAATATCTAGAAGAAAAAGACAGAAATGGGGTTAAACATCTATTAATGTACTGTGACTCTTGTACAGGACAGAATAAAAATAAGACTGTACTGGCAGCCATGAACCATTTTCTAAAGTCTGCGGTAAATTTGGAAGTCATTCAAATCAACTATTTACTACCGGGCCACACTTATATGCCCGTTGATTCAGTTCACGCTGTTATCGAAAGAGAAATAAGAAAACTTATTGTCTGGAGCCCCTCACAGTGGCCCACATATTTTGAATCGGCACGAAAAAGACCCAGACCCTATAAAGTCCATGTAATGGACTATTCAGAGTTTTTAAACTTTGATCAAATAGCTGGAAATACCTTCACGCCAAAGACATCGAAAGATATAAAACTGAAAGATATTAGGGTAGCTACTTTTAAAAAGAAAACTACAGACAATATGTTTATAAAATATTCAATGGAAGAAGATGCACCGACACACAATATAAAATTATGTGAGAAAAACTCATGGAAAGGAAAAGGCAGAGGAAAAGGGAAGAGTCAATCAAAAGGAAAGAAAAGCCAGCCAAACAATGAGTCAGGTGAAGAAATTACAACAGTAAAGTTATACTCTTGTAGGCTACCAATAGCTGCGGCTAAATATAAAGATCTGAATAATATGTGTGAAAATGGAACTATCCCTTACAGATTTCATAAAGAATATCGGGAACTGCCATGCGACTCTAAGCTTCGCGAGACTTTGAACGAAACCGATGAGGATGACGAAAAAAGTGACTATGATTAATATGCATCGAGGAGCCCACGCCTTTCCCCAGCTGTGGAACGGTTCAGAGCAAGCTGGACCCAAGCTTAGTAAACAATAGAGATTATGTTCTGTTGTGATTATGATAAATAAATAAAAGTCATTATTTAAAATACATATTCAAGGATATTTATCGCGTTTATTTACCTATTTTTTTCCCAAAGTTTATTAGTAAACCTGATGGTTTACACTCTGCCGTGGTCACGAGATGTGCGGAATACTGGAGCTACCACCTTGCGAAGCGAATACAGCACGTTTTTTGCAAAAAAAAAACACAAAAATGCTTTTCCTGCTTCGCTGAGCTAGTTGATCCAGTAATCCAATCATTCCATGACCACGACAATGTAAATCTGTTAAAATGTCTGAAAAAATTGGTAAAGAAACGCGATAAATACCATTGAATATTTATTATAATGTGTTCTGATTGCGTAAAAAACCTTAGAAATTGTAATAAACCATTTTTATTTGATTCTATCTATGTTCTATTTATAGAGAAATATCCTTTCATTAAACTTAAAAGAAAAGAGCAACAATATAAACACAATACATAGAAAAATAACATTATTTATTTATTTATTAGCTTATTAATTAATCCTTTATGACCTCAAAATTTTTAAATTTGTCAATTACAACCTTGATTTGTAAAGTTTTGAACATCAAAAGTAGCTTTACGCTCTAAGGTACTTGCATACACTGATTTTTTTTGGGGCATATAGGTCATTTCTTTGTAATTTTAGGGTCTTATAGGAATTTTATTTCAGTAAATATAAAACTAGGACAGTTAATCAACACAGCTTTAGAAAGTACCAGAAATTCTAAGTACTTTCTTCTTAGGTTTTGTCTAAATAGCATCAAAAATAAAAAAACTACAATCAAAATAAACTTTTTGTTTTTGTTTTTTGCGTCTCCTGTAAAGTCGCCTTTTGTCCTTTACGCCAAGTGAGCCCAGAGGTATCGATATAGGACTTTCTAGTGACGTCGCATAGAATCATTATGGAAACCGTGCAAGTTGATGCTACACTACAGTAGGTATATGTATAATATTGTGTCGTGCCCAAGTGCACAAGTACCTACAACTATTAGTGCACCCGATAAACATTATGGTGCCTAAAAAATAAGATTGGTGCAAAGTTATTAAAAGAAAGAAATCTCTTTCAAAAAATAAACACTAGATGCGCCCCGCGGCTTCGCCCACCAGAGATTTTTGTCATACAAATTCCAGAAAGTTATTGCACACCCCCTAGTTATTGTTATTGAGTAAAAATAAAAAATACGTGTTAAATTATTCATTCCAGAGATAAGTTGTACAGAGTTTTGAGAGAATCGAACCAAGGAATAATTATTTTCCATACAAACTTTACCACCCCATTTAACCCCTTCAGAGATTATTTTTTCTAAATTTTACTATCCTATATGTCATTTTAAGTCCCAAATGATTTACATACCAAATTTCATCTAAATAACTTTAGTAGTTACGGAGATTATCGATAACAAACATTCACACAGACTTTCCCATTTATTCTAATAGTAAGGTATTAAGATATTAATAAGGTTACTTAATACTTTATATAGACACTCACACCACACACCGCGTTCCATGTACCTACTTACTTACTGTGAGCGACAAACGACGAAACAGCCGAAAAACGCTTTCCGCCCCTACTGTACCGTTGACTCGCCGGGAATTGTGACGTCACAGGCGAAATGCCTCGCACTTATTTTAAAAAACGTTTGGAGTTCAGTAAAATTGGAATAACTTTGTCATTTTTCAAGTTTTTTAAATAATTCTTTCACCATATATATTGTAATTTATATGCCCTTCAATTCATGTAAGTAGTTTTTATTTTTGAAAAATTGGAAACTTCCTTATTGTATTGTAAAGCAAGCCCAACTGCTCAGCAGGCATCAAACTAAAAACCATTACAGATATTAATTGAGCTTTGTGCCACTACCACATAATTATGTTGCCTGTACCTACTGAGTCTTGTAAACTGTGTATGACACATGACTGTTTCAAATACCAGTTTTTAATTGCAATGATAAAATTCACCCACCTACTTGCAAACATGGATTAACAGAGTTTACTTGATCATTCTTGAGCATTTATGGCTTTCACTTTATAGAAACAAAATAAGAAAAAAATACAAACCCATAATAACAAAATATGTTGAAATACATATTTTTATACATAGATTGACATTACATATGAGAATAAGAATAAGAATCATTTATTTGCTTAAAACATGAGTATAAACATGGTGTGAGCATGCAATTATGTTATAAATATATTACGTTCTACAGTTTTTGCCACTGCTGCTGGCGTGCAAATAGGAGAGAGCACTCTGCGGATTTGTCACTAATGTGATATGTCTTTTCTAGGTATACCTAATAATCATTCATATATCTAAAATTAATAAATTTATCAGTTAATTAAATTTAAGCTTAATTATAGATTCTAATAGGTAGATACCTATTTGTTCAAAATGGGGCATAAAAAGGACATAAAATGGTCCCTGTCTCGGCATTACGCCGCTACAAGCCCCAGTTCTGATTTTCAGACAAGGCCTGGTCTTTAATGACCTAGAACTTCTACAACAGTGACGTTGCTCATTTCAATAGATGATGCTTTGAAGGCTATTTGTATTGGTCTACTCAAGTCTTAGTACACCAAACTACAAAATGACAGCTTGTTATCAGGATAGCTTTTATTCTGGATAAAAACATTTGACAGGATACTTTTATTCCAGAAAACATGGTCCCGTGGAATTATCAAATATGTATATCAATGCAGAGAACAGCCTCGGTGCATTTAATTATAAGCTTTTTGAGTAATCCTCCCACAGAAAAATGCTTGCCGGCATATTGAAATATATCAGAGCCTCCCGTAGCTCAAAGCAATGTTGATATCTGGTGTGGTAGGAGGTTTTTTTTTTGTTTATGTTATTGTTTAGCAATAGTTTGTGAAAACCACTGAGTGGCCATGCATTGGATCATTATGTGGTATTTGCTGATTCATTCAAGCTACATAAACAACATACATAAACAATAATTAAACCTAAGTGAGGGCAAAAGAATTCATACTCTAATAGCCTTGATCAAAAGGAAAACTAAACAAAGTGATTGATGAGTTTGTAAACATGAAAATTCTCTTATTTTTGCTGTTTTCTTTTCCCTGTTATGCCAATTGTTTTTTTACTGGGATATTTCCAATATTACATCATTTTGTTACTGATGGGTCTGTTAGTAAGGCTTGCTTTAAAATTTGCAAGATTTTGTAGTTTGTCTTGTTTGAATGTGCAATATTTCAAAAGGCACCAATAGCACGTAATAAATCAAAAGCTATGGAAAATTCACAGTTGAAGTTGCATCATTGAAGCAGTTTGCTTACAACACTATTAATATGCAATTAAGTTCATTTAATTAAGACAAACAAGTCATCACCTGCCTGTGACACATCCTCAAAACAAAGACACACTTGCATTGTTTACTTGTCAATGTACTTACCAATTGGAACTCTCGCCGCCTGTCGTATGCTCGTTTGATGGCTCTGTCGAGCCACAGGGAGTGGATGTGAGGTGCATAGTGCATGAACAGCCGGCTGTCGAGAGACGCCGCGCTGTTGAAGTGCAGAGCTTGCTGTCCAACGTCCAAATTCCGAGGGTTCTCCCACGGTATCGCGAGCTTGTCCCTCGCGTCAACTAACACCTGTATCCCTTTCACTATGTTCTGGTATATCACGTGTTGGTACTCCCGCACTAGTTCTGGCTCGAACTTCACTTTGTGTATAATCCTCATCTGTTTCAGGAATGTTGACTTTCCGCTTTCACCCGCGCCTAATAGCAGCAACTTCACTTGCCGCCGCAGTGTCTGCCGATCCTTCTCCAGGATGCGGTCGATCTCCTTGCTCCTGGAGCGCTGCTCTATCTCCTCCGGGGACAGCTTCAGACGAAGCCAGCACGTCAATGCCTCCGTACAACAGGTACATGACCACAAATCGTTGGCCATTTTGCATGATTATCGACGCCCATAGAAAAGAAAGGAACTAATAGATGTCACGTATTATATAAATGGTTCATATTGAAACTGTTTCACAATATCACGACGTGCACACTGATAAAATGATGTTACAATAAAAATTGAACATAAATCCTGAATTTAGAAACACACACGCATTCTGTACCCCTCCCAAACTCATTGAGAAATGAAAGTCCACAGACAAAACAAAATCTATTGAATGGAGTTCAACGACATGTTGACAGATGAATGAAAAATCAAAAGTATTGTTACTTTTCGCTTTGCCGATTTAATTTCTGTGTTGATTATAAAGAGTTATGTCAAATGATAAAAGATAAAATTAATCATTAATTTATGCACTTTAAATGGAAGATCCGAAGTTGAATAACCGTATCAAGCTAAAAAGAAAGATTTTGATTAGAGGCACAGTAGTGTACGGCTACCAACCATAGACGAAAACAAATCTATCAATCAAAATGTCAATTTGCACAACGCAGCCAACCAGCCAATCTGCCAGCACATAGCTGATGTCAATGTCATGCACTGCATGCATGCATGCCACCAGCCAGCCAGCCAGCCAGATAAATATTCTATTTTTCGCGCATACGGTGTCCAAGTGCGCACGTGTTTTTAACTAAGACACTTGGGATTTATTGCTTGTTACAAGTGCTTTTTGTGAATCAGGGTTTAGTTTCAATCTATATAGCAGTAGACGTACGTAATAATGTAAATTAGACAGCGAGCGATGTCCAAAGAAGGTTATAGTCCGGAAAAGAAAGAAGGCGATAACAAAGTGGTTTTGGAGAGATTGCAGTTGTTTCTGAAAGATAAGAGAAGTACAGAGGCTGCAGAACACAGTCTCAGCTATAGTAAGCCGAGTACCAGCTTCGAGCCTAGCACACATCCAGTTGTAGTCGACGATAGCAGCTGTATCCTCAGAGAGGTCCTAAATCACAAGAAGGCTCAGCTCCTGCGTAACCCAGAAATCATAGAGTACCTGAAAGGCATATCCTCCGAGCTCAAAAAATAAAAATGGCCCTCGTTGCTCGCAAAAGTATTGCAGCTCAGCTGTTGCAGAAGTCCATAGAACGTCAGACAGCAATAGCTCACGCTAAGCTGAAGCTAAAACCGAAGCAAGTTGAGAGCGCTATTATTGCTCATGTGGAGCACAACAATGTTGTGCAATACAATGAGTTGATAAAGATACTACGGGAGTACCCCTTGAATGATGACAACTTCAAGTGTGTTGTAGACGACTGTTTATCCTGTGTTGTGTTACTAGGCCGTAATTTTGTACCTTTTGTGAATGTGGTCCTCTCACAGGACTGGATGCATCGGGATGATGCTCTAGTGGAACTGTATGCCACCTTTTTAATAAGCCTAGTGACTGCACATACCTACCATTGTCCCAGTGTTATGAAAAGCTTAGTGAAATTATTTCAAGGTATTTTTTTAATTTATTTCATACTAGCGACCCACCCCGGCATCGCACGGTTTTATTATATGTATAAACCTTCCTCTTGAATCACTCTATCTATTAAAAAAAATGCATCAAAATCCGTTGCGTAGTTTTAAAGATTTAAGTAGTCAAAGGGACATAGGGAAATAGGGACAGAAAAAGTGGCTTTGTTTTATACTATGTAGTGATTTTAATGCTCAAAGATTTTGTGCATATAAATATGCAGTTTGCAATATAAACAAAACAATTGCACAACAAAGTAATATTGCGCAATATTTATCAACCACTTAATTTTAAAGCTTTTATTTATTGTAGATAAAGGAGATGACTGGGAAGAACAAGGGCCATCTCCGAAGCAAGTGAAAAGCTGGTCCCATATACACTCTATTATTGCACAAATTGTTGCCATCATGCCTATGTAAGTTGTTTAATATTATGTAATAATTATAGTGATGGGAAAATTCACACAGCATTATTTAGGCCTAAGCTAGGCAGAGCTTGTTTTATGGGTACTAGATGACAGATACACTTAATACAATAATTATGAGACAAAAGAATCATCAGGAACAAATATCTGCAGATCATACAAACATTTGTCAAACAGGAATCAAACTCACAACCTCAAGTTTAATTAGATATAGTTCTGCATTATTTAAATTTATATCTATACAGTGTGTTCCTGGATAAAGTGTAACCCCGAAAGGGGGTGAAACTAGATCAAAAATGAACGACAAAAAAATAGAAAAAAAAAATTAAAAAAAATTTGTGTACACTTTATTGATGAATTAAAATTTTTATTACTCACAAATGACTCTATTTAATAAAAAAATGATTTCTTCCAAAGTAGTGGGTCTATTTTGTTAAAATAAAAACCATAATCATGTCAGATATGTGACGATGACGATAAAATAACAAATAACTATTTTTTTTTCTATTTTTTTGTCGATCTTTTTTGATCTAGTTTCACCCCCTTTCGTGGTTACACTTTATCCAGGAACACACTGTATAAGTATACTTATAATAAAAAAACATTGTAGGTAATAAAAGTGGAGTTGCAAATATTAAGCTTTATTATAAGAAAACAATTGCACATACCATGATTCAGGAATCAAAGGAAAGAGAGAATCCCTTGCATCTTCTCATTTTTATTCCTTACTATAAGGAGATGTGTTAAGTATTTTGATGACATTATGAAAGACCTTCGATACCAAGATGGTTCACAAAATGTTTATTTATGGCAATGCATAATTTCAAGGTAATCAGTCAGAATAAATTATATTATTATGACCTTACCAGTGAGAATTGTATTCCCTATTGAAGAAGATTCTATAATAACACTATATAGCAAATAGATCAAGAACTTTATGTTGCTCCTCTCAAGGAGAAGAAAAGAACAGAATTTAAACATTCTTAAATATCATGAGGTACAACATATATGAAGATCATCCATGATACATCGTCACCTGATATATTCCATCAGAGCATTGAAATGGATGGATGGAATTGAACTTGAATTCTCTGGTGTTGAATGGGTGATAGAATAAATAATTACCTAATAAAAATCTGTTGACATTTGACATTCTGGCTTATCCAAGAGAATAGAAAATAGCAGTTAATCCTGCTGTAAGATAATTATTTATCTTCAGAGCTTCACTGCTTTTGTAAGCAGTTATTATGGGCTTTGGTAAACAAAACTACACATTTCATGCACTGCTAATTCAGAAGGTATGTGGGTCGGAAAGCATATGACGAAACAGCTGCCCACATAATCCTGGAAGGCAGAGGAATAACATCACAACCAACAGTAATCCTCAACCTGCCAAGGTTACTCCACTAAGCCTGTGAAAAAAGGTTCTGAGCTTCCACATTGGACTCTGTACTGTCACAGAATATTATATGTATATAGTACTAAGATACTGTTGTTATTACAATCGCTGTAGATGTAATACTCATAGTACAAGTGAAAAGCTTCATGGGCTGTCGACTTTACCTACAATTCATACCTACTTTTCTCATTCATAGAGAATGAGAAAAAAATTAATTGTAGTAGGTAAAGTCAACTTGCACCCCCCTGCGCCATGGGCTGGCGACGCCCTTGTCTTATGCCATCAGCCTTGGTAAGAGATGAGAAGAAGAATATTTATGAGAATATCCCAGAGAATATCCCTCTTCTAATTTCATGAATGAATAAATGCCACTACACTAGGCATTATGGGAAATTACCCTGATCTAAAGTTTGCTTTATCACATCTATGGCCTTTGCAGCTACTAACAACAAAGGAGGAGATATGTTGTTTTCGTTTGGCGGAACTTAAGTAGATTACTTAACGCCTTACGTTGAAAACGACGCTGTGGCCGCAGTGTTAAGAACCGTGCGTTCTGCTAGCTAAATGGCGGGATGGTGGGTCCACGGCAGATGCTGAAACCCGTTGATATCTCGCTAAGGTAAATCTTGTTATGCGCGCACTCTTTTATTTTATATAAACATGTCTACAAATTCGACAAAGTTGATGCGGTATTTCGAGAATGATGACGTATAGTTGATATTTTTCGAAAAGGATGCTTTATTTATCTCTTTTCGGAGAGAAGACGTTGTTCTTTTCGAAAGAGAGGAATTTACCTTTCATTTGTTTTTACCGTATCATCATAGTTTTAAAGGACTCGCGTCCAGACAATTATGAATGAAAGATCAATTACTTATGTGTCTATCACACAGCATTGAGCTGCTTAACCCTCCCGGGTAAATCAGCACCAAGCCACCTATGAATTGGCTAAGAATTACACGAAATTGTGTATCTACATATCTTTTTCGTATATCTGCATAAAATTTTACTGAGTGAAACTCTGGATTGTATGTATTCATTACACAGGTATTAAGCCGCGTACAGACTGCTGTAACGTAACATGAAATGTAACATGAAAGGAGCATTTCATAAGTGTGGACGCAGCGCGCGCACGAACTGAGCAGGTACGTGTTCGCATCTTTTCCGGCATGCGCGCGGCGAACATAGCTCAGTCTGCCGAGAACACGCGGAGAGAATTTATTTTACAATTATTACTGGGTACGATGATTGTCGATGCTTCAATGATTATCATCAATCATGTGAAAAAAAACGTAACGTAAACGGCTCTGCTGTAGCTGTGTTTTCTTCCATTCTTCCAACGTTCGCGCGCGTTCCAGTAAACAACCCGTCCACACTGGCGCTCCGCGCACACTGCGCGCCCCTTTGTGTTCGGCGAAAAAACCGACAAATGGCGGATCGCGGCGCGCACGAGTTGAAATGCTCTGTTCGTGCGCGCAGTGTGCTCGGTTCGTGCGCGCGAGGCGTCCACACTGTGTGATTTCTGTTACATTGCATGATACATTGCGACAGTGTGGACGGCAAATTCTTTCATTGCGTGATACATTGCATGTTACGTTACAGCAATCTGTACGCGGCTTTACAGGGATGTTCATTTATACAATAAAGAATACATTGCAAGAACCAAAGCAATCACTATCTTATGCTATTGAATAATATATTTATGATGATGTTGGCCTCCAAGCCCATTTCGGCTACGGCGACTGTGTGCCTGGTCAGGCATAAATAATACATTATAATTGTTATAAAGCTTCAACCAACATATTAAAATACTTTTAAGTATCACAGCTGGCTGGATTTCGTTCACGAATTATTTATTCAAACGTGTCCAAGTGTCGTGTAAG
The DNA here is from genome assembly GCA_944547425.1 of Eupithecia centaureata. Classification (NCBI taxonomy): domain Eukaryota; kingdom Metazoa; phylum Arthropoda; class Insecta; order Lepidoptera; family Geometridae; genus Eupithecia; species Eupithecia centaureata. The sequence continues at coordinate 13,137,303 of OX155682.1, forward strand.
GTCTTAAGGAAATAAAGCATTTTGACTATTGTAAATTATCAAGCGCATGAACAAACGACGCCTGTTTTCGTGATCAGCTTCTGCGAAATGATCTGAGACATACTCGTATCAGCTACGATTTATGCTCTAATTTTAGTAGTAAAAAGGCTTACTATAAAATATCAGATTATCTAGCTAGAGGATAAATATGCTTGGGACGAGTTTAGCTCCAACTCTAAAACTAACAACCTAACAAGGTAAAGGTTTCTTGTCCGCTTCTTTACTTTACCTTAAAGACTGAAGTGAACAAATATCAAAGTGAGCACTTTATTTCAAAATTTCAATTATTTTATTAACCTGTATTTTATGACGTGTCTAAAGGTAAGTTTAGATCTGTTCAACATTTCGTTGAAGCAACGGATTGTCGCACGCAACACTGTTCCACAATGTTGTATGTTCAACAATGATCAACATCTGTTGCAGCAACTGATTCGACAGTTTCATTTTACATACGTTCTACAGTTGCCAATAATGTTGAATGAATCCATCAAATGTGGGTACAAGAGCAACACGTTTCAACATGGCGTATTTTGTAGAGCGGTCTACGTTCTGTTGCAAGACTTATTCCACAAACGGCAACAGTGTTACTTTAAACATGTTGGTTTCCACAAAATCGCCCGATGTTGAACAGATCTAAACTTACCTTAAGAGTCCTGTAAGGTTTAAAGGAAATAAAGCACTTTGAATTTTGAATAACAACAACATACATATTTCCAGGACCAGTGATCTCCTCCTACAAACTGTGATAGAAACCTTCCCCTACTACAAAGCTGGCTGCAACGCGAACAGATCTTACATCCACAACCTCATCTGGATGAGCAAGTACCTACCCGCTATGAGGGAACAGCTCATGACGGCGATTATAAACAGGTTAGTGATGTAGTTAGATTATTTTCAAACGAATTTAAAAAGATGGTAAGAAATTATAATCAACTAGATGCGCCCCGCAGCTTCGCCCGCGAACCAGAGGATTTTTTTCGTACAAATTTCCGAAATTTATTGCACACCCCCTAGGGGTTATTGTGAAAAAATAAAAAATACGTGTTTTATTATTTATTTTATAGTTTATTTATACCGAGTTTTGAGTGAATCGAACCAAGGAATAATAATTTTCCATATAAACTTTACCACCCTATTTAACCCCCTCAGAGGCTAACTTTGAAAATTTATATTAGCCTATTCTAGGTTCTAAACTATCTAAGTACCAAATTTCACCTGAATAACTTAAGTGATTACGGAGATTACTTATAACAAACATTCATACAGACTTTCCCATTTATTATAATAGTAAGATTACCTATTTTTTAGGGTTGCTTTCCCAAAATTACTAAGACACCACTGTCCATCCCTCACATGTCCTCATCAGGCTGTATCTTACTAGAAACTTATACCCAACCAGGTTAGGTATAAGATCCTTTATAAGCCGTGATCGTTAGATAGTTGAAATTTTCACAGATAATGTATTTATGTAGCCTATATATCAATCAACAAATACTAAAAACAATAAAATAAATATTTAGTGTGTTACAACTACTTTTTTTTTTGGGTAGACCGATTTCGATTTACATAGTATTAACCAAGTTAGTTTCAAAAGTTTTAATCGGTTTCACTTCTACACAGAATGATAGTAATGGACGTGAACGTCGTGGAACGTGAAAAGAACTCTAACGCTAAAGACACACAGTTGGAAATGGAAACGGAAGACCCGGATGAAGTGGCAGCGTCCCTTGACTACAGTATGCTGGAGGTGCTGAACTGGCTTCAGGACGAGCGGGATCCCATTCTTCATATCCTCTGCAATGTTTTTGAGAAGGTGGTGCTGCCCACGTATGGTATCAGGTATGGGATATCTTTGTACTTAGAACTCCATTCTGGTTTTTTTTTAACCGACTTTTCTCAAATCGACTGTTTATGTACAGGGTGAAAAAGAATACTATTGAAAAATGAAGGAAATCACAAAATTATTCTAAACATATATTTTTGAAAAAAAGCCCCGAAAACTTTTCTTTGTTTTTTTATTTATTATCAAGGAACATGCCCGTAGTACAACACTAGAAATTAATATCTACTCTAATAAATCATTCATATTTTATTTATAACTAGCGACCCGTCCCGGCTTCGCACGGTTTTATTATATGTATAAACCTTCCTCTTGAATCACTCTATCTATTAAAAAAAACCACATCAAAATCCGTTGCGTAGTTTAAAGATTTAAGCGTTCAAAGGGACATAATGACATAGGGACAGAGAAAGCGACTTTATTTTATACTATGTAGTGATAAATAAATTTAAAAAAGAAGTACCTAATGATTTATGCACCGCAAAGTTAGGTAAAGTAAAGACAAAGTTGGACTTACATAATAATATGCTGAAAAAGCAAGGTGACTCAGTATTTTTGCGACTAACTGTATTTATTTATCATACTCATATTTTACGCAAAATAGTTAAATGATTTGAAGTTTAAATAATTAATTCATGTTGACCAGCAATTTCTAATTTCGACATAATGAATGATGACGAGTCTACAACCACGAAGCTGTAATTAAAAAAAATATTTATTTCCAGACACGTCCAATTCCTCCTTCTATACACGATATCAATAAACCAACAATGTGCTGACCGCGCGCTGACCAATCTATGGACGGTGGCGGCAGGCTTGCAAGGGCTCGGCCCCGGCGCGCTAGCCAGCAGGCGGACCGCGGCCAGTCATCTAGCAGGTAAACATACACAGTGTCAATACACCAGCAATGTGCTGACCAATCTATGGACGGTGGCGGCAGGCTTGCAAGGGCTCGGCCCCGGCGCGCTAGCCACCAGGCGGACCGCGGCCAGTCATCTAGCAGGTAAACATACACAGTATCAATACACCAGCAATGTGCTGACCAATCTATGGACGGTGGCGGCAGGCTTGCAAGGGCTCGGCCCCGGCGCGCTAGCCACCAGGCGGACCGCGGCCAGTCATCTAGCAGGTAAACATACACAGTATCAATACACCAGCAATGTGCTGACCAATCTATGGACGGTGGCTGCAGGCTTGCAAGGGCTCGGCCCCGGCGCGCTAGCCACCAGGCGGACCGCGGCCAGTCATCTAGCAGGTAAACATACACAGTATCAATACACCAGCAATGTGCTGACCAATCTATGGACGGTGGCGGCAGGCTTGCAAGGGCTCGGCCCCGGCGCGCTAGCCACGAGGCGGACCGCGGCCAGTCATCTAGCAGGTAAACATACACAGTATCAATACACCAGCAATGTGCTGACCAATCTATGGACGGTGGCTGCAGGCTTGCAAGGGCTCGGCCCCGGCGCGCTAGCCACCAGGCGGACCGCGGCCAGTCATCTAGCAGGTAAACATACACAGTATCAATACACCAGCAATGTGCTGACCAATCTATGGACGGTGGCGGCAGGCTTGCAAGGTGCTTATGATTCGTTTTTATTTTTGTGTTTTAATTTTGGTTGAGAAACTTATAGGCAGTAAGTAAATGATTTTTTAATTTATTTCGTACATGAAGTGCAACCTCTGTACCTTTATTTATTCTATGGCTGTGGGCAGATACATGTTTCATCACTACATAGTATAAAACAAAGTCGCTTTCTCTGTCCCTATATCCCTTTGAACTCAGCCTTTGAATGCTTAAATCTTTAAAACTACGCAACGGATTCTGATGCGGTTTTTTTTAATAGATAGAGTGATTCAAGAGGAAGGTTTATACGTATAATAAAACCGTGCGAAGCCGGGGCGGGTCGCTAGTTTAAAAATAAATGAACACTCAAATAATTTTCCAGGTCTTCTCGCCCGCTGCGTCCGCATCCCAAACTCGAGACTGATCCACTACCTGAGGAGCATGTGTGAGTGGTGCCACTCCTACATAACGGCTGCGCAGGAGTCCACCACAGCTACGGATAATCTGAAGGCGCACGGAACTTTCCACGCCGTCTGCCATTCCGTGTTCTATCTCATCGCGTTCAAGCATCAGCATCTCTTCAATTGCAAAGAGAGTAAGTTATGAGATCCTGGTTGAGTAATATAGCAAAACAGTGTATAGCAAAACTAAATGAGCTTTGTGAACTTATGCCTGGTTTACACTGTCCTGCCTGTCCCTATGTATGCTGAGATCTTTAAAACGGAATGCAACAGATTTCAATGCGGTTTTTTTAATAAATAGAATTCAAGAGGAAGGTTTATGTGTATATTACACCCATGCGAAACCGGAGCGGGTCGCTAGTCAATTTATATAAGTCAGATGAAAACTGAGTCACATCCCATGACCCCATGGTTTAATGAAACCGAGTCAAATCCCAAGTCTTAACAAATTCTTAATCCAGCCAGTGTCTTGGGGACGCTTCCAACTGGTATTGACATGGATCAATTGAGCTAAGTTACCGTTGGGGTAAACGTGTTCTTGAGTGGAGACCGCGACTCGGCAAACGTAGTGTAGGACGCTCTCCGGCCAGGTGGGATGACGATCTGCGAAGGACTGCTGGCAGATGCTGGATGCGGCAAGCTGAAGACACGTCGCTATGGCGCTCATTAGGGGAGGCCTATGTCCAGCAGTGGACTAATATAGGCTGATGATGATGAATTGAGCTACCTTAAGACTGCTTGCAACCGTCTGCAGCTAGCTCAATAGTTTCAATTTTAAATACCTGTTTTAATTTGTTCTGTTCCTTGATTGTAATTTTCGTTGTTAATAAAGATGTTTAAAGACAAATTCTTTATTTCCCTCAGGTCTACTATTCATCGAGTCCCTAAACCTGCCCCGGCTAGTGACCTGTGGTCTTAACCCGCTACGCACCTGTCCGCCGCAAGTGACGCGTGCCTTCTCGTCAGTGACGCGCTCCCACCAAGTGGCGTACTGCCAAGCTGTGGTCGAGAGGAACCAGAGACTCACCCTGAGCAATCAGGAGACACTGCAGTATGATGAGTGGTTCCCGTACGATCCTTATACGCTGCCAAGGTATGATATTTGGGCAAAGGGAAGATCACTTGATAAGGCCAATTCCATTGAATGAATGAATGAACACTTTATTGTACCTTTTGAAATATAAAACAATACTTAAATTGTTTAATTAATTGCTTGTCTTTTATAATGTTTAATTAGTACAGCCTGATTTTTTAAGCGATGCAATAAAAGTATTATCTATCTATCACTAAAGTAATTTAAAACGGTATAGTTACCATGATTTGGTTTGTTTTTAATTTTCCTATATTTCGGCAGTTTCGTTAGGAAAACTCAAAACTAATAAAATCATGGTAAATATACCATTTTCACTACCTGGAGTCTTACATTCGTCATGTAACATAAAATTGTGTAGCGTAAGCGCCTAAGGTAGGTAAGTAAACGCGATAAGTATACTTGTCAAAAAGTTGAATTATTAATTTGTCTTACATCTATGACAATTGACGACCGATGTGGCGCGGTGGGCGAAGGTCTGCGACGTAGGAGGTTGCGGGTTCGATTCCCGCCCTGTCTGCAAATATTTATAGATTTTATGTTCCGGGTGTTTTCTATGTTTAGTAAAAAAATATCTATGTAATGTATTATAGTATATCAGTCAAGTACCCATAACGACCCATAACACAAGGTTTGCTTAACTTGGGTGCTAGATGATGCTGTGTGGATTGTCCAGCATTAGATATCTTGTGACCTAGTGACCGTAACCTAGCGAGACTTACGATAGGTCACGCAAATTCCCGCAAAGTTACAGTCAGTCAACTAAAGTAATAACATAGCTCATAATTTTCACAGATCCGGTAAAATCATCTGGCCTCTCTGCATCGAGTACAAAGACTGGGGTAACGACGAGAGCACTCAATACTCTGGGATGAAGAGGAAAATGGAAGAAGATGATGATTTCCTCATGGCTAGCCCCAGCCAGCGGATCAAGACTCTTTCCAACAGCATAGCAGCAGGATTTCGTACCAGTGACAGCATAAACTTAAATTGACAGTGAAGAATTAGGAGCACTTTCACAGTCTAAGGTCATTCTAAACCAGTGATTAAGCTAGGCGATCTGGGGGATGATTCACTAAGGCCAATGCCAAGCGTGTTACACACCTAAAAAGAGAAGATAGAGGCGTGGAATCAGGCAAAATTATTTAGAACACATTGTGACGTCACACGATTTGGGCGTGGAATCTCCTATGTCAGAGTGAATCACGTCCCAGGACTGTGAGAGGGTTAAATTGAACTTGACACATTCACTGCTTTACTGGTGTGGTTACTGTGGTAATTACTTTAGGGCAAGAGAAAAGAGGACCAGATATTGAGCCAGTCAGGTCAGTTATGAAAATTCCTTCTAAGATAAAATATTAAGTTTGATTTTATATGAAAATATACAGCTCTAAATGATAGTATTTTTACGTAAAGAAGATTATCTAGCTTAAGTTTATTTTATCCACTTTTTAATCTATTTGCTAAGCAAATCTTGATCCTAGCTTATTCTTTGCAAACTTTCATTAGCAACTTGGTAATATAATTTATCGAACTGATTATGAAAGTTATAATAACTTTGCCTTAGCTATTTATATCATTTATCATTAACGCCTATTAAATATGAGGTAGAATGTACTGTCTGTCTGAAAGGTTTATATAGGTATTTTATTTAAATAACTAAAATGTCTACAATGGCTGCCATCTCAGAGGAATTAGGTTTATTTCAATAAACCTTATGTTATTTATTATCTGGTTGTTTCATTGAAAAACAAATGTATTTTCAACATTTTATTCACATTTACACAAGACATATCACATAGCTATATCTATAAATAAATTACAACATTTGATGAGTATTCTTAAGTCACAAATTGAGGCTCAGTCACTTATAAAGGGAAACTGGGAGCAACGTTTAGGCTACCGCCTTAGGCTCAATTTACATAGAAGCTAATTATTGCTGTAAATTTTACATACACAATGAAGAAACTTTTTGTCAAATGTATAACATACAAACCCAGAGAAGTAGCTAAGGGCATTCTCGAGAATGCGCGAGGATTTACAGAAAGACGCGCTGCCTTTTTTTGGCTCGTACTTAATTTGTATGTTATACAATGGACATGAAATTTTATGTACAATTTTGTTACATTTATTCGAGTACATGAGCCTTAGTGCATTGTCTTTAGTAACGGTGCACCGCGAATGCGGAACTAGCGGTAAGGTAAGTACAGTATTTGTTTAATCCGCCGTTAATTACGCTTCCACGATGCTTCGTCACCCAGAACAGGACATGCACTTGGCCAATATTATGAAAGCTTTCTCAGTCTTAAACTAACTTATGTAATATAATAATGAGAAAAATATGTCATTCAAGCAAAAATCTATGACTCAGCAAGCTATCATAACACAGGCCATAAGATTGAGGTCAGGACAGAAATCAACCCTCCAGCAATTTCAAAGATGAATTGGCCTAATTCTATTCTAGTTGTAAAGAAGTAAAAGTACAGCAACAGCTAAGCACTATCTCCTATACATTGAGATAACATGAACTATTTAGAATTAAATTTGTCAATTTCCTAATATTGGTATCATTGTAAATGAGCCATGAGATGGCAAGATGAAATATTGCTATTATTTTCTGGGTCCACATGGAAAAGCTCAATAAATACCCCATTACATCAGCCATATCACAAGCAAAATATGATCTAAAACATTGTGAACACACTGATGGTAAATAATATAAACTAAACTTATAACTAATTTAAATACTGATGCACTTAATCCTCTCACTAATATATTGGTGTTACTTTTCACCTTACTTTTTGATACTTCTCATGGTTCTAAATACTGTTATTTAGTTTTTTCGTAGCTAACAAAAATGTGTGGTTAGCTAGTCAATATTTAGAACAGGTTTTAGAGCATAAGTTAAACTGTATGAGTTAGTAATGCAGACACCACATTAATTGCTGTAGCATGAGCTGAGATTATGGTTTATCTTTTCTTATGATATGGATGACGTCGTCTGAATGAGCTGACGGTCTTGTTAGGGGGCTGATGCTTGTTGGTTTGATACTGAGTGATGATCGGGGGCTCATTGGCTGCCAACTTGTTTACTACGAAGTCATCGCCAGCTTTCATATTTTCCATCATCTTAAGTTTCGCCTCTATAGATTGGATGGCAGTCTTTTTGCTGAGTTTCATCTCTGGTTTGGCACCTGCTAGAGCTGGGATTCCTAGTTCAGGTTTAGGCTTGTCTTGATCTTCCTGGAAAGTAAAAATATTAGATAATTACAATGGGGCATGATATATGCATATTGCTGATGAACCTGGATATTATTGGTGCATGATGTTGATAAGAATTTGAGGCTTTACAAAGTAAGTACTGGGCATCATAGACATTGGATAGCCCCCTATGCAGAAGGTGCATGAGCGCAGAGGCAGCAGCCGGTCATGTGCTAGTAGTGCCATAGCATAGTATCTCAACAACACAATCGCCAGTAGCTTACTACTGGCTTTCCTAAGTCATTGGGTGGTTAAACTAGCAACCCTCATCTGACATGCAAAGAGAGCCTCCTGTGGCCTAGTTATGGAAACCAATCCAAACACAAGTAACCCAGCAGTGGGTGAAGTTGGTTATTACTATCAAGCTAGTCTTGAACTATACTTCTTACTCTAGGTTTTAATACTACAAGTAATTTTGAGTAATATAACACTTAAAAATTAATTGACTCTCTACACACCGTGTTTTTAGCAAACTTGACACAAATCTTCTTCGAACCAAGGAGCTGCCCATTCAGTGAAGCCATTGCTTTCATAGCATCTTGTCTCAGCTTGTAGGTGACGAATGCGAAGCCACGAGGCTGTCCCGCGTTGGGGCCGCTCCGATGAAATAACATGTCGAACTTCTCGATGTTTCCATACACGCGGACCATTTTCAGTAATTGATACCGGTAATGAGAAATGGTATGGATTATTTTTACGATTATTATGACTTGAAAAGATGACTTACTTAAAGATAAACAAAATAATGGAAGAAAGTGGGGTAATATAAATCATATACATACTCATTGACTCTGGTATCTAGGTTGCCGATCCAAAGCCTTTTCTCTGAGACCTCACTGGGTTGGATTGGTTCGAGATGAAGAGGCAACTGAAATCAGTGTATTTTTAGACTGGGAGATGTACAAAAGTCTCAAAAGAAAGGTTTGATGCTGACTAAAATAAAAACAACGTACCGTGACGCTTTCCATTGTGAGTAGCGGTGTTGGGAATAAGATTTTTGTAGAAGTTAAATACTGTAAATTGTGCTCAATTTCACTGAAACATCAGTAACGAGTAATACAGCATTTTACGAAAATTTTCAAGAAATTTTACTACAATACAATCCATTCCCTTCCAAAGCAAGCACAAACAAAGCACCAAAGCACAGCCAGCCAGCCAGCACAGACAGACAGAGTTGCCAATCGATCGATGGTGAGAACTTTGACAGTGACAAATGATTTGACTTGATGTGAGTAATGCAAGCAATCTTTCTTGTTTACATACCTTGTTTGTTTTGTTTTACTTGCTGACTGTGCGGCTAGGTACATACTGGCTAGGCTTTCCATTTTCAAGTTCCTTTCGGAACTATTTTTCCACTAATATACTCATGACAATTGTTAAAAGCATGAAAAAGTTAGATAAAAGCCTTGGGTTGGGTTTACCAGTTTCTCCAAAAGCAGAAGTAGACGGAGCGTCCAAGTTACCAGACAAAACAATACCAGAGTTGTTGGAACTAAAAGACAGACAGCTCAAACTACTAAATAACAAGAGTTTCATCAGCAGATTACCAGACAAAGGAGCAAAAATACAGGCCTTTTATGATAAAATCGTGAACGAGTTAAAACTGAAACAGAAAGAAGAAGAAACATATCTGCTGCTTGAAAAGCTGAACTTGAATGTTGATAAAGATTCTGTAACACAAGTGGAATGGGAGGGCAAAATACGCAAAAGACAGGACACCTACCTAGACTCTGATGATGACAGTGATCCAGAAGACGTCTTGCAAATACTAACCCAGAGCACTGCCAAAGAAAAACAGGTTAAAGTTTTACAACCTGAAAAACCATTGATCACCCCTGAAGACTTACAAAAGATAGGCGAAACGGCTCACGTTAAGTATATTGTTAAGAAAACAGAAGTGCCACCTAACCTCAAAGCTCCAGGACAATTCAAGCCATACAAAACAACAAAAAGCGATGTGCATAATCCAGAAAAAGAAATTCTTCGAAAAAAGAATAAGCACTGGGAAAACACAGCAGCATCACCACCTCCTATAATTCATGGGCCAGCGAAAGTAATATCAATAGAGGAATCCCTTCAACTGCAAAAGGAGCAAAACAAAATCCTTAAAGAGAAAGAAGCATTACATGCAGCAGAAAGACTATTGACGAAAATTAAAATGGGAGATCTTCCAGCTGATGTTTCTAAATTTGGTAACTACAGGGCAGTGGATGTTGAGAGTGACTCTGATGATACAGACCCTGAGGGGAGTGATAAGGAGGTGCACGATGAAGAACCTGAAAAAGGTGGAATTATTGTTAATGTTATGAAATAACAAAAAATATAAAGAAGAATAAAAATAAGATTAGATACAGACAGTTGTGGATAATTTATTTATTTTTAAGTGAAGAAATGAAGAATGAAAATAAATGGTACCTATTTTTACTTATGACTTTTTGTTCTATGCTGCATTTATAGTATACTAGCGACCCGCCCTGGCTTCGCACGGTTTTATTATACATATAACGTTCCTCTTGAATCACTCTATCTATTAAAAAAACCACATCAAAATCATTGTGTAGTTTTAAAGATTTAAGCATTCAAAGGGACATAATGACATAGGGACAGAAAAAGCGACTTTGTTTTATACTATGTAGTGATTTTTGCAGAGCAATAATAGCTATACTCGATTTGTTAATTCTTCAAAAAAGTTAACAATCTTTCAGTACATTACCTACATAATATAAACTACACAAAAATTAAAGTAAGTAAGTACATGTCAATTTAAGATTGTCTTCAATAAATTTGGTTTACATTTTTATCCTTATCTCGACTCCCAAGCATAAATTATAGATTATTACATTCTAGTATGATTATGACTAGATATTAGGTAACACCATAGTATCTTTTAAAAATTAATAAAAGGCACAGATCAAGATTAAGATATTGATTTATGAAAATATTCACATTAAGACTTATATAATCTATTCACAGTACTCTTTAAACTGTAATTAACTATGATTATTTATGATTATATTTTATTATCATTTTAGTTTTGTTGACCTGAGCTATGACATCACGCAGAGGCCTAGAATCTAATAATACAAGCAAAAGCAACTATGGATTCTACCTCACGCACCACATTTTGTTTTAATATTTTAATAGCTGCGCCCCGCAGCGTCGCCCGCGGGGAAATTTATTTATTTGTCAAATATCATATTTTTATACATAATATGCTATTCCCGACGAAGACAAATCCAAAAACACTAAAATCATAAAAATCGGTCCAGCCGTTCTCGAGTTATAAGTGTTGTAACAAACACGACTTTCTTTTATATATATATATATAGATTTATCTATCAGATAAATGTTCAACAGAGGTACATCTAATAGCCCCTCGAAACTTTGGAAAGGGATGTGATGATCTTTCGCCCTGTCTCACTTTGATCTACTGGATTAATCTCTACACATCATGATTTTACAACAATTATGTGAGCCATTCTAACCAAAACGCCTTTCCATTTTTAAACAGCAAGCGCCAACTTCACTACTCTACCAAGGCCTACTAGCTAGACAAGCAAAACATTTGAGATTGGAACACAATCATTCGCAAGCGAGCTACTGCCGCTAACGCACGCGCGCGATAGACACTTCGTAATATTATTGTGAAATAAAATCAAATGGCTCCAGTTTCCAACAACGTCGTGGGGATCGACGATGACCAGAGATTCGCCTTGATGAAGGTATGTTTTAACCATCAACAGGTTTTACAACATTTTTATAGGTTTGTGGGAAACTCAGGGAAATCGAGTTCATCTTTTGTTTACGTTTGCGATAGCAAGTGCCGCGATATGCATACGGCATACCCTTTGAATAATCAATTTTAAATTCAACTGGTGTGCATAATAAGTTCTTTTTAGTTTAGACTTTTGTGACCTAGATTTTTCATTAGTTCTCAGTACCTTTACCTACCCATTAGGTAGTAGAATTCCTATTGTTTTTGTTGTTCGAGTACCTACCTACCTAGCTCAAGTTATTTTCATAAACACAAATTACTTGATTGAATCTTAAACCTAAATTCACTTAATAGCTGTACTTAGCTGTCAATTAAATACTCTAACCACAAGATATTCTTCAAGGTCTATCCCGTGGTCTATCCTTAGGTGATCAATGAAATAACTACATTATGTAAGTTCATTAATTTAACTTCCGTTCTGAGACATGCACCTTGCATGGTAGCATTAATCACCCTATTACGCCTATATTCTGATTTAAGCTCTACGTTTTTAAAGGGACAGACCATTGGGAAACGTAACCACGGGTAACATTTCCCTTGCCCAGGTCGCACATCTCATCTCATCTCACTTCTCGGTGTAGAGGCTGTGCATTAAATGCCTGAAACTAATTAGGAATACCAATACCTACTACTTCAGTCCAAAAAGTGTCCAACTTAGTCTCTGTTTCCGCTGATCATGCTGAAAATAAGACAATAGTTTACCTATATTCAGACTCAAGACTCTTCAGACAGACGAACGGGTAGGTAAAATTTAATTTAATGATATTTACGTTTGTAGGTAAATATTTTATAACTGTGTATCTCTATGCAACTTAAAATTATTTGGTAGGTTATTTAGTAGGTAAGTACAAGGACTGATTTGCATGAACTTGACAAATGTAGGCTAAGTGCCAATCATATTGGCGCACGAAGGGTTCCGTACCGTTGTCTATAAAAACGGCAAAAAATATTAAGTATGTCTGTTGTATGGGATACCCCTTAAATATTCTGTTTATTAGTATTTGTTGTTATAGCAATTATAGAAATACCTACATCATCTGTGAAAATTTCATGAGAAACCTGGTGATAGAAAGACGAACGAACAGCGGAGTCTTAGAAATAGGGTCCCGTTTTACCCTTTGGGTACAGAACCCTAAAATCGAAGTTTCTGATTCCTTTTCATTCAAAACCTACTATCATGACATTGTCACCGCCTTAAGATAGCGTTTTCCCAAAAACGAATCAGAAACGTGGATTTTCGTTTTACGACCTAGGCCCTCAGCCGGATTAGTGTGTGCACTGCACACGTGCACTCTATGCACTAACTGTCTTAATCCGAGGGGAGGAATTATCATCGGATTAAACATTATCGAGGAGGGTTGCTGAAGTACAGAAAAAAATAAAAAAAATAATCCCTTATTCAGTTTCCTTGGGACTTTTTTTGTACGATACACATCGACAATAGTATGTAATTATTTATAAGGCAAACATGTATTAGACACATAAGTTATACACATGCTAGTGGTTTCTATTTCGCCTCTTCCACTAGTGGACAAAAAATTGAGGCGAATTAAAATTAAATTTGACTTGTATAAGTGCTTATTTTGTAAGCCTAAAGAAATAAAGATATTGATTATTGATTATTGATTATCATCATACACACATATTGGTCTGTGTGTTAACTTTTTTTGTACGATCCATACATATTTATCTATGGGTTACCTACTTACAAAGTAGGTATCTAGTTATATCAATCATCTAGTTCCCATAACACAAGCTCTGCTTAGCTTAGGGTTAGATGATGCTGTATGAATTGTTCATCTTAATTTATTTCATCCTAGTACTAAGTAGTAGTAGTATCTTAGTCGAGAGTTCAAGATTTTACTCATGCCTGTTTTGTTTATTCATATGTCTGGCTCTTGAACTTCTTGTAAATAAATAGGTATCTTTCTACCTAAATCAATTATTAGTAGGCACCTACCAGTTGAACGAACTCCAGGGTTGAGGCTAGTACCTAAATGCTTGACATAAAAGGGTTTTATCATCGTATGAATTTGACCTTCTGACATTTACAATCTAGGTACAGTTATCTACAATTGACTATACTTAACTTATATATTTCTTTATATTTACATACTATCTACAGGTATGTTCTTAATTTCAGAACATTATTAATAGTAGGTACCTATCTTACTATTTAGATATCATTAACTAATAATTCTCATCAACTGATTTAGGTAAAGCTGATGAATTGTGTATTTTTATCTATGAGAATAAATTAAAATAATAATGTAGAGTACCTAATACATTTCTTTTATCATCACTACATAGTATAAAACAAAGTTGCTTTTTCTGTCCCTATATCCCTTTGAACGCTTAAATCTTTAAAACTAATCAACGGATTTTGATGCAGTTTTTTTAAAAAGATACAGTAATTCAAGAGGAAGGTTTATACGTATAATAAAACCGTGCGAAGCCGGGGCGGGTCGCTAGTAACTACTAAATCAGAATATTGCGACGCGACGACCTTTCTCCCTAAAATTTTTAAAATCTTTAATAGACTTGAATGCAATAAATTTATGAACAAATAAAACACCGGTGTGTTGTTGTTGGTATTTATCACAAGTGCAGTGTAAAGTGAGATTTGAATGATTAATAGGTATGTAGGTAACTATCAAATTATTCATGCACCCTCAACCTTAGGTCATATATAATTTGTATAATCTGTAGAATACCTATTGTTTAGTGAGTAGGTAATAAGTCGGTTAAACTAAAAGGGTTAAATAATGTCACTTCACTACATAGTATAAAACAAAGTCGCTTTTTCTGTCCCTATTTCCCTTTGACTGCTTAAATCTTTTAAACTACGCAACGGATTTTGATGCAGTTTTTTTAATAGATAGAGTGATTCAAGAGGTTTATATGTATTATAATAAAATAAAACCGTGCGAAGCCGGGGCGGGTCGCTAGTTTAATCTAAATCCCAAAAAATCACTCTGTCTTAAAACGTTAATCCGTTTTAAGACCCTAATCATTCCGATATAAATTAATTTCGTTGCATATCAAGAAGTTCTAGGTACATGCCTACATAATATGTTAGTTTTTTCGTTTTATTCGAAATCATTTGCATTCTTACCTGCACATATCTAAATCTGTTGGCGACCTAATCGTTAATCAACTGATAATGTATCAGAGGTAGTACCTACTTATTATCATTTTATTACAAACCTAATCGGTCCTCCAATTAATTCATAACTCCCTTCTAGAATGTACTTAACCGAGTCAAGTTCTTTTCCAAGGTTTTTAAGCTTCGATCGAAAGGAGCTCAGAGAAACATATAAATAAAACATTTTACCTACAAGTTTAAAAATAGTATTTATGAATTTAAAACAAGTTTCGTGTTCTTAATTATTTAAAAGGGATCAGGAGATTTTCGTCTGAGAATAGGACACAAATAACTTGTAATTTATTATCTAATTGAACTGTCAACAGATCTCATAAAAATAGTCACAACTGGAATTCATAAAAAAAATTTATGACCCTAAGCAGTTGGTACCTTCGAAAAATTATTTCAATAGGTACCTAACTCTTGGAAGCGCAAAAAACTATTTACCTAGTATATAGGTATCTTATATAAATATTCAATGAAAGTACTGAGAAAAGGAAAAAAACGAAATATTGATAATCGTTATCGCCTTCAAATTAAACCCTTCTATTTGCCCTTGCCATCGAATAAACCAATAATATCTATGTTATATACACATGCCATCGAATAATCCAGTTATCATAACATTTTAGCGCATTTGCAGGAATGTTATTCTTTATTGAATTTTGACTAAGAATTAAATGATGAAAGCCTAGCATTTATGAATTTTCACGCTTTTGAAGCCGCGGGGCGCAGCTAGATTTAATAAAGAAATGTATTCTATTAGCTGGATCTATTCTGTGCTTTTAGTAAAACCCTGTATAAAGACAGCCTTCATATCGAAGTCTTGCGCCATTCGGTACCTTTCCATAGTGTTCCATGGTTGCTGCCTTGCTACAGCATTACGCCCAGTCAATCTCACTTACATCACACCATCACTTGGTTGATCATTTGTCGCTTATGTATTCCTATCACACTTTATATTTCTTAAACGGGTAACTACTAGTGGTGAATTTAAGATGTAGGCGACTCTAGAGTTCTTTCAATTTAAATTGATTCTTTTTTTGATTGTTGGACAACACCACTCTATGGTCATAGACGAAAAATAAGCCGCACCAGTGCCGCGAAGCCGCGATGTTCGAAAAATAGGTTTATATTCGAATTTCAAACTTAACGCAGTCTTTCCCACTCCGTCAACCAGATAAAACCAGCTCAAACTCATGTTGACTATAGCTTGGCAAAAAAGAGTAGAAAATAATGGGGGCGCCACTGTAGGTCCTTATGGCAACACCTATAGCGCACCAAGATAGTCTTGATACTTAGGTGTATATTTCTGTTATACGTACATTTATATCCACACATAGTATACTAGTATCAGTAAATATTGTTTAATTGAGCAAGGTTCTCGTTATGTAAGTATATAAAGAAAAAAATATGAAGTAAATTAAAATTTAATACATTGTTATTAATACATTGTAAGTTCTCTCTCACAGTATTCCTTTTCTATTTTTATTACGTGCTGGCACGAATTCTTCCAATCCTCCTCCGTAATAGCTTGGAACCGTTCCGTTTTAGCACGCTCAGCTGCTTCCTATAAAGAAGAAACTTTTTATGATACCTTTATCTTACCTTTTTCAGTTTATTATTTAGGCACCTAATTTCTAGACCATTTAAAATACAAACGCTATAGTAACTTTATTACAAAGAAATAACACAACATTTAAATTATGTAGAAATAGATTTACATATTAGCTAGTCTAGCTCAAGTATCAAATTCTATGCCCGCGCTATAGCAGAGTACGCAGAACAAACGTAAACATAACCTAACTGCCCGATATTTATTGTTGAATATTTCACTTGTTCCGTGGAACTTTAATTTAATCCTGCTTTATGACCATCAAGTTACCTTTGATTCAACTTAAAATTACAAAACAAACTCTCACAAACCTGTCATATCAGCGGTTCTTTGAAAAACATTGTTGAGATCTGAAAGAATAGTTCTGGCCTCTAATTCTGCCAGACATGGCCTGTATACCTTATAAATAACCTCCATGGCAGCACTTCTAACTGTTTTATTCATTATTTTTCACTTTTCGTCACTTTATCACCACCGCTTGACCGATCCAAGTAAAAAATCCGAGAATTCGTAATCTTTGTTTACAATTTCACATCAAACGTCATTGTTTTAAGAATGTTGCCATTAAACAAAAAAATTAGTTCCGTTTCTAGACTTTTTTGCCAAGCTGTACGTACGCATATCTACAGTACTTACTTAGTGAACCTAAGTTTGTGGTAGGCACTCAGATTGAAGTTACCTAAGCTAACAGTTGAGTCAAGTAGGTATTGCAACGCCTAGAAAAGCTATCGATTTGTTACCTCCTTCCTAGGTATATTACTGTGGTTAATATTAACCTTTTACAAATTAGTGAGGTAGTTAAACCAACTTCTTAATTTTGACATAGGATGTACCTTATTAGTTTTCATTAACGCCTCGTTAACTTTTATAATAACAATTTTGACTTCCTTTATAAGGTCGGTGGGTTTTCATACCTTGAGAGTGGTATAATTAAAACGCCCAAGTGCGAGGATTAATTCCTTACCATCGTAAAACATTTTTTCAACATTTAATTTCATTCATCATTCATTAATCTTATTTTGTCCTGTGATGTTTGTGTGAGGCTTATGTAAATAAAGACTATCTATCTATTTATATACTGTATCACTACATATTATAAAACAAAGTCGCTTTCTCTGTCCCTATGTCCCTATATCACTATGTCCCTTTGTATGCTTAAATCTTTAAAACTACGCAACGGATTTTGATGTGTTTTTTTTAAATAAGTAGATAGAGTGATTCAAGATTAAGGTTTACACGTATAGTAAAACCGTGCGAAGCCGGGGCGGGTTGCTAGTACTGCATAAAATCTATTTATCTTAAATCACTACATAGTATAAAACAAAGTCTCTTTCTCTGTTCCTATGTCCTGTGTGTCTGTGTGTTAAGATTTAATTTTGTATGCTATTTCTACTGTCTGTACCCCAAAACAAAGAAAACACTAGTTTTACCAAGATCTGTTTTTGTGTTCAATAATATACATTTTAGAATTGCGGTTCTAGTCTTCAGAGTCAAATTATACGTGATGTAACTACAAGTAATTATGGTATAGGCTAGGTGAATGTGTCTAGACTTGTTTAAGACCTAGATATCTATGCAGACATTCACACAATGTTGCAACAAAACTGACTGTTAGTATCAGATTTGCCAATTAATGAGCTGTCATTATAACTCATATACCTACTTTCTTAAATATAAAACTAGATACCTAGGTCAGGATAGGTCTAGACTAGGTGAATGTGTCCAGCTAGACTCATTAATCACCAGGTGAATGTGTACCTCTACTGCGACACGGAAAATTACATAAACACATACGAGTATTTTCTACCTACCTGATTATAATCACCCGTTAAATTAAATAGTATATTACAAAAGGGAAGTCATTCTGTCTGTCTGTTATTTTTCACGCCTGAACATTTGAACACATCTTAGTGAAATTTAGTAATAGGGTAGACGATTCCGGGGATCCTTACTACCTATCCTTGGTAATCACTACATAGTATAAAATAAAGTCGCTTTCTCTGTCCCTATGTCCCTATATCCCTTTGAATGCTTAAATCTTTAAAACGGATTTTGATGCGGTTTTTTTTAATAGATAAGAGTGATTCAAGAGGAAGGTTTATACGTATGATAAAAATAAATAAATAAAAAAATAAAAATAAAACCGTGCAAAGCCGGGGCGGGTCGCTAGTAATATTATAAACATGAAAGTTTGTATTTATGGATGTAAGTATTGTTTTTTCTCAAAACTACTGAAGGGATCGGTCTAAAATTTTAATAACATACTTCTAGCCCTGGAATAAAACATTACTACTTTTCAGTTTTCATCCCATAATTCAGTTCTCATGGGATAGATATATAATTGAATTGTTTCCATTGAAAATAACGCGTGCGAAGCTGAGGACAGATACTAGTAGGCTATCTATTACCTGCATATCGTTCGTCCATGCTATTACCTCGGAAAAGATAGGTTTAGGTACTGCAGAAAACAAAAGAGAGTAGATAGAGTGCATAAAAAAGTTCGTGCAAGCTACCATAAGAATAGACAAAAACAGTGTATTTATTCTTATGAACATGTAGATTTGAAGTAGTACGATTTGAACTATACATATAAACAGCATTATTAAAGAGCAGTTCTATATAAACAAATACCCATTAAAGTTGATTTAACAATAATTAATTAACTATATAAACATTTGTTATTATTTTAAATTAGATTGTGTTCCGGCAAGTCACTGATAAAGATAAATAATTAATAAAGGGATAATTAGTTACAGAAAATGAAGAACCCTCCTTAAAGAGGGGTACACCTTCGAGCGATATGTCCAAAATAGGCTGAGGACTCGTTAATTTTAGTAGTAACACTTACTTAACTATACAAAATATCTACACCGACCTACTTGGTCACTGCGTTCAAATGGTGCACGTACCATTACAAGAGAAATTCGTAAATTTTAAAACGTTGGGGTTAGTGCTCGTTTCATGTTTTGCAAAAAACCCACATGTACGTACATATTTATACAGGTTCACGTTCTTATGAAACACACTGTAGCTTGTTCTTGCGCATTCCTCTTCAAATAGATTTCTGTTAATTCTTTTTACAGCGTAAATGCCTCTTATGTAGCCGAAAGTTTCAGCATCATTATCAGCATATTTCAGTCCACTGCTGGAAATAGGCCTCCCATGAGCACATCCATCATCTACCAGCAGTCTATCGCACATCGTCATCCCACCTGGCCGGAGAGCGTCCAACATAACGTTTGCCAAATCGCGGTCTCCACTCAAGAACACGTTTACCCAACAGTTGCCGGTTCTTCGCGAGATATGGCTTTTCAGCTCGCTGATTCTTTGAGCTAAATCGATATCTTTGGTTCTCTAGCGAATGTTCTCATTACGAATCCTATCCTTCAGCCGAAAGTTTAAGTTAACACAATGCTTTTTTTATTTCCTTCTGCCACCGTCATCCAGATTGTATGACTGTTAGTAGTTATAGCAGATCGCTCTATTTCCCTTTCACTGCATTACCGTTGGCTGGATTGACAAAGAGCGCAAGAAATGACATTTTGCACTCTAATAATGCGCAATGATGTAAGTTTTCATAATGCAAATAACTCTTTGGTGCAAATGCAGAAATGTTACAAAATGCAAGAGGATACGTTGCAACATGGTTGCAACAGTATTACGTCTACGCTTTCTTATATAAAATATATATTTTAATTATATGTTTATAAAAAATAAAAATGCTTATCTCAGAATTTAACGTGCGTATATTTTTCTTAGGAACAAATAAAACAATGATAGGTACTTGTTTTATTTATTATCTATTCTAATAATAAAAAACAAAAAACTTTTATTTCAACAGGGCTTATCAGTACCTAATAGTAGTAGTAGTACTAGTACTTAGACCTACTTTCTTAGTCTTAGTTACAACTCCTTGCTCTAAATAAATTCGTATCTTGTAATATAGACTCGACCTTATCGACAAAACTCAAAGAATTGGCAAGCTGATGTGGCAGTGGGCCATATCTGGCGATTAACCGACAACCAGTAGCTTAAACGGGCTCTTGAGTCGAGATCGCGATCAAGACTTGCCAAACTTATTGTAGGACGCCTTCCGGCCAGGTGGGATGACGATCTGCGAAAGACTGCTGGTTGATGCTGGATGCGGCAAGCTGAAGACAGGGCGCTATGGCGCTCACTAGGGGAGGCCTATGTCTAGCAGTGGACTGATATAGGCTGATGACGTGTGGTGGATAGTTCTTTAGCCAGAAATGGATTGATTGACAATCAATATGCTCAACGGCAAAGTGTGACATATGTGCACACTGCACATGCATTATTTAATAAGCACGGTTGGCCGATCGCTTCGCAAACTAACGAGATAAGATGTAGTCGCATAAGGCAGAATACTACAGCCTTTAGTAGCCCACCGCTGGACGCAGGCTTCCCCCCGATAAGCGCCTTATTGGCTCTTGTTGTAATTATCATCATCAGCTATAGCGCTCATTAGGGGAGGTCAGCTGTGGACTAATATCTCGTCGTGATCGTAATCTTTCGTGGTCGAACTTGCATACCCTTGAAGGTACATTGATCACTCGTCCTTGCAACCTTGACAAGAACATTAATAAACAAACACTTACCTGCTAAAATAAAATGCATTTTAGTTTTTTTTTACCTATTATTTTAGTTTTTATTTACCTATTCAAAATATACCTGGTCTAATATTATAGCATTCAGTCAAAACATTATGCAGGTTTGACCTAAGATTGAGCATTTCTTGCTTTTATAGGAATTATCCCTTTTTCAACTGACTTCAAAAAAGAAGGAGGTGCTCAATTCGACTGCTTATGTCTTAACTTTTTGATTGTTGAACTGATTTTGATGTTTCTATTTTATTTCAAAGTTGGTGCTTCTGGTATGGTCCGATTTCAAACTAATCAATGTTTGACCAGAAGACTCTTTTTTTAAAGATCAGAATATATTTTCATGTTTTAGTTTTTATAAACTCTGGCATTTTTAAATATTGCAAGTGACTTTATTAACAACGAAAATTACAAGCAAATGAATAGAAAAATTACAACTAGTATATACAATTGAAACCATTGAGCTAACTGCAGACGGTGGCAAACAGTCTAAAGGTAGCTCAATTGATCCATGTCAATACCAGTCGGAAGCGTCCCCAAGACAATGGCTGCATTACCACGCTGTATGGCAATGCTGATGCGCTGAGCCAGATATTCACCAGCTCTCGGGTCACGCGTCGCATCGACCAGACGCTCAGATAATTTTTTAAAAACCCGGAGAGTTATAGAGTTATTGCAAGTTCATAATCTGACCTCAACCAAATTTGATTGTCTCTATAGTCACTGAAATTAACTGAAGCAGTCTAAACTGGTTATGCCAGTTCGTAACCAATTTGCTGAAATTTAACCAGTCCGTTTCTATTACGTAAGTCTTCAGATAATAGTTACCTCAGAGTAATTTTGTTATCGCGACGGTTAGTTATGAAATTATTTTTTTACAGTACCTAATGAATCATTATTTTAGCCTTTTGAGCCTTTTAAATTTTTACCGTCTTTGAATGTTCTGTATTTTTAAGTGTGTGCGTGCTTGTGTGCAAACAAAGATATTTTATCTGTGTAATATACTTTTGTATTTCCTTATTATATCAGTTAGGTATCTAGTACCTATAACACAAACTCTGCCTGACTTAGGGCTAGATGTTGCTGTGTGGATTGTCCAATATTTTTATTGATTAGTTTGTATGATTATGGTTATAAATTGAGAAAAAAATACATTTTGCAGACTAATATTTCTATTTCTAGTCTTCGAAATATAGCAATAAGTATAGTTTGGTATATATTATTAGTATGTACTTATATAATATTAGTTCCTTTATTTAAATTACCTAGTAGTGTATAAATATAGAAGGTGCATTTAAATATCGATGGTTATGCAACGAGCCCGCGATAACTAGAACTCAAATGTAATTTAGTTAGGAATGCACCACTTGCATTTTCGTTTAGAATCTGCCGTTGCGCTATGAATACAATTACCTATCTAAATAAATGGATTCAGGTAGCTAGCCTGACTACATACCAATCACTAACTTTGTACCTATATAATATGTATATTCTTACTATTATCACTATCACTACATAGTATAAAACAAAGTCGCTTTCTCTGTCCCTGTCCCTTTGAATGCTTAAATCTTTAAAACTATACGCAACGGATTTTGATGCGGTTTTTTTTAATAGATAGAGTGATTCAAGAGGAATGTTTATACGTATAAAATAAAACCGTGCTAAGCCGGGGCGGGTCGCTAGTGTATTATAAACGTGAAATTTGACGACGCGTGAGAAGCCACGTGCAGATACTAGTTTAATGATGTATATGTCGCAGATCGCTGCATTTCTAGACCTCAATTCTATTTTGTACTTGCGAGCCTTCCTTGTGATACCATGCATTTCATAGTCAAGAGTAGGTAATGATAACTTCTTGATATGTATTCGGTCTCTTTGCTCAATGCGCGGCCTGTCCATAGAATCTGTGATTCACCGACAAGTAACTGTTGATGGAAAAATGTCATAAAGAAAAAGGAATTACTTTGGTGGCAATATGACAGTGAGGATTTTCCAAATTATTATTCTGAGGAATCCGGTTTTACGGAGATGATCATGAAGATGATCCTGTTTTCCCTCTAATTACGACATCAGAAGTGGGATGTTACCTTTTGCCCACTTATTTTACGAAAACGGCATTTCTACCAATGGTGATGCGTAAAATTATTTTGATGATTTTTGTTGCTGCAGTCATTTGTGAGTATTGGCACTAATTATTATTATGGAATTCTAAAGAGAAGAATTGCAATGGGTGAGTCCTTAATTTTGTTACTTTATTTTTGCATTTTACCGACTTATCACTCTTTCGTAGCGCAACTGGTAATGTTTAACGAGTTAATGCTGGTTTTGAATGGAGCACTGGGTAAGTGCTACGCGTTAATGCTAGTTAAGCATGGAGTACTGGGTAAGTGCTACGCGTTAATGCTGTTTAATCATGAAGCACTGGTTAAGTACTACGCGTTAATGCTGGTTAAGCATGGAGCACTGGTTAAGTGCTACGCGTTGACGCTGGTTAAGCATGGAGCACTGGTTAAGTGCTACGCGTTAGTACTGGTTAAGTATGGAGCACTGGTTAAGTGCTGCGCGTTGAATGCTGTATAAGCATAGAGCAATGGTGAAGTGCTATGCGTTAGTGCTGGTAAAGCATGGGGTACTGGTTAAGTGCTGCGCATTTGAATCTTGTGTAAGCATTGAGCACTAGTCAAGTGGTATGGATTGTTTGCTGGGGTAAGCATTGAGCTCTAGTTTTGAGCTATGGATTTTATGCTGGGTTAAGCATTATGCGCTAGTTAAGCGTTCTCGTTGATATTGATTACCAGTTCAGCGTTGTTGTTTCTACTTTGCTGGTCAAGCGTAAATGTTCACTGGTTAAGTGATGGTATTATTCCAACGATAAAGAGTGATCAGTCAGGAATGGACCCTCTGTATCGAAACATTGAATTCGGTAACATTATTATTATGATTTTTATTATTATTTTGCACTCTGTTGATGCAAATGTTTTGATCAGCTGAGTAGGTAATAAGTCGGGAAGCTACTAAATAAATTTGACTGCGTTGTTAATTTCCATCCTTTGATTTAATTCGTTATTATGCACTGGTTTACTGCAATGGTCTTACTTTGCTCGCCAGCATCTAAATTTTATTGTGGTGACCTTTATCATTTGTTTCATTTTTTTTGGCGTCAGAATAGCCGAGCGGTAGAAGCGGTAGATTGTAGGTCCTTTCTACGTTCAGATATTGCCTCACACAGGAGTGTGAGAGGTCAGGATGGTCGTGTCGCAGATCGCTGCATTTCTAGACCTCAATTCTATTTTGTACTTGCGAGCCTTCCTTGTGATACCATGCATTTCATAGTCAAGAGTAGGTAATGATAACTTCTTGATATGTATTCGGTCTCTTTGCTCAATGCGCGGCCTGTCCATAGAATCTGTGATTCACCGACAAGTAACTGTTGATGGAAAAATGTCATAAAGAAAAAGGAATTACTTTGGTGGCAATATGACAGTGAGGATTTTCCAAATTATTATTCTGAGGAATCCGGTTTTACGGAGATGATCATGAAGATGATCCTGTTTTCCCTCTAATTACGACATATATATCAACAGTAATAACGCCATTTGCACATGTACGATATTTATTTTTAAGAACTGGCCCACACACAACTCATGTGTTTGGTGTACACTGCGTTAGTGCAATCTTTTAAATAAATAAATAACTGACTGAAATAAATACACTAAAATAATTGTCTATTCGCACCTATACGGCTGAAAGAATTTTACCAAATTTGGGAAGGAGATTGATAATATCCGGGAGAAAGAATTACTTAGACTAATTCTTATCCTGCATAAAGGCGTTGGCAGAGGCTAGAACGTAGAAGTACCTATAAAAACACTACAATACAATACGTACGCTTAATGATTCGCCGCATCGCATGTCATAATCTCATGTTCTGAACTAGCGACGCGCATCCGACTTTCCCTGACATTGAACATCGTGCATTGTTTACCATGTTGCCTCACCATGGTCCAAGGTCGCGGTACCGCTACTCGGACGCAATCTCCACATGTTTATATGCGTAGCGCATGTTTGTCCAAATAATACTCCATTTCTAGGGTTCTCTACACGTTTTTTGGAACCTTTCGTTTGCATTAGGTTTCTACTCGGACGCAATCTCCACATGTTTGTATGCGTATCGCATGTTTGTCCAAATAATATCTACTCCATTTTTAGGTTCTCTACACGTTTTTGTAACCTTTCATTTGCATTAGGTTTCT
Organism: Eupithecia centaureata; assembly: GCA_944547425.1. NCBI lineage: Eukaryota > Metazoa > Arthropoda > Insecta > Lepidoptera > Geometridae > Eupithecia > Eupithecia centaureata. Next base: position 13,162,971 of record OX155682.1, read on the forward strand.
TTTACTTCTTGTATTGTTGTTTTCCGAATACAACTCCGATTGAAGGAATGTTCATCTCAACGTGATATTTTTTTATCCAAAATTAACTCTATCGCAACTCTTGTCTTGAGACTTGCTTAAATCTGAGTTGAGTTTGATTAAGTATCTACTTATAAATTAGGGAGAGATGACATAAAGTAGTAAACAGTTTATTTTAACATTACCTTATAACTGTTAGAGTAAGTTACTTAATAACAGCAGTTTAAAACATGGACTCACAGAAAAAACTGCATATAAAATCAGCTGACTTTAACTAAAAACATCGATTTATTGCATTGTTAGAAACCTAAATGGCCTTTAACTTTAACGACAGGTATTTTACGACTGTTAAGAGTTAGCAAGTTTATATTAATACCATTAGTTATATGGCAAAATTAGATACCTACAATAATAGGCGGATTTATAACTTTGAAGTGGTTTTTTATAACACCTATGTGTGACATTTTGAATGAATAAATTACTTGTATTTTGCGCCGTGGTAAAAAAGTGAGATTTACAGAAAATACAAAATAAATTAAAATTTTAAGATTATGCAATACAGACAATTTTACCAACCTTATGTTAATTGTTTAACAATTTGAATAGATAAATTCTTATATTCAATTCTAATAGGTATTTAATTTACTTGCATAGAACTGTTTAATCATGCTGTGTGCACATATTTAGATATACAGTCTAGACTTTATTATTATATCTTTCTAGTATTATTATTGATTGTATTCTGTTTTGTGTGCCGAATAAATAAATTATTGTGGGTTAATTACGTAACTACTAGTTTGTGTTGGAAGAACCCCGAGTTTCATCCCAGTCGAGAGACTTCTTCAGGGTGATGTTCTGGACGCACGCGTGCCACCTTCACTTTTATAATAAACCAGCTGCACCTCCAAAAATATAATGCCTCCGAAATGAGGCGCTGGAGGAGAATGATGCGGTTACCATAGACAGCCAAAAGAACCAACGTATCATTTCTCAAGCATATAAACATTAAAACGTGGCTCTACGATATGCTACCAGCGTGTTCTCAGCTTTAATCACATAGCTAGAAGAAACCCGTGCAAACTGGAGAAACTAGCTGTGGTGCTGAAAGTTGATGGGAAAAGACCTAGAGGATAACCCTTCCTGCTGCTGGTCTGACATAGTGAAGGAGAACACAGGACTAGCAGTGAGTACTGCTCTCAGACACGACGCTAAATATAGAGTGCCATGGAATCAACTGGTCAACGTCTTGGCGAAGAGTTTAACGAGCACGAGTCCCGACCTTCAGAAATGAAGAAGACGAAAAAGAAGCTATTTACTGTTTTATCGTCAAAATTTATGAAAAGTCCTGTTTTATTTCAGGCCGAAAACTAGTCTATTCAAAATTTCAGCCCGATCCGTAAATTTGGCGTGAGGAGGTATCAAACATTCATCCGTCATTATAAAACAATTTCTGTCTATGAAGGAAGTATGTGATCCTATTGGTCTCTCTTTAATACACTCCATAAGTTTTGTATTGTAACATTATGCCATAAGTTTAAGTGAACCTGTGGTTTTTGCAATTATTTGCGAGGCATGATTGCTCATGCACTATGTTTAAATATTTGCAATTCATGTTAGAAGTGAGCCGACTGGGTATTACCTACTTCAAGTTTTTGCCAACAAAGTGCCTGAAAAGGGAAATCTTTAATTAAAATATTACTTAGCTAAAATACTATGTAAACATCTTGAGATAAGAGAAAGAAGATATTTCTAAAAGAATAACAACCAACTCATTACAAACACAAAAGAATTGGCAACTTTTAATCCAAAAATCAATTCACTCTGATTATAAGTAAGGGTATTGGAAGACATAATACAATTTTAATAACATTTTAATGTTTTGTGGTAAGTTTGTCTGTTTTCAAAATACGTAACATGTTTGCCGAGAACTGTATATTTTTTGTGCAAATTTCAACCTTATAGAAGGAGAGTACAAACTGACAATCAATGCATGGAATCACGGAATTTTTTAAGGGTCAAGTATATGACCTGCCGTTAACCCTTAATCAATACTAAACTACAACTCGTCTCAAATTCTTGGAACAAATACATCAGGAATAAAAACTTTTTCAGGACGAACTCTTTCTGAAATGTACAAAAATCAATAATACAACCAAATTCAATCGACTTCTAAAATAATGATACTTTTAAAAGTCGATTGAGTAATATCAGTGCAACGATTGCTACGGAACCCTACAAGCGGCTTCGATAAGTTCTTGGCTGACTGTGTTAAACGTGACAAGTGGAATAATATACACATTTACCAAAAATGGAAACTGGTAAATATGGAGTAATTAATTTTATTTGTGGACCTCTTACGTCGACCTTATTTTATTAAATATAGACCTCATATCGGTGCAATGATGCAATATCCTTTACTTTTCTCTTTCCAATGCGGTCTCCTTTTATTTCCTCATACGAAATTCATGACAGCGCCTTCTTTATTTGAATCACATAGTTTTTTCCTGGTCTTCCCTTCCTCGTCTTCTTTCTATGATGTTACCTTCTTAAGCTGTCATGACGTTGATACAAATAAAAATAAATAATGGACAATCCACACAACATCATCTATCTCCAAGTTTAGCAGAGCTTGTTGTGTTATGGGTGGATGGTAAATAGGTGACTTATTATAATTATAGTTACAATATATTTAAATAGATGTTTTTACGAAATAGAAAAAAACTCAGACCCCCTATGAATTTGAATTGAATTTTTCAATATTCATAATATGAATATTATGTAGAGGTATGCAGTTGTGGATCACAAGATTTCGAGGAAGCTGGACCGTTCTTATACCCATCAGTCGCGAATGATGATGATAATGACGTAAACCTTTTGCGCTGCAGAAATGTTTCACGGTGGAAACTTACAATTCATTTTAATGCTCTTGACTCTTGAAACCTTTAGGGTGTCGTAATACTGGTACTTTACAGTAATGAATCGCACTCACAGGTCGGACTGAAGTCGCAAGGACATTGGTGTATTCTAGCATTGCAAAATCTGTCTTGAAGCATGTTGAGATGACTTATTGCTACCACGTTAATTCTCATCATCGCACGAATCGAGTCATCGAAAATTCCTGTCATTACAACGAGGCGACTCTAGTTACATCGACGACGGCTTTCTAAGGCGAGCGTTAAAAAAGCTTTTTCCTAATGGCCTATTTCGCCTAACTTTGACTACGAGGACTAATATATCTTCATGGCCGAACTCGTGTGTCAAATAAGCACAGCAAGTAGGTACAGTTAATTTTAAACAAAAAAATCTAATTTATTCCAGCTTGAGTTACGTCGACTGCAGTCACTCTCGCTTATGCTTTGTCGACGTACACACAAACACATAAGAACACAGTCTAAGGCGGGAATGGAACCCGCAACTTTCTGCGTCGCAGGCGGACCTTGGCACTCTGCGCCACAGATGTCGGACATAATAATTATTTTACATATTTTTATACATTTATGACGATCGAAGTCAGATACAATTTTATTTCTTGATACATCTAGATTCTAGAATAAGCCACAGCCTAGGTTTTATAGTGACCGCATCTTACTAATCAAACTACGTGAAAAGGTATATAGTCAAAGTCAAAGTGCTTTATTTCCTTGACCTTACTCCGTGACCTTACAGGACACTTGGACACGTCATAAAATACATTTTATAAATAATTAAAACTAGGAAATAAAGTGCTTACTTTGATTTTTGTTCACTTCAATCTTTTTAAGGAAAAGTAAAAAAAAAGCGAAAAAGTAACCTTTACCTTGTTAAGTTGTTATTTTTCGAGTTGGAGCAAAACTCATCCCAAGCTTTTTTATCATCTTAATAATCAGATGCTTTATGTAAGCCTTTTTACAAAGAATAGTTTTGACAATTTGTTTGAATTTATTTACTTAAATAGATAACAATTAGTATCAATATGAGATCTAACTTCTATCATCAATTAATTTATCATTTTATATCATTCATATTAGCAAATCTAAATAGAAATGTAGGCCACTGACGTAAATCGACAATTTATTATTATTACTTATCAGATAATATCAAGAAATGTATAAATATTCAGAAACTAGTTTTTATTTCAAGGAACTTGATTTACACGTGTAGAAAAACCCAAGAACAATCAACTTATTCAATCGATAAAAATAGCTTTTCTAATTTAGTAGGTAAGTCACGTTTTTAATAAAACTAAAAAATATCCAATGACAGATCTTATTATAAACTAGCTGGTGCCCGCGACTTCGTTCGCGCATGATTAGTATTTCGAGTACTCGCGATTTTACTTGCCTAATTCCCTTTCCCGTGGGATTTTCGGGATAAAATAAAGCATTACCTACCCACAGACCAACCTATACAAGTATAATTTGAACCCACACGGTTTCCAGGTCTCCACTATAGACCACGTTTACCCCAACGGTTGTCGATTCTTCGCGAGATATGGCCGGCCATGTGTTATTCCAGCTTATAATCTATCTCTGGGCCAAATTTCATCCAGATCCGTTAAGCAGTTTTTGCGTGAAAGAGTAACAAACATCCATCCATCTATCAATCTATCCATCCATCTATCCTTTCATACTTACAAACTGTCGCGTTTATCAGTTCAGGGATAAAAAGTATCCCATGCCCTTCCTTATAGTATGAACTCAAATCGTCCCGAGTTTCATTCCAACTCATTCAGCAGTTTCGGCGTGATGCGCGGTATAGGAATTTTACTTTCATACCCTCTCCCATGAGGACCTTACTGAATTCCGGGATAAAAAGTATCCTATGTCCTTCCTCGTAGTATGACCTATAATCATGCCGTGTTTCATTTCAATCCATCAAGTAGTTTCGGCGTGATGCGCGTTTACGATACAGACAGACAGATATGAATTTAAAAAATTACAGTTTTGGCTTGAGTATCGATAATAGAGTGCCCACCATAAAAAAATTTCAAAATATCTTCAATGTACAGAATTAGACCTGTTACAGTTTTATTATAAGTATACATATATAGATGCGGTGATTGTTGTTATAGCAGCAATAGTAAATACACACTCTGTCAAAATTTCAACCGTCTACCTAACTGTTACGGTTCAAAAGTTACAGCCTAGCTAGATAGACGACGTACCTAGTAAGAGCAAAATAGCCATAAAATACATTCTTTTTTTCATAAGAGCCCCCTTTATATTAATAATAATGAATTTTTAAAGCACCTGAACAAACAAAAACGTTCTTAATTGTAATTTTATCAGAATAATAATAAATCATTGTACTAAATAACTAAAACAATAATAGATTTGCATTTCTTAGCCTTGGGATTTGGGATAAGACATATGATGCTGTATCTTTATTTAAATTGATACCAAATTATTTAAACCTATGTTTGCAAATAAAGATTTGTGTATTAAACTTTTTGAATTGCATAATTTAATTCATACTATTGATATTATAGCTGCTGAGCCAGCAAGAGAAATACACACTATGAAAATTTCATGCTTTAGCCTTTAGGTTTATGAACTAACAGACGGACAGACAATGGAGGCTCAGTAATAGGGTCCGAATGACACGCTTTGATTACCTAACCCTTTGAAAACCAAACAACTTTAAAGGTAGGCATTACTTTAGTCAATTTTTCCCATTCAAAAGCCTGCGTCTTATAAAAATATAGTGAACTCTATAAAAAGTGAGACAAGACGTACATTTTACGCAGGTGCCTACGTAGCACGTAGGTAGGTTTAACAAGAGTACCTACTTATAGGTCAAGGTTATCTCAATTTGGTTTTGACAATTGGTTAACCACAATTCACTGCACGTTTACATTTCTTTAAACGTGTAGTAGTAGGTAAGAACTACTAGAGTTAGCTTGTATCATGTATGCAACGTACTTAACCCTTTTTGTTTTTAGGGTTCCGTACTTCAAAAGAAAAAACGGAACACTTATAGGATCACTTTGTTGTATCATGTATGAAACTTATAAGTAAATTATTGAAACCTGGAGCGATCCCTTTTTGTTTTTAGGGTTACGTACTTCAAAAGAGAAAACGGAACTCTTATAGGACCTTTCTTTTCATCTTTTCAACTTAAAACTGATAACAATAACAAAACCTCTATGGGATGGCCTCGGGATCATTCACTATACAACTAGCATTATTGAAATCTTAAAAAAAAATAAGTCGGTGGCAAATGCTGTAAACAAATCATTCGCGATAAGTCACAGCTCAAACTGAATACCTGGTTACATCCAACATCTGATGGAGCCAGTGAGCTGGCAACGCTGTATTTCTGATCAGAACATTTATTTCGTCACTAATCCAGCCTCCTTTCCTCAGTGGACAATGGATAAGAAGCAAATATCTAAATCAGTTGACATATAATATTTATTTGCTACTTCAATCAACACACTTTTCTTTGTTGCACATAGTTGAGTATCATCCGCCTGCGACGACAACTAAAAACGCAATTGCCCACGGCTAATGACGGTCATGTAAAGGGCAGATTTTCTGCAATAAATGCCGTCATTCAACCACCCATAGCAAATTACGAGGTATTTCAGCTTGTGTAGACTGTAGAGTAGGTATAAAACCTAGGCTGCAATGCGGAGTAGGTTACGGTCTAAAAGACTTGCCAAGCTATAAAAGCTACTGTTTCAACTTGATCTTCTCAGTAGCCAGGGCCAGTTTGCGGATGTTGCATAGGCAGCCTGCAGAGGCCTCTTGTAAGATAGCGTCCTTGGAACCGATGGTTTCTAAAAGGAACTGTACAACACCAGCCTGCAAAGAGAAATGAATGTAAAGTGACTGGAGGTGTATGCACCAAGTGCTAGTTGTCATGCTTACTACTTAACCCGATGACGTCTTTTGCGTCGGCGAAGTCCGTATGCGGAGGTTGCGGATTGGATTTCAATTCAAATTTTTGTACGATCTTTCGTTATGTTCTCCGGGTGAAAAATATCCTTATGTATCCCGATTTTGTGTGGATTGTCCGGAATTATTTATTTTATTTATAACTAGCTGCGCCCCGCGTAATTCCCGTTCCCTTGGGAATTCCGGGATAAAATATAGCCTATGTTCCAGACTATAATCTATCTCTGTGCCAAATTTCATCCAGATCCGTTCAGTAGTTTTTGCGTGAAAGATTAACAAACATCCATACTTATAAACTTTTGCGTTTATAATATTAATAGGATGTAATATAATATAATTTATATGTAATATACAGGGTGTTAGTGTGAACACCGGTTGTCCTTGAAACCAGAGGTTCAGCATTATGAGTAGAATCGAAAACCGATGAGAAAAGCTTAACACCTTTATTAGTTTTGCAAGATTTTGATATTTCATGTCTTCGCTATCGTACACGATGCCATAGTCACTCTACATACTTTAAGTACCTACCTACGTAAGTACTTATACCCGCGCCTTACTTGGATCGTAACTTCATTACTTGTGCCCTCCAAAGGACGGGACATTCGCGCAGAAGGTGACCCGACACTGAGGTACACATGCCACGTGTCGCCTGGTCGAAGTACATACTTGTGTCACGTGTTTGTGAGCAAACGTTTAGTGTTTATAAAAATTTTCTTTAAAAATGAGTAAAAAATAGAATCATTTTTTTTCATCCGTTTTGGATTCTACTCATGATCAAGGACAACGGTGTTCACACTAACACCCTGATCACACCACAAGTAGGTTTAAAAAGCAATTCACAAGGCGCGCGTTTAAATCTTTTTTAGGGAAAAACGAAACAATTAAATTACCTAATGCTTTACAATTCACAGCATCATCCCATCTAGCCCCAAGTTACTGCGCATTAGTTTCTAGTTATCGTTTTTTAGGAAATTGCAATAATTCAGCCATTGACGTCACATCGCTTCATGGAAACAACAAAACATTTAATGTTTCTTAGCAAAAACGTAAATTTATGGGACCTAAGTAAAACTACGTCAAATAATAACTAGTTATTTTTAATGAGTTGGGTACGAATTCTGTTTATTGTGGTTTTAACAAGTTTATTTTAAAGGTTAAACAAAAAGTTTTGTGTAAAATTGATATTAGAGATGCGCTAAGAACAAGTTTTAGCGAATAATCGAATACCTACTAGTTTTATTCGGCTTGACGGTTGCCGTAAGTACCGAATAACTCGGTTCAATCAAATGGTATGAACCACCAGCATTATCCAGCTAGCAAGCTAAGCAGAGCTTGTAATATTCATTACAAGGGTAGGTAGGTACTTACCTACTAGACTTGATGACTGATATAATAAAAAACATTACATAGATAGATATTTTTAAATAAACATAGAAACTTAGGAAATGGAACCCCATCACAAATATATCTATATGTTGATCGTAGAATCATTTGTCCCCATTTGTTGTGGAATATTGGCATGTTCGTCACAGACACTTTTTGTGAGTTTTTTACTTTTCCTTGATATCAAATACCTTAATCAAATATTTCCAAATTTTAATCTTCTTAGAAAGATCTTTATTAGCAGCATATTTTCACTTACACACCTTTTGAAAAACCACTTCAAGGCCATCAAAATTATCTCCATGATAATGTTTTATGCTGATTGTTGTTTTTATTGTTTGTATGTTGCAGCAATAACAATCAGAAATACATTTGACATTGACCATAATTACCTCTTTTGGTATTATATTTCGTTACAGCCGTTGCCCAAAATTGTATACCTAAGTGAGGATGTATATTTTACGCCAATCTTTTTAACTGAATAGTATGTGTCCGCGGCTTCGCACGCGTTTTTTCTATGGAATCGTCTCAAGGCTATTTCTGTCCCATGGGAAATAGGAAGAAAAGTAAACTATGTGTTATTTCAGGGCTAGAACAACGTCAATTCAAAATGTCAGCTTGATCCGTATGGTAATTAGTAGAGGAACAAATCCATACAAACTAAAAAAGCAGAAGACGGTGTCCCGAGAGGTCATGTAGTTGACAAGGGGTGATGGCTCCTCTGTGCCTTTATTATTATAAGACACTCACAGCATGCATAGTGACACAGTTGATGGAGTAGAAGGAGAGGTGGTAGAGAGCCAGGGCCGTGGTGCGGTGCACGTTGATGTCCCGAGAGGTCATGTAGTTGACGAGGGGGGTGATGGCTCCTCGGTGCCTTTATTATTCTAAGATACTCACAGCATGCATAGTGACACAGTTGATGGAGTAGAAGGAGAGGTGGTAGAGAGCCAGGGCCGTGGTGCGGTGCACGTTGATGACCCGAGAGGTCATGTAGTTGACCAGGGGGGTGATGGCTCCTCGGTGCCTTTATTATTATAAGACACTCACAGCATGCATAGTGACACAGTTGATGGAGTAGAAGGAGAGGTGGTAGAGAGCCAGGGCCGTGGCGCGGTGCACGTTGATGTCCCGAGAGGTCATGTAGTTGACCAGGGGGGTGATGGCTCCTCGCTGCCCGAACTCCTGGCGGTTGGAGGCCCAGTCGCAGCAGTAGGCGATGGCTACTCCAAGGCTCGCGCGCAAGTGTTCGTCTGTTGTGCTCACTGGAAGATGGAATGGAACTAAGCTTGCTGAATGAAAACTAGGAATTTAACAAATATTCTCAGGATTTTCAATTCACACATTCGCCAAACCATCAAAAAATATAGTTAAAAAATAGCCAAGTGCGAGTCAGAGTCGCGCAAGAAGTGTTCCGTACCATTTGATTGACTGGGTAAACAACTAAAGGTACTCAAGTTTCATATTGTAACCTTTTTTAGGTAAGTACCTTTAATATGAAATTATTCAAGTGCCACCTGTTGTCATTATTGATTTCGAGCAAAAAAATCGCGTTTGTTGTATAGGAGTCCGCCTTCAATATTTATTTTATTTTGTTTTTAGTATTTTTTGTTATAGCGGCAACAGAAATACATAATTTGTGAATATATCAACTTTCTCCTTATCACGGTTCTTGAGATACAGCCTGGTGACAGCCAGACGGACAAACATTGAAGACTTAGTAATAGTACCAAAGGGTAAAAACGGGACGGTACCCTAAAAATGGTAGGCAATCATGATTCTGAGTGTCCCAGAAACGTTACAAATGTCAACTAAAGTCTAACGTAAGTACTTATGTGTTCAACAACTCTCTCTACACTACACTCTTGAAAAATCATACAAAAGGTTGCCCGGCAATTTAATCTGTTTATGCAGCTGAATTTTTATCAACATCGTTAACATTTTGTTGACAAAAAGGTAGTAGGTAGCTATTGCGCCATATGCCACCTTCGATTTCTTCAGAGATTGATTAAGGACAGTGACTGGCTTTTCGATTATAATCGATTACTTACGTACGTAACTTCAATGACTTATTGAAAAGGTGCTGATGGTACTCGTCTTAAGTAAATATTTCGATAACCCTTCGCCATCGAAGCTAATGCGACAGTAAAATCGAATACTAACCAAGCTTGGAAAGTTTCCCCACCACGCCGTGATCAGAAATAACAGCCAAGTTCTCATGATCCCTTGCAATCGTAGCTATAGCTGCGCAGACTGCCGAAAGCACGTTATGATCGTCCGAGTCCAGAAGGTCCACTGTCAGCTCCAAAGCACCCACGAACGAGCGAACCATTTCTCCCGAGTCTTGTGCGTTTTGCACGCAAGGGCTCAGAGCTAGCGCAGCGTTGGTCTGGACTTTCTTAGAGTCGTTCTTTAATAAAGACCAGACTAGTCTGACCCCGTCTAGTTCGTCTATTTCGCGCATGCAGTTAGGTTCTTTTGCACATTCCATAATCACAAGCGGCACGTTTTCTAGCAATGGCTTGTGTGTGTTGTTCAGGTGATGAACTGGAAAAGAGTATAAATAATGTTCAAAACTCACACCAGCGCTATAAAATAATTTCTATTATACTATATATGTAATAGGAATGAAGTAACAAGGCACAAACCTAGCATAGCCATGCCACCAGCAGCTCTGATCTTCTCCCGATTGGGTGGATATTTAGCACACTCCGCTAAAGCTCCAGCCACATTCGTTAACACCCCATCATTCTCATCATCCAACAACTTCACGAGGATTACAACAGCTCCGAGAGAGTCCAGTTTCTTAATGCTGGCGTCACTGTCGGAGCATTTCCACAGAGCTCCAGTGACAGCGGCCATGAGCGGCTTGTTCGAGCGATTTGTGGGATCAGAAGCAGCTTGGACCAACAGTTCTAGACCTCCAGCATTTCTAATCATGTCTCTAGTGATCGGATCGCTGGCGCTTTTATAAATTGCAAGGCTGCAATACGTCTGAAAGATTAACACATTGCAGTAACACTCAGATGCAATATTGCGATTTAGCATCTTCCTAATGACTTCTTAATGACCCGTGCATTGTTAAAAATGTAAACGTCCTCGACTGGGCTTTACTATCGCAATAATGCGTTTTAGTTTTTTACGGCCAGCCTTGTTTACATGCCGAGGTACCTACCTACTTCAATGACACTTGTAAAAATTGTAGGTACATTCACATTTAATATTCCAGCGAGCCCCGCTCGTAACTTCAATTCGAGGCGCGAGATAAAATCGATAGACAGTAAGATCGTTATGAATTTGATTGTGTTCCGTTAAACCAAAATTATTTTTATTACCAAAATTACCTATTAGGTACTAAAAATTTTTTGTATTGTTTGTATTTTGCACAAAGTGTTGTGATCATATAACTAGAGAGTAAAGCTATGTCACCAATCAAAATACACGTAGGATATTGTTGTTTTTAGTAAGAAGTTCGAGTTAAAATACTATTCAAATAAATAACGTAACAGGCTGGAACATGCTCGAATTACAATCAATTTTATTAATACGTTTGTATGGCATAGCTATCATGCACCGGAGGTGCCTTAAGATGACTCACCTTGAGATCTTTGTCTTCTTTTGCCAAGTGTATGACTAAGTCAGAAACCATATTTTCTGTTTGTATGGCCAGTTGAAAGGAAGTCTCATTTGCGCACATCTGTAGCAAGCCCGCGGCTGGAACCGCTACATCCAAGTGGATTGTCTTCAGCATCCTTGCTATGAGAGGAACCATGCCGTATTTCCGCATCGCTTCTCTATTCCGTTGGGATGAAGACATCGACCATAAAGCCTTGGCCCCTGCTCTTGCAATATCTAAGTACTTCAATTCATCTTGATTCAACTCTTCGCAAGAAGTAGTTAAATACCTAAGCAATAATACATTAAAGATTATATTGCGTGCGCGAAGAATAACCCAACATAGATTTTTTTATAAGTCTGTTAAAGTATCAATGAAATGTTACTAACCGTTCTTTGATATCCAACAAGTCAATTAGTTTAGGAATGCCATTAAATTTCCTGCAAAACTTTCTGCTTTTCCTTATCCTTCCTAGATTGGCAATAGTTTCGGCTGCGAGAATCTGTACATCCCTCGCTGGATCAGACAGCAGACTGACAAGAAGCGGAATCGCTCCCAAATCCGTCACTTTCTTCCTTATTTCCATGTTTGGAGTGATGTCTTTCAGTATTGCCAGACCACCTAAAATACAGCATAGATCTCTTGTCTCCATCAGATTCACTAGAAGCTCTAAGCCTCCTATATCTTGAATAGCTCGTTGATTCACCTCTATGGTCAGATCGTGGTCTTTTAAGCATGATAGAGCAACCATGGTAGCAGTTTGGTTCCCTGCCTTCATGTATTTGACTAGTTTCTGGATATGCCAGTATTCTGGTGGGATATCCGTACGCTTGATGAGGTCAGCCCAGTTGTCTTCGTCAGGGGAGGTCGATGAGGCGGAGGAAGTGGATGTTTCGTCGCCCTCTGTGACCATCACGATACGCGGGAGCCCCACCGTATCCTGGCCCCCATCGGTACTGAACTGTGACATATTATCGCCGCCTTCCGCCATGATTTTAATAAGTGTTTCTAAATATGATTGAACGTAGAAATTAGATCAATTTTACAAATGATTCAAATTTTATATCGCTTTTAGATTATTTACATCCGTTTGACATTGGAAATCTTGTTTATTTGAAAGGTCTTGTCAATAGCGTTGCTTGGCAACGGAAATCATATTCAAAGAAGCCTTTCTTGGGGATAACAAGCACTAAAAAGATACTACCATGACCAGACGAGTAGATTATTATCTTGAATTGTGTGTGCAGTATTTGTTACAGACCTTGTTACAAGTACCGTTGCAGGTTACAGTTGCATCCTCACGCACAAACACGACACAAACGAAATACGTTTTGAGTCTGTATTTTTATATTATCTGTATCTAATTGTTATATTTATTTTGTTACAGTTCAGAAGGAGCGTAAAAGATGTTATGAGACCAGAACACAATGACCATTTCCTCCTCAGATGGCTCAGAGGTGAGAGTTTATTCTCATAGCAAACTATCATTGACGTCCTTAGCGGCGTGGCGGGTGAAGGTCCGCCTGCGACGCAAAGGATTGGGTTCGATTTCCGCCTCGACCTGAAAATATTTTTACTGGGGTTCTAGGTGTTTTCTAACTATAATAAGTATAACTTATATACCTATGTAGGTAATGTATTGTAATATGTTTATGTAGGCATATCGGTCATCTAGTACCCATAACATAAACTTTGCTAGGCTTAGGGCTACATTATGCTGTGTTGATTGTCAAGCATTATTTATATAATACAAGCGACCCGCCCCGGCTTCGCGCGATCAAAAAACGCATTAAAATCCGTTGCGTAGTTTTAAAGATTGAAGCATTCAAAGGGACATAGGGACATAAAAAGCGACTTTGTTTTATACTATGTAGTGATTTATTTTACTTTACTAACGTCAGCCCGCGGTATCGCACGGCTTTTCTAGTATAAAAAGCTTTGCTTTTTTTGTCTACCGATACTTATGTTTATTAACAACGAAAATTACAATCAAAGAATACGAAAAATTAAAAACTAGTATCTAGTCTAGGTATATAAAATTGAAACCATTGAGCTAGCAAAAGTGGATAAAAACCCAACAAGAATTAAAGTAGATACAAGGTTTGGTTGGTACAAGTAGGTAGCTTTGTAGGCATCAACAAAACGCGTTTAAAGTTTTTTTTGTAAAAGGTTGATTATCAGATCCTTAAATAATAACGTAGGCATCTTGGAATTTCCATATTAAATTGCCTGAGTACTTGTGTAATTTACACGCTTTTTTTTTCAGCCAGACAATGGGACCCGGAAGCAGCTGAGAAAATGTTAAGAGATGTAAGTACCTCCTTGATTCATCATCATCATCAGCGTATATTATTCCACTGCTGGACAAAGGTCTCCCCTAATTAGCGCCATAGTGCATATATGATAATTATAATTGCTCAAAACTGGATTTAAACCAGATCAAGAATTGATAACGATTACAACGATTGTAGGTACTTTTCGCAGAATGAGATCGCAAAGATCGCAATGCCCTTAAAATTGTAGCATGAAATAATCAAGCAAGTGTTCTATTTGTCTGATTATTTTTGCGTCATTTACCGCCGAGTGTTTTGATACTACTTTATTTCCTTGAATTACAATCCAGGAATGGAAAAAATTTAAACCGGTATATATTTGCAAACAGTCTAAAGGTAGCTCAACTGATCCATGTCAATACCAATCGGAAGCATTCTCAAGATTTGGCAGCATTGCCGCGCTGTATTGCCATACAGCGCGGCAATGCTGATGCGCAATGCTGATGCGCTGCGCCAGATACTCACCAGTTCTCGGGTCACGTCACGCGTCACATCATCGACCAGACGCTCAAAAAAACAGAGTTTTAAACAAAATGTTAAACCGAAACCAACTAACCCACGTGTTAACATCTAGTTTTAAAAATGTTATAACATTAAACTATTCGTAGGTCAGGGCCACAAACTTGAAACGAGAATTATATTATGATTATTAAGTTATGGTAACAAACTTGAAATGTTACTTAACTATTTTTTCGTAAACATTGAGAGAATAGGCTGTCCAACAAGTATGAGATGTTAGAATGTGGTAAAATACAGGGTGTTAATGTGAACAACCTTATAATTAAAACCAAAGGTTTAGTTAGTATCATGAGTAGAGTCCAAAACCGAGGAGAATATATTAATGTTTTACTTGCGATGGATTCGTTTCACACTTCTTGGCCCCTAGTATCTCACTCTACGAGAAATCTGGTTAGAAGTTTGAAAATATTGAAGATATTCTAATCTAATTAATATATATTAATATAATATATTAAAGTAGTCTTCAAATTTTTTTTGATAATCCGTGACCGTATCATCCTGTTTAAAGATGCTTTATACCCATGTCAGTATATGGTATTGCTTCCACTGAAGACAAGAAAAATTCGCAAACTTAATACCTAATCTGATAAATCATAAACAAAATTGATATACAGAGACAAGTCACAAAATAGACAAGTCGTGGTCAGACTAGACGAATAGGAGATTAAGTTTTTCTTAGCAAAATAATACTAATATCATACCTACTACTAGGTAATATTGTACTTATCGTTATTATTACCTTCATAAGTAGTTGTTTTACGCAAAAACACCTGGTTTGCTTGTGTATATTAAATACTAGATGCGCCCCGCGGCTTCGCCCGCGAACCAGAGTTCTTTTTCGTACAAATTTCAGAAGTTTATTGCAAACCCCCTAGGTATTATTGTGTAAAAATAAAAAAAACGTGTTTAATTATTCACTCCATAGTTTATTTATACCGAGTTTTGAGTGAATCGAACCAAGGAAATATTATTTTCCATACAAACTTTACCACCCTATTTAACCCCCTCAGAAGTTAAATTTTCCAATTATCCTATCCTATAGCCTTTGTCCTATTCTAGGTTCTAAACTATCTACATACCAAATTTCATTTAAATAACTTAAGTAGTTACAAAGATTACTTAACAAACATTCACACAGACTTTCCCATCACTACTCACTAGGTACATAGTATAAAAAAGTCGCTTTCTCTGTCCCTATATCTCTATGTCCCTTTGTACGCTTAAATCTTTAAAACTACGCAACGAATTTTGATGCGGATTTTTTTTAATAGATAGCCTGTTATGAAACAAAGATTCAAAGCTTGAAAGTATTCTACCGCTAACAAACTAAGAAAATTAGTTCCTCTTTTTCCGGTAGAGGCGCTTAATCTATGGAAATATTAAAACCTGTGTGGTTAAAACCTTATTTCGTCATCGTATACTAATGCACAACAACTGGTACTATGGAGTGAGTGATTGATGTGTCGAGGTCCAATAAACCAAACTCTATTTTGAGGTTTATGTGGTCTCCGTGGCATAATCTACTCAATGCCGTGACTTGATTGCCTACAAAATATTTAAATGCATTTGGGATTTTTTTTTTTTTTTTTTAAACTTTATTAACAACGAAAATTACAAGCAAAGAAATAGAAAAATTACAACTAGTATTTACAATTGAAACCATTGAGCTAACTGCAGACGGTTGCAAACAGTCTAAAGGTAGCTCAATTGATCCATGTCAATACCAGTCGGAAGCGTCCCCAAGACACTGGCTGCATTACCACGCTGTATGGCAATGCTGATGCGTTGAGCCAGATATTCACCAGCTCTCGGGTCACGCGTCGCATCGACCAGACGCTCAGATAATTTTTTTGGGATTTATCAAATCATGTGTAAAGTTCAATCTAATCTATAATTCTTTAAAACGCGTTAAATTAATTATGGTCAGAAACATGCAGGCAGATAATTACCTACATTAATAGCTGCTTAGCTTGGGGCTAGATGATGTTGTGTGGACTGTCCGGAACTATCAAAATATTCAATATCAAAATATTCAAGGATTAAAAGGTAAATTATTAGAATTGGAATTGTTCATGAACTCGTTTGATATTGACATCATCTGCTTAACAGAACACTGGCTGAAAAGCCATGAGCTCATGTTCAACTTCAGTAACCACCAAGTTGGTAGTTCTTTTTGCAGATCACATGCTATTCGTGGAGGCTCTTTAATATTACTAAATAAACTACTGAAATTCAAAGACCGTAAGGACATAATATGTATGTCTGTTGAAAGCCACATCGAAGTAGCATGTGTTGAGTTGGAGCAAAGTATTGTAGTAAGTGTATACAGCCCACCATCAGCTTCCTTTGAAATATTTGAAAATATATTGGATGATATCTTATTTAAAATAACAAAATCAAATAAAAATCTCATAATATGCGGAGACTTCAATGTTAATCTTTTAGAAGTTAACTCCCACAGTAGTAGATTAACTAATTTATTTAAGTCTTATAATCTAAGTCCACTATTTATGGAACCAACTAGAATTACTGAAACCTCAGCAAAATGCATAGATAATATATTTGTTTGCCTAAATGATAAAATTATAAGTAAAAATGTAATAAGTAATTTAAAATCTGACCACTTAGGTCAACTGATAAAACTCAACATTCAAATAAAAAATAATAATTGTAAAAAGAAAATAACTTATATACCAGTAACCACACATCGATTTGAACGTATGAAATCACAATGGAATTCCATACCAACACCTAATTACTCACATAATAACCCAAGTGAGTTGTATAGCAGTTTTTTTAAGAAATTCGCCTCTGCATTCAATTCCATATTTACACCCAGATCGATTGTGGTTTCTGATAAACTTTCATTTTGTGAGTGGGCAACTGTAGGTATTCATAAAAGTAGACAAAAGTTGTATGAACTGTATAATGAAAAACAATATAATTTTAGTGAGGAGTTCAAAGATAAAGTTAAAAATTACTCAAAAATGTTTAGAAAAGTTTGTCTAGTAGCAAAGTCAAATTATATTAGCTCGAAAATTAAAAATAGTGAAAATGTTATTAAATCAACATGGAAAATAATAAATAGTGAGACTGGAAAGGTTAGTACCTATGTTAATGATTATAATTTAAAAATTAATGATTGCACAATCAAAAAAGACGTTGAAGTAGCTCAAGCATTTGAAAACTTTTTTACTAACATTCCAATCTCTACTACAAAGAATCTAAACTCTTCTCAAGTGAACGCCGAGTCTTTACTCATAAAAAATGTACCTAAATGCGGTAGTAAATTTAATTTCATTCATGTTGATGAAAAAGATATTGTTAAGGTCTTTAAACTTCTAAATATTAAGAAAACTGCAGATCTCTGGGGCATTTCCGTTAAAATTATTAAACCTTTAATTGAAACAGTCGCACCAGATCTAGCTTTCATATTTAATGAATCTATTGATTGTGGCGTATTTCCTGATCTAATGAAACATAGTAAAATAACTCCATTGTTTAAATCTGGTAGTAGGTCTGACCCCACTAACTTTAGACCAATATCAGTACTGCCAACATTCAGCAAAGTTTTTGAAAAACTTATATTACATCAATTGCTTAAACATTTCAATGGCAATGACCTGCTACATTGTAAGCAGTTCGGGTTTACTCGAGGCAGGTCAACTACTGATGCCGGTGTAGAGTTGGTATCACATATTTTTGATGCTTGGGAGAAGTCGCAAGATGCTTTAGGCATTTTTTGCGACTTGTCAAAAGCATTCGATTGTGTTCATCATGAGACATTAATCAGGAAACTACATCACTATGGAATAAATGACACCTCTTTGGCTCTTCTTTCTTCTTACTTAAATGATAGGATACAAAGAGTTGACATTAATGGGAAACGGTCTTCGGGGTCTGTAGTTACTATGGGTGTACCGCAGGGGTCTATCCTCGGTCCTTTCCTATTTTTAGTTTATATTAACGACTTGCCTGATCTTGTAAAGAATAATCACGAGATTGTGTTGTTTGCAGATGACACTTCTTTAATTTTTAAAATGAAAAGACAATCAACAAATTTCGACGATGTGAATAATGCAATCTCGAAAGTTGTCCACTGGTTTAGCGTCAATAATCTTTTGCTTAATGAAACCAAAACGAAATGTATTAGATTTATTCTACCTAATGTGAAACAAGTTAAGGCTGATATAAACGTAAGAGGAGAAACGTTAGATATTGTAGAAAGTACTGTATTCTTAGGAATCACCCTAGACAGTAAGCTTCAATGGGGCCCACATATAGATAAGCTATCAAAAAGGCTCAGTTCTGCGGCATACGCAGTCAAAAAAATCCGTCAACTCACAGACGTAGATACTTCTAGACTTGTTTATTTCAGCTACTTCCATAGTATTATGTCTTATGGTATACTGCTGTGGGGGAATGCTGCAGACATTAACACCGTTTTTGTGTTGCAGAAGAGGGCTGTTCGGGCAATCTATAATATGGGTCCCAGAGAATCCCTACGTGATAAGTTCAAAGAAATTAACATAATGACAGTTCCATGTCAATATATTTATGAAAACCTGTTGTATACTCGTAGAAATATCAATAAGTTTCCTAAAAATAGCGATATACACAATGTCAATACTAGAAATAAAAATAAACTCGCTTTGCCTACAACTAGACTAAACAAGGTTAATGTATCTTTCAAAGGGCAATGTATACGCTTCTACAACAAAACTCCAAGTGAGTTGCAAAAACTGTCAGTAAATAAATTCAAACAAATTGTCAAAACTATTCTTTGTAAAAAGGCTTACTATAAAGTATCTGATTATTTAGATGATAAAAAAGCTTGGGACGAATTTTGCTCCAACTCGAAAAATAACAACCTAACAAGGTAAAGGTTTCTGTTCGCTTCTTTACTTTAAAAAGATTGAAGTGAACAAAAATCAAAGTGAGCACTTTATTTCCTAGTTTTAATTATTAATAACATGAATTTTATGACGTGTCCAAGTGTCCTGTAAGGTCTTAAGGAAATAAAGCACTTTGAGTTTGAGTTTGAGTTTATTTATTTAAGTTTATTTCTTTATTGAGTTCTAATAGTAAACACCTAGGTACAGTTCAAAACTTACATACTATCTTAAATTGACTCAAATTTAATGTGGAGCCACACACAGCAGGCCCAATAGAACAAGTATCATGGGCACTTAAAGTGTTAAATTATACTCAAGATGACCCGGACGTCGTCAAGATCCAAGATAAATTAACACTTGGTGACCATAGTAGGTATAGCGATATAGGGGACGGTAGAGAGGTTGATTACTGGGACTTTATAGATACCTACACCTAAATATTTGTCTTTAAAACTTTTTCCCACGTTTCAGTCAATGAAATGGCGAGAGAAGTGGGGTGTGGACACAACGCTGCAGAGCTGGGAAGGTCCTGAGGTCCTCGAGAAGCACTTCCCTAGCGGCAGCCCAGGGTTTGACAAGGAAGGATCCCCTGGTAAGTGTTCTAAAGTAGTCAGTTTTGTAAAGTAAAAAAGACTAAGGGTTGTTTTTTGTGATGGCATGGAATATAAATAATTTTTTTGCCTATTTTTGCTCGATCTCAGTAACAAGTAGGTAACAGACACTTGAAATATTCACAAAATGCTAAGTTGTATTTTTACTTTTATTATAAACTAGCGACCCGCCCCGGCTTCGCACGGTTTTATTATACGTATAAACCTTCCTCTTGAATCACTCTATCTATTAAAAAACCGCATCAAAATTTGTCGCATAGTTTCAAAGATTTAAGCATTCAAAGGAACAGGGATATAGGGACATAGGGACAGAAGAAGCGACAGATAAAGCGACTTTGTTTTATACTAGGTATTTAGTGATAATAAAATTACGTACGTATAATGTATAGAACGGAACCCAATGTGCTTGAGTCTGACTCGCACAAGGCCGGTTTTTTTTTTTCAGTTAAATTTAAAAAATGTTTTGTAGAGGATAAATGCTAAAAGGCTACACGAGCGAGAGAGAGAGATTTGTATAGGCAAAACACAAGAGTGGTTCGAAATGATGATGATTAAAATAGATACTTTACATGGCATGCTTGGTATCAGAGTATTCAGACTATTATTATAAATGACCTTCCGTTCTCAATAATGCATTCTTAACTAGCAATAGAATCCGTTAGTGCAATAAAAAATAGTGTTAATCTTATTTCAAAATCAATAGTTTTGATTTCGTGAAAAAAAAGAAAAGATTAAATATTTGAATGCCTGGTTTTTCTATTTATCATAGTTTCGGATTTGACCATACCTATATCTCAAATAGGTACCCTGTATGTACCACACTACAGATAGAATACGGTCCGTTAACAAAGACGAAGGGTAGGTCAAGGTTTACGACAATAATAACTGTGTAGCTTAAGTAATTAAATTACCATGCGAAATTACTGGCCTCCGTTTGTAAATTGCATTTGGTGTCTTGTCTTTCAACTTGCACTAAACACTAGGTATACCTTTTAGTTCAGTTAGTGTACAAAAATTTGTTCCAAGGGAATCGATCGTAACGTAACCTCCTGCGTCGTCAGACCTTCGCCCACCGCGCCACATCAGTCGTATAGTCTGCCCACGTTCCGTGATGATCAAATCAAAGGATATTTTCATCATAGGAATTCTGTGGAGCTGGGCACTGGTGACTAGTAACACAGGTTTTAAATATATCACTGGCAACAGTCTCTTACAAACTGGAATACCATTTCCACACAGAAAACCTTTAAGTTGAAAACACACAGAAGCCGGAGGCGGAGCGGAGGCGAAGGCGTGCAAGTTGTATTCTATTGAATCATATGAAAGCCTACACACACACACCGCAGGCGGTGGCAGCGCGGTGGCATAGGAAAAACCGCCACGCCTTCGCATCCGCTCCGCCTCCAGCTAATGTGTGTTTTCAACTTTAAGATGACCATTTGTGAAGAAATATTGAGATATTATTATTAATCAAAAATGATATTCCAGTGATAGTGGTCCCGTTCGTGGGTCTCGACGTGTGGGGCCTGCTGCACAGCATCAGCCGAACAGACATCATCCGCATGGTCGTCAAACACCTGGAGAACTACCTCGCCATAGCCAGGGAACAGGCGGAGACGCGTGGGCCTGCTGCTTTGAAGGTAACAACCTCTTTTATCGTCATCCTGCGTGTTACAGTCAAGTTTTAAGAAATATAAAGAACGAAATGTTTGTTACAAACGTGCTCCAGCTCGGCAGATCGTGCCCATCTCCTAGCCGTTTCTAAATGGGAGTCAGGCTGCAAGCACTTCCTTCATATAACACTGGCACTTTATTGGATTCCGCTACTTTCCGTATCGCATCATATATTCGGTTGGGTGCAAGGTGTTGTGCGCCTCATCAATGCCAGTGCGGTACTGCAGTCGAACAGCTTGGTCATCACGGATTATCGTGTACTAGGGCCGCTGGTCGGATATCTCGTCACGCCAGCCTTAATGACATCACCCGGCGGCGGGCCTTTGTCAACGCTAACGTACCAGCTATTCTCGAACCGAATGGTCTGTTCCGTGACGATGTCAAGAGGCCCGACGGTATGACACAAGTCCCATGGGAGTTGGGGAGGCCCATTGTGTGGGACGAATTTATACATAGTGTCCAGAAATATAAATAAATTAATAGTTATTTGTGTTCACGCCGCAAAGCGCCAGAAATGGCAACACTGCTGCAAGCGGCGCCACATTTTGCATGGATGCACCCGGCAACACCAGCCTGAAGATTCATTCCCTGACGAGACGCGCAGCGCCAAACGCACGCGCACACTCATTTTAGTACGAAACACACAGAAGCCGGAGGCGTGGCGGAGGCGAAGGCGTGCGAGTTGTATTCTATGGAATCCTATGAAAGCCTACACACACACCGCAGGCCGCCGTGGCGAACGCGGTGCCATAGGAAAAACCGGCACGCCGCCTTCGCCTCCGCCACGCCTCCGGCTTCTGTGTGTTTCGAACTTTTACGCGATCTCTGCCCTTTTACTATATACCTATACTTAATCAAAGCTGTATTCTATCAAAATAATCAAACCCCTATCTAATATAAAACTGAGTATTTTCAATACTTATACATACAAGACTTATAAGACACAAGGGTGCAAAGTTGATTTTTAATCGCGTGCTTAGTTTTGATGACCGAGCAAGCGAAGGATTGTAAAAGAATAAAATTCTGAGCGAGGGATTCAAAAACGCACAAGGTTAAAGATCTTTGAACTCGAGTGAACACTAACTTTTCATCCCACCTCAGCGAAGAAATTACTAACTATTAGCAAAGATTCTAGCATGACTACGTTCCTAGTAAATGCAAAAAAATTGTACTCACGTACGTAAAAAAAAGTGGTAGGTACTCTAAGAAGGTTCAGATTCTGAGTTTTTAACAAATAAAAGTTGTTTGATGAATTCGCCACCATGGAGGTAGAAGAATTATTGTTAAAAACTTCGTGCTCACGATGTTCTAAACTTCAATTTAATTATTTTCCTTAGTAGTTTGTGATTCACTTTAGCTAGAGGATAAAAACGGCTTTTGCACTCAGATATTGAAGAGCAAAAATGCTCTTTCTGAGATGGGGCAACGTATTAAAAAAAATTGTAACGAAAATTACAACCAAAGAATAGAAACAAATTAAAACTAGTTAGTATAAACAATTGAAAAAATTTTGAAACTGCTTGTCAAGATTTGTCTCCACCATATTCATGCACTTACAGTCTATTATAATAACTAGCGTTGTTTCCTAGGTGACCGTAGTGTTCGACCTGGAAGGCTTCAACATCAGACAGTACGCGTGGAAGCCAGCTGCCGAGATGGTCTTCTCTCTCCTCCAGCTGTACGAAGCCAACTATCCTGAGATCCTGAAGGTCTGCTACATCGTCAATGGTGAGAGTTTCAGCAATACAAAGAGGGTCAATTCTAATCTCTTCATCAACACAGAATAAACAAAAAAGTAGAAAGTGTACATTTAAAATAGGTAGGATTTGAAATGATATAAATTTTAGTAATGTTTAAAATCAAGCTTATAGTATAGTTCCATCCATTACACACTCATAGATCAGTCATACCCACTGGTCATACCGCAATCGCGGTTAGGAAACTTATATGATAAAAACGTTTGAAAAAATAAATAACCTGACTAATAGATAAACTGAAGGAGAGCAGCATTGTTGCTGTCTGTCATTGTAGAGATACCATTCCTGTGACAGGATATAGGTAGAGTAGAAACAGGCCTGTCTCTACTCTACCTAACCATTTTCAGATAAAATTCAAAAAGTGGTGCTAAATTTGATCTGCTCTTGACTGAAGAGGTCTTTAGGTTCTTCTTTTATTCATCGTGATTAACACAAGCACAACACATCTATGATGTAACAGACAACACGAAATGTCAAAAATAATAAATTGATTTTTAATCAGTAGGTTTAGTTAGGTATTTAAAAAATTAATTTACTGCACCATTTCAATGTTAAATAATTTTTCATAAAGAAATATTGTATTATGAACCGCATTCACCAACAAAAAAACATGAAAAGAACTATATTAATGAACTACTTTTTCCGCTGGTGCGCCCGACCGCACGCAAAAAAAACGGCTCAAGTGTCAGTGACGTCACACGTGACGCGCGCTCAGAACAAAGGGTCACTTTCAACACAATTTAGGGCCGATTTTTCAATCCTCAGTTAAGTCGTCGAAAAGCTACCTAGCCTATAAAATTATCCGTCTGTTTATCGGGCGAATAAATATTTTCAATTTTTCAATCGTTTATTATCTAGAGAATAACTATTAGTGGTTTATCCTAGCCAACTTCACACCATCTGTGTGCAAGCGAGATGCACAGATACTGTATTCAACGTGTTAGAGAAGAATAGCAACAAAAATGTATTTGACATTTGACGTTGATTGCAATACAAAACATAACCTGTTGTCTGTCGCTTGCTTGTTTACAGCTCAGTCAGTTCAAACCGTGATAATTATATTCCTAACAAAATCATTAATTGATTTGTGTTCTTTTGTGAATGAATCAGAAAATGGAATCCAAGAAACGTGAACGTGCTAAAAATTTTAGTAGTTCGGAAGTACGTTTTCTGACCGCTCCATTTATAACAAATCACGGTAGGTATGTCGTTTTACGAAACAAATCTATGCAAGCAAAAATAAAACGAACGAAACTGCCAAACTTAACCTAAACGTCAAACTTATCGCGGAGATAAAACCTTATCTGGCCCTTCAAGTAGCAGGTAACTTTATTCTTCTGTTAGGGACCTTATTCGACAGTTAACTACTATCTGACCATTGAAAAACCATGAATATTGCTATTCGATGAATAAAGGCTATCTGGTTGTTTATCTGACGATTGAAAAATCGGCCCTTAGAGTAATAAATAATGCTCGTAGCTATTTGAGCTCTTCTGAGAACTTGTTTAGATTAGAGTCAAGTAGCCTATTCAAATATGTTAACTGACGAACTTTGAGTGGTTTTTTGTTAGTAAGAATGATAACATAAAAAATACGGGTTTTTTTTTGAAAATTCTAATAAAATTTGTTTATCAATAATTATCACTGAAATGTCACCATCTATTAAAAATACTTTTATAATATTAAAGTTCATTCTTTAAACTTCTTGTAACTATACAAATTATACAAATTAATCCATTATTACACAATTGTTTACATAATCACCGAGCGCAAACAGTAAACAATAAGGAAGTTTCCAAATTTTTTATTTAAATGTCAAAAAATAATACTATACTTGCAATAAAGCCCACTGAATTTTTTTTTCAATTATCTTCATAAATGACGAAGTTATGATACTTTTCCCGTCCGCTTTAAAACTTCTCGGCGCGCGGCCGCTCAACAACGTCATGACGTCACAAGTTCCCCGAGACGCTCGAGTCGAGTAGTAGTCGATGCGCGGTCACCTCAGACGGTTATTGCTTTTGGCTAAATCAAGACCGAATGGATATTATCTTTGTAGAATCGGTGCAAGACAACATCTACATAGTTTTAAGATTGGTAATATTTTTCTGCAGGTCTGATTATAAGGTAATAGAGTTCAAAATCGTTCGTAATTTTCAATTATCATCATATAATAGAGTGTTGGTACTTGTCTCCAACAAAAATAAGCCATAGATCATCTAATCATCATCATCATCATCATCAACCACCTATATTAGTCCACTGCTGGACATAGGACTCCCTTAATGAGCGCCATAGCGCCCTGTCTTCAGCTTGAAACATCCAGCATATGCCAGCAGTTTTTCGCAGATCGTCATCCCACCTGGACGGAGGGCATCCTACACTACGTTTGCCCAGTCGCGGTCTCTACCCAAGAACACGTTTACCCCAACTATCTAATAGTTGTTAGAAAACAATATAAGTACCTACCTACTTTTGTGTAAATTAGGTTTATTTTCTGTGCAGTCGTACATTCTAGAGCTTTCGGGAATGTGCAGAAAGCTGTGGAAAGTTGTGGAATATACGAGATCAAATACAAATTATCTATTTAAGTAAACTTAAATTAATTAACATAGCTTGGGTTTGGAACCATATTTAAATAAAGAGATACCTGTGTTAGAGGGTTCTGCTCTTCCGTAATATACAGGTACAATAATATTGGAAGGTGCGTATTTGAAAGATGTGTGCATGTGTGAGTACCTTACCTAGTGTGTTAAGTTGGTGTATATGTGACGAAGATCATTCGAGGACATTTTAGAAACTTCTGGAAGCCTATAGAACAATTTCTAAGTCTGTACATCATCCTCGAAATCCATAGAATAATTCAGTTTCTTATGAACAGTGATCGGAATTACCTACCCAAAGGTCTAGTGTGGAAGTAACACAGAGTTGTAATACCTCCTCTAAGTATAAGTCTCAATAATCCTCTTCACTAGTCCTCTATAATCCTAACATGATGATTTTGATGTAAATATGTAACTTTAGGTAAATATGCTCTGGTAATTCCGATCGCTGCTTATTCATGTTCAAGACTTTGAAGTACCTATATATCGTGAGTGTTGTCGCGGACGGCAGACGGGTGACATTACCTAGCATGTAATTGTCTCGCAAAATTACTATTCTGCCTGGAATGTATATTTAAACGGTGATATGTAATAAGTAGTTATAGTTCTACCTGTGTAAATGTTTATGTGACTGTGCGTGCAGTGCCTAAATCCTAGAAATATCTAAGTGAATCCTAGATACTAGATCTGTTTTTTGTAGCCTAAATTGCGGGTAGATTATTAGATCATCAGTTCTTCGGATAGGTATTGAGTACCTATTTGCCCACTAATATGTTAAAAAACAAATCGCCGAAAAAGCAACCCCAGTCTAAGTGCAGCGGCTGCGGGAAATATATCTCGGCGGCCGCGGCCATCGCATGCACCGTCTGTCCGGCCATATACCACCGGGGATGTGTCGGTCTAACCGATACATCCTCGAAATGCAAGGACTGGGCTTGCCCTGAATGCAAGTCTAAGGTACGCAGGGGAGATAATAGCTCCACGCCAGTCAGGGCTGTCGGTGGGAGCATCCTGCAGGAGGCCACGGCAAGCCGCGGTCCCTCACCTGCCCCCGCCGACGAGGTCGGCGAACTTGCAACAACTACCGCCGTCAATGCCGCTGCGGCCGCTGACGGCGTGCGGGAGTTGAGACGCGAGCTGGCCGAGTATGTGGCAGAGATGCGGGAGTTCCGGCGGGAGATGGCGGAGCACCGCGTCCTCATCGCCGGCGTCACGGCGCGCATGGACGGCCTGGAGCACAGGCTCGAGCTGCTGGAGGCGCGCGAGGCGGTGCCGCCCGCGCCTTCCGCCGATGTTGAGGAGCTGGAGCGCACTGTCGCACAGCTGCGACTGGAGCTGGGAGACCGCGATCAGGAAGCACTCCTTGCGGATCTTGAAATCGGCCAGCTCCCCGAGGAGAAGGCTGGGAGGAGCGGCGGGCGCCGGCGCCGCGGGGGAGGGGGCGCGCGACCGCCGCCTGGTGGTGCGGCTGGCGCGCCGTTCCCTGCGCGACGATCTGCTGCGCGCGGCGCGCGTGCGCCGCTCTCTGACGGCGGCCGACGTCGGCCGCTCCGCTGCTGGCGCCGCTGCTCCTCGCGGCCGCATCTTCGTAAACGAGAGGCTGACCCGCTCGAACCGCCAGCTTTTCTACCGTGTCAGGGAGGAGTGCCGCAAGAACCATTGGCGCTACTCGTGGACGAAACGAGGCCGAGTATTCGCTCGCCAAGCTGATGGAGCGCCAGTCCAGCTGATCAGATCCGACATCGATATTGCTCGCGTGTTTGCTACAACAAATGTGGTATAAATTATTAAACATATTGTTTGATACTGTATAACTACCATAGGTTAAATAGTGGTTAATTATGACTAAACGGTATTATAGATAAGTTAGTAGAAAATTAAAGATTCCATTAAAATTTACACTATTACTTTTATTGTTTTGATAATTATGTTTTGTTTATACTTAAGTACTGGGTTTGAAATAGTGGCTAATTATGACTAAATTGTATAAGATTTAAGAAAATAGAAAATCAACAAATACATTAACACTTTACTTCTTATATAGCTTTGGTTATTATGTACTATTTGTTTTATACTTAGTCTGTGCTCTGTTTTGGAAACATGGATGTTTTTTGTAAACAATGACATTTATGAATAAAAACTTAACAAAAACTGATAACAATAACAGTCAATGCCAGAGTAACAGCAAGCTAACAACTAAAAACCAAATTATTTGAGGCTCCTGCAGCTTGCTCTGATGAAACTAGTGTTGTCAAATAGGTTCCACCAATATTGCTTTGCTTTTGTAACTCATTTGTTTACGTAAAATATCTATGTTGTGGAATCGCAGTATAGTTGATTACTTGGTAATGCCTAATACTAGTAATACAGTTATTAATTTACTGATAAGTTATTCAAAATAGTTCTGCCTGGGTATTTGCTACTCTCACTTTTAGATATGTTAAGTTCAATAAAACACGATATTTCGGTAAATTACATGTATTTTGCTTGGTAGCAGTTCACAACTAGTTGATACATCCAAAAATGTGTCTACCCTCACTTAGTCAATCTTGTTATAAAAATAACAAGATTGACTAAGTACCTGCATGTTACATACACAACATACCTTTCCCCCAAGTATGTCTTTAAACATAAAAATAACATAACATAAAAACAAAAACTTCTTTGACAATTAAACACATTTACTTAAGGCATGTAATGAAAACTTAAAGCTAAGACGTAACTTCCAAATAATTAACATGGTTTCTAAGAAAAAGTAACATTCAATTTAAACATAAAACAATCAGAAAACATACAATTAACTAACCGGTACAAACTTACATCATAAAGTTATTATCATGGGTAGGTCGCATATAAGGAGACTTTCCATGAATAGGAATCTTGTTATATTTTACTTTTCCACCCGAATACCCTGGTTCTGTCTCAACCGGTATACCTAACATTTCTGCCCATTTGTCTGAACTTGGTATCTGTATAATTTGTTCGCTATCATGACTTGTGGAGTTATCCTCCATGACTCGGTCCTGACTTTTCTCTTCCCCCTGTTCTAGGCCATCCAAATCCTGATCACTACTTTGTTCTTGATAGTCTTGTTCTGTTTGTGGTGTTTGTGTGTCATTGGGTGTTTGTTTTTTTAATATCTGATCTATGTGCCTACTGACAATGTTCCCTTCTCCTGTTTCTACTCTGTAGCTAGCTGGACCTTCTTTACTTACAACGGTTCCCGGCAACCAACGTGGACCACTACTAAAATTTCTGTACATAACGTTTTGTCCTAAGTCTGTCTGTCTGTTCTTTTTAGTGTTGTTTCTTATAACTTGTTCTTCCCTGATTTTTCGTTGTCGTTCATGTGGATTGATAGTATCAAGCAGTGTACGTATCCGTCTATTGAATAATAGCTCTGAAGGACTCTTGTTTGTAGATGTACAAGGTGTAGCCCGAAGTCCTAACAACATAGCTGGGATTTTTACATCCCAAGACATGCCATCCATTTTTCGCAGCTTGTCTTTCACGGTTTGAACCATACGTTCTGCCAATCCGTTTGTGGATGGGTGGAACGGAGCAGACCTGATATGTTTGATTTTGTTCGCTTCCAGGAACTGCTTCAATTCCTCTGACACAAATTGTGTTCCGTTGTCGGACACTAGGGTCTTACACAATCCGTGGGTGGCGAATATCGTCCGCAAATGCCGTATCACTGTAGTGGAGGTCATGTTATTGACTATGAACACCTCAGGCCATTTCGAATATGCATCGACAATTATCAAAAACGTTTTATTCTGAAATGGCCCAGCGAAATCGATGTTCAACCTAGACCAAGGTTTAGCCGGCATAATCCACTCATAAGATGTCTTCGGGGGCATATGACGATTTTCCAAACATTTGTTGCAGTTTCGTACTAAAGCCTCAATGTCATCGTTTAATTGTGGCCACCAAACGTAACTTCTGGCTAGTGACTTTGTATGTACTATACCACTGTGTGCTTTATGTAAAGCACGCAAAACAGCGTCACGCAGCGATGGGGGCACCACCACACGACTGCCCAGCAGGATGCAGTCCTCGTGCAAGGACAGCTCAGCGCGATGCAACCAGTACGGACGTAGCGCCGTGTCTGACTCCCTAGCCGACCAACCGCATAGTATGTGGTGGCTTACCCGATTCAGGACTTTGTCTCGCTTAGTAGCTGATGCAATTTGATCTACATCAATTGGAAAGTCCTCGGGAGCCTCTGCCATGAGCAGTATGTCGCACAGTTGTGGTTCCATCTGTTCCGGAACTGGTTGCGGCCAACGACTCAAACCATCAGCGTTACCTATCTGTGGCCCAGGTTTGTAGGAGATGCCATAGCTGTACGAAGTGAGTACTAAAGCCATTCTCATGAGTCGAGGTGACAAAACATTCGGTATGGGTCTTTCGGATCGAAAATCCCCACCAAAGGCTTATGATCTGTAACAATCATGAATGACCTGCCCATTAGGTAATTGTGAAATTTACTGACTCCAAACATGATAGCTGTAGCCTCCTTGTCCAACTGACTGTACCGTCGCTCGTGCGTGTGCAGAGTCCTCGAGCCCATCGCCACGGGGCGCTCTTGGCCGTCGTCCATGACGTGGGATAAGACGGCCCCGACTCCGTAGTCGGAACTGTCGCAGGTGAGTACCAACGGCCTGTTTAGGTCGTAATGTACGAGTGTCAGGTCAGATGACAACAGGCGCTTCGCAGTTTCGAAACTGTTCTGTTCACGGTCAGTCCACGTCCACGCCTGAGACTTGTCGAGCAATCTGTGCAAAGGCTCAAGAATTGTAGCTTTATGAGGTACAAACCTCTCGTAAAAATTGTATAAACCTAGGAATGCCTGTAGCTGTTGGACATTTTTAGGTTCCGGTGTGCTCAGTATTGACTCTACCTTACTCGGTGCCGGGTGTATTCCGTCGGCATCGATAACGAAACCTAAAAATTCCACTCGCTCCTTAGCGAACTTACATTTGTTTCCGTTGAGCCGTAAACCTGCCTTCTCGATTCGCGCGAGCACTGTGTCCAGGCGCTGCGTCATCTCAGGCACGGTGCGGCCGCTGATGATGACGTCATCGATGAGTACCGCGACACCGGGCACGCCCGCTAGCAGCGCCGTCATCAGTCTCTGGAAGATACCTGGACACGCCTTGACTCCGAATGCTAATCTGTGTACAGTGTAAAGACCTTTGCATGTGTTCAGAGTTAGAAGTCGCGCCGTCTCATCCGTGACTACCACCTGAGTGTACGCCCTGTCTAGATCGAGAGTCGTAAAAATTTTGCCCCCAGAGATGGTTGCGAATACTTCATTAGCAGTGGGCATCGGATACGTATCCGACTCGGTTGCCTGATTCACTGTGCTCCTATAATCTCCGCACAGGCGGACCTCGCCGTTCTTTTTGATGATTGGAACGACAGGAGTCGCCCATTCCGAATAAGATACCGGTTTGAGAACGTTCTCTCCTACCAACCGATCTATCTCCTTTTCAACCCTATCTTTGATCGCGTAAGGTACAGGTCGCGCTTTTAGAAATTTAGGAGCAACGTTTGGTTTTAACTGAATAGCGACTGGGTCCCCCCGGTAGGTACCAAGTTCGTCTTTGAAAACCTCTCCATACTTGGAAACTACTGCCTCGGTCGCAGACATGTCAATTAGGGCATGTAAAAACCGGGTTATTTTAAAAACCGGTTAATTCGGTTTTTATGATTTCAAAACCGGTGTAAACCGGTTTTTTCGGTGATTTCGGTTATTTTCTACAAGACGAATTAAAACAATAAAATCTGTATTAAAATGTACTTATATTTATCTAAGGACTCATTAACTTGACTGAAATCATATTTCTTATAATTAAAACATATAATGTTGTCGATAGTAACAGAAATGTACCACCTACAGTATTTTTATACCACCAAGGTAGCAAACAGCATGCGGCCCGCCTGATGGAAAAAGGTTACCGCAGCCTATGGACGCCTGCATATCAGAGACATTACACGCGCGTTGCCTACCTTGTAAATGTCTTAAAAGACTATTTTTTTCATCTTTTTTTTCACCCTTGGGACACAACCTGTCGCCATGTTCCATCTGTTCGTCTGGTCGGACCAAAGATCTTACGCAGCACCTTACGCTCAGCCATGAGGAGTTTGTTTTCTTCTTTCAGCGTCAATGTCCAGGTTTCGCACCCGTAGATCAGAATAGGACGTATAACAGTTTTATAAATTCGGATATATATTTGTTTTTCGGATATATTATATATTTGTGGTGCTTCGACTCAGAAGTCGTCCAGACTTCTGAGTCGAACACTTTATGAAGCGCTGCACTGCACCGCAAGGTGTTCTGGATGCGAATGTTGATTTCATCTTCCCTAGAACCTGTATCTGTTATAGTGCATCCCAGATATTTGAAGCTTGCAGCACCCTTATACACCTCATGTCTCGCATCTAAGTCTTTACGTTTAACACGGGTGTTTTTGTAACGCTTCATGTGGATGTATTCAGTTTTGTCGTGGTTGATTGCAAGCCCTACAGTTCTAGCCCTTCTTTCTAACTCCGTAAGCTAGAGACTGATTCAAATAAATGAACGCTATAGTTCATTTATTTCAATCAATCTGTCAATCGACTATATTTCTTATCAATCGTTAATACCGTTCCTTTATGTCTTTAAACATTTTAAATCCTTTCTCCTGCTTCTACACTTGCGAGCTATAAACTGGAATCACTTCATCGCTGGTTTCTGCAGACCATATTTTATAGTTTCCATGGAATAAACTGCAGATTGGTGTATACTATTTGAAAAGAAATTTTGTTAGCTTTCGAATGGTATAAAAAATATTTAAATTTAATTAAGTTTCCTACCTTCATTTAGTGAATTATTACAATAGGTCGAAGTTGTGCATTTTTAAATTTATAAGAAGTAATATGGAAATATCAAATTTTTATTTAAAATCTTTGTTATTTCTCGATTAATATTTTTTTATTGCCCATCCTGGCCCTAATGACTGCTTGTAAACAGTTTTTCATTGACTTAATGAGTTTCCTGATGGAATCCTGTGGAATTTCCTGCCACTCTTCGATAAGAGCAGTTTTTAGGTCTTCTATTGACGCCGGAGCTGGAGATCTTCCTCGTACCCGCCTTTTCAGCTCGTCCCACAGGTGTTCGATAGGGTTCATGGCTGACGGCTGGCCAGTCTATTGTGGGAATCCCGACTTCTTCCAGGTACTGTTTAGTCGCAAGAGCGGTGTGGCAGCGGGCATTGTCGTGCATTAGCAGGAAGTTTTCGCCAATAAACCCGGCGTAAGGGAGTACATGGCCCAGCAGAATGTCGTTGATATACCTTTCTGCGGTTAGTCCTCCTCCCCGACCTCCACCGGGTAGGAATAACAGCTCCGTTTTAGCTTCAATTGAAATTCCCGCCCACATCATACAAGACCCACCCCCATATTCCACTGTTTCCGCTATACAGCATTGTGCGTATCGCTCTCCCGGCCTCCTGTACTCTCCGTCGACGGTCGCTGCCATGCAGGCCCATCCTAGTCTCGTCCTCGAACAAAACTAGGCTCCATTGCTGTATATCCCAATCTAAGTGATCACGAGCAAACTGAAATTGGGCTTCTCGGTGGGCTGTAGACAATTTGGGTCCCGTTGCCGGCCTTTTTGTGGTCAAGTTAGCTTCTTTGAGTCTTCGCCTCACTGTCCACTCACTGACAGTTCTCCCTCGAACTTCTCCGAGCTCCCGCTGGACGTCAACGCCGGTTAGATGTCGATTTCGGAGAGAAGTGCTGACAATAAATCGGTCATCTCTCGCCGAAGTGCATCGCTGTCGTCCAGATCTTGGTCTTCGGACTAAGTTTCCAGTCTCTCTAAACCTCTTGTATACTTTGTAGACACAGGACTGGCTCAGATGAAGCTGTCGAGCGATAGTACGCTGAGAGAACCCTTGCTGTATTAGGGTGACGATTTGAGCGGCTTCTATTGGTGTGGTTTCCATTTTCTTGTAATTCCAGTATTTTGAGTGACGTGACTGATTGGACTGATGACAAAATTGCATAAATTCCCTGTGTTCCATGACATGATGAAAACTTTTTTCGCTATGATATCGAAAGAGTTTGAAAGCTAATAAAATTATCTTTAAAATAATATACCACAACCTACAGTTTATTGCATGGAAACTCTAAAATATGGTCTGCAAAAACCAACGATGAAGTGATTCCAGTTTAATAGCTCGGAAGTGTAGATGAAAATAATTTTCTTCAATAATCTCTATCTGGTAAGATTTACATATGACAATCTTAAAATGTTATAAAATAGTTAGATGGATCGTAATATTATATGCATACACTGCATCATAACACTAAATAGTTTTCTTTATGACCCAATTTTAATACAGATAAGGGACAAATTCTTGAGTTTGAAGAAACAAATAATAACCGAAAAAACCGGTTTTCCTGACCAAAAAACCCGGTTAAAAACCGAGGTAAAATCAGTCGGTTAACCGGTTTTTCGATTAACCGAATAACCGGTTTACATGCCCTAATGTCAATATCTACAATTTTATTTACATTAACAGATATGTTCAGCGCCTCAAACCAATCTCGCCCTATCAGATTCGGGCCTGCGCCCTTAGCTATCACTGCGTTTAGTTCACGCTTAATGTCCTTATACGTCACCGAAACCACGGCCTGTCCGAGAACTGTAACTCGCGAGTCGTTCCACGTGCGCAGCTTGGTCCCCAGGGGGCGCGGGGCGGTGCGCGGCTGCAGGCGCGCCCACGTGCGCTCGTTGAGCAGCGAGAAGGCGGCGCCGGAGTCCACCTCCATGACGACAGGCACGCCGTCCAGCGCCACGCGAACCTCGTAGGCGGGCACGCGCGTGCGCGCTGCGGCCACGCTGTAGATCCCGTTCATGGTCTCATCGTTGTTGTCGTCAGCGTAGTTCAGTTTTCCAGAAGCATTTTTCTTTTTAGCGGTGCAGATCTTCTCAATGTGTCCCTTTTTCTTGCAGTAGTGGCATATTGCATTGATGAAACGGCATTCTCCACCATGACGGTCTCCGCAGCGGTAGCAAAGTTTAATGTTTGTTTTAGCTCGCAATGCATTGACGTCCATCGACTCGGGTGCATGTGGGTCGTTCCGTGGCGGCGGCGGCGCAGGGGCGAGGGGCGCGGCTAGGGCGTGCATAACCGGTTTTCGGTTTTGGTGAAAACCGGAAAACCGGACAAAATTTACCAATTTTTCAAAACCGGTTTTGAGCGACAAAACCGGTGTTAGCTCCGGTTTTCTCGTAAATGAAATAAATTTGATTTAAATCCACATTTTCGAAAGCACTCAAGAAATATGTCGTTGTTTTATTCCATATATAAACAGGCTTTATAATTCCTAACGTAAGAGTAGAATTTTCGTATGCCGATTTTCTTAAGTTTCAGATAAATCAATTTTTTGAAGACTAATTTCAGAAATATTGTTTTTTATATAGCAAATCAAATTAGACATGTGTTGATCGCTCATATTTCGTGACCTGTTCGATCGCGACCCACTGGTTGACTGAGTGTATCGTTCAATCTGCACGATCTAAACTATCCTACGAAATAAAGTGCATGAATTGAGACCCGCAACACGTGACCCACAACTCGCATGAGGTACGTGTGAAGTGACAAACGTCACGAAAATCAGTGCAAAAGAACGAGATTAAGCTTGGTTGCGTGACATCAAAGATCGGACGAATTTCTATCAAAACATAATTTAATTGTTAATTACTTAACGTGTACGAAATAAAGTTGGTTTTTGTTTACAAATACGGGTCACGATCGAGTCTCCGTGGCCAAATCAATCGCTATCGACACAGGTCTAAATAAAATCTATACAGCATTCATCATCAACATAGCCTTTCCCCAATGAGCGCCATAGCGCTCTGTCTGTCTTCAGCTTGCGGCATCCAGCATCGGCCAGAAGTCTTTCACAGATCGTCATCCCACCTAACCGGAAGACGTCCTAAACTACGATTTCCGAGTCGCGGTCTCTACTCAAGAACACGTTTACCCCAACGGTTGTCAGTTCTTTGAGATATTTGGCCGGCCCATTGCCACTTTAGCTTGCTAATGCTTTGAGCTCAGAACTTTGGTTCTCTGTCGGATGTATTGGTTAAAAATCCTGTCCTTCAGAGAAATTTTGCACATAGCTATTTTCATAGCTCGCTGAGTGACTTTAAACTGGTGGATCAACCCTACCGTGAGTGTCCACGTCTCAGCTCCGTAGGCCATTATGGTTAGGACGCACTGATTGAAAACTTTCGTTTTTAAACATTTATGGATGATGATAAGACCCAACACAGTTTCCCAAATGCTGCCCAGCCCAGCTGGATCCTCCTCTTGGCCTCCTTCTCAAAATTGTTTTTACCCAACTGCACAATCTGCCCAAGGCAAGCATACTCGAAAACTATTTCAAGAAGGTGGCCATCTACGACAATGGGTCCTGGAACAATGTGGCCATTGATCATGACTTTGGTTTTGTCCAAATTCATGCCAAGACCGATGCGTCGCGAGGCTGAGGCTAGGCCGTCCAGCATGTGGGTCAGCTCCTCTAGCGACTCCACCATTACGACTATGTCATCACCGTATAGCAAATGTGAGATGTAATCGCCGTTTATGTTAATGACCTTACCTTTCCAGTCCAGCGAGGGTCTTAAACATATCTTCCAATGCGCTTGTGAACAGTTTCGAGGATATGACATCCCCCTGTCTCACTTCTCGGCGCAATTGGATGGGTTAATAGACACAGGGGCTGACTATACTCTTCGGACTTCTGTATAATCTGCGTCGTTATGTGAATGTGGTCTATGGTGTCCTCCGCGGAACCCGGCCTGTTCTGGTGGCTGGAACTCGTCAAGTATCCTGGTGAGACTATACGTGACCGCTCATGAGAACAGCTTATAGATGCAAATAAATAAATCCATGGTTCACAGAAGTGTTTTGCTTTAGGTTTACTAAAAGAATAGACCCTTAGTCTTAGGTAAGTACTCTTAGTAAAATACGTATACATCTTTTACATAACGGTGCCACAAACCCCGCCCCGGTGGGTGATGGTCCCGCTTTGTCAAAATTTTACCAATCAGAAGCTGGCGTAGATAGAATCGACCAATCCTGCTTGACATTTTAACCTCTCAATTCAAGCAACGCTGTTTTTTTGCAAAAACCGGGGCTAAAACCGGTTTTCGGTTTTGGGCGCTCAAAACCGAAAATCAAAACCGGTTTTGATAACCTTCCGGTTTTGCACGCCCTAGGCGCGGCGTGCATCATGCGCGCGTCCCGGTCAGCGTGCTCGGCCGACAGCATGGCGTCCACGACGTCGGCGTACTGCAGGCGATCCCGCTTGAGCAGATCGTACTGCAGCGAGCGGTTGCTCATTCCGCACACCAGCCTGTCCCGCAACATGCGCTCTAGGTTCGGAAAGTTGCAGTCGGTACTGATCTTCCGCAGCTGAGCGATATACTCTGACGATGATTCATCCTTCCCCTGATCGCGTTTGTAGAATTTGTATGACGTCGATATTTCATTGGGCTTCGGACTGAAATGTTTGGTTAGAATGTCGACGATCTCATCGAAAGAAACTTCGCTCGATTTTCTCGGAGTTATCAGCGCCAGCAGTATTTCGAATGTCTGAGGGCCGCAAACTGTACAAAAGTTAGCCCTTTTTACGGAATCGGCGTCGATTCCATTAGCTTCGAAGCAGTATTTGAGTCTCACTATGTAGTTGTCCCAATTGTCCACTTTTGCATTGAATTCACTAAATCTCACTAATTTTGTCGCCATTGTCCACTTTTAATCATCGTCGCCACTGTTAAGTTCAATAAAACACGATATTTCGGTAAATAACATGTATTTTGCTTGGTAGCAGTTCACAAGTAGTTGATACATCCAAAAATGTGTCTACCCTCACTTAGTCAATCTTGTTATAAAAATAAGAAGACAAGTACCTGCATGTTACATACACAACAAGATATAAAATACATATTATATTGAAAGCATAGTGTTGACAATCCTAACGGTTAATACATGATAATATTTATGTTTCTAAGTACTTATGTAACCAATCAGCTGATAATACATATAATATGGTGGCAAATACAGTATGTAGGGAAGCTAATGGTGTAATTTTTAATATTTTTCACTGCTATTTAATGTTATTCTTTTTTTTTTTTTATGTGCCATTGATGTTAAACACATGTTTTATTTAAACAATTGTATTAAGGATTGAAAATGTAAAAACTATATGTAAATAACCACACCTTCATTCCTTCTTAATTTATGTTTTTTATTATTATTATTATTCTTTATCATATCACAAAAAATTAAAAATATATTATGTAGGCAGTTTAGTTTTTTGCAGACTTTGTCTTGGTTTCTAGTTAGTACTAACCTAAGAAACGATGAGTAGAACAAGGCACCTTAAAATTGGTCTGTTCAATGCGGGATCACTCAATACGGGTCACGAGGAATTTATTGTTGCAGTGGAGGAACTGGGGCCAGACATACTAGCAATAAATGAAACCTGGTTGAGGGCTGGGGAAGATGATAGGGCTCCAAAGTTAGCTGGATATCGTTTCCGACATACCCCAAGGTCAGTCAGTGTTCGTGGTGGGAGGGGAGGGGGTACTGGTTTTTACATTCGTAAAGGCATAACAGCTCGGCTGAGTCCTCACCCCCCGGCACTCTCGGTGGAACAAATGTGGTTGCGCATGAAGGTTAGTTGCTTGGATGTTGTTATTGGGACAGGTTACAGGCCGCCATGGCAGGATGTCAATCTGTTCCTGGATGCTTTGACTGATTCTATAGTTTCTTTTGCCAGTTGCGACAAAATTATTTTTCTGGGTGATCTTAATATTGACTTGCTATGCCCGAGCAGTAATAAGGCAAAACTTCTGCTCCAATTTTTGGATAGTCTCAGCTTAAGGCAGATAGTTACTGAACCAACACACTTCACGGATAGCAGCCACTCTCTCATTGATGTAATTTGTACAGATGCTCGTGTACGCAGGATGGCTGTTAAACATACACCTGAATTAGGAGGTCATGCCATGCTCTTGGCTGAGTTCAATATTAAAAAGGAAAAAGTCTCACCCCGCCTTATCACATACAGACCTATTAATAATGTATTGACAGACCTGTTCGATAA
Organism: Eupithecia centaureata; assembly: GCA_944547425.1. Classification (NCBI taxonomy): domain Eukaryota; kingdom Metazoa; phylum Arthropoda; class Insecta; order Lepidoptera; family Geometridae; genus Eupithecia; species Eupithecia centaureata. The sequence goes on from OX155682.1 coordinate 13,202,434, forward strand.
TGATCTATCTCTTATACCTTGGAAATATTTTGAAGTAGAGACTGATGTAAATAAACTTGTTGAATTTTTCACTAAAAGTATATTACTTCTCTTCGACATGCACGCCCCACTAAAGACTGTTAAGTTTAAGGACTCCCCACACCCATGGATCACCGACAGCATTAAAGATATGATCAAAATACGTGACCAATATCACAAAAACTACAAGTCACTCATAAATGATAAATCCCCTCAAGCTTCATCCATGAAAAGACTTTATAAGGACATGAAGCATGTTGTCATATCAGCTATACAAAGTGATAAAAAAGCGTTTTTTGCCCAGAATATAAATAATAACATAAGAAATCCCAAGAAATTATGGAAAAATTTGAAAGATTCAATAATACCAAGCAAAACTCAGTCCTCTGAACTTCCGCTGCATTTTGATAACCCTGACTTAATAAATACTCACTTTCTCACAGTTCCTGGTTTAAATAATGTAACTATATCTCAACTTACATACTTTGAGCATCATAGGTTTAGTACAGAGATATTTTCCTTAGAAACAGTAAGCAGGGACACTGTGCTCACAATACTGCGTGGACTCAATTCAAATGCACAAGGCATTGATGGCTTGTCTTTGACCATGTTACAACTGACTATGCCTCAATCCATAGACGCCATTACTGCCATGGTCAACAGGTCTATTACCAGTGGAGTCTTTCCGGACTCATGGAAGGTTGCTGTTGTTAAGCCATTGCCAAAAACTAGTAACCCCGTTTTGCCACAAGATCTGCGTCCAATTAGTGTCCTTCCATGTATATCCAAAGTTCTTGAACGGGTAGTATGCATGCAGGTAACCAAATTCTTGGAAAACAATGGGATCCTCCCTCAACAGCAATCTGGCTTTCGTAAGAGACATAGCACCGCTACAGCTCTTCTTGATGTTGTAGATGGTTTACTTGAGGCACAGGACAATGGTTTAGTCAGTTTGCTAGTGCTTCTGGACTTTTCCAGGGCATTTGATTCTATCGACGTGTCATTGTTACTGTCTAAACTTATTTACTACGGTTTTGACTCTAAAACAGTGCAATGGTTCCATAGCTACCTTGAACACAGACAACAGCTTGTTGAACTATCTAAGCCGGATGGGTCGAAACTGCGATCAGCCCTGCAGCCAGTCCCTCGAGGAGTGCCGCAGGGTTCTATTCTGGGCCCCATTCTGTTCATATTATATAGTGCAGACATAATCTCAGGTATATCATACTGTAAATATCATCTGTATGCAGATGATTTGCAGCTATATATTTCTTTTCCTCCATCTGAATTAGCAGACTCTGTAAACAAATTAAACAATGATTTAGAAAAGATAAGTCATTGGTCTCATTGCAACTCACTGTTGATAAACCCTAAAAAGTCTAAATACATGTTGGTAGGTTCACGGGATAAGGTAAAGAAAACAAATATAGGTGATATTAAGGTAATTGTAGATGGGGTAACAGTTGAGTACACCACTGATGTTAGGAACCTGGGACTCTGTATGGATAATAACCTAAGATTTGAAAAACATATCTCAGAGTGTGTACGAAACTGGCTTTATAGAATAAAGTTGCTTTACAAAATACGGCCTTACCTCAGCGAGGAGATTAGAGTCATGCTTTGTGAGTCCCTTATTCTCTCCAGGCTTAATTACTCGGATGTGGTATATGGTCCTTGTCTTCTGGGTAGAACTAAAAAATTGATACAGCGTGTCCAAAATGCATGTGGGCGTTTCTGTTTCCATGTGCCACCAAGATCTCACATCACACCTTTTTTAAATTCTTCTAATTTGTTGAAAATGACAGCTCGGAGAAAATTACATCTTTCAGTTCTCTTATTTGGGATAATTAATAGCAAAACTCCTAGGTACTTGTATGACAAACTTGTTTGGGCGCAAGCTAAATCCAGGTATCCTAGTAGGGCCTGTACTTTCGTGTTTATCACACCGGGACATAGAACTATGGCTTTTCGTGGATCTTTTAGATTTTCTGCGTCCCGGTGTTGGAATGATCTTCCTCCACCAACGCGTGCCCTGAAAACAGTTAGCACCTTTAGAATTCATGTAAAAAAAGAGCTTTTAGCATTGCAAAAGCAAGGCATTTTTGAGTAGGTCCCTTATATACTCCACTTACCAGTTTTTCTTGCACTGTATGCACCGAGAGCAAATAAGTTTCACAGTTAAACACTACCTTTTGTTAATACACGAATAAAAACAGTACAAAAGTACCCTTTCGCCGGTATTCTTACAATTTTGCTTCACAATTTTTTCGGTTTTCTTTTCTTTCATTTTAATATCAACTTCTTGTTTATTGGCGTCTGGTTTGTCTTTTATTTCAATTCATTTTCAGTTGTCAATGTCAAATTTAGAGGTGTTGGATAGTTATTTAGTTGTGATCCCGTGGTGAACAAGTTCCGACAAAGTGTCCTTTTATAATAATAGTTTTAGTATGTTTAATTTAGTCCCTTTTTTGTGTTTATTTTTTCCTTATTGGTTTTTCTTTCTAAAATTTTTTTAATGTATCCTGTTTCTGTCGCCCATGATAACACGCGCCAAATCAAAGGTCCCGTCAGAAAACCAGCGTTGCTCAACTCTGTGTGGAGCAACATTATGCTGAGACGGGCCCTATTGGTTCGCTGTACGCCTGCTGTTATTCAATAACAAACAGTAGGTAGGTTATTATTAATTAGTTCATAGGTAGGTATGTGTGTTTATGTTAATAATTTTTATGTTAATAGTATCTAACTACCTACCTAGTTTTTAAGCTGCGAACCAATAAACGTGTTTTCTTTCTTTCTTTCTTTCTTTCTATATCATATCAAGGTTCTCGATCGAATTGAAAGGAAAGAAAGAGACAACGGGAATGACAGTGTATTGTACTGTCTCCTGGCTTCTATCGGGGCTCCAACAACACTTCACCGCTGCACGTCCGCTCCGCTCAGCAAGCGGGTAGCGACTGACACGCGATACAAGGCATGAGACCCAAGCCAATATGCTACATCCCTTCTTTGTTTTATTTAATTTATAATTATTTTATTTTTTGTTTCAACAACCTATTCACCTACAGTTAATTTAACCATGTGTTACCTATATTTATTTAAAACTTACATTAATAAAATAACAGTAGCATTTTTAAGAATTACTTTTATTTAAATAATCACCAATGCTTACAAGCAAGCTGTCTTTAGTTTTAATTATAATATTTGTCAGCTTTTATAGTACCTAGGTACTTAGGGGTCAATATTCATTTCATCATTGGAATCATAATTGGTTTCATCTTGAACATCTTGTCCTTTATACACTTTCCACTCTCCTTTAACCTTCTTTAGGTGAACTACATTTCTCCTACGACTTTGTCCTGTTTCGTCATTTCGGACTCTAATATCTCCACCAATACTTTGTTCTACAGTGTGTGTTATGGGTTCATAGTTTAAACTTAATTTATTGTCTTTGTTCATATTTTTTATGTAAACTTTATCTCCAGGTATCAAATCGCATTCTTCAGCTTTCCGTTTCCGGTCTGCGTCTTCCTTCCCCTTTTCTTTTCTTTCTTTATCTCTATCCTTGACTTCCGGATCTGTTGATGTTCCGTGAGATATGTCGCTAATCATGGGTAATTTATCTCTGAATTTTCTTTTGAAAAATAATTCAGATGGCGTTTTCCCAGTAACAGAGTGTGGTGTACTATTGTACATACATAGGTACTGTTGTAAACTCCTTCCTTTCCTTCCAATCTTGATTCTCAGACTTACTTATCTTCAATCGTTTTAATATGTCGCGGTTCTGTCGTTCGACTTCGCCGTTCTGTTGTGGCCAATATGGTATGGTGTTGAAGAGGGTGATATTTCTTTCTACTAAAAATGACTTAAATTCTTCACTTACAAATTGTTTACCATTATCTGCTGTAATAGAAGTTGGATTTCCTAGTCGACTGAATATTTCCTTTAGTTGGGCAACTATAACTGCTGAGGTTGTTTTCCGGCAAATCTTAACTTCTTTATATCTGCTGTAGTAGTCGATGACTACCAATAAGTTGTCACCGCTAGGGAGTGGGCCCATTAGGTCTATTGCAATATCAATCCAGGGTCCTTCTGGCAGTTCACGACGCTTCATGGGATTAGGTGGGTTTGGGGCGGACACAAGAGTGCATCCTTTACATGATTTAACTATACTTTCAGCATCTTTGTCACACTTGGGCCACCAAACTTTGGTACGTAGCCTCGCCTTCATTGCCACAATTCCAGGGTGACCCTCGTGAGCGGCTTCCAAAACTCTCTTGCGGAGTCTAGTGGGGACCACAATTCTTGTCCCTCTTAGCAATATGCCTTCGTGGAAACAAAGTTCATTTTGAAAGATTTTATAGAGTTTTACATCATTATTCCATATGTTGCAATGGACACCTTCCTTATAGTTCGCGTCATGTAAGAAGAACGCTGGCGGTAAAGCTGCGCAGAAGGCGATTTATGGGTCTATTTGGAGGTAGGCGGTGGGGCGCGGGGTGGAAGGGTCATGCGCCGCATGCTTGCCGGTGCGCTATTGGTTCGTCAGTTGACATTTGCTGTCACACGTCACGTTTCTTGTCAAAATACCATCGCGCACAAAAGTTTACGAAATGGTTTTACATTTTAATGGTTTTTGGAAATTATGCACAAAGGTAAAGGAAATAGAGGTAGAGACCGATTACTGTAAAAGCGATCATTTGGTAGATATGATTACAGAAACATTTATTATTCGTGTAAGGGATGATGATTCTGACTCAAATAATGATGAAAGCTCAAGTGACGACAGCGACGATGATGAAATAGCCACCTCCAGTATCAATCCCGCGTCCTCATCTGGTTTTCACGTCACCCAAGACTATAGATGTAAGGCCGGTTTAAAACCAATTAAACCAATCCGTTTAAAACGAAAAAAACCGTTTTAAACCGAATTAAACCATTTTTTTCGGTTTAAAACCCTTGGTGTTGATGACCATGTTTTTCTTAATTTTAACTATTTTCTTGATTTCACCGACGTAGAACATAAAAACTCTATAAAAATTTGATAATGCGGCGTGTTCTGATATTGATAACCTTATTTCAATAAGTAATTTGATTCGGTTTAAAATGGTTTAAAACCAAACTCACACACTTACACTTTCGTGGCGGTCTCTTGTTGTTACACTCGAGTGGGAGTGTGTGAGTTTGATTTTAAACAGAATGTCGGGACATGACGCAACGTTGTATGCGAGTTTTCAATCGTTTAAAACGATTTATTTGCGGTTTTAAACGGCGAAATTTGGTTTAAAACGTTTTAAATCGGTTGATTTACATCTATACCCAAGACGACTTAATGGATGGAGTTGCTACATTACATTATTTTTTTGTAATTAGATTAAACATTCTAAACTGAATCGAACTTGTTTTTAATTTTATCTAATATTATTTTCTAATAACCAACACCAAGCCGCGAGTGAAATATTAGTTAAAAATAGGCACAGCAAATTGGCATAGTACTATCGTACGCGAGTGTACCCATGCGCGAACATACCCCTTCCACTTTCTTCCAGCGCTCTTTTTACGTGACGCGACCTATAACATCCAGAATTTCTTTATCTTCTGAAGAAGCATCTATTATTTCTCTAAGTGAAATAGCAATAGGCCTGGCTAGTTCAACAATTTGGCAAATGTGATGGTCTTTTAGTTCCGTCTGAGATTTTTCGGCCACTTTGCTCAGTCTTGATAATGAATCTGCAATGTTGCTCTTACCAGGTTGGTAAACCACTTTATAGTTATATGACTGTAAGCGCATAACCCACCTTTCAATCCTTGCCCAAGGTTTTGATTTGATTCCAAAAATAACCTCTAATGGCTTGTGATCCGTAACTAGTTCAAACTTTTTTCCATACAGGAATATGTGAAAATGTTCTACTGCCCACACTAAGGCTAAAGCTTCTTTTTCCGTCTGGCAGTAACGACATTCGCAATCAGTCAAGGTTTTATGTCCATAAGCAATAATCCTGGGGTCACCTTTATCATTGAACTGAACAAGAACCCCACCTAAACCGACAGGGCTGGCATCTGCTATGACTACTGTATGATCACTGACATCATAATAGCCTAAGTTTGATATGTGTGTCAAAATACTCTTTAGTGATTCGAAGCATTGTTCTTGTTCTGGTCCCCATTGGTCTTGAATATCTGATCTATCTCCAGTTTTGTTACGTAGAAGTGATTTCAGGGGCTCAGTTATTGTAGCATAGTCAGGAATACATTTACTCACATAGTTTACTAGTCCCAGGAAACTCTGTAGTTCTCCAGTAGTTGTAGGGGGTCTAAATCCTTTAACTGTTGAAATATATTTTTGTAGTGGTCTTACTCCATCCCCTGAAAGTTCATGCCCGAGGAAACTTACCACTGGCGAAACCCATTTTGAAGAGCCCTCTACTGGTTCTATTATGTATTTTTCCAATAGTTCTTTAATTTTGTTTTCGACTTTATCTTCTAAAGGTATAGGTATCCTCCTAAAAATAAAACAAATGTTTTTATTTAATCATTTAAGCACCTTTATTAGCTTCTATCAGTGATGGAAGTACTTATTCAACATTCAAAATTAAATCATATTAACCTATAAGGCTGAGATACAGGAGGCACCAAATCATTGATTGGTAAGTTTATCATTACACCCTTGAATTTAGGGAATTTCACATTTTCAACTTGATCAACCTCAGGAGGTTGAGCTTGCTTCACCTGAGGTTGGATTTGATTGACTTCGGGGTTCAATCCAATACTTAGAACCCCTAAGGCCATTGCAGAGCATTTTCCCAGTAAGTTCCGTGTTCCATATACAACAACATAGAATGTTGAACTTATAGACCTCTCTCCAACTTGGATCTTGGCATCAAAGGCTCCCTTTATTTTAAGGGGTTTGGTACTGCCGTAAGCCATAAATGTTACATTTGGATTTGTAACTTGGTTGTATACGCAAACTTTATTATTTTTGAGGGTAACCCAAGTATTTTCGGTTACTAGGTTTTGTCGACAGCCAGAGTCAATGAGCATCTTTGTTTCTACACCTCCAATAGTGCAGTTTATTTCAACATCATCATCAATATGAAAAACATACTCAACATCATCTTTTTTTTCCTGTTTTCCACATACTTGGTTTACCTCAGTTTTTTCTATGTTATTGCGTTTTTTCTTCTCGTCCAAAGCATGTTCTTTTTCTGCTCTTCTTTTAAGGGCTTGTTTCGTTTTACAGTATTGTCTAAAATGGCCTCTGAGACCACATTTCAAACAGTCTTTGTTTATAGCTGGACATTTCACATCTTGCGAAGAATGTCTTGGGTTGCCACATCGTCCACACCCTGATGGCTTTGTATTTTGTCTATCAAATGGTTTCCTTTTCCTTTCTATTTTATTAATTTCCTCTTTGTCATTTGTTCTTGATGTGTTTTTAAATTCTTCCAATTGTTTATTTACTGATTCTAATGTAGTTGCTTCCATTATTACCCTGTCAAGGGTTATTTCATCACCAATACAAAGAATTTTTTTTCTTAAGTCTGGCAGGTGGCATTTCTCTATAATTTGATCGATAATCCTTTCTTCTCGATCATTAAACTGACATTTGTCTGCTTGTTGTCTCAATCTTACCACAAACTTCTCAAATTTTTCATCAGATTCTTGTTTGAGCTGTCTAAATATGTGTCGTTCATACACCTTGCTCTGCTTTGGGGCAAAATAAGTATCCAGTTTGAATATTGCCACTTCAAATACATCTACATTTTCGCTTGGCTCAATATTGGCTCCTGGGATATTGTAGAAGACTTCTTGCAGACCGAGTCCACCAAAATGTAAAAGGCTAGCTCGTTTCTTTATATCTTTGTCTATATTTGATGCTTCAAGGTATACCAGCAAAGCTCTTTTCCAACGCTCCCATCTTGCCCCCACCGAGGTAGGCTCACCTTCGCTGTCGAATGTTTCCAGTGTCAGTGACATCTTTGGGGCGACCTGGAATATCAATTAAATGATTCAGATACGAAGTTTCAATCTGCTATTTTCTCTAAAGAGTTGTGATCAATTTAATGATTCAGTATTATTTATCAGCTGCTTTTGTAAGCATGTCTCATCCACTCAGGACAGAATCTACTTCATACTCTGATATGGTATAAGTATCAATTAAATGATCAGCGTACTAGATAACCTGGAAACACAGGTTGTGTAACCTTTTGTTCCATCAATTAAATGATCAGATTTTAATCTGCTTGTTACTATTTGACATAAGTAACTGCATTAAGTTCATGCACATTTATCAATTAAATGATCACTTTGATATGCTAATTTCAGATCTACCTTTGTAGATGATATACAATATAACTACAATTTAATGTCCAGGTATAGTCTGCTGTTGACTAGGATATATACCTATCTAAACTCTTCATGTCAGACTTTTACCTGCTTGCTGAAGGGGTACAACTTTCTTATTAAGAGTTAGATACCTATAGCAAAGCAGTTGATCCGCCTAGCAATCAATCCATGATTGTTTTGCGTCGATTTAGGCCTATTGTAAAAATTTTATTTATTTGTTATTTTTTGCCATGTTCAGTTAGCTGGCCTTCCCATGATAAGCGCCTCATTGGCATTCATATATGGGAGTAATGCCCATAATCCCCACGCTGGGCATGCGGACACTAGGTTCACTAAAATTTAATTTTGTTTTTTGTTCCACTTGTTCAACTTCAAAGAATTTACACTTTCACGAACAAGATGGTTGCCGGCAAGTTGCTGACGCATTTTATTGCCAAGACTAGTTTTACAATGGTCTAGCTAGACCGCACAAGTATAGCATAATTTCCATACCTTCCATGTTTGTTTTTGAAATACTATTACATAAGCCCAGGATAGACTTCCCATTAGAGATAAATGTATTTTATTTGTCGTAAACATTATACAAGGATGTTTCCCTTCCCACGCACGAACGCCAAAGAGAATATAAATCAACTTCTTGATTATGATTATGAATCACTATCAAGCAACATAATGCACGCTTACTTTCAACTTCTTTTCCATATGACCTGTGGTGCAACATTCCTGAGCCAGACAATGCAATGGCCAAAGAGAAAACGAGGTAGGTAGACACATGTTGCCATCAACAAAAGAAGTTGAAATCTAGACCGAGCACATGGTGAATTTATTCCATTTTGCCGTCTTTTTCTTTTGAATTTGATAATATACTGTCTATTACTCACTTTTGTCGACGTCGCCACATGTATTGTACTGTCTCCTGGCTTCTATCGGGGCTCCAACAACACTTCACCGCTGCACGTCCGCTCCGCTCAGCAAGCGGGTAGCGACTGACACGCGATACAAGGCATGAGACCCAAGCCCAGTGTCTCCAGATTGGAAAAGTGAATTTACAGTGAAGGCTATTTGAAATTACAGTAGATTTATTAAAATTACAGTGTTTTCCAATCCTAAAATACAGTATGTTTTACAGTAAATAGTAATAAAAAATTTATTTTTTTTAAACATTTTTTAACTAATAAATCGAAGGGCAGGCTGCCAAGATAAAACGAGATTGGGCGCATCGGATCGGGATCGGGTTCATGTCGTGTCACAAGAGTAAAAAAAATTTAATCACTATCACTTTGGTTTAGTCCAGGAGCTAGCTCAGTTTTATAAATAGTTGAGTTAAAGGCCTTCATCATATTGTCATTAGGCTTGAAATTGACACAACTCGTTGCATGACGTTTTATAGCCTGCTGTGCTAGAATATTCCCTTTTATGGTATTTGTGATAAGGCGGTTTCTTTTCTTGGTTTTAATGTCGTTGATCTCACTAAATTTCCTTTCACATTCGGCATTTGAATTGGGTAGTGCCAAAATATCTAACATAAACTTGGCAACTAGTGAAAATTCGTTCATACGGCTCACCTGAAATAAAAAAAAACTATAGGATTCATAGTTCCATCGTATTTTGTCAAAATAAAGAAAAATAACTCACTTCGTGCCAAAAACTATAACGTTTCGTTTCATCCATTTAGATAGTTTTTTTATTTTTACTAAGAACTTCTTAGAAACTTGAAATTACAGTGTCTTTCATACACTGTATTCACATAATACAGTGTACAGTGAAAATAGTAGAATTACAGTAAATCTACTGTAATTACAGTGCATCTGGAGACACTGCCCAAGCCAATATGCTACAGACAGAGATAGATTTACCTTTCGGAAAACCGTGGAAACATAAGACAAGGACAGCTGACAGTGTGGCTGCTAGTGTAGGTTGAATGAAAGGGACAGAGTTATTTCTCTAGAAATTTTCGATTTTATAGTAAGTTTTGTAATGTTATGAGGTACCTATGGGAGATATAAAAGGCCGAACTTGTCCGACGATTATTCATTCAATGTTTGGAATGGATTAAGTAAACAGTCTTTGGAAACAAACATGTGAATAAAAAAATAGTGAACTAAAAGAAATATCAATTCAGTATTGCAGTAGGTATGGAAATATAATAGCTGTTCTCACAGAACAGTCTTTAAATTCTACGTCATCTTCATATAGGCCCTTCTAATGACGTCGCATAGAATCATTATGGAAACCGTGCAAGTTGATGCTACACTACAGTACATTTTTAATATTGTATCGTACCCAAGTGCACAAGTACCTACCTTCAACTATTACTGCACCCGATAAACATTATTTTATGGTGCCTAAAAAAATAAGATTGGTGCAAAGTTATTAAAAGAAAGAGATCTCTTTCAAATGAAATAAATACTAGCTGCGCCCCCCGGCTTCGTCCATGAACATGAGATTTTTTCATACAAATTCCAGAAATTTATAGCACACCCCCTAGGGGTTATTGAGTAAAAAAAATACTTGTTTAATTTTTCACTCCATAGATTAGTTATACCGAGTTTTGAGTGAATCGAACCAAGGAATAATTATTTTCCATACAAAATTTACCACCCCATTTAACCTCTTCAGAGGTATTTTTTCTAAACTTTACTATCCTATGTATTATTCTAGGTCCCAATCTATTAACGTTCCAAATTTCACCTAAATAACTTAAGTAGT